>OX383953.1:7875000-9187500 GCA_947532085.1 Elegia similella
CTCTGACACCGATTTGCTTAACATAATTGTAATCTATGTTACTGTATGTAGTGTATACGTACCTAAAACAAATAAAGATTTTTTATTTATTTTTTTATTTTTGATGACACGGTCAATTGACCTTGCACACATTGGTGACACCAATGTGTGCAAGGTCAATTGACCGTGTCTTCGAGTTCTTCGGAACCGTCTCTCGGCCTCTGACGTGGTTCCTTTAACGACTGCCAGATGGCAGCCGGGACCAACGGCTTAGCGTACCTTCCGAAGCACGAAATCATCTTAATTTTCAAACAATTAGGTGATTCAAACCTGCAATGTCCTAACCAAATTGAAAACAACTAAACAAGTATGCTTCCCGTGGGAATCGAACCCACGACCCCCGGGTCTACAGGTAAACGCCTTAACCAGTATAGTGTCACTACTGAGAGGATCAAATTTCTCTGCAGCCATCTGTACTATCTCCTGGACTATAATGATGTCCGCTGCCCAACACTTCCTGCATCGAAACCCAAACAAGATTCCTTGTATTTTAGATACATTTTATACTTTTTGCGTCGCCTCCTGTTTGGATGACTTCCACTTTTTATATCTCGTTTTAAAAATACTTAAGCATGGGTGTCAAATATAATATTGTTTTGGTTTTTATATAGCTCCGTATTTTTCAATGATTATTTTTAAAATTACTGAAGTACATTTAACTTAAGTCTGTAGGTGTATATCATGGTAATCTACAAGTAAGGTGTAAAGTCATACTTTCCGGGTTTGAATATAGTACAAACAAAACACAAAACCGGCCATAGCGAGTCATACTCGCGCACGAAGGGTTCCGTACCATTATCTATAGTAAGTTTAATATTTATTAAAAATATTATTTATATGATGTTACAAAAAAATTATGCTTTTCGCAATTTTTCCTTTGTCTGTGCTATAAGGCGTTGCTTCGTACCAAATTTCAAGTCAAGGTTCTGAGTTCACGACAAGTAAGTACCTGGAGATTTTGATTCCCTTGCAAATGTCGAAAATTTGCGGCATAAGTGGCTGTATCTTTTGATTGCGTTGGCTTAGAAGTTTATTTTTTTCACAGCTTCAAGGGCAGTAGATGTGAATATTTGATATGAATTTCAGCTTGATACTTCTACACGGTCCTGTGGAAAAAGGTTTTCAGACAGACAGACATACGGACAAAAAAGTGATCCTATAAAGGTACTGTTTATCCTTTTGAGGTACGGATCCCTAAAACGTTGGTCTCCACTGTTGTTGACGCAAACAAACATTGGAATCGACCGCCCAAAACAGGAGTGTTCCGAATCTATGTTTTTTTTTTACTAATTATTGAAGTAGGCATTTGTCTCCTATCTCACCTGATGGCAAGTAACGATGAAGACGAGGAATGTGTGAGATGTAAGAGACTTAATCCACCATAACTACATAATTTAAAGAAATTCTAAGTACATTGTCTCTTCATTGTGTCGTAAATGCTTCAGATTTGTAGATATGGGGTATCGTCATAATCCTTATAACCCGAGAGTCCGTGGCATATATAAAAGTCGGTTTACGGCCGATATTTTTACGTGATAGATAATAGAAGAGAGATAGATGCGTCACAAGCCGAACGCTTTGGCCGATCGTGCCTCTCTATCGCTTGTTCTGCGCTTTCACTTGCACACGGCACGTGACAGTTTTTCGTGCGTGCAGCCGGTGTTCATCTATTTATAGGACGTTAACAGGTCAAAAATTAGTTTTTCTTACTTCTAATAGTCACCGGTATTTTTTGGCGGGACTCATCATCATCATAATTTCGTATAGGTGACACCCTGGTGTCAGAGTTCTTTGGAACCGCCTCTCGACTAACGACTACCAGATGGCAGCCGGGACTTAACGTGCCTTCGGAAACACGGAATCTTCCTACTTTTCGGTAAATCAGGTGATTCAAGCCTGCAATATCCTTACCAAACTGGAAACAATTAAATAAAGTATGCTTCCCGTGGGAATCGAACCCACGACCCCTTGTCTACAGGCACACGGAAGCAGTTTATGTAACAGTTTGGCGGGACTGTTTATATAATTTATCTTCAAAACAGCTCAGGCATACAGCGTGATTTAGAACCTGCTAACTATATTGAAATCTGGGAATCCCTAATGGAATACAGAATTACAAGGAAAAAAGGTAAAAAACGAAAAAAAATTTTACCTTCCGTAGAAATTCGTCCAGCTGATCGGCGACTTTGTATAGGAAACCTATTTTTTTAGCAGTCACTTTTTTTTTGCAATTTTGTTTTCGATTAGAGATTCTGATTCCGAGATTCCAATATAGCGAGGAGGTTCAAATAATTTTGTATAACTGGTTTATCTTACCATATCATAACTAGCAATGATTATCATGTAATGGAGTACTTACTGCATAATATATTGTAATCTAACCCATTAATTCTCGCTTTGGGCGAAAATAAAGGACGACCACTATAATGACGCCATTTTTTAAATCTATGACTATAATTATATTTATTTAGTTCCTGATCTTTAGTGGGTGTCGGTAGCTAATTGTGGCATAATTTATTATGTGTTTTACACATAGTGCATTTGTAGGGTACAAAGAGGTAGGAAAGTAGAATAGATCTTGGATATGGTGGTTAGCCTTGTCTTCCCATGGAGGTCGTAAAAGGCGACTTAGGAAATACAAGCTAAACAAAGCTCATAAACATCAATGAGACCTCTCCAACCCGTCTGGTCAGCGAGAAGAGTGTATCTGATCTGGCCAAGTATGGCTCCGGTAGTACAGAGAGGGTCATGTTCCTGCAGTGGAGACTAAAAAGACCTAATGATGATGATGATGATGATGGTGATAAAATGAAAATTAGGTTAGGATTCCGTTTTCCACCGATACGCCTAAAAGGAAAGGGAAGGCCAAAAAAGTCGTGGAGGGAATGTGTGAGCAATGACATGCAAGATCGGGGGGCTACTACGATATGGTGGATGATAAAAAAAAATGGAGAGTGGACTTACAGAGCCGACCCCAAATAGGGCAAAAGCGAGGAAGAAAAAGAAGATGCCCGTCAAACGCTATACTTTGCCTGGTGACTTGTAAGACAGGTTCTTAGGATACCTAGTTCAGGCACCAGTCCTCCACAAAACCGTGTACACTTTCACCAATGTCACACTTTTGCACAAACCTAAACTAGTTATTAGGTTAACTTTTGTTGTTGTTGTGGATGGAAAATAAACAAAATTTTTATTTATTTATTTTATTATTTGCCTTTTTGTCTCGTGGACTCAGGCTCTGTCTATTTTGGTAAGAGATAAACACGTGATAATAATTAATGAATAAATAAATGGGTAGGTACTTTAATAACTTACCTAGTTTATTTTTTATAACATATATCTTTGACGTGCTGACATATTATAAATCGATAAACACCGGCTGCATGCACGAAAAATATCACGTTTCGAAGCAGCTGCAGCATCAGCAGTAGCATTAGTTTTTTTTTTTTTTTATTGTGAATAGGCTTACTCTTGACCTTAGACTAACCCTGGGGGTAAAGACAAGATCTACGATGGAGCGAGCTTACCTAGAAGATGCCTGTTCACTCTAGCCTTAAAGGCTGTCGGGTTATATGTACTCGGAAAAACTGACGCGGGCAATGAATTCCACTCGTTGGCGGTGCGCATAATAAAAGACCTTGAAAAACGGTTCGTGCGAATGGCTGGAATATCCACCAAGAAGGGGTGTAGACCTGCCGTGCGCCTGGAAGTCCGATGGTAAAAAGGGGAAGGTGGGATTAATTCGTGCAGTTCTTGTGCACACTCCCCGAAGTGTAGTCTGTAAAATACTGACAGACTGGCAACTTTACGCCGATGGGCTAAAGGTTGGAGCCCTACTAGTAGTATCTATCACGCATCTATCTCTCACCGTTATCACGTGTACTCGCATGCTGGTCTGGGAGATAAGACAAACAGTAGAATGTACCAGCTGTATCTCTTCCCGTGCAGATCGTAAAAGCCGATCGGGGATTGGGCGGAAATTGAGGAATCATGTTATTAGGCGATGCGGCTAGCAACCCATCACAGTTTCGATTCTTTTTGCGACCTACACGCTCACCAACCAAAACCTCTGTCTGCTCTGGCCCAAGTATGGCTCCGGTAGTACAGAGAGGGTCATGCTCCTTCAATGGAGACTAAAAAGACGATGATGATGATGATGATGAAAGCAGTTTAAAGACGTTATACTGTTTCCGAGGGATCAACATTGACAAAAATAAATTAACCTTCCATACAAATTCACCTTAAATTCACCGATCAGCTTGTCGAATTTTGATGGGATGGGATTCGACGCGCAGGGTTTAAGTGTGGTAGCTCAATTGGCAGCATAGGACAAACCATGCTCGCGTGATTTTATTTCACCAGATCTAATTACTTAATATAATAAAAGTACATCAGAATAGCACTGTGAATGCAAAAAATCCTAATAAAAAAGATTTAATAAATCTCGGAATCAGAATTCGAATTCTAGTTCTGAGATTAAAAACTTTTTATTCTTTTTCTTCGATATTTAAAAATTTGCCGATTGGTACTGAATCAGCCTTTATAGACCGGGATTTAGAATACAATAGCCACATCCGTAACCGTTCTCACGAAGCCTTCCTAACTTCATAGATAAAGAGATTATCATACAAAATAAGTCACTTTACATGAGGCGTTGTATGATTTCCGCATGCCATCGCTAGGCGTGGTTCCGAACCTTTGTAGTCCGGGAGGCGACAGCCTAAAATGACTGCCTCATCGTAGTGAAATCATTATTGGACACGCACGGAAACTTCTATTATACAAATACAAAAATACAAAATACAAAACGTTTTTATTTCACTCCACAAGTTATAACAATTAATTTTGTACAATTTTAATACACAAATGAACTTAAATTTATAATTGTCGCACTGGTCTCTCTTTTGTGTCTCTGTTGGACTCCACTGTTGGACTGAGGCCTCTCCTATTAATTCTTCGTTCCATGGGAGAATATTGCCATACTCACTCCCACGCTTTTGCAGGCGAGCGCAGTTTCTTTGACTTCTTGTGCTTCCGACGCTGCTGCCCAAGCGGAAGCATTTGTAAGCTGAGGAAGGATAGGAATTTATTAGATTTGGCAAAGGGAATGAAGGTAATGGGATACCACGTACTGACTCGGATGAATGGGGGAAAAGCTAGTAGCAGCTCAGGAGGTCGGGCGCGCGTACCCGATGCCATACCTAAATCCACCGGACAGGCAGTTGAGGATGACAGCCCTTGTATATGACCTTGTATGTATATGTATCTCTACATTTTCCGAAATACCACCCTACTTACATACACCCTCTTTTTTCAGTTTATGAAATTTTATTTAGTTATGAATCTATTTCAGTTTTTCGATTGCAATAGCACGAATATAAGTACTTTTTCAAAAAGGTTGCGGTTCCGAATCTAAAGAGGTTTCCGCAGAAACGTCCCTATGTATGTTGTAAATTAAGAAAAAATAATGAATTATATAATTTTTAAGAAAAATCATTTTTATTTACAGGATATATTCCAAATATGTTATAACAATAAAACTTTTATTGTGTCTCGTTTAGTGTCCATCAAAGTGTTAAGGGTAATCATTATCCGATCAAAATAAGTCGATACGTATCACTTGGACGTTTGGTCAACTGTCATTGTCAATTTGTTTTGTTTGGACGGATAATGGTTTAAACTATGTACTAAAGTTAGTTCTCGTTTTATAATAAGACTGAATCACGTCAAAAAATAAGAGGGTCGTGGTCCTGTAGCGGAGACTAAAAAGGACCTGATGATGACGTCAAAAAATTACATTTAGATTTTTAGTTGCGAACTCCTCGACTATAACTTGACTTTGAGAAATTAAGGCGTAATCATTGAATTAATGTATTGACACCGAGCAATACATAATTCTATGCATTTACATATGTAATTACTTGGATATGAGACAGATAATTATATGTTTGTATGTATCAATGGATATCTCGATTGTTCTGATATAAATGGTCTAATTAACAAGTGTATTTTAAGTCAAAACTTTAAGAATAATTAAAAAAAAAACTAAAAAAATAATTTTTTTTTGGTTTTTTTTTAATTTTTTAAAAAGATGCCAATCAGAATCGATTGACACCTCAATCATAATTTTTGGAGAATATCAGGTATTCTCCACTTTAAACTATTATACACAATATATTTTAAAAATTTAATCTCCCCACCAATCCGTACTGATGACACACCTATCCCTATGTAGTTTGTGGACACACCGTTGTATACTTGAACCTATGACCTGAGCCTGCAAATCTTCAAGGTCATTAACTACAAGACTCTCACGCAATCCCAAAAGCAGTAACTTCCAACCCACCAACCTAAAAAGGGCGAGCACGAGCACTTGTTAACTTCGCCATATTAGTGATAACAGAAAAGACAAGAAAACAACTTGTTATAATTAATTTAAAAAGGTTAGACCAGTCTGGACATAGTTTTAGTTGGTCACAAACTAAGAACGCGCATAAAAAAATATTGTAGGAGCTTCTGACTGATACGATAAATCTTATAAACACTTCGATGTATTTCATGCATGTACGATTGGTAAATTTCGTAAAATGTTACGTGGTATTTAACTGTTAGTTGTTTTGTATCCATTCGGGTTTTATTATCATGTTTTTAATTATATTCGTATTAACTTCACATGTCCTACA
This sequence comes from Elegia similella, assembly GCA_947532085.1. Lineage (NCBI taxonomy): Eukaryota > Metazoa > Arthropoda > Insecta > Lepidoptera > Pyralidae > Elegia > Elegia similella. The sequence goes on from OX383953.1 coordinate 7,881,723, forward strand.
ACGTATTTAAGTGTTTGTTAATAGTGAAAACTATTGGGCTTTGTTCAATCCTTATCCTTATCCTTACTAATATTATAAATGCGAACGTGAGTTTGTTTGTTTGTTTGTTTGTTACTCTTTCACGCTGTAACTACTGAACTGATCATCATAAAATTTTGCACACAAGTTCTCTGGAGTGCGGAGAAGGACATAGGCTACCTTTTATCCCGGGAAAAAGTACTATTCCCGAGGGATCGACATTGACGCGGGCGGAGCGGCGGGCGAAAGCTAGTCTTATATATAATTAAGTTCATATGTATTATACTGTGCCTGTTTGTTTTTCTAATAAATAAATTCGTCATATCGATTTACATCGCAAACAAAATAATTGATTCGTGACGAAAAGGACAAAAGATTATTACGCAGTGAAGTGTAGAATAGAGGGCCCTCATGCTGTGCGATTGAAAACTGACGAATGCCGAGAATACATCCACGGGTGCGATCGCCACTTGGTGCTTACGAGTTGAGGGAAGTTTCTTCGTTTTTCTACCTAGTAATACCTTATTGTACCAAAATGACCCTTAAGATACAGTCCACGAAAGCCTAAATTCGCGCAATCACCATAGTAACGCAAGAAAAGGATACATTCCTCTTCATTCAAGTTCTCAGATTGGCCCTTCAGGCTATGCTTGCAAAACGCGACCCATCACGCAATAGGCAGGCAACGCTCAAAGCCGAGGTCCATCCCTCCTTCTCTTTGGTGATGTTACCTATACAGGTTGAGGGCACTCTGCCCGCGCTTGACGCCCGGTGAAGTAAATGCTCAATTGAAACTAGCTACATAGTCTATAAAAAAATCTTCATTCGAGCATGATCCGCGCCGCCCGCTCTAACCCCGCCGATACCTAAAATTGTGTACTGCGCATCAATGCGCCGATGTTTCGAGATGTTCCGATGTTGCGCCGAAGTTTTAACTGAGAAAGAAAAATAAGTACGACGAATAAACACTTGCTGTGACCAATCGCTACTATGACGAGATAAGACTAGTCATTATAAAAATGTGCAACTGATACCATATCGCAATGCAGATCAGTGGAACAATTATAGCTTGATTGCATACCTGCGTATCTACATAGCTGAACTGCACTGCAACTGAATGTTTGTTTAGGGTTGTCTGTGCAAAAAACACACATACATACAATATTATCACGCCTGTTTCCCATGGGGGTAGGCAGAGACTATGTATCTCCATTTGCTACGATCCTGACATATATCTCTAGCTTCGTCTACACTCATTACTCTCCTCATACATGCTCTACGGTTTCGGGTACTTCTAACAGCTCCATTTTTAAGAACATCTGCAATCTGATCGCAGTACGTTCGACGAGGTCGACCCTGAACATTATTCCCATTCACAATGGCTTTATATATTTTCTATGTTGTTCTTCTTTCATTCATCCTTTCAATGTGGCCAAACCATCTTAACATTCCTTTCTCAATCTTGGTCACAACATCATCTTTCAATTCACATTGCTCCCGCAAAAATACACGTCTGCCTTTGTAAATAAATATAAATATATAGGGACATATCACACGAATAGAGCTAGCCCCACAGTAAGTTGTGAACTTGTGTCGTAGGATACTATATTTTATAATAGATACTTATATAGATAAACATCCAAGACCCAGGTCAATCTGAAAAATATCGTTTTCCATCATTTCCTGACCGGATATCGAACACTATCGTGTCGCAGGCTAGCGTGTTAAGCACTGCGCCGCGGAGCTCGCCATTTATTTATAGGCCAGGGGTTTAGGTGATGGCCTTGTAAGTGTGAGCATAATTATCGTTTACTCAGGTTAAGCAACCCTGGATGCAGTCCCCACTAGGATGGGGGACCGCAAGTGGCAAAACAAGTTCTCAAGCTCTTTCGTGCTTCGAAAGGCACGTTAAGCCATTCGTCTCGGTTGTCATTATTGATGGCAGTCGTTAAGCTATGTCAGATGCCTTTAGGAAAAAAATGCTAGCTGACACCAGTGTTGGCCACTTACACACACGAAATACAAACAAGCAAGGGATGTCATCCTCAACTGCCTGTCCTGTGTTTGCAGATATGGCATCGGGTACACGCCCGGCCTCCCGAACTGCTACTTGCTTTTCCCCCATTCATCCGTAAGTAGTATCTCAATTATATTTCCTTCCTAAATTTAACAAATTACTGACGTTCCCCAGCTTCAAAATTCCGATGGGCAGCAGCTTCGGAAGCATAAGTAGCCAAAGAAACTGTTCTCGCCAACCCGCCTGACAAGCGTGGTGAGTTTGACAATATATCCGCCAATGGAACGCCGCCGCCGAGGCGGCGATAGGGTTGATAGGGTAAAGAAGCAGCTGGTACATTCTTCTTTTTTTTTTTTATATTAAGGGAAACACAACAGATAACAAACATTAAAAATTAAACAACCCAAATCTTATATATTATCTCATATATTAATATGGAACAGGTTTATTGATATATTTAATAGTTCCCTGCAGGAAACTATATAACTGATATAATGATAAATCCTTATCCTTACTAATCCTTATCCTTATCCTTACTTATATTATAAATGCGAAAGTGAGTTTGTTTGTTTGTTTGTTACGCTTTCACGCCGTAACTACTGAACCGATCATCATGAAATTTTGCATACAATTTCTCTGGAGTACGGAGAAGGACATAGGCTACCTTTTATCCCGGGAAAAAGTACTATTCCCGAGGGATCGACATTAACGCGGGCGGAGCCGCGGGCGAAAGCTAGTATAACAATAATGATAAATTAAAAATATATATAAATGTAATTTGAAAGGACATTTATAATTTTTCATCGCCAACCCTGAGTTATATCCTTAATCAGGATAGAATAGTATTTTTATTCCCATTTTAAAATATTATCAGCAACGCTTATCAGCCGGTTGTGGGCTTGTATCTTATTGATTACATATTGCCTCATTACGACTCATATAATATCCTATTCATTACTTGATTTGCTCGGGTTTTGTTGATAAGGCGAGGCCTGCGTAAATAATATTTTTTGTGTATATGTTAACGGTATGAAACGTATAACAAATAACGTATAAATTCCTAGGAAATGTATAACATCATTAGCCGTGTGGTTTCCGGTAGAGTAGAATAGGACCACTCCCTGTCTTCCCATGGATGTCGTAAGAGGCGACTTAGGAAAAACCAGCTAAACAACGCTCAGAAACATCAATGAGACCTCTCCAACCTTTCTGGTCAGCGAGGAGAGTGTAGGCCAAATCCTCTGTCCGTGTCCGCTCTGGCCAAAGTATAGCTCTGGTAGTACAGAGAGAGTCATGCTCCTGCAGTGGAGACTAAAAAGACCTGAAGATGAGATGATGATGTATAAAATCATAGGTGAGCCTCCGGCTCTCTCACTCACCGAACGAAGCATAGAAACGATAAAGCTTCTGCTCTAACGTCGATTTTTTGTGACAGTGTGGTACTTCCCCGGATAAACCGACCCATTCATGCTACTAGCAAAAGTGAATTAGCCTTTTCGGCAATTGAAGCCTATAGATATTTAAAAAAAATCTCTTGTTTTTTCGTCTATAAAGTCGTTTACGGGCGTAAATTTTTTTTGTGATAACGCTGGAACAGTGATGCGTCACAAGACGAACGCTAAGGCTGATCGTGGCTCTTTATCGCTTGTTCCGCGCTCTCGCTTGCACACCAAACGTGACACATTTTTGTGCATGCAGCCCGCGCTCATCGATTTATCATCATCATCATCATCATTTCGAATAGGTGTCACGGTCAATCGACCATGCACACCCTGGTGTCAGAGTTCTTCAGAACCGCCTCTCGGCCTCTGACGTGGTTCCTTTAACGACTACCAGATGGCAGCCGGGACCACCGGCTTTACGTGCCTTCCGAAGCACGGAATCATCTTTATTATCAGACAATCAGGTTATTCAAGCCTGCAATGTCCTAACCAAACTGGAAACAACTAAACAAAGTATGCTTCCGGTGGGAATCGAACCCACGACCCCCGGGTAAACAGGCAAACGCCTTAACCAATGGACCATGGAGGTTGTTAATCATCATGTCATCGATTTATAAGACGTTATCACGTTAACAAGTTCTTATTGATATATTTTTGAGAAAATAATAAAACTGGCGTTTTTTTTTTCCGTTTGCCATTTTGTTCCTAATGACTATGACACTTTTTTATTTAAACTTGAAAGTGGGTTATATTATTAACATTTATCATTTTTGGATATATGAGAATGTACAACCTATTTATCGAAACATAAATAAATCGATAAAACTAAATTTAAATATCTTGGCCATATGTTGACTCCCGAGCTCAAGGGCGATGCCGATATTGAAAGGGAACGGAAGGCGTCAGTGAGATCAAAAATGCTGATTCAGAATCTTGCACGTTCGAGGGACATTAAAGTCACGAATTCCAGTCTTCTGCACGTCTCTTTACACGTGCAACGTGCTAGGTTTACCTACTCAAAAACCTAGCAACGCTCTGCGGAAGAGCGGCTATTTGGATTACCATCTGACAGGCGTTCGCCGCATTTGACAGGCATTTTATGGTTTAGACAGGCGTGCGGCCGGCGTTAGCGGTTAAACTTAGTTCTGCAGCTTATGCTGTCAGGAGAATTAGACAACTAACTGATGTTGATACTGCGCGTTTGGTATATTTTTGGTTACTTTCATAGTGTTATGTCTTATGCGATTTTACTATGGGGTAACGCTGCAGAAGTAAACACCATATTTGTCCTGCAGAAACGCGCTATTAGATCTATATATAAACTTGGTGCTAGAGAATCTCTTAGAGAATTGTTTAAAGATAAAAATATTTTAACTTTACCTTCTCAGTACATATTTGCGAATATTATGTTTGTGCGCTATAATCTTGATTTATATAAGAAAAATAGTGATATCCATGACCGAAACACGAGAAATAAAAATAAATTAGCTACACCAGTATTGCGATTGCAGAAAACTATGGATTCATTTCTGGGTCTAGGAGTACGCTTCTATAATAAAATTCCTGCAGAAATATTAGGTTTGCCTTTACTTAAGTTCATAACGATTGTAAAAAACCAGTTAATAAAAAAGGCTTATTACTGCATTAATGATTATAGAACTGATAAAAATGCGTGGAAATTTATATAAATTTATTTAAAGTTAACAATTTAATCTATAGTATGAAAAATTGTGTTTAATGTTAACAATGTATTCAGAGCCCTTCAGGCACGTAGGGACCAAGTCTGGATTGAGTTTCTTTCGGCGTATTCTTCTCACCAGTGGTCGTTCCGAAACGCTAGTAGTATTTCAATTTTGCATATACTAAAAAATATATAAGAAATAAAAATATGACGTTCAAAAAGAGATACATGTATCCAATTTTGAAAAAAAATCTTTGACTTTGACTTTGCCTTTGCTAAGCTGAGACATGCATTTCTGAATTTCTCCATAGCTCTATTAGATACTCCAATCATGCAAGCGGGCCGCCCGCTTCTGCGCATGCTTAAAGACATACAGTTTTCTTGTTGTCATAGACAGGCATTTTTCTGAAAAATTCAGGCGTTTTGTGCATCCTCAACAGGCAATCCTCCCTGATATTGATGGTAACCCTAACTGCACGTCTCTTTACATGTGCAACGTGCTAGGTTTACTCAAAAACCTTGCAACGCTCTGCGGGAGAGCGGCAACAGAATCCTGAATATGATCGTGAGCCGACTTGATTGTCTATGCGTAAACTTTTCGTTTGCCACTTCAGCTGTAGTCATCATCATCATCAGCAGCAGCTTTTAGTCGTGGTAGAGCCACGCTACCGGCAAAATTCATTATTGCTAGTAGTATAAATGGGACACTTCGTCCGGGGAAGTACCATACTCTCATAGAAAATCAACATTTGAGTAGAAGCTTTACCGCTTCTATGCTTGGTTCGGTCCTCCCCCCTCCCCCTCCTCATTCCTCCCACCAACTCCTTGAAAGGCCGACAGCGCTCCTGTCACACTCTGGTGTTGTAGTTGGGCCGCGGTGATCACGTACCATCAGGTGACTCGCTTGGTCGTTTGCTGTCGTATATCATAAAAAAAAAAACCCACTGCTGGGTACAAGCCTCCTTTTGTCAGCGCCATTCCTCTCTATCACCAGCCATCGCAATCCAGTTCTTTCCACCAATTTATCATATGTCGTCAACCCATCTAGCTACCGGACTTCCAACACTACGTTTCCCATTTCTGGGATACTACTCGATGACAGCTAGCTGTAGTCAGAAGTGGATTAATCCTGAGACAAACTAGGCACGTGCACGTACCTATGCTGAGATGCACCACTCCATCAGAATTAGCCGTGTGGTTTCCGGCAGAGTAGAATAGGTCAACTCCTAGTCTTCCCATGGAGGTCGTAAGAGGCGACTTAGAAAATACAAGCTAGACAAAGCTCATAAACATCAATGAGACCTCTCCAACCCGTCTGGCCAGCGAGGAGAGTGTAGGCCAAATCCTCTGTCTGCTCTGGCCAAGTATGCTCCGGTAGTACAGGGAGGGTCATGCTCCTCCAGTGTAGACTAAAAAGACCCGATGATGATGACTCCATCAGAACCAGCAGAAAAGCTACTGCCTGGAGATGGCCTGCCTTAGCCGGAATGGAAATGCTTGAATCGACTAAGAACCCTAGGCGGCCGCAACAAGGATAACCTGATCAGGTGGGGCTATACAGAATCTGCAAATAATATCTGCATTGGATAGGTATTAGGTAGATGTCTCTCTATATTATGTATTTGTTATAAAATACAGCGTGATTTTGAACCCCCTAGCTATATTGAAATCTGGGAATTCAAATCCCTAATGGAATACAAAATTGTAAGAAAAAAATGTAAAAAACGAAAAAATAAATTGAACCGTTCATAGAAATTCGTCCAGCTGATCGGCGACTTTGTATGGGAAACCTAATTTTCTTTTTCGTTTTTTACATTTTTTCTTGCAATTCTGTGTTCCATTAGGCATTCTGATTCCCAGATTTCAATATAGCTAGGGGGTTCAAAATCACGTTGTATAGTATCGTTGAGTTAATATCCCTTAACACAAGTCTCGAACTTACTTCGGGGCTAGCTCAGTCTTTGAGATTTGTCCGTATATATTTATTTATTTATATGTGTTTAAATCTAGAAGAGGTTTTAGTTTTAATACTTGTTCCAATAAACAAACAAAGCATCATACATGCGAAATATGATCTTACATCTGTATTGGACCAAAATAAAACTGACTGTCGGATTTACAGATACACACTGAGGTTCCGTACCGCCATAAAATCATTAACTACACTACAACAAACGCGTTTCTTGTATGGGAACCCTGATTATAAGTACCTACGCATCCTTATCCTTACTTCCTTATCCTTACTAATATAATAAATGCGAAAGTGAGTTTGTTTGTGTATTTGTTTGTTTGTTTGTTACGCTTTCACGCCGTAACTACTTAACCAATCATTATGAAATTTTGCATACAAGTTCTCTGGAGTGCGGAGAAGGACATAGGCTTCCTTTTATCCCGAGAAAAAGTACTATTCCCGAGGGATCGACATTGACGCGGGCGGAGCCGCGGGCAAAAGCTAGTCAATAAATAAATGAATATACTGCTTAATTTTGAACCTTTGAGCTATTTTGAAATTTGAAGTTGTGGCACAGAATTAATATAAGTACGTTGTGGTAGAGCCACACTACCGGCAAACTTAATTTTTGCTAGTAGCATGAATGGGCCGGCTCGTCCGGGGAAGTACCACACTCTCACAGAAAATCGACGTTTGAGTAGAAACTTTACCGCGTCTATGCTTCGCTTGGTGAGTGAGAGAGCTGGAGGCCCATCCTTCCCCAATTTCCTCACCCCGTGTCATTCCTCCAACTCCTTGAACGGCCGGCAAAGCTCCTGTCTCACCCTGGTGCAGTTGTCCATGGGCAGCGGTGATCGCTTACCATCAGGTGACTCGCTTGTTCGTTTGCCACTGTTGGGGCGTTCTAGACTCCTTTCAGACACAATGACGGACATATTTTGCTCTATGACTCGAAGAGCAAAATAGACTGACAAAATGACATAGAACACGACAAAAGACGACTTTTTTACTGAGACTTTAGACATGGACACAGTCCACTAGCTATGACCAGACTAGACGGTCACCACATCCTCTATCGTAAATAATTCCTCTTTTTCTTTCCTCGCCGAGCCCATTCAGCCGCCCTATATCATAAAAGAAAAACTCTGAATTCTACTGATTCTATAAAAAATGCATGTAAAGACATTGCTAAAAGTAAAGACATCCTCTTACAGTTCAAGAGATACTCGTACAGCCTTGTATGAGACCGACGGACAGAGTCTTGCTTAAAAAGTTTTTACACTTTAGATAAGGAACCCTAAAAAGGATGCAATAAGGCAGACGCCGCTTCACCGTGTGACAAAATTGCACAATGTAAATTAGACTTTAGCACTAACGAAATTGTTCTTAATTTCCTTTGATAAATTCCAAGATATTTGATAATTCTAATGGCAGGTGAAAGTATTCTCTATGGGTAAAAGAATAAAGGATATTTTCCTATAAAGATGTGCAAGTCAATTAAGGGGACCATATATGGGGTTCCGTATTAAAAGGGCAAGAAATAAGAAAAAATCGCTGTATCGCTTACATGTCACGAACAATCGAGCGACATAATTTACAGAACGAGATAATGTGGGTTAAGGCATTCTTGGACTGTGTTTTGGCGGGATTTTTTAGTAATTGGCTTCTGGCTATTTATTTCATTAGCTAACCAAAACTATAGTCGCGTGCTGAAGGATAATAATTAAATAGATAACAAAAGGTGAATGCCAAACAAGATTAGCAACTTTTTAGAAAGAAAAGATACCGCAAAAGAAAAAAAACGGAACCTTTTAGGATCACTTTGTTGTCCGTCCGTCTGTCTATCTGTCTGTCTGTCAAGACCCTTTTTCTCAGGAACGCGTGGAAATATCAAGCTGAAATTCCTATCGAATACTCAAATTCAAAACGTTTATTTAATAGAGGTTTCTTGGAACACTTATTAATTGTCATATTTCACTTCTCAACAATTGTTGACGTCAAAAATTTACTTATGGCTAAGTTTAATGGACTCACATAAATGGACTTGTCAGATGCCTTTAGGTAGCTTGAAAAATCTGACACCAATGTTGGCCACTTACACACACGAAAGACAAACAAACAATGGACTTAGGTCCACTGTCCCTTGGAGCTGTGAAAAAATCAAACTTCTAAGCCACGCAATCAAAAGATACAGCAGTTTATACCGCAAATATTTGACATTCGCAAGGGAATCAAAACCTACAGGGTACTTCCCGTGAACTCAGAATCTTGAAATTTGGAACGAAGCAACTTCTTATAGCACAGATTAGGGAAAATTGCGAAATGCATAAATTTTTAGTTACATCATACAATAAAAATATTTTTATTAATTTTAATCTTATTTTACCTAGATTATTGTACCGAACCCTTCGTGCGCGGACCCGACTCGCACTTGGCCGGTTTTTTTTACTAAATGTTATTTAACTTACCCTGTTAGTTTGCTTGTGTAGGTTAAATCTTGCAACTCAATTTTGAAGCACTTATCCTTAGTCGGTTGGGCTGACATTATGTGTACTGCGAGGTTTCCTACATCTGGAATCGCAATCAACTCAGAGTGAATTAAGTTCGAGACTTGTCTTCTGAAATACTAACTCAACGATACTATATTTTATAACAAATACATATATAGATAAACATCCAAGACCCAGGCCAACTAGAAAAGATCATTTTCCATCTCGCGAGCTCCGTGGCGCAGTGGTTAACACGCCAGCTTGCGACACGAGGGTGCCCGGGTTCGATCCCCGGTCAGGTCAAGATAGAAAATGATCTTTTTCAGATTGGCGTGGATGTTTTGCTATAAAATATAGTATCGTTGGAGTCAGTATCCCATAACAGAAGTCTCGAAATTACTTTGGGGCTAGCTCAATCGGTGTGATTTATCCGTATATTAATTTATTATTTATTTATTTTATCTAACCTGACCGGGGATCAAACCCGGGCCCTTCAGCAGCCTGGCACAATGCCCACTAGGCCACAGAGATAGTAAATTCTATTCAATTCATTTATTTGTCAGATAAATTGACCCAATTTGTTACCTTTTGGCGACTAAGGACCATCAGGAAAAATTACTAAGTTTAAAAATGACTGTAACGTGTTAGGACTTAAAAATTAGTGTTAGTACTTAAATCTACCTTTTTTTTAACTAACCTATACTGTCCCACTGCTGGGCAAAGGTCTCCCCCATTTCCTTCCACTTGTCTCTGTCCAATGCAATTTTAGACCATCCTCATTGAAAAACGTCGAGGTCGTCGCGCCATCGCTTTATAGGCCTTCCCTTTCGACGAATAAATAAATAAATAATAATAAATATATACGGACAAATCACACATTGAGCTAGCCCCAAAGTAAGTTCGAGATTTGTGTTAAGGGATACTAACTCAACGATACTATATTTTATAACAAATACATATATAGATAAACATCCAAGACCCAGGCCAATCTGAAAAAGATCATTTTTCATCTTGATCTGGCCGGGGATCGAACCCGGTCGCTCCGTGTCGCAGGCTAGCGTGTTGACCGCTGCGCCACGGAGCTAGTCAAATAATAGAATAAATCTACCTACTTAATAAAATATCATATACCGGCATGGTCCTTCACGAGAAGCCTTATTACTATAAGCGAGTCCCGTCTATCTGCCACAGTTTTAAGGATGGTGTTGTGACCCAGCCTAAACCTCCCCGTCAATGATGCCAAATCTATACTTCTATACTAATATTATAAAGCTGAAGAGTTTGTTTGTTTGATTGTTTGTTTGTTTGAACGCGCTAATCTCAGGAACTACTGCTTCAAATTGAAAAATTCTTTTTGTGTCGGAAAGTCCATTTAGTGAGGAAGGCTTTAGGCTATAAAACATCACGCTGCGACCAATAGGAGTGAAACATCAATAAAAAATGATTAGAAAACGGGGGATAAATATTTATCTGTACTAATAAAAAAACAAATTAACAGAAATTGCCGCGGATGAAGTCGCGGGCAACAGCTAGTGTAAAATAATAGCCAAAAAATAGTAACTCTAGGCCGGAATTAGATTAAATAAACTTCTATTTGAACTATGTGGTTCGCCTTGCTTCGCACGTGCTGTCAGAGAGGTGTTATCATGATTTGCATAAAATGTTCGGCGTGGGCGCAGTATGATGTTTTGGTAATGAACAACAAGCAATGAAGATAGAAATATAAAATAAGAAATTACTGCTCTTCCATGCTGGTTTGGGAGGAAAGAAAAATTGTAAAATGTACCAGCTGATTTTCTTTCAGCGCAGATCGTAAAAGCCGATCGAGGGAATAGGTAAATTTGAGGAATAGGCGATGCGGCTAGCAACCCATCACTATTTTGATTCCGTTTTCCACCCAATGCCCAAAAACATACTAAACGTGGCCTTCAGGTATTATAAACCTAGGCTCTGTCTACCCCGCAAGGGAAAAAGACATGATACTGTGTATCTATGTATGTATAATAAATAAATATATACGGACAAATCACACAGGTTGAGCTAGCCCCAAGGTAAGTTCGAGACTTGTGTTATGGGATACTAACTCAACGATACTATATTATATAACAAATACATATATAGATAAACATCCAAGACCCAGGCCAATTTGAAAAAGATCATTTTCCATCTTGACCTGGCCGGGGATCGAACCCGGTCACTCCGTGTCGCAGGCTGGCGTGTTGACCGCTGCGCCACGGAGCTAGTCTATGTATAAAATTACTACAGATTAAAGTTTTAAACCAACACCAACCCATCCTTATAACCAACACTCACCGTGTATATACGGCGGGAAGCGTCTGTGTTAAACCTAATAACTAAATTTAAAAAAAAGAAAGCCGACCAAGTGCGAGTCGGACTTACGCACGAAGGTTTCCGTACCGTTATCTATAAAAACGGCAAAAAATCATGTCTGTTGTATGGGCAAAGGGTAAAAACGGGACCGTATTCATATGGCTCCGCTGTCCGTCTGTCTGTCCGTCTGTCACCAGACTGTATCTCATGAACCGCGATAGCTAGAGAGTTGAAATCACAGATTATATATTTCTGTTGCCGCTAACAAATACTAAAAAAATAAAATAAGGGGGCTCCCATACAACAAACATGTTTTTTTGCTCGTTTTGTTCGCTATTGAAAACGGCAACAGGTAGATAATATTTAGTTATACAAAGTGATTTTTAACCTCCTAGCTATATTGGAATCTCAGAATCAGAATCCCTAATGAAATATAGAATTGCAAGAAAAAAAACTGAAAATCGAAAAAAAAAATTAGGTTTCCCATACAAAGTCGACGAATGGCTGGACGAATTTCTATGGAAGGTCAATTTATTTTTCGGTTTTTACCTTTTTTTCTTGCAATTCTCTATTCCATTAGGGATTCTGATTCCCAGATTTCAATATAGCTAGGAGGTTCAAACTCACGCTACCAGATTTCAATATAGCTAGGAGGTTCAAACTCACGCTATATACCTTTAAAAATAAACAATTAATTTAATCTCATACAACAGACATGATTTTTTGCCGTTTTTATAGATAACTAGCTTTCGCCCACGGCTCCGCCCGCGTCAATGTCGATCCCTCGGGAACAGATCTTTTTCCCGGGATAAAAGGTAGCCTATGTCCTTCTCCGCACTCCAGAGAACTTGTATGCAAAATTTCACGAGGATCGGTTCAGTAGTTATGGCGTGAAAGCGTTACAAACAAACAAACTCACTTTCGCATTTATAATATTACTAGCTTTCGCCCGCGGCTTCGCCCGCGGCTTCGCCTGCGTCAATGTCGATCCCTCGGGAATAGTATTTTTTCCCGGGATAAAAGGTAGCCTATGTCCTTCTCCGTACTCCAGAGAACTTGTATACAAAATTTCATGATGATCCCTTCAATAGTTAGGGCGTGAAAACAAACAAACAAACAAATAAACAAACTCACTTTCGCATTTATAATATTAGTAAGGATAAGGATATTGTTAGGATTAGCATTAGGACTAGCTTTTGCCCGCGGCTCCGCCCGCGTCAATGCCGATCCCTCGGGAATAGTACTTTTTCCCGGGAAAAAAGGTAGCCTGGCTACTGATCACCACTGCCCATGGACAACTGCAACACCTGGATGTGACACAGGTGTGACAGGAACGCTGCCGGCCTTTCAAGGAGTTGGGAGAGAGGAAATTACGAAGGGGAGAGTTGAAAGGATGGGCCTCCGGCTCTCTCACTCACCAAACGAAGCATAGAACCGGTAAAGATTCTACTCAGACGTCGATTTTCTGTGAGAGTGTGGTACTTCCCCGGACGAGCCGGCCCATTCATGCTACTAGCAAAAATGAATTTTGCCGGTAGCGTGGCTCTACTACGACGATGGGCTTGCGCATGGCACGTCGATGGCTTTTTAATTGCAATTAAGGCGCTGTATCCCTTAACCGTTTGTAGCGGACATCGCGCGATATATTTTTTACTCGTGTCATACTTGTCGTCAGTCTCAGTTCAAACCCGTGTCTGCCATTTTCGTGTTAATTTTCACTTTTAATTTAATAATTCAATAATAATAACCAAATATTGTATTTTTTTTAGGTATCCATCTGGCTCATCCAGTTATACTTTATATAATTGTATTTTTTTTAGGTATCCATCTGGCTCATCCAGTTATACTTTATATAGATATAAAAATGTTGGTAGTTGTCGCTGAAAATATCAAGTATCTCGCGACGAAACTTTTTCTGGATATAGCTTTATTGCTATTTTATTTAGCTAAGTTTTAAATATATTTTTGAAAATATTTTAGTGTAACCATTTATTTTGATCTTTGAACTGTACGTCATATTTTTTTCATGCTAGTATTCCAAGAAAAATAGGGCTAACTGCGCGACGAAAAATTACACGTTTTACAGTATACTCCTGATGCACAGCGCCTTAAGTATTTCTCAATCCTGTTTCAGGCATAGCTGCGACACTCCCCTGTACGTGTGATTCGAACCTCGGTGACCTTGAAACGCAACGTGTAAGCGCTAGGGTTGACACCACGGAACAAGAAAAAAGAGGACGTAGGATCGATGATCGATGACTTAATATTTTCTGTGTACGACCTACGGTCCAGCATTTAAGCTGAATCTAAAAAAAGCGGCCAAGTGCGAGTCGGACTCGCGAACGAAGGGTTCCGTACTATCCTTACTTCCTTACTAATATTATAAATGCGAAAGTGAGTTTGTTTATTTTTTTGTTTGTTTGTTACGCTTTCACGCCGTAACTACTGAACCGAACATCATGAAATTTTGCAGACATGTTCTCTGGAGTACGGAAAAGGACATAGGCTACCTTTTACCCCGGTTAAAAGTACTATTCCAGAGGGATCAACCTTAATTTTTCAAATCAGTCCCGTAGTTTAGGAGCCTATTCAATGCAAACAAACAAGCAAACCTTTCCTTTTTATAATACAAGTGTAAATATAGATAGTTAAGATTAGTTTAGATAACTCATCATCATCATTTCGAGTAGGTGTCACGGTCCATCGACCATGCACACCCTGGTGTCAGAGTTCTTCGGTTTAGATAACTTCAATCAAAAATCAAAGTATCGACGTTTTGCGCAAGGGACATTTTGCGAATGAGACATTTTGCGACCAGGGGACTTTTTGCGAAAGGGACGTTTTGTGCAGGGACATTTTGCGACTAGGGAACATTTTGCGTAAGGGACATTTTGCGACGATACGAATGAAATGTCTTAAGGTGCGTTATGACGAGTAGCGAAAATGACCAGTTGCGAAAATGACGATTCGCGAAAATGACGACTCGCGAAAATGACGAGTTGCGCCAGCATGACGAGTTGCGTTTATGACGACTTGCTACTAATCCTCCATAATTAGGCGAGCTCCGTGGCGCAGTGGTTAACACGCCAGCCTGCGACACGAGGGTGCCCAGGTTCCATCCCCGGTCGGTCGGGAGAACGATATTTTTCAGATTGACCTGGGTCTTAGATGTTTATCTATATAAGTATCTATTATAAAATATAGTATCGTTGAGTTAGTATCCTACGACATCCAATCACACAGATTGAGCTAGCCCCAAAGTAAGTTCAAGACTTGTGTTATGGGATACTAACTCAACGATGCTATATTTTACAACAAATACATATATAGATAAACATCCAAGACCCAGGCCAATCTGAAAAAGATCATTTTCCATCTTGACCTGGCCGGGGATCGAACCCGGGCACCCCGTGTCGCAGGCTGGCGTGTTGACCGCTGCGCCACGGAGATAGCCGTAACGTTACTAATTACTATAACTTTTTAATGTAACGTTACTATTTAATTACATTTTCACCACAAATTGTTATAACCATTATTTTAATATAATCATCTCCATTAAAATCACATAATAATTATGCAGTAAAAGAATCGTTAAAAAGTATTTTAATTTATATTCCTCACAATCGATTAGGTACAAGGTTAGGTGGGATGCGGCTAGCAACCCATCACTATTTTGATTCCGTTTTCCATCATTTTTTTTTTTAATTGACTATGTAGCTAGCTCCAAGTGAGCTTTCGCTACTTCACCGGGCGTTTGAGGCGAGGGCAGAGTGCCCTCAACCTTTATAGACAACATCACCAAAGGGCCCCCAGGAGGGACGGACCTCGGCTTTGGGCGTTGCCTGTGTGCGCAAGGCTTGGAGAGGCAAACTCTCATATTGCCTAATGGGCCGCGTATACGTACATGCAAGTCTGAAGGGCCAAATTGAGAAACAATGGCAAAAGCCTATGGAGAGCAGCAACTTTCATCTTTTGCCTTATGGGCCGAAAGCTACGTTGCCAGAAGGGCCTATCCTGGGTGCAAGTCACCCGGGACCGCCGGACGGTCGGCGGCTCAGTAATCGGAGCTAATCCTACTCTATGCACTCTATTCCGGTGGCGAGTGCGACGGGGTCGGATAGTGGGATTCCTCTGGCTATTCGGAGCCGAAGAGGGGTCGGGGCGGGCATGTGCGATGTCAATAGGATCATCGGGATCGTCAAGTACGTTCCTAGGACGTCTACGACGTAAGATCGTTTCGTATG
Organism: Elegia similella; assembly: GCA_947532085.1. Taxonomy (NCBI): domain Eukaryota; kingdom Metazoa; phylum Arthropoda; class Insecta; order Lepidoptera; family Pyralidae; genus Elegia; species Elegia similella. Next base: position 7,897,896 of record OX383953.1, read on the forward strand.
TAAGTTGAGGGAGTAGTTAGCAGCTTGCACTACCAACGGGTTGGGGTGGTGTGCGGCTTTCTCAAAGTAACGCTTGGAGGCATTTTATGAGATAGCCGCGAATGGATGGGTTTCCATCTACATGTCCTCCAATATACTTAATGTGGCCATACGGTCTTACTAGGTTCTGTCTACCCCGCTAGGGAAAAAGACGTGATACTATGTATGTATGTATGATTAGGTACAAGTCTAGGGTACTATACTCAACTTTTTTATCGACCATGGACAACCTGGTGTTAGAGTTCTTCGGAACCGCTTCTCGGCCTCTGACGTGGTTCCTTTAACGACTACCAGATGGCAGCAGGGACCAACGGCTTAACGTGCCTTCCGAAGCACGGTATCATCTTTATTATCAGACAATCAGGTGACTCACGCCTGCAATGTCCTAACCAAACTGGATTGTATGTAATGTCCTCAACTGCCATCCAATTACCACTGGGAACCATGGCAAACTAAAATAATAGCCAATTGATAGTATGAGTCTTGATAGCTTAGATTTGATAAGACCTTATGACCACATTCAGCATGTTGGAGGGCGTGTAAATGCGTGGAATCTAAATAGTGATGGGTTGCTAGCCGCATCGTATATTGACATGATTCCGCAGATTTTAGCCCAATCCCTCAATCGGTTTTTACGATCTGCGCGGGAAGAGAAGCAGCTGGCACAATCTAGGTTTTTTCTTTTCTCCCAGACCAGCACAGAAGGGCAATTTAAAAGTAACAAACAATTATATATAAATATATATATACGGACAAATCACACAGATTGAGCTAGCCCCAAAGTAAGTTCGAGACTTGTGTTATGGGATACTAACTCAACGATACTATATTTTATAACAAATACATATATAGATACACATCCAAGACCCAAGCCAATCTGAAAAAGATCATTTTCCATCTTGACCTGGCCGGGGATCGAACTCGGTCACTCCGTGTCGCAGGCTGGCGTGTTGACCGCTGCGCCACGGAGCTAGTCAAACTGTTAACAATTAAGTAGTAAATATACCTAATTGATATTTATTTTACTAAGTAATCGTTATAATATCGTTAACGGTACGTACGGCAATCAGTTATAACGGTATTCGTTAATTTACTCGTACATCCGTTATTTACTGTTTACTAGTTTTACGTGATTTTACTCATCAATCCTACTTTTCTTTTTCGTGTGTGTGGCCAACACTGGTGGCAGATTTTTCAAGCTGCCTAAAGGCATCTGACTAGCTCCGTGGCGCAGCGGTCAACACGCCAGCCTGCGACACGGAGTGACCGGGTTCGATCCCCGGCCAGGTCAAGATGAAAAATGATCTTTTTCAGATCGGCCTGGGTCTTGGATGTGTATCTATATATGTATTTGTTATAAAATATAGTATCGTTGAGTTAGTATCCCATAACACAAGTCTCGAACTTACTTTAGGGCTAGCTCAATCTGTGTGATTTGTCCGTATATATTTATATTTATTTATATCTGACATAGCTTAACGACTGTCATCAATGATGACAGTCAGGACCAACGGCTTAATGTGCCTTCCAAAGCACGGAGGAGCTCGAGATATTTTTATGCCACTTCCGGTCACCCATCACAGTGGGGACTGCACCTAGCGTTGCTTAACATGCGTAAGCGCTTTTAATGCTTACGGCCACTGGGTCATCGGACTCCTCACTTGTATTCTATTCATCAATTCTATTCTATTCATTCATATAACTGCCTCCGTGGTCCAGTAGTTAAGGTTGCACGCTCGATCGCTAACATAACGTGTTCCACAAAAATATGTTAATTAAAATTGTATATAACATGACATCAAAAAAAAAGAAAAGAAAAATATTAAATATCATACAAAGCCCTTCAGGCAAGTAGGCGACCAATACTGTTGAAGAGTTTCTTTCGGCGTCTTCTTCTCTGCAGTGGTCGGTTCCGAAACGCTAGTAGTTTGTAGCTTTTAAACAAGAATTAATAATTTGAATATAATATAATAAGTATTATTTAATTTTAAAGGTGAATTGACGTGAAAAAGTGCCTGAAAAGGCCTATTTTCTGAAAAAAAAAAAAAAAAAAAAGGCGATTGCCTGAAGACCCGGGGGTCGTGGGTTCGATTTCCATGGGAAGCATACTTTGTGTAGTTGTTTCCAGTTTGATGAGGATATTGCAGGCTTGATGAAACACCTGATTGTCTGATAAAGAAGAAGTTGCCGTGTTTCGGAAGGCACGTAAAGCCTTTGGTCCCGGCTGCCATGTAGAGTGTGCTATGAGAGCATAAATGCAACGTGATTTGGAACCTCCTAGCTATATTGGAATCTCGGAATCAGAATCCCTAATGGAATACAGAATTGCAAGAAAAAAAGCTGATTGCAAAAAAAATAAGGTTCCGGACGAATTTCTATGGAAGGTAATTTTTTTTTTTTTATGTACATCCGACGGCAAACGAGCAGACGAGCCACCTGATGGAAAGTGGTCACCGTCGCCCATGGACATCTGCAACACCAGAGGAGGTGCTGATGCGTTGCCGACTCTTAAGATACCTGTAAACACGCCTTTTGAAGGACCTCAAGTCATAGCACACAGGGAAAACCTCGGGAGGGAGTCCATTCCACAATCTTGCTGTACGAGGAAAAAAACCACGTGACGCTCTGACATTCTTGGACACCCAAGTGTCAAGGATGTGGGACTTTATTCCTGTGGCGAGCGGTGCGGTGTTAGAAAGGTGACGGTGGCACCAATTCAAAAAGTGTTTCAGAACACTCCCCATAGTATAGACGGTAAAATACACACAGAGAGCCAACGTCTCTCCGTAGACTGAGGGTGTCTAAATCGTCTGTGAGTGTGGGATTACCTCATTGTTGTGGTTTCGATTTCTATAATACTGTATATATCGAGACCATATATATAAAGGTCAGGGATGTCACCCTCTACTGCTAGGCCGGCATCGGGTACGTGCGCCCGCGGCCTCCCAAGCTACGTACTACTTGCTTAACCCCCCCATTCATCCGACTGAGTATTATCCCATTACCTTCATTCCCTTTGCCAAATCCAACAAATTCCTATCCTTCCCCAGCTTAAAAATGCTTTCGATGGCAGCAAAGTCCGAAGCATAAGAAGTCAGAGAAGCTTGCCGACCCGCCTGCCAAGGATGGTGATGGATTATGGCAATATCTGGTAGTCGTTAATGAACGCCATCAGAGGCCGAGAGGCGGTTCCGAAGAACTCTGACACCAGTGCATAGTCGATTGACCGTGTTACCTACACGAAATGATGATTATGACAATATTCTCCGGTGGAACGAAGAATCTGCTCACAAAAGGAGACACCTAAACCCCGTGATCTTATTTGAATGTGAATAAATATCATCAAGATTCATTTACTGAAATTTGAAACCGGTGTATGAAATTGTAATTTTAGTCTTATTAGATCATTCAGTCATGGCCAGGCGCGGCGAAGCGAGACTGTGCCCAGTATTATGATACGGTCACGTCTTTAATTTTTACGGGGTAAACGAAGGTACATTAGGTTTCATACATTTCCGTTAAGGGCCCGTACTACCTCACACTGCTTTGCATGATTGACTGTTATATCAATAATAATTAAATACTCAAGTTGAAATAAAAATGCAGCAAAGTTCAGGACTAACTCTGGTAACTATATGACTCAAAAACACGATTGCGTTAAATTTTCTCGATAGAAAAAAATTGCAAAGTTGCCTCCAAATCACGTCTAATTTATTCGGTATACAGCGTGATTTTGAACCCCCTACCTATATTGAAATCAGGGAATCAGAATCCCTAATGGAATACAGAATTGTAAGAAAAAATGGTAAAAAACGAAAAAATAAATTTAACCTTTCATAGAAATTCGTCCAGCTGATCGGCGACTTTGTATGGGAAACCTAATTTTCTTTTTCGTTTTTTACCTTCTTTTCTTGCAATTCTGTGTTCCATTAGGGATTGTAATTCCCAGATTTTAATAAAGCTAGGGGGTCCAAAATCACGTTGTATAGCATCATTCACCAAATACATTAAAATTAACCTTGAAACTTTTGATTATTATTGCATTACAGATAAGGCAGCCATCATGTTTTTCTTTTTCGAATAACCCTTGAATATTCCTAAAAAACGAAAATATCCAAAGTAGCCAACGCGTTTAGACCATCCGCGTTTGTACCGCCACGCCGCCTGGCATATGGCGGGCTCTTAACATATATATATTCTTTGGCTATCATAATTTCAGCCATAAGAATCTATATATGTATTTGTTATAAAATATAGTATCGTTGAGTTAGTATCCCATAACACAAGTATCGAACTTACTTTGGGGCTAGCTCAATCTGTGTGATTTGTCCGTATATATTTATTTTTTACTACTGGACACAGGCCTCCTCCAAGGATTATTCGTTCCATGGGAGGATATTGCCATACTCACCACGCTTGGCAGGCGGGTTGGCGAGCGCTGTTGCTTTAGCTTCTTGTGCTTCCGACGATGCTGGCCATCGGAAGCATTGTTAAACTTGGGAAGGATAAGAATTTGTTGAATATAGAAAGGAAATCAAGGTATTGGGATACTACTCATTCAGATAAATGGAGTAGAAGCAAGTAGCAGGTCGGGAGGCCGGGCGCGCGTACCCGATGCCATAGCTACAACCACCGGACAGGTAGTTGAGGATGACATCCCTAACCATTTCTTTTCACATCCATTCTTTGAGTATGGTGCGTCACACACAACCAGGGGTTCACTAATAGTGCATGTAGTGCATCGGGGATGTGCGCAGAGGCCCGCGTAGATTGCTTTTTTGCTACTATGCGAAAAAGGTGTGCTTCCTTGGTGCGTAGGGTACGGGCCAGCCCCAACAGCATCCTGAAAATGGTGGCCAGGAGACTGGACTGCCCATATGTAAATCACTGTTGTGCCATCTCACATGGGATGGTACAGCAGTGATTGGCAATAAATATTATTACTAACAATAGGTTAAGATTAATTGTACTACTAACAAAGATGGACAGAAAGTCTGAATAAAGAATTATTATTATAATTATATTACTAATCATCGTCACTACATAGTATAAAACAAAATTAGATCTTTAAAACTACTGAACGGATTTTGATACGGATTTTTTAATAGATAGAGTGATTCGAGACGAAGGTTTTATATGTAAATTACACCCGTGCGAACCCGGGGTCTGGGTCGCTAGTATAAAATAGATCTTAGTAGTAATCCATACTAATATTTATATGCGAAAGTAACTCTGTATGTCTGTTTTCTTTTCACGCTTCAACCATTGAACTGATTTGTATGAAATTTGGATGAAGGTAGTTTGAGGCCCGGAGAAGGACATAGGTTACCTTTCATTCCGGGAAATTCTACTGTTTCCGAGGGATCGATATTAACGCGGGCGGACCCGCGGACAACAGCTCGTTAGTATAGTAGTATATCTACTGAAATATGAATAATCTTCGGCCAAGTTTTTATTGCCGTTCGCCTGCCTACCGTCTTCCATGCTGGTCTGGGAGAAAAGAAAAACGTAAAACGTACCAGCTGCTTCTCTTACCGCGCAGATCGTAAAAGCCGATCGAGGAAATCTGAGGGTTCATGTTCATGTCATCATGTTAATAGGCGATGCGGCTAGCAACCCATCACTATTTTGATTCCGTTTTCCACCTAATTCCCACCAATATGCTAAACGTGGCCTTCAGGTCTTATATACCTAGGCTCTGTCTACCCCGCAAGGGAAAAAGACGTGATACTATGTATGTATGTTCGCCTGCCTGACGCTCTGCTTCTCATCTTTGTCTAATGTATAATAAATACAGTGTGTCAACGTACCCTCGATATTCCCTTAAAGGGGCGACTCAGCCTGTCAATATAAACAACTTTTTTTATTGGACAAATGCTGGAAACTAAAAAAAAAAACGCTATTTCCATACAAAGAGTTCAGCCACCTGGCCATTTTGTATTTGTATAACCCATCGTTGTTCCCATAGGAAAAGTTGTTCATATTGGTGGGCTGAGTCGCGCCCTTAAATGTCGAAAGTCAATTTACACGCAAAATTATATCCCTAAATCTAGAATACACAAAATTATTTGAAATACCGTAAGAGTCTTGCATCATGAAAATTTAAATAATTTTCGTTGTAATTGATTCCGTATTACTGAAATCCATTGTCTATAAGAAGCAAATTATTGAAAGAATCAATAAGTAACATAATAATTATGATAAAACTATTAAAATTCCTAAAAACAATGCTTCTAGATGTATTGTTAAGGCGTGCCCTAAACCATTATAAACCGAACTTGCTGCGTGAAAATAAAAATAAACACAGATAGATCAACATATATTGGATATTGTTCGATAACTCGCCCGATATAAGTTGACCTATCAAATTAACAGAAATGTTCTGGTAGGGAGACCAACATATATTAGTATATTCATCCGTATAATATACGTCCAGTACTAGATGACCCAGCACGCTATAGTAAATATTCAAGAAGTGAGGCTATTTTATTTTGGGCGTGTCGTCTTAGTTTCTGGTACTCTAGGCATATAAATACGGTGAATGCATTTCATTCGGTATCAGTCTCACTTGTAGTCGAGAGGATAAACATACAACATGTACGCCAAACTGGTGAGCGGATTAATCATATTAATCTTATTAATCGTGATTATAAGTTATATAATTAATATATTAAAAGGTGTTCGGTATTTAAAAAAAATATATGGTAAAATAAAATAAAACGGGTAAAGTGTAGCTTGAAAAGTAAATATTCAAATATTGGATTTAATTAAATGTGTCATATAAAAATATGTTATTTTTTATTTTAATTGTGGTCACTTAATATAAAAATGTTAATCAAAAAGTGAAACTAGGTAAAAAAATACAATTTTTAAAATGTATTAATTTTCAATAAAATAATGTTAGTGTTCACTTTATATAACATGTAAAAGAAATAATATCCGTCATAAATCGACCGACGGAATATACTAGAGAACTTTTGTATTACGAAATTAAAATAACTGTCAAAATACAAAAAAAAAATCGATTCCATACAAATTGCGCAATCTTTTGTACTGAAATGGCAAGTTTTTTTTTTATTTTGCTTATATTGTTGTTTAATTTTACTAAAGCGAGGTAGTTAGCACGTCGATTTATTACGCACTAGCTTTCGCCCGCGGCTCCGCCCACGTCAATGTCGATCCCTCGGGAATAGTTTTTTTCCCGGGATAAAAGGAAGCCTATGTCCTTCTCCGTACTCCAGAGAACTTGTATGCAAAATTTCATGATAATCGGTTCAGTAGTTACGGCGTGAAAGCGTAACAAACAAACAAACTCACTTTCGCAATTATAATATTAAGTAAGGATTTGTTTTTAACGATGTATGTGTTTATTTGTCAATCTATAAAAAAAATATATTCAATTGTAAACAAAGACAAAACAAAAGCCAGAAAGTGAAAATTGACGAATAAAAAATATTCTCAAAATAAAAAATGTAAATTTAAAAAAATCGGCTATAAATCATTTTTGATTCAGTTAACAAAACACAACGAAGTTATATTTCGTAATTACAAAAAAATATATATTTTATTATCTTTTTAAAATCATGTTTTTGTACTAAACAAATAATTTAAGTGACATTTAATTCAGCACCCAGCAAAATATTTAGAAATAATTATGTCAGCATCAAAAGCTTTATCAAAGTTAATTGACATAACATATTAATATTTCAAACTAGTACATATTTCAATTTGCAACAACTTATGTTAATAACGTCACAGCACTGAAATGAGTGTAAATTAATGAAAATTTATTCTTACAGTCTATCAAATGGTGCATGGAAACTTAAATCATATCAGATCAGTGTTACAATTACAGTATAATGCACTTAAGTACTTACTTTATACGTATATTAGGAAAACAGTATATTAAATACGGTTTGTTCTCGTGAATATTCTTACAACAATCTATTTTTAACATAAAACAAAAACTTATTTCCTTCATTATTAATCAAAAAAAAATCATTTCACGCTTATATTTTCCTAAACCTATTTCAGAAAAGTCATCTATCAATACAATTTTCATACTATACCTTTTTTTCGGGCCTATATTCTATTAGGAATTCTGATTTCCTAATTATAATAATTTTGACATTAAAATATAGCTAGGGTATTTAAAATCACTATTCATACCTAGGAAATACTGCAGTAGGCAACAAAATTTAAAAAGTAATAAACAAGAGGTACAAGTTCGTAGGGTGAGTATTTTTTGATAAAAAAAAATGTAAGTAAAACAAAAATTAATTAAGTAATAATAGCCCAACAACACTAGACAGTTAATATGTATTTATATAAATTTACTATCTAATTTATATGTATAACTCATCTTAGTATCCCAAATGCATAATATTCCCTGTAAAATTACGTATGGTACTCAACTCATTAAATCAAGTCATTCAAACCCGCGGGCGGAGAGCTAGTGATAAATCCATCCGTTAGTGGGCGCAAGGCTTCTAATTATGACATATAACAAACAGGTGTGACAGGAATGCGTGATTAGACATTAATTTATGTTAACATTCATTGAAATGTACTAATGGTACCTACATGGTAGAGGCGTATGATTTTATTTGTAACATTGATTTCGTGTGTGTATAGAATGTTCTTGTCATTACATATGCATAATGTATATAATTGAACCACCTCTAATTTCTTTTGACTAAATAATTATTGACTGGAATAATAAAAAAATATATTAACATTTTTAAATGTTTAAAAATATATAACATTTTGATTTAATATTGTGTATATTTAGTATATTTTTTAGTTCGTATTTCATTCTTTAAAAATACAATAATCTCAAGTTAAGTCACATTTCCTATCTTTATGATTTTTTCTTTTTTTCCCCTTTTTTTCCTGTCATCGTATGCATCTTGCTAACTTCATGGCTTTCTGCTGTTTTGTGTAAATTTTATGTATTTATATCTATGTACGTTTATTTATATTGTTATATTAAAGTAGGTTTATTGTACATTAAACAATGTAATTTAGTAGTTTGCTTTAGCTACCCCGCACTATTTTTTCCCCCAACATTATGTCTTTTTTTCTGCAAAGGTTGCCTGGAAGAAATTGCATAGCGATAAGGCCGCCTTTTGCACAATCTGTTAGTATTATTTATAAATATACATACAACTTGTTATTTTATGTGCAATAAAGGGTATTGTATTGTGTAATATTACAATATGAACCAAACGTTTATATTGAACTAGCTTTCGCCCGCGGCTCTGCCCGCGTCAATGTCGATCCCTCGGGAACAGTACTTTTTCCCGGGATAAAATGTACCCTATGTCCTTCTCCGTACCCCAGATAACGTGTATGCAAAATTTCATGATGATCGGTTCAGTAGTTACAACGTGAAAGCGTAACAAACAAACAAACTCACTTTCGCATTTATAATATTAGTAAGGATTATACTAATGAAGTCAATTACAATTAAGTATGTAAATGAGTGAGATATTTTTTTTCTGTTATGTCAAATTATGATTAAATTTATGCACAAAAAGTTTTTATACAAAAAAAATTAAACAAATCACTAATTTTAATGTCATTGCGAAACAATCAAAAGTTACATTAATAAAAAAAAAAATATAGAACTCGGTAATTTTATTAAAATTATTGCACAAAAATTTTATGATGAATTATGCAAATTATATGAAACTGGACACAACATTACAAACTTACCATTGTAATATCAGATATTCGCATCATTGTTTTATGAAGATGACAGTATATTTCTAGATAGGTGTGAAATCCGGGTCATTCTGTGTTGTATCTTATTTTTCTTTTATGCAGTTTTTTTTTTGTAGTTGTTTCTTTTTATAGTTTACAGAATTATATTGTACTAATTTTACATAGTGTACGTACTTCTAAAAGTGAAAGGCAATAGTACTTACCTAACTAAGGGGTAGTAAGTTCTACTACATTCCAGAATTATCAGTCAAAACAATGCGATTGCAGGCTACTGAGTGAAATAGTGCATAACAACCTACGCAGGTGGAGTGTCGCAAGCCTGAACCAATCTGGGGAATTTAATTATCAATAAAAGTCAATGCGTTTTGTCACGAAAGTATTGAAGAGTGATCGAAATTGATTAAAAGCGTAACTTTGATATCTGCTTACACGCGTGGTTACATAATAACTTGTTATTTAACTGTAAGGGTCCAGGTTCGGATTCAACACGGGTTGAGTCGCCCCTTTATTTTTACCTGCGTTGCGATTGCGAGCTACTGCTACAAGGGACACAACATTTTAACATTTTTAAAATCGTTTTTGTTGTTCTAAACACTACTAAAATAACACTATACAGCAAATATTTATTTATAGGGAATGTGCATCAATGCAAAATAATAAAAAACCGGCCAAGTGCGAGTCGGACTCGCGCACGAGGGGTTCCGTACCATTATCAATATATAATAAATGCGAAAGTGAGTTTGTATGTTTGTTTGTTTGTAACGCTTTCACGCCGTAACTACTGAACCGATCATCATGAAATTTTGCATACAAGTTTGCTGGAATACGCAGAAGGACATAGGCTACCTTTTATCCCGGGAAAAAGTACTATTTCCGAGGGATCGGCATTGACGCGGGCGGAGCCGCGGGCGAAAGCTAGTCTATAATACGTTTAAATAGTTAATAGATTCAGGTGTTACTTTGCCGAAGTCAAATCTACATTTAAATAAGTTTTAAATTATAAAAAATATTTTAATTAAGTAATATTACAAAAAAAAAATATGCCTTTCGCAATTTTTCTTTTATCTGTGCTATAAGACGTTGCTTCGTACTAAATTTCTAGATTCAGAGTTAACGGGAAGTAGGTACCCTGTAGGTTCTGAATCCCTTGCGAAAATCTTTTGATTGCGTTGACTTTTCACAGCTTCAGGGACACTAGACTTGAGTATTTAATATGAATTTCAGCTTGATACCTTCCGCCTTGAGTTCCTGAGAAAAAGAGTCTTGACAGACGGACAGACGGACAACTAAGTGATCCTATAAGACTTCCTTTTTTTTGCCTATTGTGGTACAGAACCCAAAAAACACATTGTCATTGTAAAAATTTTAACTGTCTCCGTGGTCCAGTGGTCAAGGCGTTTGCCTGTGCCTTGACCCGGGGTTCGATACCCATGTGAAGCATACTTTGTTTAGTTGTTTCCAGTTTGATTAGGACATTGCAGGCTTGAATCACCTGATTGTCTGATAATAAAGATGGTTCCATGCTTCGGAAAGCACGTTAAGCCGTTCTTCCGGGCTACCATCTAGTAGTCGTTAAAGGAACCACGTCAGAGGCCGAGAGGCGGTTCCGAAGAACTCTGACACCAGGGTGTGCATGGTTGATTGACCGTGACACCTACTCGAAATGATGATGATGATTGTAATAAATAAACTGTTTTCAGTTCATATGAAAAATGTTATGTTGAGTCTGTTTTAAGCCAAAACTTGTTTATTCATGTATTTGTTTATGCGTCAGTCAGTACTATCCTTAAAGTAACAAATCTTTGTGAATAAATACTGGTTTTCAAAGGAACAAGTTGTTTTGCAAACGCCTTGCCACTTTCTCTGGGCTTTAACTAAATCAACAGTACTTTATCACTGCAGTTGTTATCTATCTGTGCGAAGAAATAGGCCTACGTTGGGCTTATTTATTATAAAACCTTTAATAGGCTAGTTTCCTGGGTCGTAATAATACCATAACAATTAGTCCGTCAGTTAGATAATCAAAAAATATTGGGCACGTATTTTTTCTTTTGTCAAATAAACAATAAATAATAAAGATAAAGCGCGTCAAAGTTCAGGAGTGGGGGCTCGTGACGTCAAAGTTTGCTAAAAATTGTAGCAAACTATGACGTCCCACGGAACTTCAAAGGGCGATATAATTTTTATCTTTATAATTTTAGTTAAAACAACAAAAGAAAAAATACGTGTCTTATATTTTTTGAATATTTAACTGACGGACTAATTAAATTTTTTTAGGAAACTAGCCTATTCTACTCGTACAATTTTATATTGTCTCTGCCTGTATCGACGCTATCAATACTAATAATAAATCTGTAAGGGTCGGTCATCGAGTAAGTTACTTCGTTTTCAGAGATATCGTGTTTATAAGCTCTATACATGACACTGAAACTAAATGGATGATTCTTTTGTTTTTTTTTCTGTATGTATGTATGTTCTCCATAACTCTTAAATGAACTAACAGAATTTTCTGAACAGGATATGGAGATTTTCTCATTTCTGCACTTAGCAGTATGAAAATTAATCATTGTAATTGGTATAGGGGTCCTAATCAATATCAACATAACATAAAATGTACGCGAACTAAGTCGCCGGCACTGCTAGTGCTATAATATTTCGTGTAACAAATAGTCGTTGAAATAGCCCTAAAAAAATTAAGGTACTATTCCACAAATCCGAAACTATCACACATTCTAGACAGCTTGGGAAACCACCTGTAGAGGTATTTCATTACAATCGTGTTTGCCGTGTGGTTTCCGGCCTTGAATACAGGACTCCTCCATTCTGTCCTATTGATGTACTACTAGTTATTAAGTGTTGAGTACTAAGCTCACTTAGATAAGTAATTAGTTATTAGGCACCTAGTAGCTTTTGTCTTATTTCTGATTTTCATATGCCCTATATTGTAACCGTAGAATTATTGTCATGCTTCATATCCGTGAGGGGAGAGGCTGGTGTACTGAGATACAGGCTCTGCTTAGTTCAGGCACCAGTCTCTCACAATCTTATAGATATTCTACCACAATTTGTATGTCTGGGTATTGATGAGGATTGGAGAGAAAAATAAAGCATTTTTGAATTTTGAATTTGAATTCGAATTTAATGTCGTAAGAGCCTACTAAACAGCACATACATCCCGTGCAACGAAAGCATTCCCAAGGAGGGTTGACGTCAGGCAGGCGGCCAGTCGTAAAAATAAGCTGAAATTTTTCGCACCATGTAAAGTGTAAAACTTACATGCTGTCCCGACCCCACATAAAGTGGAATGAGGAGTGGGGGACATCCCGTAGAACCGATGGCCGATGGGGCAAAAAGGTTCTCGAATGGCGACCACGTATCGGCAAGCGAAGCGTCAAACACCCACCTACCAGGTGATCAAGGTTGCAGGGAAACGCTGGATGCAGGCCGCTGCCAACCGGTCATTTTGGAAATCTTTAGGAGAGGCCTATGTCTAGCAGTGGACTTCTTGCGGCTGATATGATGATGATGAAGAGTGGGAGAAGAAGAATCGTGTTTTCAGAAAGTACAATTCCATTTTTATGACATGCTTAAATGCATTTGTATCTTTTTCAGTTCATCGTCCTTGCCCTGGCCGCGGTAGCGTTGTGCCGCGAGTACCCGGCCGGAGTCCACCCCGCTGTCTGTCCCAACTACCCCTACTGCGACACCGCTGCGTTAGCCCGACACACCCCCGATGGCCAACCCATCCCTGAGTGGGTGTACAACCCTAGCATCCTGCCCGTAGCGCCTGTTGAGTAAGTAAAACTATTTAAACTACCCTGTTTGTCTACTCATACTACGATACCGCTGCCTTAGCCAGACACTTCTCGAATGGCAAACCCTGAGTGTGCAACCCTAGCGTGTTGACTATAGCCAGAGGCGCATCTAGGGGGGAATTTTGACAGCGCTGGGGGACCATCGTCAAAGTCGCAGAGTGTTACGATTGACATCCCCCTCCCTCTGGGTGACACCATGAAAATCGCCCCGGGTCACACCCATGCAGCTAACATGGTAAAGGTAAATAGTAAGTCCAAATAGTAAACTACTCTTCCATCCTGTGGTCTGTTCCAACTGCTGTGACGAGACAACCGCTCTAGTAAGTCGCAACTCTGATATCAAGTAATGTGCTTTATAAAAATTAGATCACCGTGGTGCAGAAAGTCGGCTGTTTGGGTACGAAGCCAATCTTTCTTGGAAAGTATAGCAGCTAAAGTGAGTGATTCTTGTCAGAGTGACGTAACGTTTAGCCATACCTGCGATTTATGCCTGTGTAAGTTTAATATTATAAGCAAAAGCTCTGCAGCGCTTACCTTACACTGCCAAACATAAGACTCTACAGAAATCAATAATTATACCTTAAAATGAAACAGACGAAAAATAAATCAGTTTGAATCCTGAAAAATTACAGTAATTCTTAAATGCTAAAAAACCACAATGATGTTATTATATTTTACATTTTAAAAAAAATTGATCACCGACAGCAGGTTATGTATGATTGGCAAACATTCTAGAATGAAAGACTATTTATAAATTTCAAAAGTTTAAATTAATCAAACTACTTTATAATGTAATCACACCGTATTGAACATTTTCTCCATCTATATTTTATTTACCGTCACACACCATCATCATTACATCACACACACACACTCGTAACACGCCCACTAACTTTGCAGCCCCAACAACAAACCTGCCCCGGCCGCACCCCAGCTCAGATTCTACCCCGATGGCCAGCCTGTCCCGGAGTGGGTGTACAACCCTAGCATCCTGCCCGTCGCTCCTGTTGAGTAAGTACAAATCAGGGTTGTCACAAATCTGCATCCGCATCATGTCTCGATTTGAACATCTGCTTCCACATGAACATCCGCAATAATCAATAGCGTATATTCTTAAAAATGCAGATGTTAAATTTTTTTGGGAAAATGAGCTGCGCCATCAAGTATATAGTGCATGCCGTATGTATTTGTTTAACTACTTATCGACCAATAAGAGCTAAGATTTCTATCAGAAAAATTATCCGACACGTTTAGAATTATTTATCACTCGTTTCGCGTAAATCATTATTTTTCTGTACCCATATAGTTTCTTATCGGAGATCCTATATTAGTGCGTGGTCTCCAATTCAGAATCCGTATGTGGCAGGGGACAGGCAGATGTGAAAAGGTGGATGAGTCTAAGTTCGAAAACTTACGCAAAAAGGCCTGATAAAGATAAATAGAGTTTTTCATGATAGATTTCAAGTCCCGCGCCTAACATCCGCGGATGCAGATACTGATCTGCATCCGCGGATGTTAGCTTAGAGAAATCCGCTACCGCATCAGTGTTTGCGAAAAAACCGGCATCCGCAACATCCCTGGTACAATTAGAAATAAGAATAGTCTAAAGCAAGACCAAAGTCCACAATACTACCCACCATACTTTTCACATCCCTTAGAAACCGATCTTTAGATATATCAATACGTACGTACGCGTTAAAAATACGCGCACTTTTCATACTTTTTGTTACAGACAGAAAGTATATCGATAGACCCGCATACATTTTGGAAGTATTCAAATAAATAACTTTGCATTTTCTCTTACAGCCTCAACCACGCTGCCGCTCCCCGCTACCCCGCCGATTTCAACGCCGCCCTCTGCCCCAACTACCCCTACTGCTGGTGAAAATAAAACGCTCGTCTATCTTTAAAAAAAATCAAGCTTTCGAATTTCAAATTTTGAATAATCCAAAGAAAAATAATCCTGGCATAAAAGTAAAAAAAAGGCACACAAAATGGCGTACATTTAAAATTCGAAAGTTTGGTTTTTGATTCGTGAATCTTTTCTCACTGCCATATTTTGTAAATAAATGTCTCCGTGGGAATGTGGAAACATTGATTGTAAAAACTTTGTAAATTGTGTGTAAATTGTAAATAAATTACAATTTTTTTATTACTTTTGTTTTTACTTTCCTTTTTCGATTACAAAATAAGGATAGTTTCGTTTGGAACACACAGCAGGATTGATCTATCATCTTGGGCAGTTATTCTGATGAACACGCGCGTCAAAAGACAAGCTCCTAAACGTAGTGAGAGAGAGAGAGAGAACAACTGATCTTAATAGATTACCTTACTACTAGGTTCAGGCACCACATCGAAAAATAAAACAGATATTAAAAAAATGTAATCAAAATTATACTGAAGATTCTTTTTTTCAAGCTTAATAAAAGACAGCATGCTTAATTGTATAGTACTGCGTTTATCTTTAATTCAATAAGTTTCTGTCTTCAATAAAATGTGTTTCATTAAAATTTTATTTAACTATATGTCCATTACCGGAATGAAACGAATGTTAAAAATAACGCTGTATTTGTACAGATTTATAAAATATGTTATTTTTAAGTCCATGCAGGCAATGAAAGCCCATAGAAAGACACATATATAAACTTAAAAATAAACTTACTTAAAAATAACTTATATCGTCGAACAGCATCTATTTTTTTATTTATCCTCAAAATTCCCTTACGGCGGCGACTCAGCTTATCAATACGAACAACTTATCCTATGGGACCACTGCTGGGAGCTCAAAAAGCTGTCATTTTTATACAAAAGTGTTCGGCCGGTCCTGTAAATTGTATGAAAATATTAGACTAAAATTTCCTGTAAACTAAAATATAAAAAAATATTGAGTTCCCATCATTGGTCCCATAGGAAAAGTTGATCATATTGAAGGGCTGAGTCACCCCTTTAAGATAATGTCGAGGATAAATTTACACGCTGAATACGCTATGAAGAATCTTTGTAATGTAAAGTCGTGCTATAATAATAATTCTTATCCTTATCCTTACTAATATTATAAATGCGAAAGTAAGTTTGTTTGTTTGTTACGCTTTCAGGCCGTAACTACTGACCCGATCATCATGAAATTTTTCATACAAGTTCTCTGGAGTACGGAGTAGCTACTTTTTATCCCGGGAAAAAGTACTGTTCCCGAGGGATCGACATTGACGCGGGCGGAGCCGCGGACGAAAGCTAGTAATATATAATAATAAATATATACGGACAAATCACACAGATTGAGCTAGCCCCAAGGTGAGTTCGAGACTTGTGTTATGGGATACTAACTCAACGATACTATATTTTATAACAAATACATATATAGATACATATCCAAGACCCAGGCCAATCTGAAAAAGATCATTTTCCATCTTGACCTGGCCGGGGATCGAACCCGGGCACTCCGTGTAGCAGGCTGGCGTGTTGACCGCTGCGCCACGGAGCTAGCCACATATAGTTTCCACACAAATCAAGGGCCTGCATAAAGTTTTTCTTTTCTCCCAGACCAGCTTGGAAGGTTTTATATTTTATACATAGATTTAAAAAAATAATTATTTTATATAAAACTCTTTTCTTTACAGTAATAAGATAAAGGATGTGACATGACAAAGGAAGTCGTTAAAAACTGATAAATATTTATAAACGACGCGAAATGAACCAATATATCACGGCGAAATGAACTGAATGAATGAACAATTTAATTTTTATGACATACCGATCGAGCAACTTTTTATTGGAAAAAGTTTTTTTTTCATCCGATTGGTGTGACAAAATGGGCAGTTATATATATTAATTTAGTAAATAGCCGTGTGGTTTCCGGCAGAGTAGAATAGGACCACTCTCAATCTTCCCATGGAGGTCGTAAGAGACGACTTAGGAAATACAAGCTAAACAAAGCAACGGCAAGAGGCCAGATGGTGTTTCTCTAATTCCAGGAGGGAAAATTCCTTGTCTGGGATGCCACATGTGTGGACACACTAGCACCTACGCACTTACCAGCAACATCTAGCCAGAGGGAGCAGCTGCCTGTGCGGCGGAGGAGGGCAAAAGACGTAAATATGTAGCTCTCGGAGAAAAATTTATTTTCCTTCCCTTCACAGTGAAAACGATGGGTCCCTGGGGCCCAGATAATAATAAGAAAATTTTTACAAACAGATTCAAACTCCAACCCATCTATACACCCACTCAGCACACTTCCCATCAATCAACAATCGTCACAAACCCAGCAGAACTCAAGTCTCTCAATCAACCAAACGTCTTAGAGTCATCCAGATACGATTAGATGAGGCCCTGATTTTCACTTGGCCTTGGCCCGTGATTGTCAGTAAGTATACCGGTTTGAAAGAACCGAGAATAAAAAACAAAAACATAATAATAATAATAATTCTTTATTAACAAACAAATGTTACAATTTTATATGCATCCCTGGTTCCCGAACTAGGAGTACCTGTGTCTCGGAGAACCAGTTCCTTCCTATATTCATTTTATACCACCGTTTGTTATGACAATAGTAATTAGTACACGCATACATTAGAAATCATTTGTTAATAATCATTAATCATTTAATAGTATACATTTTTATTATTAATGACAAACAGATGCAAAGATGTTTCATAGGGACATCACAACTCGACTTATTGAGGCAACGGGAGACCCTAGAGCGGGCTGTTATTTTGCTCAACGAATCAGCATAGCTATACAGCGAGGTAATGCTGCTAGTATTTTGGGCACGTTGCCTCAATATGACGTTGGAAGATTAGCTACTTATATTTATAAGAAGTACATTAATATGATGATCTTTGTAAATTGTTGAAATTAAATAAAAATATAATAACAAAGCTCGTAAACATCAATGAGACTTCTCCAAACCGTCTGGCCTGCGAGGAGAGTGTAGGCCTCTCTGTCTGCTCTGGCCAAGTATGGCTCCGGTAGTCCAGAGAGGGTCATGCTCCTGCAGTGGAGACTAAAGACTTGATGATGATGATGATGAATGTACACACTACAGACTTTGCTGCACAGCGCAAGCGGTCGCACGCGCAGCCTTGTGTTGCCAAAATCGAATTAATTTATTCAGCAATGATCGATACGTTTCAATTGTTTTGTAATTATGCATTTTGATGTCTAGTACTTGCTACACCGTGGGTGTGAAATAAATAGGTAAGTAATATTATGGAACCTTATTCAATTTGCGATATTCCAGTGCCATTTTTCTTCGTTATATGTTTTTAGGGTTCCGTACCCAAAGGGTAAAAACGGGGCCCTATTAATATCTGCTGTCCGTCTGTCTGGGACCAGGCTGTATCTCGTGAACCGTGATAGTTAGACTGTTGAAATTTTCACAGATGATGTATTTCTGTTGCCGCTATAACAACAAATACTAAAAAATAGAATAAATTAATTATTTAAGGGGCTGCCATACAACAAACGTGATATTTTTGCTTGTTTTTGCTCGATATTGATAACGGCAACAGGTAGACACTTGTAATATTCACAGAATATTTTCTTAGTTATATATTCACTTTAAAAATAAATCATCATCAGGTCCTTTTTAGTCTCCACTACAGGAGCACGACCCTCTCTGTACTACTAGAGCCATACTATTAACAATATTAAAAATAAATAATTAAATAAAATTAATATTTAATATTCCAACCCATCTGGCCAGCGTGGAGAGTGTAGGCCAAGTCCTCTGGCTGCTCTGGCCAAGTATGGCCCTAGTAGTACAGAGAGGGTCGTGCTCCTGTAGTGGAGACTAAAAAGGACCTGATGATAATGATATTAATTCCCATAGTAAAAGTTGTTCAGATTCGTGGTCTGAGTCACTACTTAAAAGTTTGCTAATGAACTCAATTTCATATAATGTATAATATAATAAATATAATAAAGCTGAAGAGTTTGTTTGAACGCGCTAATCTCAGGAACTACTGGTTCAAATTGGAAAATTATTTTTGTGTTAGACAGTCCATTTATTGAGGAAGGCTTTAGGCTATAAAACATCACGCTGCGACCAATAGGAGCGAAGCATCAATAAAAAATGTTTTGAAAACGGAGAAAATTTATTCATCTATACTAATTAATCATTATAACAGAAATTGCCGCGGACGAAGTCGCGGGCAACAGCTAGTGTATAATATAAATACTTAACTGCATTGTGAGGTCGTGACGTGACAATATTAAAATTACAAAATTATGGATGACAGACGCAAAATTAATTACCTACAAGTTGTTAAAAGAAGAGTGCCCGCTCTGTAATCAAATGAAAGGTCATATTCAATAAGGTTCGATATTTCGTATGGCACTAATTATAATTGGAAGAACAAAATGACTGCAATCACGAATGACTTGTACTCGTAGGGAGGCGAATAGGGGATTTTTCGAGCATAGCGCAAGTCAGTTTATTTTTATTGATGCTTCGCTCCTATTAGTCGCAGCGTGATGTTTTTTACCCTAAAGCCTTCCTCAATAAATGGACTATCCAACACAAAAAGAATTTTCCAATTTGAACCAGTAGTTCTTGAGATTAGCGCGTTGAAACAAACAAACTCTTCAGCTTTATAATATTAGTATAGATTATATGAAATTGAGTTGACTAGCTCCGTGGCGCAGCGGTCAACACGCCAGCCTGCGACACGGAGTGCCCGGGTTCGATCCCCGGCCAGGTCAAGATGGAAAATGATCTTTTTCAGATTGGCCTGGGTCTTGGATGTGTATCTATATATGTATTTGTTATAAAGTATAGTATCGTTGAGTTAGTATCCCATAACACAAGTCTCGAACTTACTTTGGGGCTAGCTCAATCTGTGTGATTTGTCCGTATATATTTATTTATTAGTTTAGGAAAAAAATTTAAAAAAAACAGGGGTTTGCACAGATTCCACTCCGGGAGTGCCGGCAGAAGTGAAAACTCGTCTTTCCGGCGGTCTCAGGTCACGTGTCCGTACGTTACGTATTTTCGATCAGGCCACGTGTCCTGACGCGAGTTTGACATTTTTTACCCATCCCAAAAAATGCACAAAGCCGAAAAAGCAGTTTTTACTTCAAAGAAACTGGTCAAGTGCGAGTCGGACTCGTGCACGAAGGGTTCCGTACCATTATCTTAATATATATAAATCTCGTGTCACAATGTTTGTCCTCAATGGACTCCTAAACCACTTAACCGATTATAATAAAATTCGCACACCATGTGCAGTTCGATCCAACTTGAGAGATAGGATAGTTTTATAGCTTATGGCGAAACGAAGTTCGCCGGGGCAGCTAGTTCTATAATAAGTTCAAATTAATTAAAAATATTTTTAATATATGATGTAACTAAAAATTTATACTTTTCGCAATTTTTCCTTTATCTGTGCTATACGTACGATGTTGCTTCACACCAAATTTCAAGATTCTGAGTTCACGGGTAGTAGGTAGGTTTTGATTCCCTTGCGAATGTCGAAAAAACACGAAAATTTGCGGCACAACCAGCTGTATCTTTTGATCGCGTTGGCTTAGAAGTTTGATTTTTTCAGAGCTCCAAGGGACAGTAGACCTGAGTATTTGATATGAATTTCAGCTTGATACCTCTACGCGTTCCTGAGAAAAAGGTCTTGGCAGACAAACAGACAGACGGACAACCAAGTGATCCTATAAGGGTACCGTTTTTTCCTATTGAGGTACGGGTTGCATTCCGGGAGTGTCGGCAGAAGTGAAAACTTGAATATTAACGTTGTGCATTTTTGAATATTTTGGAATGGTTTGGAATCATTTCGCACGAATTGCTTTTTTAATTATTAAGAATTAATAATTATTTTTAATTAATTATTATTAATTATTAAGAAATATAAAATTAGAAAGAATTTATCAAATCGATCCAGTGGTTTCGAAGCCTATTCAATGCAAACAAACAAATCTTTTAGCCATGTGGTTTCCGGCAGAGTAGAATAGGACCACTCCTAGTCTTCCCATGGATGTCGTAAGAGGCGACTTAGGAAATACAAGCTAAACAAAGCTCATAAACATCAATGAGACCTCTCCAACCCGTCTGGCCAGCGAGGAGGGTGAAGGCCAAATCCTCTGTCTGTTCTGGCCAAGTATGGCTCTGGTAGTGCGGAGAGGGTCATGCTCCTGCAGTAGAGACTAAAAAAGACCCGATGATAAATATAAATATATACGGACAAATCACACAGATTGAGCTAGCCCCAAAGTAAGTTCGAGACTTGTGTTATGGGATACTAACTCAACGATACTATATTTTATAACAAATACATATATAGTTACACATCCAAGACCCAGGCCAATCTGAAAAAGATCATTTTCCATCTTGACCTGGTCGGGGATCGAACCCGGTCACTCCGTGTCGCAGGCTGGCGTGTTGACCGTTGCGCCACGGAGCTAGTCAATGATGATGATGATGAAACAAATCTTACCTCTTTGTAATATCAGTGTAGATGTAGATTAATACGTCAAGCCAGTTAAAAGTTGCTCCGTCGGGTTTCTTTATTACGCATCAGTCAACAGTTTTTGTATACTTATTTATGAAAACATTTATTTTTATTTTTGCTTGTTTTTCTTCCTGGAGCCTGCAGACTGGTCTTGAGGCGCATATTTCGCTGTTCCGTCGATGACCACCGGTTGCACGTACGAAAATATTTATTGTCTGTGAAATGTCAAATGTTAGTCAAATGACATAAGTATAATTTGTAAGTTTTTTGATTCAGTTGTTAAACATATATCACTTTAATGACTTTATTATAACGGGTAACTCCGTGGCGCAGCGGTCAACACGCCAGCCTGCGACACGAGAGTGTCCGGGTTTGATACCCGGCCAGTCAAGATGCAAAATGATCTTTTTCAGATTGGCCTGGGTCTTGGATGTGTATCTATATATGTATTTGTTATAAAATATAGTATCGTTGAGTTAATATCCCATAACACAAGTCTCGAACTTACTTTGGGGCTAGCTCAATCTGTGTGATTTGTCCGCATATATTTATTTATTTATTTAATGTTATAAATGCGAAGGTAAATCTGTGTGTCTGTCTTTCGCCTATTTACGCTTTAACCATTGAACCGATTTGGATGAAATTTGATATGGAGGTAGTTTAAGGCCCGAGGAAAGACACAGGTTATTGGTTTATTTCGGGAAATTCTACTGTTACCGAGGGATCGACATTAACGCGGGCGGAGCCGCGGGCAACAGCTAGTTCGAACAATAAGAGAGTTATATAGTACCTTATCACTTAAATTAAGGCCGTACTACAGCTTCGGTATTTAATTGAACTAATAATCAGCTCTTATAGTTTGTCTTTTATCTAAATATTTTATAGGTACCTTTTCTTACCTTATTACGGGTATAGTCATCATCATCATCATCAGGTCTTTTTAGTCTCCACTGCAGGAGCATGGCCCTCTCTGTACTACCGGAGCCATGATTAGCCAGAGCAGACAGAGGATTTGGCCTTCACTCTCCTCGCTGGCCAGACGGGTTGGAGAGGTCTCATTGATGTTTATGAGCTTTTTTTAGCTTGTATTCCTAAGTCTTTAAGATTTTTAAGATTACGGGTATACTAACATTAATTAATTATTATTTTTACTGCACTATTACTAATTTTTATTAATTCTTATTTCCTCATCACCAACAATATTATTTACAATATATTTTTTTATTTAAATTGGTATTTATTAGTAAAATAAGTGTATATTGTGATTAATTAGCATAATTACAGAAATTGCCGCGGGCGAAGTCGCGGGCAACAGCTAGTTCAATATAAAGCAAACGGTTGCCTGTCGCCCTGGCGGTGTAAGGATTGGTCGCACTTTATTCTGCTTTCTTCTTGTACTTTTCTCCCTCTTGACACTCCTCTCCATCATCTGAATGCTGTACTGTTCTTCTAGAAGACTCTTAAAGGCCGTCAGGACGCTAGTAGTGGATTTGAGTTCGTCTGCATACAGTTGAAGTTTAACGGCTACGGCTGCACAGTTCTCTGGAGTTAGCTGAAAAGGAATTATATATAATTCTTATTTTTTCCGACGTGTGGTCAACTGTGGTCATCATCAGCCGGCCTATTTGCTAACTCAGTGTTTCAACGTTTTGATATTCACTTCAAAATACATTACGTTTTATATATCTATCTATACTTCTATACTAATAATAAATATTATAAAGAGGAAAGATTTGTTTGTTCGTTTGTTTGTGGCGCGAATAGGCTCCGAAACTTTTACAGTTGGGAAGCTACACTATCTGCGCTGAACATAGACTATGTTTTACGCAGACGAAGTCGCGGGAAAACAGCTAGTCTTAAATAAAAATAGGCAATTATACGATAGCCGCAATGTATTTTGAAGTGACTATCAAAACGTTGTACACCGAGTTAGCAATTAGTCTCCACTGCAGGAGCATGACCCTCTATGTACTACCGGAGCCATACTTGGCCAGAACAGACAGAGGATTTGGCCTACACTCTTCGCTGGCCAGACGGGTTGTAGGGTCCCATTGATGTTTATGAGTTTTGTTCAGCTTGTGTTTCCTAAGTCGCCTCTTACGACCTCCATGGGAAGACTAGCAGTGGTCCTATTCTACTCTGCCGGAAACCACTCCAACGGATGTCAGCTTTCTACGCATCATCTAGCTAGATCTTACTAACGTATGACGGTATAAAAAATAGGATAAAACGCGTAAGAAAAAAAAAATTTAAATTAAAAATCCAACTTCAATCAAACTACTGAGCCGATTTCGATTAAATTTAAACTGGACCAATGTTGGGAACTCAATATTTTTTGTCATTTATAAACTAATTGCCCGGCCGGCCGTACACTTTTATGTGTATGAACATGTCAAGTTTTTTTTTTGAGTTCCCAGCATTGGTCCCATAGGCAAAGTTGTTCATTTTGACGAGCTGAGTCACCCCTTTACGTGAACGTCGTTGATTATATTACACGCTATTTAATTTAAAA
This sequence comes from Elegia similella, assembly GCA_947532085.1. NCBI lineage: Eukaryota > Metazoa > Arthropoda > Insecta > Lepidoptera > Pyralidae > Elegia > Elegia similella. The sequence continues at coordinate 7,922,444 of OX383953.1, forward strand.
CTCTTCAGCTATACCTTAGCTCTTGCAGTTAAGTAATGAAGTTCGCTCGGACCTCCGGGTAACGGTATAGTGGGCACTGTTCAGTAAATTATAGGTACCTACCATTAGGTACCTATAGACCTAATGGTAGGTTAGGTACCTATAATTTACTAAACAGTGCCCATTATAGATTAGATCCTTACTTAATATTATAAATGCGAAAGTGAGTTTGTTTGTTTGTTACGCTTTCACGCCGTAACTACTAAACCGATCATCATGAAATTTTGCATACAAATTCTCTGGAGTACGGAGAAGGACATAGGCTACCTTTTATCTCGGGAAAAAGTACTATTCCCTAGGGATCGACATTGACGCGGGCGGAGCCGCGGGCGAAAGCTAGTAGATTAATAAGTACGGACGCAAGCATAGATTTAGCATTAGGTACCTCTTTTTTGTTTCGTGGTCTATACTATAGAAAGTTACCTACCTTATTCACTAGCTTGTAATCATCTAGCTCGCATTCAACTGAACTGATCTCAATGTTTTTAGAACTTAACCAGCTGTAGTTGGACCTGTCGACTCTTCTCTCGTATAGCTTCGAACTTCTTAACAGAGATGATACCTAAGAAAAAAATAATTCAAACAACGTGCTTTTGAACCTCCTAGCTATATTGGAATCTCGGAATCAGAATATCCGTGGTCCAGTGGTTGAGGCGTTTGCCTGTAGACCCGGAGGTAGTGGATTCCATTCCCACGGGAATCATAGTTTGTTTAGTTGTTTCCAGGTTGGTTAGGACATTGCAGGCGTGAATCACCTGATTGTCTGATAATAAAGATGATTCCGTGCTTCGGAAGACACTTTAAGCCGTTGGTCCCGGCTGCCACCTGGTAGTCGTTAAGGGAACCACGTCAGAGGCCGAGAGGCGGTTCCGAAGAACTTTGACACCAGGGTGTGCATGGTCGATTGACACCTACTCGAAATGATGAATAGAATACAGAATTGCAAGAAAAAAGCTAATTGAAGAAAAAATATAGGTTTCCCATAAAAAGTCGCCTATCAGCTGGACGAATTTCAAGGGAAGGTCAAATTTTTTTATTTGTTTTTGTTTTCAACTTTTTTTTTGCTATTCCGTATTCCACCTATCATGGAAATGGAATATAACTAACTCAAAGACTCTAATGTTTTCGCCATTTTTACACATTTAAATTATACTTACGTGTTTTTGAACGTTAGGTGTACCGGTGTACCTAATAATGTGATATAGTTGTGGTAGAGCCACGTTACCGGCAAAATTCATTTTCGCTAGTAGCAGAATGGGCCGGCTCGTCCGGGGAAGTACCACACTCACAGAAAATCGACGTTTGAGTAGCAGCTTTACCGCTTCTATGCTTCGTTCGGTGAGTGAGAGAGCCGGAGGCCCATCCTTCCCCCATTTCCTCCCCCATGTCCTTTCCCCGACTCCTTGAAAGGCCGGCAACGCTCCTGTTACACCCCGGTGTTGCAGATGTCCATGGGCAGCGCTGGTCGCTTACCATCAGGTGACTCGCTTGCTCGCTTGCCGTCCTATAACATAAAAATATTCATTTTACTTACGAAATTCAATAAGTCCATCGGTGAAAAGTTGTTTTCTGCGCAAACCATTGATCTTCCTCCAAATATGTTTATTTTATTTAAATATTTAACTTTGGTAGATCAAGTCTCTGGCTACTCCATGGAATATTCGATGTAAAAAATAATAAATAAATAATAAAAACTATTTAACACCTTTACCAATGGCAAGTTAATGAAAACAATGGCTGAGGGTAAAGCATTGACTCATTGATTAATTTGATAAACAAATACACTACATAAATATATATGGAATAATTTTATCTGTTTGTTTGTATGTAACATAACGGTACATACAAGGTCCATTTTAATTAAGCGCAAATATTATAAGGGCTGGGTCCCATAGGTCAAAGAAACGCTTTAGTAACAAATTTTAAGAAATCGACACGCTATATTTTTTTTTTGTTTTATCATGCAAAATATTTTTTTTTATTTTATTAAAATCGATAAATCAGCTGTTTTGATCGTCGAGGTCAGTGACCTAGAATCCATAGTAGATAATAGTTAAAATTTGTTGGCCAAGAAAGTGTTTATTTTGTACACAGGGTGTTTTTTCATTTTTTATTTTAAATGTTCAGTGACGATATCTCAAAAACTACCGTGCCTATTTTTTTTATTTTGCTTCTAAGGAATTTTTCTAGCTTAAGGGTCAGCCTTTAAAATATTTGCGCTTAATTTAAATTGACCTTATATAAGTTTCACGCAGCGTGTAAATTTGCCTCCAAAAATCCCTTGAAGGATTGGCTCCATGAAATTGAATAACTTTTCTTCTGGAACCAATGTTTTATATTACTTAATAAATATACTTATAGTTATATGTATGTTCGACTGTAAGGTATATACCGCCGCGATTGTGAACATCTGAACATTTTCACATTGACTTCGATTTATATCCTAGAGGCGGCCTTATTTGTAAGAAAATATCCCCAGGTATTTACCAAAATATATCTAGTATATAATATTTATAATAGTATCTATTATAAAATATAGTATCGTTGAGCTAGCTCAAAGCGAATTTCTCAATGACAAAAATTATGATAAATTGTGAACATAATCTTAAATTAATTCAAATTGACATAGTTTAATCGTACACATCAAAAACAATCTTTCCTTTTATGCAATTAATTATTTGACAAGCTATGTTTTTATATTGTTATGTGTCATTATTGTGCCCTCACGGGTAGTGTGCATTGATACTATCGAATTTGTAACATATTTAAACATGCATTAGGAACAGAGACAATATTATATTATTAATAAATCCTCCAATTAATAAGTGGTAAGGATGAAAATAATATTTAAAATCATATTCTGCAGTGTAATGTGCCGATATGGACTTAAGTCTGAAATAAATGATTTTTATTTTTATTTTATTTATTTAATATTATTGTCTGTGATTACGAACAATAAAGAATCTTTGACTTTGACTCAATTTGTGTTATAATTATATATACTATACATTGTTTTTTTTATTTAACTAGATCACTTGCCAAAACGCGATAAAAAATAATTTATTTAATTTTAAAAGCCGTGCAAGTAAAACAGTAGAACAGACCTAGTCAAAATAATACACGTACTCATGTACGAGTTAATTAAAAGATTGTCAGTTGACCGGACGGAAGTGGGTGATAACAGTGATATAGATAGGGAATGAAAGCTCCAACAGCCGCCTTTGAGCTTTTATTAATGTGATAAGCTTAATTAGGCAAGCTTTTGAAATTCGTAGTTGTGCATTTTATTTTTTATCTAACTTTCAAAGTGGAATCTTGCAACTCAGCTTTGAAGATATCTGCCAGCGATTAAACCGAAATTTTGTATTCTCGTTTAGTTTGGATGACAATGCATGGTTAGCTGTGTGACGTCATTCTAAATTCAACATGGAGGATATCAAATTAAATGGCTCGCTGAAGACAAGTCGAAAAATTAAGTGATGTACATAAAAGCTTCTTTTTAAGAAGGTTTTTACTTTTAATTTATTTTATTACTAGCTTTCGCCCGCGGCTCCGCCCGCGTTAATGTCGATCCCTCGGTAATAGTACTTTTTCCCGGGATAAAAGGTAGCCTATGTCCTTCTCTGTACTCTAGAGAACTTGTATGCAAAATTTCATGATGATCGGGTCAGTAGTTACGGCGTGAAAGCGTAACAAACAAACAAATAAACAAACAAACTCACTTTCGCATTTATAATATTAGTTAGGATTTCAAGTTAGGATGACAAACATTTTGCAACGTAAAGCTGCCTCCATACCCTGCACATATTGCACATGTATCTGTGCGTGTCTATTTGTGACGTCATATCTGCCAAACGGGTGAGACAGACCCGTTTGGCAGATGTACACCTAGTCAAATCAAATAAGAGTACACTTGGGCAGGTCTTCGAGTTAAATAAATAAATATATACGGACAAATCACACAGATTGAGCTAGCCCCAAAGTAAGTTCGAGACTTGTGTTATGGGATACTAACTCAACGATACTATATTTTATAACAAATACATATATAGATACACATCCAAGACCCAGGCCAATTTGAAAAAGATCATTTTTCATCTTGACCTGGCCGGGGATCGCACCCGGTCACTCCGTGTCGCAGGCTGGCGTATTGACCGCTGCGCCACGGAGCTAGTCTTGTGGTTTGTAGTTGGTGGAAATAAAACTTCAAAATCAGATTCCCATATTTTATTTCTTTCCAAATAAAATTATCGTTTGGTGTGCGCATCACATAACATACCCTCACTGTCGACCAGAATATTTAAAAACCATGCTGTTTTACTCATTACTTGACAATGGCAAATCTAACAACTTTATTACTGTAGAGACCTAAAAAACAACTTCCCCTAAGTTGTTTTTAGGTCTCCCATAAATTTCCCCTAAGTTGTTTTTTAGGTCTCGGTATTGGGGCCCTATAAATTAAAAAAAAACGTACGTGGTTCCGTTTTCCACCTAAACGCCCACCAACATGCTTAACGTGGCTTGTAGGTCTTGGGGACCTAAAGGGGGTATCCTGAATCGGATCCGATGAGAGGGACGCCGCTATACGTGCGATACGAATGGAGATATCTCCAATCGTATCGCACGTATAGCGGCGTCCCTCCCATCGGGTCCTAAATTCAGGATGCTTTAATAGGCGCTTAAGCTCTGTCTACCCTGTAAGGGAGAAGGACGTGAGAAAGTTTTAGATAGTCTTCAATACAGATTATAAGGATTTTAAAAATTCTGGCCACAGTTTACAATAAGCAATAAATATCACAGCATTTATAAATAATACCCGCATATACGTGATTGTCAAATTAACTATTATCAATCAGAAGGTACTTATCTCACACTTTGATTACATATATGAGTTAAAATAAGATATGTTGGCCTTTAATTGACAAAGAGAGGAAAAATCATACTTATTTTTCACACAGTTAATAAAATATCCAAAGTCAACCAAAAAGCTGAATAATCTTATACAAAACCGACTTCAATCTACTACTGAAGCGATTTTGATGAATTATTTTGGACTAATTAGAGAGCAGCAATTACGGAATTATGAGGTAAAAAACCGAATTGATAACCTTCTTTTTCGAAGTCGATTAAAAACTTGTTTAACAGCGTATTAATTAACCACAGACTTAAAATATAAACAATATATCACTGGGATAACAACCTCCGTGGTCCTGTGGTTAAAGCGTTTGCCTGTTGACCCGGGGTTCGATTCCCACCGGAAGCATACTTTGTTTAGTTGTTTCCAGTTTGGTTAGGACATTGCAGGCTTGAATCACCTGATTGTCTGATAATAAAGATGATTCCGTGCTTCGGAAGGCACGTTAAGCCGGTGGTCCCGGCTGCCATCTTGCCTTTAACGACTACCAGATGGTAGTCGTTAAAGGAACCACGTCAGAGGCCGAGAGGCGGTTCCGAAGAACTCTGACACCAGGGTGTGCATGGTCGATTGACCGTGACACCTGACAAAATGATGATGACTGGGATAACATTAACAAAATTCTATCTACATATTATTTTACACATGTCGGCCTGTAGCTGACTTCGTACGTGAGTAAACCGTAATTCACATATAAATAATACATTATATTTGGTGAGATTTATAAATAAAAAAGGGGCAATCATATTGCAATTTTTATAAATTAACAAGTAAAGTACTTAAAAAAAACCAACAACGTGTGCTTAAACTTATAAAGATGGGGTAGTGGAGGAAGAAGACAGTATTAACTAAATTAAGCTATAGTCTATACTAATATTATAAAGCTGAAGAGTTTGTTTGTTTGAACGCGCTAATCTCAGGAACTACTGGTTCAAATTGGAAAATTATTTTTGTGTTGGATAGTCCATTAATTGAGGGAGGCTTTAGGCTATAAACATCACGCTGCGACCAATACGAGCGAAGCATCAGTAAAAAATGTGTTGAAAACGGGGGGAAATTATTGTAGTAATAAAAAAACGAATTAATCATAATAACAGAAATTGCCGGGGACGAAGTCGCGGGCAACAGTTATTGATAAAATAATTTTCTTTCCGCGCTGTTCAACAGTAATAATAACGACAAAGTATTATCATATACAATTATACAATATGTAAGAAAACCTAGTCCCATCCTTGAAGGTATCATAGTTTTATTTTATACTAGCTTTTGCCCGAGGCTTCGCTCGCGTTAAGTAATATAAATTCTCAGCCCGATCGGTTTAAAATTGACAAAGTTTCATACAAACTTTCATCCCCTAATTTATCCCCTTGGGGGTAGAATTGATCAAAATCCTTTCTTAGCGGATGCCTACGTCATAACATCTACCTGCATGCCAAATTTCAGACCGATCCGTCCATTCGTTTGAGTTGTGCGTTGATAGATCACTATGTCAGTCAGTCATCTTTGAGTTATATATATTTAGATTTGTGTTTTAATGGTGCAATAAAGCATTTAATAAATAATATCAATAAGCTATTATTTAACACTTCAATAACGTTACATTATAACGTTATTAAAGTAAATGCTTTTGTAGCTGATTCGATTGTTTTAATACTTTTGGGTTACTTATTAAATTGATATATATTTACCAGTTAACTCAAATATATATATTTAGTACCATTTTTATTCAGTGGTCAACTCTGTTGTTAGATTATAGACTGTTGTTAAAGCAGTTACTAGTAACTGAGCGATAAATAACGAGACGAAATAACCTTTTTAAAGTAACTGCTTTCTAGCTTTAAATGTTATGTAGGATTTTATAAAAATTGAGAAATTTATATTTGTTAAGCATAGTTTTTGCGGTCGGCCGAAACTAAAACCAACACTCCTAGGATCTTGAAATGCACCAGAAACACGGACAAACCAGTTTTTCTTTCCTAAAGCTACATGGATAAAAATTCAACAAATTTTAGCAAAAATGCCGATGTTGTAGCAGCTATTAGGAAATTAGAACTATAAAAACGAAAAGCGGATTTTTTGGTAACGTTTTGTGGCGGTGTGAGGCTATTATGAGGGCGATGGGTAAGATGAATATTAGCAGCATTCGGTTTATGTTTTTGTTTGGATGAAATAACAGAAAGTAGTTACAATAACGTTGCGTTATAACGTTATTGAAGTAACTGGTTATTAACTACTTTAATAACTGTCTGATAAATTTAATAACCTTTTTGTTGTTATAACATAGGTTTTGAAGAGTTATGCACGTTTTTCCTTCCCGGAATAAGGCCACATGGATAAAAACGGAATAACTCTCAATAACAACGCCGGAGTAACAGCTACTATCAAGAAATTTGAGCCGTAAAAGCGGAAAACGGATTCTTTGGTAACGTTATTTTGTAGCGTTTTGAGGCCGTACATTGTGACTGCGGTTGAGAATATGGATATCAGCAGCGATCGGTTTTTGGTATAGTGGCGGTATCTGAAACAGAAATATATATTTTACATACATACATACTATCCGTACATACATACATATTAGCCGTGTGGTATCCGGCAAAGTAGAATAGGACCACTCCAAGTCTTCCCGTGGATGTCGTAGAAGGCGACTTAGGAAATACAAGCTAAACAAAGCTTATAAACATCTAAGAGACCTTCCTCAACCCGTCTGGCCAGCGAGGAGAGTGTAGGCCAAGCCCTCTGTCTGCTCTGGCCAAGTATGGCTCCGGTAGTACAGAGAGGGTCATGCTCCTGCATACTACCATACTTCTTCTTATTCATAAATGAATTTTTTATTCCATAGCTGACGATTAGTGTTCGAAATTCGACTTTATGGAATGCAAATAAGGTCGGTTTTGCTAGGGTTATAACATAACAATCTTCTTCTTAGGCCAAGTCCTCTGGCTGCTCTGGCCAAGTATGGCCCTAGTAGTACAGAGAGGGACGTGCTCCTGTAGTGGAGACTAAAAAGGACCTTATGATGATGATGTAGATGAATCTTCTTCTTCCTCACCTTATGCCACTTTAAGTGGGGTCGGGACAGCATGTAAGTATTTTCCATTTCACTCTATCTTGAGCAATTTTTTTTGTTACCATCTTTTTACCCATATCCTCCATCCCACACTTAGGCTTAGGCTCGACATTGACGCGGGCAGAGCCGCGGGCGAAAGCTAGTGCAAAATATAACACTTAAAAACAAACGTGATTCAAATCAAACGTACTTGGCAATGGCGGGAGTAACGAACAGCGCCCAGCCGAGCAGGCTGGCGGTATTGTGAACCAGGGCGAACATCGGCGTGGTGGACACGTGGATGTTCTCCGGGTACTCGCACCAGCGGAATGCCTGTCCAGGGACAAAATTCATCATCAAAGGTGGTATCATTAACATTGAAAATACATTCATGAAAAAGGACTCGGCCACAGTCATCATCATCAGGTTTTTTTCTTCTCCACTGCAGGAGCATAACCCTCTCTGTACTACCGGAGCCATACTTGGCCAGAGCAGAGGATTTGGCCTACACTCCTCGCTGGCCAGACGGGTTGGAGAGGTGTAATTGATATTTACGAGCTTTGTTTAGCTTGTATTTCTTAAGTCGCCTCTTACGACCTCCATGGGAAGACTAGGAGTGGTCCTATTCTACTTTGCCGGAAACCACACGGCTTAGGCCACAGTAACAGGTCAAAAATCAAAATCAAAACGTTGTTCAGAAAATAGGCCTTTGCAGGCACATTTTAAGGGAACTAATTTAGTCATATTTATACTATTAATTAATGTGCAAAAGCTACAGACTACTAGCGTTTCGGAACCGACCACTGCAGAAAAGAATCGCCTAAAGAAACTCTTTTCAACAGTATTGGTCGCCTACTTGCCTGAAGGGCTTTTTTATTTTATGACTATTTTTTTTTCCTTTTTTTTATTACAATTTTATAAACATGATTATTTTTGGAACATATTATGTTAGCGATGGAGTGTACAATGATAATAAACATTATACACAGTAGTCTCAGAGGCCGAGCAGACCAGTCCCCCCTAGCAGCACCCGTTCACGAGTTGACGCATGGATCAGCAATGGGTAATATGCCAGGTAAATGGCCATACAACATACTAATTAACTTCTTCACTTTTTAGTGTGTGTGGTAGCTATTTTGACTGTTATGGTATTGAAATAAACCTCATTTTAGCCTAATATTAGTAGAAGCCATACTATATATATAGTGATTGACGTCGAAGAAAATTCAGCTCTAAAACTTTAGAAATAAGACATATTTTTGCTTACCAGATAAACAGTCTACATGGGATCCCATCCCCACAGTCTAAGGCTGTAATACGTGACAACACCGATGGCCATTGTAAGGATAGCACATATAACATGCCATATAATAGTTTTGTTAACTTTATAGTTTGTGTGGAAACAATATTGTCTCTTATTACTACAATACTGCATACTGCATAAGATGCATTTTAGCTTAAAATAGTCATACAACTCCGTGTAGTAACTGGAGAAATTTCAGTCCTAACGCTACAGAAATAAGACTTATTTTAGCCTAAAGACTGCGAAAGGCATACTGTTGTATATATGGTGGTTGGTGTTAAAGAAAATTCAGCTCTAAAACTATAGAAATAAGACATATTTTAGCTTACCAGTTTAACAGTCCACATGGGATCCCATCCACACAGTTTAAGGCTGTAATACGTGACGACACCAATGGCCATTGTAAGGATGGCACATATAACATGCCACATAATAGCTTTGTTAACTTTGTAGTTTGCATGGAAGCCGTACTGCCAAATGAAGGGATCGGAGACGTAGATGCACAGCCCTGGAGCGAGGAATGACCCTGGAATTATATAAAATAGTATCATCTTCTGTGTTTACTGAGTTTACGGGAAGTACCCTGTAGGGTTTGATTCCCTTGCAAGTGTCGAAAAATGATTAAAAATATTTTTATTATATGATGTTATTAAAAATGTATACTTTTTGCAATTTTTCCTATATCTGTGCTATAAGACGTTGCTTCGTACCAAATTTCAAGATTCTGAGGTCACGGGAAGTACCCTGTAGGTTTTGATACCCTTGCGAATGTCGAAAAAACACGAAAAATTGCGACATAACCAGCTGAATCTTTTGATTGCGTTAGCTCAGAAGCTTGATATTTTCACAACTGCAAGGAACAGCAGACCTGAGTATTTGATATGAATTTCAGTTTGATACCTCTACGCGTTCCTGAGAAAAAGGGTCTTGACAGACTGACAAACAGACGGACAACCGAGTGATCCTATAAGGGTTCCGTTTTTTTCCTTTTAAGGTACGGAACCCTAAAAATCGGGAATTTATTTACTTACCAATTAATGCACCGAGTACAGTCTGGTGAGGAAAATGGGTAGCGACGAACATTCTCGCGAACATCACTGACAACATCGCCGCGCCGGTCAACGGATACACTAAGTATTTCCACCACCAAACGTAGCATTTTCTGTAAAATATAAACATATAAATGTTGATTATAAAAACACGGTTCCACTCACGTTTATTAAGTTGTAATCGCCAACTAGTTTCGGTCTGATACGAAGACTCAGGGCGAGTGTTAGGAGTGGCGACACGGCGGTTTCGCTTCCTCAGAGCGTTGCTCAGAGCGTTGCTCAGAGCGTTGCTCAGAGCGTTGCTCAGAGCGTTGCTCAGAGCGTTGCTCAGAGCGTTGCTCAGAGCGTTGCTCAGAGCGTTGCTCAGAGCGTTGCTCAGAGCGTTGCTCAGAGCGTTGCTCTGAGGAAGCGAAACCGCCGTGTCGCCACCCCTAACACTCGCCCTGATGATGTCTTCGTATCAGACCGCAACTAGTTGGCAACTAAGTCACTATTCATGTAAATTAACTTTGACAAAGTATCTAAATTCCTTTAATTACAACGAGACGGAAGACCTAATCATCCCACCAAAATAAATGCTAAATTTATAAACGCTCCCTGCCTAAAATTGTTAAAGTTCTCAAGTTATTTTGTAAAACTGATTAAGATAAAACAAAGTCATAAAATATATTCTTTCTGAAAAACTTGAAACATAAATTGTCATGTGAATGTACACGTGTACATAGCCCACATCTCTATATTATATTAATACTAGGTTTCGCAGGCGGCTCCGCCCGCGTCAATGTCGATCCCTCGGGAATAGTACTTTTTCCCGGGATAAAAGGTAGCCTATGTCCTTCTCCGTACTCCAGAGAACTTGTATGCAAAATTTCATGATGATCGGTTCAGTAGTTACGGCGTGAAAGCGTAACAAACAAACTAACTTTCGCATTTATAATATTTGTAAGGATAAGGATGTTTGGCTAGCAATAGACCTGAGTTTTTGGTAGATAAGCTGTGAATGTGTCATAAATAACAAATGTATGTTAACACATCAAGTGTACGGATGAGGGACCACTGGAGTACTGTGACACAGGCCCTGCCTACTTCAGTCTCCAGTCTCCTGTAATCTATAGCAAAGCTTCTCTGTTTTAGTATAATTCTTTATTTCTGTTTTAGATTAATGGAGAAAATAAAAAATAAATAAGTTAAGTTAGTTTTTAATGATGTTTTTATTCGTTTTGCATCGGCGGTAGGTTGCGCTATCCTGCGCCGTCGAACAATGCCAAGGCGACTTATAAATGTGGTATAAATATGAACACTAATACGTAAACAGCCTCCGTGGTCCAGTAGTTAAGGCGTTTGCTTGTTGACCCGGGGGTCGTGGGTTCGATTCCCACCGGAAGCGTAGTTTGTTTAGTTGTTTCCAGTTTGGTTAAGACATTGCAGGTTTGAATCACCTGATTGTCTGATAATATAGATGATTCCGTGCCTCGGAAGGCACGTTAAGCCTTTGGCGCGCTGTCCTCTGGTAGTCCTTAAAGGAACCAACGTCAGAGGCCGAGAGGCGGTTCCGAAGAACTCTAACACCAGGTTGTGCATGGTCGATTGACTGTGATACCTACTCGAAATGATGACCACAAGAATGTAGCCTTACCTGTCGTTCATGATGTGTTGCAGCCACATGATCGTGAGCAGCATGAGCGTGGCTGTTGTGGCGGAATGGCCGGATGGACAGCCAGGCCCAGTTTCGCAGGTTTGTCTGAACTGACGTAGGTAGGGCCGCCGTGCATCGCTGTAGAAGTTAGTGATGCGGACCCACCAGTATGGACGGTCTTCTAGGAGCCACCTGGAAAGATATTTAATTGAATTGGATTCATTTTCCGATGGGCAGCAGCGTCGGAAGCACAAGTCATAAAAGAGGTTATGTTGTGAAATTCTATTTTAGATGTTACAACAAAATCGTGATGACTGATGATGGCTCCACCATGGTCGCCGAGAACCAGACTTCCCTTACGAATTCTCAAAGCCTCTCCCACAAGAATATAATAATAAATAAATATATACGGACAAATCACACAGATTGAGCTAGCCCCAAAGTAAGTTCGAGACTTGTGTTATGGGATACTAACTCAACGATACTATATTTTATAAAAAATACATATATAGATAAACATCCAAGACCCAGGCCAATCTGAAAAAGATCATTTTCCATCTTGACCTGGCCGGGGATCGAACCCGGGCACTCCGTGTCGCAGGCTGGCGTGTTAACCACTGCGCCACGGAGCTGTCGAAAATATAAAAAGAAGAAAATAATGATTCTATTTTAAAAATGAATGATATGGATGACGTAAGAAGAGTAGCTTGGACGAATTAGTGGTTAATTCGTCCAAGAAGAGTAGTCATAAAATACATACCATTTCATCACAGAGTTGAGCCATCCTCCGAATGATATACAGAGTAACAGCTGAGCAGCAAACACCGAGTCAATAACGGACATGAACGGAAAGAGGTACTCGTAAACATGGTGTGGGTTGGATAAGTCGTTGACTATCTCGAAGTAGTCATCGTAGTCTGCAAACCTGGAATTCAGAATGGTGATTGAGTAGGCAGCATCTACTTAAGATGAGTATTTGCAATTTTTATAAGGATTCCAAGCTGTTCTGGCAGAGTAGAATAGGACCACTCCTAGTCTTCCCATGGAGGTTGTAAGAGGCGACTTAGGAAATACAAGCTAAACAAAGCTCATAAACATCAATGAGACCTCTCCAACCCGTCTGGCCAGCGAGGAGAGGTATCCTTTGTCTGCTCTGACTAAGTATGGCTCAGGTAGTGCAGAGAGGGTCATGCTCCTGCAGTAGAGACTAAAAAGACCTGATGATGATAAGGATTCCACTATATCCTACGGGGATTCCACACTCAAAGGCTATAATGGGACCCTATTACTATTTTTCATCTTGGATAATTAATCATCAATATCATCATAATCAATACTAATAATTAATCTGTAAGGGTTGGTCATGGAGTAAGTTACTTTGTTTTCAAAGATCTCTCTTCTTCCTCTTTATCCTTCTCCCATTATTATGTGGGGTCGGCACAGCAAGTCAATCTCTTCCATTTCGCTCTGTCGCTTGTCCGGTTTTCTGTTATGCCCTTCCTATCCAATTAAAAACTACTACAATCAAACTATTCTACTAATTTTGATGACATTTAAATGGGGCTGATATTAAAAGCATAGCCTTTCAAATAAAAAAATATTTTTTTAAAACAGTTCTTAGATCTGCCAGAGTTCTGAGGTAACAAACATTTAAAAAATTCAACCAATTTAATAACCTCCTCCTTTTTTTTAAGTCTGTCAAAAAGTAACACATTTTTTTTAAATTATATTAAGTTTTACGAATTATGACATGGCAACTACTTAGTTTACTTGAATTTTACGTGGATAAAAATAAATAGTTTCTTACAAGTGTAAAAAGAAACTTGTGGTCCTTGAAATGATTATAATTTTCCTCCTTAAATTACACACATACCAAAAGCCACGTACGCTTAACAACGAAGGAAAATGTAAATTAAATGATAAACTTTTTTACGCTACTGCAGTATTCCAATGAAAAATCAATAATAATTACCAGTCCTGAATAAATTCGATGCACGAGACGCCGACCGCGTACAGTTGGTCCATCATGATTGTATAACAAACAATGTTTCATAACATTTTAATTGAACATTGAGAAATTGATTATTTTTATTGAATTATTTGATAATTTTGAAACCAAAACAAATCGCTGCTGATAATTTCAATGCCAAACGCAGTCACAGTGTCAATGTCAAAACGACTTCCTTATTTATTTTCCCGTTCAGGAACAAAATTTTTATACAAATACTTCGAAAGCATAGAAGTATGAAGCAATCTTTTTAAATCTATGTTCAAAATGTACGATATAAATGTTTTATTCGTGATTTAATAAAATACTAAAAATAATACCTATTTTATTTTATATATGTAATATATCATTTTTCTTATTCAGCATATTGTAATGTACTTGTAATGTAACAATAAAATAGCTACTGCCATCTATTGGAGTACATAGTAAACCAAAGAAGCATATAAGAAGAGCCATCTATTAGAAGACGAAGTTTACAAAAAAAGTATGAAAGAAGAGCCATCTATTGACCAGTAGTAGTACTATCGTTCTGTTTTGTTTGTAATACTACTATTTGGCAACAGATGGCAATACTATAAAAAGTGATACTTTAGATTTTGTATTTCCTCATTCAATGTCAGAATGTCAGTATGAGAAACCAAGGACAATATAGTTACTAAAGAAACTCAAAGAATGAAACGACACTTACATAGCGGAGTCCAAACTTAGCTGTAAATAAATTATTGACGTCTACAATAATAATATATGTAATTAATAATGTGTAATGAAAGTTAACGTTCACTAAATTTATTTAAAATATCTTACGATGAATAAAATATTTGGTTACTAATTGACTATTGTCGCCGATCAGCCGGGCGAATTTCTATGGGATGTCTATTTCATTTTATTTTTATTTTCGACGTGATAATGACTTATTAATTGATGAACACCGGGAGTACGCAGTAAAAAAGTCACGTTGCGTGCGCAAGCGAGAGAGCGGAACAAGCGATAGAGAGGCACGATTGGCCTAAGCGTTCGACTTGTAACGCATCTATCTCTCTTACACCGTTATCACGTAAAAATATCGTCCGTAAATCGACTTTACAGACAATCAATTCTTTTTCTTGAAAATCCACATTCCATTAGGGATTCTGATTCCGAGAATTCAAAATAGCTCAGAGATACTATGAAAAGATTTGTACGGAACCTTTCATCATCATCATCATCATCAGGTCCTTTTTAGTCTACACTACAGGAGCACGACCCTATCTGTACTACTAGGGCCATAGTTGGCCAGAGCAGCCAGAGGACTTGGCCTACACTCTCCACGCTGGCCAGATCGGTTGGAGAGGTCTCTTAGATGTTTATAAGCTTTGTTTAGCTTGTATTTCCTAAGTCGCCTACTACGACATCCACGGGAAGACTTGGAGTGGTCCTATTCTACTCTGCCGGATACCAAACGCTGTGTATACCTAAACGTGGCCTTCACGTCTTATAGACCTAGGCTCTGTCTGCCCCGTAAGGTAAAAAGACGTGATACTATGTATGTACAACCCATCACTATTTTGATTCCGTTTTCCATCATCACGCCCGCCACTATGCTAAACGTGGATTTTAAGTCTCATAAACCTAAACTCTGTCTACCCCATAGGGGAAAAAGACGTAATAAATATGTATGTATCATTGAATTAGAAAAACAATTTTTTTATAAATAATTATTAGTTTCTAATGAAACCGCGAGGCAACGATCAACCCGGACTTTTTTATTTAATATATATATTATATATATATATATAAATATAAATATATACCTACGGACAAATCACACAGATTGAGCTAGCCCCAAAGTAAGTTCGAGACTTGTTTTATGGGATACTAACTCAACGATACTATATTTTATAACAAATACATATATAGATACACATCTAAGACCCAGGCCAATCTGAAAAAGATCATTTTCCATCTTGACCTGGCCGGGGATCGAACCCGGTCACTCCGTATCGCAGGCTGGCGTGTTGACCGCTGCGCCACGGAGCTAGTCACTTATTTGTAAATATACTTATATTAATTTTTAGTTGTAGCATTAGTTAAGATATTTTAAATTTAAATTGTATTTTATATAGTTGATTGAATGAATAAATTCAATGGTATGCTGTGCATGTATAATATCTACATTGGCATCTAACAAAACATAATAATATTAATAGTGGATAACGTGGTTCGTTACAAAATTAAGTACACGTGTATTTATATAAGCCTAAGTAGTCTATAAGGTTGTATTTTGTAACTGTTTGTTATTCCTGAATAAATAAATAAATAAACTTAATGGACTCTATCCAACCAAAGTCCAACCAAGATACAAGACACTTACATAAACTACTTTAAACGGTTGCAAGTCCATATAACTTCAAAAATATAGCCCGAACAACCCGCTTTAACAACGTATAAGCGAACGCTAACAACTCTGCCGACAATGAAGCTGCCTCCCCCCGGAAAGGGGGAGAGGAGGCGCCCCCTCAGATTATATTTTAATGCAATAATTCTACGTGATCATACAGCGTTTACGAGTGCTCAGTAGCATTGGAGGGTATTCAGTCTTGAGATATATCTTGGGTTTTATTCTTTTTTAAACTTTCGCTTTAAACACATAATTATTTATATAAACGGGACTTAGCACGAACCTTTTTAGCAACGAGACTCATTAGTCTCGTTGCGACCACGATGGATGTAACTCCATTGAAACGTCAACAGAAACAAATAATAAAAAGGTTCGCGCTAAGTCCCATTTATATATATAATTATCTTGAGTTTTATCTCTTTGGATCCTTGCACAGATTAGTAAGTATGTAAGCAGCAGCCACCGTGACGCAGCCACACACATTAATTGCCACCGCTTTTGTAACCATACATATTCAATTACACAAGAAAAAAAATTAAACGCAAGCCCTACGCACCAATCAAACTGCGGAAAAATTGGACCTATTTACCTGTTCGCTGGGTGTGTTCACAAGAATAACATTATTCTGTATTAGTGGTGTAAATACGCTACTTACGCTGTTGTATTAGGTTAAGACCTCTAAAAATAGGAAATAAATGAAAATAAATGAATTATTTAGGTATCACGCCTCGTCGCGTGATCTGGCAACCAAAGCGCACTAAACGGTGGTCCCAGCGCAAGCCCAGTCTGCGGTTCTAGAGTTACCCAAGGACAAGTAGCAAGTTGTAGAAACTTTGCCAAATTATATAACAGCATTATAAGCATAATGGTTTTTGATGTTTTCACGATTGTGACACGATATACATTTTAATAATAAAAAAATAATATAATATAATGCTAGAAATACCGTATTAAATCGATTTTATTTAACATGATAAGCCCTTGTTTCTAACATGCTATCATACAAGCGGACCTTGAGCTCCAAATCCATCGCTGCAGATGAATCCAGAACAACGGACTAATTGTAGGAAGTAAAAATAATATTAAATAAATAAATATATAGGAACATATCACACAAATTGAGCTAGCCCCACAGTAAGTTGTGAACTTGTGTCGTAGGATAGGATACTAACTTAACGATACTAAGTATATAAATAGATACTTATATAGATAAACATCCAAGACCCAGGTCTCTAAAAAAGATCGTTTTTCAATCATGAATTGACCGGGGATCGAACCCGGGCACCCTCGTGTCGCAGGTTGGCGTGTTAACCACTGCGCCACGGAGCTCGCCATATTATCGTCACACAACATAATGACGACTGCATGCGAAAGCTATGTTTTACGTTTTTCTTTCCTGTTATTTATTATACACGTGGATAGCAATATAATAATTCGCATAAGTATAAAGATATGGTTTATTTTTATACTTATATAACATAAAAAAAATATAAGTATATTAAGAATATAATAATTCGTGTAAGTATACAAAATATGTTTTATTTTATTTGAAATTGTTAGGCGCGTGTATCATAACAAAAAGGAAAAACTACCCTGAGATTGACTTACAACAGTTAACGTTATACAAATCCTTAGATAAATCTTTAGCAAGATATCTCGTGTGTCGCATCGTAGAAGCTGCAGAGATTAAATTTGGCGAAACCTGGCTCCGTTTTATATCTGTACAGTCACGAAAACAGCTTCGCACTGTTTGTATCTCGAAAATGGAGCCTTACCCGACGGACCCACTCAGAAGGAGGGTAATGTTTTGCGCGTAGTATGTAGGCATGTAAGTCTATACTGTAAAGTTGTAATCTCCTGTAGCCTAAAGGCGTTTGCGCCATAGATGTGCGAGGATGCGTATCGAAAATGTGAAACGATGTGAATGTTTCCAGCAGGTAGGCCGCCGAGTGGTCAAATCAAATCAAATTATTTATTTTGCATAAGTGTACACTTAGCTGTTTCCAGCATGCAAAATTTTACAAAACTACATTATACAACTAAAGATATACTCATGCTAAAGACTATATTAAGCACAATTACAAATTGCGGTCAGTCAATGTGAAAAATATTACATTATATTAAAATTAGGTCAAAAGGAAAATTTATCAGAAATACAATTTATATAAAATAATGTCATGAGATTATAGTCATTCTAAAAGTTCATGAATATTATAAAACGCTTTTTCAATCAGCCAGTTGTACAAGATATTTTTAAACCTATTTTTCGGTAGGCGTTTTATTGATTCTGGCCTATTTATGTGATTCTGGCAGACGATTAAATATTTTTACTGTCATGAAACCGCAATTCCTTGAACAAATTGTGGTTTTACTATTTGGTAATAGTAAGCGGTTTGGACATAGAAGTATGAAGTCCAATTTTTTTTCAAATCTATGTGTTTGGACGTCTAGAGCTGTATTGTGTGTAATCGCCTTGACGTTTGAACAAGTTCATGTTATTTTTTACGAAAATACACGTCTCATATGTGTACAGGCTTGGTAAAGTTAACAATCTAAGTTTTGTCAACAAAGTTTTACAGCTGGTGCGAGGAGGGACATTACACATGGCTCTAATACATTTCTTCAGAGTAATAAAAAGTTTGTTTAATTCTACAGAGTTTCCCGACAACAGTATGCTATACGAAGCGCTGTCTTCCCCTGTACCTCAACCCCCCCCCCCCCCCCCCCTCCTCTACTTTAAATCTTACTCGATTGACTACGAGACCAAAACTGATGTTAAATTTTTGCTTTAAGCTGCCTAAAGGCATCTGACATAGCTTTACGACTGCCATCCACGATGACAGCCGGGACTAACGGCTTAATGTGCCTTCCGAAGCACAGATGAACTCGAGATATTTTATCCCACTTGTGGTCTTCCACTCTAGTAGAGAACTTACCCGGGGTTGCTTGACATGCGTTAGCGCTTATAATTGTCACGCCCACTGAGCCATCGGGCTCCTCTAACTTACATTCTTAGTGTCACTGACGCAAATCTAACAGCTCGTCTCAATCTCAAGTTATAATCCATTAAGCTGGTTAGTTTAGGCTCCAGAATGTGACAATTGTGTCAACTAGATATTATATTTACATAGGTATACGCATAACATAACACTCCTTCTGGCCAATCGAGTAAAAAGGACAGAAGATTGAATTACCCAATGGAGACTTCTGTATAAAAGTCATCATCATTATCATTTCGTGTAGGTGACACAGTCAATCGACCATGCACACCCTGGTGTCAGAGTTCTTCGGAACTGCCTCTCGGCCTCTGACGTGGTTCCTTTATCGACTACCAGATGGCAGCCGGGACCAACTTACATGCCTCCCAACTCCCGAAGCACGGAATCATCTTTTTCTCAAACATGCTCGGAAATGTAGGCATTATTGTAGTAAAAAGAAGACACGAAGTTTGTAATTCTTGGCTGGTGCACTACTTTACCGGCCTAGGCCAGGAAAGTAAGTATGAAAATTCATTCCTGGCCGCTGCTCAAAACTTTTTAATAAATCTATGTAACTAATCATACAGCCAATGGCTACCACATTATAAAAAAATGCGCTCATCGAGCATATTAATATATGAATAATGAAAATTATTTTATTAAAATGTTGGTATAAAATCACACAAAAATATGCCAATAATAAAAAGAAAGGCGTGGGAAAGCAGATTTTTACCGTACTACATTTTTTGGGTAAAATATGACTGGGCTGTATGGGCTATGTTTCCTTAGCAGTTAGCACCAAATGACAATTGAAAATTAAAAAAGAAAATAACGCGGGAATGTCCTATTGGAGTTTCGGCGGACTGCAAGATTGTTGTTTTGGATTGTTTTGCAGATTGCTTCTAGTAGACTTTATAATGTAAAATCGGTGTAATTTGGTGTTATAAATGCCTATGTTTATGAACAATGTGTGGAATATGTGAAATAAAATAACATGGTGCGATTTAGAGATTTACATAGCGGGCTGGTGGTCGCTCGCGATACTGCGTCGTCTATGATCAAACCAGAGGATTCGTGGGAATTGTCGCCAGGAGCTCTGTCGAATCAACGAAACGAATTACACCATCATTTCTTTGATAAAACGTTGCGTAGAACGCCAAATGCCGTAAAACAAATATGAATATAAAAATGTACATACTATTATCGTTTTATCATATTATACTCATTTATCCCCAGTATTACGTCTTTCATTATTTCCTCGCATTTATTGAGAAAAGCAAAATACATGCCTTTGCCGGGAATCGGCTTGCCGGACTCGTAATTATTGCCAAGGCCTCGCTGACGCTCGGCCTTGAAAACTTTACTCGTCCGGCAATCCCTTACTTCCCGGCCTCTGCAGTAATGTACTATATTATCAGACAATCAGGTGATTCAAGCCTACAATGTCCTAACCAAACTGGAAACAAGTAAACAAAGTATGCTTCCCGCGGGAATTGAACCCAGGACCCCTGGGTCTACATGCAAACCTAACCTAACCTTTTTTTTTCCTAACCTAACCTAACCAAACTGGAAACAACTAAACAAAGTATTCTCCCCGCAGGAATCGATTCCACGATCCCCGGGTCTACATGCAAATGCCATAACCACTGGACCACGGACGTTGTATTAAATAAATAATATAAATCATCAGGTCCTTTTTAGTTTCCACTACAGGAGCACGACCCTCTCTGTACTACTAAAGCCATATTTGGCCATAGTAGCCAGAGGATTTCGCCTACACTCTCCACGCTGGCCAGACGGGTTGGAGTGGTCTCACAGATGTTTAGCTTCTATTTCCTAAGTCGCTTTCTACGACATTCACGGGAAATGTCTTAACCAAACTGGAAACGACTCAACAAAGTATGTTTCCCGTGGGAATCGAACCCTCGACCCCGGATCTACAGGCAAACGCCTTAACCACTGGACCACGGAGGCGGGAGTAGTCCTATTCTACTCTGCCGGATACCACACGACTATATATATGTATTAAAGTAGTACCAAACAATCGAATTTCTAGATTTTAAATATTTTTCTTACCCAAGCCAAAGCTGTTTTCGCGTCCGTACAGCCGCCATAGAATAATACTCAATTATTAAAATAATAATCCAGGCTCACTCGCCCTCGGGGACTAACGCCATCTAGCGGACGCCGCGAGTATTAAACGCGTTCAGGGAATTCTCACAATGAATACGTTTTCATACAATTTTCAGAGCATTTTAGAAGAAATCAGAATGTTAGTGAACCTTACTGCCTAAATTTAGAAAAGGATTGCTTATTTTGCTAAGTTTAGCTGTGGTAGAGCTATGCTACTTACCGGAAACATTTTTATAAATCAATTATAGACCTAAAAAATAAATCGTATGGAATCAATTTGAATAAAGTTCTATTTCATTTCATTTCATTTAAAGAGATTTTGCAATCCAACTTTTAGGTTTTAAGATATGCGCGGATAAACATACAAATTTAATTTTTGTATGTTTATCGGTAGGTACATATGAATAACATACAAATAAATATACATATACACTTGACTTGGTAATGACACACGTGTTTGCTTTTTGAACGTCATATGTTTCTGTTATTTATTTTTCCTTTTTTTATGTTTACTAGCGTTTTGAAAGAAACTAAGTCCAGTCTTGGTCTCTACGTGCCAGGGCTCGGATATAACAATATATTTTACAATAATTGAATTAAATTACTAACATTCAAATAACCATTTAAATTATTTCCAAGAATTCTTATCAAATAAATAATCTTTTATACAATAATAGACTTTTTAGTAAATGAATTTTACAGCCGTTTTAAACTTAACCTAATGACAGACCTAATATTTCTGCGTGAATTCTATAGAAACGTACTCCAAGACCCTTCGAATTTATAACCTCCTCTTTTGAAGTCGGTTATAAATATAAATAAATATATACGGACAAATCACACAGATTGAGCTAGCCCCAAAGTAAGTTCGAGACTTGTGTTATGGGATACTAACTCAACGATACTATATTTTATAACAAATACATATATAGATACACATCCAAGACCCAGGCCAATCTGAAAAAGATCATTTTCCATCTTGACCTGGCCGGGGATCGAACCCGGTCACTCCGTGTCGCAGGCTGGCGTGTTGACCGCTGCGCCACGGAGCTAGTCAATCTTAAGGTGATACCACTGTAAATAAGGTCGTTTTGAACCTTATTTATCTCGCAAAATACTTAAATTAGGAGTTTGAAATCTAAGTAATATGATTTTTGACTATTTCATCTCCAAAAATTGAAGATGAAAACACGTTTTGATAAAATTTTCTCGACAGAAATATTTTTTGAAAAATGGTCTTCGTTCGCAGAGTTTTTGTTATTGTAGCTCAAATGCGACGAATGAAATAATGATTTTTAGACTAAAAGATAGGTTATTAGTAATTCATCAAAATGTAAATATGAAAATACAATTAACCGGTCTGATTTTATATAAAATAGAAATAACGAATTTGGCGCTTACGTTTTTTTCTTTGAGCGACTCTAGACTATCTCCTATCTCATCATTCACGGGCTAAACCGCCAGGCGCTATCCCTTGCGCGCACTTGATCAGTCCTTTGCCGAGCGAAGGTACCAAACATTTGAGGCCTCGCCTTAATATATATAAATCTCGTGTCACAATGTTTGTCCTCAATGGACTCCTAAACCACTTAACCGATTATAATAAAATTCGCACACCATGTGCAGTTCGATCCAACTTGAGAGATAGGATAGTTTTTAACTTATGGCGAAACGAAGTTCGCCGGGGCAGCTAGTATATTATATAAACACAAACATCTGACTCTTTCCACATACTTCATAGAGTTGTACAGAATATCAAGCCACAATTCACTTTGTTTTTCCTCATTTCACTGCTTCTAAGACGTCGGGAAAATTCCGTCGGAAGCAGGCTTTTATATTTATGCGCCGACGGGCGCAATTTCTTCTCTCTACTCAACGGACGGAGGTTCAATACGGCCTATATGTATATAATATTGTCACAATTGCAAAGTTTTTAATAAAGTATATGTTAGTATATAAGTTTCATTTAGCTACCCATTAGTACGTTAGTATTATTTTGTCTTTGCTATTAGCTAGAAAATGCTTTAGAAGCAAATTTAAAAAAATTGAGTCTTCGAGTTATCTAGACTTGAACATTTAGAAAAACAGACGCAAAAGACACCCCGTGTACAAAAAACATTTTCTTGACGGCGAACTTTTTATTACTTATTACCTAAGCATATATTCACACCGACAGTCAAAATAAGCTAATTTATCGATTTTACTAAAAAAATTGTTTTTTGTAAAATTTAATTTAAATTAAATTTAAAATTAAATTTTACTAAAAAAATTGTTTTTTGTAAAATTTAATTTGTTTTTTGTGCACTATAAGTACTATAACTTAAAAACCTGAAAAGATTAAAATGAATGGATTATCGATATAAAGTATACTTACTTTTACTTTATTAAAAAGGTATTTTTTTACGGGTTTAAAGATTTTATGGTTGGCGTCAGGCAGGAAAACGGCCGTAAAAACTTTGCCAAATCCTATTACAGCAAGAATACTGTCTGAATAGCGGACCCCGGGCTCTGACGCATTTAACAGCACAGGATGCAGAAAGTGTAGCGTGAGGTATCCAAAATGACATATAGGTCTTTTTAGTCTCCACTTCAGGAGCATGACCCTCTCTGTACTACCGGGGCCATACTTGGCCAGAGCAGACAGAGGATTTGGCCTACACTCTCCTCGCTGGCCAGACGGGTTGGAGAGGTCCAATTGATGTTTATAAGCTTTGTTTAGCTTGTATTTCCTAAGTCGCCTTTACGACCTCCATGGGAAGACTTAGAGTGGTCATATTCTACTCTGCCGGAAACCACACGGCTTCGACATACAGGTAACAGGACTAATCTACCTGGGAAACCGAGATTTAGACGGAAAAACATATTTTCCCAGATGAGATAGAGTGGGTCTCTACATATTGATTTTGCGCCCCAAATAGGTGTACTAAATTCCATAGAAATAGTTGATATGCCTTAGATTCTGATTAATTTAGAAGTAAATTTATATGAAATAAATCGTTTGTTTTAAGTATACACAAAAGCATCAATTTAATAATTGGAATGTAGATAAAAAAAGCTTTATATCAACTTTATAACGTAACCTTACATAACAGTAGCATCAACTAGTGAGCAAAAAACGGTGGTCCTCATTGACCCTGAACCTACGAGTATCAAATAAAAAACGATTCTAAGTAATTATTTACCGAGTCATCTAAACTAAAGGCCATACCATCACAACCAGACTGCCATTCCAACCATACTAAAATGATTCTCACTCAATCCAAGCCTAATTTTAACAAACTTTCGAATCCAACCACAGACATCCCCCATTATTCCACATCAAACCTTTTAAACACCACTTAAGATCAAGCAATCTCCGTAAACACTCCTAATATGTCACAGCTAAAAGTATCGGCCTATAAAGAAGCAATTAGTGACCGTTTTTTAAACGCAAATAGAATAGGGGACGCATAATGCGATATGCTTGTTCGCTTTTTGAAATTAGAACACTCAATTTAATGGAGGGCGTTTATGAAGCTTGTTTATTAGTCTTTTTTTTTTTTAGGAAACGGAAATAGGATGTGGCTTTTTATGTTGATGGTTTTAGTTCGGTTTAGAGTGATAGAGCTTTTGATCTCATATTAGCACAGCGTTTAGTAAATTAAGTTATGTAATTCCATTGTCTATCTGTGGTGTCCAACACGTTGATCATGGTGCATAAAAAGGTTTTCGATTACCAGCCTGCTGAACTTCTCGCTTCTGTAATCCAGAGGCGACGAGACCCAAATACGAACTCTCTCAATTTTTTCTATTTCCATCCATTTCGGCACTAGCTTCCCGTTCTAGTTTAACAAAAGTATCTTATCCACCTACTCATAATTGCGGCCATTATCTTATTTAGTTTGTTATTAAAAAAACGCTATGCAAATATTAATTACCAAAACATAAACAAGTAAACAAAAATAATCCCCATTTCATCCCATAAATCCAAGCGTTGATTTATAAAAAAAAAAACAGCGAACACAAGGGCCGAGGCACAGGTGCCGCGCGCCCCCTGGCGGGCCAATCTGACAGACTATTAATCCGGATTTAGGCAGAATTAACTGGATTACGTCGGCTTTATCCGCATCTAACTGGCTCTAAGTGGTTTAGCTGTGTTCGGTGAACGCAGTCATAAGTTGTAAAGTTCTGCAGTTATTTCCTTTTCATGTGTGACGATGCGTGATCGAACTATATAAGTCGTGACTTAAAATAAAACCCAGTGTAGTGGCAAATACTAATTTAAATGTATTATCGCAAAACTATACAAAAATAACATGCAATTTTAGCGGGAGATTGGTGTTGCAGTGAAAAAAATATATTCAAATATGGAATCAACTTTTACTACATTCATTTGAGATTACAACATGTAATTTGAGTGGCCAGTATGTTTTTATTGTTTGTATTAATTTAAAAACTCTTTGCATGCAATACTGAACAATGCACAGACAATATAACCAATCTTGTCTGTGGTACAATGCGAAAAGAAAGACGAATAGAAGTGAAATTAAACATGGGTTAATTTCCTTGCGGAAGCGTTTTCGTCTATTTCATAGGTTTGAAATTTATTAGAGGGATCTGTAATGAACGAAAATCTGAGGAATCATGTAAGTAGGCGATGTGGCTAGAAACCTATCACTTTTTTCATACCGTTTTCTATCTAACGCCCACAAACATGCTAAACGCGGCTTTTTGATTTTAGAGACCTGGGCTCTGTCTACCCCACGGGGAAAAGACGTGATATAATGTTATGTATGAAGCTGTAATACTATAGGGGAAAAGGGGGTAATGGGAGTCACTTAAGCGAGCAATCAAATATAAGCTTATTTCGAAATAATATCATGATTAAAATTGTTTAATAATAGACTTTACTTATTTATCTACTAGTTGTTATCACTTTTCACCACTTTGGGAATCAACTTTGGATATATTTACGCGTTTAAAAAAAAAACAAGTTTGACTCCCATTGCACTAACCTCAGTACAATGGGAATCAGACATGTGGGAAATCAGAGTCAAACAATCGCAGACATTACATTCGGCAGTATACCATCCAGTGCAATCACCAGTTGATCAGCTAGCCTATTTGGTTTTTCTGACTTGTAATATCGGCATCTATAAGCGAAAAAACATAAGAATATTTTTTGCGGGTAATGGTAATAACTAGCAGGCCCTTTGGCTCCCATTACCCAAAACCTATACTGCATGTTAATTGTAAAATTTAATAACACAAAGTTAATTTAATCGCAATTTAATATGCTAATTTAAATTTTGAATATCAAGGATAAATCTATCCATAGTTATTAATTTGTTACAGCTACAACGTCTATATTCACCGTAAATGTTGTTTTGACGAAAATTTACACCGACGAGGCGTGAAAACGAAACATAATTGTCACTCAAAAACGCGTGGAGCTACTAGCGCGAGTCATTCGTACAATGGGCATCGGGTACAGAGCAAGCTGAACATGTCATTTACCAAGATATCGAACGTGTAGTTTTGCTTAGAGGCACCTGACCCCGATTGCCCGCTGACTCCCATTACCCTTTTCTCCCCTACTCGGTAACTATTTACTAATCTGTGACTTTACCTCTGTTCGATGCCTACCTAATAAAAATGTTAACTTATTCAGACTATTTAAGTAAGTACTATAATGGGTAGTCTTTGTAAATTTTATTTGCATTGCCCTAATCATTGAGACATTTCGTTTGGGTTGTTTAATGTTCACATTTTAACCAAAATCGTAAATAAAAAATGTGAACCCATAACCGCACTCATATTTTCATAATATAGGTTTGAAATATTGCATCATAATATTTTATTATCATCCAGCCACAAAGACTTTCTTTAAGAAGTCGGTTAAAAAAAAATAAAAAAAAAACTTCCCGCTCTTTTTCCCTCCCCGCTTTCCAAGGCCGCTTCTTAAGAATAGATTTTTAATGTCGAACAAAACGCGGCGTTTTGAAACGTCTATATTGTCTCTGGTCTATTGATGGCGGGAGAAATGGCTTTACAGCTTTGTCGATACCACTCTTCGGTAGTTTTTAATTGTTATACTGCAACCTTAGCGTAATTAGGGACTACCGCAACCTTTAAAATGTAAACAGAATTTAAACAATACATTTCTTTTGTTTTGAAAAGGTACGGCGGTGACTTTGACGACAAAATATTATGCGTTTATGGAAAGCAATATAATTTATTTGCTTGTTGTTTTGCGGGTTTCAAATGAATGTCTGGTTTGGGAAATTATTAAAGGAAATTGTAAAAAGTTTTTGGCCACTAAACCACACAGTTATTTACAACATAGCAATGTATTCTTGACCATGAAAGTCAGGGTAAGAATACCCATATTAATACATATTAAAAATGCGAAAGTAAGTATAACCATTTCACAGTTTAATAAATGAGATCGTCATTCAAATTTCCATACGTTAGGTATTTAATTATCAGGAGCAGGTCCGTATTAACTGGCATAAATAGGTTGTTAAGGTAATATTCAGTGGCAATCTTCAACTCTATATTGCTGCCAACATAATTATTAGACAAATATTAAACTTAAATTCCTATATTTTCTGTCAGCGAAGTTTTCTATTGACTTGTAAGCCTTAATGAGTCAACTAGCACCACCTACCATATATTTCTTTTAATAATCAATTTAGATCAAATAAAAAACTAAGTGGTCTGGGGTGTCATTGTGGTCAGGGGTGGCATCGTGGTCAGGGGTGTCATATCTAATAGCCAGTCCGGTAATTATACATATGACATCAGGTACGCGCGCCCGGCTTCCCCGAGCTGCTACTTTCTTATACCCAATCCTTCCGAGCAAGTAGCATCCCAAATACTTTTTCCCGTTCCCTCAGCCCAATAAATTCCTTTCCTTCCCAAGTTCAAAAGCGGTTTCGATGGGCAGCAGCACCGGAACCCATTGAGGCGAATAAACTGCGCGCACCAACCCGATTGCCAAGCGTGGTGAGTATGGCAAAAACCCCCAAGAATATGATGAAAAAAACTAAAATTAACTAAGCTAGTTAATTATTACTTATGGTATTTTTGGAACCTATAACATTTCATTATTTTGCAAAAAAATCTCTTAATTCATCAATGCATATAGGTATATGTAAGTAGGTAAAGAAAAGTAATAACAAAAATACTACTCATCATTTACTAACGAGTATTATTTTTTATTTATACTTATTAGATTTTTTTAAAATCTGATTTGACATTTATTTACAACATTTAATCTCTTATTGAATTAAATCTTTACAGCATACATAGAAATGTACTCTTTTTTTACACCGCTCTGCTACGAGAATTAAAGATCGGTTATCCTTATTTATCACTCACACCCGCTAAAATTCATGATCAACCACGCCGGGGTACGTAGAGCTACCACCACTCTTCCACAACTGAGATAAAATTAACTACTTGAAAAGCAACTAAAACATAAAAATAAGCTACACACGAATAAAGACATAGGTATGTTGTACGCTTGATTCAATTCAATAAAAAGTTTAGGTATTTCCCAGAGTAAAAAAAAAAACAAAGGAACCCCAAAACC
This sequence comes from Elegia similella, assembly GCA_947532085.1. Lineage (NCBI taxonomy): Eukaryota > Metazoa > Arthropoda > Insecta > Lepidoptera > Pyralidae > Elegia > Elegia similella. Next base: position 7,951,504 of record OX383953.1, read on the forward strand.
TACGTCATATAAAATTCAGCACTGGCGACCCGACCGTCACCTCGCGAAGCCCATTTGTCGCAATAAAAAAAGAAAAAAAGGATTGTCTTCTGATTCCAATTTTGAATTCAATCTGCGCGGGCCGGCCCGCCATGATTTTATTTTCATGACTGCCAAGGGACGAAGGGCTGACGAAGATTTAAATAATAAATGGAGAGTTCTTGTTATAATATTACATGTTGATAAGCAGGGATAATGTTTCGTTATTGTTTTTGGGCTGAATTGTTTATGGTTTCGGGGCGCAACTTTTTAATTTGATTGTGAAGTTAGGTTATTATCTGTTGATCATGTTGTGAAATTGTGTGGCAATCCATGGAGATAATCCAAATACAAAGCAATTTTATTATGAGATAAATTCAAATATATACTAATACATCTTCATGGACGTAAAATAAAAATACTAGCTGTCTCGCGCCAACTTCGTTTTGCTATTATTTTTTAACGCAAATATTTGTTACTAGGTAAAATGGACGATATTTTCCCCTGAAGGGGTAAAATAGCGGGGTAAAGTTCGTATAGGAATTTACTCATTTCAAAACTATGTAGTATGAAAACAGGTAAATAAATTTACGATTACAATTGAAAAAGATCTGTGTAGGTCCCCCAGAAGGGCGGTAAAGTTTGTATGGACATTTTTACATTTCTAGATCTAGAAATATAAAAATAGGTATATAAGTTCTTGCTTACAATTAAAAAAGACCTGGCAAATGGACAAAATTCCTCCCTTAAATGACAAAATGGGAAAGAAAAAAGTTTTTAAAGGAAATTGGAAATTTCCTTATTTCTGGACTATAAAGTATGAAAATAAATAAGTATGTAAGTTCTCGATTACAATTAAAAAGATATATGTGGGTGAATTGGACAAAATTTACCCCTAAAGGGGTAAAATGGGAGGGTAAAGTTTTTATGGAAATCTGGACTTATATAAAAATCCATACTTCCATACTAATATTATAAATGCGAAAGTAACTCTGTCTGTCGTCTTTTTAATCTTTAACCATTGAACTGATTTGGATGAAATTTGGTATGGAGGTAGTTTAAGGCCCGGGGAAGGACATAGGGTATGTTTAATTCCGAGAAATTCTACTGTTCCCGAGGGATCGACACTAACGCGGGCGGAGCCGCGGGTAACAGCTAGTTTGTTATATCTTAATAGTTATTCGTGATGACAAAAGCAACAAATCAAATATTATTAAATCGGTTCATCCGTTCTTAAGTTATAGGTAATATGCGTTCCAACATACGCGTTCATATCGACGGTCAAAATTTCACTGTGTATGTATACCGATGCATCTCAAGACCAATTCTTATATACTTACCTATTCGACTATTTTTGAAACATACCAAAACTCTAAAAAAATAAACCTTACGTAAGACACGAAACCTCTTGCAAATAAAACATATATCAGGGACGCGGGTCCCGAGGGGCGCAACATTTTAGAGGAAAAAATAGTTGAGATGCGCGGATCATTTGATGCCCGGGTGTTTACGACCGGCCCGGATTAAAAAGTCACCGGGCCGGGATTATTGCGCAGGTCATTGGAGGGTTTCTTCTTGTTTTTCTGGAAAAATCCTGGTATTTTCTTTAAATGGCAAGTTTTGGTAAGATATTTCTACTGCATTTATTTATTGTGACAAAAACTGTTTACACCAATTATATTTATTTATTTTAACCATATATTATCACACATTAATAAAACACATTATAATAATAAAAATCAGATACCGAATAAATTAAATGTCAGAAATTTTGGATTATACATAGATTATATTTTGAAACAGTCCGTAGAACCAATGAAAGTATTGAGTAGGTATATCATCAATACTAATAATAAACCTGTAAGGGTTGGTCATGGAGTGCGTTATTTCGTTTTCAGAGATATCATATTTAATAAGCTTTATACATGATATTGAAACTAAATTGAGGGTGTTTAGATATTTTTCTGTATGTTTGTATGTTGTATGTAAGAGTTATGGAGAACTCTTAAACGAATTAACTGAATTTTATGAAATTTGGTAAAGACACGTTTAGACGTACAGGACACAGGACAGGCTATTTAATTTTTTACTTCAGTTATAATAAGACGTACCCCGATAAAAAACATGATTCATTAGTAATGTACGCGAACGTATATAATAGCCGTGTGGTATCCGGCAGAGTAGAATAGGACCACTCCAAGTCTTCCCGTGGATGTCGTAGAAGGCGACTTAGGAAATACAAGCTAAACAAAGCTTATAAACATCTAAGAGACCTCTCCAACCCGTCTGGCCAGCGTGGAGAGTGTAGGCCAAGTCCACTGGCTGCTCTGGCCAAGTATGGCCCTAGTAGTACAGAGAGGGTCGTGCTCCTGTAGTGGAGACTAAAATGGACCTGATGATGATGATTGTACGCGAACGGAGTCGTGGGCACTGCTAATATGTGATAACTTAGTTCATAGAGAACACTTGTTATTCTTTATCGCTACCCCTAGTACTAATTAGATTTGTGTATTTGTGCATAAAATTTGTAAGATTGATTCTGTAAATTACCTGTCTTGGACCTTAAATAACTTAGGCAACATGGAAACTCTTTTGAATGTTGCCTATGTCCTTTAGGTCCATATTTGGGCTCTGTCTGCCCCACGAGGGAAAAAGACGCGATAGTATGTAGTATGTTAACGGAAATGTATGAAACCTAGGAATTGTATACAATACTAGGAAATGTATAAAATTCCGTGGTTATTAAGGAAATGTATACATTTCCTAGGAATTGTATAAAATTCCGATATTTGCTAGGAAATGTATAAAATTCCGTGGTTATTTAGGAAATGTATACATTTCCTAGGAATTGTATAAAATTCCGATATTTGCTAGGAAATGTATAAAACGAATGCTACACTAAGAATTAGAGTTATGTGTAAATAAAATAAATGAAACATGTAGTTAAACTGAGAATCAGAATTTTTATTAAGGCTCTCGTTAAGACAATCAGGTAACAATCATACCGAAAAATATAAACTCTTCAAAGGTCTTATTACCAATCATAAATCAACCATTCATTTAACACACAAAAATAGTACGTATACTTTTTGATAGAACTCAAGCTTTAATGTATACCTATTATACATTTCCGATTGCTATTTAGGAAATGTATAGATTTCCTAGGATATGTGTGTAATATAATTTGTTTCACACATTTCCGGACGTTTTTAGGAATTTTATACATTTTCTTGGAATTGTATACAATGACGGATTACATACATTTCCGTTAACATGTAAACTACTTAGGCAGATAGATTTGTCTGTGAAACCGTTTGACACGCCGTCTATAGTACCTAACATATTCGGAACGTAAATAAAAATATAAAAAAAATGTGTTGAAGCATAACTAAAGTGTTTAGTCACCGTCATCCCGCTCATAAACAAACATACAAAGCAAGACAAGATTATTTACACTTAGCAAGGCGACCGAAGCCAATCATTCGCTACCGGTAGCTTTATTAACAACATCACAGCAGGGAATAGATACGCTATTATTGACAAAACTAAACGCTTTGAACAATCACAAAACGCAACCATAAACCTTCCTGATGTTATCTGTGAAAAAAAAATAAACGTCAAAACGTTTCCCGCCCTCTTTTGTTTCGTTTTGTTTATGGTTCATTATGCCAAAGGTTGTAAAAATAGTTTATGGTGTCAACTAAAATTGTTGTAGAGAAATTGTTACAATTTCTTTCTTTTAGGGTATATAAAGTTGTAAATTGTTCGGTTTCTGGAAGGGCTGTCACGGTAGATGGCAATTTTGGTTTTTGACGATGATTGTTGGTTTTAGAGCTATAAAATGGTCAATAACATTGTACAGAAACTCTAATACTGACAGGAAATAGAGTTAATAATTCGATCCATTTTCGTCATTGAGAAAAAAACTGAAGGGTAGATAATAATTCCTTGGTCTAACTGGTTCTTTAATACTTACCATACATGATAGTAAAACGAAATACATAGGTAATTTTACCTATGGATTTTGTATTTTTTTTTACAACATTTAGATACGAGTAATTTTGGAAATCTTTAGGAGAGGCCTATGTCCAGCAGTGGACCTCTTGCGGATAACATGATGATGATGACGATATGGGAGGTATAAGAATAATATAAAATTATATTACTAGCGTAGTGTCACCTACATAATGTATGACATTATAAATTAATTTTATAATGTCTTATACTTCGTGTAATCATCGTCAGAGTTCTTCGGAACCGTCTCTCGGCATCTAACGTGGTTTCTTTAACGACTACCAAATGGCAGCCGAGACCAACCGCTTTACGTGCCTTCCGAAGCACGGAATCATCTTTATTACCAGACAATCAGGTGATTGAAGGCTGCAATGTTCTAACCAAATTGGAAACAACCAAACAAAGTACCTATGCTTCCCGTGAGAATCGAACCCACGATCCCCGGGTTTATAGGCAAACGCCCTAACTACTGGACCACGGAGGCAGTTATGTTTTGGTGATAATTATAGTAGATTGTTGCACCAAGCAGAAAGTAATTTATTATTGCACCGAGTGCTTATTTGAATCCCGAGCGTTAGCGAGGGCTTTAAAAAGCATGAGTGCAATATAAATTACTGAATGCGAGGTGCATAATCTGCTTTTCTTTCAACTACTACAAGAAAAGTAGATATGTAAAAATAAAACTAAAGATAAATTACAATCAGTGAAAATTTGTTGTTTACATTCCCGTCTTTTTTTCTTTCTGGCCAGTATTTTTTTAGCTCAGGCAATGTCACTTCACAGGCTACTCCATACGGCCGTCAGGTTGGCCAACCTTTTTTTGAACAAGTGACACTTATGGTCACGCGATTAAAAAAAAACTAAACAGTGCAGCAAAGGATTTCCATACCTTTTTTTTTGCTCTAGAGCAGTAAAGTTCCGCTTTGTGCTGGATATGTAGTGCAGTTATGATAGAATTGCAGCGTAGTTGGAAGAAAAATATATTTTTTATGTAATTTATTCATATTGTGCCTACCACAATAATATTTTATGTAGCCGGAGGCCATCGTAGACCTTTCGTAGCACAGTTGTAGCTCTCGTAGCCATATAACTTCTCGTAGCATACGCTGAATAAATTCGTACAGGCACTCGCGTCTATAGACGTTCTAAGTTATCTATTTCGGCCAAATGTCCACGACGGTATGTGGTGTAATGGAAATATCTCCAATCGTATCGCACGTATGACTGAAATCAGGATTTTTTATTACCCCCCTTTACTTCATCATCATGAATTATTTTAGTAGTCCACTGCTGGACAAATGCCTCTCCCAAGGATTTTTCGTTCCATGGGGAGGATAATTGTTTACTCACCGCGCTTGGCGGGTTGCAGAGCGCAGTTTCTTGGCTTCTCGTACTTCCGACGCTGCTGCACATCGGAAGGTTTTTCAAGCTGGGGATGGACAGGAATTTATTTGATTTGGGGACGAAATATTGGGATACTACTCACTCGGATGAATCACACTTTTAAAACACTGGTAGCCTCGCAGGACTGGATATCTGACATCATAAACAACGTTTTTTAGTAAATTAAATAAAAATATTTTTTCAAGTTTGTAATGTGTGTCTTAACGTTCGTTTGTTTGTTTGTAATATCTTTACTGTACGGGAAAAAAACACAGAACATAGTATAAACGAAAAGTAAACATACAATGGCGGACTTATCCCATAAAGGGATCTCTACCAGTCAGCCAGCCAAATGATTGAGAGGATCGAAAATATGTGATGAAAAATATTCGCCACAGGTAGAATTTGAACCCACAAACCTTCGATATCTGGCCCGTAGATGCTCTCAACCACTGAGCTGCCGTAGCTTCAAATCACCGCGGCGAATTTGTTCATCACATATTATAGGTACACGCATTTAATATAATCGATTGAGAGGATGTTTACTAATTGGGCAGAAGAACGTACAAAACAATAAAAAGAATAAAATATATACTTAAAATGTTTTGCAAATATAAAATAACGTTTGTAAGTCTATGTAATCGAATTAGCATATATTAAAAAAATATCCTTAGCCTTACTATATACTATATACTGTCTATGACATAATTATTTTTTATTGTTAATGTGGCAACACTGCCTCTTTTCTCTTTGATTCCACCATTGTACCGTGTAAGAACAGTGCATTACAAATATTTAAAATTTACAAGTTTCTTTCATTTAAAATACAAAATAATCTCTGTGCTCAACATAAATTGTCCCCCGGGACAATTTATGTTGAGCACAGAGATTATTTTGTATTTTAAATGAAAGAAACTTGTAAATTTTAAATATTTGTAATGCACTGTTCTTACACGGTACAATGGTGGAATCAAAGAGAAAAGAGGCATTGTTGCCACATTAACAATAAAAAATAATTATGTCATAGACAATACTATATACTATATACTATATACTATATACTATATACTATATACTATATACTATATACTATATACTATATACTATATACTATATACTATATACTATATACTATATACTATATACTATATACTATATACTATATACTATACTATACTATATACGATAATATTATAAATGCGAAAGTGAGTTTGTTTGTTTGTTTGTTTGTTTGTTACGCTTTCATACCGTAACTACTGAACCGATCATCATGAAATTTTGCATACAAGTTTTCTGGAGTTCCGAGAAGGACATAGGCTACTTTTTATCCCGGGAAAAAGTACTGTTCCCGAGGGATTGACATTGACGCGGGCGGAGCCGCGGGCGAAAGCTAGTAAGAAATAAAATATGACGTTCAAAAAGCGATCCAATTTTGATAAACAAGTAGCAGCAGGGAGGTTGGGCGCGCGTACCCGATCCCATCCCTGCAATCACCGGCAGTTGGGGATGACACCCCTGAGCCTCGACTTAGACTTACTCTTTAGTAACAGATTATACAGCTTAAAATAAAACTTTTCTTAAAAGTTTGAAAAACACAACATCATTAGGACTAATATTATAAATACGAAAGTGAGTTTGTTTGTTTGTTTATTTGTTTGTTTGTTTGTTTGTTACGCTTTCACGCCGTAACTACTGAACCGATCATTATGAAATTTTGCATACAAGTTCTCTGGAGTACGGAGAAGGACATAGGCTACCTTTTATCCCGGGAAAAAGTACTATTCCCGAGGGATCGACATTAACGCGTGCGGAGCCGCGGGCGAAAGCTAGTTCAAAATAAAGCTAAATTCTTGACGATCTACAATTTTGAAGTCGTATGAAATATTCACCGCTTGAAATCTTGCGGTGCCGGCATTTTAATTCTAAAATAAACAGTGCGTTACATTGTAGCTCCACAGGCGAATAAAGCCAGGAAAATTACTACCCCAACCCCAAAACCAAGAACGTCTTAACCTCCAACTATCTCCAACCTTTTCACGCACGAGGGAAAGTGTATTTCTATCTCTGTCACACGTATAGAGGAAAACTAAGCGAGCAAAGCCTTTTCGCAGCCGCGTTCCATTTATGAATCGGTCGGGGAAGCCATGATGGCTGATTATACAATACAATACGGTCGAGAATACCGTGAACAGCTTTCCGAGGGTTTTCCGCGGAAAATGATCACGGAATTATGGAACAGAATGCAGGAGCGAAACTGGCTTTTATCTCTGTTCCGCCATTGGTTGTTTCAAAAAAACTACGAAGCTTGTGATTGGTCGAAACAAATTGCTCGCGCTCTGTTCTTTATTGACTTTGTAGGCGAAATGGCGTATGTGCCAGCGTGTTTTGGTATTAAAAAGACGTAAGTGAGCTTATTTTCTATTGTAGTTAAGTCGTTTTGTATCTGACTTGAGAAAGCTTTTACTTGGGAATCTGGGTAGGGAATGAAATTGCAATATTAGAACAATTATACGAGTTTTTCTTCTTCACAGATCCGTAATGTTTTGAGGCGGCATTTTGAGTTTTAGCTGTTGGGATCCCTAAAATTAAAGGTAAAAGACTTTAAAAAAACTAGCTTTTATGAACGTCTTTATTACTTACGGGGTAGACAGAGGCTAAAGTCGTAAGACCGAAAGGCCACGTTTATAGCGTGTTGGTGGGCGTAAAGATTTAAATCAAAATAGTCATGAGTGGGTTGCTAGTCGCATCGCCTATTATTATGATTCTTTAGATTTTCGCCCATTCCCTTGAATGGCTTCTACTGTCGGGAAGAGAAGCAGCTGGCACACTCTACGTTTTTTTTCTCCTAGACCAGCATGGGACATTAAAAAGTAAAACACCTTTAAAAAGCAAGTTTTTATATATTTTTCAAGTTATTGTCAGCGAGTCCTTTAATTTGATATCCATATTATCGAAGTGCATCAAAAATGGCCAGTTCACCATCTCGGGTATCAGCCATGTTGAATTTAGAATGACGTCACATAGCTAACTATGCATTGTCATCCAAACTAAACGAGTATACGAAATTTCAGCGCAATCAGTGGAAGATATTTGCTTCAAAATTGAGTTGCAAGATTCCACCTGGAATCAGGTTACATACATTGCAAGTTATTTAAAAGCTTGTAATAAAAACATCCCTTAGAAATTTACTTCCTTATATTAAATAACTTATCACGGTTTAATCGCGTTTATAACATTATTTTTATACCTAACTTTTCGAAAACAGTTTTTATTGTTCGCAGATAGACTAAGTTGACATTTGAGAGACAAAAAGACCTATGTGTGTTCGTATGTTTGTTAAGGATAAACTCAAAAACATTAGGACAGATTTTCAATTTTTTTTACCAATAGGAAGCTACATTATTAGCAAATAACATTGGGTGTATTTTAATATCCAAAAAAATAGGGATCTATCCTATAATTGTTTCAACACAAGTTATCAATTGAATTTTAATTTTAACAATTACGGCATAAATATATTTCAATAAAGAGGCACCATCTCTTTCTAATTTCATGGCTTTTGTATTCTTTTACAATGGCAGCTTTGTCTCCGCCGCAAAAGAAAAAGATATTATTTTTAGATAAGTATGTTAAGTATAAATATGGAATGTACAGTCGGTACAAAACTGACCCCTTTAGAAACATGGCATTCCGGAGAGACTACAAACTACAACATGGAGTTCTTCAAAAAGGGCGTGAATATATTTCTTAAGGTCGGCAACGCGCGAGTACTTCTGGTGTTGCAAACATCCATAGGCTACGGTAACCGCTTTCCATCATGTGGGCGGTATGCTTGTTTGCTTAATACATACATACATGTATAAAAAAAAACTTTCTTCCATGCTGGTCTGGGAAAAAGGAAATAACGTAGAATGTACAAGCTGCTTCTCTTCCCGCGCAGACCGTAGATAAAAGCCGGAATGGGCGAAAATTAAGGAATCTTGTTATAGGCGGTGCGACTAGAAAATCACTATTTAGATTCCGTTTCCACCTGTTCGCCCACCAACACGCTAAACGTGGCCTTTGGGGCCTTAGGCTCTGTCTACCCCGTAATAAAGATGTGATAATATGTATGTATTTATGTAAAAAAAAAAACAGATTTTATTATCTGCCCCCGACGGTACCTACTAAATGTTTCGTGATACGACTAACAATGAAAGAGTCGTAACAAACCAATGTAATGTCCTAAGTAATGCCTAAAATAATAACAATGTCACAAGTCTAGATAATTGAGTGATAATACATCACAAGGGCATTATCATGCATGAATAGTTATCTGTATTCACGTAAACAAAATTTTTACCGCGCATATATCTAAGTGTAATTTATTATCATACAGTTAATAATTAAAATACGAACCTTATAAAAAACTAGCTGTTGCCCGCGACTTCGTCTGCGGCAGTTTATGTTATTATGATTAATTAGGTTTTTTGTTAGTAAATAGATGAATAATTTTCCCCCGTTTTCGAAACATTTTTTATTGATGCTTCGCTCCTATTAGTCGTAGCGCGATGTTTTATAGCCTAAAACCTTCCTCAATAAATGGACTATCCAACGCAAAAAGAATTTTCCAATTTGAACCAGTAGTTCCTGAGATTAGCGCGTTCAAACAAACAAACAAACAAACTCTTCAGCTTTATAATATTAGTATAGAAAAGTGACGAAGTGCGAGTCGGACTCAGCCATGAAGGGGTTCCGTAGTAGTAAGCATAGATTTGGGATATAAAACAAAATAAATCAGGCATCCATTTAACATATCAATTACCTACACCTAGCCAAAATACCTACCATTTGTATATCAAAGTTAAAACTAAATTGACGGGATGGTTATTTGAACACTGTTTTTATTCTGTAAATGAGTATATACATTTCTGTAAAACTTAGTAAACTAATTATATTTATAATATTATATTTATATACGTAAATAATCGTTTGACCATATTTTGTTGTTTTATGGGTTACATTGTTTTAACTTTATTTATAAATTCAAATGTTTCACTAACCTTCTTGTTTCACTTATTATTTGCATGCCTGATTTCAGGTTAATACAGTAAATTCAGGTCTTAAAATAAAGTATAGGTACAATGTATTCATTGTACCTATTACTTTAATTTTAAGACCAGAATTTACTGTATTTCTGGCAAATAAATGATTATGATTACCATTTTCGTCAGCAAAAATTACTTTGTTACACGAAAAAGGAGGAGGTATATTGTTGGTGTAAATGACAATAATAATTACATACAGCGTGTAAATGTAAATGTACCTTCGACGTTCCCTTAACGGGGTGACTCAGCCCATCAATATGAACAACTTTTCCTGCGTGAACAATGCTGGGAAGTAAAAAAAAAAACCATTTCCATACAAACTTTCCCGGCGGCAGTACTCTTTTGTATGGAAATGCCGAATTTTTTTGAGAACTATGATTACTACTTATCTATGAGTTTGAGAAACCCGGTGGTTCAGTGGGTCTAAACATTATTGGCACTTATGTAAGTGCTAAGCAACCCCCGTCCCCACTGGGTGAGATGGGTGACCGCAACTGCCATATAAATCTCGGGCTCTCCCGTGCTTTGGAAGGCACGTTAAGCCGCTGGTTCCAGCTGTCATCATGTAATGGAAGCTTGAAAAATCTGACACCAGTATTGGCCACCTACATACACGACAAACAATCAAACCTACGAGTATCGCCTAACCAAAAAGGGTGAGGTAAAATGCAATGTTAACCTGAGGTATTAAAAAAGCCATAAACGACTACTAACGCAGACATAAACGCAAGACACTTTTATTCTGCAAGTCATCCTTTCCAAAGACGATATCCGAAACTCTATTATTTAAAAACAATCATGCACCCGAAACGAATCATCCGCTACCGTTTGTGACTGGCCAGTTTTTCTCTATGGTCTTCCAAACAGCGGGGAGGAACAGCGGGAGGCGTCATTGTAGTGTGACGTCAACATTCTCTATTCAAACTTGTTCAAATTAGATTCGGTGGCGGAAACATTTGGCCTTGAAACAAGGTAGCGATTTGAAGAATTTAAATTGTTTCCTTTTTAATAAGGGTAAAATAATAATTTATTTATTTATGTCATTTGTATAATAATAAGTTATTGATGTCAACAATAATAATGTTGTAAATAATAATGTGTTATTTAAGTTAACGTTCACCAAATGATATTTAAAATATCTTACGATGAATAAAATATTTGACTATTGACTATTTCATAAATTATATTTGAGGAAAACTCTGTCCGATCCTTGAAGGGCTGTTTCAGTCCGTCAATATGAACAACTTTTCCTAATGGACCAATGCTGGGAACTATAGGGTACGAAATCTTGATATTTTTTATACCAGCTCCACATTTCTATACTCTATGACCTAATAAATGGCGGCATTCGACTGAGCGGCAATTTTTCACAGCGCACACATAGCAAGTAATGGAATACGAATTCATAAAGTTTATTTTTCATTAGCGAACGCTCAGTCACTATAATTGAGAGGAGTATTTATGTTTTTGTCTTTTATTTTCTTATTTAGCTGTTTAGTATTAGTTTTGTAGTTATCTCTATCGGCTAAGCAGAGTTAGCGATTTGTTCATGGGGAACTGTATACCTACGTTTTTATAACAAGTTATCAAAACCAATCATGACTAGCTCCGTGGCGCAGCGGTCAACACGCCTGCCTGCAACACGGAGTGACCGGGTTCGATCCCCGGCCAGGTCAAGATGGAAAATGATCTTTTTCAGATTGGCCTGGGTCTTGGATGTTTATCTATATAATATATGTATTTGTTATAAAATATAGTATCGTTGAGTTAGTATCCCATAACACAAGTCTCGAACTTACTTTGGGGCTAGCTCAATCTGTGTGATTTGTCCGTATATATTTAAATTATACAAAACATCTAAATCCTAGATATGCTCGATAGAAAATTCAAAGGTTATGTAAAACAGTTACTTTGTAAAAAGGTTTATTATTACTAAAGATTTCCTTAATGACAATAATATTTGGCTTGAGCTAGGCGCAGACACCTCGTAGTTTTGTATATATAACTATATGTTTGGTACATTGTACATTGTACATTCGGTACAAGTATTTTTTAAGTAACATTTTATTTATAACATTTCAATATTTTGACCTTTTTTTTATTTCAATATTTTATTTTCTAAAACATTAAATTACCTTAAAATTCAATTTATAATGACTTTAAAAAGGACAATATACTCAGTCCACATACCTAGTTTTTAATATAAACTAAAATTGAAAGTGACGTCGATTGGAGAAAATGTGGTGTGCAGTTTGTTGCCGCTTCTTCTGCACTCCGCTTTGGAAGCGGCATTAAACTTAGCCATAAGTAAATTACTGGCGTCAACAATTCTCAGTTGAAAATATATGACAATTAGGTGTACAAATGACCTATATTAAATAAACATTTTGAATTTTGATCTACTTCTTGACTTACTTATTTTCCTATGTCCCTTGGGTGTGGGTGTATAAAGAGGGCAGCAACAGTGCTTCTCCATCTCGTTTTGCCTTGAGCAACGCGCTTCACTTCGGGCCAAGACAGCCCGATTGTCTTACTCCGCCGCTACCGATCACAGCTAGGTCTGCTTTGGTCGACCACGCTTCCTGTTTCCTTGAGGAGTCCATTACAATGCCTGTCTCGGAATGTGCGAAGGCCCTGAGGTATTCCAATCCAATATACTTCTTAATATGGAAAGGCTGAGACTCTACTAAAGCAGAGACGAAAAGAGAGATATGTTTTAAACTACCAAAAGAAATTCGTTATTCACCTATTATTCACACATGTCTCATTATTTTTAAAAGCGTAATTTTACAAGAGGAGTGATTAGTTAATAAAAAAATAATTAGTTTTCAAGCCCGTTACAATGGTACTTCTTGAACGCATTGGATGGTTAGAAAAGTGATGTAGTATCCTAATCCTAACTAATATTATAAATGCGAAAGTGAGTTTGTTTGTTTGTTACGCTTTCACGCCGTCTGAACCGATCATCATGAAATTTTGCATACAAGTTATCTGGAGTACGGAGAAGGACACCTTTTATCCCGGGAAAAAATACTATTCCCGAGGGATCGACATTGACGCGGGCGGAGCCGCGGGCGAAAGCTAGTTATCAATATAGGAACTAGTGGTCGCCCAGTGGTCGAAATTCGACCATAATTCATGTAAATAAGTTGTGTGTCAAATACATGCTAGTGTGTGTAAGTTTTTTATTTAAGTGAACATTTCTTTAGCGGCTTTGTGCGTAGTGTACTTTTGGGATGGGTAAAAAATGTTAAACTCGCATCAGGACACGTGATCGAAAATTCGTAAACCTGACACGTGACCTGAGACCGCCGGCGCGGCGTAGGAGAGGTTGTAACTTGTAACATCTCCCTCTCTTTCTACCGCGCGGAGTTTTCCCTTCTGCCCGCACTCCCAGAGTGCATCCGATTGTTTTTTTTTTTGTTTATGGTACTTATCTTCAAAATTTTAAAAATAGCATTCTGCACTCTTGCCCTATATAAACTATAATTGTGCCAAATTTCATACTCCTCCGTCCGCGCAAATTTCTTAAAATGGGGTACAAAGTGTGTGCTTCACGTATATGCTGTTGATAATTTTTATCCGTCTTCTCTATTGAAATTTTTAGAGAAATACTAGGTATCACGTCTCTTTCCCTTACGGGGCAGACAGAGTCGGGATCCATAGATGGAATCCATAGATTGCCAAAACATCAACGGAAACAAATGATAAAATGGTTCGTGCTTAAGCCCCGTTAAATATATAATTAAGTGTAAAAAGCGCGAAAGTTTAAAAAGAATAGTATGTTTCTGTTACCCTGTATAATTGGTCACCCTACACAAAAGACAATCTCCTCTCCTCCCTTATCATCACGACCAGCTCCCTATTTCAGATATGTTTCTCATTGCATATTATCACGGAGGATATTCGGGCCATCAAACAAAACGAAATTACTTTCCGACTACTTTCCTCATAGATAACTTTGTTATGGAAAGGACTTCTTATGTTTAATGTCTAGCTTTTTCCCGCGGCCATAGAATAAGGAGTAGAACTTTCGTACAGAAAAAGTCGCTGTCTGCAAAGATATTCAAAGAAATATCAACTCAATGTAGTTAGCGATACGGTGTAATTTAGCCCGCGTCCTTAGTTTAGATACCTACAGCAAGCCAATTTTATACTTATGGCTGTGAGCAAACGATTCATAATTCGTTGATCACCATAGATATCAAATGAACACATATGATTAAACGCGCGTCGTTCCTACCGGACTTGCTCGGTTTTCACCTACGAAGGGGTCGTCGCGCGCGAGTAGGTATATTTTCGATACCAAAACGGGGAATGAAACAGCCCTGCCGCGGTTTTTCTTGCGTTAATGTCGTTCCCTCAGGATAACTCCTTACTTTACATATAGCTTAACCTTACAATAACAACCCCTACATACCATCAAAGCAAAATACATTTTATACTAGCTGTCCCAGTGAAATTCAATTCGCTATTGTTTTTTGTCGTTTTTATTTATATTTTCTTAGTTATTTAAATAAAATCACTTTAATACGGTATTATCGCGTATATTACATTATTTTTACACCTAACGTTTCGAAAACTTTACAGTTTTCATAGTCACAGGTAGACTCTACCTGTGACTATCTTATACTGTAATATACGCGATAATACCGTATTAAAGTGATTTTATTAAAATGTGTAACAATCGCGAAAACATCAGAAACCATTATTTTAATAGTTATTTCGCTATTCGTGGTGATAAAATAAACCGACAAATCAAAGTTTATAAAAATCGGTTCACCCAATATCTTATAAGTGTTCGAACAAACCCGACTGTATTAGCCGTGTGGTTTCCGGTAGAGTAGAATAGGACCACTCCTAGTCTTCCCATGGAGGTCGTAAGAGGCGACTTAGGAAATACAAGCTAAACAAAGCTCATAAACATCAATGAGACCTCTCCAACCCTTCTGGCCAGCGAGGAGAGTGTAGGCCGAATCCTCTGTCTGCTCTGGCCAAGTATGGCACCGGTAGTACAGAGAGGGTCATGCTCCTGCAGTGGAGACTATAATACCTGATTATGATGATGAATATATACGTAACCATATCTATCATCCGTAAACCGACTTTACAGACAACATTTTTTTTATATTGATCGTATTAATTAACGGGTATAGGCGGTTCGGTAGGCACTAGGCATATCTAGTATAATCGCCATAACTCTATGACGATGATAATCTTGATCTATCTTCTTTTTGATTCACTACATGCCATATATCTCTGCCTACTGATCGCTGGTACAGCCTTTTTGGAAACTTATTTACTGTCTGATTACTTAGTATTATGTTTGAATCGTTCTGCCTCTGTGAAAAAAACTTACTTATTACGTTATATAGTTGTTACGATATTTATACGTATATAGTTGTGGTAGAGCCACGCTACCGACAAAAGTAAATTTTGCTAGTAGCATGAATGGGCCGACTCGTCCGGGGAAGTATCACACTCTCACAGAAAATCTACGTTTGAGTAGAAGCTTTACAGCTTTTATTTATATATTTATCTCGGCTTAATTCTACCTCTTCTCTACAGTTTCTTACCAATACGATAGAACAGCAATTATATCAAACCTACATGTAACATAAAATAAATAATGCTATATTTGTGAATTCGTTCAGAGAACAAGAAAAGAGGTTCTACTCTCTCAGCTACACAGACAAGAGTAGATTGAGCGTGCGAAGCGTGCGCGTGAGCGGCGCGTTGTGCTGGTTGCTTCGTTTGGTGAGTGAGAGAGCCGAATGGGGGAAGGACGGGCGTCCTTCCTCCATTTCCTCCCCCCATGTTCTTCCCCCAACTCCTTCAAAGGGCAACGCACCTGTCACACCCTGGTGTTGCAGTTGTCCATGGGCAGCGGTGATCACTTACCATCAGGTGCGCTTGCTCGTTTGCCGTCCTATAACATAAAATAAAACGTCCAGGATAGGTAGTTAAAGATTATTCGCTTGATTAATTTTCTAGTTTGATAATAACGTAGAAGCTCATTTATGTACTTAACAATAAAGATAGAGTACCCACAGTAAGTTGTTAACATGCGACGAGTCGACACATATACAGTGATTTTGTACCTATGAACTATATTAAAATCCTATAATCAGAATCCCTAATTGAAAACAGAATTATAAGAAAAAAGGTAAAAAACGAAAAATTATTTTTACTCTTATTTTTTATTTTATTTTTTGGTGTGCAATGTTTATTTAAAAGGATCTTCAATAAATCTAATATTTACCTACGAATAACATAAACCAACTTAAAAAACTACTTATAAATAAACCTAACAATAGTCATACTAATAAAAACTTTATATATTGTATAAATATAATGTAACCTTATACACGGTGAAATTTTGGTCGTTCTGGACCCTTAAACTTAAAGGGGTGATTCAGCCCATCGATATGAACAACTTTTCCTATAGGACCAATGCTGGGAACTGAAAAAAAAATGGGCAGTTTCATACAAAAAATTTCGGCCGCCTGGTCAATTTGTATGGGAAATTAAAAATAATTTTTGAGTTAGAGAATTAAAATGAGCCTTATATTTTCTTCCTACAGCGTGGTCGCCCTACAGAAGCAGTATATTATTTTTCCGTTATCATTTATTACTGTTATTCTCTCCAATATGAATGATATTGTGATATTTTATATGGCATCATTACAATATTCTGCTTAGCTGTTTTTATTCTAGGTACTTTTATTTTATGGCGGGAAATGGCTGATAAAAAGAAAGGCCTATATATGTACCATGCTGGTCTGGACAAGAAAAAAACGTAGAATGTGCCAGCTGCTTCTCTTCCCGCGCAGATCGTAGAAGCCGGCCAAGGGAATGGGCAAAAATCTAAAGACTCATGGCAATAGGCGATGCGGCTAGCAACCCATCACTATTTGTTTCTGTTTTCCATCTACACAAGCCCTCCAACATGCTAAATGTGGCCATAAGGTCTTATAGACCTAGGCTTTGTCTATCCCGCAAGGGAAAAAGACGTGATACTATGTATTATGTAAGTATGTATGTTTATTTGGCATGTGCTTAACAGTGTTCTTTAGATTGTGGCGTGTCCACATTATATTAATACTTTATTTATATATGAAATACTATTGAAATTATCCATATAACTAAATCTATTGATGTATACAATATATGTAGTATTAAGCCGTGTGGTATCCGGCAGAGTAGAAAAGGACCACTCCAAGTCTTTCCGTGGATGTCGTAGAAGGCGACTAAGGAAATACAAGCTAAACAAAGCTTTTAAACATCTGTGAGACCTCTCCAACCCGTCTGGCCAGCGTGGAGAGTGTAGGCCAAGTCCTCTGGCTGCTCTGGCCAAGTATGGCTCTAGTAGTACAGAGAGGGTCGTGCTCCTGCAGTGGAGACTAAAAAGACCTGATGATGATGATGATGATATGTAGTATATCACGCACTCAAAATAAACACCATTAAATACTCTTTATTCAGCAGTACTCCGCCGAGGGATATTAAGCGTCCTTGTTCCATAGACCTGCGCGCGCAACACTAGACATTTGGACTGACAACTCTCCGATGAAGATCGCTGCACGGAATATTTAAAATCCCGTCTTGATATTATTTAATTAAATTATTTTATTTTATTAAATTAAATTATTTATAGTAATACATAATTTTCTATTTTAAGGTTTTATGGCCAACAAATGTATAGTTAAGCTAGAAATAATTCAATTAATAAGATTACCAATTTGTTAGTTATGTAATAGCATAATTTAATTAGGCATAAGACATAAATATTTACATGCCATCTCGATGGCGAAACATGGTGGACCCTGTTTTTTGTTTGTCACATTTTAAGGCGATACCACTGTAAATAAGGTCGTTCTGAACCTTATTTATCTCGCAAAATACTTAAATTAGGAGTTTCAAATCTAAGTAAAATGATTTTTGACTATTTCATCTCGTAAGATGAAAACACGTTTTGATAACATTTTCTCGATAGAAATATTTTTTGAAAAATGATCTTTTTTCGCAGAGTTTTTGTTATTGTAGCTCAAATGCGACGAATGAAATAATGATTTTTAGACTAAAAGATAGGTTATTAGTAATTCATCAAAATATAAATATGAAAATACAATTAACCGGTCTGATTTTATATAAAATAGAAATAACGAATTTGGCGCTTACGTTTTTTTCTTTGAGCGACTCGAGACTATCTCCTATCTCATCATTTACGGGCTAAACCGCCAAGCGCTATCCCTTGCGCGCACTTGATCAGTCTGCGTACGCCTTTGCCGAGCGATGGTACCAAACATTTCAGGCCTCGTCTTAACCATGTTTCATGTAAATTAATAAATCATCATCATCATCATCTACTGCGCTGCTTGGACGTCTCTTAGCTCAGAGACCATCTCTGATACGCTGCCTAGTGTAATTGTGTGTGCCGATACAAATAGCAAACGTTTATTGTGTTGTGAACAATACATATTTGATGGTAACTCCGTGAGTTTGATTATAACAACCTACTCGCCCCATTGTTACCACAAGATAGATACTTACGTCATCAGAAATATTTATAAAAAAAACACATCATGAAGGTTTCTCATAAATAACCTTAACCTGAAAAATAAGACTAGCAAGTAATTACACCGTCAATCACGGTGCCAATAATGCTACTGGTCTTATTAACGTGTCGTCACCCGACCTCCAACCTTATTGCGCAATTTACTGGCCTCAATGACGGATTGTGGACGCAATAAACGGAGTGGGAGAGGGAAGGTCCCTCTCCCACTCCTGAACTAAAGCTAACACAATCTCAGGTTGAAAAAAACTCAACCACAGAAAGAGATAGGCGCTGAAAAGAAATAAACATTATAACAATACAAAAAAAAACGGCTAAGTGCAAGTCGGACTCCCGCACGTAGGGTTCTGTACCATTATCTATAACTAGCGGTCCGCCCCGGCTTCGCACTATAGCGTTTGTTTATGTATCATACCCTATTTTATACAAATAAATAATTGATTGATTGATATGAGGGCTAACGAATGGTGAAAGAATATTTCAAATCGGTCCGGTAGTTTCGGAGCCTATTCAATGCAAACAAACAAACAATCAAAGATAAGTTTAAAATTAAACAAAAATATATTTTTTATATGATGTAACTAAAAATTTATGCTTTTCGCAATGTTTCCTTTATCTGTGCTATAAGACGTTGCTTCGTACCAAATTTCAAGATTCTGAGTTTACGGGAGTACCCTGTAGTTTTTGATTCCCTTGTGAGTTTCGAAAAAACACGAAAATTTGCCGCATAACCGGCTGTATCTTTTGATTGCGTTGGCTTAAAAGTTTGTTTTTTTCTCAGCTCCAAGGGACAGTAGACTTGAGTATTTGATATCAATTCCAGTTTCAGCTTGATATCTCTACGCGTTGCTGAGAAAAAGGGTCTTGTCTTGACAGACAGACGGTGATCCTATAAGGGTTCCGTTTTTTCCTTTTGAGGGACGGAACCCTAAAAAACCGGCTAAGTGCAAGTCGGACTAGCGCACGAAGGGTAGCGTACCATTCTTTCGATTCTACAGACAAACTATAAATTAGTTTCGTAGAACAATTGTTAACATCATATTTATGTATGTGTTATTGAATAATAAATAAATAAATAATAATAAATTATCCTTACTAATATTATAAATGCGAAAGTGAGTTTGTTTGTTTATTTGTTTGTTCGTTTGTTTGTTTGTTTGTTACGCTTTCACGCCGTAACTACTGAACCGATCATCATGAAATTTTGCATACAAGTTCTTTGGAGTACGGAGAAGGACATAGGCTACCTTTTATCCCGGGATAAAGTACTAATCCCGAGGGATCGACATTGACGCGGGCGAAAGCTAGTCTATAATAAGTTTAAAATTATTGAAAATATTTTTTTTTATATGATGTAACTAAAAATGTATGCTTTTCGCAATTTTTCCTTTATCTGTACTATAAGACGTTGCTCCGTACCAAATTTAAATTTTCTGCAGAGTCCACGGAAAGTATCCTGTAGGTTTTGCTGCATAAACGGCTGTATCGTTTGATTGTGTTGGCTTTGAAGTTTGATTTTTTCACAGCTCCATGGGACAGAAGATCTGAGTATTTTATATGAACTTCAGCTTGATACCTCCACGCGTTCCTGAGAAAAAGGCCTCTCCCAAGGTACATTGTTCCAATATATTCCATATTGCCATACTCACCACGTTTGGCAAGTGAGTTGGTGAGCGCAGTTTGGCTTCTTGTGCTTCCGTCGCTGCTGCCCATCGGAAGCATTTTAAACTGGGGAAGGATAGGAAATGGCTGGATTTGGGAAGGGTATACATTTTTATCTATCTATCTACTGCGGCCCGGGAGGCCGGGCGCGCGTACCCGATGGCATACCTGCAATATCATCATTTCGTTTAGGTGCCATGGTCAATCGACCATGCACACCCTGGTGTCAGAGTAAATAAATATAAATATATACGGACAAATCACACAGATTGAGCTAGCCCCAAAGTAAGTTCGAGACTTGTGTCAACAAATACATATATAGATACACCTCCAAGATCCAGGCTAATCTGAAAAAGATCATTTTCCATCTTGACCTGGCCGGGGACCGAACCCGGTCACTCCGTGTCGCAGGCTGGCGTGTTGACCGCTGCGCCACGGAGCTAGTCTAGAGTTCTTCGGAACCGCCTCTCGGCCTCTGACGTGGTTACTTTTTTAACAACTACCAGATGGTAGCTGGGACCAACGGCTTAACGTGCCTTCCGAATCAGACAATCAGGTAATTCAAGCCTGCAATGTCTTAACCAAACTGGAAATAACTAAACAATGTATGTTTTAAGGGAATCGGACCCACGACCCCCATGTCTACAGGCAAACGCCTAAACCACTGGACCACGGAGGCAGTTAAAAAGTGAGGCAGTAAAGGCATACTGCAACCACCGGGCAGGCAGTTGGGGATGACACCCCTGATCGACATCGCCTAGTGTATCTATAAATCTAAGGAATCATTACGAGTATACTCGTGATTCCTTAGATTTTCACACATCCCTCGGCCGACTTCTACGGTCTGCCTGCACAGGAATAGAAGCAGCTGTATATCTTGGCTGGTAATGACAGCTCCGTGGTACAACGAGGGTGCCCGGCTTCGATCCCCAGTTAGGGCAAGATGGAAAATGATCTTTTTCATATTGGCCTGGGTCTTGGATGTGTATCTATATATGTATTTGTTATAAAATATAGTATCGTTGAGTTAGTATCCCATAACACAAGTCTCGAACTTACTTTGGGGCTAGCTCAACCTGTGTGATTTGTCCATATATATTTATTTATTTATCTTATACCTTTAAACGAGTAATTCTTGTATATTTATTTGAGATAATAATATATATTTCTCATAAATATAGATTATCACCTATACACCACCATATTACGACAACTAGTATTAACCCAGCGAAACTCGGTCGCCCAGGTACTTATTATATTTATATTTTAGTTATTTTGTCTTTATATAGGTACTTTGCTCCATTTTTATATCCGATCCGACTGTGTACGAGCTTACCTCGCACATTTGGGCGACCCGTGGCCTACATTATGTAGGTCATGTGTCAGCTCTTTTTATACTAGAATTAGAATACAATCTAATAACAAATTGAGATACTATCGAACAGTAGCCAAGTTACTATCCAGCGGTGGTCGAGGTACTTCTGGGCTGCCATCGAGAAAGGATCCGTCACACCAAGCAACAGACATGTAACTTCGTGAGAATTAAACTACTTTCTACGTGACGTGATCTTGTATCTCCTCACTAACATCTACAACCTACTATCTACATCCCGTCATGTACGGTGTATGCCTAACATGGCCTGCACTGTACAGACTGTGTCGATAAAAAATATGATTAGTTACTTAACTGATTTTCGTTCACATGTTTGTATGTTAACTATTTTAAAATAAGTTTTTTTGCTAAAGTTTTATGAAAAATTAAACAACTGAATAAATTTATATAATAACTTCTTTTATTCCTCGTGTCTTTTATATTTAAAATTATCTTTTTACAACTATCCTAGTTACACCAACAAATTTTAATATAACCTCTATGAACACTTAACTATGTTTAACTATATACACTTAACGTTAACATGTTTCCAAAAGCATAGACTTATAAATTATTAGACTTATAAATTATTAGACTTATAACTTCAGATTTAATTTTAAAAAAATATTTGGCCCTTACTAAAGAATTGAATTAGTGAATTATTTGTTAACGACAAAACACTGATGTTACAATAATTCAAACGAATTATTACACACTTCTAAAGCATTTTAATTATTTATTTTTTAATAACAAAAAGGTAACCAAAGAAGGAGTAGGTGATACAGTGTGTAAATTAACCATCAACATTTCCTTGAAGGGGCGACTCAGCCCATCACAATAAACAATATTACTAATGGGACCAATGCTGGGAACTCAAAAAATGCATTTTCATACAATCTGCCGAACACTAGTATGAAAATGTCGAAAAATATTTCAGATCCAGCATTGGTCCCATAGAAAAATCTTGACGGACTCTGTCTTTCCTTCATGGGAATTTCGTAGTTACTTTACACGCTGTATAACCTTAAATTTTACATTTGCATCAAAAATAGTTTGAAAAATTGCAAATCTACGCTTTTGGTTTTAAAATAGACTGCCAATCCTGGCTAAAGTTTAGCAAAATAAAAAAATATACCAGAACTGTAAGAAGGCGGATACCAGCTCTACAATTACAAATTGATAGCCAGACCTTTAAATTACATCAATTTTATTGCACTTACATATAATATTTACGCTTTGGTCTTAAATTATAAAAAGCTAACATTAATATTTACAAATTATAATTATCTTAAATGTTCACATATACAATAATGTTTGATATATTACACTGGGATCTGTCATGTTCAAAAAAAATAAACAATATAAAATTGACGCTTCTAGAGATTCGTAGATCTGTGTAGTAATACTACCAATTTATTATTTGTAAAATCTAAGATGAAGAAAAGGAGAAGTCAAAAAGTACTTACGTACATTTTATAATCTATATTTTCCCTCTCATTGAAATGTATCGTTACGTCCTTCTCTCTAAAAATCATCTTACAATTAACAAAATATCATAGCATAGTAGAGGAAAGATAATCTTTCATATTAAAAACCGACTTCAATTAAACTACTGAACCGATTTTGATGAAATTTAAATAGAACCAATTGGAAAATACATAATTTCAAACAAAAAAAAATTTTGCTAATCTGTTCTTGACTGACGGAGTTAAGAGGTAACAAACATTTAAAAATTCAACCTTAATAAGAACCCTCTTTTTTTTTAAGTCGGTTAAATCCCCTCTGAATGTATGCTGAAAAAAATATATACGCACAGACTCGATACAAACAATAGGTAATCTACATGAAAAAATCTTTGGATACTCCCTCAAATGTCTTTTTCGAGTTTATAAAAATACAAAAACTAAAAACAACAGACAATAAATAACCTAACTATACGAAGTATCTTATTTATCTACATTAATGTTGAAATTGGGATATGTAGGCCTTAGATTTGATGCCTCGGCGTTCACTGGTGAAGGGGGGGTAGGGGGAATGTAGGGGTATCTCGGGTAAGGGGGGTACGGGTAAGGGTAACCAGCTGGTAGTAACTGAGGGTTGTGGAAAGGGGGGATTAGAGCTGGGGAGGGATATCCATAAGGCAGGCCGACGGAAGAGGCTGCAGCCTGGAGGATTGATGCTGCAAAGGCTGGGTCGCTATAGACAGCTGCATAGGGCCAGGCAACGGCTATTCTCTGTCGCTTATCCTTCATTCTCCGGTTTTGGAACCATACCTGTAGGCAAAAGAAAAAGAAATTAAGTATAAAGTCTCCTAAAAAGAGGAATATTGATTTGAGTATTATAAAAGAGTAGATAATGTATCCGTCTCTCTAATTTACGAACCTAATGCAAATTCAAACATCATAATGCATAAATTGAGCGTTAAACATCAATAATTTTGAATATTACAGCTGTTAAAGAGAAACGTGAGCGTAGCCGCGGGTGGCCACTAGTAGTAGAGAGTTGCTAGACGATGTTCGCACAGCATCGCTAATTAATTGCATATCTCCCAACAGAAGACGTCGTAAAACAGTCAGCACATAGAACCAAGCGTTTAAAGACATTTAAAATCGTTAAACGCATAATGGAAAAGCAAATGCAACAAAGTTCGAACAAAAACCCCCAGAGCCGCCATTTTGTTGCGAATGAAGTGCTAATTGGCGGGATACTGCGCGCGGAAAACGCTCAACTTCCTTTCACGCCATAGACAACCCCTTTTGTTTCTCGGCGCAAACGAAACAGCTTTTGTACAGCCAAGTCTTTTGCAACTTTCTAATTTTATTACCTGGTTTTATAAATCAATTTTAATAAAATAAAAGTGAGCTGTGTTAGAACAGAATGTTAATAAAATTCAAATTGACTGCGAAAGAGGTATGTCACATGGATTAGAAAATTTTATTGATATGTTATCGTGTGTTTATTGGTGAGGCCATAAAGGTTCATCACAATAAACAAACATACGGAAAAAATTCTTCGTTTATTACTTATCAAATGGTAGCGGCGGTTTAATAGTTTTAATTGGTATAATCGCGCTATAAAACAGATGCCTGACTGCCAGGGCTGCCAGTAACAGTAAAAATATTAAAGTGGCCACTTCACGGCTTAAATATTTAGAATTTTTCAAGTTCAAAAATGAGCTCACACCTCCGTTTACAAGAAAAATATTAAATTGAATAATACACCTATAGTTTTCAAGTGTAGTTGACAATTGATGTCGTTTTGGAGAAAACCAAATTTCAATTTGTTGCATTTATTCTTCCAAACTTTGTAATGTGTGGTGATTTTAATACAATAAGAAAAATATATACACAGTCGACCAAAATCAAGGTAAAGACTCATGTCAAGATTAACATACGAGTATATATTAACCCTAAATTAAGAATCAATTAGTACAGTATAGCCAACGGTGTGTTGTCATTTTTTTTGTCAGCCCTACCGTGAATAGACAACCGATGAAGTGTTTTCATGCACTCGCGCACTAATGATGACCGCCACAGCGTTGAGAGCGTTCGTTCTTTGAGAATTAATGCTAATTAGCATTCTATAGCTACTGAATAATTCGGTCGGTACCCTTTATTAATACGTCGACAAATTAGCGTGAATGTAAAATTCGAATGGGGCTATAAAAACACGTGTCGTTTTTTATATGTGCCGTTGGTTTTCTTTTTTAATTCAAAGTGATAATTGAGATTATGACCGGACAGCCGGCGCGCGAATTGAGAATTTAAATTGGCGTAGGCATTCCATTAGCCAAGGAATTTTCGTGTAAACAAAATATTTCTTATGTGCCAGAATTTTGTTTGATATTTGAATTGTGGCATAAACAAAAAAAAAGAAACCACAGACGAAAGTGTGTGAACCTCTTTTATCTCCTTCACTTAATTTGCTAGTCGTTTTCAAAATTGGAACGCGCTTCTGAGCTCTTTGTTTCACTGACTGAATTCACACATTTGTCGCGTGATTCTGCGAATTAGCGGTTGGCCATAAAGCGTTCGTGATGGAAATTATTGTACATCTAATTGAAGCATCATACCGCTCCGTCGTAAAATTGATTTAGCGAGTCAATATCGAAGACCTACATAGTGGTAAAGTTGTTTGTCTCACTTTATCACGACTATTATACCGTTTCTGACTCTTTTTAAATTCTTTTTTCAATTCTTGATTGAATTTGCATGTGCATACTCAAATTGAGTAAACGTCAATTGAGTGTCATAGACAATTTTCATGTGACATTTTATTTTTTAATGGTCGTTGTTTCTAGCCAGTGCTAATTTGAATGATCACATATCAACTGATGGTCATATTACGTAAACAATTTGCTAGTTAGTTATAATTGCGTGGAGGCCATGTATTTGGGTCACGTTGTGGGTGGATGCTTATGAATGAAGAAACGTGGTTCCCTATCAGGGTGTCCGCTAAACAAGACACTTTCAGCGCGTGGGACGATTGTAATGAAGTATGTCATGGGTTGTGATATGACCTGTCTTCATGTATGTAATATTTGGCAAGGAAAATGTCTCAAAATTATGAGAAGCAACGTCGATATTTCAAAATAAGCACTTACTTTACTAAAAATAACGCAATAGGTATTTCAAAGTTACTACACCTACCTACACTAGTTTTCATGTTTACCAAAGAAACTATATCAGTTAAACATCATATAACAAAATTATCCAGAGCACGTTAGTGTAATCTGATACCTAAGTAAATGTCTCTTGCGAGAAGTTTCACCTGTATTTTAAGGTTTTAGGTAATCTACGCCTAGAAACCTTACCTTTACCTTTAAGAAACTTGAGCAATCTGACTACAAATCTTGGTTACTAACTGATAACATAGTAAAAGGACTTAGGGTCCTTCAAAAGGCATGTTTACAGGTATTTTAAGAGTCGGCAACGCATCAGCACCTCCTCTGGTGTTGCAGATGTCCATGGGCGACGGTACCACTTTCTATTAAGTGGTTCGTCAGCTCGTTTGCCGTCAAATATACATAAAAAAAAAACAAACCTTGATAGTTGACTCTGGAAGCTGCAGCTGTGCGGCCAGCTCACAGCGTCTCGGTCGCGAAACATAGTTCTCTTTCATGAACTCTTTCTCTAGCCGCGCAAGTTGTTCCCGTGTGAAGGCTGTGCGGTATCTTCTAGAGTGATAAAATGTTCATATAAAATATTATCCATATAATAAAATGAAAAAAAAATCTTTATAAACTAGGTCAATGTAAAATTACTCATTAGCCAACGTAGGCTAGATTGTAATAACATTCGCGTATTTAAATACAAACACCGCGGAAAAAAATATATAAAAAAAATTACATGTGCAGTGAGTCAATTTAGATTTAAAGAAACTGTACTTATGAGAGAGATTGGTTATAATATTAAAAGTTATGCGAGACATAACTACTATTATATCGGTTAGTGGCCATCTGAATTAGCTAAAACTTGTCGGCAATAACGACTAACAATACGTGAGTGAAACCATTTGTTATAATTGTAATTGCTATTAGTGTTTAAATATTGAAAAACGAAAAGATAGATATGATTTGACTAATAAGAAATGAAGTAATAGATAAGGATTAAAAATTACCTTATATTTGGATCAGGAGCCGATCCAGGGTTGGTCATCTGCTCCGACTGTGGACTTAATGATTCTGTGGACAAGAGAAAACAAATATTAAAAATTTAAAAGAAATTGAACTTAGTATGATATTTAAATTTCGAATTGAGGATTGAAATGACGAGTGCATGTACGTTTATAATATCAATTCGAAATTCGAATTCATTTAAGTCATAGACTAACATAAAGGACGCCACCCATTTGCAGAAATTCTTCACCAATTAAATTTTATGATTAAGCACAATTAAGACTCCGGATCAATAAAGCAACTTTTAGCGTATCAAGATTTGCCATGACATTTCGTTTGACTTAATTTATAATTTATCCTTTTACAAAATATTATTTATTCAACAATATAAACTCCAAATCGTCAGTGTTTTCAGCTATATGAGCAAAACTAACGAACATATCGTTATATACTGAACCTTATTCATTATACATGAGAGATTTTACAATCTACACTTTTATTAAAATGTATTTAGGAGAAGTAATGTAACTTTAAATGTCGGTTGTCTAAAAAGAAAGAAGGAAATGTAGTAGCACAAGCATTGGTGTCTAGACGAGACAGTAATTAAGATAAAATGAGTTAAGTTAAGCCACCGGCGGCGCTTGGGCTACTTACAACCCTTTAAATGCTTTTATGTTTAGATAAGTGATAATCGCTACTATTTGAGCTAATTTTAGTTGATGATCTTATTGTGGGTACCATTTTTATAGAAGTTAGTAAGCACAGTAGAATTAAACATAGAAATGTACTTATTCTTATCATACAAAGTATGTAAATATACCTATATATAAAAGAAATGTAGAAATAAAATCTAATCTAAGAGGAGGTACGCCACATATAAAACATTTAAAAAACATAAAAGCATCGAAAAGCAGATGCCTCAATCGATTTTTACTAATTATTTCGTGAATCCGAGATTGACTTATCATAAAAGAAAAAAGTCGAAAGGCAGCGACCAGTAGCCGCGAGGTGCTAATTGCACGCACCCAACCTTTCAAAAGGAATACATTAACACAAGACAAACACAAATAAGCTATTGTCTAATTAAATATTTTCCCATGCGGCGTAAGTTTTTTATCTGTATTTTCATTATAGCCCTCACCACAAAGAATACCGAAGCTCAGAGAATCGCCGCTCAATTTGAAAAAGGCGGCAACACCAAAACGGCCAGCTTTACAAATCTGATTAGTCGTTGAAGTGGTTCTAAATTTAAAAAGGGCGGTATTGACACTGGCAGTTAAAAAGTGTATGAACACTTTCGAGTCACGTCCATTGTCTATGGTAATGGTAGTGTGATTAAGACGTTCGATTCGATTTCCTGTTTCAAAAGTCTTGTTACGAATGTTATGTTAATTCTGACTAATGTACAAGAACGGGCGTGAATCGCTGGAACAGAAAAGGTATGTAAAGCGATAATTACCATTAATTAAGTACTTGCATGAGTATAAGCTACCAGATTTCGGTATACTCATACAAATTCTTTTGCTAATTTTGCAGAAATAATGACTTAATAAAAAGTGAATGATGACTTAAAAACTTAAAAGGCCTCTGACACTTGGTTGGCTGTGCTGTGTCGCTCGCACAAACAAATATTTTTAAAGATTATTAAAAAATGTGTCTCATTGTTACAAAACATTATTATCCACGATATAGTTATCGTGAATATTTTAGACATGTTTTTACTGATTAGACATTGACATCGTAAATTAGTTGATCAAAACTTTTAATTCTTTGATCATCTAATTTACGATGTATTAGGTAGTCAGTCATGTCAACACAATACAAAATATGTCTAAATTAGCTACGATATAGTTATCTAGGATAATAATGAAAAACTTTGGAAAAATGAGATATTTTTTTTAATAATCTTTAAAAAGTTTTGATTTTGCAGCCAACCAAAAGTGTCAAAGGCCTCATAAGAGTCTGCATACATTAATAAACACATATGATCTCGCAAAAACTCTCTCCGTCTCCGTATCATGGAGTGGTCGTTACGTTAAATTTATTGGATGAGTGAGAGCATTATACTTTTTTGCAATCGGCGACACAGGCACTTGACTCGTCAATGTGTTCCCATGCTGGGTGGCGACGGGACACTTAGGAATCAATTTGCAGTCGTCTAGCCCGCCTTCCTTTCAGTTTGTTGGGAAACAAACTTTTTTCTAAATATTGTCTATGGTCACCAGCTGCGCTCCGTGCGTGGCGTGTGCGCATTTTGTAAGGAAACAAAGCTTCCGGTGTTCGGATTTAAAATTTAATTTGTATGTTACGAATTTCTTATCTATGAGCTACCGGTGTTATTTTTTTTTAATGAGACTCACTCAACCTTTTTATTGAAATGTGCTTTTTTTTTCAACTTTTGTGGACAAGGGTTCGTTTTGTAGAGTATACTTAGTTTCATTCATAAATTACGAAGTGTGTAAGAAAGAATGTCTTCATTAAGCTCCGCGACAAATAAGTACAGTTGCTTAAAATAACTTTGAGCCATATCTATTATAGATAGATATTATTCATTAGTATATTCATTCGTTCGTGGTGATAGCTCTAATGGGTACCTATCTATTAAATTATAAGATTACATAAATACCTAAATAAGTCGTAAGTACTTTAGTTTATTATACTCGAAAGTCTGTTAAAATATTGAAATATTTCAAAATGACTATCCAAAATGGTAGTTACGTGCGATTGTCGGCGGCCTCTCAAATCATGACTCTTTCAAGTACTGTTGGCGTTACAATTAACAGGTTTCGAAACAAAGACGACATTACGAAATGCTTTCCGAAAAACAAATGAATGAGGGAATGGTATTTTCCTTTTACATTGCTTGCAGGTTATTTTATTTTTAAACAAAATGTATGAAACTGAAATTCGATGTTCAAATCAACGTATTCTTTAAATTAACTGATCTCAGTTTAGCCTACTGAACTATCTTAAACGTTGCATACACAATGTCTGGGATACAGATAATAACATACCTTTCTACTTTTCATCTCGAAAAAAAGTATTGTTCCACATGGATGGACATTAACACGAGTGGAGACACAGGCGAATACTAGTATTACATAAAAATATATGTACCTACCATCAAAAAGATACTAACACAGATATAGATAGTACTTATAACTTAAGTAACTAAACTACACACTACTGTCTTTCTTACTCTGTAATTCCCTATAGTTAAATTTTATTTGCCCCAATTGTAACAAGTTTTTCCTTTGGAACAATAAAGTTTATTAAACAAATAAAAAATACATGTATCTACAGTATAATTATATTTAGTGCCAAACAACTAAAAACACTTTATAAAAACTCCACTTCAATATAACCCTTAAAAAGGCATGTTTAGCAAATGATAATAGGTTTTAGATTTCCCGAGCCGTAATTGGCAATCACTGATGAAGTGATGACGATAATTATGTTTTTGACTTATTAGCACGTATTGTGTTAGTTTTACACACTACACATCAATATAGACATTACTACTTATATAAAAGCGTTTATCTTGACATATTAAGGTCTAAGGTCTACAAAACTATGTTTTATGAGGTGCCCAGTGTACTATTACGAGTGTAGGTATTGAGTAAACTGTTAAAATTATTTGCTGTCAATATGTAGTTTGTGTTAATTGTTCCTAAAATGGTTGACCTTCGTTATTTGTGCAAGACGTTGATCGTACGTTAACTTAAATCAGTAAAAACATGAACTTTTGCCTGTTTATTTGTTTTTCCTGTATTTAAGTGGCCAACACTGCGATATTAGATAGTCAAGCATAAAGCTGTTTTTTACAAAAAAAAAATCTGATAATATTTTTTTCTATCGTATGTATCTATTTTATGTTATACGACCAAAACTCATTACCTATTTCCTGACTTAAATAATGAGCTAACAGATAATAAACCAAAAGAACGATAATACCACAAAATTGCTTTAATTCTATCTGCACTATCACTATCAGTTAACAAAAGAAAAATAAATAGCCGTATTAATCCGCAACAGCCAATTACCGTTTTAATTAATCGATACTGGCCAATTCGGCCCGTGCCGAATGACCAAATGGCCCTTGTAATAGACACAAAGCGATCGCCATACATTACCATTGATTATCGAGAACTGCCACCCTCCCGGCGCGTGTGTAATTGTGTGCACCCCTTAATTCCATTGTCTATGGACGCCTTAATAGCTGGCAACATCGTGTTACCGGCCAGTGATAGCCGATTTGAAATTAAAACGCTATCAGTTTTATTCGATTCGGATATTATTCTGTTTAGCGTTTATTATTGTTTGGTCAAATTATTTCTATTGAATTGGAGATATCTTACAAATAAAATCTCTGTGTTATTTAGTCAAATTGGGAACTTGAGATTATTTTTATATGTCAGCTCAATATTTCCTTAGATATAGTAATATAACATTCTAGGCTCAAAACTGTTGTAATTATTTCATATGATGTAAGCAGTAGCTTTATGAAAAATATTTTAAAAAAATATTGGGAAAAGAAAATTAACTTACCTACTTTCAAACATGCCTACTACTAAAAAGAATTAGATAGTCTTCAATACAATTATTAATATTTTGACTATGCCGATGAATAAAAGAATATCATCAATACTTTGTTAA
This sequence comes from Elegia similella, assembly GCA_947532085.1. NCBI lineage: Eukaryota > Metazoa > Arthropoda > Insecta > Lepidoptera > Pyralidae > Elegia > Elegia similella. Next base: position 7,983,888 of record OX383953.1, read on the forward strand.
TCACAATATAAAATTTAATATTACTTAATCTTGGACTTAGAGGGACATGTAGAAAAACAACCCCATCTCTAAGGAATTAAACAATCTGCGAGGCAAAACATTTGCTGAACAATTTATCCAATACAAAAGCAATTATACGGTGTCATCCCTCTCCCCTTCTTTCATAATAAAATCTGTATCTACTAGTCAGCAACGGTGTAATGAAGATAAATATCTCAACGGGGGACCCTAAGGCAATAAAAACACAATCAGTTTAAGCCCAATTGACAGGACTTAACCTATTACCCCGACCCCTGTTCGCAATTGTTCGCTCAAAAATGGCGGAGCTGTCAAATTGTGGCGGGAACACCCACGCGCTGATATTTTACTTTTTCTATACGTGCCATAGACAATAGATTCTCGCTTGACTTACCAACATCTGCTTTAATTGTTTGATTACTTAATTTGCTGGAATTTATAGCTTTGAAATTAAATTGAGTTAAATCTATTACGACTTCTGGATTGATTTTGGTGAATTAGAAATTTTAATTGAAGAAACTATTGAGGTTAGTGAAATATTTTAAGTAATTTAAAGTTACTATTTTCTAATTGCTATTTATTACATTTTTATGACCTCTGTACGGTAACGGTATAGTCGGCAATATTGAACCCTAATAAAAATCAGTGGATTCCTTACAAAACTAAACGGTTTTATATTTTTAGTGGGCTACCAACAAAGGCGTCGGGATCTTCAAAGAGGTTGTAAAAGAGTCGTTATTACTTAAATTACTTTTAATATTAAAAAAAGCACTAATGGTTTATCGATGAAAGACATTTTAACACCTACCATATTTGTTATAAGGGTCAATATCGTCTAAACAGCTTTGTTATAACGGTGTTAAGATACCTGCGAAATTTTGTTTGTTTGTACGTTTATTGCTGCATTTGGGCGGTCTGTTTGAGGTTAGGGTATCGTTATAACTGTTCTCAGTGTTTGTAGCAAGGTTAATGATCTATAAGATTATGCCATCAGGTACTTACTATTATTACATTAAGTACATATCATCATCATCATGGAGCAGTTTGATGATCAAGTGGGCGTGAGCAGAATAAACGCTTATGCTTGTTAAACAACCCTGGGCGCAGTCCCCACTGAGATCGGTGATCGCAAGTAGCAAGGAAATATCTCTCGGAAGGCGCGTTAAGTTGGTCCTGGCTGCCGTCATTGATGGCAGTCAAGTCAGAAGCCTTTAAGCATCTTGAAAAATCTGATCACAGTGTTGGCCTACACACACGAAAAACAACAAACAAACATCATCATCTAAACCTTTTCTTGGTTGCATCCTGCGGATACATGCAGTAATATGATTCAACTACGGAACTTACATAAATTACTATTTACCATGCCTAAAAGAACAGCTGCTGTCACGGTTTCTTCTTATAGGTACCATGGTACCATCATCATCAAATTTAAGGGCTATGCTCTTGTCGGTGGAGCTTTTTCCATTCCTCTCTCTATTCCGCCAGTTCCTTTACTTCTCTATAAGAAGTAACTTTTATTTTTTCTTCTATTTGCTTTATAAAAGTGTGTCTCGGCCTTCCCGGTCCCTTTTATCCTTCTATCTTTCCTTCTATGATGTTCCATAGTACCTACTTTCTTTATGGTACCATATATCACGGTACTATAGTACATTTTTTTTTTCAAAATTGGATACATGTTTCTTTTGTTCACGTTAAGACGTTGATTAGGTAGGTACCTACAGCTATGAATGCTATGATCCGTATCTTACCTAGGTAGATACATAGGCGAGGCTAACTAGACATTGTTCAATACTAAGTATTATAAAATATCTTCCAAATTTTGAGAATAAGTAATTATAAAATCGTGTGCCGTATTATTTTCATTTTTCTGATACATATTATTATTTTATTTATTAATTATTAAATTTATTAGATTAAATAGTACGGACCTAAATTATAAACAATAACCAAAATAAATTAGTAAACAAAAGCTGAAGTTAAATTATTGTTTTTCTTTTATTTTCGATATAGATGTATGAAAAAGACCCACTTTAAGTACCATACGTACGCATTTGTAGATTATTGTTGTCTAAGTCACCTGCTTAATTATTTGGTACATACTACAAATTATTCGGAATTTAATATATCATATTCAGTAAAGTTACTTTTCACTTATTTATGAAACAAAACTGTTAGTTGACAAAAATATTGAAGTACCATTAAGTGACGTCATTATTGACGCTCAATCACTTATTATTAGGCAATAAAGATATTGTAGTTAGCATGATAAATAAAGAATGACTAACCTTTGCTCTTCGGAGATGACGGTGGAGTATTCTGCCCGGTAATGTCACCATAGACAAGACCTTTAGATAGTAAATCTACTGATAACGGCTCATGTATGGCTTTATGATCCAATGCGTAGTTTCTAAACGCTTCCATCGTTAAAAAATCAAAACAACTGACCACTAAGAAAATGTATTATGAAAAAGTTATAAGTCAAACACTGGCCACTAAGAAACCCTAAAACACTAGCCGCTTAGAAGCCTTTTACCGCCCAGTGAAAAAGTAAACTGACAGATAGGTGACAGTTTGTTTTCGTTGCACTCGTTACCTCCTAGTACTAAAAATCCATAATGCGTCGACCAATAACGGTGCTCGTTCCAGCCCCACCACCAGGGGCGGAGCCATGATAATCTGCAGCCGTCTCTTTCACTCACGAGCTTTCCGTTACGAGCTCATTTCGTTGCGAACGAGTTGGGTTGTGGCACATTAAGACCTGGATTTAATGGCTTTTCTTTTTTCATCCTAGATTTTTTATCTTGTAAAAGCTGGCGTTGCATACCCAAGTTTATTTTATTGTATGTGTAAAATTTCCTCAAGAAATATTGAACATAAGAAAATAACATTGATCAAAAATAACTCCCCACCAAATTCGTAACACAGACAGGCAATACCGATAAACCTATATGGTAATTCCTATTATTATAAAATACTGGTCGAACCTATTGAACAACTTTTTACTTTTTTTGCAATTTTTAATCAGCCATTTCTCAATCTCAATATACCTACTTATTATTTTATGCATACTTTGTTTCAATATCAACAATGATCAAGCATAATTATTATCTTCTTGGAATATTTTATAGCCTATAAGTATTTATATCAATACATTTATGTCGCAATAACTATTTAATGGTTCTTACAGTCGTTTCCGATGTTTGTTTAGGAGCAATTATGGATAGTTTGTTGCAAAACCATTATCTATAGGAAAAAAGTAACTGTACATGTTATAACTAACATATCTAAAACTAGATTCTTTTGTCTTCTTTAACGTGTTTATTATAATTAAATTTCTTCTGATATTTGCAATAAACCACAATTTCATACATGTTTTAGCGTAAAGAGTTTGAATAAGTACCTAAATCAGAGACAAGAGGAAATAAACACTTATTAATAAAGAGTCTATTTTCAAAAGCACGCGAAACGGAACTTAGCACTCGTAAAGGTTAGTTAGTATAAAATTATAATAAAAACTTTGATTCTTATGATTATATGAATAAATACTACATTTTGCAAGCTCTCAGTGTGCCACTGACGCTGAATTTTAATCACAGCGTTCATTTCGTTTTAATAGAGGAGCGCGCATTCGCATCATGGCGCGTTATGCCCGGCTGCGATATTAATACTCTGTGGGAGGCTTCAGGACTGATGAACAGTTAACTATATTCTACGCTCGAAGTATTCTTATCGGTAATATCACCATAAACAAGTCCTTTCCATTGTAAATCTACAGATAATGGGCTATTATGTATCGCATAGTAGCTAAATTCTTCCATTAAAAACCTTAAAAAAATACTGGCCATCTAACTAAGAAAAAATAATTACAAATTTAAACACTGGCTGTAAAAAATGATTTTTTTTTTAAATTAACTATGTAGTAGCTCCAAGCTTCAAGAGAGATGGTAGAGTGCCCCAAACCTGTATGGGCAACATCACCAAAGGGCGTCCGCCGGAACGGACCTCGGCAAGACTTGGAGTGGCAACCAACTATCATATTACATGAAGTATATGATGCCTGATAGGCCATTAGAGAAACAATGGCAAAAACTCTGACACCAGGGTGTGCATGGTCGATTGACCGTGACACCTACACGAAATGATGATGATGAGGCTTATGCAGTTGGTTGACGACGTAATCAAGTCGCGATTCGCTGCAGGATGCGAGCCAGGACCGAGATGGATGGCAAGAACGAAACAAGATGGATGATGGGTTAAGATGATGATGAATTGGTACCTATTATAGATAATAATAAGTTTGTTTCTATATCTGTCCTTCTTATGAAGCTCCGTGGCGCAGAGGTTAACACGCCAGCCTGTGATAAGAGGGCCCGCGTTCGATCTCCGGGCAGGTCAAGATAAAAAACCATATTTTTCAGATTGACCTGGGTCTTGGATGTTTATCTATATAAGTATCTAGGTATTATAAAATATAGTATCATTGAGTTAGTATCCTACGACACATTCACAATTACTGTGGGGCTAGCTCAAATTGTGATATGTCCCTATATTTACATATTTTATGATATTTAAATTCGAAACGCACTGACATCATTGTGACATGCAGATACTAATTACTTTTATTAAATTGACTAGCTGTCCCGGCAAACCTCGTCTCGTGTTTTTTTTTTTTTTTGTTGCGTGTATTTCATACATTTGATTAGTTATTTTGATATTCGGGTTAACAACAAAACCAACAAATTAAAGATTTTATCCAAATCGGTTCACCCATTCTTTAGTTATAATAAGTGTTCGAACAATCCGACTTTGTTGTATATATTGAGATTAATAAAATTATTGCTCTGAAGTGAAACCTGTACAAACGGAGTTCCAAGAGAGATATATGCCTGCTGAAGTTAATGTGGTTTAATATTATATGAGTCAACCCCTGATCAAAACCTTGCCAAGGCCGCTTCGAAGAACCATTACGTATTCACCAAAAATGTGGTGATCGTAAAACCAAAATGGACAATAAAAGAGAAATTTCGAATTCAGTGGCCCCAAAAAACCACTCCGTAATTGAGCAAAGACAAAACTGTGTTGCCAAAACTACGCACAATGAAAACAGACTCATTGTTAGAAAGCTATTGTCTATGGGTCCTTTGTTTTGGCGGCAAAACGTAGAAATGTCACGCTGGGACAAGATGGCGGACAAAAGACGCGGGATATAATACAGTAGTAAATATTTGGTAATAAAGTGCTACCGTTTCGAATCATTCGTCTAAATTAAAGCGTAAAGGGTAGTATTGTTGTGTAAGTGATGACATTTCTAAAGAAATGTACTTTTCTTAGTTTAGTTTATGGCCTGTACATATTTCTAACTAGGTACATATTAAATTAGTCTATTAAATATAGAAATAAGACATGGTGAAAAATCTATGTGAACAGGCCTTGAACTGACGACTTTAGTTCTATGTACTTTGTTCACCATATCTTATTTCTTTATTTAATAAGACAAAAATGTTAAAAACCCTTATTATCTAAAAACAAATTTATTAAAATTGATTGATGTAGTTATAAGCACAAAAGATTATCTCTATACCTTTTTGCGTTTTTATCTATGGTACAAGTTTACTACCTTTATTAAATTAAGTAATAAATCAAAATAGCATTGTTATTGCAAAATAAAACACAATAAAAACAAGTCTGAACTATATTAAAATAAAAAAGCTTTTATAAAAACTTATCAGATTATATAAAAAATCTATTCAAAATCGCTGCGGTCAGCGAGCGGGCAGAAGGCTGGCGGCATTTCCTCGCAAACTTTTTTTAAAATTTATTTATGTGAATCAGGCAACGATGGAAAATGTCTAAATGGCCAAACTCAATCTTTGGCCAAAAAATAATATCTTATTTTTATAACAAAACTAGCTTTGGCCCGCGGCTCCGACCTCGTCAATTTCGGTCCCTCGGGAATAGTCGGTAATACTTTTTCCCGGGATAAATGCCTACCTCCTTCTCCGTACTCCAGAGAACATGTATACATTCAGGATGATCGGTTCAGTAGTTACGGCGCGAAAGCGTAACAAACAAACAAACTCACTTTCGTATTTATAATATTAGTAAGGATAAGATGATATAAGTAGCTAATCTTCATCATAATTTATAAACATTATTCGTATCTATTTTATCACTAACACTTACATTACAATGGGGTGTCCGTGTCCGAACAACTGGGACCCTTTTCACCCTTTGTAATAACTTGTTTTGTCAACAAATTGAGAGTTTATTGTTATACATTTTTAATGCAAACAAGATTATGTGGGATTAGTTCATTTTTGTTTTAAATTATTGTTAGCAGAATTAATATTTTATTTCCCTTTCAAGCAGCGAGTATTTTTTAAAACGAATCCTTACTAATATTATAAATGCGAAAGTGAGTTTGTTTGTTCGTTTGTTTGTTTGTTACGCTTTCACGCCGTTACTACTGGACCGATCATGATGAAATTTTGCAGAGGGAACGACATTGACGCGGGCGGATCCGCGGGCGAAAGGTAGTCAAAATAAATTTAAAAAATAACTGTCTGACTTATTCGATTTTGATGAAATTTAAATATAAGTAATCTTAAAGTATCTAAATCATTTTAAATGAAAAAGAATTTTTCAAATCGGTTCATAATGACGGAGTTATGAGGTAACAAACATTTAAAAACATACAACCTAATTGATAACCTCGTTTTTTGAAGTCGGTTAAGATTAATAGATAGATTAAGAATAATAGAAAATACGGTTTAGTTCGTGTGTGGATGTCGTAGAAGGCGACTTAGGAAATACAAGCTAAACAAAGCTTATAAACATCTAAGACACCTCTCCAACCCTTCTGGCCAGCGTGGAGAGTGTAGGCCAAGTCCTCTGGCTGCTCTGGCCAAGTATGGCCCTAGTAGTACAGAGAGGGTCGTGCTCCTGTAGTGGAGACTAAAAAGGACCTGATGATGATGGTGCTTAAAAATTCTACAAAAATCTTGATAAAACCATTAATTTTTTTTTAATAAGAGCTATGAATTAACAAGGTACCAAATCTCTATGTGATGATAATTCATCAATCGTTAATCTTTTTTGACGTGATGACGCCTTACAAATCGATGAACGCCAGCTGTACGCACGAAAAAGTGTCACGTTCTGCGTGCAAAAGAGAGCGCGGAACCAGCGATAGAGAGACACGATCGGCCAAAGCGTTCGGCTTGTGACGCATCTATCTCTCCTACGCCGTTATCACGTTAAAGTATCCCAGAAAAACAATATTTTACCTAAAGATACTTTGCTTGTTCATTAACAATAAAAAAGAACCTATTGCATATTGTCTGACTCTACAAATTGCTACGAGTCTACGAGTGCTACAATGGCTACGACACAATGCTACGAAAAGCTACTTATAGCGAAATATATCCGTTTGAAAAAAAAAAGTAATATACGACATTGAAAATATTATCAAACATTAATATTAGCTATTCTATTGTTTTTGTATATTTTGTTACTCGCTTTGGCACGCGGCGTTAGTGTCGTTATCTCGGTAACAATATTTTTTCCGATTTAGCGTAATTTATGTAAGGTAATAATTAACTTTAATCATAATGTTCCTTTCAGTAATTAAGACGTGTGAAATAAACAGTAATGAAAGCGTATGAAATAAACAAACAAAATAATAACGAAACGAAGAAAACAAACGCATCGCATTTATAATTTTAACATTATATAGTTAAGATTAACGGAATCTTAGAATAGAATAGTCTTTATTTAAAAATATTCTTAATCTTATTCTTACAAAATCTTATGTTGAAATAATGTTATTTGATGTTATAAATTTAATTAATATCATAAATATCGCATTTAAATTGTAATCAGAGCCTTTTACGTAGGTAGGGACACCAAGTCTGGTTTTATGTTTTTTAGCGTAGTCTTAATATATAGGTAGGTAGGTAGGTACAAAAGTTCCGAAAACATAGTATAATTTAAAATTTTCATATAAAAGTAACGTTCAAAAAGACAAAAATATATACCATTGAGAATGAAAGTCTTTGACTTTTTAATAACATTCAGCTAGACCTACAAACTTTTAGCAAAGATAGTTTAGTACCCAACTACAGTTATTTAGAAATCATAAAATCATTAATTTTCTAAACCGTAATAAAAGTAGTTCTTATCTCCATCTCAGTCCGACGACATTTAGAAAAAAAGTAAAAGGGACCGCCGTGCACCGTCGGAGCTTGCCAGCCGGTCATTTCGAAAACAATAAAAATATTAGTCGTTTATTATATTACCTAATATTCAGAATGTACCGTAATACAGCTGTAAAACAATTTTAAGTAATACGCATCAAGAAAATTATATATAATTGTTGTTAAATGCCATTAAGCGCTAATTTTATAGATTTGTTAAAATAGTTCTGAATTTTTGTGGTCTGGGTCAGGTTGACATTTTAAAAAATACATAGTAACTAAAACATAGCATTATAACACGGGTAGTTAAAACATAGCAATAAGGCTTTAAGATTTTAATAAACTTTAAGATTGTGATTACAAAATGCTATTTTATTTATAAATTTATGTAGGATTGTTTTTAAAATGTTGGCTAAAAATAAATCCAAAATGCTAAAGTTTATACAATGACAAGTAGTTTGTAATACATAAAAAAATATATAAATTATAGGTCTTAGGGTTACCTATATCTCAATGGTATAAAAAGGTTTGGTTGGTATAAAGTCGATAAAAAAAAATATGGCTATAAAACTATAAATTGGAGCTGCAACCATAAATAATTTCAGGAGAACATTTTTCAATTAAGTATTTAAAATATATACTAGACTAGACTGATAACTATGTATACCTACTTACTACCTAACCAAACTAAAAAACCTAACTTACTTATTGCACTCATGGAAAACATTGTACTACTGATTTTTACCACTTAAACAGGTACCTAACCATCGACATAATTTACTTTTAGAATTCTCAAATAAAAGTACTAAAAAGTAATAATCAATTTTGGCCGTCGGCAGAAAATATAATTATGATTCAAGTAATAAAAAAAAAATCTTACCATGCGGTCTGTCATCCACGCCGTCACTATCGACTTCGCTCCTCACACTCCCAGGACTCGCCCTCTTCAGATCCTCCTGTCCTTGTCTCTGGTCCCCTTGGAACCCTCCCATCCTCTTATCATAAGACATGAAAAACGGAAAATTCGGGACCCGATTTTGTTGAAAATAATAACCCATTTTCCCGTCCCTACTTTTGACTTCTTCGTCCTCAGAATGATCATTATTTGCTGTGTAATCTTGGGAAATCGTATTTTCTATGTCGATATCTGGTGATCGTCTATCATTTAAGCCAACAATCGACTCGATAGAAAAGTTTTTTGGCGGAATTTTCGTCTGCATTTTGCTGATTTCCGATTCCATCACTACACTTCACTAATTGTCACTGGCCACTAATAATTTGTCACTGGCCGCACAGTTCGATTATTAAATGCGGTTTTGAATTTGGAACGTCCGAATGTCAGTTCTCAACTGAGATTTGTGCAGTCATCTGCTCGGGTGTTTGGTGACCACGCCTCTTGTGTGAGGGGTGGTGACGATTTCAAAAATATTTGGGCACATTCTATTCTTAACCTTAATACGACTTTAACAGAGTCCGTTTTCGCTTACTTATCGTCAAAGGTAAAGCTTATAAATTAGCTGATACTGGAATTTCAACCTTGTTTTCTGTATAGAATGAATCAATTTTGATCGTCACACTAATTTCAATGAAGCTATAACAGAAGGCTGATTGAGCGGTGAAAATTCAGAAAAAATTGTAAACAAAACAATAAGCTCCCTTACGCCTGTCGCAAATTGAGGTTGGAGCAAAAAATAACCGCGTCATATTATTGAAAATAGATAGCGAATGATTTATGTGACTTAAAAACAGGTAGTCTATAGGTATTAGCAGCAGTTTGCACATCTATTGACAATAAGAAATCAATGGTAAAAAAGGACTATGATATTATTTTAGTATATTCTTTAGTCCGGTTCCGAAACGCTGGTAGTTTGTAGCTTTTGAACAATAGTTAATAATTTGAATATAATTTAATTAGTATTATTTAAAATGTGAATTGATGTGTAAAAGTGCCTGAAAAGGCCTATTTTCTGAATAAATCTTTGAATCTTTGAATCCGGTCAAATTCGACCAAAAAGAAGTAAGTACCTATGAAAGTACATAAATTCCGATCAAGCTGAAAATGAGTAAATTTGTTCAAAACATAATTAACATTTTCTATGAAATCTTATGAAAATGACGTTCGCGGTCAAAGGGTTAAAAGTACCATTTCAAAGTTCTCCATAAAAAATTTTACTCGGTAAAAGGTAAAAAAATGGACCTTTCACGATTTTCACCAAAACGGTAAGTTCTATCACAAAATTACCTCAAACAAAAATTGTAGATTATAAAATTATCTCCAGAAAAGATATCAATATTTTTTTTCTAAGTGCCATAGGGACTAACAGTTGTGGGTGGGCGCTGGCCAACAATAGTTTGCATGAACTAACTGGTGACGGAAGCACGCAAAGTAAATGACCAATCTCTAGGTCCATATGTTTCATCCTACCTTTTTTGATTTGACATTTAGTAGGGTAAACTTAGAATGTAGAATTTTTTTTATGCAATATGGCGGCAAACGAGCAAGCGAGTCACCTGATGGTAAGTGATCACCGCTGCCCATAGACAACTGCTACACCAGGGTGTAACAGGAGCGTTGCCGGCCTTTCAAGAAGTGTTTGAAGACACACACTTCATTGGTGAACATAATTATCAAATTTCTAAGGATAGGAAGTGTAGTTATGGAGTTAACTTATACACGGTGAAATTTTGATCGTTCTGAACCCTTAAAGGGATGATTCAGCCCGTTGATATAAACAACTTTTCCTATGGGACCAATGCTGAAAACTCAAATTTTTTTTGACGTTCCCATACAAATTGACCAGGCGGCCGAATTTTTGTATGGAACTGCCCATTTTTTTCTTTGAGTTCCCAGCATTGATCCCATAGGAAAAGTTGTTCATATCGATGGCCTGAATCACCACTTTAAGGGTTCAGAACTCCGTGGTTCAGAACGATCAAAATTTCACCGTGTATACAGTGCAACATTTGTTCAAAAATTATGTTCTATTTTATTACGACGCCAGTCTCTCATATCCATCATCATCATCACCAGGTCTTTTTAGTCTCCACTGCAGGAGCACGACCCTCTCTGTACTACTAGAGCCATACTTGGCAAGAGCAGTCAGAGGACTTGGCCTACACTCTCCACGCTGGCCAGACGGGTTGGAGAGGTCTCATTGATGTTTATGAGCTTTGTTTAGCTTGTATTTCCTAAGTCGCCTTCTACGACAACCACGGTAAGACTTGGAGTGGTCCTATTCTACTCTGCCGGGTACCACACGGCGCGTCTCATATCCCGTTTAAGAAAATTATTCCATGTCTTTCGGTCCTCCTCTTTCTTCTTCGTCGCCTAACATTCCGCACCATACAACCTCATTCTTGATTTGAATAGGTATATTTTTCTTGTTTTACATAAATTTATATAATTTTCCACTAAATAATTAACACACGACCTCTCCAACCCGTCTGGCCAGCGAGGAGAGTGTAGGCCAAATCCTCTGTCTGCTCTGACCAAGTTTGGCTTCTGTACAGAGAGGGTGCTCCTGCAGTGGAGACTAAAAGGACCTAATGATGATGATGATGAATTAACACAAAGCAAAATTGAGGTACATAAAATAAATATAGGACCTGTCCGGAGCAAATGGTTTTATTGAACGCTATAGCACTAAAAATAGACTTATTCTGTTGCACGCTGAATGAGTTTACAAATATAGCTTTATATCATATCTGTTATAAAAATTAAATTATATGTGTATTTTGGATAATTTTCCGCAACTATTGCATTAGGTTATTCCTGTAATGATGGTTGTGAGTTGGAAATAAATAAATAAAATAAAAATGTTTTCGCCATTGTTACACATTTAACACTTAAGACGTCACGCGGGTTACCGGTGACTGGCAAACAATTGAAAAACTATAGTCTACGATTTTCGCGATAGGGCCGTATTTCCATACAAGCGTAGTCCCCTGATTCCTCGCCGGATAGCCAGTAGAGCAATGATTTTTTACAAAAAAATCTACCGAATCAATTAAGAAAAAAAAATTAACATTAGGACATGCTAATAGGTATTAGCATGTACTTATGTTAATTTTTTTTTTCTTAATTGAATTATTTGAAGAAATATGAACCTTTAAAAACCTGAAAAATTGGTATCTAAGAATTTCCGTTGTGTTCAAACATCAAGAAAACAAATTCGAAGCGATTGTATTAGAAAAAGAAAACATAGAAACACAGCCACAGCTTATTTGAATTTATTTATTAAAAGAAAAAAACCGGCCAAGTGCGAGTCAGACTCGCGCACGAAGGCTTTCGTACATTATATATAAATAGTTTTAAATTATTAAAAATATTTTTATTATATGATGTAATTCAAAATTATGCTTTTCGCAATTTTTCCTTTATCTGTGCTATAAAACGATTCTGAGTTCACGGGAAGTACTCTGTAGGTTTTGATTCCCTTGCGAGTGTCGAAAAAACACGGAAATTTGTATTATCAGCTGTATCTTTTGATTGCGTTGGCTTAGAAGTTTGTTTTTGATACAGCTCTAAGGGACAGTAGACCTGAGTATTTGATATGAATTTTACCTTGTAACCTCTACGCGTTCCTGAGAAAAAGTGTCTTGACAGACCGACAGAGAGACAGACAGACGGACAACCAAGTGATTCTATATATAAGGGTTCCGTTTTTCCTTTTGTGGTACGGAACCCTAAAAATAAATTAAATCGGTTAAGGCGAGGCCTCAAATGTTTGGTACCTTCGCTCGGCAAAGGACTGATCAAGTGCGCGCAAGGGATAGCGCTTGGCGGTTTAGCCCGTGAATGATGAGATAGAAGATAGTCTCGAGTCGCTCAAAGAAAAAAACGTAAGCGCCAAATTCGTTATTTCTATTTCATATAAAATCAGACCGGTTAATTGTATTTTCATATTTACATTTTGATGAATTACTAATAACCTATCTTTTAGTCTAAAAATCATTATTTCATTCGTCGCATTTGAGCTACAATAACAAAAACTCTGCGAACGAAGACCATTTTTCAAAAAATATTTCTATCGAGAAAATTTTATCAAAACGTGTTTTCATCTTCAATTTTTGGAGATGAAATAGTCAAAAATCATATTACTTAGATTTTAAACTCCTAATTTAAGTATTTTGCGAGATAAATAAGGTTCAGAACGACCTTATTTACAGTGGTATCACCTTAAGTTTGGAGAAGAAATCAGGGGAATACGATCCGTTAATTTTGTGTAATTTTCATAGGTATTTTCGGTCCGAGCTGCAGTTGTCTCTATCGCACTCTGTGGGGGTTGTTTGGGCACACAGCAGGACAGCAATAGATTTTACAAATATCTATTTTTCAATTCTCTTAAGCGTAGTGTTTCCTCTTAATACGGTTTTATTGCGATAAAACCGTATTAAGTGATTTAATTTTAAATGTCCAGAGCTAGTTGATTTAAGGACACATTTCATTTGTATTGAATATCGAAACATGCCGTCTGGTTTCGGCACAGTCGAATAGGACTACTCCAAGTCTTCCCATGGATGTCGTTAGAAGAGACTTACGAAATACAAGCTAAACAAAGCTCATAAACATCAATGAGACCTCTCCAACCCGTCTGGCCAGCGAGGAGAGTGTAGGCCAAATCCTCTGTCTGCTCTGGCTAAGTATGGCTCCGGTAGTGCAGAGAGGGTCATGCTCCTGCAGTGGAGACTAAGAAGACCTGATGATCGCGAAGGTAATAACCGTATCAGCGCAGGGCAAAGTGGAGACAAGCCACGAGATTAACTAGTGATAGTCGTAGGAATGCCTCATAAACTTAAGGGGAAAATTTACAAAACCATAATCTGACCTGTCATGAAATTAAATGAAAAATATTTATTGTACCTAGAAACACAAACAAAAAATACAATTACAACATAAAAAAAGATAACTAATAAAAGTATCTACTACAATAGGTGATGGCTCAGTGTTACGCTGGACCCATTTGTGACCAACACTGATTTTCATCAAGGACGCTCCAATGCAAGAATGATAATCATTAATAATAAAAGGTAACTAATCATGGTAATATTAATCTGTGGCTGTCAGTTACTAGACGCTATGATCATATCACAGACTAATGCTACGAATAAGTATTATTAACTACTAGCTGTTGCCCGCGACTTCTTCAGCGGCAATTTCTGTTATTATGAATAATTTTCCCCCGTTTTCGAAACATTTTTTATTGATGCTTGGCTCCTATTGGTCGCAGCGTAATGTTATATAGCCTAATACTATAGGTACTCGTAGGTAAAGTTTGCCGAAAAATCCCCAGCAAACATAACAGTGTCCCACCCATGATTTTATCACAGCTTTAATATCTCTGAGAGCCCTATCTAGAGCTTCTACTTGAGCTCTATGAATGATGGTACATTCGTCTTTTTAGGGTTCCGTACCCAAAGGATAAAAACGGGACCCTATTAATATCGTTCCGATGTCCGTCTGTCTGTCTGTCTTTCTGTCTATCCGTCTGTCACCAGGCTGTATCTCATGAACCGTAACAGTTAGACAGTTAAAATTTTCACAGATGATGTATTTCTATTGCCGCTATGACAAAAATACAAAAAAATGAATTAAATAATTATTTAAGGGACCACACAATAAACGTGATTTATTTTGCTTGTTTTTGCTCGATATTAATAACGGCAACAGGTAGACGCTTTAAATATTCACAGAATATTTAGTTAAATATTCACTTCAAAAATAAATAATTAAATAAAAATAAAACAATATTAAAGGAGGGCTCCCATACAACAGACATGATTGTTTTGCAGTTTGAACAGCGTTTTGGATAAGGGTACGGAACCCTTCGGCGCGAGTCCGACTCGCACTTGGCCGATTTTTTTTAGTTCGTTTAAATAGAAATAATTCTTTACACATTTTTTGAGTAACTTGAACCGTTTACGCATTGCACGCGTCGGATGTCCTCAAAGATGAATAATTTTTCCCCGATTTCAAAACATTTTTTATTGATGCTTCGCTCCTATTGGTCGCAGCGTGATGTTTTATAGCCTAAAGCCTTCCTCAATAAATGGACTATCCAACACAAAAAGAATTTTCCAATGTGAACCAGTAGTTCCTGAGATTAGCGCGTTAAAACAAACAAACAAACAAACAAACAAACAAACAAACAAACAAACAAACAAACAAACAAACAAACAAACAAACAAACAAACAAACAAACAAACAAACAAACAAACAAACAAACAATCAAACAAACAAACAAACTCTTCAGCTTTATAATATTAGTATAGATAGTATAGATATATTAATATATAATATATTAATATAGATAACTTCATGAATTATAAGTATTTTGGAAAAATGTTGTTTTTTTTCTGTGAACTGTCACTGTCATGCCGAATAACCTCTTTGAAATAAAGTGTGTCATGTTGTATGGATCGGAATGTTGGGCCACAAAAGGGATGGAAGAAAGAAAACTGCATGTAACAGAGATGCGATTGTTGAGATGGATGTGTGGAGTGACAAGAATGGATAAAATACGGAATGAGTACATTTTAAGGGAAAGCATGAAAGTCGCGCCAGTAACAGAAACATAGTCCTATACTGAGTTGGTATGGGCATGTGATGAGGAGAGAAGAAGGTCATATCACAAGGCAGACATTGGATTTGAAGGTGAATGGAACCCGGAACAGAGGACGACATAAGAAAAGATGGATGGATTGTGTCAAGGAGAGTATGAACAAGAAAGAAGCGACAAAGGTAGGCCACAACAAAATGGAGAGAACTGACATAGCAAGGCGAGAAATATATTTATATTTCTGTAATTTTAGTAATTTCACTACCTATTTTCACCCTTCTTACCAAACACTTACGAATACACAGATACTTACAAACTCAGGCTCTGAAGACATATTCACTCCCTTTTCAGCAGTTGTGTCAAATATACTCCTTTGAAAATAAAGAACGACATCTATTGTGGAATAGAAATATTTTATAGCGCCATCTAGCGTTGAATAGCAGTACGAATTTGGAGTTTAAAATTCCATTGTATGACATTTTATAGATGGCGCTAAACATGCTTTAATGTTTCATAATATAATAAATAGATGGCGTTTATGAATTGATACTGCAATACAATGCAACATGCAACTGACTAAAAAGTTTAGTAATAATAACCATAGATGAATATTACATATATAGGATAACTAGCTATTATTTCCCGCGACTTTATCCGCATGGGTATCAGTTTTTATCCAGGCCCCGGACCCTGAGTCCCCAAACCTTCTTATTAGGTGAGATTATCATAGTTTTCGCAACGCTCGCCCAAAAATAACACGCGTGCGGCGGAGGAGGAGCTCGAGATATTTTCATGCCCCTTGCGGTCACCCATCCCAGTGGGGACTGCGCCCGAGGTTGCTTAATATGCGTAAGCGATAATTATATTCTATAATACTAACTATAATTATCAAAACTGGTAGAAACAATTAACCCTAATCGGTAGAGTAACAGGTCAGTGTACTTTACACGTGTGACAGAGGCTTTAGTGATCTTTACCAACAATATTCACGTCACGATAATACCGAAAATTACTTGAAAATTGATATCGGTTCGAAGCAGGGATGAAAATATCGATACTTTGTTAGTATCGATACTAACAAAATATCAGTAAAAATATTGATACTCAATGTTTCAGTATTTTTTATCAGGTTTTATCGATACCTTATATCGATAAAAATATTAATATTTTTATCAATACCTTATATCAATAAGAATATTAATATTTTTATCGATACCTTATATCGATAAAAATATTAATATTTTTATCAATACCTTATATCGATAAAAATATTAATATTTTATTTGATAAATATATTAAATTTCTTTGTCAGTTATCTGAATCTATTTTTCGAGTGGCACGGTGTTGTTGCTCTTTGTGGTGTGGTCGCTAATACACAATTATTTTGTCTGTGTAAGACTGATATAAACATCACACTCCTCCCGAAGCTATTTAGGGCTAAATTCACAGTATAATCAAAATCATTCTAAGAAACTTAGCAAAGATTGACTTATTACAACGTAGCGCATTGGTGCATTTTCATATTCATTCATGTAATTCGAGTTCGTGTGTAGTGAGTGCAACTTACCTTTTATTAGAACAAATTAAAAACAAAGTAGTTGACTGCACTTGGGTAAAGGTAGACACCTTTTCTTTAAATGTAAAATTCGGCGCTTCTCTTCGTGTTCAAGTTTACCTTCCAAAAGTATTTTTACGTTCGCCCAGTACGTATTTATTTCAAGGATGTTAGATATCATTACCGTGATATAAGTATTAAAATAAATTAGTAAATGCTAATTCATTAAAATCAGCTGCTACAGTTTTGATAGATAGACATACCTACCTAGTTAACATCGATCAATGTCTCCCCCAGTCTCCGGCGCCCTTGCTATTCTTGACTCCAGTAGCGTCACGGTTACAGTAACGGTGTGAAGAATCTCCGGAAGAGTTGCTGCTACCACCCCCAAACAGAGACTGATCCTGGCGATACACGACATTTGCACAATGATGCCAGACGAAAAGGTCAAGGTAGTGGAAGAACAAACGAGTAGGTTACGATGGGACATAGTGGATCGTCTGAAATCCGAAAACAGGGGAGGGCACGACAACCCTAAAGCCTGGTAACCTAATTTATCACCGGGATGGTGACTTTAAAAAGTCACAGCATGGTGTCGGGTTTCTCGTTCACAAATTCCTCAGTAACAACCTCATAACCATCGAAAGTGTTTCCTGCAGGAAAATATACCTGATATTCAGAGTATCTAAAAGACACTCGTTGAAGGTAATTCAGGTATAAATATTTACGGACCGGAAAGCACTCAGATGAAGAATTGGAAGTGGTGTATGAGGATATTAGTAGGGCCATACACGCTTCGGAAATCTATTTTACGATTGTTATGGGGGATTCCAATGCAATATTTGGCAAGCGGAGCGATGAAGAGGCCAGTGTGGGACAATTTGGATATTGAGAATGACGGAATGATAGGAGTCATAGGCTGGCTGATTTTCTGGTAGAAGAGGGACTCTATGCAATGAACTCTTTCTTCCAGAAGCCGCCTCATAGAAATTTACTTGGATAGGCCCAATCCTATATAAAAAAAAAGATAGACTTCATCTTGTCGACGAAGAAAGAGATATTCAACGATGTCTCTATGATCACCGAATCTTTAGAGGCATCATGAATATCTCTTTCGTCGTCGAAAAGAGGTGGTCCCTTTGGCTAGGGCCTATCCAAGTAAATTTTGTATAAGGCGGCTCTCAGACGAGAGAGGACTCGCTTGATGAAGTCTATGCTCCGACCATCTCCAGCTCATATTCAAATGTTGACAGTTTCCAACTGGTACTCTTAAATCGCTTTGATTGCCACGTAACTGTCTACTGTAACGCAATCCTTCAGAATTGCGTTACAGGGCGAGTTAAACAATGGGTTCGTAGAAACTGTCCAAGTTGTGTGGTATCAAAGTTTAATAGGTCTCGGCCCAAATACAAACCTCAAAATTTCTGTCCCTAGCCCCAAAAGTTATGGCCGTGCGACGATCTACGCTGCTGCAGACCTTCGAAGACGCAAACGTGCATCGACAACTTAATAGACAAATCCGAAAATCCTTTCCTACCGAATCCGACATTAACTTCTTTAATACCGAGCGTATCACATAATAAGGGCTCCAAAGAGACGATAGAACATAATAAGGGCTCGAAAGGCTTCGCAAGTTTATTGGGCAAAGTCGATTAACAAAGCTGAAGACGAAGGACAGAAGTGTGATGTCGAAAGACCGAGGTGCGGGGAGAGATTGAGAGGTTTTGTGGACAGCTTTACACCTCAGTAGTCAAACCCATTGTCAGCTTGGCCAAAGGACCGATAGCCAAAGCTCGCCGACACTATCCCAACACTATACCGAAGATATCCCGGACACCACCCTGTACGAGATTACGATTGCCCTTAAACAGCTGAAGAACAAAACAAGGTCCGGCACCTTGTCCACCAGGACAGAATTAGAGCAGAGCTTCTGAAAGCAGGCTAAACGACAGTGCTGAAGGCCGCCAGAGGCTTTTTAATTCCGTTCTGTTCGAGGGCATAACGCCAGAGGCGTGGAACAGAAGTGTAGTGGTTCTGTTCTTCAAAAGGGCCATAATACTCTTCTGAAGAACTATAGACCCATCACTTTCCTGAGCCACGTCTTTAATCTGTTTTAAGGGTAATAACGAATCGTTTCACGAACAGGATTGATATCTTGCATCCACCCGAACGAGCCGGCTTCCGAAAAGGCTACAGTACCAAAGACCACTTCCATACGCTGCGGCAGGTTTAACAGAAGACCAAGAAGTATAAACGGCCACTATGTTTAGCGTTTGTCGGCTATGAGAAGGCTTTTGATGCGATCGAAACATGGGCTGTGTTTCAGTCTCTCCAGCGATGCCGCATAGACCATCGCTATATTGAAGTGTTGAAGTGCTTATACAGCAACGCCACCATGTCAGTCCGAGTACAGAAGCAGGAAACTCCCTATCTCACATTTCTCTGCAATAGAATAGCTCATTCTATTGCAGAAAGGTGTGAGACAGAGAGAGATGTAATATCTTTGAAACCGCTGCTATAGAGGATGCCTTTGAGCTCCTGGAATAAGATGGACTTGGCATTAACATCAACAGCAAGTACTCACCTTCGATTTGCCGATTATATCGTTGGCATAGCGGAGTCACTAAAGGACTTAAGTACCATGCTCAATCGACAAATTTGCCATAATTTGAAGTAACTTGGCGCCTATTACTTCAAATTATGGTTATTAAAGTAACTAAAGTGAACATCCCAAGGGGCTATCGGAATGAGTACGTACCCGGATGGAATAATGACAATGAAAATTTATACCAGCAGTATCAGGAGACTGGGGACCACAATACTGGAACCATATTACTCCAATCTTTGAACCAACATAGGAGGGAGAAGTGAGAGTCTACCGTCAACAGTATGGATTTCAAAAGGTCAAGCAGAAAGGCATTGAAGGTCCTGCATCAGCTATCAGGAAAAGAACACTTACAGAGACTAAACCTGAATATAAAGCCCGACGCTATCGCAAACCGGATGGTAGAAGTTCTAGAACTGAGAGGGACAAAATATTTACTAAACAAGTGAAGAAAACACTGTAAACCCTTAGAAGAAGTGCTCCAACAGGTCAACATCTCTCAAGACCTTTTAGTGTTGGCGAGGTTGTGGAAGGCATAAAGCTTCTAAAATACCGCAAAGCAGCAGGCCTAGATAAAATGTACAATGAATTTATTCGAGCCATGGGCCCAGAAAGTGTCGGCTGGCTTACTGCTTTCTTCAACCACATAGTACAAAACAACTGCCTACCAAGGGAATTCAAACTGGCAAAAGTAATCGCGATCCTAAAGCCTGGCAAAACGGACGACCGACCTGAAAACTACCAACCAATTTCCCTTCTCAGTTGTACCTATAAGCTTTTGGAACGTCTCATTCTGACTAGAATAACGCCACACGTAGAAGCTGTTGTTCCGCCAGAGCAGGCTGTTTTAGAGTAGGCAGAAGCTGTACGGATCAAGTCTTAGCATTAACCACGCATATTTAAGCCGGCTTTCAAAGACAATTAAAGTCCACTGCAGTTTTTGTGGACCTTACCGCTGCGTACGATACTGTTTGGAAACAAGGTCTAATATACAAGATTCTCAAAACGATTCCAAGCAGAGAAATAGCAGACATTATCATGAGCATGCTTAGTGATAGGGAATTTGAAGTTTACTTAGGAGAAGCAAAGAGCCGCAAGAGAAGACTAAACAATGGCTTGCCACAAAGCTCTGTACTAACTTCAATTCTCTTTAACCTCTACATACATGATCTGCCATCTACTAAATCTACTAAGTTTATATATGCTGATGATATAGCTCTTGTTTACCAAAGTAAAGATTTCACAACTGGAGAGGAAATATTGTCATGCGATTTAGATAAGCTAAGCAAGTATTTCAAAGCGTGGCGCCTAATTCCAAGCATAAGCAAGACTGAAGTGGCCTGCTTCCACCTTAATAATCGTCTCGCTAACTACCACCCAACTGTTTTCTTCAGTGGAGAGCCCCTGAAGCACAACCCTTTCCCTAAATACCTTGGTGTGACATTGGACAGAGCTTTGACGTATAGGGAACATCTTCAGAAAGTGGCTGGAAAGGTAAGCACACGGATTAACATTCTTCATAAACTCTGCGGCACTACCTGGGGTGCATCTGCAGAATGCCTCCGAACATCGGCTGTAGCACTGGTTTTTTCTGCTGCTGAATACTGTAGTCCCGTGTGGCCTTAAAGCGCACATGTCCAAAAAGTTGATACTAAACTAATGAGGCAATGCGATGTATATCAGGCACAATTAGATCTACCCCGCTTCAATGGCTCCCAGCTCTTAGTCATATTGCTCTTCCACACCTTCGCAGAATGCTAGCATTGAAGAAAGAATTTGAAAAGATACAAATGCCACAGGACCTGCCTATTCACCGGCTTCTTGGTCATCCTCCTCCCCAACGGCTCAAATCCAGGCATCCTGTATATGTCACAGCTCAAAAACTGCGTAATTTTGATCTCGAGCAGAGTTGGAGAGATGAGTGGAGTGTGCACACTTCTGGAGCTATCCTACAAGCTATAGACCCAACAGCTATGCCAGATGGATTCGTTTCCAAACAAGCGGGCCTTAAACTGAACATAGACAAGATGAAAATATTGTCAAATATCGAATGTTGCTTCTCGGGTTTTCATTGGGAACTCCATACTTGAAGGTGTAGACCAATATATCTATCTGAGTCCGATCCAGGTTGGAATTTCCAGCTTCGACGACGATGTTTTTCGACGAATCCGAGTCGACTGGGCAGCGGTCGAGAAGCTCTGCAATGTCTTCTCGACCAAAATACCTAAGTGCCTAAAGACGAAAGTCAATAATCAATGTTTGTTCCCAGAATTTACTTACGGGTCCGAAACGGGGTCCATTACTATGGGCCTCATAATAAAGTTCAAGGTCGCTCTAAGAGCTATGAAGAGGGCTATGCTCGGTGTTTCTTTGCTAGATCGAATCAAAAACGAGAAGATCCGTAGTTCATATTCGTAGGTTCGTTTCTTAACGTGTTTTTGTAAGGGTTCTTGGGTTTCACGAGGATCTCTAGTTTTTTGGAAGAGGTAGAGACAGCAAGTTTTATTTTCCTCGAAGCAAGTTTTAAGGCAAATTATTAATGAGTACATCGTCTTCTTCCTTCTTCCTACAAATTTTTGACAGTCTGTTCATCTTGCCACTGGTGGTGACAATCGCCAACTCCCTCAAGAATTGTAGCAATTACGTGAAGCATCAATGATCTAGTCTAGAGCAATAATGTGTTATACTAACTGACCCGGTGAAAATTGTACTGCCTTTTTTTAGATAGTCGGTTAAATAGTAGCCTATGTGTTAATCCAGTGTGTCAGCTACTTCAATATAAAATTTTATCAAAATCTGTCCAACCGTACTTTGTTTTAGTAAATAAATATTATTATTATTAAAGAAAGCCCTACTGTACCAAATATGGTACGCCCTTCCCCCTAGGCCCGCCCTACTAATGGATAATTTTTTAATATTTTTTAAATTTTAGCCACACACACACACACACGACACTAATCAGCTTATGTTTAAAAATTATATTTTTTTGCAATAATAATTATCGGCCTAAACGTAATTTACCCGTAAAACATTGATCGATGGTAACTGGGTTAGGTAGCTGTACTTGTCTATCTTACAAAACTGTAGCAGCTGATTTTAATAAAGTCGTAATTTATTTAACTACCTATATCACGGTAATGATATCTAACATCCTTGAAGTAGGTATTTACTTCAAGGATGTTAGATATCATTACCGCGTTACCTACAGCCGCCCAGTACGTACGAGTACTTTTG
The DNA here is from genome assembly GCA_947532085.1 of Elegia similella. Classification (NCBI taxonomy): domain Eukaryota; kingdom Metazoa; phylum Arthropoda; class Insecta; order Lepidoptera; family Pyralidae; genus Elegia; species Elegia similella. Next base: position 8,007,057 of record OX383953.1, read on the forward strand.
GTAAGTAAACTTGAACAAGAAGAGAAAAAGGAATGTCTTGGTTATAAATGCCTACATGCAGCTACTTTACAATTTATATGTTTTGATTTTAATGATGTTTGGAATATTTCTTGATTTTTTTCTACTTATTCCACGAAACGTTCGTTCGCGACTGTTGTGTACCGAGCGCGTAGGTATGTTTCAAATTCTGATCGATTGTATGAAGACAGAATACTGTTACATCACAATGCCTATAATTATGTATATTTTAATCGAACGTCACACTGAAAAGTGGGTATCTAAGACAAAAATACTTTATTTTAATATGAACCTTAGTAAGAACTTAATATTGTAAATATCTACAAACCTTTAAAATCTTATTGAATAAAGTGCATTTGGTCGATCCATCTTCTAATATGTCAATCTTTTTGTACTACATGTTATTATTTTTTTAAGCCCCTTTTAACATTAAAAGAAAAGACAGACAGTGTAGTCAACAACTTTGTTTTTAATTTGTTCTATTAAAAGGTAAGTTGCATTCACTACACACTACACACTACACACGAACTCGAATTAACATGAACAAACATGAAAATGCAACCAACGCGCTACGCCGTCGTTCGCTCTTCTGTCCTGTTCATTTATCCGATGTAAGAAAAGGAGAGCAGTTGTTATTTATGGGCATTGATGTTGTCGCACACACACACATATATTAAATATTGATATTAATTTCGATACTTCGGTATTAATAAAACCTATATTATTTTTACAGAATACACTTTATTTCAATACCTAGATATTAATAAAAAGGTATCGATACTCTTCGTGTAAAGGTATCGATACTCCTCATGGTATCGATATAAATCCCTGATTTCGATACCTAGATATTAATAAAAAGGTATCGATACTGCTCGTGTAAAAGTATCGATACTCCTCCATGGTATCGATATAAAGCCCTGGTTCGAAGTGCCGACAAAGTTTTAAATACCGGTGATCAAATTCGGAACTACAGAGATTTTCATACATTAACTTGACGTTTCCATACACTAGCAGCGCCACTGTTAGCGAGTCCAGCCGCAAATATGGCTGAATTGGTTCAAATGACGCATTGTCAAAGATGCTAAAATTCGAACGATGTCGATAATGAGGAAAACTGATTTTATCTGGTCATTTCCATACATAAGCTGCAGGTGTTGCACGATTTTTCATAGGTCATTATCATCATTATTACAGCGGTCCACTACTGGACAAAATCCTCTCCCAAGGATACTTTGTTCCATGGGAGGATATTGCCATACCCCCGTGTGCCATACTCAAGTTGCCATACCACGCTTGGCAGGTGGGTTGGCGAGCACAGTTTCTCTGGCTTATTGTGTTGATGCTGCTGCCCATGGAAAAAAAATTAAGCTGGGAAAGAAAAGGAGTTTCTTGGATTTAGGAAGGTATTGAGTTGCTTCTTCTTTACGAGTCAAAATAGCTATAAAATAAATATATTACTAGCTGTGTGGTATCCGGCAGAGTAGAATAGGACCACTCCAAGTCTTCCCGTGAATGTCGTAGAAGGCGACTTAGGATATACAAGCTAGACAAAGCTTATAAACATCTGTAAGACCTCTCCAACCCGTCTGGCCGACGTGGAGAATGTAGGCTAAGTACTCTGGCTGCTCTGGCCAAGTATGGCTAGTAGTACAGAGAGGGTCATGCTTCTGTAGTGGAGACTAAAAAGGACCTGATGATGAAATATGTTACGTTCGACCAGAATTTGGCGCTTTCAACGATCATTTGCCTCAAGTCTGCTACAGTACAGGAAGTAGGACAGCTGGGGCGATTCATCAGATATCATTGTCTAAACAGCGGCGAATATCTATACTAATATTATAAAACTGAAGAGTTTGTTTGTTTGTTTGTTTGAACGCGCTAATCTCAGGAACTACTGGTTCGAATTGGAAAATTCTTTTTGTGTTGGAAAACATCACGGTGTGACCAATAGGAGCGAAGCATCAATAAAAAATGTTTTGAAAACGGGGGAAAATTATTCATCTATACCTTATAACAGAAATTTCTGCGGACGAAGTCGCGGGCAACAGCTAGTATAAGGATAAAATCTAAACATCGTGTAACATAACATAACCAACGACGTTCCCGTGAAGGGGTGGCTCAGCCCGTAAAAATGAACAACTCTTCCTATAAGACCAATGCTAGAAACTAAAAAAAAAATACATTTTCATACAAAAGTGTTTAACCGCTACACAGATTGTTGTTGGAGAAACACCACCTAACCCGGTTATCGCGGCATCTTCCAACACCAACCCGAAGTTTAATAAGCAACTTCCAGACTGGCCAGGAAAGTTCAAAATTGGGATACTACTCACTTGGATGAATGGGGGAACAATAGGGTTGCCAACTATACTGTTTTTTACGACATTATACTTTTTACTGTTGAACGAAAATAAATCATACAAAATACTGTTTTCAGCATCAAACTGCTTAATATACCTATTTATTTTAGTTTAGAGGCCAGAGAATCCCTAAAACTATGTATTTCAATTAAATAAAAAAAAATACTTTTAATTTTTCTAAAATTCTGTTTAACATTCTTTACAGACTTAAAATACTTTATTTCTTGTAAAAAAAAGTTGGCAACCCTAAGCAGGTAGCAGCTCGGGAGGCCGCCCGGGCGCACGTACCCATGCCATATCTGCTACCACCGGACAGGCAGTTTAGGATTAGGATGACACCGCTGACTTATTTCATAGGTCGTATTTATATAATACTAGCTTTCGCCCGCGGCTCCGCACGCGTCAATGTCGATCCCTCGGGAATAGTACTTTTTCCCGAGATAAAAGGTAGCCTATGTCCTTCTCCGCACTCCAGAGAACTTATATGCAAAATTTCATGATGATCGGTTCAGTAGTTACGGCGTGAAAGCGTAACAAACAAACAAACTCACTTTGGCATTTATAATATTAGTAAGGACTAGCCAGCGGCCCGTTAGGCAATATGAGAGTTTGCTGTCTCTCCAAGCCTTGCGCACACACGCAACCAACGCCCAAAGCCGGAGGTCCGTCCCTCCTGAGGGCCCTTTGGTGATGTTGTCTATAAAGGCTGAGGGCACTCTGCCCTCGCCGATAAAGTAGCGAAAGCTCAGTTGGCGCTAGCAACAGTCATTAAAAAAAAAAACTAGCCTATGTTTTCTACGTATAGGGAAAGATTTTAAAATTTAACAGGCAACATTCGCTTCCATGGTGGTCTGGGAGAAAACAAAAAAACGTAGAATGTACCAGCTGCTTCTCTTCCCGCGCAGATCGTAAAAGCCGATCGAGGGAATGAGCAAAAATCTGAACAAATATATAAGTAGGCGACGCGGCTAGCAACCCCTAACTAGTTTGATTCCGCATCCTGCCTACACGCCCACCAACATGCTTCTCCTTTATTTGAAATCGGTTAAAATAAGGTACAAACTGCGGTATAGTCTTATTCTTTTGACCCTTCTGAGGTATACCTAGTCATTCATTAGATGAATCCGTGCTTCGGAAGGCACGTTAAGCCATTGGTCTCGGCTGCCATCTGGTAGTCGTTAAAGGAACCACGTCAGAGGCCGAGAGGCGGTCCCGAACAACTCTGACACCAGGGTGTGCATGGTCGATTGGCCGTGTCACCTACACGAAATGATGATGATTCATTAGTATTTGACGGTGTTGTTTGCTTTTAAATTATTCAGACGTCATGTCATGAGCATTGATCGACATGCATAAAATCCTTGCATAAAATAAAATAGGTAGACACAAATATACCTACACATTGTAGCATAGCATGTGAGTGAGACCAATACTTAATTTTTAAGGTTCCGTACCCAAAGTGTACAAACGGGACCCTATTAATATCGCTCCGCTGTCCGCCTGTCTATATGTCTGTCGGTCCGTCACCAGGCTGTATCTCATGAACCGTGATATTTAGACAGTTGAAATTTTCACAGATGATGTATTTCTGCTGCCGCTATAACAACAAATACCTAAAAATATAACAAAATAAATATTAAAAGGGGTTCCCATACAATAAACGTGATTCTTTTGCTCGATATTAATAACAGCAACAGGTAGACGCTTGAAATATTCACAGAATATTTAGTTATACATTCACTATTACTACTACAGGGCTTATTTGGGGCCAGGGGCTCCTGGGGCCTCCGCTTGTTTGTTGCCCCGAGGCCTCCAGCCAGACCTCTAAATCTAACTGCCTCCGTGGTCCAGTGGTTAAGGCGTTTGCTTATAAATCCAGGGGTCGTGGGTTCTATTCCCACGGGAAGCATACTTTGTTTCCAGTTTGGTTAGGACATTGCAGGCTTGAAACACTTGATTGTCTGATAATGGAGATGTTTCCGTGCTTCGGAAGGCACGTTAAGCCGTCAGTCCCGGCTGCCATGGTAGTCGTTAAAGGTACCAAGTCAGAGGCCGAGAGGCGGTTCCGAAGAACTTTGACACCAGGGTGTGCATGGTCGTTTGACCGTGACACCTACTCGAAATGATGATGATGACTTACTATTACATGAAAATCTATGAAACTTATACTTTAATTATTGGGGGTATTATTGAAGAAAAATACATTTATCGTACGGAACATTCCATTCCAGTTCGACTCGCACTTGGACGGTTTTTGGAACATGTTGCTAGTGATCGAGTGAGCAATGACCATAGACAACATAACATGTTCGACCTTACCACCACAATATCCTTGACATTGACCTTAAAACACAAATGGAGTATCCTAAACAGTTTATGAAGATAAAATCTTCGCCAAACACACATTTAATGTTGGGCGGACGAATTAGCGACGATTTTGATTATGTTCAGTGTCCTTCGAGCAACGAAATATGGATGTGGCAATATTATTACTTACAATACCTCTCTTCATAGATTGTTTGTTTTATATTTCATGTGTGTAAGTGGCCAAATGGTGTCAGATTTTTCAAGCTGCCTAAAGGCATCCGACATAGCTTAACGACTGCCATCAATGATGACAGTCTAGACCAACGGCTTTACGTACATTACGACGCACGAAGGAGCCCAAGATATTTTTTATGGCACTTGTGGTCACCCATCCCAGTAAGGACTGCGCCCGGTCTGCTTGACATGAGTAAGCGCTAATAACGCTCACGACCACTGGGCCATCGGGCTCTCTCTTTATAGCCGCTGGTAGGGCGTGCAAGGGGTTCACGTACCCTACTAGATATAGATAAAAATAAAGCGCCTACTATTAAACGGTGTCAAGAAATGCAAGCAAAATAGGCAGGATTATGGCCGCGGGGAGACGCAATTTTTTATTAAATCTATGGTTGAACAATACCCAAAAAGTTTTTAATACACTAAGATAATTTTTCCTTTGACTATCTGATATACTCGTATATACAATAAATTTACTTTATTTCAGATTTCATAGATTAAGTGAGATATTCAATAAATAATATTTGCATTTTAAGGCATCATGAACGCATTTTCTCAAAATCCAATTTAACCCTGTTGATGTAGAATTTCGATTTGGATAATTAAGGTAAAATATTTCGGTTTGTTAAGGCTTTCAATAATAAGTATTTTTAATACAAATCTTTTTAAACTTTTGTGTAAGTAATATTAATGTTTGGCCTGTAGTTCAGTGCAAGAATTATATAGTTTTAGTTTGAATTTATTTTATACAAGCTGTGGCCGCGACTCCGTTCGCGTGTGGGAGCCCACCTTACCATATCTGGAGAAAAAAAATAAGTTGCCTATCCTGTGTCTTGTACGTCTTAATGTGTATTTACCAAGTTTCATTTATAGTTATGGAGAAACATGCATACATACAGAAAAAAAAATAAAAATAGTCAATTTAGTTTCAGTATCATGTATAGAGCTTATAAACACGATATCTCTGTAAACAAAGTAACTTTCTCGTTGACCCTTCATCATCATCATCGTCATAATCATCAGGTCTTTTTAGTCTCCACTGCAGGAACATGACCCTCTCTGTACTACCGGAGCCATACTTAGCCAGAGCAGCCAGAGGATGTGGCCTACACTCTCCTCGCTGGCCAGACGGGTTGGAGAGGTCTTTGACCCTTACAGATTTATTATTAGTATCGATGATGATTAACGTATATAATTGAGGCTTGGCCGCGTATTGAACCTGAGACCCTGTTCAATGCCGGTACCACTGAACTACAGAAGTCTTCAAAACATTAGAAGATGAACAAGAGTGGAATCTGCCGTAATGCCATATCCATTCCTATGGATCTGCTTTCGCACATCGGCAGAATCACGCGACAAGAAAGTGCACAGCCACTGGCGACATATAAAAGGACCTGAAAAATTTACTCAGTTGCATTCCAAGCCCGATGTTGTCACATTTTGTGTATTTTGTTAAAAATTGCTTTAATTTTTTATCAAGTTTTTTTTTTAACTCAATCAACGTTATAACTATTAACTTAAAAAAAAATGTTTTTCTTCAGTAATTTATAAAGGCAAATAAGTGTAACTGACTGGTTATAATAAATTATTAATAAAAATAATTATTTTCCTATCAGACAAGATAATACTTAATAAAATTTTCGATTAATTAAAATAAATTAAAATTACAAAATGATCTTCTATAAACTTTCTTACTTGAAAAAGTATAAAATAAACTAATAAGAAATAGTATTAAAAAAAAAATTAGATATTATTTTTAAAATTTTAAGTTAAAGATAATTTAATTGTCAGGAAACCATTCGATAATACAATGTTATTTTTATATAAATAAATAAAATAACACACAATATTCAACTCAACCAAAAGCAAAAGAATAAAAGACTACGGGAAAACAAAATAAAAAAAAAATACATACCAAAACATAAAAAAAGAAATTATCAATTTTCTTTGCAAAAATAAAAGAAAAAGATGGATTACAACGAGAGCTTGTACCCGCATATTGGACTTCGGTCTCCAAACTTAACCAACTCCACCGTGAGCCTCCAAGAGAACTTTGAAATCGACCAGGAGGATACCAACTGGATCCTCACCTCTTCCTTCATTATATTCACAATGCAGACTGGTAAGTCATTTTAATACCCGTTTTTTTTTTTTATTTTGTCTTTGACTTTGACTTTGATCCTCCATTGTGTATACAGAATCAGAATCAGAATCTTTATTTGCATAAAATATGGTATAAAAGGTGTTAGTATACTTGTTAGTAGCGCACATATTTTACCAATTCAGGTGGTAACCACCACGTGGAATTCCCTTCCCGCGTGACTGACCCCCGACTCCCTTACTCGTAAAATTTAGGGATTTTCAAGGCAAGAATGAATAGGCAGCCTCCGTGGTCCAGTGGTTAAGGCGTTTGCCTGTTGACCCGGTCGTGAGTTCGATTCCCACCGGAAGCATACTTTGTTTAGTTGTTTCCAGTTTGGTTAGAACATTGCAGGCTTAAATTACCTGATTGTCTGATAATAAAGATGATTCCGTGCTTCGGACGGCACGTTAAGCAGGTGGTCCCGGCTGCCATCTGATCTGGTAGTCGTTTAAGGAACCACGTCAGAGGTCGAGAGGCGGTTCCGAAGAACTCTGACACCAGGGTGTGCATGGTCGATTGACTGTGACACCTACTCGAAATGATGATGATACATACTTTCACGTTTTTTTCCCTTACAGGGTAGACAGAGCCTAGATCTTTACTACCTGAAGGCCACGTTTAGCATGTGGGCATTAGGCGGAACATTAAATCAAACTAGTGATGGGTTACAATTACAAGCCGCATCGCCTATTTACATGATTGCTCAGATTTTTGCCCATTCCGTCGATCGGCGTTTACAATAAAAAAATTATGATATAGGACGGCAAAAGAACAAGCGAGTCACCTGATGGTCAGTCATCGCCGTTGCCCTGGACAATTGCAACACCAGGGTGTGACAGGAGCGTTGCCGGCCTTTTAAGGAGTTGGGGAGGACATGGGGGGTAAGAAATAGGGCGGGGGATGTAAGGATGGGCCTCCGGCTCTCTCACTTTCTGAACGAAGCATAGAAGCGGTAAAGCTTTCACTCAAACGTCGATTTTCTGTGAGAGTGTATAGAATAATTGGTATTCTGGATTTATTTACGTAAATATTAAACCAACTCTTTCAAGTCTTTGGCGACTTCATCCTTCCAACGATATCTTGGACGCCCCACTGGACGGCGCCCGGAAGGTAGACCATGATAGGCTTTCTTTGCGGCTCGATCATCTCCCATCCTCTCCACATGTCCTAGCCAGCGAAGTCGGGAAGATTTTATTTCTCCGATGATGTTCGGCTCAGACATTAGCTCAAGCTAGCTTGTAGCTTGTATTCGGGTCCCTGAGCCAGCGAAGTAAGTAAGTAAGTAAATATTGAACCATATCTACATAATTTATTATATCTCTATTTATTTATCTAAGAAGTTTTCCTCGAAACACTGCCAGTACAGTAAGATTAATTTTATTATTTATTATTGTAATTTTAAAGCCTTGAAATTATAATTGTGACCTTAAAACGTTTCTAAGTTACGAGTTACATTAGGTACTTATTTCCTTAAACAGGTTAATTATTTAGATTTATTTCCTGTAAAAAATTATACCTTTTCCTTGACGTAGGTTTAACCATTTCAACGAGTTCCCAGCATTGGTCTCATAGAAAAAGTTTGCCTTTACAGCGCCCCGTAATACCTGGCGCCCGGGTGCGCCGCACCCCTTAGACCCCGTGTTTAGACGGCCCACACCGCTAGTATACCATTATGTTCTTGTTTCAGGATTCGGCATGCTAGAATCTGGCTGCGTCTCCATAAAGAACGAAGCCAATATCATGATGAAGAATTTAGCCGACATCTCACTTGGAGGTGAGTTTCTCTACAGTTAAATATCATAGTATATAGTATCACGTCTTTTTTGCTTGCGGGGTAGACAGAGCCTTGGTCTCTAAGACCTGAAGGCCACGTTTAGCATATTGGTGGGCATTAGATGGAAAACGGAATCAAAACAGTGATGGGTTGCTAGCCGCATCGCCCATTAACATGATTTCTCAGATTTTACCCATTCCCTCGATCGGCTTTTACGATCTGCGCGGGAAGAGAAGCAGCTGGCATACTCGACTTTTTTTTCTTTTCTCCCAGACTAGCATGGAAGAGTAAATAATTCTAAACTAAAAATCTAAATTAAAACTTAAATTAAATAAAATATTGATGCCAAATCGAAGAATGAAGAGAGTTGAATATCATATCATTATTACAAACTTCTCGATATATCCCTTCCCGCAGGAAGATACAGATTATTCAAATATAAGGTATTATTATAGTATATTTGATGGAAGGTACTATGATAACAAAATTTTAGTAAGAAGTCAAAACATTACTGATGAAAATTGTATCGTTCGATCTCGTTCTCAAATTCTCAATAAAAAAATGGAAAATCATTAATATTATTACTTAACTGTGTATGCTACGTTTTAGGTACTTTGTTCAGAAGTAAAAGACAGGTACCCGGACAGAAGTAAAAGAGCGGGGGAGGGAGGCAGGTGCACTGGACACGCCACTGGTATATGTTGCCCTGAGAGCAACACACTGATTTTCAGCTATGGCCTGTCATCAAGTGCGTGTGCGCTTCAAATAACTTATGTGGAAAATATGAGGAAAAAACTTAGTTATAGGTATAATCTTTCATATAAAAAAAGCCACTTCTTTCAAAGTACTGGGCCGATTGTGATGAAATTGTAATGGAACCAACTTGAACGCATAACATTTCAAATAAAAAAAAAATTAAGTCGGTTTATATGAAGGAGTTCTGACGTAACAAATATTAAAAAAAAAAACAGAATTGACCTTCTTTTTCTGAAGTCGTTTTAAAACGGGATTTTAAATTTTAACGCGATCCTTTTGTTCCCAGGCCTAACTTACTGGATCTTCGGCTACGGCTTTTCATTCGGCCAGAGTCAGTACACAAACCCCTTTCTCGGGTTAGGGGATTTCCTGGTAGACCCGCCAGTCGGAGACGCACTCATGGGACCAGTGTTCGCGTCTTTTCTGTTCCAACTGTCTTTTGCGACCACGGCTACCACTATCGTCAGCGGCGCCATGGCAGAAAGGTAATGAACAGAACACATCATCATCATCATCCAGAGGAGTCCGATGGCCCAGTGGGCAGTGGTAGTCATAGGTCCAAGACTGTACAACAAATTACCGCACACATACAATTTTAAAAATCTTTTTAAAATTAAATTAAAGAAAATTGTAATTAAATCTATACTAATATTATAAAGCTGAAGAGTTTGTTTGTTTGTTTGAACGCGCTAATCTCAGAAACTACTGGTTCAAATTGGAAAATTCTTTTTGTGTTGGATAGTCCATTTATTGAGGAAGGCTTTAGGCTATGAAACATCACGGTGCGATCAATAGGAGCGAAGCATCAGTAAAAAATGTTTTGAAAACTGGGGAAAATTAGTCATCTATACCAAAGACAATATTGTCTTTGTCTATACTAATTAATTATAATTTATAACAACAGAAATTGCCACGGATGAAGTCGCGGGCAACAGCTAGTAATATTATAAAGCTGAAGAGTTTGTTTGTTTGTTTGTTGGAACGCGCTAATCTCAGGAACTACTGAGATGAAGATGAGTAATTTTCCCCCGTTCAAAACATTTTTTATTGATGCTTCGCTCCTATTGGTCTCAGCGTGATGTTTTATAGCCTAAAGCCTTCCTCAATAAATGGACTATCCAGCACAAAAAGAATTTTCCAAATTGAACCAATAGTTCCTGAGATAAGCGTGTTCAAACAAACAAACAAACAAACTCTTCAGCTTTATAATATTAGTATAGATATAGATTTACCTTTTATTTTAATTATTTTATATTTAAGGTTTTTTTTAGTATGAATATAGTTAGGTTTATTTATAAGTAGTTTTTAAATTAAGAAATTATATTATTAAGAAATTAGATAATTAGAATATCTAATGGAATTTATTTTAATTATTATATTTTTGCCATATTTCTTTCTAATAAATAAAATTGAATCGAATTCTTCTCGTAAGCAGGCATTCTACTCTTTTTCTTCTTTACAGGTGCAACTTCAAAGCCTACTGTCTGTTCTCATTCCTCAACACTATCGTGTACTGTGTACCAGCAGGCTGGGTGTGGGGTTCCCACGGGTTCCTTAACAAGATGGGAGCTGTTGACATAGCTGGCTCCGGTCCTGTTCATTTAATAGGTAGGTTGAGAATGGTCATCATCATTTCGAGTAGATGTCACGGTCAATCGACTATGCACACCCTGGTGTCAGAGTTCTTCGGGACTGCCTCTCGGCCTCTGACGTGGTTCAAGGACTACTAGGTGGCAGCCGGGACCAACGGGTTACCGTGCCTTCCGAAGCACGGAATCATCTTTATTATCAGACAATCAGGTGATTCAAGCCTGCAATTTCTAACCAAACTGGAAACAACTAAACAAAGTATGCTCCCCGTGGGAATCGAACCCACGACCCCCGGGTCTACAGGCAAACCATGAGAATGGTTATAACCACCTACCACCACCGCACCGCCTGTCACAGGAGTAAAGTCCATCCCCACACCCTTGACACTTCCCCAAAAATGTCAGAGCGTCACGTGTTTTTTCCCTCGAACGGCAGGATTGTGGAATGGGCTCCCGAGGTTTTCCTTTTGTGCTATGACTTGGGATCCTTCAAAAGGCGTGTTTACAGGTATCTTAAGAGTCGGCAACGCATCAGCACCACTTCTGGTATTGCAGATGTCCATGGCGATGGTGACCACTTTCCATCAGGTGGCTCGTCTGCTTGCCGTACACACATAAAACAAATGTGATCCTTTAACCGTTAATTTGTCCAAAATGTCCCTTTTATTAAAAATATATTATCTTCGTCATTGTCCGGTTTCCACGACCCACTGCTGGGTAAAAAATAGTCGTGTGGTTTCCGGCAGAGTAGAATAGAACCACTCCAAGTCTTCCCATGGAGGTGGTAAGAGGCGACTTAGGAAATACAAGCTAAACAAAGCTTATAAACATCTAAGAGACCTCTCCAACCCGTCTGCCCAGCTTGGAGAGTATAGGCCTAGTCCTCTGGCTGCTCTGGCCATGTATGGCCCTAGTAGAACAGGGAGGGTCGTGCTCCTGTAGTGGAGACTAAAAAGGACCTGATGATGATGACGATGACTGCTGGGTATGTTGCTGGGTACGATCTTTTTCAGGCTCATCACATAGATTGCGCCATAGATTTATCACAACTATGAATCCACCATATTATGAGAAAATTATATCACGAGAAATATCTTATTTTAGATGAAAAATATATTTTTGGCTTATATTAAAACAATATCTTTCAGTTTTACTTGGTTTTACCAAGTTTAGGCTAACGCCATCTAGTGAGGGCTGGAAGTCTATAACTATTGCACTACAGCGCCCTCTCCGCTGTCCATAGTGGCAGCTAGTGGAACTAACTACCACAGCCTGCCGTCAACTGGCCTGCTGCTTTTAACTGGCCTTAAGTTGGGCCAATATTTTTGTATGAGGATGGCAGTCTATATATTAGTCATCATTATTTCGAGTAGGTGACACGGTCAATCGACCATACCAACCCTGGTGTCAGAGTTATTCGGAACTGCCTCTCGGCCTCTGACGTGGTTCCTTTAACGACTACCAGATGGCAGCCGGGACCAACGGCTTAAGTGCCTTCCGAAGCACGGTATCATCTTTATTATCAAACAATGAGGTGATTCAAGCCTGCAACGTCCTAAACAAAGTTGAAACCACTAAATAAATAAATATATACGGACAAATCACACAGATTGAGCTAGCCCCAAAGTAAGTTCGAGACTTGTGTTATGGGATACTAACTCAACGATACTATATTATATAACAAATACATATATAGATACACATCCAAGACCCAGGCCAATCTGAAAAAGATCATTTTCCATCTTGACCTGGCCGGGGATCGAACCCGGTCACTCCGTGTCGCAGGCTGGCGTGTTGACCGCTGCGCCACGGAGCTAATCAAAGTATGCTTCCCGTGGGAATCGAACCCACGACCCCCAGGTTGCAGTTATACATATATTAGTATTATATTGTCTTTGGTATAAGCCTCCTTTTGTCTACGCCATTCATTTCTATCCCTTCGAAAATCATCTATTAGGACATAATTCTGAACAAGTTTCTGTGTTTTAGGTGGTTCCTCAGCCTTTGCCTCTGCCCTCATGCTAGGCCCACGGCTGGGCCGATACGCAAAAGGAGACGCGCCACTACCCCTCGGCAATCCTGTTAACGCGGTGATGGGTACCTTTGTGCTGTGGTGGGGATGGCTGGCGTTCAACTCTGGAAGTACTTACGGGGTGAGTAATTGCCATCGTCATACACACGAATCATGTCTTTATCGCTTACGGGATAGACAAAGCTTACAGCTATAAGACCTATATGCGTAAGGGATTGGGCTAAAATCTGCGGAATCGTATCAATAGGAGAGGCTGCTAGCAACCCATTATTTTGATTTCGTTTTTCATCTATACGCCCTCCAACTTGCTAAATGTGGCATATCATAGGCTTTGTCTACCCCGCACGGGAAAGAAACGTGATATTATTACCTATGGTATGTATGTGGCGTGTTGACCACTGCGCCACGGAGCTCGCCATCTCTGTGGCGCAGTGGTCAACACGCCAGCCTGCGACACGAGGGTGCCCGGGTTCGATCCCCGGCCAGGTCAAAATAGAAAATGGTATTTTTCAGATTGGCCTGAGTCTTGGATGTTTATCTATACCTATATGTATTTGTTATCAAATGTAGTATCGTTAAGTTAGTATCCCATAACACAAGTCTCGAACTTAACTTTGGGGCTAGCTCAATCTGTGTGATTTGTCCGTATATATTTATTTACTAGATGTAGCCCGCGAAATCGTAAGCGGCAATTTCTGTTATTATGATTAATTAGTTTTTATTTTTAGTATAGATGAATAATTTTCCCCCGTGTTCGAAACATTTTTTATTGATGCTTCGCTCCTATTGGTCGCAGTGTGATGTTTTATAGCCTAAAGCCTTCCTCAATAAATGGACTCTCAACAAACAAACTCTTCAGCTTTATAATATTAGTATAGAAGTATAGATTTAAAATAATGTAAAAAACGCGATGAAACTGTACAACTAACGTTTCGGAACCTTTACAGTTTTAAATAATGTTCGCATGTAGACGTAAGTTGGTTGACAATAGACAAATGGCAACTTTACCTGCGCCTGCGTCACAGAACATTAGTCCTTGTTCTGAGACCTGCGAACATGAAAACCTTGAAAACTGTTAAGTTACACAGATAGGCTATTACCTGGATTAACACATAGGCTACCTTTCATCCAGGAAAAAAGTACAAGATTGCTATTTTTGAAATTTCCGTTCGTAAATGAGCGATTTATCCACACGAAAATCGCGCGAATACGAGTGGTCACACTTTCAAAAATAGTACCCCTGTTCCCGCGGGATTGACATCAACTCAACGTGAGCAGGGGCACTATTTTTGAAAGTGTGACACTCATCTTTAAGCGTTCGTTTACGTTTAGGAACGGCATCATTTCTAAAATATCACACCAGTTAGCCTATTTATGTACTAACTCAGTGTACAACGTTTTGAAAGTCACTTCAAAATATATTGCGGCTTTTGTATGGTTGACTATTTTTATTTAAGATTTATAAAACGTAATGTATTTTGAAATGACTATCAAAACGTTGTCCACTGAGTTATCAAATAGACCGGCATAGCCGCGAGCGACAGCTAATCCACGCCCAGGAACATCAATGAGTACCTAGGAGTCTAATTTACTTGGGTAAATACACACAATTCGTTATAACATGACATGATTCCAAACAATATGTCTGCAAAGTACAATAACCCATTTACAGTGTAATAAAACATAATTTTCGTGTCAAAAGTAAGACGAATTTCTTACATTTATTCTGAAAACTAAAATACACATTCATGTTAATAGGAAATTAGTTCTGACTGACCGTGAACGCTCCAAGGTTACAGAAAAGCAGATAGGTATATTATCTTCGATTAGCTTGAATTATATATAAATAGACCAATTAGTTTGCACATTACTGTAGCTAGCTTACTCTTGATTGTAAACACGGCCATTTTAAATTTACATGGAATGACAAAATGGCGGACATTAGAAGCACGCCACGCCGATTAGGAAAATGAGAGAGATTTCAGCTAAGTGGTGATCGTTTAACAATTCATGTAGCTGATTGGGTTTCACATTATTTCGCATTTGTGTTACCTTTGTCATGGTCATGGGTGAATAAAATATTTACTTAAATGCTATAATATTTGGAACGTGCCTAGGGTTGCCAACTATTACTGTTAAAAACAGTATTATTCTGTTTTTCACTACATTATTATACTTTTTACTGTTGAACAAAAATAAAGTAGGTATACAATATACTGTTTTCAGCATCAAACTGCTTTGTAACTTTTTATTTAGTCAGAGGCCAGAGAAATTCTACAAAATATGTATTTAAGTATAACATTACAATATTTTTTTAAAATAAATATAATTCTTGTAAAAAAATGTTGGCAACCCTAAACGTGCCCTATCTACCCTACCTCTCCGGTACATGAACTACAAACTGCTTTAATTTTTTTTATTTAGACAGAATCCAGAGAAATGAAAAAAAATATGTATTTATAACATAAAAATATTTTTTTAAATAAATATACTTCTTGTAAAAAAAAATTGGCAACCCTAAACGTGCCTTACCCTACCTTAAAGACTCCGGTACACGAGTAAAGTATACGGGAAAGGCTAATGTTATCTACATTAGCCTACTCTATCGATTCAGATTACTCTACCAGTTTTGGTAAAGTAGATGGGGTGCATGTAAGAAGCCTCCTTGACGTAGTGACTCTCAATAAGTTCAGCGCACCCTGGGGCAACAATCTGCGAGAAAGATCTAGTCGGTAACGCAGATTGGCTAATCCTCTACCACAA
Source organism: Elegia similella (assembly GCA_947532085.1). Lineage (NCBI taxonomy): Eukaryota > Metazoa > Arthropoda > Insecta > Lepidoptera > Pyralidae > Elegia > Elegia similella. The sequence goes on from OX383953.1 coordinate 8,023,033, forward strand.
AATTATCATCATCAGGTCATCTTTTTTGTCTCCACTGCAGGAGCATGACCCTCTCTGTACTACCGCAGCCATACTTGGCCAGAGCAGACAGAGGATTTGGCCTAAACTCTCCTCGCTGGCCAGACGGGTTGGAGAGATCTCATTGATGAAGCTTTGTTTAGCTTCTATTTCCTAAGTCGCCTCTTACACCATCCATGGGAAGACTTGGAGTGGTTCTATCTACTCTGCCGGAAACCACACTGCCTCGCAAAATGGCTGGGACCAAACAACAACTGCACTTTTCAGCGCCAAATAACCAAAGGTTTCAAAAGTTTTAGAGGAACGTACCTACATTTATAGATTACTAGCTTTCGCCCGCGGCTCCGCCCGCGTCAATGTCGATCCCTCGGGAATAGTACTTTTTCCCGGGATAAAAGGTAGCCTATGTCCTTCTCCGTACTCCAGAGAACTTGTATGCAAAATTTCATGATGATCGCTTCAGTAGTTACGGCGTGAAAGCGTAACAAACAAACAAACAAATAAACAAACAAACTCACTTTCGTATTTATAATATTAGTAAGGATTGATTGCGTACAGCTTACATTATCAAATATAGTAACAATTCCCTTTCGCCGTTAGTATGGAGATATATCATCATCAGGCCCTTTTTAGTCTCCACTACAGGAGCACGACCCTCTCTGTACTACTAGAGCCATACTTGGCCAGAGCAGCCAGAGGACTTGGCCTACACTCTCCACGCTGGCCAGATGGGTTGGAGAGGTCTCTTAGATGTTTATAAGCTTTGTTTAGCTTGTATTTCCTAAGTCGCCTTCTACGACATCTTCGATCACATAATGTGATTGACGACATCCACGGGAAGACTTGGAGTGGTCCTATTCTACTCTGCCGGATACCACACGGCTACTTCTAATCTTATTCCTTCTCATCATGGAGATATACATAGGGCGCACTGTAAGTTTCCGGAACTGGCCACTTACATAATCAATATTTAAAATTTTATTGCAACATTTGAAAATAGAACTCTTTGGCTGTAGAATGCAGTTTGTTTCATTTGACTGTCTTTTGTTTTTACCTTGTAGTGCCATTTAAAAAATTGTGTGTCTGCATCAACATGGATTTAACTCGGGAAAATTTTCGTAGTATGATTTTCTACGATTTTAAGTGTAATTTGACAGCTCAACAGAGCATCGCTCGGCTTGAAACAGCTTTTGGCAATGAAGCACCATGCAAGACAACTGTTTATAGCTGGTTTGCAGAATTTAAGCGTGGTCGTATCAATCTCAGTGACGAATCTCGCGATGGTCGGCCGTCCACCGCTGTGACCAACAAAAACATCGATGCTGTGCGCCGTATGATTGAAACAGACAGGCATGTGACCTACCATGAAATTCGCGCATCCTTAGAAATAGGCATGAGTCAAATACAATTAATCCTACACAAACATTTGGGTGTGAGAAAGCTGTGCTCGCGGTGGATACCACACAACTTTACCGAGGCTCAAAAAACGGACCGCGTCACTTGGTGCAGTGCCATGCTTACCAGATTCAACTAGAGATTGCAATCCGGATACTTCGAAATCCGAAAAACACTGAAAAATCCGGATTTTCAAACTTTTTATAAATCCGGATTTCAGTATCAAAATCCGGTTTTTTCGTATTTTTGTTTTAAGTACAGCTCATCATCTTAATTGATCGGTTTTGATTAAGCACCATCTTTTTTATTGTTTTTATTGACGATTTTCAACCAGCACACAAATTCGCAAAAAAATTTAGGCTATGACTTAAGGGATTTTTGATTGAAAACACTAGACTACGCGGACAGTTAAACGATGATTATCAAAACATTATAAAGCAAGTCCGGGCGTTGGTGAAGATATTTAAAAATTCACTGGCTATGAATGACATGCTTCAAAAATATGTACTAGCAGAATTCGACAAAGAGTTAGGTCTTGTTTTGGACTGTTAAACGGGATGTTATAGTCTAGCTACAATGATGGAACGTATCTCAAAGCTGAATTTAAGTGTACAAAAAGCATTAATCGATATTAATCTAACAGGCCGCGGTATCGTCACCAAACCCCTTAGACTCTAGTTCGGAAACCGTGTGCAAATCTGACCTTAACCTACTCGTACTTAGCTTTAAGGAACAACTTGATCGCCAACATTCTATTGTCAGAACTAGGAGTGCCCTACTCTACAGCAGCAGCCGTCGACTTCAGGCAGCAGGGCTGATTTACCTGCATATATGCTAATACATGTGAAAATGGCATTTTCTGAAAAAGGTTGTGGAGAAATTTAAAAATGGATTAAAGACGTTGCTAGCCGTTCCGCCGATTAGTCTGGAATCAGAAAGAGCCATTTCCAGGGTTGGAATATTCTGCAATAAATTAAGACCACGGTATAAATGACGAAACATTCAACGCTTTTACATATGTTTTGAAAATACCGCTTCATGAAAAAATTAAAATCTTAATTGTTATTTACGGTTAGATTGCTATTTATTTTAATTTTTCATTGTGTATATACGTAGTGTATCAATATTTAAAATACAAGGTCTTTCGTTTAAAAATATTAATACTATATACTTAAAATTTTTATTGTACTTTACATGTTGCGAATATCGCATTATGAATTTGACTTACAAAACGTGATTTTTGTTTAAATTTTATAATGTGAATTTAATTAACAATGTAAACGTAAATTTTACATTCTGACTATACAGGTCCTATTTGAAACTTTTATATTTTAAGTACATAGTAGTTCAGCGGTTATTTCAAGACCTCTAATTCGACTGATTTTTCATGTGATAACTAAATATTTTACTTTGTTTTGTGTTCTTTTCAACTTTATCGTAAATGTTAGTGAATTGTGAATTTTAAATAAGCTAAACTAGAAATGATACAAAATAAAATTAAAGCTTCGAAAAATTCGGATTATCCGGATTTTTGAGCAAAGAAATTCTAAAATCCGGATTTGAAAAATATCCGGATTTTGCAATCCCTAGATTCAACGAAGGTGCGTCAAATTTGGTGTGGGACATAGTAACAGGTGACGAAACATGGATTTATTGCTACGATCCCAAAACAAAGCAGCAATCGAGCGTATGGGTCTTTTAAGATGAGCCTCAAGACTCAAGAGCCGTAATAGTTTCTTACGGCAACCAAATATTAGCCCTAAACAAGCTCCCAAGGCCAGAGTGGAACAATGGTTTAACAAATACCCGCCATCTCCAAACCAGATACCGCCTGCTGAGAAACTACCACCGGGTGGCACTCTGCCCTGGCCAGTCTGGAAGTCTTTAAACAGACTGCGGGCTGGTGTTGGCAGATGCCACGAAAATAGAGTCAAGTGGGGTTTCTCCAAAAATAGTGAGTGCCACTGTGGTGCTATCCAATCTATGAGCCACCTCTTTGTGTGCCCAGAAAGCCCAATTTCTTGCTCTCAACAAGATCTGAATGAGGCAAACGAGCGAGCAATTACGGTAGCAATGCACTGGTCGAATCATATTTAATTAAACGCAAAAGCCATTTTACGACTCAATAGAAGAAGAAGATGAGCCGAAACCAACCAAAGTGGCGCGCGTAAAAAGTGCATCTAAGCGGATGATTGCTTCTTTTTTTAATAAAACTGGACACGTGGTTACTTTTGCTTTAGAGAATCGTCGTACAGTGAATAGTGACTGGTACACGACCATTTGTTTGCCGGAAGTTATTGACGAACTCCGTAAAAATAACCGTAAACGCCGTATCATCCTGCACCACGACAATGCTAGTTCTCACACGGCCAGACAGACAAACGACTTTTTGAAGGCGAAAAATGTAGAACTCATGAGTCATCCTGCATACAGTCCCGACCTGGCACCTTGTGACTTTTTTCTGTTCCCAAAAATTAAGAACCAATTACGCGGTCAACGATTTTCATCACCAGAAGAGGCTGTCGAGGAGTATGAAAAACACGTTTCAGAGGTCACCACAGAGGAGTGGCACAAAAGTTTTCAAAACTGGTTTCATCGAATGAAAAAGTGCATAGACGCCAAGGGAGATTATTTTGAAAAACAATAAATTAATTTTGTACCTTTAATAGTATTTTTTCATATACATTCCGGAAACTTATAGCGCGCCCCACGTATAAGAGCATTAATCTTTTATGCACGTATTTTTTTTGTTTTGTTTATTTTACTATCGTTTCCTTAGGTCAGCGGTGCCAAATGGCAATACGCTGCTCGTGCTGCCGTCATCACCATGATGGGGTCCTTCGGAGGAGGAGTTTTCGGCTTGCTGTAAGTAAAACCAATGACCCTTTCACCGTTGCCGTGCGCTCAGCGTGAAGCATAGTGAATCCTTACCAATATTATAAATGCGAAAGTGAGTTTGTTTGTTTGTTTGTTACGCTTTCACGCCGTAACTACTGAACCGATCATCATGAAATTTTGCAAACAAGTTCTCTGGAGTACGGAGAAGGACATAGGCTACCTTTTATCCCGAGAAAAAGTACTATTCCCGAGGGATCGATATTGACGCGGGAGGAGCCGCGGGCGAAAGCTAGTCGAAAATAAATACTTACAACGCATACGGATATGCACATGTTAAGTGTTGCACTTTATTATGAGATATTAAAGTGTATAACATTGTGTCTTAGAACCCCCACCCCGAATAGCAGAATAATTCATTATCATTTCGTGTAGGTGTCACGGTCAATCGACCATGCACACCCTGGAGTCAGAGTTCTTAGAAACCGCCTCTCGGCCTCTGAGGTGGTTCCTTTAATGACTACCAAATGGCAGCCAGGAACAACGGCTTAACGTGCCTTCCGATTTCGATGCCCATCGAAGGTACTTATACATTTTTCGTTGGTTCAAGGGTATTATTTATACCCAAATTTAATATCAAACGTTTACTTCCAGATTCACTTTGATAAAGAACAAAGGGAAAGCGGAAGTCATGGATCTCATCAACAGCATATTAGGATCCTTGGTGTCCATTACGGGTGAGTAATTTGGCAAAAAAAATTTTTTTTTCAAAACTATCTAATTAATCATCAAGATAAATCGTTATCCTTATCCTTACTAATATTATAAATGCGAAAGTGAGTTTGTTTGTTTGTTTATTTGTTTGTTTGTTTGTTTGTTTGTTACGCTTTCACGCCGTAACTACTGAACCGATCATCATGATATTTTGCATACAAGTTCTCTGGAGTACGGAGAAGGACTAGGCTACCTTTTATCCCGGGAAAAAGTACTATTCCCGAGGGATCGACATTGACGCGGGCGGAGCCGCGGGCGAAAGCTAGTAAATAAATAAATATATATAACATACTAGCTTTCGCCCGCGGCTCCGCCCGCGTTCAATAGTTACGGCGTGAAAGCGCAACAAACAAACAAACAAACTCACTTTCGCATTTATAATATTAAGGAAGGATTTCTTAATAAGTGAGATCTCAATGTGTTACAAACCTAAACAGATCGAAAGAAAAGTTTTTTTTTTAATTGACTATTTAGCTAACTTCCAGTGAGCTTTTGCTACTTCACCGGGCGTTTGAGGCGAGGGCAGAGTGCCCTCAACCTTTTAGACAACATCACCAAAGGGCCCCCAGGAGTAACGAACCTCGGCTTTGGGCGTTGCCTGTGTGCGCAAGGCTTGGAGAGGCAGCAAACTCTTATATTGCCCGATGGGCCGCGATTACGTGCATGAATAGCCTGAAGGGCCAATCTGAGAATCTATGGCAAAAGCCTTTCAGCAACTCTAATTTTTTGCCTTATGGGCCGAAAGCTACGTTGCTAGAAGGGCTTATCCTGAGTGCAAGAAAGGAAAGAAAACCGGCTGGCAAGTGCAAGTCGGATTGAGGGTTCCGTAGGCGCACGGGTCCCGTACCATCCTTATCCTTACTAATATTATAAATGCGAAAGTGAGTTTATTTGTTTGTTTGTTTGTTTGTTACGCTTTCACGCCGTAACTACTGAACCGATCATTATGAAATTTTGCATACAAGCTCTCTGGAGTACGGAGAAGGACATAGGCTACCTTTTATTCCGGGAAAAAGTACTAATCCCGAGGGATGACATTGACGCGGGCGGAGCCGCGGGCGAAAGCTAGTTATTTATAAAAACGACAAAAAAGAATCAAGTCTGTTGTATGGGAGCCCCCTTTAATATTTGTTTTATTTTAATTTAATTATTTATTTTTAAAGTGAAAATATAACTTAATATTCTGTGAATATTTCAAGCGTCTAGCTGTTGCCGTTATATATATCGAGCAAAAACAAGCAAAAAATATCACGTTTGTTGTATGGGAGCCCTCTTAAATATTTATTGTATTCTATTTTTTAGTATTTGTTGTTATAGCGGCAACAGAAATACATCATCTGTGAAAATATCAACTTTCTAACTATTACGGTTCATGTGATACAACCTGGTGACAGACGGGCAGACAGACAGACAGCGGAGCGGTATTAATAGGGTCGCGTTTTAGCCCTTTGGCTACGGAACCCTAAAAATGAGAATTAAACATCATCATCAGGTCCTTTTCAGTCTCCACTACAGGAGCATGACCCTCTCTGTACTACTAGAGCCATACTGAATTAAACATATAAACAATGATTCCAGCCGGGTGTTTCCTGTACCGGGCCTGGGAGGGTCTGGTCATCGGGTTCATTGGAGGGGCCATCGCCTGCATCACAACTCCCCTATTTGACAAAATAAAAGTTGATGACCCAGTTGGTGCATCGGCTGTACACGGAGCCTGTGGTTTTTGGGGTAAGGTATTTTCTTTTATCCCATCCAAACAGTTTTGCAGCCAATTATGTCCCATCTCAACGCTGGACAGACACCCCTTTCTGCTTCCACATTTTTGACGGGTAACTTCTTATGAATCGATGAACGCCGCGCCGGCTAGTCGCATGAGAAAGTGTCACGTTCCGCATGCCGAGAGCGCGGAACAAGCGATAGAAAGGCATGATCGGCCTAAGCGTTCGGCTTGTGACGCATCTATTGCATAGCTAACTCTCTTCCACCATTATCACGTAAAACTATCCTTACTAATATTATAAATGCGAAAGTGAGTTTGTTTGTTTGTTACGCTTTCACGCCGTAACTACTGAACCGATCATCATGAAATTTTGCATACAAGTTATCTGGAGTACGGAGAAGGACATAGGCTACCTTTTAACCCGGGAAAAAGTTACTATATATTAGTTATATATACTATTCCCGAGGGATCGACATTTACGCGGGCGGAGCCGCGGGCGAAAGCTAGTTGTTCATAAACTGACTTTACAGACCACAAATTTTTTTATGGACTCTGTAGCTAGCTTGAGTTTCCGTTATTTCACCGGTCATTTGAGGCGAGGGCAGAGTGCCCTCAATGTATATAGGCAACATCACCAGAGGGCGCCCAGGATGGACGGACCTTGGTTTTAGGCATAGCGTGCACAAGACTTGAAGACACAGCAAACTCTCAAATTCCCTGAGGGCCGCAATTGCATGCATGCAATGACTGAAAGACCAATCGGAGAAACAATGGCAGAATCAGTAAAATTTTTAAAATGGTCTACGAGAAAAAAATTGGGAGCCTACTGTAATATCATTGAAATTTCTCTTTAGCATAATTCTAGATGGTTTTAACGTTTAAAATGTTCTTTCTAGGGGTCATAGCAGTGGGGCTATTTGCTGATAACCCCATCCCCATGGACACCACCAATGGCAGGTCTGGACTTTTCAAAGGTAAGATATTTTAAACCTACAGAGCCGCTGAACACATTAGCAATTAAATTCAAACTTGGAAAATAAAAATTCTATGAAAGGATGATGCCCAAATGATCCTCCCATGCATGGGGGGTAGCGGTCAGGGCTAGGCTTATTTTTGCTGACATGATGGGATTTGCACAGTGATGACGTCAGCAACATTTAGCAAAATAAACAAATATATTTTGTGAAAATGATGCCAATGTTTACGTAAGCTTGGGGTAGGGAAAAGCTTTTCATACTTTTGCTGACAAGGGGGAGGAGGGGGTTAAAATAGCTGATATATTGCTTACGTAATACTTGAACGGCCCCCCACTCATGAACTTTGACGCGCTTTATCTTTATCAATTAGGTCAATTGGCAAAATAAAAATACGTGTCCGATATTTTTAGATTATCTTACTAATGGACTATTTTTAATATTATTATTTTGACCCAGAACACTAGCTTATTGTACATAAACATAATATCACGAATATGATTTTAACCGACTGAAAAAAAGGAGGAGGATATCAATCCGTTTGTATTTTTTTTTATGTTTGTTACCTCAGAACTCCGCCATTTATGATACTTTCAAGCTGATCCCATTTAAAGTTCATTACAATCGGTTCAGTAGATTGAAGTCGGTTTTTTTTTATATGAAAGACTATCATCATTACAACAGGTGGTGGCTGGTACCTCCTAGGCGTCCAGACCCTCACAGCCATCTGCCTGATGACCTGGGCAGCGGTGGTCACCATGGCCCTGCTGTGGATCATCGATAAAATCATGCCAATCAGGATGGATCCCTACGAAGAGTTGCTGGGAGCTGATCTCACTGAGCATAAAATACGGCACGGTCAGGTAACTTCAATTCTATGTCGATTGGTCTACTGTTTATCTCGTGCAGGAATTTAGAATTTGGGTAATTATGAGGGCTATCATGTGTAAAATTTCCACTAGAGGCGCTGGTGTTGCGTGAGTATCAAATGACATACTGCCTTTCTCGTCCAGTGGTTTTTTTTTTGAAATGTCTATGTAGCTAGCTCCAAGTGAGCTTTCGCTACTTCAACGGGCGTTTGAGGCGAGGGCAGAGTGCCCTCGGCCTTTATAGGCAACATCACCAAAGGGCCCCCAGGAGGGACGGACCTCGGCTTTGGGCGTTGCCTGTGTGCGTTAAGGCGTTTGCCTGTAGACCCGGGGGTCGTGGGTTCGATTCCCACCGGAAGCATACTTTGTTTAGTTGTTTACAGTTTGGTTAGGACATTGCAGGCTTGAATCACCTGATTGTCTGATAATAATGATGATTCCGTGCTTCGGAAGGCATGTTAAGCCGTTGGTCCCGGCTGCCATCTGGTAGTCGTTAAAAGAACCACGTTAGAGGCCGAGAGGCGGTTCCGAAGAACTCTGACACCAGGGTGTGCATGGTCGATTGACCGTGTCACCTACACGACATGATGATGATGGGAATTGAAACCACGACCCCAGGTCTACAGTCAACTCCTTAACAACTGGAACATGGAGGTTGTTCGTAAAAAATGGTAGCCCTCATTGAGCCATTATTTGGACAGCTTCAGTATTTCATTTTCAGCTTTTTTTTTCATTTTCATTTCATTTCTGAAAATGAAAAACAGAGAGGAGTAGAAGGAAGAGAGGGAGGCCCTTGCCCAGCAGTGGGATTTAATAGGCTAATAATAATAATAATAATTCTGGCCTTATAGCGAAGAGTCTCGACCAACACCTTAAGAGACTCTCGCTGGATGGCTGGATCAAGGGCCAGATATAGAAGGCAGCACTCCTGGACGTCACGCATAGTCAGGAGGTTTATTTCTCTGCAGCCTTAACAGCCGGTAGCTTGAGTCTTGCCCCGCTGCTGGCGGCGAGCTAGGTTTAGGTTTTATAATGCTTTTAGGTTTTGTATCATATTTTTATATTTTACTTTTTATACAAATATTATAAAACCTAGGCTTAAGATTAATATTGAATAAAGAGAATAATAATTCAAACTTTTTAAGTCCCGTGGGAATGAAAACACAAATATTGTTTCCTCACAGAGGCAGATGAAAAGCAGAATTTGTCGTCTCGGGACTAACATAATACTATTAATTCAGGCAACATACTCTAAATCTTCGTTGGATCTGGATTCAAAATATTTCCCTCACCAAAAAGTATTAGAGATTGGAATAACATCTACATAAATCATTTCATAAAGCTTGTATTTCCTAAGTCGCCTCTTAAGACCTCCATGGGAAGACTAGAAGTAGTCCTATCGGGTTGGAGAGGTCTCATTGATGTTTATGAGCTTTGTTTACCTTGTATTTAGCCGTGTGGTTTCCGGCAGAGTAGTTTACTACTCTGTACACACGGCTGTAGTATTCTACTCTGCCGAAAACCACACGGCTAAATACAAGGTAAACAAAGCTCATAAACATCAATGAGACCTCTCCAACCCGTCTGGCCAACGAGGAGAGTGTAGGCCAAATCCTCTGTCTGCTCTGGCCAAGTATGGCTCCGGTAGTACAGAGAAAACCTCGTGATTATGTATATATTCAACCACAGGTGGGAGTATCTCGAGCGGTCTCAGCTCTTCGCCCGTTCCACCGCACCAACAGCATTGAAGAAGTTGATGGCATCGGCATCAACACTGGACACACGATCATCTTGGACAAATTGGACGATGTAAGTAGTTTGTTTTTCGTGTAAGTGCCAACACTGAATCATATTTTTTAAGCTGCTTAAAGTCATCTTACATAGCTTAACGACTGCCATCAATAATGACAGCCGGGACCCACAGATAACGTGCCTTCCGAAGCACGGAAGAACTCGAGAATTGTTTGTGCCACTTGCGGTCACCCATCACAGTGGGGACTACGCCCAGGGATGCTTAACTTACGTAAGCGATATTATTGTTCACGACCACTGGGCCTCCGGGCTCCTCGAAGTGTTGGTTCAACAGTTTGTAAGACTGAATTTTTATTTACTTATTTTAAAACTTTATTACAATAATAGAATTGGCGGACTTAAAACCAAAGGCTTTATCTACCAGTCAACCAACAGGTAATGCCGAGATTTAAATATAGTAGACTAGCGACCCGGACCCCGGCTTTTCACGGGTGCAATGTACATATAAACCTTCCTCTTGAATCACTCTATCTATTAAAAAAAACCGCATCGAAATCCGTTGCATAGTTTTAAAGATCTAAGCATCCATAGGGACGAACAGATGCGGGAAGCGACTTTGTTTTATACTATGTAATGATAATGAAGTGCAAAATAATACATAAATACATATTATCACGTCGTTTTCCCTTGCAGGGTAGACAGAGCTCTATAAGATCGGTCTATAGGACCTAAGAGACACGTTTAGCATGTTGTTAGTGGGCGTGTAGATGGGAAGCGGAATCAAAATAGTGATGGGTTGCTAGCCGCATCGCTTACAAACATGATTCCTCAGATTTTCGCCCATTCCCTCGATCGACTTTTACAACTTGCGCGGGAAGAAAAGCAGCTGGTACATTGTTTTTTCTTTTCTCCCAGACCAGCATGATAATCCAAAAACGTGCCAATAGAAACTAAATCCTTACTAATATTATAAATGCGAAAGTGAGTTTGTTTGTTTATTTGTTTGTTTGTTACGCTTTCAAGCCGTAACTACTGAACCGATCATCATGAAATTTTGCATACAAGTTCTCTGGAGTACAGAGAAGGACATAGGCTACCTTTTATCCCGGGAACAAGTACTATTCCCGAGGGATCGACATTGACGCGGGCGGAGCCGCGGGCGAAAGCTAGTAATAAATAAAATACAAACATAATGTAGTTGCAGCGGACTCTAAACTGCTGGAAAATAAAGCATTATATCACCATGTTAAGCAAGAAACTAACAGATGCAGTGCGGCGGAGGCGCGCCACAAGAGGCGCAGAGTCAAAACAACAGAATATTAACATTAATAGTATGTAGCATAAAGTCGATTTTTGTAGTGCGCCCGGCGCCATCATGCGGCGCGCATCTCTTTGCGTTACGCCGCATGATGGCGCCGGGTGTTTTGACTCTGCGCCTCTTGTGGCGCGCCTCCGCCGCACTGTATCTGTTAGTTTCTTGCTTTAGAGATGTAGATTAAATCGAAGAATAATTCTTCTAGAACCCAATCTTTTTTTCTATTTGCCCCTCAAACTTCATTCAGAAGCTTATTTTAGCCAGTGTCTAGTTATTTTTCGAGTTATACTTGCTTGTGTATCAACGAAATGATGGTGTAAGTCATTTCGCCGATTTCGATGGCGCCCCTGGCGACAATTCCTACGAATCCACTGGCTTGATCATATACGACGCAGCAAGGCGAGCAAACACCAGCCCGCTAAGTAAATCTTACTACAGCCGCACCATGACACTTTATTTTAGTTATTCCACACATTTTTCATAAACATGGGCATTTATAACACCAAATTACACCGACTTCACATTATAAACTCCACTAGAAACAATTAGCAAAATAATCCATAACAAAAACCGTGCAGTCCGTAGAAATTCTCGCCAAGAACTCCAATCTTACAACGTCTAATGAATAAATCATTTTTCCACAGATTATAAAGAAAAAAGGCAAAGACGGAAAACTCAAAATGTTCACCAACAACGCCTTCGTCGAGGACCAAGAACAAGGAACAAAAAAGACTGGGATTTTGAATCGAGCCAGCAACCCCGCGGACGACCTCCACCGCGCTCTAGACTCTATGGTTCTCGATTTGAATGCCGCGAAATTACAAAATCGAAAGCTAGGAGAGAGTTCGAAAACTAAGATAGTTCCTGAAAAAATCAAAGGGAAGAAGTTAAAAGAATTATCGGTTCAAGAATTGGAGGATGTTGAGGAAATAAATGCGAATATGGATCGATTTAGACACAGGTTTGGAGAGGACGATTACAAGAGGGATGTCATGCATGCGAATAGTAATATAAGATGGATTGATTAGTCAATTTGTAGATACATATAAATAAATAAATATATACGGACAAATCACACAGATTAAGCTAGCCCCAGAGTACGTTCGAGACTTGTGTTATGGGATACTAACTCAACGATACTATATTTTATATCAAATACATATATATATATAAACACATCCAAGACCCAGGCCAATCTGAAAAAGATCATTTTCCATCTTGACCTGGCCGGGGATCGAACCCGGGCACTCTTGTGTCGCAGGCTGGCGTGTTGACCGCTGCGCCACGGAGACCCAGACAAGTACAGTCCCAGGATATTCAAAAGTAGAATAAATGGGTATCTCTTGGATAGGCATGTAACATCCTCGTCTTCATCGTCACTTACTATCAGGTGAGATGGGAGACAAATGCCTAATCCAACATATAGTAAAAAAAAAGAGAGGCGAGAGAGTTAGGCGAGCCTCGTGGTGCAGTGTTCAACACGCCAGACTGCGACACGAGGGTGCCGGGTTCGATCCCCGGCCAGGTCAAGATGGAAAGTGATCTTTTTCAAATTGGCCTGGGTCTTGGATGTTTATCTATATATGCATATGTTATAAAATATAGCATCGTTGAGTTGGTAACCCAAAACCCATAAGTCTCGAACTTACTTTGGGGCTAGCTCAATCTGTGTGATTTGTCCTATATATTTATATATTTTATTTAGTAGTTGTATTAGGTTGATTTTAACATGACGCCACCGGGTAGCAATTTCCCCTGGGCAGTCAGAAGTCGCTGGAGTTGCAGAGAAAACTGAGTTAGGTGGGGTTTCCCCGGGGAAACCCCACCTAACTCAGATATCTACAGGCAACAAGACATGCGATTGCGGCGATGTTCAATCAATACATGGACAATCAAGACACGGTCAATCGACCGCGCACACAGGAAACAACTAAACAAAGTATGCTTCCCGTGGGAATCGAACCCGCGGCCCCCGGGTCTACAGGCAAACGCCTTAACCACTGGACCACGTTGGCAGTTATAGGGACACATCAAACAAAGCTGTTTTTAATATGAAAAATGGGAGGGGGGGAGACACGTGCTGTTTTTGCATGCCGCGTCCTCATATGCCTAGGGCGGTCAAAACTGTTCATCAGTCCCTGGCATTAAAAGGAGACTACTATCTAGTGTAATTGCAAGCGCGTGCATCTGGACGGCGCTGTTCAAACGCGTGACTCTGAAATCATCCTTAGAATATACTCGATAAGTCGATTAGGACCGCAATTTTTATAATTGCATAAATTAATATTAAGATTATTTTACTGTATATAAAGATACAGCACATATCGTTCATATTAAAAAACAGACTTCTTTCTGAACCGATTTTGATGATATTCAAATGGGTCTTTAAATGGGAACATCGGTTTATAAATGACGGAGTAACAAAAAAATACAACCGAATTGAGACCTCCTCGTTTTATGAAGTCGGTTAAAAAACCAAAGGCCTTTAGTTATTATCTTGTTTTTCGTGGCCAACACTGATGCCAGATTCTTTCAACCAGCCTAACGTATCTCCTGAAACACGAAAAAGCTCTATATATTTTCATGCCACTTATGGTTACCCATCCCAATCGCGCACGCACCTGGTTGCTAATGCTTAACATGTGTAAACGCCCATAATAATAACGCTCACTGGGGTTAGGATCTCGATAGCCCTATTTCGAAACCTAGACTTCTACTAACAAAATTCTCATAAGGTTTAGTTCTTATTATCTCTGTGTGTCAGCACGAATTACGAGCACACGCACACACTTATAACGATGAACATATATACGCATGGCTGCACCTGTGTTCATATAATTAAAACACCATAGTAATTTCCATTTCAAAATATTATAGATTATTAATTATAGGATAAAATTAGTTATTATTATTTCTAGTCCCACATTTAAGTTCTACAGAACTTCTCGATATGTTGTTTTAGTTTACAGTTATATAAGATTTAATAAAAATGTGTACATATAATATAGTATAGAATATGTTAAATAAAAAATATTGATTGTAAAAACTCGTTTTATTTCATGCATAGAAAAATAAATTAATTCATTTGGCCTAGTTTACAAAAATAGTTATTTACGCGTTGCTACGAAGACAAGTATTGTTGAATGGCCATGCTTTAGCTGACCTTATTAGCGTTAATGAAGATGTAGGAAGGCGATAGAAAATGCCGATTTGCAGTTCAATCTCTGAACTATATTGTACCTTCAAATTGTGAGCGAAATTCACCAAAGATATTTTATAATTACCAGAAGGTAATAAAATCACATTAGTTATTTTAAATACTTATTATCTAAACAAAATTATAATCCATCCGTAATTATAATCCGTCCGTAATTATAAGCAGTCGGGCTAAAATACGTATCGACCATTTGAATATAAAATCAGGAGAGTTCATGTAGACGACAGTGTTGACCCCAAATGGCCACTATGAGTTTAAACGCATGCCTTTTGGTTTGGCTCCTAATGCACCTATCTCTCTTTTCGAGTCTGCTACATCAGCTTACATTTGGCTGGTGCCTAGGCTTTCAAAGCAAAGAATGATTAGGTACTAAAAATAAACAATCAAATTACAGAATTATTATACCAATGGCTAATTTCCGTTGGTAAAGCTTTGAAACCCTTTACTGCTTCATTGATATCTTCAACGGGGATCGCTAAAGTGAACAATTTATACTCTTTCTGTACTCTGCTTGTAGTTGTATCACCTGAATTGTATATGGAGTCGGTGTTACGTACTGGTAGTATTATTTCCAAGGCTTGTAGGTGCTCGAAAGCTTTCAATATGACTGGGCGCGGTACCGACTGCGCTGAGGAATTCGCATTGGCGAATTTTGTATATCTGTAAGAAAGCAAATCATCATCATTTCGTGTAGGTGACACGGTCAATCGACCATGCACTTTTTATTACTATATGATAACTGCGCCAACCATGCCTCTATTTACAATATCTTCTACCCAAAGGTTGGCTGGATGAGATTGCGTTATGCGATAAGCCCGCCTTTGTACCTTCCATAAAAAGATATTGTCCTATTTTGTTTAATTTTAAGTGTTGGTGCAATAAAGTATATTCGTTTCATTTCATTTCACACCCTGGTGTTAGAGTTCTTCGGAACCGCCTCTCGGCTTCTGACGTGGTTCCTTTAACGACTACTAGATGACAGCCGGGACCAACGGCTTAGCGTACCTTCTGAAGCACGGAATCATCTTTATTATTGGACAATCAGGGGATTCAAGCCTGCAATGTCCTAACCAAACTGAAAACAACTAAAGAAAGTACGCTTCCCTTGGGAATCGGACCCACGACCACCGAGTCTACAGGCAAACGCCTTAACCACTGGACCACGGAAGCAAATTAAAGTTTTTATAATCTATACTACTATCTTAGGTAAAGACTATAGCTAGGTTCGTTGGAAAGCTGGGAAAGACGAGTTGCGCGATAATAACCTCAATTGCATCATGTATTGCAGGCGCCCAAAGGTTAAGGCAACCACTTTCTAGTAGGTATAGATGCCAGACGACTTAGTAGGAACACTCTTTTAGCCCAAATTTAATGTTCTCAGCCATATAATAGCGCAGGAAACTAAGATCAAAATCAAACATTTAAAAATAATAATGATTAAGCCGAACGAACGTTATAAAAATCGAAAACTCTATATTTTGAATTCTCAATTTACTACCCTTTCTTACCTATGCAAAACCATTTCAAAATTCATCGGTTGCCCATCAAATATCTCCATGCCGTGTTTCATCGCAATGACCAGAGATAACTCGAGAATGGAAAGCGACTGCAGCATCTTCACTCTATGCTCGGGCGCGACGCTCTTGTCTATTGCTGCGGAGACGTCTGCGGCTTCTATGTACGGCTTTCTTGGTGATAGTTGGCATACTAACTGGAACTGAAAAACATTAATGAAATAAAATAAAATTGCATTGAAATTTGAATATCATATCTCTTTTTTAACGTCAGAACACATTAAAAAACGTTAAAATTTATGACATACTTATTTGTCCAGTTAATTATAACAACATCCCTTAAAATCTGTTCAGTCACAATAACATTTTTCTTTTCTTAACTGTCGTTATGGTCATTTCAGTCGGCCAGATTACTGACGTCAAAATCAATATCTAAGTTGTGAAACTGATAAGCATCTACTATGTTATTAGGTATGTTTGACTATACAAGAATACCATTCGGCCAACACTGGTAGAGATATATAAAACAAAATGGCGCTGCCAAAAATTGTATAGGGTTATTATATATTGTTATTTTATATCTCTCTTACGACGCCCCATACACTCATACCTATTTAGGTATTTAGAAGATTTCGTGGAAAAAAAAGGAGTACATATACATACTGACAAATTTACATGATAAACCTTGAAAACATTTATTTATTTAAACTTTATTGCACATTAAAAAGTACAAACAGGTGGACTTAATGCCATAATGCATTCTCTGCCAGTCATCATCATCATCATCATCATCATCATTTCGAGTAAGTGTCACGGTCAATCGACCATGCACACCCTGGTGTCAGAGTTGTTCGGAACCGCCTCTCGGCCTCTGACGTGGTTCCTTTAACGACTACCAGATGGCAGCCGGGACCACCGGCTTAACGTGCCTTCCGAAGCACGGAATCATCTTTATTATCAGACAATCAGGTGATTCAAGCCTGCAATGTCCTAACCGAACTGGAAACAACTAAACAAAGTATGCTTCCGGTGGGAATCGAACCCACGACCTCCAGGTCAACAGGCAAACGCCTTAACCACTGGACCACGGAGGCTGTTAAACCTTGCCAGTCAAACCTTAAGACCAATCCGAGATATATAATGGGTGGTGCGATGAAGTGTTGATAGATAATTTAAATAAATAAAAAACATTGTACACCTTACTTTAGGCAGGCATGCAAATATTGTTTCTTTACTTACTGACGGGGCGGGAATCGAAAAGAATTACCTCGGGACGAAGATGCGCGTTCCAGGTTCCTTGCGCTGGTCTTCTCCACGACCGATCACTGGATTTTTGGGGCTGAAGCACTAATACTTTCACCACCGGTAGAATGTCCACTATTAGTTATAATTTTCCTATGTATACGAATTTTTATATTCGCGAGCCCGTGCGCGGGCTTTTTGCGTTGATCGGGTCGAACGCCATCTTGAGGTAAGTTGGGGTGAGTAGGTAGGTGAGAAAGAGAGGGAATGAGTGTGTGAGGGAAAGTGTGCGTGATTTAAGTGGGATATTACAATATATATATATAAGACACTTACCAAGACATTCCTAAAAATCTGCTCATTCACTGTATAGTAAGCAAACTTTTCAATAGTATCCTTCACCACCTCATTTGCCACCAAACTGTTGATATGGGCGTTCCAATCTTCCACATAACTTGGGTCTAAGTTGTTGAATTGAATGCTGTCTACTTTGCTCTTGGAAAGTACTTCCTCTGGGACAGAGTATTGATCAGTGTTATCTACATCCATTGACTCTTCAATGACAACTAAAACAAGTAAAAAAATATACATAAGTACAAAATTAAATACTAGCTTTTGCCCGCGGCTCGGCTCGCGTCAATGTCGATCCCTCGGGAGCAGTAATTTTTCCCGGGACTCAATATACGGGTATCCAAAATTTCATGATAATCGGTTCAGTAATTACGGCGTGAAAGCGTAACAAACAAAGTCATTTTCGCAATTTACAATATTGGTAAGGATTGAAAAGGAACTATTGATTTATTTAAGCCATAATTTAATGAAAATCTTAATTATTTCTTATTTAATCATAATCATCATCATCATCTTTAGTCTCCACTGCAGGAGCATGACCCTCTCTGTACTACAGGAGCCATATTCGGCCAGAGCAGACAGAGGATTTGACCTATTGAATTGTATATTCGCCATATATTACTCAACATATTAAATCCTTTCCTTACTAATATTATAAATGCGAAAGTGAGTTTGTTTGTTTGTTTGTTACGCTTTGACGCCGTAACTACTGAACCGATCATCATGAAATTTTGCATACAAGTTCTCTGGAGTACGGAGAAGGACATAGGCTACCTTTTATCCCGGGAAAAATTACTATTCCCAAGGGAACGACATTGACGCGGGTGGAGCCGCGGGCGAAAGCTAGTTTGATATAAAATACTTTTTATTGATGAAACAGCCCGGTGAAGGTCTTGTCCAATACGGATCCTCTACCATTACATTCACACACACCCACTCCCATACAAAGATACCAGTAAAACTTATAACCATCTTACCAGATTTCTTCCTGACCCTCCTTTTCTTCTTCGGACTTTCTGGAGCCTTCTTCAAAGCCAATGGCATAGACAACAGTCGTAATAACACCTGTTTGAAATTGTCTATGGGGGAGCGAACCTCCTGTGAATCCTCATTGGGGAAGAGGAAGATGTGTCTGTGGGAGAAACGTGACTTGACTCTCTTCTCAAGGAGTTCCATTACATCTAAGCGGTTAGTGATACCTGAGAACAAAGACAAGGTTTTTTTTCCTATTTGTTTTACGGCATTTGGCTTTCTATGCCTTTTAGCCTATCATATTTTTTTACATGTTATCAACGAAATAGTGGTGTAATTCATTTCGTTGATTGAATGGAGCCCCTGGCGACAATTCCCACGAATCCACTGGTTCGATCTTAGACGCAGTAGCAGTAAGGCGAGCGACCACCAGCCCGCTAAGTAAATCTCACTACAGCCGCACCATGACACTTATTTTAGTTATTCCACACATTGTTCATAAACATGGGCACGTATAACACCAATCACATTCTAAAGTCCACTAGAAGCAATTTGCAAAACAATCCAAAACAAAAACCGTGCAGTCCGCCGAAATTCCCGCCAAGAACTCTCAAAGACAAGGTAAAACCGACTTTAACGTATCAGCTATAGAGTCGGGATGTTTATTTTTTATTGGTGATTAAAGTGCACCAGCATTGTGATAGGTCAGTGGCGACATCTTCAACTAGTTTGCCGGTGGTTGCAGGTATGACATCGAGGAGGGTATGAAGGTATGAGGAGAGGGTATGAAGGTATGAGGAGAGGGTATGAAGGTATGAGGAGAGGGTATGAAGGTATTGGAATACTACTCACTCGTATGAATTAGGGAAAAGCTGAGGGAGGATCTGGTTGAGGCGAATGATCGTGCCGTGGATGTGGCCAAATTCTGGTCAAGACTTGTGTAAAGAATAGCCATTTTGACTCGAGAAGAAGAAGAAGGGAAAAGCAAGTAGCAGCTCGGAGGCCGGGTGCGCGTACCTGATGCCATACCTGGAACCTACTGGATAGGCAGCCTAGAATGACAATCAGTTCATAAAGATAATTTGAGTGCCTATGACCCCTATCTTGCCTAATGGGAAGCAACATCGAGGCTTCACTCTTGCCTTGAAAATCCTTAATTGTTTCCGGCCTAGAAGCTGATACATCTGATACATTAACATTTTGTACAAACTGAAAATCAGTGCTACGGAGCAAATATAGCAGCAGAAAGCGGAGTTAGCGCCTATTCGGCAACCTATATTAATTCAATGCCTACACTCACCTAACACACACATAGGTGACTGCTTGCTATGTGTAATATCAAACAGATTATACAACAACGTCTGAGTCCTGCCGCTGTGGCAGAACATATCAAACTCCTCCAATATAAATATCATGCTCTTGCACTTCCGGTCAGCACCGCTTTGCAGGCAGCTCAGCAGGAAGGAGAGGTTCTCAGCGAATGTGCCGAAGACACGGTCACCCACTGCATTTTCCAATTGCATCTGGAATTAAGTACTACACTTATAAAAATATTATACAATAATTCTCACAAGACAATATTTATATTTACATCTCGGAGGTTGCCGCCTTTCTTATTTTTTTTATCCTTATCCTTACTATCCGTACAATATCCTTACTATAATATTATAAATGCGAAAGTGAGTTTGTTTGTTTGTTTGTTACGCTTTCACGCCGTAACTACCAAACCGATCATCATGAAACCTTGTATACAAGTTCTCTAGAGTATGGGGAAGGACATAGGCTACCTTTCACTATTATTCCCGAGGGATCGACATTAACGCGGGCGGAAGCTAGTAAAAATATAAATAGTAAGAGATTTCATCTTTTTAAATAATCGCCTAATGGTTTTGCGCAGCCTAATGGCTTGCGCAGTCGCGACGTGCTTCGTTCGAGCGGCACCCGCTTAAATTAAAAAAAATTGCTGTAGGTACCTGAGCAGTGATAGATTTGAGAGCCACCTTATCATCATGATGAAGTAGTCCATTCAGCTTCACTATTATGGCATCACTGGCAATATCCACCTCCTTGCTTAGCTGATGCAGTACTGAATTGATAAGCTGTAGATAATAGATTCATATATAGATTTTTTAATAGGCCCAGACAACGCCAACAACAGGTGAATGCTTCCAATGGGCATCAGTGTTGGAAGTACAAGAAGCCAAAGAAACTGCGTCAACCCATCTGCTAAGTGTGGTGAGTATGGCAATATCTTCCCATAGAACAAAGAATCTTTGGAAGAGGCCTTTGTCCAGCAGTGGACTTTTTACTGTTGAAATTTTGACTTGCTCTATTAACATCCACAACTACGAATGGAGCCATGTCCACTCTCAGATGAAAAAGAATGGTAATATAAAGCAAGAAACTAACAGATGCAGCGTGTGGAGGCGTGCCACAAGCGGCACAGAGTCAAAACAACAGAATATTAACCTTAATAGTATGTACGGCGCGCGTCTCTTTGCGTCGCAAAGAGACGCGTTTATTCTGTTGTTTTGACTCTGCACAGCTTGTGGCACGCCTCCACCGCACTGCATCTGTTAGTTTCTTGCTTAAAACATAGTTTTTGTACTGTCAGTGGATTTCTTTGGTAAAGTTATAGCTAAGCCAATGCTTGTCAATGCCCAAACCTTATCTTATGAACCCTATCTTAAGAAGAACTAATAATATCAGTCATCATCATCATATCAGCCGCAAGAAGTCCTGGACAAAGGCCTGCCCAAAGGATTTCCAATACGACCGGTTGGAAGCGGCCTGCATCCAGCGTCTTCCTGCGATCTTAGTCCGCCCACTGCCACTTCAAAGAGCTAATCCGCTGAGTTATGTCGGTGACCTTCGTTCTCTTACAAATCTCCTTGTTTCTGATTCGATCTCGCAGAGAAACACCGAGCTCTCTCCATAGCGCTTTGAGCGACTTTGAGCTAATAATATCAGTGCCAAGAGGCAAAAGGAGCTCAGCAAGTAAATGGACATAACCTATAAGACAGTAACAAAAAAAAAAACCTTATGTGTACATTCTCTAAACTGATGACACTAACCGTTGTTTTACCACTTCCTCTGGGCCCCAGCATCAGAGCGGAATGAGATTCACCATGTACTATAGTGCGCTTCATCAAATCATAAACATGTTCTCTTTCCTGGGTATGATTCGTGAAAGTAACGGTGTCTTCCATTATTTTTAGTTTTAAATATTTCCTTATTAGTTTTATTTGTTCTGCAGACACGTTCTGAGATGGCAGTACACACATTTTTAATAATATTTGAATTGTATTTGATAAAATTAAACGTTTAAATCAACAAAATAAACAATGTTTGTTTGTTTCCCGCTTCTTTGTTTTGAACTACGAAGATCTGTCTGTCCTGTCAGTTCCTGTCAATGTCATGAGTAGTGAACGAATGAAAATAATGACAATACAAAAATAACTCAAACCAAACCAATAATTATAATCTTCCACACCATTAATCGATATCGGTAATGTTTCATTACTGTTCATTGTAATATAAAAAAGATGACATAATTTCTCCAATGGGTTACATCTGTTGTGTGGCATTGCATATGATGACGACTGTTTCAAAACAAACTGCCAAATGGACGTTGATTTAAAAAAAATATAATGGGATGAGATAGTAAAATCTAAAATAAACTATTGAAATGTTTAAATTAGCCATTTTCAAAAATATTAATATATATAAAGATAATACTTATGTTAAGTTTGCTTAATCCTTACTAATATTATAAATGCGAAAGTGAGTTTGTTTATTTGTTTGTTTGTTACGCTTTCACGCCGTAACTACTGAACCGATTATCATGAAATTTTGCATACAAATTATCTGTAGTACGGAGTAGGACATAAGGTACCTTTTATACTATTCCCGAGGGATCGATTATGACGCGGGCGGAGCCGCGGGCGAAAGCTAGTACTTTAATAAATATTGTTATATTAAATTTCTAATGAAAGTTCGAATAAATAATCACTATTATTACGCATTAATTACTTGCATAAAAGGCTAAAAGTAAAGGTATTCATATTTTTGTTAGGAACAATTGTATGACGATACATCTGCAATTAGCTTTTCATTGCTATCTTTATTGAAATAAAATATATATTATAATTATTTGTGGCATAACCATGGATCTAAGATGGGCATAACTGAATAAAAAAGTAAGTAGGAAAGTAAAAATATCGTATGCGCATGTGCGGATTCCTAATCGTTCACGCATGCGTCATTGTTACTAATTCTAAGATCAATATTTAAAAGGATATACAAGGTAATCGCATCTGAAGATACAGACCAGTGAACAGAAGATCTTATTTTTATACTTATTTAAGAATACTTTTACGATTTTGCAAATATAAAATCAATAATAATATGACGTTCAAAAAGAGATAAATACATGATATCCAAATATTAATTAAATTTCATTTCATTTCATTTTTTTTTATATTTCACCAAACTGAGTTATGTAATAATATTAGTACACATAGTTTTAAAATATAATTATTTAATATTGAATGTTTTTTGGTTGCTGTAAAACTCCTAAACATTAACTCTCTTATTCATAAAAATTAACAAACGCTTATTAAACCTATTTTAGTTAAAATATGTTTTGTCTCGTTCTTTCCACGCCTATCGTTGCAGAGAGGTATAAGGACAATAAGTAAGTACAGGCCCGGGACATTTAAAAGTAGAATAAATGGGTATCTCTTGGATAGGCGTGTAACATCCTCGTCTTCATTGTCACTTACCATCAGGTGAGATGGGAGACAAATGCCTAATCCAACATATAGTAAAAAAAAATAACTAAAATAGGTTTAATAAATGTTTGCTAATTTTTATGAATAACAGGGTAAATAAATTAAAAACTGTCAAGTCGAACTCACGTGTGAAGTACTATAAATATATATATTTTTTACTTAGACCCCAATTGTACCTACTATACATTTCATATAGGTTTTGCGTTCCATAAAATCAGGTAATCTTCTCAATAAGCCAAGTTCAGTATCTACTGGCCCGATTACAAATTTCAAAATCTTTTGAACAAATCGGCTGTATTAACAGACGGATACACAAATGAGTGATCCTATAAAAGTTCCAATTTGCTACTTGGTCATACGGAACGCTAAAAATATTTTAATTGTGTTCAATACTATGTTTCCTTACCCATGTTTTATTATTTACTTTAACAAGTAAACATAAGTAAACTTTAACAAGTAAAAACAAGTAAATATATGTATATACTTATACATACCTAGTGTCATTATAGTTATTCATTTTTTTATTGAATTCTATATGTACATCAAATCATAATCTTGATAATAATTTAGTTTTATATGATTTTTGTAAGTCAGGTGAGGGGCTCGCTTTGCTTGTCAGATTTTATTGTTTTTATTTTCTTAAGAAGTAGCAATATAATAACTACGAGGTATGGTATGGATGGACCATAGGTACCTTGTAGTTATTATGTTGCAATTTAACAGTGAGTAACAGGCATTTTTATCAATTCTGTGTACGCCTGGGATGGTTTAGTACATTTTCAATGTAAAATCGAAATAAATTTTATTTTTAATAATCGCGGATGTATATAAATTTTCTTTTTCCTAATGTTTTATGTCATGTGTATTGATCCTGCCAAAGATATACCATCTGCATTACCTTCGTCACATTCTTGCATCTCTTTTTTTCCTACTACGTGGTAATGTATATGTCTCTCTCTTGACCTTAAACTCTGCAGATGCTCCAAAAAGCAGAAGAGATATTCGCGAAGTGGGATCGTTCCTCTTATTAAATGAATAAGTTTTTATTTTAATTCTTTACTTTTATACAATGATCTCAAATTGTTAACCATATAATCTGGTTATTTACCAGTGGTAACCAGGTACACATTGAATATTCATTATTATTCGTCATGTAACAATTTGGATGTAGAGATATGTTCAATGAATCTGATCCTTGTACTTTATAATATATGTAGGATCATGTGCAATGTCCAGTGTTGCGAAATTGGGTGAACGTGTTAAGCGGCATCCGCAAAATGTGCACTTCTCATAAATGTTATAGTGAACTGAATGGTTTTGAAATAAATAATAACTAGTGAAAATGTGTACTTTTGACCAGTGCAGGTTCTGAACAGTTAAAATATTATTCTAAATTTGCACTCAACACGAGCAATAAATAATCACAATGTAATGTTGTACAATATATTAATATTAGCCTGCAGCAGTGTAGCACCGCTTTCAGTGTCTGTAACAATTACAGTATAAAATATTAATTGCTTAATGCTTGGAAATTGTAAGTTTCGTGAAAATAAGTGTATAAAACATAATTATGCTGATAGCCCTTACAGAGTTATTTTTGTTATAGCTTAGTAACTTTAGAATGTCTTTGTGACTGTAACTATCTGTGTTATGTTTTAACATACGTAGTAACTTATTTTTACGTACGTAAGTAATAATTTAGATAGAAAAGCAATACAAGAAAAAGTATTGATTACCAACTGGGCCATTGTAGTTCAAGGTCTGATATAATATATAATGTTTTGTTTTCTTGTGTGTAAGTGGCCAACACTGGAGTCAGATTTTTCAAGCTGCCTTAAGGCATCTGAAATAGCTTAACGACTGCCATCAATAATGAAAACCGGGACCAAGGAGGAGCTTGAGATATTTTTATGCCACTTGCGGTCACCCATCGCAGTAGGGACTGCGCCCAGGGTTGCTAAACATACTTTAGCGTTTTTTAATGCTCACGACCACTGGGCCATCGGGCTCCATAATATATAACGAGATTCGACATTAAGGTATAAAGAAGTGTAACGCGTATAGTTGTTATATCTGTTGATAAGTTAAGTTGTTTATCATAGTATTCTCATAATAATCAACCCCCCATTAACATACTTACTTTTATCGGCAATCGGCTTTTTTTATACAACGATGTAGGCGAATAGGCATACGGCCCACAGGTACCAGTAATTCTGCATTTTAAACAATAATCTTCATCTCCATAATTATATATTTCTTTAATGTGTCGTAAGAAAGTCTTGTTACCTTACTCACAGCTAAATGTTATTTAAACAATTCATAGAATATTATTCATAGCTTTACTAATAAATAATATTTGGATAGTTTCTGACTTTCTCATCATAATATTATTTTAAGCATTTTTTCTGATTATGACGCCCCGGCTTGGTTGTAATAATGTTTACTTTACTCTACGTGCACTGCAACCAGTAATTTTTTTAAATGTATTACGACAAAATCCTAATCTTTTTCATATTAAATATAGACCTTATTCTTAAAAATTACTGTTAGTTGTTATCCGTCGATGATGGATGTCTTTTTATATATACTATTAAGTGAAATAGCTAATAAGTAAACTAAGCTAATTCCGATTTATACTTAAAAGTCTACATATAAAATTGATAATTATTATATTTTCTTGTAAACATTAAAAAAATATTATGATGATTACAACTTTGAAATCTGACTATCACAATCACAACACTATTACTGTAGTTCATTCATATTTTCATTCATGTTCGTTCCGAATGTAAAGAGGATAAAATCAATAGGCAGTTTGTAATGAGGTTTTGTTTACATTTTTAATAGAATCTAATTTGATAAGATTATAAGATGGCCGGGGGGCTCAACCCCCTTCATTTCATTCACCTCACCATCTGTCAGTGAATTGTATTATTTGTTTCAGTGGCGTGTTTGATAATTGAATATCAATTTTACGTAATATAACCGAGAAACTAAACAATAGAAACTTCAAATAGTGTTAAAAACAAAACAAATTTACCACCTGTGTTAGATATTTTACCGATTGGGACAATAACGTAAGTCTTTTCTTTATAAATAGGTCCAATTTGATAAGAGTCGGTGTCATGTCAAATTAAAATCAATTATTTATTTGTACTTTGAAGACCCCGAGTTGTTTATCGGCGCAAAAGCGTAAATAGACTATTATGAACTATTTATAGACAATTTTATCGATTAGATAGTTTTATAGAGTTCAGTTTTGCTCTAAATACAACTGCTCTTAAAGTGAAACCTTTGTTATCTAAAAGACCTCATAACATCCCCCGCGAAGCAAGTGGCTCTTCGATTGTGTTGGATTGGAACTGTGAGGAATTATGACATTTCTTTGCTACGTACTTCAATGCTTTTGGTGAGCTATAATCATTTCTACTCATATCCATGGGTTTATACAATCTGGCTCATGTTTGATCACGTCTTTCAGTTTGACAGGATTTCCATTTCGGATTTAGCCTAAACTGAAACCCAAACCGAAGTTTTGGTTTTGACAGAATAGGATATTTCAGTTGTCTATTATCAACCTCAGCACCACCCCAATAAAATGTGCCTCAACTGATTCATACAGGAAGTTCTTTTAAAGGTTCCTAGTTTTAGTATGCTTCATATTGGCTACGTCCCTTTTGTACTCATCATCATTTTGTGTAGGTGTCACGGTCAATCAACCTTTGTACTGATATATCTTTTGTGGCCAGGGCTGTAGCTTGAGTCGAATTTGAGGGCAGCATTGGTTCACCCGGTTCCGCGGGCAATTTTCCACACCTAGGCCTCTTGTTTGGGCCCATTGTGTGTGAGCAGAAGACAAGGGCAGCATTGGTAGAGTGAGGGCGATTCAAATGCCATCAATCAATGTATATTGTTTTTTATGAATAAAGAATTAATGAACTATTGAACAATATACACAGAATAATTATTATAATATGAAATGAATGTCACAAACTGTGGTATGTTCACAAATGTTTAGATACCTATTGCTATAATTTTTTTTATCTCAAACAATGAACAAACAATTTAATTATAATAATTTATCTTACGTTTTGGTATTTTTAAGGTAGTGCAGTAGTGCATTGCCCCAGTGTCCCCTCCTAGCTGGTAATCTTTTTTAATTTTTAATCCCTCAGCCACAAGATGCCAGATCTGGCCTCTTAACAATTAAAACTTCATTGTGTCAGCTTCTGCAATTGACGGGTTAATATAATATAGTCCAGATTGTGATTTGATTGTTTGTTTGTTATCATCATATGATCATAGCAAACAGGCAAAACAATTGAAACAAAACCTTCAGCAGATAACATGGGCTCTATTTTTTTTTGACGTCATCATTTTATAAATCGATGAATGGCAGCTGCATGCACGAAAAAGTGTCACATGCAAGCAAGACCACGGAACAAGCGATAGAGAGGCATGAATAGCCTAAGCAATTAGGCTTTTGACACATTTCTTCTTTCCACCATTATCACATAAAATTGCCTCTGTGGTCCATTGGTTAAGGCGTTTGCCTGTAGACCTGGGGGTTGTTGGGAAGCATACTTTGTTTAGTTGTTTCCAGTTTGGTTAGGACATTGCAGGCTTGAATCATCTGATTGTCTGATAATAAAGCTCATTCCGTGCTTCAGAAGACACGTTAAGCTTTTGGTCCTGGCTGTCATCTGGTAGTCGTTAAAGGAACCACGTCAGAGGCCGAGAGGCGATTCCGAAAAACTCTGACACCAGGGTGTGCAAGGTCGATTGACCGTGACACCGACACGAAATGAATGAATGAATCATCTGTAAACCGATTTTACAAACAACCAATTTTTTAAAGTATGGACTTAAATGACACACAGGGCCCTGAACTAGCACGTAGAAAGGGTCAAGTTGGCAGACTCTTTAATAGAGCAATGAACACCAGAAGTGACTACGATTGGGACAACTACAACAGGGCCAGGGCAAATTATAAAAGAAGAATAAGATCCTTTAAACGAAGGTCCTGGTGTAAATACTGTTCAAACATACAATCTACCGCCGAAGCCTCAAGAATTAGAAAAGTACTAAGCGGGGACAACAGCCAAAAAACTATTGGAACTCTTAAAAAACAAGACGGGACTTACACTGCAACAGAGGCAGAAATTAACGAGATCTTACTGAACACGCATTTCCCAGGCTGCATAGAAATCACATCAGAAACAAACAGCCCAGGTGAAACAGTAAGACGACCTACAAGTGAAATAGACTGGCAAACAGCGAAAGCAGTAATAACAGAAGACAGAGTTAAATGGGCAATCAATAGCTTCCAACCATTCAAAGCTCCTGGCCCGGACGGAATCTTCCCAGGCCTACTTAAATGGGGTGAAGACACTCTACTCCAACACCTAACAAACCTGATAACAGCCTGCTTAGCGCATAGATACATACCTGAACAATGGCGAGAAGTTAAAGTAGTCTTCATTCCCAAACCAGGAAAAACGGACTACACTGACGCCAAATCCTTCAGACCAATAAGTCTATCTTCATTCCTGCTGAAAACCCAGGAGAGACTATGCGATAGATTTATTAGAGATAAAATCATCGCAAAAAACCCCATCCACCCGAGGCAACATGCCTACAGTGTGGGAAAGTCAACCGAGTCAGCACTACATGAAGTAGTAAGCATAGCGGAAAAATCGATACATAACAAGGATCTTTGCTTAGGAACCTTCATAGATATCGAAGGAGCCTTCGACAAGACAAATTTCAACAGCATATGCGAAGCCCTATCTAGACACGGCACTCCGGACACCATTACAGACTGGATCCGTAATATGCTGAAACAAAGGAAAATACAACTAACAATACAGGACACAACAAAAGTAATAGCTACAAGAGGTTGCCCGCAAGGGGGTGTTCTATCACCAATCCTGTGGAGTCTGGTTGTAGATGAACTTCTAACAACCCTAAACAACAACAACTTCTTCACAATCGGCTACGCAGATGACCTGGCGATACTTATCCCAGGGAAAACTGCAGATACAGCCTGCAACCTCACCAGAGGTGCACTAAAGATTGTAGAAGTATGGTGTAGAAAAAACGAATTAACAGTAAACGCCAATAAAACCGAATTGGTAATGTTCACAAAAAAACGACAACTAGGTAACTATACCCCACCAAAACTATTTGGCACCACACTAAAACTGTCACCAGAGGTTAAATACCTGGGAGTCATCATAGACAGCAAACTAAGCTGGAATAGTCATCTAGAAAACAAAATAAAGAAATCCTGCATATCATTATGGCACTGCCGTAAGATGGTAGGCAAAAACTGGGGTCTCACACCAAAAATAATGAAATGGCTTTATACGATGGTTATAAGACCAGCGCTCACATATGGAGCAATTGTCTGGTGGAAAAGAACCACTTTAAAAACAGTACAAGACAAACTACAGCGCTTCCAACGCACAGCCTGTATGGCCATTGGTGGAGGCATGAGCACTACACCTACAGCAGCCCTGGAAGCGATACTCGACATCAAACCACTCCACTTACACATACAACAAGAAGCGGAGATTGCATCCATAAGACTAAAGACAATGGGTACTTGGAAAAGTAACTCTGAGGCACCCCACACACAAATTCTGGCAAGAGCGATGGAATCATCCCTAATGATGGGAGCTATAAATGACAGAATTAAGAAACAATTTGTCTTCGACAAGAAATACAAGATTCAGTTACATGAGGGAAAATCTGACAGCTCAGGCATCAGAGAAATGAGAGTTTACACCGACGGCTCCAAAACAAGTAAAGGAGTAGGAGCAGGAGTCTTCTCTCATGACCTCAACATAAACTATGCAACGGCTCTGGGTAGGGATAACTCCATCTTCCAAGCAGAATGCGTAGCCATTACTCATGCCGCTGCACTTATCAACAGGATGAAGGTAACGCAACTAAACATTCGCATCCTATCAGACAGCGCAGCAGTACTCCATGCTCTAAGAAACCCTTTGATTGACTCTGCGCTCATCCTCGAATGCCACATCGCATTGAACGAACTCTGTAAGTATAACACAGTTACCTTACAGTGGATAAAAGGCCACAGTAACTCACTCGGGAACGATGCAGCGGACGAACTTGCAAGGAGGGGGTCGAATATGATTCCATTCGGCCCACTACCAATGGTACCCATACCATTCGCGCAGGTACGTTCATGGATCAGTAACCGAGGTAAGGCCGAACATCAAAGAATCTGGTCAACCCTGGACACATGCCGACAAGCTAGGGAAACCTTGCCTGTCCTAAACAGCAAGCTCTCAAAACGCATGCTGGCGCTACCAAGGGTAAAATTACGACTCCTTATAGGAGTAATTACCGGGCATTGCTCGTTAAACAAACACCTTTTTGTTATAGGAATCACTAACAGTCCCCTTTGCAGAGGCTGCCTACAAGCTGAAGAAACTGCGAAGCACCTCCTACTGGAGTGCCCAAGCATAGCATCTACTAGAGAGGAGTTCCTGGGACACCCGGGGACCATGAGCGAGGCCTGCAGCACACCCTCTGCAGTCCTACGTTTCCTCGACGAGCTGAGATGGCTCGAGTAAAACAACAAAAAAAAAAATGAGGGAGAGAGCAGTCTCCCCAAGGCAGAAGACTGGGAGAATAGACGTCTTCAGCTTACACACAATGGGCCCAAATGAGAGGCCTAAGTGTGGAAAAAATGCCCACGGAACCAGGTGAACCAGGTGATGACACACAGAAATAGAAACATTTGAAACTTTATTCAGTTACTTATCTCTATTAAGGGGGTATTATACCATCCTGATCAGAGGGAAGGATAAATGGAATAAACTAATCTCACAATGGTAATGAAGGGATGGAAAACGAAGGAGAAGTAGACCACAAAGGTGGGATGACGACATTAGACAAGTAGCGGGAACAACATGGGGTAGAGTGGCCATAGAAAGGCCAGTATGGAAAAGATTAGAGAAGGCCTTTGCCAACTGGCAAATGGACACACAAAAGTGGAAGAAGAAGGCAATATACGAGAATTGAAGATGTGTCCATAATGAAGGCTTATATATATATATATATATATATAAGTCCTCTGGCTGCTCTGGCCAAGTATGGCCCTAGTAGTACAGAGAGGGTCGTGCTCCTGTAGTGGAGACTAAAAAGGACCTGATGATGATGATGATGATATATATATATCATCCTAAATATCGGATCCGATGAGAGGGACGCAGCAATACGTGCGATACGATTGGAAATATCTCAAATCGTGCCTTACATATAGCGGCATCCCTCTCATCAAATCTGATATTCAGGATGGTTTAATAGGAGCTCTAGTGAGGAGTTAAGAAACTACTTGACTACTTAAGTATGAGACAAGTACCTTGAGTAATTATATGCTAATGAAACATTAAAAGCGAAAGTAGGTAGCTTTCTTTAGCTTACTAGCTTAGAAAGTGATATGGCAGTATTTGCATATGCTCCAAACATGTATTTTATAAGAAAACTAGCTTTCACCTGCGGCTCTGCCAATGTTGATCCCTCGGGAACAGTCCCTTTTCCCGGTATAAAATAGACCCTATGTCCTTCCTTCTCTGTACCCCAGATAATGTGTACTTCCTTCTCTGTACCGCCATCTACCTATATCTTGAATTATCTCTTAAACTAAAAGTAATATTAACATGAAAAAGTATGTTCAGAATGTCTTAATTATGATCTTTCTGAATATATATTTTCACCAGGTTTCCCCCGCGGCTCCGCCCGCGTTAATGTCGATCCCTCGGGAATAGTACTTTTTCCCGGGATAAAAGGTAGCCTATGTCCTTTTCCGCACTCCAGAGAACTTGTATGCAAAATTTCATGATGATCGGTTCAGTAGTTACGGCGTGAAAGCAGGCCGGATTCCGGCCGGGAAGGTCCTGTTGTGGGCAGGTGTTAAATCTGACGCAGCATTGTGAAGACGGCTTCGAACGCGGTTTTGTCACCGGCGCAGTTTTTGTGGACCTGAGTGCAGCGTACGATACAGTAAACATTAAGCTATTACTGCACAAAGTAGCGCAACTAACAAAAGATCCACATTTCATCGACATCCTTGGGGAAATGCTGCGTAACCGTCGGTTCCAGGTCTCACTACATACTCATAAAAGTAGATGGCGAAATAAAAAAAACGGTCTCCCACAAGGTAGTGTCCTTGCACCTACCTTGTTTAACATCTATACAAATGACCAACCTCACCACCCAGCAACTAGGCGCTTTATCTATGCTGACGACCTGGCACTGACATCCCAAGGCAAAACTTTCGAGGAGGTGGAATCCAGCCTAACGTCTGCGCTGACTCAGCTGACAGTTTACTACGGTGCAAACTCACTGCGTCCTAACCCCACTAAGACAGAGACTTGCGCTTTCCATTTGCGGAACCGGGAGGCATATAGAGAGCTCAAGATCTCGTGGGACGGCGTAGATATTAAACACAATAGTACACCAAGATACCTCGGTGTCACTTTGGACCGGTCTTTGACATACAAGGACAATTGTAAGAACCTGAAGTCCAAGGTGAACTCACGCAATAATATTCTACGCCGTCTCATTACTACTCAATGGGGGGCAACACCTCAAGTACTTCGTACGAGTGGCCTGGCTCTGTGTTACTCGGCCGGCGAATACGCATGCCCAGTTTGGGCTCGTTCCGCACACGCCAAAGAGGTTGATGTTGCCCTTAATTTCTCCTGCCGTATAATGACAGGTACCCTGAAGCCTACACCATTGTACCACTTGTACTCCCTGTCTGGTATTGCTCCCCCAAGTGTAAGACGTAATGTTGCCTGTGCCGTGGAAAAGTACAGGCAGGCGCGGGACCTCAGACATTCGCTTTACGGTCATAATCCACCACCATCACGACTCAAGAGCCGTAACAGCTTCCTCAGGCAATCTGAAATTGCACCCAAGGAAGCTCCTAAGGCCAGATTAAAGCAGTGGGAAAGCCTGTACCCACAATCACCATCCTCCTCACCGCTAGCCGAAAAACTTCCACCGGGTAGCAATCTTCCCTGGGCAGTGTGGAGGTCGTTGAACCGCCTCCGGGCTGGTGTAGGGAATTGCCGAGAAAACCGGGTCAGGTGGGGTTTTTCGGGCAATAGCACATGCGATTGCGGCAATGTTCAGTCAATGAGCCACCTTTTGACGTGCCCTAAATGCCCCATTCACTGCGCACAAAAGGATCTAGAGAAGGCAAACGACGGGGCAGTGGCCGTGGCCACATACTGGGCAAAATTGTTGTAATTATAAAGACATTACGACTCGAAAAAAAAGAAGAAGGCGTGAAAGCGTAACAAACAAACAAACTCACTTTCGCATTTATAATATTAGTAAAGTAATATATTAGTAAAGTAACATTAGTAAGGATGTTAGGTAATTTTTAGTTTAAGAGAAAATTCAAGAACTACGTAGATGGCGGGGTCAGGTATCTCGTTGGCTGACTGTACAATATTTCAAGATGATTGATTCAGTAGTAAAAAAAGTTGCGTGAAAGCGCAACAAACTCACTATCAAATTAGATTAAACTTTGAACGTAAAAACACTGGCAGACAACAAAACCTGTCAACCAAAAATAGGGGTATTATAAGTGTCTCTGCTGTTGACATTTGTCTACCTGCGATCATGAAAACTGTAAAGTTTTCGCAACGTTAGGTGTAAAAATAATGAATAAACGCGATACTGTAATAAGTAAAGTGACGCTCCAAGGGTCAGTAGACCTGAGCATTTGATACGAATTTCAGCTTGATACCTCCACGCGTTCCTGAGAAAAAGGTCTTGACAGACAGACAGATGGACAGCAAAGTGATCCTATGAGGGTTCCGTTTTTGCTTTTTGAGGTATGGAACCCTAAAAATATGTGTGCCATATTTTTTATTATCATAATGATGGACTAATATATATATTTTTTTAGGAAACTAGCCTATAGTAGTGCATTAGCTGATTGCTTTAAAAATATTTAGTGTAAGCATAATGTGGTCTACAAATATAATTGACAACTTACTACAAACCGGAAGTGATGGTTATTATTTATGCAATCAAACTTACCTTACATGTAAATACTTCCAGATTTTTTCAACTTTTTTACCCAAAATACAATTTCTTATGAACTATTTATACAATTATATACTACTTATATCGGTATTACGAGTCATACGAGGAAACATAGTTTGTAGATAAGACATTAACTATTATATCCTAACTAATATTATAAATGCATTACTCCATTATATACTATATAAAACATCCCAAATGTAGGATTTATAACCATCTGAATGAAAAAAAAACATCATTTCCGGTTTGTAGTAAGTTGTCAATTGTCGATCCTCAAAGGTAAAAAACTGTAAATATCTAACATGCTTTATATTAATTGAATTGATATTGTAGCTAATTATCAAATATAGTTTATAACAAGAGCGTCGCCAAGGAGGGCGGGTGTTATGGCTCAACTATAATGACCTAGAAGCTCGGTATATTTGCAACCGCAAGTAAACAAACAAATCAAAAATATCTTATTTAGCTATTATATTAAAGCATGCAAATTTTTAATTTACGCTTTAGTATATAAATATAGATAATATGTAAAGTTAGTAAAAGAAATTATGTTTTATTGAATGTCAAAATGTATTACTATGTATTGTAAGGTGATATTATCTATACTTCTATTATAAATGCGAAAGTAACTCTGTCTGTCTATGTCTTCTTTTCACGCTTCAACCATTAAACCAATTTGGATGAAATTTGTTATGGAGGTAGTTTGAGGCCTGAGGAAGAACAAAGGGAAATAAATAAATAAATATATACGGACAAATCACACAGATTGAGCTAGCCCCAAAGTATGTTCGAGACTTGTGTTATGGGATACTAACTCAACGATTATATATTTTATAACAAATACATATATAGATACACATCCAAGACCCAGGCCAATCTGAAAAAGATCATTTTCCATCTTGACCTGGCCGGGGATCGAACCCGGGCACTCCGTGTCGCAGGCTGGCATGTTGACCGCTGCGCCACGGAGCTAGTCAAGGGAAGGACATACCTAATGGTTTCTAGTTTAGTAATATGCGCATGTCGCCTGTTTCAGATGTTTCGTACAAGCCAGCATAGAGTAAAGTTAAGCAAGCATGGCGGAGGAGCAGGCATGCTTGGTGCGCGCGCGCTCAGACTCTGAGACCTCCTCCAAACTGAGCTTCGGCGCCATCTCGCACAGCATGACCTATACTGAGCATAGGATTGGTGAGTTCAAGCGATTATAGACATTATTGACATGTTTTATACTCTATGTACAACTCTATAGGTAACTAGTGTCAATAAGGATCATCATCATCATCATCATCAGGTCCTTTTTAGTCTCCACTACAGGAGCACGACCCTCTCTGTACTACTAGGGCCATACTTGGCCAGAGCAGCCAGAGGACTTGGCCTACACTCTCCACGCTGGCCAGACGGGTTGGAGAGGTGTCTTAGATGTTTATAAGCTTTGTTTAGCTTGTATTTCCTAAGTCGCCTTCTACGACATCCACGGGAAGACTTGGAGTGGTCCTATTCTACTCTGCCGGATACCACACGGCTAGTGTCGTTATCATTCAATAAGGATGATTATTGGGTAAAAGAGTTTTGGATTTGTCACAGTATCAAGCTATATTCGACCTTAGCAACATCTATGACGCTTCATACGAAACTTATTTACTGTAAGATGTCAATAAGCGTCAAAATCAGTCTGGCATGCTTGGTGCGCGCGCGCTCCGACTCTGAGACCTCCTCCAAACTGAGCTTCGGCGCCATCTCGCACAGCATGACCTATACTGAGCATAGGATTGGCGAGTTCAAGCTATTATGGACATTATTGACATGTTTTGTACTCTATGTATAACTCTATAGGTAACTAGTGTCAATAAGGATAAAAATTGAGTAAAAGAGCATTGAATCTGTAATAGTATCAAGCGATTTTCGACCTTAGCAACATCTATGACGCTTTATACGAAACTTATTTACTGTAAGATGTCAATAAGCGTCAAAATCAGTCTGGCATGCTTGGTGCGCGCGCGCTCCGACTCTGAGACCTCCTCCAAACTGAGCTTCGGCGCCATCTCGCACAGCATGACCTATACTGAGCATAGGATTGGTGAGTTCAAGCGATTTTCGACCTTCGCAACATCTATGACGCTTCATACGAAACTTATTTACTGTAAGATGTCAAAAAGGGTCAAAATGCGCGTGCGCTCCGGCTCTAAAACGTCCAAACTGGACTTCGGCGTTATATCGCACAGCATGACACACTGAGCATAAGATTGGTGAGTTCAAGCGATTATAGTCGTTATTAACATGATAATCCTCTATATACGACTTCATAGCTAAATAATGTCAATAAGGACGACAATTGAGTAAAAGAACATTGGATTTGTATTGTATCATTCAAATGCGCTTAAATGCGCGGTGTCCCTGTAGCAGATCCACTTTCTTATTGAGTCTCTCTTGGTAGCCTTTGCCCAACAGAGGACTTCTACAGATGATGATGATGATCATAGACTGAGGTGCTTAGAAGGTACAACAGTAATGTCAATCTTTGCAGGTCCTGAAGGAAGCGGGGAACCAAACAATTCCACAAACATGGCGGCCAGTCCTCCAGAACATAACGCCGACGGCAGCAACGAGAGCGGTGAACTGCTGGATTATAATGATGCCAGCGTGCTTGAACAGTTCCACGAAGATGCTCTCAGGCAGGTAAGACCAACATTCATCAGCAGGGTTGGTGTCAAGTCGGCACTTGAAGAAATAAATAAATATAGGTATACGGACAAATCACACACAAACATTGGGCTACCCAAAGTAAGTTCAAGAATTATGATACTATATTTTATAACAAATACATATAAAGATAACATCCAAGACCCAAGCCAATCTGGAAAAGATTATTTTCCATCTTGACCTGACCGGGGATCGAACCCGGGCACCCTCGTGTCGCAGGCTGCCGTGTTATCTACTCACTTGAAGGATAGAAACTACCAGGCTAGCATAGCCAGCTTGCAGTTCTCCTGATCGCAACGTTGACGGCAGCGACGAGTGTGGTGAACTACTATAATTATGGTAGTGTACTTCAGTTCCACGCTGATGCGCTCAGTCAGACAGATGAGATGTGTGTGTTAGCGGTGATGATGATGATGGATCAGTCCACATAATCCCACAGTCCAAAAACAATAGAATATCAGGCCAGCATGTATTGCAAGGAGGTCGTGTTTCAGGCCGGCTGCGGGCTCTCCCAAGCGCGAGTAGTCCTGGCATCAGGTTTGGCCATGATGGGAGCGTCGCTGGAGTTGGCAGCCATCCCCTTCATTCTGCCGTCGGCTGAGATGGAGCTATGTATACTTCCTCATGAGAAGAACTGGCTTGGTATGTAAAGAGTTATGTGTGTGTTTTTTTTTAATAATATAGCACGGGAAATGAGCAAGCGATGGTGAGTGATTACCTCTGTCTGCCCATGGACAGGAGCGTTGCTGGCCTTTCAAGACTTTTTTGTTGTGGTAGAGCCACGCTACCGACAAAATTATTTTTTGCTAGTAGCATGCATGGGCCGGCTCATCCGGGGAAGTACCACACTCTCACAGAAAATCGACGTTTGAGTAGAAGCTTTACCGCTTCTATGCTTCGTTCGGTGAGTGAGAGAGCCGGACGCCCATCCTTCTCCCCATTCCCCCACGTCCCTCATTCCCTACTCCCAATGTCCTCCTCCCAACTCTTTGAAAGGCCGGCAATGCTCCTGTCACACTCTGGTGTTGCAGTTGTCTATGGGCAGCGTTGATCGCTTACCGTGGTATCGCGTATCAGGTGACTCGATTGCTCGTTTGCCGCGCTATAACATGAAAAAAAAATGACGCTGGGGGAGGAAATGGGGAATGGGAGGATGCGCATCTGGTTTTCTCCCTCGACTGAGACTCGACACTGAACGAAGCATAGAAGCGGTAAAGCTTCTACTCAATCATCGATTTTCTGTGAGAATGTGGTAATTCCCCGGACGAGCCGGCCCATTCATGCTACTAGCTTTATTTTTGCCGGTAGCGTGGCTCTACCACGGGCTTGTATTTATGTTTGTAGAGGTGTAATTATTGGTTTTGAGAACTCGATTTATAGTCTACGTATTAAGGCTTATTTTACACATACCAGAACTACAACCACACTTGGTGGTCAGGCTGCTGATTTATACAAAAACTAACTCCCGTCCCGGCGACCTTCGTGTCGCTATTATATTTTTGTCGTAAATATTTCTTATATTTTATTTATTTATTCTATAGTTACTCTGCTATTCGGGGTGATAACAAAAACAACAAATCAAAGGTTATAAAAATGAGATCGCGCCATTTCCACCTACACGCTTACAAACCTGCTAAGGGCCTTATCACACTAGCGAGTTGCGAGCGAGTTGAAAGCGGGGCGAGGGCGCAGCGAACTCGCTGCGAAGACGCCGCGGGTGCACAGCCAGTTCGCGTCGTGCGATCCGCGTTTTATACAATCAGTGCCAATACAAATCAGTGCCGCGAGCTCGTTGCGCTCCCGCGGCGTCTTCGCCGCGCACACGTTGCCAACTCGCGGCGAACTTGCTGCGCATTCGCCCCGCTTTCAACTGGCTCGCTAGTGTGATAAGGCCCTAAACTAAGCTTTTAGGGCCTACCTCGTGGTACCCCGCAAGAGAAAAGAACATGATAGTATGTATGAAGATTTTTTTGAAGTGTATTTGTTAGGAAGTATCCACAACTCTTCCCTTTACATGACATGGTGTTGTATAAAAGTAATAGCAGAAATCCAACAAAGCTCTATATACCAAAACAGAGACTGAAACTTTACAGTGACAACGTGTTCTGCATGGCGATCAGACTTTATAACGCGCTGCCAGTGGATTTAAGAGAGATTCGCCTTTTAAATAATTTCAAATCCTATTTGTTTAAATGACTCTTACTTAAGCAAATGTTTCTATGAAATTAATGAATATTTAAATGAATTGTAATAGATAAGTATAAGACTAATTATTATTATATTTTATTAAACTTACTAGCCAGGAGATAATTAGAAGCAAAAGTTGTGTAAAAAAATAAATATTCCTACGCCGAATGTGGCAGAATATGTTCGTACTACCACATCGTTAACACCTTGACTTTGTTATCACCATGTTCTAAGGAATAAATTGCTATTCTATCCCCGTTTCCCGTGTTCATTCTAGGAAGGCAAGCTCCGTGGCGCAGTGGTTAACACGCCAGCCTGCCACACGAAGGCCCCGGGTTCGATCCCCAGTCAGGTCAAGATGGAAAATGATCTTTTTCACATTGGCCTGGGTCTTGGATGTTTATCTATATCCATGGTGAAACTTTTATCGTTTTGGACCCTTAAAGGGGCGACTCAGATCATCAAAATGAACAACTTTTCCTATGGGAACAATGCTGGAAGCTCAAAAAAACATTCGACATTCCCATACAAACTGGCCGTGCGGCGGAACTCTTTTGTATGGAAATGACGAAATTTTTTTTGAGTTCCCAGCATTAGTCCCATAGAAAAAATTGTTTATATTGATGGTCTGAGTCACCCCTTTAAGGGTCCAAAACGATCAAAATTTCACCAGGTATGTATTTGTTATAAAATATAGTATCGTTGAGTTAGTATCCCATAACACAAGTCTCGAACTTACTTTGGGGCTAGCTCAATCTGTGTGATTTGTCCGTATATATTTATTTATTTATCCCCAGTGCTGATCAGCCTAGTGGGGTGTTCGCTGGGGTCGGTGGGGTGGGGCGTTTTGTCGGAGCGGCTGGGGCGGCGCCGCACCCTGCTGTCATGTCTGGCCGTCAACGCCGTGTTCGCCGC
The DNA here is from genome assembly GCA_947532085.1 of Elegia similella. Lineage (NCBI taxonomy): Eukaryota > Metazoa > Arthropoda > Insecta > Lepidoptera > Pyralidae > Elegia > Elegia similella. The sequence continues at coordinate 8,063,673 of OX383953.1, forward strand.
CATCGCCGCCGTCATGCCCACTTACGGCACCTTCATGATGGCGAGGTAAGTAATATGTTAAGCAACCCAGGCCGCGGTCCCCATTGGGATGGGTGACTGCAAAGCGAATCTTTCTTTTTTTTATGATATAGGGCGGCAAACAAGCAAGCGGGTGGTAAATAAAAACCTGATGGTAAGTGATCACCGCTGCCCATGGACAACTTCGTTGTCGGCCTTTCAAGGAGGTGGGGGAAGGAAATGGGGAGAGAAGGGGAAGGATGAGCCTCCGGCTCTCTCACTCACCGAACGAATCATAGAAGCGATAAAGCTTCTACTCAAACGTCGATTTTCTGTGAGAGTGTGGTACTTCCCCGAACGAGCCGGCCCATTCATGCTACTAGCAATTCATTTCGCCGGTAGCGTGGCTCTACCACGACTAGAATAGATTTCATAGAAATCACGCGTGACATTTCTAATGCGTTCTGTGATTTTACATTATGCAGGTTCTGCTCCGCGATAGGGTCAATAACAGTCAGTAACATAGAAATCACGCGTGGTAACACTTCGTGTTCTGTGATTTTACATTATGCAGGTTCTGCTCCGCGATAGGGTCAATAACAGTCAGTAACATAGAAATCACGCGTGGTAACACTTCGTGTTCTGTGATTTTACATTATGCAGGTTCTGCTCCGCGATCGGGTCCGGCGGCATCGTGCCCACGACGTACACGTACACCGGCGAGACGACGTGTCGCGCGCGCCGGCACGTGTCCCTCGGCGTCGTGCTGCTGTGCGGCGGGCTGGGCGCGTGGCTGGCGGCCGCGCTGGCCGGCGCCGGCCTGCCGCTCACCGGCGCCTCCACGCTCCTCGAGAACAACGAGCACTTCAGCGCTTGGCACAGGTACCTCATGTTCCATAGTAACGATAAAACTGGAATAAGACTGAGTCACTGCTTGATACAAGCATGGATCTAAGAATAATCAGGATAGGACCTTGAGAATGTGGCAGTGAAGCAAATCACAATGTATGCAGACGTGTCGTGACACGAAATTCACGCACACATCGGCACTCAAATGGATGCAGGTTTTCCCCGGTCGAAATGTCAAACTCACGAAATGTCAAACTTGTACATACCGCGAAGTTGGTGTGCCTTTTGAAACTCGTTGAAAATAAGATTAAAAAAAAACATAAAATAATGCCGAGCTGTGTGGTAAAAGAGTGTAAAAATTATAGTAAACTACACAAAAAGTCCGACGGTATCACGTATCATAGGTAAGTACAAACTTCTTGTTGTTTTCGAGACTATGCAAGTATTTCACTCAATCGCATATTTTCTTGGTTTAATTATACTATTTACACACACAACACCACAGTTACTCGTATGTACGAATTGGTTGGTAACCTAAACACACGTTTCAACTACAATTTTAAATTAAACTAATATGATTTTGTAATTTTCTTTGCGCCGCAAAAGTCAATGACCCGGTGACAGCGCAGCGCTAAGTCGGACTGTCGGTGTTGCCAGAATATGATTTCAAGATTCCTGTTCTTTATTTTTAATATAAAATTTTATTTTGTTTATTTTTTTAAGGTCCCCCATTCGTGATGCTTATGTAAAAAAATAATGGATCGATATTATTAGAAGAAATAGAAAGGATGCATCATGGGTACCATCAATTATTCATTTGTTTGTTCCGAACATTTTAAAAATAGCAATTTTTATATGACAAAAGGAGCATATCGCCGGTTGATTAAGTTCGCGTGCCCAGAAAAGGTATGTTTCTTATTAATACTTTTACTCGACTTCAAAAAAAGGAGCAGTTCCAGTTGTATTTCATTTTGCATATTTTTACGTCATAACTCCATCATTTATGAACTAAATTTGGAAAATCGATGTATGTGTTGATGATAAATGTATGAAGTGAGATGATTTTGGAATCCAAGATGGCTGACATTACTTTTCATTTAAAGTCAACTTTATTGGCGTTTTGGAATTTTTTGGGATATCAACAAAAATGAAGTCATTTTCAGTTTTCAAGATGGCCATCACCATTATTTATGGAAATTCGACTTGGGTGACGTTTTCGGAGTATTTCGGGGTAAAACTGACGTCAATGTGTCCGTTGTGTCAGTCTGTCCCTATGTATGCTTAGATTTTTAAAACTACGCAAAGGACTTTGATGCGGTTTTTTTTATAGATAGAGATATTCAATGTTTATATTTTATACTTATATGTAAATGTGAAAGTATTTTATTATCATTTGCCGACGTCAGAATAAAAGATTATAACTTTGAACAATTTCTAAATTTAATATTGTTAGATAGATAGATAGATATTCATTTATTCCTTAGAATATGGTGATACAATGGTGTTACAGAATTGTGTGTGTGCTACATACTCTGCCTATAAGGCGTAGGAATTTTTAGTTAAATTAAGATTAAAATTTAAGTATTATTATTTTTTAAATTAATTATATCTATTTATGTTCACAAATCATATAACATGTCAGAGCGTTTAATATACAATTAAGCTGTCATTTAAATATTTCCTCGGTAGTATAATAACATTTATCTAGTAGCCAATTAAATAAAGTTGATTTATATGCACTCTCCCTAGTAATTTCTCTAATTTCCCTCGGTAATGCATTGAACACTTTGATTGCCATATAATAGACATTGTTACCGTAGAGTTGCAGTCTCTGTGCTGGGATATAGAGTTTGGTTGGGTTTCTACTAGCTGCCCCGGCTAGTAGAAACCCAATTATTTATTAATGACACTAATAATCTATAGACGGATGAATCTATAAATCTGCAAAATTATAAAAAAAGTAATTTTAAAATTTACCACCAATACAGCGTGATTCTGAACTCCCTAGCTATATTCAAATCTGGGAATCAGAATCCCTAATGGAACACTGAATAGCAAGAAAAAAAGGCAAAAAAACTAAAAAATAAATCTAACCTTTCATAGAAATTCGTCCAGCTGATCGGCGACTTTGTATGGAAAACCTAATTTTCTTTTTCGTTTTTTACCTTTTTTTCTTGCAATTCTGTGTTCCATTAGGGATTCTGATTCCCAGATTTCAGTATAGCTAGGGGGTTCAAAATCACGTTGTATAAGGCCTCGAGGGTTTGTTTTTCTGTAAGTAAAATTATATGTATTGTTATTTATTAACTTAAAACACAGTAAAATAAAAATGTTATCTATAATTTCGTTCTTTTATTCCTTTTATCAAGTTCCCCAAAACGTCTAAGGTCGCTCAAAGAGGAGATTGATTCACAGTTGCCCTTCTGGATCATTATGTCTAAATTCATAATACTTCTCTGATATAGATGTTACGTTTTGTAAAAAAAATATTAAAATATTAGTGCTACTAGGCATCAGTACCACTCACAATTTATTTACTCTTAATTATTGGGTAATTTTTGATGACAATGATCACCCTATACTGCACACATGTAACCAAAGTTTGCTTCACTTCGACGTTCCTCACGCCCGGTCCATATTATTCTTAGGTCCATGGATACAGGTACCACTTGTTCGTTGATTACGATGAAACTGAAATAAGACTGAGTCACTGCTCGACACAGGTACCACATGGTCGTTGATTACGATGATACTGAAATCTTAATATATATAAATCTCGTGTCACAATGTTTGTCCTCAATGGACTCCTAAACCACTTAACCGATTATAATAAAATTCGCACACCATGTGCAGTTCGATCCAACTTGAGAGATAGGATAGTTTTTAACTTATGGCGAAACGAAGTTCGCCGGGGCAGCTAGTAAGACTATAAATAAATAAATATAAATATATACGGACAAATCACACAGATTGAGCTAGCCTCAAAGTAAGTTCGAGACTTGTGTTATGGGATACTAACTTAACGATACTATATTTTATAACAAATACATATATAGATACACGTCCAAGACCCAGGCCAATCTGAAAAAGATCATTTTCCATCTTGACCTGGCCGGGGATCGAACCCGGTCACTCCGTGTCGCAGGCAGGCGTGTTGACCGCTGCGCCACGGAGCTAGTCGAGACTAAGTCAATACTTGACACAGGTACCACATGTTCTTTGATTACGATTAATCTGAAATAAGTTAGTGCTTGACACAGGTACCACATGTTCGTTGATTACGATGAAACTGAAATAAGACTAAGTCAGTGCTTGAAATAGGTACCATAAGTTCGTTTATTACGATTAAACTGAAATAAGACAGTCACTGCTTGGCTTGGCCTTACCTTTTCCCACTATTATGTGGGGTCGAAGCAGTATGTAAGTTTCTTTCACTTCAATCTATCGCTGGCTACAAATAAAAAAAGATGCTGCGTTCTGACGCGAACTAAATTACACCGTATCGCTAACTACATAAAGTTGATATTTCTTTGAATACCTTTGCTGAGTGTTAGTTGAGTACGTAAGTATTAGTACTTATCCTGTGCCCTGGCCTGCAATTAGCAAACATTAATATTTGTGTTCGTTCCAGGTACCTCTTACTCTGCACGCTCCCGATCCTGGCCTCGCTGGTCAGTCTGATCTGGACGCAGGAGTCCCCGAGATTCCTGCTAGATGTCGGCAGAGAAGTCGATGCTATGATGGTCTATCAGGTTTGTACGGTTTAGGCTAGTTTCCTAGGCCAAAGTAATAATATTAAAATGGTTAGTCCAGCTAGTTATACTACCAGTTATCTTTACTAATATTATAAAGCTGAAGAGTTCGTTTGTTTGTTTGAACGCGCTAATCTCAGGAACTACTGGTTCAATTTGGAAAATTATTTTTGTGTTGGATAGTCCATTTATTGAGGAAGGCTTTAGGCTATAAAACATCACGCTGCGACCAATAGGAGCGAAGCATCAATACATTTTTTTTTTTTAAAACGGGTAAAAATTATTCATCTATACTAATAAAAAAACTAATTAAGAGTAATCATAATAACAGAATTTGCCGCGGACGAAGTCGCGGGTAACAGCTAGTACAATATAACCGAATATCGAAAAATTCTTTCAATTCTGTATTCTTTTAGGGATTCTGATTCCCATTTCAATATAGCTAGGATGTTCAAAATCACGCTGTATATGATTATTTTTTTCCCACAGAGCATACACAGCGGGAATCAGTTCCAGTTGTGTGGGAAACGTGCGGCAGCGGAGCCGTACCGAGCGTCGGAACTGGCGCTCCCGGGGAAAAGGAGACCGCCCGCGTTGCACCATGTCAGGCATAGTGTTAAAATGGTGAGCTTAATTAACATTGCGATAAAGATATAGTAGATTGTGATACGAGGGGCTAACATAATACTTTTTAGTGAGGGCATTATATCCCTCGCTTCACTCAGGAGTCTATTTTCGAATCCGTCGCTACGCTCGTGATTCTATTCTAGCCTCCTTCGTTCCTCTCTGGATTCAAAATATGCTGCCCGAGTAAAAGTATTATGTTGACCCTCCGTGGTCCAGTGGTTAAGGCGTTTGCCTGTTGACCCGGGGGTTGTGGGTTCGATTCCCACCGGAAGCATACTTTGTTTAATTGCTTCCAGTTTGATTAGGCCATTGCAGGCTTGAATCACCTGATTGTCTGATAATAAAGATGATTCCGTGCTTCGGAAGGCACGTTAAGCCGGTGGTCCCGGCTGCCATCTGGTAGTTGTTAAAGGAACCACGTCAGAGGCCGAGAGGCGGTTCCGAAGAACTCTGACACCAGGGTGTACATGGTCGATTGACCGTGACACCTACTCGAAATGATGATGATGAGTCCCGAGAAGACACATTTGCTTTTCATCTCCCTCTATGAGAAAAACAAATTTAAGCTGTAATAAAGTTAACTCTAATATTGAAATATTTTATTATGAGAAAGGTAGAATAAACAAAATGTATATAATTTAGTATAATCATTAACTTTTCTTATATTATGTATGTCTTTTGTGAGTCCGAAGGCATGCTATTAAATTTAAAAAAAGTAAAATTTTATAATTACCAAAATAAGGATGAAAATAAAAAAAAAGGAAGTTTTAATATTTACAGCGAATCCATGTCTCAAAATATCTTAACTCCTTTAGCGTAGGATTTGTTTCATACTCATCAAATAGATGGCGCCACAGGTTTATTCCCAACCATAATATTGGAAAATAAAATCAGTCTTCAAGAAAAATATCTCAAAAAAATATATATTTTCGGCTCATAGTTTTACTTGGTTTTACCAAATTTAGGCTAACGCCATCTAGTGACGGATATAAAAGACTGCCACTTATGCACTGCAGTGCCCTCTCCGCTGCCCATAGTGGCAGTTAGTGGAACTAACTACCACAGCTAGCCGGCACCCGGCCTGCTGCTTTTAACAGGCCTTAAATTAGGCCAATATTTTTGTATGAGGCTGGCAATCTATACGTTATTATACATGGTGAATTTTTTATCGTTTTGTACCCTTAAAGGGGTAACTCAGACCATCAAAATGAACAACTTTTCCTATGGGAACAATGCTGGGAACTCAAAAATAAATCGACATTCCCATACAAACTGGCCGGGCGGCGGAACCTTTTATGTATGGAAATGACAGCATTGGTTACATAGTAAAAGTTGTTCATATTGATGGTCTGCGTCACCCCTTTAAGGGTCCAAAACGATAAAAATTTCACCATGTATATTCACATTGTCTTTGCTTGAGGTAACTGACATCTCGAAACTTTTTGCTTGAGGTAACTGACATCTCGAAACTTTTGTGTGTTCCAGTTCTGGCAGTCGTTTTTCCAGCTGTTTTCGAGTCCGTATAGAAGCACCACGCTGTCTCTGGGAGGCGTTATGCTGTATACCTTAGCGATACAGGTGAGTTTTTTTTAAAATTACTACTTTCCACGAATAAAGCCGTCACACACAAAGTCACTAATACAATTAGTCTTAATCATCATCATCATTTCGAGTAGGTGTCACGGTCAATCGACCATGACATCCGAAGAACTCTGACACCCTGGTGTCAGAGTTCTTCGGAACCGCCTCTCGGCCTCTGACGTGGTTCCTTTAACGACTACCAAATGGCAGCCGGGACCACCGGATTAACGTGCCTTCCGAAGCACGGAATCATCTTTATTATCAGACAATCAGGTGATACAAGCCTGCAATGTCCTAACCAAACTGGAAACAACTAAACAAAGTATGCTCCCGGTGGGAATCGAACCCATTAATTGAAATAAAACAACCATGTAGGATGCCACAGGTAGGATTCGAATGCGTATACCTATAATATGTGATGAACAAATTCGCCGCGGTGATTTGAAGCTACGGCAGCTCAGTGGTTGAGAGCATCTACGGGCCAGATGTCGGAGGTGTTCAAATCCTACCTGTTCCGAAATTTTTTCAACTAGCTTTTGCCCGCGGCTTTGCTCGCGTTACGTTTCATACAAACTTTCATCCCCTATTGTATCCCCTTGGGGGTAGAATTGATCAAAATCCTTTCTTAGCGGATGCCTACGTCATAACATCTACCTGCATGCCAAATTTCAGCCCGATCCGTCCAGTCGTTTGGGCTGTGCGTTGATAGATCACTATGACAGTCAGTCACCTTTCAGTTATATATATATAGCGTGATTTTGAACTCCCTAGCTATATTCAAATCTGGGAATCAGAATCCCTAATGGAACACAGAATTGCAAGAAAAAAAGGTATAAAAATAAAAAATAAATTTAACCTTTCATAGAAATTCGTCCAGCTGATCGGCGACTTTGTATGGGAAACCTAATTTTCATTTTCGTTTTTCTCCTTTTTTTCTTGCAATTCTGTGTTTCATTAGGGATTCTGATTCCCAGATTTGAATATAGCTAGGGAGTTCAAAATTACGTTGTATTTAGACTAGCTTTCGCCCTCGGCTCCGCCCGCGTCAATGTCGATCCCTCGGGAACAGTACTTTTCCCGGGATAAAATGTACCCTATGTCCTTCTCCGTACCCCAGATAACGTGTATGCAAAATTTCATGATGATCGGTTCAGTAGGTACAACGTGAAAGCGTAACAAACAAACAAACTCACTTTCGCATTTATAATAGAGAAATAATAAATCAAGCCACAAAATTATTTATTGGCCACGTGAGCAAGCTTCTAATTTCATAACTAAGCAACGGGAAAATGACATAGCCTCTAATAAACTAATTCGTCTTTTTTACACCGCCAACTAAATATTCTATAGAAAGCGTCAAATAAAGATCATCAGTTATTATGACTTGTCCTTCTTATTTATACGTTGCCACCTAATTTACTAACTCGGCCACGGATTTCATATTTCGTCACCATTTTCCTTTTTACAGCATCAAAACTATGTCCACAAAAAAATATAATTCAAGCTCCTACAGTCAGCATCATTTATTATAACTTAGCATGTAAAATAATACATTTTATTCTTTTAACGTAAAAATAGCCACTACATGATATGGCGTGATTCATGTATCGATAGGCAGGAGAGCTGGTACCAGTTTTTGGGAAGGTATATATTTGAAGCAAGTTGAAAAATTGTCACATACCTCTACCTCAACACGGAACTACAGACCTGCCTGGTGAGTAGCAGGACTAAATCAACCCCTATTTTTTTAATATTCTTTTTTCATTACCAAAAATATAAATATTTGTGGCAATATGCAATTTTTTATGTTTTATGTATAAAAAATATAAGCCAGACGATTTAGTCGGGGTTTTAACATTACCAGATGCGTGCAAAAAAATATAAAAAATCAATTTGAGGCAGGTTGAAATTTTAATAGGGTACTATTTTGGTGGGACTTTCTACCTGCCACGCTGCCAAAAAATTAGGGGTTGATTTAGCCCCGCTATTTACCACTATCCAGTCAGGTCTGCAGTTCCGTGTTGGGGTATAATAGGAGAGGTATGTGACAAGTTTTCAGCATGCTTCAAATACTTGCCCAAAAAAATTGTACCAGCTCTACCAGCCTATTAGTAAAATTATGGTAAAAAATAAACATTTTTTTTTCAAAAATAAAGTCTTCTTTTGTCTCTCCTCAATAGCTACTGGTAATATTAGTGTCCATAATATACTATTTGATGACAATTTTAGCTAAATATTGACGATCAATTATTTCGGGGTAAGTTACATTTTAAACATGCTAAGTTAAAAAAATAGAAGCTAAATAAATATATTTATTGATGTCAAATATTAGTATTTGAGAAGTTTACTGTTAGAATGCAAGTTACAAATTTAGATGCTAAATAATAACCATCATGCTGAGTTGTATTTAGAGTGGCTTACATAGAAGATAACTAGTGGCTAAGATGGTATTATTTAGATGCACGTTAATTGTGGCTGACTTAGTAATTTAGAAGGCAACATACATTTTTAGGGGCGGATAATGCTATTAAAAAGAATTTTTAATTAGCACCCTTTATAACTAATATTAAAAAGGGTGCTAATTAAACATAATTAGCACCCTTTATAATATTAGTTAGGATTTTAATTAATTTGAATATATTTTAATAGGTATTACTTAAAATGGGTATTGACGTGAAAAAGTGCGTGAAAAGGCCTATTTTCTGAATAAATCTTTGTCACAATATGTCTTATAATACCTTTGTGTTATATATATTTAGATTTTAATTAATTTAAATATTATTTAATAATTATTATTTAAAATGGGTATTGACGTGAAAAAGTGCCTGAAAAGGCCTATTTTCGGAATAAATCTTTAAATCTTTGTCACAATATGTCTTATATACCTTTGAGTAATATATATTTAGATTTTAATTAATTTGAATATAATTTAATAATGATTATTTAAAATGTGTATTGACGTGAAAAAGTGTTTGAAAAGGCCTATTTTCGAAATAAATAAATCTTTATATCTTTGTCACAATATGTCTTATATAATTGTTCCAGTTCTACCTATCCTCGTACGTTCCGTCGACGGTACTCAGCATGGAACACGCGGCATTTGAAGCCTCAAAGACCATCATCAACAACACAACATTCACAGACAAGCTGTACAACGTGACTCTAGAGAACATGGAGTACAACAACGTGACGTTCCGCCGCTGCGCGTTCAGGGACGCTCTGATGAGTCATGTGGCCTTCAAGAACTGTTCCTTCGATAATGTGGCTTTTTTGAATATCAAGACCTCGTATACTATGTTCGAGGGCTCGCTGTTCTTCAATACCACGTGAGTAGATATCTCATCCCCTATAGCCGTGTGGTTTCTGGCAGAGTAGAATAGGACCACTCCTAGTCTTATGGAGGTCGTAAGGGCGACTTAGGAAATACAAACTAAATAAAGTTCATAAACATTAATGAGACCTCTCCAACCCGTCTGGCCAGCGAGGAGAGTGTAGGCCAAATCCTCTGTCTGCTCTGGCCAAGTATGGTTCCAGTAGTACAGAGAAGTTCATGATCCTGCAGTGGAGACTAAAGAGACCTGATGATGATGATGATGAGATATCTCATCAACATCCTCATCAACTCCTCCATCCTCAGCTTCCTTGGACCACATGGAAGTGCCTTAATCGCCTCCGCACTGGGGTAGGTCGATGCCAACATAACCTGGCTAAATGGGGCTTTATCCAACAGGCGGAAGTGCAGTGTCAGTGTGGTCACGATGACCAGACCATGTTGCACCCTCTTTCGTGCCCTTTGGGCCCCACCAGCTGCACCAAAGATGATCTGTACACTGCATCCGAGAGTGGTGTCAGAGTCGCCACATACTGGAGAGACAAAATTTAATCCCTTGAGCCATCGACATGAAAAGAAGATTATCATCAGGTCTTTTAGTCTCCACTGCAGGAGCATGACCCTATCTGTACTACCGGAGCCATACTTGGCCAGAGCAGATAAAGGATTTGGCCTACACTCTCCTCGCTGGCAAGATGGAGAGGACAGAGGTCTCATTGATGTTTATGAGCTTTGTTTAGCTTGTATTTCCTAAGTCGCCTCTTACGACCTCCATGGGAAGAATATGAGTGGTCCTATTCTACTCTGCCGGAAACCACACGGTTACAGTAGATATCTGTATTATATCAATAGACACTGTCTACTTAGTAGTCGTTTAAGATGGTACTGCACGAAATTTTGGAAATTGACGTGTTTTCAAATCATCAGCACTATGCGCTGAATTAATTAAATATTGTATTTTGGCTAAATATTGGTCAAAATACATTTGAAAATAGCCATCTCCGACTCGATAAGAAGATATCTTAATCGTGTCATGCGCAATAGCGTTTCTCTACTCCTGCACATATTTTTACTAAATGTTGGATTAGGCATTTGTCTCCCATCTCACCTGATGGTAAGTGACGATGAAGACGAGGATGTTACATGTCTATCCAAGAGATACCGATTCATTCTACTTACTTTACACGCGATTATGTCCGCAGCATCATCGACACGGACATGGAGCTAGGCCGCGAGTTGGACGAGTGGTGCGTTCTGAACGCGACCACCATCCGCGGGATGCAGCCGGGATGCACGCGGCGCGCAGATCTCACGTCGCGACTGGCCGGGCTTCTCGACGAACAGACCTATGTAGCCCGCGCCAGTCTAGCTGCCGCTGGGTTTGCCCTGCTGCCCGCGAAGCTGAGGCCTTTAGGTGAGCTGACACATCTAAATCATCCTCATCAGCGTTCCAGTTGTAAATGTTCACTGCTGGACAAAGGTCTCTCCCAAAGATTGTTCGTTCCATGGGATTCTCCTACACAACGCCACCACTATCCTAGTGCAGACCTCCGTGGCTTGCGCCACTCTGGCTGCGGCTGGGTTTGCCCTGCTACCAGAGAAGCTTAGACCTTTAGGTGAGGCCATGTTTTCTAAATCATCGTAATCAGCATTCCAGCCGTAAATGTCCACTGCTGGAGCCTCTCCCAAGGATTATTCGTTCCATTGGATCCTCCTACACAACGCCACCACCATCTAGAGCAGACCTATGTGGCCCGCGCCAGTCTAGCTGCCGCTGGGTTTGCCCTACTGCCCGCGAAGCTTAGGCCTTTAAGTGAGGCCATATTTCCTAAATCATCATCATCAGCATTCCAGTTATAAATGTCTACTGCTGGACAAAGGTCTCTCCCAAGGATTGTCCGTTCCATGGGATCCTCCCACATAACGCGGCCTGCTGGATGAGCAGACCTACGTGGCCCGCGCCACTTTGGCTGCGGCTGGGTTCGCCCTGCTGCCGGCGAAACTGAGGCCTTTAGGTGAGGCTATGTTTTCTAAATCATCATCAACATTCCACCCGTCATCATCATTTCGAGTAAGTGACACGGTCAATCGACCATGCACACCCTGGTGTCAGAGTTCTTCGGAACCACCTCTCGGCCTCTGACGTGGTTCCTTTAACGACTATCAGATGGCAGCCGGGACCAACAGCTTCCCGTGGGAATCGAACCCACTAGCCCCGGGTCTACAGCTAAACGCCTAAACCATTGGACCAGGGAGGCAGTTATTTTATTCCAGCCGTAAATATCCACTGCTAGACAAAAGCCTCCTCAAGGATCGTCCGTTCCATGAGATCCTCCCACACAACGCCACCACCATCCACGGCATGCAGCCGGGCTGCTGGATGAGCAGACTTACGTGGCCCGCGCCACTCTGGCTGCGGCTGGGTTGGCTCTGCTGCTAGCGAAGCTTAGGCCTTTAGGCGAGGCCATGTTTTCTAAATCATCGTTATCAGCATTCCAGCCGTAAATGTCCACTGCTGGAGCCTCGCCCAAGGATTGTTCGTTCCATTAGATCCTCCTACACAACGCCACCACTATCCTAGTGCAGACCTACGTGGCTTGCGCCACTCTGGTTGCAGCTGGGTTTGCCCTGCTGCCGGCGAAGCTGAGGCCTTTAGATGAGGCCACATGTTTCATTCACTTCAAAGTTTCATTTCAAAATCTTAATGTACCATATTTTAAGCAAATAAATATATTATATTATAAAGAATCGTGTATGGGTTACGAAATTAAGAGTTCTATTAAATGAAAAGTCACTGATAAACTCATAACACCGAGATAAATTTTGAACCGCCCGGCCTCCCTTGCTTTTCCCGCACTCATCCATTTGAGTAATAAATAAATACATAGTGACATATCACACAAATTGGGCTAAAGCCCCACAGTAAAATATGAACTTGTGTCGTAGGATACTAACTCAACGATACTATATTTATTGATAGATACTTATATAGATAGACATCTAAGACCCAGCTCAATCTGAAAAAGATCCATCATGACCTGACCGAGGTCGAACCCCGGAACCCTCGTGTCGCAGGGTGGCGTGTTAACCACTGCTCCACGCCTAATACCTTCATTTCCTTCCGGGACCCAACAAATTCCTATCAATATCCAGCTGAAAAATGCTTCCGATGGGCAGCAGCGTCGGAAGCACAAGAAACCAAAGAAACTGCGCTCACCAACCCGACTGCCAAGCTTGGTGAGTATGGCAACATCCACCCATGGAGCAAAGAATCTTTGGGAGAGGCTTTTGTCCAGCAGTGGACCTTTTACGGCTGAAATGATGATGAATAAAATTAGTCGTGGTAGAGCCACGCTGCCGGCAAAATTCATTTTTGCTAGTAGCATGAATGGGCCGGCTCGTCCGGAGAAGTACCACACTCTCACAAAAAATCAACGTTTGAGTAGAAGCTTTACCGCTTCTATGCTTCGCTCGGTGAGTGAGAGAGCCGGAGGCACATCCTTCCCCCTCCCACAACTCCTTTTTAGGGTTCCGTATCCAAAGGGTAAAAATGGGATCCTATTAATTTCGCTCCGCTGTCCGTCTGTCTGTCCGTCTGTCACCAGGCTGTATCTCATGAATCGTGATAGCTAGACAGTTGAAATTTTCACAGATGATGTATTTCTGTTGCCGCTATAACAACAAATACTAAAAAAAATATTTAAGGGGGCTCCCATACAACAAACGTGATATTTTTGCTTGTTTTTGTCCGATATTGATAACGGCAACAGCTACACGCTTGAAATATTCACAGAATATTTAGTTATATATTCACTTTAAAAATAAATAATTAAATTAATATTAAAAGGGGCTCCCATACAACAGACATGATTTTTTTGCCGTTTTTATAGATAACGGTACGGAACCCTTCGTGCGCGAGTCCGACTCGCACTTGGCCGGTTTAATTACAAAGACTTGACGACTGAAGTGATGAATAATTCGTTCTTCTAATAAATTAACTCTAGCTACCCCTTCTGACCATACTGGTTTTTTCTCTTATTCCTTCGCCGTTACGGCAGTAAGACTCTGGAATGCACTTCCTGACTCTGTGAAAACAGCCTCTACTCGCGCTGGCTTCAAAATGTTAGTATTTAGATTATTGTTACCTACACGTAAGATTTTTATTTTTATTTTTACACCCACATAAAATTCTCTGCATAACCCAAAGGTTGACTGTCAGATAATGCTTTTAGCATTAAGTCCACCTATTGTGCGTTTACTCTGTATTTGTACAATAAAGATTAAATAAATAAATAATGATTTGCTCCCGCAGTCCCCCAATGCGCCGCGCTCATCCTGCTGTCGCCGTGCTTGTACTTTGCGCGTGTTGAACACATCCTGTACATCCTAGAGGCCGTGTACAGGCTGTTCCTCACCCTCATATTCTACACACTGGGGGTGGCGGTGGTGGACTCCTACCCTGCTAATCTAAGGTAAATATTAATTACTAGCTTTCGCCCGCGGCTCCGCCCGCGTTATTGTCGATCCCTCGGGAATAGTACTTTTTCCCGGGATAGAAGGTAGCCTATGTCCTTCTCCGTACTCCAGAGAACATGTATGCAAAATTTCATGATGATCGGTTCAGTAGTTACGGCGTGAAAGCGTAACAAACAAATAAACAAACAAACTCACTTTCGCATTTATAATATTAGTAAGGATAAGGATTGTTCTGTCTTTATATAGCAAAGTAGGTAAGCAACCTTCAATAATTGAGCAGGCTATTTTTAGGGTTCCGTAGCCAAATGGCAAAAAACGGAACCATTGTGGATTCGTCTGTCTTTTTGTCCGTGTGTCACAGCCACTTTTTTCCTATAAGAACTATACTGTTGAAACTTGGTAAGTAGATGTATATTCTGTGAACCGCACTAAGATTTTCACACAAAAATATGAAAAAAAAAAACCAATAAATTTTGTGGTTTCCCCTTACTTAGAAGTGACACTCAAAATTGTTTTTTCATCAAACCCATACGTGTGGGGTATCTATGATAGGTCTTAAAAAATGATATTAAGGTTCCTAGTATCATTTTTTTCTAAACTGAATAATTTGTGCTGGAGACAATTTCAAAGTGGTTAAATGTGTATGTAATTTCTTTATTAAAATGGACCGTGTATATCTATAGTACTAATATTATAAAACTGAAGAGTTTGTTTGTATGTTTGTTTGTTTGAACGCGCTAATCTCAGGACCAATAGGAGCGAAGCATCAATAAAAAATGTTTTGAAAACGGGGAAAATGATTCACCTATACTAAGAAATAAACTAATAATGGTAATAACAGAAATTGCCGCGGACGAAGTCGCGGGCAACAGCTAGTCTTAAATAAAAATTGACAATCATACGAAAGCTGCAATGTATTTTTAGTGACTATCCAAATAGGCCGGCTGGTCCGGTCAACACGTAAAAGACAAGTTTCTGGTTGGTCTTAAGGAGGAAACTGCAGAGAATTGAAAAATAGGTATTTGTAAAATGTATTGTTGTCGCGCCGCGTGCCCAAACAACACACGCAGAGTGCGATAGACAACTGCAGGTCGGACCGAAATACCTATGAAAATTACAGAATCCTCCTCCTAAATTTTTTTGTTCATTAAAAATTTAAAATAAGCTATGGCTGTGTTTCTATGTTTTCTTTTCCTAATATAACATCTGACAGAAATAAATGGAAGAAGATGGGAGAGACCTTTGCCCAACAGTGGGACAATATAGGATAATAAAAAAAAATATACAATCGCGTCGAATTTGTTTTCTAGATGTTTGAACACATCACATTGGTTTTTGAAGGGACATATCTTTAAATCAATTATAAAAAAAAAAAAAAAATAGGGACATGCGAATATATCGATAGATTTGTTTTGTAAAAAATCATTGCTGTACTGGTATTATCCGGTGAGGAATCAGGGGACTACGCTTGTATGGAAATACGACCGTACGCTTTCCTCTCAAAGTCAAATAATAATTGTTTATTTCCATTTGTTAAATTACAATATTTTAGACTATTGTTGTATTGTATACATTGTGGTTAACATCCTAGTTATATTCTTATGTATAGTTTACATTATAACAATCATCCAATACATCAAAAAAACTTAAGAAATTAAGATCGCGTAGTTATCCACAAAGAGTTAATCGTATACCCGCCGTAGTAGTAATAGTTTTACTGTATCACGGTCGGATAGTGATCCCTCATTGGCAAACAACTAAGTGATCGAGCAAGCTTATGCTAATAATCTTAAGGTACATTTCCAAACGTGCGCATGCACACAGATAACTTTGATGGGTCTATGTGTACCGTGGTTTCATGACTTTATTTCCCCCCAGATGCACGGCCCACGGGCTAATCCTGTCCGTGGCGTATCTGTGCGCGGCGGTAGTCCGCGGCGTGGGTAACGCCGGGCCCGTGGAAAGCTGCGTGCTATGCGCCGTGTTGGCCATCGCCGCCACTGCTCTCGCCGCTCACAGATAGTACGTATATTCATCTATCATCCAGGATACAGCCCCGGGCCCTCCACAAAGAGGGGCCCACATTAGAAACATCGAAATAGAATAAATCAATTTCGTACAGTCTGGCCGCTGAAAGAATGCGATCCTGACACCTGTCAGTTAGTCATAACAACATTATGTGCAAAATATGAGAGCACACTCCATTCGTTCTGGAGTAGTATTGTAATAGGTATTTTAAGTTTAGTTTGTACTAACAAAATGGATCAAAGTTATCTGAATAAAAATCATTTTATATTTTATTTATTTTTATTATAACTAATGATGAGCAAAGTAACCACAGATATTAACGAAAGCAGAGTTATTAGATTGAGTAACAGCTTTATAAGATAAAGCAAGTTTTACCTGTCAAATATTTTTTATTGATTTTTTAACGCTTTGGTATTAAATTTTGTAAAGTCGCGTGAAGTTGCTGGGTGAGTAAATAAATACTACGTAGAAGTAGTACGTAGCCATTATTTTAAAATAATTAAAAAGAAATACAAGCAGAAATTCATAAAACCCGATAAATAAAAAAAATTAAAGAGATACTATTTTGGTAGCATAATAACACAAATTATCTGTTATTTTTTTTGTCATATCTCTACAAAATCATGATTTGACATAACCTTGTTACAGCGCAGCATTGATTTGATTTTACTTGAAATAATATTGATTTTTCTTGATTATATAAAAAAAATGCACATAATTTTGAAATTGATAGTCTGTTCACATTATAATTTTGTTTTTATACCTATTATTTGTTGGTAGGTTTATTAATAGGCAACATAAATATTACTCAGGTATGTTGGAGGCCGCTACAAAATTACATCGTGGATTCGATTACGACCTGTCAGGATCGTATTCTCTTAGCGGCCATACTATATATCACAGAATATTTAGTTATATATTCACTTTAAAAATAAATAATTAAATAAAAATAAAATTAATATTAAAGGGGGGCTCCCATACAACAGACATGATTTTTTGCCGTTTTTATAGATAACGGTACGGAACCCTACGTGCGCGAGTCCGACTCGCACTTAGCCGGTATTTAAATATCACTTATTTCCTTGTAACTTATGTTTTTTCCTTCCAGATCACAAAGGCGACGACGCAATGCCCACTAAGGTGATAGACTTGCCATTTCTACGTATACCAAAGCGATTGACTGATTGAGACTCGATACTCTGTGTGTAGCTAGCTTTAGAGAGGCGTACCAATCATTTAAAAAATGATAATTATGACAGTTGTCATCACATTATTTTTTTTTTCAACCACGAATCTGCTGAAATGCTGCCAAAAATCGAAAGAAGTGGAAAGAAAGAGGGGAGGCTTTTGCCCAGCAGTGGGACATGGAAAGCTAGTAAAAAAAAAAAAAAAAAACCACGACCAAGAATGCTGTTTTTGAAATGATGGCGATCGTAAACGAGCGATTTTTCTATACAAAAATTGCTCGAAGACGAGCGTCACACTTTCAAATATATATAATAGTACCCCAGATCTGTACAAGCGGCGGCGCACGATTTTAAACTTTAATGCTTTAAAAATAAAGTGCACAAGGCTTGATCAATAAATGACTCTTGCCGCTCAGTGAAAATACTACGTGTTGCGACTATTTCTGCGACTATATTCCCAGACAAGTACAGTCCCGGGACATTCAAAAGTAGAATAAATGGGTATCTCTTGGATGGGCATGTAACATCCTCGTCTTCATCGTCACTTACCATCAGGTGAAATGGGAGACAAATACCTATATAATATAAATAAATATATACGGACAAATCACACAGATTGAGCTAGCCCCAAAGTAAGTCCGAGACTTGTGTTATGGGATACTACAACGATACTATATTTTATAACAAATACATATATAGATACACATCCAAGACCCAGGCCAATCTGAAAAAGATCATTTTCCATCTTGACCTGGCCGGGGATCGAACCCGGGCACCCAGTGTCGCAGGCCGACCGCTGCGCCACGGAGCTAGCCTAACCTACTTTAAATTTAAAAAAAAAATATGGTCCCGATTAGCTATGTAAATACGGGTCTTAAGTCGCAGTGATAAGGTCTAAAATCGAATACAATGGTATATTTATTTATGGTCGTGACTATACCCAAATATATCAAGATGAAAATCATATTTTCATTCTTAAGTTCAGTCGTTGATATAATCGTGTTAGCATTCCATAACACAAACATTTTATTATATTACATATTTTTGTTTATTATGTCCACAGACTTTAAATATTGATGTATGACGACTTTAGACAACGATATTTTATATAATGTTGTTTGTCTTGATGAAAGATCAGGGGTACTATTTTTGAAAGTGTGACACTCGTCTTCGAGCTATCTATGTATGGAAAAAATGGCTCGTTTGCGAACGGCGTCATTTCAAAAATAGCTAGAGTGCTATAGTGTCATTGTGGCGTCATTTCAAAAATAGCTTGAGTGCTATAGTGTCATTTAGGTGTCATTTCAAAAATAGCTAGAGTGCTATAGTATTATTAGGGCGTCATTTCAAAATAGCTAGAGTGCTATTTTTGAAATGACGCTGTTTGTAAACGGGTACTATTTTTAAACATGTGACTCACCAAACATGTGATTTACGCGAGCATTACCAAAACGCCCCATTTTAATCCTCGCAAATCCGTGTTACTAGTTACAACATATTTTCGAGACTTATAGGCATTCTGGAATGCTATCGGTCTTCAGAAGTCGATATCTTACGAACGGTTTAGATCGCTCGTTGCCACGGGCGACGGCCTTACGTCAAAGTCATTGTCTGCCATTTAAAGATCAGTTGTTACGATTTTACGCTCCGTTAAATGTACGTAACATAAGATTACGCGGAAGTTCTGTTGCTCTACAGTTCAAGCAATCGTTTTAAAAATACGGCATGTGGTTTTTTGTGACTTGTAGACGTATACGCCTTGCGCTTTGGTGACGCACCGTTTTAAAAATAGCCCCCCAGTTAAATGCGGACATGGTATTTTTGTCTAATCATATACAAATGTGTCTACAAAAGTAGCTCCTAAACATCTTGGTACGTCTCTCCAGTGATATGAAATTACTAATCTTGCGACTGATTTCTTAACACAGATAACTTAGTAATTCAGACGGGATTTATATGTACAATAGAAAGGCACTCAATAACTAAATTTCCTAAAAGACTAAGCTTACATTTCGAAATTGTAACGATATCAAAAAAAAAATAACGGTACGGATTCTATAAGAATGTAATTTTAAAGTACATATAAAAGTATGCTTCATTTCTAATTTGACCGCTGAGTCAGAAGACGATGTTATTATTGTAGTTGTGTCTATGGAATAGATTCATACGCTGTCTCACTGTTAAAAATAGTAAGTGATATGTGGAAAAAACTGTATGAATTAGGTGCTGGTAAAATAAAAGGTCCGGAGGTGTTTCGTTACGTGTATTCGTCATCAACGATAGAAGCGGAAGAAGAGTACAAAATGTTCACAGATTAAAAATAGAAACTTAGCATAGACAATATTAAAAAGTTATAACTAAAATGTTATTTAAACCGTTACTAACACTCACACAAGTGAGGAACAACAAACTTTGGAACACAAATGACAGTCGCGTGCATACCAGCACAGAGTAAGTGCCCTTGGGTACTATTTTCGAAAGTGTGACACTCGTCCTCGAGCGATTTTTGTATGGAAAAATCGCTCTAGACGATTGCCATACTTTCAAAAATAGTACCCCTGCGCTTGGCGTGGTAGTGAGCCAGTGTAAAATAATCACGTACACTACAATTATAAAATGTCTATTAGCTAAGTTATCTGTGTTTATTAATACTAACATCACGAAGTTAAAATGTTTATGTGAAGTCAAGTGATTGACATAATTTTGCTGACTGCTGAAAAAGGAAGTTCTGAATTTGTAGTATATTTTTTTATTGTCGATTTCGCCGAATTATACAGAGACACATTCTTTATAATAGATGAGACCATATTCGGTGGTTTTGTTTGGAAGTTTCATATATTCTTTTATATTTTAGACTTTTATGTGGATGACAAAGTATGAACGGCTACTTCAAAAAAATGTATTTTCAAGGCAAATGAGGGTTTTCTGTAATAAGTGGTGGCAGCACTGAGCCGTCGGGTCCGTTAAGCTGTTATTAAGCAACGATGAGTTGTTGTATGCTTGTCAAATATAACCTAACTGGCTATTGCCCGCGGCTCCGCCCGCGTTAATGTCGATCTCTTGGGAATAATAGAATTTCCCGGAATTAAATGTACCTTGTGTCCTTCCCCGGGCCTCAAACTACCTCCATACCAAATTTCATCCAAATTGGTTCAATGGTTGAAGCGGAAAAGGTGACAGACAGAGTTACTTGCCCATTTATAATATTAGTATGGATGACATCGGCTGATTGGATCTTACGATTGAGTGCTGCCATCTGCTGGTATTTCAGAAAATTAAAAAACATTAAAAACTATATAGACATACATAAATGTGTATAAGATGTAAAAATAACCAAAATAGATATTTTTGAAATTAAAGGAACGAGCAATAAGAATAATGGCAATGACTAAGTTTTGGGGTCAAATATATTTTCCTCAAAGTTTGAACAACAGATAAAGTTATATCACTTAATACGGTATTATCGCGTATATTACATTATTTTTACACCTAACATTACGAAAACTATATAATTTTCATGTTCGGTAGACTAAGTTGACATTTGCCGTATCAAATGATATAATTTAAATGTGTAATAATTGCGAAAACATTAGAAAACAGAAGTTACATTTTTAATAAAAATCAGATTTTCTTTTTGCATACCATATTTTTTTGACGATTTTGATTTAAAAAAAATTATTCGTTTATGTTTCGCATGTGAATTCAACGTCTATGTGTTTATGTGATGTCAATGTTCTCTTTTTACTGATTGACATAATTTTGCAGACTGCTGAAAAAGGAAGTTCTAAATTTGTGGTATATTTTTTTTACTGTCGATCGACCGTAAAAAAAAATATACTAATTTAAAAATAATTTATATATTATAAAGAATGTGTCTCTACACATTCTTTATAATAGATGAGACCACAGTTTCGTTTCACATAAACGTTGAATTCAATATTGATAATATTGTTTATTTTTCAATTAAATTTAATTATTTTTATTTTATTTTTCGATACATGTGAACTTACGTAAATTAACAGCTTTAAATATTATCAACTCTGCAATAAATAGTAAATTATTTCTTCGAAATAGATTTAAAAAAATATTAACATAAAAATATACCTGATCTTAAAGGCTGTAGCTAAAACGATAATTTGTCTATGCCCCGACTGGAATGTTTAAAAACTTGCAAAAATAGGCGCTACTTGTATGCTACTGTATAACCTTCTTTCTAAGCGCAGTCGAGTAAAAATAGCTAGTTCATTCAGCTATTCAATAGCACTCCTGAATATTTTGTTATCAAAATGGTTTTTGAAGTGGAAACTTCTTTGATAAACTCGCGGCAGGACACGTGACCTGATACCGCCGGCGCGGCGTAAAGGAGGAAGTTATATCCCCCTCTCTTTCTACCGTGCGGAGTTTTCACTTCTGCTGGCACTTCTAGAGTTCAACCCGTTGTTTTTTTTAACATTCAAGCCGGGGGACGTAGATCAGAAGGCTGAACATATCCGATGGAAAGACAAAATGGTTGTTATTATATAGTATATGTTGTTAACATAGCTGTAATATACATGTAGAACTGGCGTTTTCTATTCTTATAGTGCCATTCCAGAGTATGTGTCGTGATAATAATATTTTATATTATAGCTAGCACGAGATTATGTAAAGAAAACCCTGTGCGATCCTTGAAGGGGCGATTCAGCCCGTCGATATGAACAACTTTTCCTATGGGATCAAAAAAGGACATTTCTGAAATGTTCGGCCTCCCGGTCTTTTTGTATGGGAATATTAAAAAAAATGAGTTCTCTGTGTTGGTCCCATAGGAAAAGTTGTTCATATCGATGGGTTGAATCACCCCTTCATAGATCGGACTGGGTTGTCTTTACATATTGTATAATCACAGTTTTATTCGAAGTGCTTTGAGGGAAGCTAAACTGTCGTGTCGCCACCCCTAAAACTCGCCCCGATGATGGTCTTCGTAACAGACCAAAACTAGACGGCGATTCCGACTAGTAAAACGTGAGTAAAGCCGTGGTTATATACTATGTCGTGATATTTGGTTCAAGCTCTTGGAATAAAGTCGTATAACTCACAATATACTGGAAAAATTAGATAGATTTTTCCATTTACATAGATGTCATGGACTAACTACCTTATTTCTCTTCATTTCCTCAGTTTTTCTCAGTTTTAAACTAACTTTGTGCAACTGAGAAAAAAACCATCAATTAAACTCGATGTTTGCTTTGGAATCAAGTCATATGTGTAAAAAGTAAAAAGATGTAAATTCACAATATATTGGGAAAATTAGATAGTTAATTTCTACCACTTACATTTGTCTCCGACTAACTATCTTTGTTCTTCTTATTTCCTCAGTTTCTCAGATTCAAATTTACTTTGTACAACTGAGAAAAAATATTAATTAACCCGTCAAGCGCGAGAAACGCAGACAATGGATTTTCTATTGTTATGCGGACCGTTTGGCCCGCTTCGTGGTTGAGAGGTCAAACTCGATATTTCAGCAAATATAGTATCTTATATGTTTATATACCGCGTTTGATGTTACCGTCGACTTACGATGGGGTGACTCGGCCTATCGATATGAACAACTTTTCCTATGGACCCGTTGCTGAACTCGAACACAGCTGAACAAATTTGTATGGAAATCTCAAAAACTCTGGTTCTCAGCATTGGTGCTATGGGAAAAGTTCTTATTGATGGGCTCAGTCGCCCCTTTAAAACAACGTTGCGGGTACATTTACACGCAGTATGTATTACATAAGGAAAAATTATAATGTCAAAATTATCCTGCCTTAAGCTTTTACACAAAAAAACTCGATATGAACAAAGTTTTTTTCACAGTTTTAAGATATTAAAAAGTTTAACCGACGAAAATCCCAGTTAATTCCTATCTAGACTCGATCGAGACTCCTTTATAACGATGTGTCCTGACATAACTAAATTGTAAATAAATAATTAAGTCGCTAAAATATTCAATTCTCTAGTTATAAAATTACTCTGGCCGATTACTCTGACTTTTGACAGTTGTTATAAACAAAAAAAATCTAATTAACAAAAAATATAGTTCATATTATGAGTCATTTTTATATAGACTTTATTTTTTATATGTTGTTTAGGAATACAGTAAATCGATTGATAAATTCTTATAGACATGGGATGCAAATCTAGTTTTTTTATTGATTATATTGTTTATGTTGTTGACATCACATGGAATTAGGTTTATTTTTACATCATGATCAGTAAAATTCTCTCAATTTATTTGTTATTTGTATTAAAAAACAAAATTGTATATTTCAACTGTCAAAAGACACAGGCCCGGGTTTAGATGTATTTTGTAGTGTTGCCATATCCTAAGTGATATATTAGAGACTGCTATTTTCTTAGTTCAATTAAAAGACATTTTTCATTATACCCTGTATATGTTTGGGTGAGAACATGTCATTAACATAGCGATACGTATCACACTATTTTAACATGTGAAAAAAGATCATAGTTAAACATATAATAAGCAATATTCAAAACGTGAGGAGCATTGTTTCTTAATTCGTTCATTGACACTGAACCAGACACAAAAGAAATAACAATAGAATTACGTCTACAGGCGGGCAGTGTCAGCGAAAGTGTTAAGTATCCAGGAAGCGGTGATACCTAAGCTATGTGTATGAGCGCACTTTTTTCTGTGGCGGTATTATTTACTCTTCCGATTAATAACTCGGAAGTTAGGTAAATATGTATGCTCCTCGTCTTTCGATCATTGTTAATAAAAAAGTCCACGTCATGTTCCACTGCTGGACAGTCCTCTTCCAAGAATTCTTCGTTCCATGGGAGGATATTGCCATACTCACCACTCTTGGCAGGCGGGTTGGCGAGCGCAGTTTCTTTTAAAACGTGCAGTTGCTTTTAAAGCCAACGGCAGCTGTCGACAGCTTGCAGTTGACGGGTCGACAGCAAAGTGCTGCTGTCAGCACTGTTCGGCAGCAGCATTTTTGCAGTCATTGGTGGGCTGCATCGGTCGATGTGTCGAATTCTGCTGCCGAACAAATGCAGATTGCAATGTCGACAGCTTGTGCTTCCGACGCTGCTGCCCATCGGAAGCAGTAACCTGGGGAAGGATAGGATATTTTCAGATTTCGGAAGGCAATGAAGGAATAGTACTACTCACGCGGATGAATGGGGGAAAAGCAAGTAGTAGCTCTGGAGGCCGGGCGCGTACCCGATGACATACCTGCAACCACCGGACAGGCAGTTGAGGATCACAGCCCTGACCGTAATAAGAAAGTAATGCAGTATAAATGAAAACAATGAATGAATGAATGAAATTATTTATTTCAGACTGTACATTTATGACAATACAAGTCCATAGTGTGTTAGTAAGACACTTATCCTATGTTAGTAAAACTTAAAATGAGGGTTACTTTTTTGGACATGTGTGGATGACCAATACTTGATAATTGGACTATCCACTCTGTCTGATACCACCTTCAGGAGTGTGTTGGAACTGCTCCTTACCCGTGCCCATAATGATGCAACTCTTTTTCGAAGCACTGCCTGAAAGCTGTCAGTGCTGTGATCAGCAAACATGCCAGAGGCACTGCAGCGCCAGTGCAGTCCAACAACAATATATATATAAAATACTAGCTGACCCGGCAAACGTTGTTTTGCCATATAAATAATGTCAAAAAAATTAAAAAAAAAATTTGGGGGTGGACTACCCCTCACATTTAGGGGGATGAAAAATAGATGTTGGCCGATTCTCATAGATACCGGATAAGCACAAAAAATTTCATCAAAATCGGTCAAGCCGTTTCGGAGGAGTATGGCAACGAAAACTGTGACACGAGAATTTTATATATTAGATAAATATCCAGTCCGGTGGTTGCAGGTATGGCTCCTGAGCTGCTGCTTGCTTTTCCCCCATTCATCCGACTAAGTAGTATCCCAATACCTTCATTCCCTTCCCAAATACAACAAATTCCTATCCTTCCCCAGCTTTAAAATGCTTCCGACCAGCAGCGTCGAAAGCACAAGAAGCCAAAGAAACTGCGCTCGCCAACCCGCCTGCCAAGCGTTGTGAGTATGGCAATATCCACCCATGAAACGAAGTATCTTTGTGAGAGGTCTTTGTCCAGGAGTGGACTTTTTAACAGCTGTAATGATGATGATGATTTGTACTGCAAGATTTTATAATACTCTGAAACTTTAGGCACCAAACAGACGAGCAGCACTTTGCTGTCGACAGACACAACTGCAGCTGTCGAAAAAGCCAACGGCAGCTGTCGACAGCTTGCAGTTGACGGGTCGACAGCAAAGTGCTGCTGTCAGCACTGTTCGGCAGCAGCATTTTTGCAGTCATTGGTGGGCTGCATCGGTCGATGTGTCGAATTCTGCTGAGAAACAAATACAGCTTGCAATGTCGACAGCTGTCGTTGGCTTTTTCGACAGCTGCAGTTGTGTGTGTCGACAGCAAAGTGCTGCTCGTCTCTTTGGCGCCTTAGAATGCAGTAAATTGTATAGGTTTTAATATTCAATGCGTATCGCGATGTTAAAACATGTATTGGTCTTGGTGGCTTTATTTTTTATTTTAGGTTAAAATTGCCATATTAATGTGTTTATTTTACTATAAATTATATAATCTATTTTACAACATACTCAATGTTCTTACAATTTATTCTTGTTTTCAAATAATGTGATGAAAGGAGAGCCATGTATAACCACTAGTCAAGTTTGTTCAATAGGGTTTAGCAAAAGCCTGTTTTTAACCGACTTCAAAAAATGGAGGTTCTTAATTTGGTTGTATTTTTTTATGTTTGTTATCTCATAACTCCATCATTTATGTACCGATTTTGTTTGAAAGGGCAAGTATGCTTTCAAATTAGTCAGTCCCATTTTAATTTCATCAAAATCGGTTCAGTAGTTGAAGTCGGTTTTTTTTATATGAAACATTATTATTGGTTGTATTTATGCATATTTTTGGGGATCTTAATGTACACAGAAGCATTTTAAATCGATACAGTGTAGAAAAATAATATACAATATTATCACGTCTTTATCCATTATGGGGCAGACGGCCATAAGACCGAAAGGCCACGTTAGCTTGTTGGTGGGCGTAAAGGTGGAAAACGGAATCAAAAGTGATGGGTTGCTAGCCGCGTTGACTTTTGACATGATTCTTTAGATTTTCGCCCATTCCCCCAATCGGCTTTAACGACCTGCGCGGGAAGAAAAGCTTCAGGCACATTTTACGTTTTATCTTTTCTTCTAGACCGTCATGGGAGAAAAATTACTTTTGTAAAACGTTTGTGCGAAATGTAATTACTGGGAAAATAATTCTGTGTAACGTTATTAGGTCGAGATTTTCATCTTAGACTGAGTACTAATATTTCATATCTTATTTATTTTGGAGTTATATTTATTTAGCCATTGTAGTTTTACTGCATAACGAATTTTATTTTAGAGTAGAAATGTCATATTGTTTTTTTGTATATCATCGATTTTTATAAGGGTCTCGTCACAGCCAAGAATTATTCGTCACCTTTTTTTTAGTATGTCCGTAGACTGAAGATGACTTTTTATCACATTTTTGGGCAGAGCAATCCAAGTATGACCTACATCAAAGTTTGCTTAACAAGCAATTAGCCCTTTTTCTTCAATCGAGTCGTAAAATGGCTTTGTCGAAGTCGAATCGAATCTATACTAATATTATAAAGCTAAAGAGTTTGTTTGTTTGAACGCGCTGATTTTAGGAAAGTTATTTTTGTGTTGGATAGTCCAATTATTGAGGAAGGCTTTAGGCTATAAAACATCACGCTGCGACTAGGAGCGAAGCATCACTAAAAAATGTTTTGAAAACGGGGAAAAATTATTCATCTATACTAATTAATCATAATAACATAAATTGCCGCGGACGAAGTCGAGGGCAACAGCTAGTATTTAATATGTTTCGACCAGTGCTTTGCTACCGTGATTGCCCGTTCGTTAGACTCATTCAGATCTTGTTGAGAGCAAGAAGTTGGGCTTTCTGGGCACACCAATAGGCGACCCATAGATTGGATAGCACCACAGTCGCACTCACTATTGTTGGAGAAACCCCACCTGACTCTATTTTCGTGGCATCTACCGACACCAGCCCGCAGTCTACTCTATTTTCGTTGCATCTACCGACACCAGCCCGCAGTCTACTCTATTTTCGTTGCATCTACCGACACCAGCCCGCAGTCTACTCTATTTTCGTTGCATCTACCGACACCAGCCCGCAGTCTACTCTATTTTCGTTGCATCTACCGACACCAGCCCGCAGTCTGTTTAAAGATTTCCAGATTGGCGCTGTCAATGCGAAATATTGCTAGAGTATCACAATATCTCTGGTGTGACGAGAATCCAAAATTTGAATGGAACTGTCAACTTTAATTTATAAAATGAATGTATTTTATTTGTATAATGATGAAATTTGTCTGTAATGCTCGATTTGGGTTAAGAATTAGCAAGGATAGACTGACTCGTATTTGGATGATGTAAATATAGTAAGAAATAAATATGTTGACATTTGCAATACATACTGTTTTATTTTTAACTCCTTTGTTACCTGACCAAAAAAAAACGATGTCTATCTATAGCAGAGGTCGTGGTTCGATTCCCACGGGAAGCATACTTTGTTTAGTTGCTTGCAGTTTGGTTAGGACATTGCAGGCTTAAATCACCTGATTGTCTGATAGATGATTCCGTGCTTCGGAAGACACGTTAAGCCGTTGGTCCCGGCTGCCATCTGGTAGTCGTTAAAGGAACCACGTCAGAGGCCGAGAGGCGGTTCCGAAGAACTCTGAGACCAGGATTTGCATGGTCGATTGATCATGTCGCCTACACGAGATGATGATGATGATCGTAACTGCGAGATTGGTTAGAATAAGCGGGAATTTTATTACTAATCCTCTGCTGTCTAACCATTTTTTTTTAAACTGATGGTGGAACAGGGAAAAAAATCATCATGGACACCAGCCGGCCTATTTGCTAACTCAGTGACCAACGTTTTGATAGTAACTTCAAAATACATTGCGGGTTTCCTATGATTGACTATTTTTATTAAAGATATATAAAACGTAATGTACTTTGAAATGACTATCAAAACGTTGTACACTGGGTTAGCAAATAGGCCGGCTAGAAAGGGAGACCCAGGTAGTGCTGGACTCTTACCGGCTAAAAACCTCTTCCGCCACTGTCACAAGGCTGTATTTCATTATCATCATTACAGCCACAGAAAGTCCACTGCTGGACATGGGATGTTCGCTCTCCCAATGATTCTTCGTTTCATAGGAAGATATTACCTATTATTAATACTTACCACGCTTGGCAGGCGGGTTGGCGAGCGCAAGTTCTCTGGCTTTTTGTGCTTCCGACGCTGCTGCCCATCGGAAGTATTTTGAGCTGGGGAAGGATAGGAATTTGTTGGACTTGGGAAGGGGATGAAGGTAATGGTATACTACTCACTCAGATGAATGGGGGAAAAGCAAGTAGCAGCTCGGGGAGACCGGGCGCGTACCCGATGCTATACCTGCAACCACCGGACAGACAGTCGAGGATGACATCCCTGACCTTAAGACTGTACAGACAGCCAATTTTTTGTGGTAAATATTGTATGGTAGTACGGAACCTTCGTGTGCGATTCCGACTCACGCTTGGCCAGTTTTTTTATTCTATACTACATTTTTAGTCATGTTGATAGGAATTGGACTAAGTACGCTGAGCAAAGAGGATCGAAGACATCCACTTGCTGTGCATCAATGTGTAGAAGTGGCTAGCAAAAAGAATCCTTAATATTGGAGTATTTTGAGTTTATTTTTTTTTTCTTCTATTTGGCCCTTAAACTTCCTTCAGAAGCTTTTTTTACCCAGTGTCGAGTTATTCTTGCTTGTGTATCAACGAAATGATAGTGTAATTCATTTCGCTGATTTCGACGGAAACAATTCCCACGAATCCACTGGCTTGATGATATTACGATGCAGTAAGGTGAGCAAACACCAGCCCGCTATGTAAATCTCACTACAGCCGCACTGTGACAGTGTATTTTAGTTATTCCACACTTTGTTCATAAACATAGGCATTTATAACACCAAATTACACCGATATCACATTATAAAGTCCACTAGAAACAATTTACAAAACAAGTCGTGCAGTCCGCGAAATTCCCGCCAAGAACTGAGTTTATTAGTTGGTATCGAGGAGTTTATTTTTTTAAGACATAGGACGGCAAACGAGCAAGCGGGTCACTTGGTAAGTGATCACCACTGCCCATGGACAACTGCAACACCCGTGGTGTGATAAGGTTTGCCGGCTTTTTAAGAAAACATGTGTTTTTTGAAGGTTCCAATGTCGTATGGATTAGGGCATACCGCCTCAGGAAGTTCATTCCAGTTCGGTCGTGGAGAAACCCCACCCGACTCTATTTTCGTGGCATCTTCGCATCTACCAACACCAGCCCGCGGTCTGTTTAAAAAGTCTTCCATGCCAGGGCAGATTGCCATCCGGTGGCAATTTCTCAGCAGGCGGTATAGCGGTATCTGGTTTGATGGTGGCGGGTATTTGTTTAGCCATTAATCCACTCTGACCGAGGTTCTGTGACGCTTGTATTGATTACCTGAAGAATCTATTGCGACTCCTGCCCAACTACTACACTGCCCCACCTGACGTGGTGCTTTCAACGGCTTTCTAATGCTGTGGAAGAAATCCATGCGGAGCTTACTCGGGGTGCCTGTGGTGTCGGCTTCCCACTATCAAGGACAGTGTGGTTTGATTTTAACTGGTGAGAGTCGTGAGGGTGGAGGGATTTGCCCATAAAGTGGATGGCTGTCTTATCGTGCTCATGTTTGTATTTCTCCACTACATTATATGTATAATATGTCTGTCAGATAGATATCAAATAATATTGCACACGTATTTTTCTTTTGTCAATTAAACAAAGATAAAGCACGCCAAAGTTCATGAGTGGGGGCTCGTGACGTCATAGTTCGGTAAAAAGTGTAGCGAACTGTGACGTCACACGAAATTGTAACGGGCTGTAACTTTATCATTTCTTGTTTAATTGTCAAGAATAAAAATACGTGTCCAATATTTTTTGATTCTCTAACTGACGGTCTTATTATGTTTTTTTAGGAAACACCTATTTGTCTTTATAAATTTGGTCTCGTTGGTTTAAATAAAACAACAAAAGTTAGCTTAACCTAGGTATATTAAAATAACTAAATAAATATTATATTTATTTACAACTATTTACACAAAAATGATTAAATTCTTTAAATCTAAATCAGTTCGTTTTATTTAGGTTTTTTATGTTTCGCTTTGCACAATCACGACTTCACAGATATTCGTCACTGAAAAGCTTTTACAGAATGTAGAGGGATTCGAAAAATAAAAATAATCACTCATATGAAAGCCGCAATGTATTTTGAAGTGACTATCAAAACGTACACTGAGTTAGCAATAGGCCGGCAGACCTATACCTACCTTGATTTTCTCTTTTAACTAAAAATAATATCTGTTAATTTTAATTAAATATATAGGTAGAGGGCTTGGTCAGCTATCTCGATACTTAACTGTACATGTACCGATCGCCTGCAAAAGTCCATATAGAAGTTGCGTAAAAGTCGTGTGTAGCTACGGATACTATTTAAAAATAACAGCAATTTCAACCTTATATATGTGGCTTAAGGTTCATGTTATTGTTAAATATATATGCCTCCCTAATCAGTGCAATCGATTTTCACCTTAAGACTATGTATGGACTTTTTCAAGTGACCGTACAAGCAACATCCAGAAGGGGTGACTAGCCTGTCAATACAAACAACTTTTAGTATGGGACCAAAACCGGATTTTCTAAAATAAAATCGACATTCCCAAATTGTCCGTTCGTCTGAACATGAATGTCCAGCAATGGTCCCATACGAAAGATTGTTTATATCGATGAGCTTAGTGGCCCATTCAAGAATCTGTTTACAGTACAGTCAGGCGTCAAAAGTGGAGTCAAATTTCTCATGCAATCAGAAGAAATTATGACTCCACTTTCGAAGCCTGAATGTACGCTTGTATCCGTTATGTAGTAGAATAACAAATTATGTGTTAATCCAAAAAGAAAGTTGTTTAACATTATATACAGCGTGCAAATTAACTGCCAATACTTTTTTAAAGGGGCGACTCAGCCTGTCAAATGATCAAATTTTCCTATTAGGCCAATGCTAGGAAAGCAGAATTTTTTCTCCATTTTCATACAAATTACCGGGCCAACGAAAGATTTAGATATTTTCGAGTTCCCAGCATTGGCCTCATAGAAAAAGTTGTTCATTTGACGGGCTGTCACCCCTTCAAGAGAATGTAAGCGGTTATTTTACAGTGTTTTTTTTTCAAAATAAAATACTTATCATTGTATTAGAAAGGCAATGATAGCGAGCGCCTCTAGCGCAAGAACTGAGAAACGCACTTGGATTCGCAAGTTACTGTTCATAGCATAAACTAAACTATAGGCCGATAAAAGGTTTTTCTGTGTGTCGGTGACACGTCCGAATCGGGTTGCAGAAATGTAGCAATATTCAGGATCTGTGATACACTAAACAACTTTCACTCTGGGAAATACTGCGAATAAATATAGATGCTTGAAGTCAAAACATTGTTTCTGATTTAGCTACATAATTAGGTTTTTTCAGCATTCAATAAAATTATTTATTTCGCTTTGTCCCAAAGATTTTTATATACAAAATTCTCTGTGAAATTATCTACTATTTAAAACAACATATTGTGTAAAGTCTAACAAAATGAACTGAACTATTTTAGGCGATGAATCTGGCAACATTTCCTGTTTAGCTAATTACGAAAAAAATCCAAACAAATTGATCAATCAACAGATCGAACTCTTATAGAAGGTGTTGCAGTAGTCTATGGGCAGCGGTGATCGCTTAAAAAAAAAGCTCTTGTAACTTGTTCATATTTCGCTGTATTTCCCAAATGTTGATGATCTATAGGTTCATGAATTTGAAATTTCATAGCGGTCGCGTTTTCATGCATCAATCAGAGACAAATATTAAAAACTAATTACTATAAACAATAGCTTAAAACACGGTTGATCTTATACATTTTATTTTGTAATAATTGACTTTGATTAATGCAGTAAAACATGACTCGAACCACACTTTGTTCTTCGGAGAATATACGTATGTCACAATATTCTGTAAGACAATTGTATCCCTTTTTGTAAATATTGTAACTACATATTTTTTCGTAGGGTCTAGCGATAGCGATTCGTGGTTGCAGGTAATTGTAACGCGTACGTACTGTCAGGGACAGAGATGCCTAACCAGCCGGCCTTTTTGCTTACTTAGTGTACAACGTTTTGATAGTCACTTCAAAACACATTATTTATTATATATTTTATATAAAATTATCAATGATACGAAAGCCGCAATGTATTTTAAAATGCCTATCTAAACGTTGTACGCTAAGTTAGTATATAGGCCAGCAGGCTCCCTAACTTTTGATTTTTTATTTTCTCTTTAATTGTAAACAAAATTAACATGAAAATTTACATTAAGAAAGACTTCATTAAAATGTAACTAAATTTACATTTTCATGTTATCATTATTTATAGTTTAAGAGAAAATTCAAGATATAGAGGGCCTGGTCAGGTATCTCTGTCCCTGACTGTACGCGCACTGTTGTGTGCCAAAAAAGTATTTTTCTTCCTTATCATTTATTGTATTTGCGAAACCGAAAAACTCCCATTCCTCACGACCTTGTGATGTATTTGTGATTTTGATTTTCAATATAACTAGGTAATTATATAATCGACCTGTATTTTTAATGGAAAGTTAAACTATGCCCCAGCCTAATTTCAGTTCATTTTGAAAGACGTTATATAAATTATACTATTTTGTTTACATACATACGTATTTGTGTTTATAATAATGTTAATAATATACTCTATTATTATTACTTAAAGCTACGTATATACTATGCATACAGCGCTTAACTTAGGCGTCTACTTCATGGGAGATTCGCTATATTATAGTTAATCTATTTTTTGCGATGATTAAGAGTTGACTGTATAGCTACTAATAATATAAACTTCACCCCCTATTTCGCCCCCTTAGGGGTTGAATTTCTAAAAATCCTTTCTTAGCGGATGCCTACGTCATAACATCTACCTGCATGCCGAATTTCAGCCCGATCCATCCAGTGGTTTGGGCTGTGCGTTGATCACTATGTCAGTCAGTCACCTTTGAGTTATATATATTTAGAAAAGAAATGTAAAAAATCGAGTCCATTATCGAGTGGAGTCCATAAAGAGACCATGCACGCACAACCTCGAGTATTTTTTAAAATAATATTATTTAATTTTCTTATTATAAAATAACAAAAATACATTTTTGAAGAAAAATCTTCTTTAGACGTTGGGCATTTTTTGAGATGGGGAATAAAACCATCGAACTCGCATCACTGTTACCGTTACCGTTACCTACACCCATGTATACAGGGTAACTTGAAAAACACTAAAATCCCCGCAGGTCTCGATAGGTAAAAACATAAAAAACGTTTGTTTTACGAGTTCTGATAATTCGTTAGATTTTACTTTCATACAAAAATAAATACAACGTGATTTTGAACCCCCTAGCTATATTAATCTGGGAATCAAAATCCTTAATGGAACACAGAATTGCAAGAAAAAAAGGTGAAAAACGAAAAAGATAATTATGTTACCCATACAAAGTCGCCGATCAACTGGACTAATTGCTATGAAAGTTTAAATTAATTTTTCGTTCTTTACGTTTTATCTTACAATTCCGTATGACATTAGGGATTCTGATTCCCAGATTTCAATATAGCTAGGGGGTTCAAAATCACGCTGTATTAATAAATTAAATTTAGCGGTTGAATGTTAACAACTCTACGAGCATGGCAAAGAAGGATTACGCGCGAGCGCTGCGTCATTCTTTCCTTTACCTAGACTTACAAATGTCACGATAGGACATAAAAATACAAGAGGGTAATTTATTCTAACATTTCATAGACAAAATAGATTTTTTGTAATCCATCCCCCCTCGCAGCTTACCCTACCGCAGAGACCATCTAAGTTAAACGCCGTACTTGTAGTACAAATATGTTAGTAACTATATTGCGAAGAGCGATTTGACTCTTATAACAGTCGGACACAGATGAATTGTAACACTAGTTCTAAAATAACTTTATTTTGACACAGTTTATATGTGGCACGACACTTATTATGTGGGCCGTATGTCTGTTTATATTCAAGTATAGATTCAAAGATTTATTTCGTAAATATATTTATGATAGATATACAAGGTGAAATTGAATTCATTAGCACACGTTTAAGGAGTGACTGAACAACTTACATTATGGGACCAACTTCGACATCGTGCCAAAAATTATCTGCTCTTTCATACATAGGTGGAATATCTACTTGGCGAAAAACTATGGAACAGCTGTTTTTTTTATCAATTTCGAAGTTTGTCCCATAATAAAAGTTGTTCAGATTCGTGGTCTGAGTCACTCCTTAAACGTTTGCTAATGAATTCAATTTCACCCTGTTTATAGTAGATAATCTTTATATAGATAATATATAATAGATAATATTTCATAGGACCTCTCCAACCCAGGCCAGCGAGGAGAGTGTAGGCCAAATCCTCTGTCTGCTCTGGCCAAGTATGGCTCCGGTAGTACAGAGAGGGTCATGCTCCTGCAGTGGAGACTAAAAAGACCTGATGATGATGACGTATCTTTCATATAAAAAACCGACATCAATCAAACTACTGAACCGATTGTGATGAATTTTAAATGGGACCAACTTGAAAGCATACCGTTTCAAACAAAACAAGAATTTTTAAAATCGGTTTATAAATGACGGAGTTCTGAAGTAACTAACATTAAAAAAAAACACAATCTTCTTTTTTTTAAAGTCGGTTTAAAAGGCAATAAAGTCGTTCAAAACAAGTGATACGTTTCACCTGTGTCCCACTGGACATCCCGCAATTATTGATTTGAGAATTCATAGTGATAGTAGCGCTTATTTCCACCCGCATAACATCTCAGGGAGAGGGGGTGCCTGAAAATCAGCGCTTCCTAAGTCGCATGTCTCTGGCAGCACAAGCTGAGGCATTCCTTTGCCAAGATTCAATTAGGTACTTAAGCTGTTAAATATTTTATAGGCAATTTTATAAATTGTGAATGATATGTACCTGTGTATGACAATAAATGGCTTTTAATTTATTATTATTTTATTTATAATTAAATCAAATATTAAAAACGAATTACCATAAACAATAGCTTTTGAGATGATAGATCAATATAGACATTTTTAATATTTGACTAATTAATACAGTGCTTGCTTTTTGGATTGTGTAAGTGCCAACACTGGAGTGGGGTATCCTTGGGAGAGGCCTTTGTCCAGCAGTGAACTTCTTACTTGATGACATGGCTGAGATTGAGACAGACGCACATATCATAGACAATTTGACTCTTATAAGTTCTTAAAATTGGCTTCGATAAAGTAAATATACAATAAGTAAATATACATAACTGTCCGATTCTTGAAAAGGTGATTAAGCCCATCGATAAGAACAACTTTTCCTATGGGACCAATCCTGGGAACTAATTATTTTACGTTCCTATACAAATTGACCCTAGTCTTCCCATGGAGGTCGTAAGAGGCGACTTAAGAAATACAAGCTAAACAAAGCTCATAAACATCAATGAGACCTCTCCAACCCGTCTGGCCAGCGAGGAGAGTGTAGGCCAAATCCTCTGTCTGCTCTGGCCAAGTATGGCTCCGGTAGTACAGAGAGAGTCATGCTCCTGCAGTGGAGACTAAAAAGACCTGATGATGATGATGATGACAAATTGACCGGCCGACTTTTGTTTGGAAATGTCCATTTTTTTTACGTTTAATAGCAAAATGTCCAATTCGCAAAATGTCTATTTCGCAAAATGTCCATTTCGCAAAATGTCCATTTAGAAAAATGTCCATTTCGCAAAATGTCCATTTAGCAAAATGTCCATTTCGCAAAATTTCCAGCGTTCGCTAAATGTAAATTCGCAAAATAACCAATTTTTTTGCGACCGCTGGACATTTTGCAACTTAACGTTTTTTTGAGTTTCCAGATTTGATCCCATAGGAAAAGTTGTTCATATCGACGGGCTGAACCACCCCTTCAAGGATCGGAGAGGACTTACTTTACATATTTGTATACTGACCATGTCTTCTAGGACCACTTTGTACTCTCAAATCAATTTTTGCAGATTGTATTGCAATCAAGTAATTATACTTATTGCTTTTGGAAAATGATCTCTAACACAGTGACATAAGGTTCTAAAACCTCATTTTCCATTTGAGACGTATTATTGTATTAAAGACCATTTTGCAAAAGCAAATAACTCCTTGGACAGGATGTAAAGTCTGATCTTCAACACGTTCCGAGACACTCCCACCAGGAGTAAGAATTTCTCTATATTATCTCTGGCTGAGTGTCCAGGAAAGCATTAAATACGATTTGCTTATGACATCTGACGTGTGATGGCTAAGATAGACCGAATCGGATTAACAAAGAAAATTCGACCTTATAGATAGTAGATAAAATCCATATTTGAATCAATGTCCGCTTTATGCCGACTCTGTTTTGTTTATTACATTCAAACATGAAATTTAAATGCTCTAAAGAAAGACCAATTTTATATTTTGCGTGGTAAATACGCCTCCGTGGTCCAGTGGTTAAGGCGTTTGCCTGTGGGTCTACAGGCAAACGCCTTAACCACATGACATGGGGCTCGTAGGTTCGATTCCCACGGGAAGCATACTTTGTTTAGTTGTTTCCAGTTTGGTTAGGATATTGCAGGCTTGAATCACCTGATTGTCTGATTAAGAAGTTTTCGTGCTTCGGAAGGCACGTTAAGCCGTTGGTCCCGGCTGCCATCTGGTAGTCGTTAAAGGAACCACGTCAGAGGCCGAGAGGCGGTTCTGAAGAACTCTGACACCAGGGTGTGCATGGTCGATTGACCGTGCCACCTGCATGAAATGATAATGTTGTAAATACGCGCCGACCCTGCTCTTTTAATGTATTTCGTCTATCACAGAATCCATCAGAAATATGTCATTGTTTTCGTCACATATCAAAAGCAGATCGATTTTAATCAGACATTACTGAATTGACATTTAACTAAAAATATACATTTGTAACTATCCGTTTTAGTACACTGGACCAAAAATCAAGAGTTGAAATTTAACTAATACACGGTGAAATTTTGATCGTTCTGGACTCTTAAAGGGATGATTCAGCCCATTGATATAACAACTTTTCCTATGGGACCAATGCTGGGAACTCCAAAATTTATTTGACGTTCCCATACAAATTGACCGGACGGCCGAATTCT
Organism: Elegia similella; assembly: GCA_947532085.1. NCBI lineage: Eukaryota > Metazoa > Arthropoda > Insecta > Lepidoptera > Pyralidae > Elegia > Elegia similella. The sequence goes on from OX383953.1 coordinate 8,101,919, forward strand.
TTTGTATGGAACTGCCCATTTTTTTTTAGTTCCCAGCATTGGTCCCATAGGAAAAGTTGTTCATATCGACATTTAGCGTTTTTTCTTCTATCGAGTCATAAAATGGTATTGCGTTCTTTTTAAATATGTTTCGACTAGTGCATTGCTACCGTAATTGCTCGCTCGCTTGCCTCATTCAGATCTTGTTGAGAGCAAGAAGTTGCGCTTTCTGGGCACACCAAGAGGTGTGATATCCGGCAGAGTAGAATAGGACCACTCCAAGTCTTCCCGTGGATGTCGTAGAAGGCGACTTAGGAAATACAAGCTAAACAAAGCTTATAAACATCTAAGACACCTCTCCAACCCGCCTGGCCAGCGTGGAGAGTGTAGGCCAAGTCCTCTGGCTGCTCTAGCCAAGTATGGCCCTAGTGGTACAGAGAGGGTCGTGCTCCTGTAGTGGAGACTAAAAAGGACCTGATGATGATGATCATCACCCCTTTAAGGGTCCAGAACGATCAAAATTTCACCGTGTATAATTACGCTTGACTTGTAGTCCAATGTACAATTTGCTAAAGCTATCATAACATGAACTAATTTAAAGCTTATAAGACCACTTACAGACATGTTCACACACAGAAAAATCATACAAATTTGAATCTTATGTTTGATAAATAAGTTTCACTTTACAGTGATCTGATATTTTGTGTTAAACATGACGTAAAAATCAAACGAATTTGAATCCAATGTCTTACCAATAAGATTTACTTTGCAGTGATCTGATATTTTATGTCATGTTTACGTGCAAATCAAACAAATTTGAATCCAACGTATTACCAATAAGTTTCACTTTACACTGACTGATATTTTATGATATCTTTTCGTAAAAATAGGGTATTATTGAGCAACTGTCAAGCGGTGGAGTAAGTTGTAATTAAAAAAAAAATATTTTAAATACCTATTATTTAAAATAAACATATGTGATGAATAAAAAATCATAAGTAAAAATGTAAAGAAATCCAACCTGTGGCTAGTTCATCACATATTTTTATTTAAAAAAAGACGTCTTTATCTTAAATGTCAATTTTCATTGACTTAATATGTGTGAGACCTGTCATATAAATAGGTCTTCAAAAACAATATAATAAAATTCACGAACTAATATAGCTACCAAAACACTCAAGTGTCCACAACTTTCTGGCTTTTTAACGCAACACAAACATTTTTAACAAAATCAGGATTAATATAAAAAAAAACTGCTTCTAGACGGAAACACCGATCGGCCATCTACAGGGTAAGTTTTTTGGAAGTCGTTGAACCGCCTCCGGGCTGGGAATTGCCGAGAAAACCGGGTTAGGTAAGGGTTTTCGGGCAATAGCACATGCGATTGCGGCAATGTTCAGTCAACGAGCCACCTTTTGACGTGCCCTAAATGCCCCATTCACTGCACACGAAAGGATCTAGAGGAGGCAAACGACAGGGCAGTGGCCTTTGCCACATACTGGGTATAATTGTTGTAATTATAAAGACATTACGACTCGAAAAGAAGAAGGGTAAGTGTCGAAGATGACGCGGCACGGCCGTCCCTCAAACACTTACGCACAGACTCAAAATGTTTTTGTGAAAACACGTTTTACTGAAAAGCTATTGACTAAATTAATTTTGAAGTTAATGCGAGATAATTTTGTATATAAACGGGACTTAGCGCGAACCTTTTTATTATCTGTTTCCGTTGACGTTTCAATGGAGTTACATCCATCATGGTCGCAACGAGACTCGGAAACAAATAATAAAAAGGTTCGTGCTAAGTTCCGTTTATATACATAATAAAGTGTTCAAAGCGCGAAAGTTAAAAAAGAATTAATGCGAGATGTCGGATTTGGAATATTTGTTTATTTTATACAATATGTAAAGAAAACCCAGACGAACTGAATTACCACTTCGAAGATCGGAAAAATCTTTGAAGGGGTAATTCAGTCTGTCGATATGAACAACTTTTCCTATAGGACCAATACTGATAACTCGAAAAAAAATTGACGTTCCCATACAAATTAACCGGGCAGCCGAACATTTTTGTTTGGGAATGTCCATTTTTTTGAGTTCCCAGCTTTGATGATCCCATAGGAAAAGTTGTTCATCGACGGGCTCAATCACCCCTTCAAGGATCGGACAGGGTTTCTTTAAATATTGCATATCACAAAATACTTTTCATGTTTAGATGTCCCGTCATCAACATCATCAACAGCCTCCGTGGCCCAGTGGTTAAGGCGTTTGCCTGTTGACTCGGGGGTCGTGGGTTCGATTCCCACCGGAAGCATACTTTGTTTAGTTGTTTCCAGTTTGGTTAGGACAATGCAGGCTTGAATCACCTGATTGTCTGACAATAAAGATGATTCCGTGCTTCGGAAGGTACGTTAAGACGGTGGTCCCGGCTGCCATCTGGTAGTCGTTAAAGGAACCACGTCAGAGGCCGAGAGGCGGTTCCGAAGAACTCTGACACCAGGATGTGCATGGTCGACTGACCGTGACACCTACTCGAAATGATGATGTCTTAATGTCAAGTGTAAGATTTACTATTGTAGATTTACAATTATATGGGAACTGTAATTCTGTGTTGCGTTATAAAACCTCAAAACTTCTTCATTTCCTACGAGGTAGACATAGCCTCGACCCTACAAAAGGCCGCTCCTAGAAATATATTCGCTATAGGTAGATCGTTCCTAAACCACACTAACCTTATCTTGAACACATTTCAAAGCCTTACTATATAAACATTCCTTTACTAAAATACAATTCTTAGGATCCCACAAACTGTACGGAACCCTATTTTTGCACATAGTTTTATGGATCACTACAGATTAGTCGAAAAACTTAACATTTTAAAACAAATATCAACCTTATTCCAAACAAACACAGGTGAAAATAGCGTGCAATATTCAATAGTTCTATGAAAAGAGTAATTTTCCGCTTATACTGTAGTGAACCTTATTAGGGTCCCGTAATCCAGAGATACTAGAAGGGAAACATTTTCCAAATCATCCGTTAATAAAATTCTATCTCACGCCTTGCAGCATGGCGCCCGCGACAAGATTTATATCGCATAACTATCGCCATCTCGCTCTTTATTAGCTATAGCATAGTCGATAAAAGTTGTTGCGACATCTTACTGTTAATGCGGTATATTTTATCTACCGTATTCATAACAAACGGAAATCATTCATCACAATACAGATTATTTTGTAATTTAAATTAATTAATTAGCAATAGTGTCATAGTTATTAAAAAAGCAACTGCTTACATTCCGGGAGTGCCGGCAGAAGTGAAAACTCGCCTTTGCGGCGGTCTCAGGTCACGTGTCTGCCTTACGAATTTTCGATCGGGTCACGTGTCCTAACGCGAGTTTAACCTTTATTACCCATCCCATAAAGTGCACAATGCTGCTAAAGAAATTTTTACTTCAAAAAACAACGAGTGCCCTCCGGGTAGTGCCCGCAGAAGTGAAAACTCGCCTTTGCGGTCTCAGGTCACGTGTCTGCCTTACGAATTATCGACCAGGTCACGTGTCCTGGCGCGAGTTTAAATTTTTTTACTCATCTAGAAGTTTTCACTTCAAAATTTTTAATATTCGTTAATCAAGTTGGCTACCTACTGTATTATGTTTGATATCTCATTTTATATGAACACGGTAAAAAAAATTGAAAGATAAAAGTATATGAGCCTTGTACATTCGCTTTAACATTCATAGTTTATATTTTAATACCTTATATTAATAAAAAGGATAAAACATTATTTCACGTGTAAAAAATAAGAATAATTTTTATATTGTAAATATGTAACGTTAGTCAAAAACGGTATAAACAGCCAAAAAATTATCAGAGTATTAGAAACAAACAACTTATTATAGGGACCAACTTACGGATAATCACTTATCTACAAAAATAAAAAACCTGTCTAGCGACTCACTAGTTGGTCACATAATCAAAGTTGTTCATTTGGACAAGTACACTGACAACATTTTGCATATATACCTATCTCCGATTACCGTTGTAGAATGAAATCTTCAAGCTAGTCGCAAAAACACAAATCTAAATTAAAGGCAATTTAAGAAAACACTTTAATCCTTACTAATATTATAAATGCGAAAGTGAGTTTGTTTGTTTGTTACGCTTTCACGCCGTAACTACTGAACCGATCATCATGAAATTTTGCATACAAGTTCTTTGGAGTACGGAGAAGGACATAGGCTACCTTTTATCCCGGGAAAAAGTACTATTCCTGAGGGAACGACATTGATGCGGGCGGAGCCGCGGGCGAAAGCTTATATTTACAAAGACAGTGAAAGCACTGTTGGCCTATTATATCTTTGACAACTATGGTGTACAACATTTTGATGGACACGTCAACATCCATTACGGTTTATATATCTATATCTATACTAATATTATAAAGCTGAAGAGTTTGTTTGTTTGTTTGAACGCGCTAATCTCAGGAACTACTGGTTCAAATTTGAAAATTCTTTTTGTGTTGGATAGTCCATTTATTGAGGCTTTAGGCCCTATTTTAACATCACGCTGCGACCAAAAGGAGCGAAGCATCAATAAAAAATGTTTTGAAATCCGGGAAAAATTAATTATCTACACTAATTAATCATAATAACAGAAATTACCGCGGACGAAGGCGCGGGCAACAGCTAGACTTAAATGTATTTTAAAGTGACGATTAAAACATTGTACATCGTTTGTCAAAAGTTAATGAGAGGCTTGCTGGTTCTAAATTGTCATTAATTAAGTTTAAAAAATTTCTGCACTTATGCTTAAAGTCGTATTTATTAAAAACTAGCTATCGCCCGCGGCTCCGCCCGCGTCAATCCCTCGGAAACAGTACTTTTTCCCGGAATAAATGGTAGCCTATTTCCTTCTCCGTACACCAGAGAACTTGTATGCAAAATTTCATGATGATCGGTTCAGTAGTTACGGCGTGAACGCGTAACAAACAAACAAACAAACTCACTTTCGCATTTATAATATTAGTAAGGATATGAGAATAAGGGCTGCCTTGTTAATCTTGGGCTTTGAATCACATCAGTTGGGGATGCAACCGGTAAGACGTTGAGACGTAAGAGAGTAAAGGGAGGAAGGAACCTCAATACCTTAAATGTAGTGTAGTTTGAATTCTTATAACTACATATAAATCAATATGATGGTCCATTATCTAGAATGGCCCAAATCAGTAATAGAACGACTCATAATCTATACATTATATTTAATTTAATTATTTACTAAAATCTTAAATACGTCTTCCAAACCATATGTTTAAGCGTAATGAAAACATCAATATCACTAATATTGGATACACTTAAAACTACTTACTGCTTATTGTATAAAAATAAGTAAGAAAATCAAACGAGTTGGTGTTAGGGTCTTTTCATATCGAGACGCGACGAGACGCAACGCGGCCTTATAACCAGTGGTAGGAACTCGTGGAGTATTTATCTAAATATCAAAGAAGCGAATAATACCTTACGCTTTTTTATGTTTCTTCTCTATTATTTATATGTGAATTACGGGTTACTCACGTATATAGTCAGCTACAGGCCGACATGTTTCAACCTCATACGGAGGTTTTCTCTTACTTTAATTGTTTTTTAAATAGCATTACAATGCTCGGTATATTATTAAAATTGAAAGTATGTGATGAAAAAGAACTCGGCCAGAGGTAGGATTCGAACCCACGTCCCTTAGGTTAACGCCCTAAGTGTGATACCATTACACCACCGTGACTTCGAATCACCGCGTCGAATTCTCTTATCACATATTACCCCGTAGGGTATACGCATTTCAAGCATGCGTACCTCTTCAATACTACCCACTATTTAGTAGTGTGGTATTCTACTTCATTCGAAGTCACGGTGGTGTAATGGTATCACACTTAGGGCGTTAACCTAAGGGACGTGGGTTCGAATCCTACCTGAGGTTTTCTCTATTACAATTTATTCTAATAACTCTCTAGCTGCATCTTAGCAAAGAAAATGTATTTAATAAAGTGAATTACGTGGTTGGTTATAGAATTATGTATACTTATTGATATAAGCTGTATTCTTTAATATGTATTTTGTAACCGTTTGTTGTTCCGAAATAAAAATAAAATTATAATACGCGCGCGCTTTTCGACAATGGTATTATTTACCTTTTTTATATATTGACCTTAGAAGATATTGACACATATTTTTGCATATTTTAGTAGATTTTAGTATTTATTCAGAAAAATATTCTGTGGTCTGAGGATTATAGTTCTATAAAATAAATTTTGCACGCCTTACAGAGGCAAAATGTACTGGCACTTTTATGTAAAATATAACCATGTTATGTCTACCTACATTTATGCAAATAAATAAATCTTGATTTTCATTTTTGATTTTAGAATTTATCACTTGATTTTTAGATACACTGAACGTGGTCCCACCACCGCTTATAATTCTTGTTCAGATGAGTCGATGTAAACTGACACGACTGTTTTCGCGCGTTGCTTTACGCGGTACTCAACTTGCGTGCAATTTGCTCATCTGGACAAGTCTGTATCTTAAGGTACATGTCGTGTTAAACGAGTTTGTCCATGTTGGGAGTGGGGGGGGGGGGGGGGGGGATAATGCTATTAAGTCTGGCTATGAGCTTGTAGCGACAAGGCCGCCAATGACGCTGCCGACATGTGTAGAGGTTCTGTTGAAGTCTTTTAGGGAGATTCGTCCCTCCTCTATTCCTCCTAAGTAGGTCGATTAAGTATTGTACCACTGCCGACTTTGATGCTCGATTAAGCCACACCCCGCGATCTATTTGGTTTAAGTCTTGGGGCTTGCCATCATGCCTTAAACCAAATGGCATTACATACATAACCAAATAGCGGTCACCCTGAGACCCTCAGAGGGGTCTCTTTTTCAAGACCCCTACCGAGTATATATTTTATTTATGCCCCAGGACTTAAGGGTTTAAGTCTTGGGGCATGATTACAAACCCCAAGACTTAAACCAAATGACAATACATAGAGTGTCATCAACGATAGGACCCAGTACCTACGTGTAAGAAAACGACTCCCTAGGATAGTTTTAATTTGACGTAACAGTTCTGTCGCCAAAATTGGCACAAGATGCGTCACGTCACGTCTTAATGTGACTCGACCTTAATAAGGCAACTCGCTCTCATTTCTTTTCATTTTCATTACGCGAAAACTTGAGGTTCGGAAAATAGAACTAAACTACATTTGTTTGGGATTCCCTCCTTCCTTTTCAAAAGTTGAGCCAAAAAGAAAACCCCGGGCTGCGAACCACCTAGGCTGAGAATGCAACCCAATATACTAGGATAAGAGAGAGCTTTTTAATCGCTTACCTTCCGTTATAACCAGATCGGAATGCGTGAAGCATGTTAACCTACAAGGAAGCAAATAATACTCTTGAGTTTACGGCGGTGGTATTATTTACTCTTTCGATTTATCACTCGAAATGTACTCCACGCGTCCCGATCATTGTTCATAATGCTACAGTCGGTAAAAAGAGGGAATTAAATGTTTACTATATACAAAAACGCACTCATAACGATAGAGGCGCTCCCACCGACTGCAGCGTTATATTAGCCTTAACCAGATACATAGAAACCACATTAAATTGAACCTTATAACTTTATCATAAAGTCCAAAATAACGAAAAATATATCTGTGGTGTCTGGCTAAGGGATGGACCTTCTATCTCTCTTATCTTGCCTCCTTATGACTCAACATTCGATCTCTTGTAGTGTAACATTTACACATTTGTAGCGATATTCCGACAAGGCAAGAATGCAGCTACATTGTAACGAAATTGTTACAATCTCGTAGCGATCCCGCGGCGTATAAAGGCGGATAGAGTTTTGTTAAAAATACAATACAACATTAGTAAGAAGAGGTCTAGAACGTTAAAAAAGGGACGAAATAATATACAACTACTATGAGACCGACAATCGCTCGCCAAAATAAGCTGTTCCATAACTTTTATCATTAAATATTATATCAATATAGTTTCTAGCAATCACCACGACAATCTCGAAGGATAATCAAGATTAAGCGACTATTTTGTCGAAATGTCGATTGAAATAAAAATGTCCAACATTAAAATGTCTTGCTTTGTTTACGATAAAGGACGCAAATGAGCAAGCGAGTCATCATCATCATTTCGTGTAGGTGTCACGGTCAATTGACCATCGACATTCAAAAGTAGAATAAATGGGTAGGTATCTCTATACATAGATATACGATAGGCATGTAACATCCTCGTCTTCATCGTCACTTACCATCAGGTGAGATGGGAGACAGATGCCTAATCCAATTATTAGGAAAGAAAAAAAAACACCCTGGTGTCAGAGTTATTCGGAACCGCCTCTCGGCCTCAACAAACAATCAGATGTTTCAAGCCTGCAATGTCCTAACCAAACCGGAAACAACTAAACAAAGTATGCTTCCCGTGGGAATCGAACCCACGATCTACAGGCGAACGCCTTATCCGGAGCAAGCGAGTCACCTGATGGTAAGCTATCAACGCAGCCCATAGACAACTGCAACACCAGGGTGTGACAGGAGCGTTGCCGGCCGTTCAAGGAGTTGGGGGAGGACATGGGACCAGCTAAACAAAACGGTCGCTTACTTGTATGCATGGAGAGTCGTTTTATACGATTCCCACTACACTTTGATATGAAACAGCTGATTTTTCATGATTTCAGTGTTGGTCACATAAAAGTTGTTCATTTATAAGTAAGTTGTCTCGTTCCTTTAAACCTTTTAAGACTAACGTAGTATCGCGACGAGATCGTTGCGATATCGCCCTCTGCATCGCCGAAGAATCGTTTATGTGTAATAGTGTTAAAAATATATCATACCCATTGCATCTTCAAGAATTAAATCGCTTCCTAGGATGTCATAAGTAAGAGTCAATATGATGGGCCTAGGTAAGCTTGCCAATAATTTTTCAGAGTATATCGTTTGTAACATTAGAATTAACATAGACTGGATGTGGCAACTCATCCCGTCTTTTCTTATATTAAATATTATGACATTCCCATACATTTGTCCGACGGGGTGAGTCGCCCTTCAGACTATGTTCAGTGTCATGTTACACCCGGTATAAACTAACATGGACCGCGTTGCGCCGAGGACACGACTGGCAGCCGAGAATTTGACAGCTGTCAAATACAATGACACTCATCGGATTCTCATTCAATAGCGCTATTTATTGACATGTCCATATACTCATATTTATTCTCTTATTCATAAAACTGTCACTGTATTTTATTCGGGCTTATAATTAGATTTCTACAAAAAATAATATTAACGTGTTAGGTACACGCAGATTTTGTGCTAGACCAGAACGAAGATCCCCTTGGGGGTCTTTAAAGGAAGACCCCTTAGGAGATCTTGAAATGAAGACTCCTGTGGGGTCATAAAGATAGACCCCTTAGAGACTTCAATGAGACCGGTTAAGGGTCTTAAAAGTGAGACCCGTTACGGGGTCTAAAAAGAGTGGAGACCTCTTAGGGGGTTTTAAACGAGAGACCCCTTAGGAGGTCTAGAAAGAGGTACCCGTTAGGGGTCTTGAAAAAGAGACCCCTTAAGGGATTTTATGAGTGAGAAACTCTATAGAGATCTTAAGAGTGGAAATAATCAGATTATTTTATAATATCTGAATATTTCTTTAGTACCTTGACCCCTTAGAAACTCTTTTCTTTTTATAAAACTTAGATCTATGTAAAAAGAATATATAAGGGGTAGGTATATTAAGAGGGTATGTACACCTTACCCCCTTAAGTCAGATTCCTTTTATGAACCTTACTATTTCTTAGTCAGGGATATATCTTGTCTCTACAGGGACAGTCCGATTTTTTAAAATCAGACTTTTCTCTTCGGCCAAGTATTAAAAAAATAAAAACACAGTCACGTACAAAAATGACACGACATGCTGGCAACAATTATTATTTATAAATGAATATTGTTACGTCATAAACCTACATCAATGCAAAACCAGCCTTACTAGCATGCCATAAAATCGAATTTCGAAAGCTGACAGTCGCGTCGTTAGCATTCGGAATTCGAAATTTAAGCGGGCGCTTATTTTTAAAATACTCGATTGAAACTTTCTTTCCTTACTGTTAATATTCACTAAAGAGGAGGTATATGTAGTAAACCTCTTTGACCAAACTTCCATGAGAGTTTTCTCGGTAAATAGAGATGTGTTCATGAACTATGTTGTAACAGACAACTAGTCAATGTCCCAATAGATGATATACAGGGTGTTTTATTTAGATGAGTTGGGATTTTTATACAGAAGGAACTACGACACCGATTTTGTTAATTCTCTATATCATTTATATATAAAATCTCATTACTGACCCATCTCGATTAGACACCTGTATACGTCAAGTGAGTCCTTGAAACTTACATTCATTGAATAATCCGGTGTAAAAGCTTCTGCTATCATAGATAGTTTTTGTACTCAGAGACAGCATATACTGAATACTACTTAAAAATATTAGTAACACCCATTGTTTGAGTGCCTATATCTAACACTGCTCATGCCGCCTCTCAATGGCGTAGAGTGACTTACTTCCGCCTGGGCCAGTCAAAATAGTCTCAGTTTTTGTTGCTCGTTTAAAATATAATAAAATAACACCCAAATACTAAAAAGTATTTTAAAAAGGCATTCTGATCTATCTCTCTGACTCGTTAAGTATAATTTGAATTGACGGCATCGGGCCCGAAATACAATGAAACAAAGAAATATGGACCTTAAACAAAGCACATACGTTTCATATTTGAATGGCGTGGCGGCAGCCGTTCATATCCATCTGTTTTGTTTATTCCATTCTAATATGGAATGTGCTGTATATAGGGACCAATTTTCTTTGACGCATCGTAAAGTGCCACAAAATAATATTGTCTATTAAATAATTGTTTGGAGAGAGCACGCAACTTGAGAACTCCTTAAATGCTTTTGTGACATTTTAAATTAATAAATGTTGTACATATTTGTTTGAGTCTTGTATAAGGGTAATATTCTTGAACTGGTGACTTGACAAAACGTATGATTTTTATATTGACGATTCGCTTGTTTGGTGTAGTCGTCTGTTCAAGAATAGTACCTCCGGTGTATTGTTGATGTCGCTTTTTAGATTGCTTCTTCTTTCTTGCGTTTGTGTATCCTGTAACAAGGTTTGTATAATTAAAAACGGGCACTAATTATACTGACTAATATCATTATTTTCCTTTAAAAATCTGTGTGATTTGTCCGTATATATTTTTGTTATATATAAAAAAAACTACATAGTCCTTTGTATTACTAAATCCACCATTAACAAGCGTCTAAAAAATACTTTCTTTGCATGTGGTCCCAACGCTAATTGCGTACGATTGGTTTCAGGCCCATAGATGGCGCCATAGGTTTATTCACAATTATGTATACACCATATTATGAGAAAATTAAGTATTCTTATATAGATAAACATCCAAGACCCAGGTCAATCTAAAAAAATAGTGGTTTCCATCTTGACCTGACCGGGGATCGAACCCGGGAACCCTCGTGTCACAGGCTGGCGTGTTAACCACTGCGCCACGGAGCTCGCCACGGAACTAGTGAGAATGATCCAATTCGTCGAGGCTGAAGGGGCCGATGAACCGGAACTCTGTGTAGGCGTCCTCTTGTACAAATATAGTAAATAAACAAATATATACGGACAAATCACACAGATTGAGCTAGCCCCAAATAAGTTCGAGACTTGTGTTATGGGATACTAACTCAACGATACTATATTTTATAACAAATACATATATAGATACACATCCAAGACCCAGACCAATCTGGAAAAGATCATTTTCCATCTTGACCTGGCCGGGGATCGAACACGGTATCGGCACGGGTACCCCGTGTCGCTGGCTAGCGTGTTAACCACTGCGCCACGGAGCTAGCCATAAAGTATACATAAAGTGTAACTATCTGAGATCGGGTGCACCTAGTTTTAGCCGCCTAAATTTAAATTAAATTAAATTTCTTTATTTCAGATAACTCGGATCCATTTTGTTAGTAATACAATGAAATAATAAAAAAATAAAACTAGCATTTCCGCTTTTAGCAGTCCGTCGACATGAACAACTTTTCCTATGGGACCAATGCTGGGAACTCAACATTATTTTTGACGTTGCCATACAAATTGAACGGGCAGCCGAAAATGTTTGTATGGAACTGCCCATTTTTGTTTGAGTTTTTACCTTTGTTCTCATAGGAAAAGTTGTTTATATCGACGGGCTTAATCACCCCTTTAAGGACGAACAAGTCGCGAGCTCGAACTCACTGGCGAGCGCGGCCAAAAAGCACGTTGCTTCACCTAGCATTGTGTCCGACAGAGATAGTATCAGTGATGTGATGAGCACACAGAAATATGGATGAGCAGTTAGACGCTGTATCTACACGCATACGCCGAGTCGCACGCACACAAACACTACCGAGCGCGTAAAAAAATGCAATGCGTCCTTTGGAAAATGGGGTTTTATGAAAAAACTACTGCATAAATCAATTATAAATAAAGTTAATTGAAATCTTCGATAAATAAACTTTGTCGGTACGGTCTTTGTTTTCGATATATTATACTTCTTTTATTACTTATTTACGCCCAAAGTTGTGTTAAGATTAGTAAGAAAAGCTAAAGTTTGTTGGCTCATAACTTCTTAATGGCTTTTTATTTTACTAATCTGTTACCGTACAGACAAAATTAATAATGAGACAAAACGATATCATGTTAAACTTTGGATGTACAATGTCAAACAATGGAGTACAGCCCCCCCCCGAAATTTGTATGGGAAAAGTATCGACTCGTTCAGCCTTAAGGGTTCATATCGATCTCAATTTCACCATGTATTATACTCACACTATGCTGCCATTGATGTTTTCCACCAGCTCAAAGCTCATATTGTCGTCCTTAAAGGCGGATAGTATCTTCTCGTTAGTGCCTTCTTGGTTGATGCACGCGTTGACTTCGTTCAAGAACACGTTGAGAGAGTCAGACTCGTCGAGGCTGAAGGGGCCGAGGAACCGGAACTCGGTGTAGGCGTCCTCTTGAACGAACTCCAGGAAGTACTTGATCAGTTTTGAGGCATTGTCGTCTGGTTCTTCCACATCTTCGACCATCTCCTCTGGAATAAAAAAAATATATTCAACTAAATAGGAAAAACTACTCCCCCGAAGAGCTCTGCCGGCGTATTTGCTAACTAAGTCATCATCATCATCATTTCGTGTAGGTGTCACGGTCGATCGACCATGCACACCCTGGTGTCAGAGTTCTTCGGAATCGTCTCTCGGCCTCTGACGTGGTTCTGCTAATTGTACAACGTTTTTATAGTCACCCGGGTGCCCGAGTTCGATCCCCGGCCAGGTCATGATGGAAAACGATATTTTTCAGATTGACCTGGGTCTTGGATGTTTAAATATATAAGTATCTATTATACAATAGCCGTGTGGTATCCAGCAGAGTAGAATAGGACCACTCAAAGTCTTCCCGTGGATGTCGTAGAAGGCGACTTAGGAAATACAAGCTAAACAAAGCTTATAAACATCTAAGAGACCTCTCCAACCCGTCTGGCCAGCATGGAGAGTGTAGGGCAAGTCCTTTGGCTGCTCTGGCCAAGTATGGCCCTAGCAGTACAGAGAGAATAGAATAGAATAGAAATTGTTTTATTTGTACCAAACTAAGTCACACACTTAAAATTTATCATCATCATCATCAGGTCTTTTTAGTCTCCACTGCAGGAGCATGACCCTCTCTGTACTACCGGAGCCATACTTGGCCAGAGCAGCCAGAGGATTTGGCCTACACTCTCCTCGCTGGCCAGACGGGTTTGAGAGGTCTCATTGATGTTTATGAGCTTTGTTTAGCTTGTATTTCCTAAGTCGCATCTTACAACATCCATGGAAAGACTTGGAGTGGTCCTATACTACTCTACTAAATTTATACACATATCAAATATAAGAATTATGACTAGCTCCGTGGCGCAGCGGTCAACACGCCAGCCTGCGACACGGAGTGACCGGGTTCGATCCCCGGCCAGGTCAAGATGGAAAATGATCTTTTTCAGATTGGCCTGGGTCTTAGATGTGTATCTATATGTATTTGTTATAAAATATAGTATCGTTGAGTTAGTATCCCATAACACAAGTCTCGAACTTACTTTGGGGCTAGCTCAATCTGTGTGATTTGTTCGTATATATTTATTATATTTATTTATATTTACAAGAATAAAATAATGACGTTGAAAATATGAGTACAAACCTGGTTTAATATTGCGAGTGATACTCTTCAAGAAAGGGTTGTCATCGCACTTCTCCTCCTTGACTGGTTTCTTCTTGTCCTTGTTGGTGTCTTCCTTGAAATCGTCGGGGGTGACGAGGTATACGTGCTCGGGAGCGTCCTTGTACAGGCACAGTTGGCTAAAAGAAATACACAGATGTATTGTTTTTTCTTCTATTTGGCCCTCAAACTTCATTCATAAACTTATTTTAGCCAGTATCTAGTTATCACACGAGTTATTCTTGCTTGTGTATCAACGAAATGATAGTATAATTCATTTCGATGGAGCCCCTGGCGACAATTCCCATGAATCCACTGGCTTGATCATATACGATGCAGCAAGGCGAGCAAATACCAGCCCGCTAAGTGAATCTTACTACAGCCGCACCATGACACTTTATTTTAGTTATTCCACACATTGTTCATAAACATGGACATTTATAACACCCAATTACACCGACTTCACATTATAAACTCCACTAGAAACAAACAATTTGCAAAATAATGCAAAACAAAAACCGTGCAGTCCGTAGAAATTCCCGCCAAGAACCCCTTTTGTTTTGTTATTCTTTTTTCTTTTTTTTTCCGAAACATTATGTCATTTATTCAACACTAGCTTTCGCCCGCGGCTCCGCCCGCGTTAATGTCGATCCCTCGGGAATAGTACTTTTTCCCGGGATAAAAGTTAGCCTATGTCCTTCTCCGTACTCCAGAGAACTTGTTTTCATGATGATCGGTTCAGTAGTTACGGCTTGAAAGCGTAACAAACAAACAAACTCACTCTCGCATTTATAATATTAGTAAGGATTGACCTCTCAACCGCTAAGCGGGCCGATCGGGCAACGTAATAGAAAATCCATTGTGTCTGCGTTTCTCGCGCTTGCGCAAAGGCGCAACCTAGCCGGGCCTGCTATTCCGCGTGATTTTGAACCTCTGAACTATATTTATATCCTGGAATCAAAATCCCTAATGGAATACAGTATTGCAAGAAATTTTACTTGCTTTTGCCCGCGGCTTCGCTCGCGATAACAAGTAGTAGTCATAGTAGCTTTATGCATGCAAAGTCTCAGCCCGATCGGTTTATAAACTACCAGAAGATATAAAGAAACTAGAACTAAATTCGTTTAAGAAAAGACTATGCTTTACTAAGGGATAAATGCTTCTACAGTGTTCAGGAATTTTTAAATAGTAAATTGACATAACATTAATTGACATTTTGACATTAGTATTAATAATAGCCATGAATTGAAATTTACCTATATTATAGAAATAGCAATGCATTTTAATTATTGTACAAGTAGTTGGAAATACTTTTATATTTGTACTAGCTTTCGCCCGCGGCTCCGTCCGCGTCAATGTCGATCCCTCGGGAACTTATTCCCGGGATAAAATGTACCCTATGTCCTTCTCCGTACCCCAGATAACGTGGTGTCCGTTACGCCAGCCAGATTTTGTTGAAAATTGTCGAAAATGGACATTGTAGTGCAGTAGATAATTAGATATAGAGCTTCTGTAAATGGTCAGCTAATTTTTAAATTTGGTAAGCGTATACTTTTTTAATTATTTGATAAAAACAGTTCCGGCTAGCGTAACGTTACCGTAGCCAGATCTTTTTTTGTTTAACGGGAATTTTGAAATAAAAGTTATGTAAATAATTAGATATCAATTTGGTATAAATGGTACAACTTAAATTGTATTTGTATTTGCTATGGTTGCGAAGATATTTGAAATCCTGCTGGAGTAACGGTTTGCCCAATTGCTGTATCTTGGAATTGACTAAGCAGATGATGATGATTTTTGCACAGGACATCTGGCTAATTAGTTATAGTTTATAGCGCAATAAAGGAAATCACAGTAACCGTTTGAAGTTATTTTCATTAAATAGAAATATGCTTTAATAGGTCCTAGCACTTCCAATAAGCGCTCCAAAGACTAACTTTAAACGTTATTATATAGTGAAATACTGTCTATAAATGGTACCAAAGTTTCATTAGTATCCTATACGTAATTAAAAAGTTATGATGAATCTTCGATTTGATCCGGCCATGGCGCGCGGCGGAGTTATTTAACGACCGATTAACCGAGTTTCCTGTACGAGTGGTCACAGAATCTTTTGTAAATAATTAGATATACATGTCAATTTAATACCTAATAAATTTCAGACTTGTAGATTAATTAATTAACGAAATAATTGAAAAAATGATGTTCGCGTGGTTACCCGACCAAATCTAGAATGTTATGAAAAAGCGGCCGCGCCATACATTATACCAACCTTCTTAAACTTACTAGATAATTTCATACTCGTACGTGTTTTGTACAGACGAGCTACATAAGTGATATAATAAAACTTAGTTATAACTAATATTATATTAATATATAATAAACATTTTTGTATCTTTAGATAGAATACTGTTGACTAGCTCCGTGGCGCAGCGGTCAACATGCCAGCCTGTGACACGGAGTGACCGGGTTCGATCCCCGGCCAGGTCAAAAAGGAAAATGATCTTTTTCAGATTGGCCTGGATTTTGGATGTGGATCTATATATGTTTTTGTTATAAAATATAGTATCGTTGAGTTAGTATCCCATAACACAAGTCTCGAACTTACTTTGGGGCTAGCTCAATCTGAGTGATTTGTCCGAAAAAAAAAAAACAAAAATAATAATACGTAGGTAATAGAACATATAGAGGACCTAACTGTGTAGATAATGTTTATCATATAAAGATATTAACTAAGGTAAGTAAGTTTATAAATTAGCTTCAAAAATAATCACA
Source organism: Elegia similella (assembly GCA_947532085.1). NCBI lineage: Eukaryota > Metazoa > Arthropoda > Insecta > Lepidoptera > Pyralidae > Elegia > Elegia similella. The sequence goes on from OX383953.1 coordinate 8,119,018, forward strand.
GGTTTTTTCTTATGCAACCAATATGCAACGTCGCATGCTCAACTGAAATTAAAAAGAAAGAATTTATAAATACCTATATCTTTTTTATGTTATCGTTCCGAATAAGTTAAAGTAAAATACTTGTAGTCATATATAAAGTTTTACTAGCTGTTGCCCGCGACTTCGTCCGCGGCAAATTGTTATTATGATTGATTAGTTTTTAAAGGAAAATATTTTAAAGTGCTTTTCTTGTGGCAGAAGAACATATTGATTTCCTACGCAACCCGATCTTCACAACGCGACATATAGTTGGCCGTGTGAAAAGCAGTCTTGACGTAAATTGATTCCTACGTGTTTAAATGTTTGCCCCTGTGATTTATTAATTGTTACAACAAAAGATAACTTAACTGGAAATTTAATTCTTTTAAAATGATGTATAAGCAGTGTTTGACCAACTGCTGGACCAGTCAAAACTATTGCAACGATCACGTTATAACGGAGAAACTTGACTTGAAGTCGGTTCCCGTTACATAACAAACATAAATTATTTCTTCCGCGATATCGGCTAAGCAGAGTTAGCGAGTCGTTCATGGGAAACTGTATACGCTACTACAACAAATTGCCAAAATCGGTCCTTGATATGCCTGATAGAATATTCAAAAGTTATGTAAAACAATTACTTTATAAAAAGGCATATTATAGAACCGAAGATTTTATTAATGATAAGAATGTTGGGCTTGGGCTTGGCGCGGACGCCTCGTAATTCTGTATTTTATGACTATAATGTGTGGTACATTTTGTACGTGTTATTTTTAAAGATGACTTTTTTTTTTATTTTAATTTTAGTAGGTACATAATTTGACATTTTTTTTTTATTTCGGTGTTATTAATTTCAATAATATGACATTATTTTTTAAATTCAATTCGAACATGACATATAAATAAACCAATGTATACTCAGTCCACATACTTAATTTCTAATATTTTCAAAAATTGTGAGTTGTCGTCCTTGGAGAAAATGCGGTGTGCAGTTTGTTGCCGCTTCTTCTGCACTCCGCTTTGGAAGCGGCGTTAAACTTAGCCTTAAGTAAATTTTTGACGTCAACAATTGTTGAGAAGTGAAATATGACAATTAATAAGTGTTCAAAGAAACCTATATTGAATAAACGTTTTGAATTTTTTTGAATGTTTTGAATAAATTTGGTGGTTTAAGATTTCTATGTAAAATTATTGGGGCACCTATTATTAACTTGAGGGAATATGGGGGAAGGCCACTCGGGTTTAATGTGTTAAGAAATTCCTGTGCGTAATGGAGCGCGTCTTCCTGATCAATTACATTATCAATAGATGTGTAGGTATATATTTCCTGGAAATTTAGTTAAAATTAGGTCGTTAATTTCGTCAACACTACTGTTTCTTGCCGCCAATATTGCCCTTTGACACATCCATTGATGATCTTTATTTTCTATTTCAACTACATCTATGTTTAAACTTTCGATATTAGATCCTCAATGCTAGTCACTCTTTCACCTTAATCGCGATCACATTCAATTTTATTTTCTAAATTTTCTAAATGAGGTACTTTCCCGTCTCCTATTAAAAGTAACTGAAGAAAAAAATGTTAACAAATAAATAAAAACTCCCCCAGTGCTCTCATGTATGAACAAACTTCCACAATGGGGAACTTTTACGGCATGACTTTACAATGAGTGTTCTAGTTCCTCTTACTATAGGTAGGTAAAGTTTGCCGAAAATGCCCAGCAAACATAACAGTGTCCCCATGATTTTATCACAGCTTCTAATATCTCTGAGAGCCCTATCTAGAGCTTCTACTTGAGCTCTATGAATCATGGTACATTCGTCTTTTTAGGGGTCCGTACCCAAAGGATAAAAAAGGGGACCCTATTAATATCGTTCCGCTGTCCGTCTGTCTGTCTTTCTGTCTATCCGTCTGTCACCAGGCTGTATCTCATAAACCGTGACAGTTAGACAGTTAAAATTTTCACAAATGATGTATTTCAGTTGCCGCTATAACAAAAAAAAAAAAAAAAATTATAGGAATATTTAAGGTAGCTCCCACACAATAAACGTGATTTTCTTGCTTGTTTTTGCTCGATATTGATAACGGCAACAGGTACGCTTTAAATATTCACAGAATATTTCGTTATATATTCACTTCAAATATAAATAATTAAATAAAAATAAAATTAATATTACAGGACGGCTCCCATACAACAGACATGATTGTTTTGCAGTTTGAACAGCGTTTTAGATAACGGTAGGTACGGAACCCTTCGGCGCAAGTCCGACTCGCACTTGCCCGGTTTTTTTAGTTCGTTTAAATAGAAATAATTCTTTAATACACATTTTTTGAGTAACTTGAACCGTTTACGTTTATTCCTCAACGATGAATAATTTTTCCCCGATTTCAAAACATTTTTTATTGGTGCTTCGCTCCTATTAGTCGCAGCGTGATGTTTTATAGCCTAAAGCCTTCCTCAATAAATGGACTATCCAACACAAAAAGAATTTTCCAATTTGAACCAGTAGTTCCTGAGATTAGCGCGTTCAAACAAACAAACTCTTCAGCTTTATAATATTAGTAAAGATTGTATTAAATCACAGATCAACAAAAATGTAATAACATCACAGTGTAGTATGTACTTACATATTTTATCTGCAGTAAGTATCTACTTCCTATTGCTTTCAGTAATCTGATTAAAAAAATCACAAATGTCTTAGACTAGCTGTTGCCCGCGACTTCGTTCGCGGCAATTTCCGTTAGTATGATTAATTAGTACAGATGAATAATTTTCCCCGTTTTCAAAACATTTTTTATTGATGCTTCGCTCCTATTGGTCGCAGCGTGATGTTTTATAGCCTAAAGCCTTCATCAATAAATGGACTATCCAACACAAAAAGAATTTTCCAATTTGAACCAGTAGTTCCTGAGATTAGCGCGTTCAAACAAACAAACTCTTCAGCTTTATAATATTAGTATAGATAAAGATAGCCGTATTCTTAAATTACGTTTTTAGTATAAAAATCAAAATACAATATTATAAATAAACGACATAACAATGCAGTTTACTTCTTAGGATAGGTACTTTTTGAAACAGTACAAGCTAAAGCTTTGTTTTATAGTAAACACTAGCTTTCGCCCGCGGCTCCGCCCGCGTTAATGTCGATCCCACGGGAATAGTACTTTTTCCCGGGATAAAAGGTAGTCTATGTCCTTCTCTGTACTCCAGAGAACCTGTATACAAAATTTCATAGAGATTAGTTCAGTAATTACGGCGTGAAAGCGTAACAAACAAACAAACTCACTTTCGCATTTATAATATTAGTAAGGATAACGCAGATTAACTACGAGTAAATTATCAAGATGCTTCCACTACTAACTGCTAAGCTGTAACTGGTAGCTAGTAGCTATTTTAAAATAAATGTACCTACTTTGTAAAAATAGCGCGTCTGTACAAACCGCGTATGTATTATCCTGTAAGTTTTAGAAGGTTGGTATAATGTATTGCGCGGCCGCTTTTTTATAATATTCTAGATTTGGTCGGGTAACCACGCGAACATAATTTTTTCAATTATTTCGTTAATTAATTAATCTACAAGTCTGAAATTTATTAGGTATTAAATTGACATGTATATCTAATTATTTACAAAAGATTCTGTGACCACTCGTACAGGAAACTCGGTTAATCGGTCGTTAAATAACTCCGCCGCGCGCCATGGCCGGATCAAATCGAAGATTCATCATAACTTTTTAATTACGTATACCGTATACTTACCAAATTTAAAAATTAGCTTATTATTTACAGAAGCTCTATATCTAATTATCTACTGCACTACAATGTCCATTTTCGACAATTTTCAACAAAATCTGGCTGGCGTAACGGACACGATAACGTGTATGCAAAATTTCATGATGATCGGTTCAGCAGCTACAACGTGAAAGCGTAACAAACACACAAACAAACTCACTTTCGCATTTATAATATTAGTTAGGATTAGGATGCCATCATAGGCTACTGCTGGAACTAATATATAAAATTAATACCATTGTACCCATTCAATGCAAATAAATACTTTCTTTCTTTCTTTCATAGGCTTTGACTAGCTCCGTGGCGCAGCGGTCAACACGCCTGCCTGCGACACGGAGTGACCGGGTTCGATCCCCGGCCAGGTCAAGATGGAAAATGATCTTTTTCAGATTGGCTTGGGTCTTGGATGTGTATCTATCTATATATGTATTTGTTATAAAATATAGTATCGTTGAGCTAGTATCCCATAACACAAGTCTCGAACTTACTTTGGGGATAGCTCAATCTGTGTGATTTGTCCGTATATATTTATATTTATTTATTTATATTTATCTTTGACCTCTCAACCCCCAAGCGGCCCGATTGGCCCACGTAACAACAGAAAATCCACTGTGTCTGTGTTTGTCGCGCTTGATTATTACACACATTAATATTTGTTAAATACAGATAAACCTTCCTGGGGACATGCAGGATCTCCTGCAGAGCATTAATCTTCACCACTGAAAAAAACTCACCGGTGAGGTATCACACCGTGACTCTCCGTATAGTACGTAGTTGTTAAACTCCCGCATCTGCTTTACCACCTCTCCTGCATATCATTAGTGATCTTTATCACCAACTAAACTCACCGGTGAGGTATCACACCGTGACTCTCCGTGTAGTACGTACCTGTTAAACTCCCGTATCTCCTTTTGCACCTCTCCTGCATGTCATTAGTAATCATCACCACTGACTTAAAACTCACCGGTGAGGCATCACACCGTGACTCTCTGTGTAATGCACATAGTTATTACACTCCCATATCTCCTTTAGAACCCTTTCCTGCAAAGCATCAGTGATCTTCACTACTGACTAAAATCACCGGTGAGACATCACACCGTGGCTCTCCATGTACAGCACATAGTTATTACACTCCCATATCTCCTTCAGAACCCTTTCCTGCAAAGCATCAGTGATCTTCACCACTAACTTAACTCACCGGTGAGGCATCACACCGTGGCTCTCCATGTACAGCACATAGTTATTACACTCCCATATCTCCTTCAGAACCCTTTCCTGCAAAGCATCAGAGATCTTCACCACTGACTTAACTCACCGGTGAGGCATCACACCGTGACTCTCCGTGTACAGCACGTAGTTGTTAAACTCCCGTATTTCCTTCAGCACCCTCTCCTGCATATCATTAGTGATCTTCACCACGTTATGCTCGCCTGCATATGAATCATCTGAGCATTCGTTGATGATTTCGTTCACGCACTGGTGGATTATTCTGCGCTCCTTGCTGGAATAGAATAAAAATATTGATAAGATGGGCTCATCATAGCCGTGTGATATCCGGCAGAGTAGAATAGGACCACTCCGTTTCTGATCTCGTTCATGCTCTTACTGACTGATACTACAATCACCTACTCACTGACACTCACTCTTCCCACAACTAACTTGACGCTAACGAAACTAAAACTGACTTTCATTCTCTACACTCTACACATTCATACACTCAAACACAACACTAACACCTGTCTGACCCTCACACTTCCACCCACACACACATATACAGACACATCTTACACTAACACCTACCTGTGCTCCCCAACTTAGATTAAACAATATATAACTTTTTATACCCATTTTACACTCTATGTAAGACTCAGTGATCCGAGGGAGGGGCCTAGTCACTTGTGGCACAGGTTCCAATAGGAACGTATTTCAAGGACTAGTCTCCAAACAAAGAGAACAAGTCGCAACACAAATTGTACAACCATAGTTCTTAGGACCCATACTTTTAAGGCTTATCTTTGTTAAAGAGAAAATAAACATATTATTATTATACTCCAAGTCTTCCCGTGGATGTCGTAGAAGGCGACTTAGGATATACAAGCTAAACAAAGCTTATAAACATCTAAGAGACCTCTCCAACCCGTCTGGCCAGCGTGGAGACTGTAGGCCAAGTCCTCTGGCTGCTCTGGCCAAGTATGGCTCTAGTAGTACAGAGAGGGTTGTGCTCCTATAGTGGAGACTGAAAGGATCTGATGATGCGGCTCATCATCATTTCAAGTAGGTATCACGGTCAATCGCCCATGCACACCCTGGTGTTAGAGTTCTTCGGAACCGAACAACCCTCGAATAACCGAATAACCCTCGAATATTCTTTAAGAGCGCACCAATGCGACCCGGCTGAAGCCATTTCGCACCCCGCGCCCCGCGCGAAAGCAGGATAGATCTAATGACCGTAACGCGTAAAAAATGAGAAGATAGTGGGTAGGCACAAGCGGGTGTCCTAGAATTAACGGGCGTAAGCGCCAAATCACTTAATTGTTATTTAAAATAAAAGTACGAGGTTAATGAGTAAAAAAACTTTGGCCAGATTTTAGAACTAGTTATTGCTAAGCTAGGAAACTAAAAATCATTTCTAAAGACCTTAGGGTTTCGCCGTTCTGACCACAAACATCAAATAAAGGGGCTATGTTTGCAAAATAAAAGTATCGAGGCTTTTGTTATTAATCGTGTTTTCAGGTTGGACAGTTTTAAGAAAATATGTTGAAGTTTTATATATAATAAATAACAGGCATGTAGTCGTTATAGATATAGACATCTAGACGAATGTTCATTGACAAGTTTCGCATTCGTGCCCTCTTAAAAACGAAAATATCTAAAGTATCCGCGTTTGTACCGCCACGCCGCCTGGCCTATGGCGAGCCCTTAAGTTTAGCCCATCTTATATATTTATTACAACTGCCTCCGTGGTCCTGTGGTTAAGGCGTTTGGCTGTAGACCCGGGATTCGATTCCCACGGAAAACATACTTTGTTTAGTTGTTTCCAGTTTCGTTAGGACATTGCAGGCTTGAATCGCCTGATTGTCTGATAATAAAGATGATTCCGTGCTTCGGAAGGCACGTTAAGCCGTTGGTCCCGGCTGTCATCTGGTAGTCGTTAAAGGAACCACGTCAGAGGCCGAGAGGCGGTTCCGAAGAACTCTAACACCAGGGTGTTCATGGTCGATTGACCGTGACACCTACTCGAAATGATGATTTCTTAATTTATTGAGAGTACTAGCTTTTGCCCGCGGCTCCGCTCGCATCAATGTCGATCCCTCGGGAATAGTAGCCTATGTCCCTCTCCGTACTTCATAGAACTTTTATGCAAAACTTCATAATGATCGGTTCAGTAGTTACGGCCTGAAAGCGTAACAAACAAACAAACAAACTCACTTTCGCATTTATAACATTAGTAAGGAAAAGGATATCGTAATAGCATTGTGAATGCAATATAAAATACTTATAAAATACAAGTATTTAGTTCAGGACTTACCTGGAGAATTTCATGTCAAAAATGATTTCTGCTTCCCAATCATTCTTACAGAACTCCAGGATGTACAGCAGGGTGTTAGTGACGAAGTCTTCCTTTTTCTGTTTTTTGGATTTCTGCACATTTTTACAGTCGCACTGCTTCAGCTTCTTGTTGGGGGAGTGCGCAGCTGTGCGGTTACCGAAACCGTGTGTGCTTTGAGCCTGAAAGTATTCATCATCATCATCATCATCAGGTCTTTTTAGTCTCCACTACAGGAGCATGACCCTCTCTGTACTACTAGATTGGCCTCTCGGGGTCACTGGAATGTGATTGGAGATATTAATCACTTATGATAATATACTGTACACTTGAAATACTTCGATTCAAGGAGTTGGAGGAAGGATAGGCCTCCGGCTCTCTCACTCACCGAACGAAGCATAGAAGCGGTACAGTTTCTACTCAGACGCCGATTTTCTGTGAGTGTGAACTTCCCCGGACGAGCCGGCCCATTCATGCTACCAGCAATTCATTTTGCCGGTAGCGTGGCTCTACCACGACCTGATGGAAAGTGGTCAAAAGTTACCCTACTTTGCATTTATAAACCCCTCTGGAACAGGACTTTTTTCTTACTTACATATTCGATGTTAGGCGCAATAGGTTCGACGATGCCCTGGCCACCCTTGCCCAGCGCACCACCCGCCCAACCCATTTTCTGCATTATACTGAAACAATAAATAAATATATACGGACAAATCACACAGACTCAGCTAGCCCCAAAGTAAGTTCGAGACTTGTGTTATGGGATACTAACTCAACGATACTATATTTTATAACAAATACATATATAGATACACATCCAAGACCCAGGCCAATCTGAAAAAGATCATTTTCCATCTCGACCTGGCCGGGGATCGAACCCGGGCACTCCGTGTCGCAGGCTGGCGTGTTGACCGCTGCGCCACGGAGCTAGTCAAGTAGTCAGAAACAAAAAATAATTTATATCATAATTTAATAAAATATGGCCAAGTGTGTGTACCATTAGTACAGTCAGCCAACGAGATACCTCACCCCGCCATCTACCTATATCTTGAATTTTCTCTTAAACTAAAAGTAATATTAACATGAAAATATATAATCATAAACTCCTAGTTAAAATCTTTCTGAATATATATTTTCATGTTAATATTATTTTTAATTTAAAAGAAAATTCAATATATAGGTAGATGGCGGGGTCAGGTATCTTGTTGGCTGACTGTACAAGTGTTCCGGACCACCGTACAATATTTAAGCACGTTTATAGTATGGAGACTTAAGTTTTATTAATTTTTAAGGATCCGTACACAAAGGGTAAAAACTTGACCTCATATCGCTCCGCTGTCCGTCTGTCACCAGGCTGTTTCTCATGAACCGTGATAGTAAGACAGTTGAAATTTTTACAGATGATGTATTTCTGTTGCCGCTTATACGGTCTGCGCGGAAAGAGAAGCAGCTGCCACATTCTACGTTTTTAGGGTTCCGTACCCAAAGGGTAAAAACGGGACCCTATTAATTCCGCTCCGCTGTCCGTCTGTCGGTTTGTCTGTCAGTCTATCTATCTATCTGTCTGTCTGTCTGTCTGTCCGTCTGTCACCATGTTGTATCTCATGAACCGCGATAGTTAGACAGTTGAAATTTTCACAGATGATGTATTTCTGTTGCCGCTATAACAAAAAATACAAAAAAATAGAATTAAATAAATATTTAAGGGGGCTCCCATACAATAAACATGATTTTTTTTGCTTGTTTTTGCTCGATATTGATAAAGGCAACAGGTAGACGTATTTATAGAATATTTAGTTATATATTCACTTTTAAAAAATAAAAATAAAATTAATATTAAAGGGGAGCTCCTATACGACATGATATTTTGCCGTTTTTATAGATAACGGTACGGAACCCTTCGTGCGCGAGTACGACTCGCACTTGCCTGGTTTTTTATTATAAATTTGCTGTTCTAGTTAGGTAGTGGAAATGAAATGAAATGAAATAAATGTATTTCGCTTAAGTGTCGTAAGAGTAGGTAAAATACATTAATTTCAGTCCGCATACTTAGCCGTTTACAGCACGCAAAAGTAAAAGTAAAAAAAAATATATGCGTTACATATGTCAAAGTATTTATAAAGCTCATGATAATCAATCAATTGGTACTTACAATGCAATGTCAATTTCAATTAGATTAGTTTCAGTAATTTCTGTATCATATGTCAAAATAATTATACATGTCATGATAGTCAATATATACAATTGGATGGATAGGTCCCGGCTGCCATCTGGTAGTCGTTAAAGAAACCACGTCAGAGGCCGAGAGGCGGTTCCAAAGAACTCTGACACCAGGGTGTGCATGGTCGATTGACCGTGACACCTACTCGAAATGATGATGATGATTGGACGGATGGAAATTAAAGAGGGTTTTACGTTGTCTATTATGGGACGCAACTTGTGTCAGTACCTACGCGGCGTCCTATCTCACCAATACCATACGATCAGCCGGAGCAGCTGCTAAAACGGCGGCTGTACATAAATTTACGAAATACTCAATTTTGTCTACGCAGTACCAGTTCGTTCCAGTCACCGTCGAAACAGCAGGGCCTTGGTGTCTTGAAGCCAAGGCTTTCATTGGTGAGATAGGGCGTCGCTTGAGGGAAAGAGGTTATGACTACCGCTCCGGATGGTACCTGGTTCAAAGGTTATCCATAGCCATTCAGAGAGGCAATGCAGCTAGCATAATGGGTACCTTTGTGCCTGGAACGATCCGGGGTGGCATTTTTGATTGACTTTAATTAAGATTTATTTTATTTTATTTTTCAATTTTTATTTTCGCTTTAATTTAGGTTTAATTTTTAATTATAGGTTTCTAAGTTGTACATTAATCAAATGTTTGTAATATGTAAATATCATCATCATCATCATCAGGTCCTTTTTAGTCTCCACTACAGGAGCACGACCCTTAATATGTAAATATAATAAAAGAAAAGTTTTAGTTTAAGAGGGTTTTTATTAGGTACTTTATTATGATACTAAGTTGAATAAAAAATGCTTTCCCAGTAACTCACCTTTCAGCCTTGCTGCTTTTAAGCGGCTGTGACAGTGCGTCTAAAAACTTCCTTTTAAACCGGGCATCTCTGTTTTCTCTTGCATCCCTCTCCCTGTTCCCTTTGTTCACTTTCTTCACGCTCCCAATGCCCTTCTGGTTGCGAGGCTGGGTGGAGCTGGTAGCAGACCCGACAGCCCGGCACCAGTACTGGTCCGTCCAGTTGTCACTCGTAGACTGGGATGGCTGTCGTTCCGGTAGATTTTGTGGTCCGTAGATTGGCCTCTCGGGGTCACTGAAATGTGATTGGATATGTTAATCACTTAATAATATACTTAGTACACTTCAAATACTTCGCTTTCGCTGTCTGTTCGCTTAGACTTAAATACTCAACAGATTTTGATGCAGTTTTGAGCAATAGATGGAGTGATTCAAGAGGAAGGTTTATATGTATAATTTACCGCCTCATATTAGTGCACCTGTAGGAAGCCGTGGCGGGTCACTAGAACTTAATATTATAATATATCCATACTAATCAATAAATACTAATATTATCATCATCATCAGGTCTTTTTAGTCTCCACTGCAGGAGCACGACCCTCTCTGTACTACCGGAGCCATACTTGGCATGAGCAGACAGAGGATTTGGCCTACACTCTCCTCGCTGGCCGACGGGTTGGAGAGGTCTCATTGATGTTTATAAGCTTTGTTTAGCTTGTATTTCCTAAGTCGCTTCTAACGACATCCATAGGAAGACTTGGAGTGGTCCTATTCTACTCTGCCGGAAACCACACGGCTAAACGATATTATCATATTGTTACAAATGGAGGATCCCTGTTACAAATGGAGGCTCCCTGTTACAAATGGAGCCTCGCTGTTACAAATGGAGGCTCCCTGTTATAAATGGAGGCTCCCTGTTACAAATGGAGGCTCCCTGTTACAAATGGAAGCTCCCTGTTACAAATGGAGGCTCCCTGTTACAAATGGAGGATCCCTGTTACAAATGGAGGATCCCTGTTACAAATGGAGGCACCCTGTTACAAATGGAGGCTCCCTGTTACAAATGGAAGTTCCTTGTTACAAGTGGAGGATCCCTGTTACAAATGGAGGATCCCTGTTACAAATGGAGGATCCCTGTTACAAATGGAGGATCCTTGTTACAAATGGAGGCTCCCTGTTACAAATGGAGGCTCCCTGTTACAAATGGAGGCTCCCTGTTACAAATGGAGGCTACCTGTTACAAGTGGAGGTTCCATGTTACAAATGGAGGCTTCCTGTTACAAATGGAAGTTCCCTGTAACAAATCGAGGATCCCTGTTACAAATGGAGGCTCCCTGTTACAAATGGAAGTTCCCTGCTACAAATGGAGGCTCCCTGTTACAAATGGAGGTTTCCTATTACAAATGGAGATGGATGTGGAGGTGGAGCATGATTTATCACGTCTTTATCCCTTACGGGGTAGACAGATGCTAAGGCCATAAGACCCTAAGCCTATGTTTAGCAAATTGGTGGTCTTATTTTTAATCCAAGTGTAAACAGTTTCAACAGAGACTGGAAAATTTGATAGCTTTGAAAACGCAATGTAATGATATACATATAGTAAGGTGCTATTGTATCCTAACTAATATTATAAATACGAAAGTGAGTTTGTTTGTTAAGCTTTCACATTGTAACTACTGAACTGATCATCATTAAATTTTGCATACACATTATCTGGGATGCGGAGAAGGACATAAGGTACATTTTTATCCTGGGAAAAAGTATTGTTCCCTAGGGATCGACATTGACGCGGGCGGAGCCGCGGGCGAAAGCTAGTTCAGAGCTTATTACGTATAAACACATATTGCGCGGGGGGCGCGGGGGCACCGTCAGCACATTGACACCGCGCCCGAATTTTATTTTAATTCGATTCTTAGTTAGTACACCATCAACCTTCTTGCCATTCGCGAGTACTATGTAAACCATTTGGTTCTCATCGCGTGTGCTCAATTATAGTTATTATTTTCTTATCTATTTACTCTAATTTAAGATATTATTAGCGCCTATTAAACCATCCTGAATTTAGGATCCGATGGGAAGGACGCCGCTATACGTTAGACACGATACGAGATATCTCCAATCGTATCGCACATATATAGACGTGTCATCTCATCGGTTCCGATTCAGGATGGTATAACATCCCCTTTATTTTCTACACCTAATTATTCTTTAACTTGTTTATGTGTTTGACGCAAAAAACTTTCTTTGTTACCATTATAAAGCTTTTCGATCAACCATTCCGACACAACCTTTAACATCAACTTAACTTCTTCTTACATGGAAGTGAAGCGTGGCCTGTGCTTGAGCGGCACAAAAGGGAGCTGCGTGTCACAGAGATGAATATGCTGCACTGGATGTGTGGAGTTTCGCGGAAGGACCGCATAAGGAACTCCCGCACGGCAGTGTCCATGTCCGTGACATAGCAGACAAGCTGCAGGAGAGCCGCCTACGCTGGTAAGGTCACGCTGGTAAGGTCACGTTTTGAGAAAACCGGAAATTACATAGGGAACAAATGTCATGCTATGCCGCCTCCGCCGGGCCCCGGCAGAAAGGGGAAACTCAAGAAGTGCTGGCTTGATGTCGTTGGAGAGGATATGCGTGCCAATGGTCTCATAACAAAGGATGCCGAATATCGTGCAAAGTGAAGAAGAAGGAGGATGCAATCGGGAACACGCTCAGATGAGAGAGAGACACTTCTTCTTATATCTACATAACCCATACACATTAATTGATAATGGTTCTGAATGGAACATTGAGGTCATATATGAATAATTTAAGGTCCAGTGCTGCATTTGAAATAAATTATTTGAAAGAAAAAAGAGATATTATTTCGAATTTTGCATTGGCATGCATGGCAACAGACCTCTAAAAAGGAGGTTCATAATTCTGTTGTCTTTTTTTGTTTGTTAACCAAAACAAAAAAGTTTGTTACCTCATAATGTCCATCATTTATGAACGGATTTGGAAAATTCTTTTTTATTTTAAAGTGTATGGTGGTGAAGCATTTGTAGGGTGTGTGTATGTTGTCTCTCGTAAAAGAGAGACATGGAGTCAGCTTGGAGAGGCCTTTGCCAAAGGGCAAACAGATATCTAATATTTACAATCAAGTGTTAAAAAAAAAATCAAGTTAAATGTGGTGGAGCGGTGTCATTAAATTGAAATGAAACGGGTAGGACAATATGGCGGCGCCTGTGAGGAATCCCCTGTATATATATAAAGCCCAAGATTTACCATAAAGTCCACAAGCTCTCCCACGACATGTTTGCAATCAGGAGTACTATTTTCGGAATGACGCCATTCATAAACGAGCAATTTTCCATACAAAAATCACTCGAAGACGAGTGTCACACTTTCAAAAATAGTACCCCAGGCAGGCGATGCATCCAGTAGGCGACGCAAGGTGATAAAGTATATTGTAAATCATACACAATTATACACAACACTTCGCCGTATGGTATCCAGCAGAGTAGAATAGGTCCACTCCAAGTCTTCCCGTGGATGTCGTAGAAGGTGACTTAGGAAATACAAGCTAAACAAAGCTTATAAACATCTATGAGACCTCTCCAACCCGTCTAGCCAGCGTGAAGAGTGTAGGCCAAATCCTCTGGCTACTCTGGCCAAGTACGGCTCTAGTAGTACAGAGAGGGTCGTGCTCCTGTAGTGGAGACTAAAAAGATGATGATACACAACACATATACAAAATGTTTTTTAATTAGTCCCATTTAAATTTCATCAAAATCAGTTCAGTAGTTTGATTGAAGAATAATATTTTTTTTTTTTTTTTTTCGAATAAGCTTACTCTTGACCCTAGACTAACCCTAACCTTAACCTTAGGGACTTATCATACAAATCTAGCTAGCTAGCCCCACAGTAAGTTGTGAACTCGTGTTATTTCATAATAGATACTCATATAGATAAACATCCAAGACCCAGGTCGATTTGAAAAAGATTATTTACCATCTTGACCTGGCGGGAATCGAACCTGGGAACCCTTGTCACAGGCAGGCTGGCGTGTTAACCACTGCACCACAAAGCTTGCCACTGTTGTTGGTTTATATCAGGGGTTCCCAAACTTATAAGTATCATGCCCTACTGCTTAAGATTAATATATAAAAAGTGGTTAATTCGTCAAGCCGTTCATATTGGTCCATTGGTCAAGACAAAGTTTTTTGTCAACTCGTCATGTTTCTAAAAATGGTCATCTCATCATTAGCATATGTGATAGTAATTGTATGTAAATTTGAATTATATTGCACATCAACTATCTGAAATAAAGTTAAAAACTATTGTAAACAAAATATCCCTAAACGTTACCCAAATTTTGTACAATCACGCACTAAGAATCGTGTAAGACCTAATAAATATTTTTAAATTTATTCATTCAATTCAAAAATTGTAATTTCGCATTGCTAAAGTACGAAGATGAAAATGCTTATAATTTTAAATGATGCAGTTCCTCGCTTTGCAAATGGTGTCATAAAGAAGAAAGTGAGTTCTATCAATTCCAACATATGGATAAAGCAAATTCATGCTAAGCTATTCTAAAGCCCACCCAAAGTAAGTGCTATCGATTGCAAACCACAGAATATCTTAATTTATGCTTAGCAATACCTACACCCACCCACCTACAATATGGACTTACTTTGTTGGATCATAGAAGAAATCTGGCTCATTGTACAGCGAAGCTTTCGTTATTATCCGTCGATTAAACATGTCGCGCACAATCTCGCGTTTAGGCTCGGCCTCTGGCGTGAACATAGGCTGCGCGACATGCTGTTCGGCTTGAGACGACAAGAAAAAACTCCGAGGTATCAAATCATTCGTGTTGTAGAACACCGAGCTGTTCCACAGGCTGTACGCATTAAAAGGCTCCTGCGAGCTCTCGCCACGCGAATTACTGTAATTACAGTCCATGTTTGCACAATAACAAACACTTTTCACAAGCGAACCTGTTGAGTTAGGCCTCGGAACAGTTTTACCACTTTTCACAGTACTTATAAGCTAATTAACACATAATTTATAGATTACGTATGCGAGTAAATATTATTAAAGCTAAATTAACCACTAAAAATAGTTCTTTTTCATTTTAAATAGAAATTATGCACGTAAATGTATTTTTCCCTAATTTTCTAAACACAAAAATGACATCTGTCAATATTTTTTTATAAACTACTCGTTACGTTACACACAGATTTTTTGACTATAGAAAAACAATAACTTTTTGTAATAAGGTTTTTTTAATATTATGTGAATGCAACAAATTATGATTTCTATGGAAAACGATATTTTTCAGATTGACCAGCCGGCCTATTTGCTAACTCAGTGTCATTTCAAAGTTCATTACGTTTTGCATATCTTTAATAAAAATAGTCAATCATAGGAAACCCGCAATGTATTTTGAAGTGACTATCAAAACGTTGGTTACTGAGTTAGCAAATAGGCCGGCTGGTCTTAGATGATTATTATTAAGTACCATCTGTTATAAAATGTAGTATCGTTGAGTTTACGACACAAGTTCATAAACTTACTGTAGGCTAGATCAATTTGTGTGATCATCATCATCATCAGGTCTTTTTAAGTCCTGGAGGAGCATGACCCTTTCTGTACTACCGGAGCCATACTTGGCCAGATGATTTGGCCTACACTCTCCTCGCTGGCTAGACGTTGGAGAGGTCTCATTGATGTTTATGTTTATTTGTGTGATGTGATGTCCCTATAGATTTATTTAATTATTGTAAGTCAAATCACACTTTATGCTAAGTTATATTTATGTAACATTAGTACGTAACGGGCTACGGTAGGCCGCCAACACCAATTGACTCTGGCAACATTTAACGGACGCACGCTACGGCTCGACGAACACCTTGCGCAGCTCGAGCAGGAACTGGAAAACATAAGATGGCACGTCTTGGGATTGTGCGAAGTCCGAAGAGAGGGGGAGGATACGGTTACCTTAGAGTCGGGTCATCTTATGTATTTCAGAGAGGGAGACCAACCATCCCAGGGTGGCGTTGGGTTCTTGGTCAATAAGGTCCTCTGTGACAACGTTGTTGAAATCTCCAGTGTGTCGACGAGGGTAGCTTATCTTATACTCAGAATAACTGAGAGGTATAGCCTCAAGGTTATTCAAGTGTATGCGCCAACGTCGACATACTCGGATGAATTGATTGAAGATATGTACGAGGAAATATCAAAAGCCTTGCACAACACCACTAAGGCCCACTTCAACGTTGTCATGGGAGACTTTAACGCCAAAGTGGGAGTACAGATCTGCGGCGAATCAGTAGTAGGACCACACGGTATTGGTAGTAGGAACGATAGGGGGCAAATGCTCGTCGACTTCCTGGAGAAAGAGAGACTTTTCGTGATGAACACTTTTTTCAAGAAACAGCCCCAACGGAAGTGGACTTGGCAGAGCCCCGACGGTAAAACAAAAAATGAGATCGACTTCATCATAGCGGACAAAAAGCGAATATTCAGGGATGTCTCAGTAATCAATAGGTTTAAAACCGGAAGTGATCACCGGCTCGTCCGAGGCACCCTGAATATCAATTGCAAGCTTGAACGTGTCCGTTTGATGAAGTCCACGCTCCGACCCAACTTGCTCCAAACCGTTGCTGAATCTGAAACGTTTCAGCTAAAGCTCGAAAATCGGTTCACTGCTTTAGAAACTACAATTGACGTAGACCAGGACCTTGATCGAGTGGTAGAAATCATGCGGGAAGAAGGTGCCAAACTAAGTGAGACGCGACGCACGGGCAAAAAGTATAAACTTTCGCAGGAATCAGTACAGCTGATGAGGAAGCGACGTGAAGACCCACCATCTACTTCGTTAGAACAGCGGGCTCTTAATAAGACCATCTCCAAGGCAGTAAGACGAGACCTCCGAAGTTCTAATACACGCTCCATAGAGGAAGCGATCGAGAAAAATCGGGGGTCAAAAGTCTTTATGCAACAACTAGGGAGGAGCCATCTGACGAAGCTGACAACATCCGGTGGAAACGTCGTTACTTCTAGGCCGGGGATTCTTGCGGAAGTAGAAGACTTTTACAGCCAGCTGTATTCCTCGCACGCACCTCAACCTGAATCCTGCACACTAGACCCAAGAGCCACTCTGATCCGCCACTACACGGAAGACCTGCCGGATATCAGCCTAGACGAGATTGTGATGGCTCTTAAACAGCTTAAAAATGGAAAAGCCCCTGGAGAGGACGGAATTACCACAGAGCTTTTAAAAGCAGGAGGCATTCCAGTTCTTAAAGAGCTCCAGCGAATTTTTAATTCTGCTCTTTTCTCAGGGAGAACTCCAAAGGCGTGGAGCAAGGGCGTGGTGGTGTTGTTTTTCAAAAAAGGTGACAAAACCTTGCTGAAAAACTATCGCCCCATCTCGCTTTTGAGCCACGTATATAAGTTGTTTTCAAGAGTCATCACAAACCGACTCGCAAGAAGACTCGACGAGTTTCAGCCACCGGAACAGGCCGGGTTTCGAAGAGGATATAGCACCATAGACCACATACACACAGTGCGGCAGATTATACAGAAGACCGAAGAGTATAATCAGCCCCTGTGCTTAGCGTTTGTGGACTATGAGAAGGCCTTTGACTCTATCGAGACCTGGGCGATTCTGGAGTCTTTGCAGCGATGCCAAGTCGACTGGCGATACATCCAAGTGCTGAGATGTCTATACGACACCGCCACAATGACCGTACAGGTCCAGAACCAGCAGACTGGACTTATTCCTCTAAGACGTGGAGTGAGACAAGGGGACGTTATTTCCCCTAAATTGTTCTCGAATGCTCTGGAGGATATGTTCAAGACACTGGACTGGAGAGGTCGTGGTATTAACATCAACGGCGACCACATCTCACACTTGAGATTTGCGGATGACATCGTCATTGTTGCGGAAACGCTGCAAGACCTGCAACAGATGCTGACCAGTCTAGCTGATTCCTCTCAACGCATCGGTTTACGGATGAACTTGGACAAGACCAAAGTTATGTTCAACGAGCTGGTCGCTCCGAAACCGATTGCTGTTAATGGATTGCTTTTCGAAATTGTTAAGGAGTATGTTTACCTTGGGCAAACAATACAATTGGGTAAGAACAATTTCGAGAGGGAAGCCAATAGGAGAATACAGCTGGGATGGGCAGCATTTGGTAAACTTCGTCGGGTCTTTTCGTCGCCCATACCCCAAAGTCTGAAGACTAACGTCTTCAATCAATGCGTCCTGCCTGTTATGACTTACGGATCCGAGACGTGGACACTCACGGTGCGACTAGTCCACAAATTCAAAGTCGCTCAGCGAGCTATGGAGCGGGCTATGCTCGGAGTATCTCTGAAGGATCGAATCAGAAATGTAGTGATCCGGCAGAGAACTAAAGTTACCGACATAGCCCAGAGAATTAGTAAGCTGAAGTGGCAATGGGCTGGTCATATATGCCGCAGAACCGATGACCGCTGGGGAAAACGAGTACTTGAGTGGAGACCGCGTCTTGGCAAACGTAGTGTAGGACGCCCGTGGGCTAGATGGAGCGACGATATACGGAAGGTTGCTGGCAGTGATTGGAAAAGAAAAGCTCAAAACCGAGCTCAGTGGCGTGCCATGGGAGAGACCTATGTCCAGCAGTGGACTAGTATAGGTTGATGATGATGATGAACATTAGTATTGTTGAAATGTGGAAAATTAATCAATGATCGAAAAAATAATGTTATTTATATTAAGCATTTACGAAAATTAGAATATTGTTATAGTTTATTACGCAGCTGCTGCGTGTAATGAAACCAACCTAATGAACCTGTCATGATTATGTCAGTCAACGTCAGGCAGGTCAGATAACATTATCCAACTAAATACCGATGTTTGGAAAGAATTTCTTTTCTCTCTCTCTAACTTACTAAATATGTATGTTTCTGTCCCATTTCAAGGCGCACATCAGTCAGATCGTTGATAGTTCGGATTTTATTCCTGATTTCTTCCACAGATTTTTGTGGGAGAAAAACCTGATTTATTTTGGGTTTTAAAGGTCTTAATTCCCTGTGTAATTTGGATTAAGT
The DNA here is from genome assembly GCA_947532085.1 of Elegia similella. NCBI lineage: Eukaryota > Metazoa > Arthropoda > Insecta > Lepidoptera > Pyralidae > Elegia > Elegia similella. The sequence continues at coordinate 8,138,498 of OX383953.1, forward strand.
AAAATGGTTGTTACTAAAGACGTTCATATACCCGAGGAGTCAGAATTGACCGTTCCAGAGGTCAATCTGTCCCAAGCAACTCTGATCGCTGGATCTTTTCACTTAGGAAAATATTGTGAGGCGGCTAATAATGTAAGTAATTTCATATTTTGGTTCATAACTAGAGGAATCTAACATATTTATGCTGATTTATTTAATGTACAGCTAAATAGACATGTTATTGATTGCATAATCATAGAAAAAGAGGTTATGTTTTGGTTTGTATTATTGATGTATTTTTTAAAAGAAACTCATATTTTTGTCAATTTCGGAGGTACTATCAATCAGCTACAAGGCTTTCAATTTAGTTTTACCGGTTTAATGTATGGGCATTGAACCCATAGTGTGGTACTAAAAGAACCAGGTCTCAAACAGAGTATCTTGATCTTGTTAGGTTTTATGTAGAATTGTAGATGACTTACTGTACGGTTTCCAACTATTTCTAGAAGAATTAGAGTTTAAGTGATTTTAGAGAGGGCAAATAAAGAGTACAGACAATTTTTTTTAAATAGGTATGTTCTAAACTTTTTTTTATTGTCCTTTGTTGAAACTTTCTAATTTGAAGTTTAAATAGATCATGAGATCATTTTATATCCACTTCAATTAAAACCTATTCCCCTCTTCTCGCCACTTTATATTCATGACCAAAATTATTCTTAGTTTTACTAAAGACATTCGATAAATTAAAATATTTTAGATTGCTAAAGAGGAAGACAAAGCTCACATTTTTTTTTAATAACTACCATTTCTCTGGAGTAGTTTTTTTTGGATAAAATCTGTGTTGTTTAATAATTTGTCCAGCAGTTGTTATAAAATTAGAACTTTGAATATAAAATTTGTGCCCCATCATGATGACTATGCATCTGAGAGTGAAATCAAATCCGTTGAACCATTTGAAATACATAGTATCATATCTTTTCAGAATCAGAATTTATTTGCATAAAATTTTAGCATGATTTAATTTTATACATACATGTTCTACAGGTGCTTTCCAGTGGCAGTGGCTGTCCAGTACAAAACCTAAAAAAGTAGTTCGATTTACGTCTGAAAGAATTAAATCATTATAATTTACATTTAATGTATCAACCTGTGATTGACTGAAATGGAATTGTACTATATTAGTCTTTGTCAAATTAATTTGTAAATTATTATCGTTGAGCCATTTTATAACTTTGTCAATTGTATCTTTAATGTCAACTATATTCACATTCTCAGGTGATTTTAAAATAATAGAAATGTCATCAGCGAATAAAATACAGGGATGGGATGTTATTTCCGGTAGATCATTTATATAAATATTAAATAATAATGGGCCTAAGACACTACCTTGGGGCACACCATATTTATTTATTTTAGAACTAGATTTATAAGCTTTTACCTCTCGTTTCTCATTTAAACTGGTTATCTCCACGCATTGTGATCTGTCTTTTAAATAAGACTCAACCCACACTAATGCTGGTCCCCGAATGCCACATTTATTAACTTTGTCATGAAGAACTCTATGTGATACTAGGTCAAATGCCCGAGACATGTCGAAAAATATTACAGTAGTGGCATTCCCATAATCCATATTGTCAATAATTTGTGAAACAAGGTGAAAAGCAGCTAATGAAGTTGACTTGCCTTTTGTGAAGCCATATTGTTGATCACATAATATTTTATACTTATTCAGAAAGTCTATCATCTGTTCCTTGCGGGATAGACAGCCCAGGTCTATAAGACCTTATGGCCACATTTAGCATGTTGGTGGGCATTAGCTAGAAAACGGAATCATAATAGTGATGGGTTGCTAGCCGCATCGTCTAATGACATGACCCAACAAGATTTTGAAAAAAAAATATTCTAAAACAAAGTCTTAACATTGCAGGAATTCATGCTCTGTCGCTTCGAGGAGAAGGATCCTCGGAAGTGCATCAACGAGGGAAAGGCTGTCACGGCCTGTACGATGGAGTTCTTCAGAAAAGTGAAGAACTCTTGCATGCGCGAGTTCAACCAGTACGCTCTGTGTATTGACAAGAGCTCTGGAGACTATGGAATGCAGCAGTAAGTCATTTATTCATCATTTCAGATACAAAGAAGTCCACATGTGGACAAAGGTGAAGTCGACGCAGCTGTACGTATCCCGTCTGCATTGGTCTATGAGGGTAGAGGATGTCGTAGACTACGTGCTAAAGCAGTCCAAATTCACACTGAGGGTCGAACAGTTGGCATCTCGCCATAAAGTAAGCTTTAGTTCATTTGTGGTGAGATTGCCGACCCACCATCTAGAGACCTTCATGAAAAAGGACTTCTGGCCGCAGGGAATCGTGTATAGGAACTTCCGAGGACGGCTGCCTGCTGATACCCCGCGCCTCACCTCGCTGACAATAATACTGAATACGTGAAACCTAGTTTTTAAGATATATTTTTATATGTATGTTAGTCTATAAGGTATTTATCTATGGGCCTATGTTAATTTTAACTTGTGTTGCCTGAAATAAATGATTTATTATTATTATTATTAAAGGTTTCTCCCAAGGATTCTTCATTCCATGGGAGGATATTGCTATACTCACCACGCTTGGCAGGCGATTGGTGTGTGCAGTTTCTTTGGAGTGTAGTAGACTATGCTAAGCGAGTAGCCACTCACTGAATTAAAAAACTGCCAACACAAAAATGTGTATATGTACCACAATCAGTTCTGAGCAGTTTGGATTAATTTCTGTGAATGTTTCAGGAAGCGTTTGCTCTAACTTAGTTTCAGCACAGAATAATTGCTAGTACTTACGTACAGAAGTCGCACTCTGCAAAGGTACTCAAAGAAATATCAACACAATGTATTTAGCAATACAGTGTAATTTTGCTCGCGTCAGAACGCAGCACCTTTTAGTTTAGATACCTACAGCAAGCCAATTTTATACTTATAGCTCTGAACATACGATTCATAATTCGTTGAAGTCGGTAAACACATATGAACAAACGCGCGTCGTTCCTACCGGATTTGTGCTGATTTCCCCCATCGAAGGTGTCGCCGGGCGTAGGCATGTTTTTGATACCTACACGGGGAGTGAGACAGGCCAGCCGGCCTATTTGCTATCTCAGTGTGCAACGTTTTGATAGTCATTTCAAAATAGATTACGTTTTATATATCTTGAATGCAAACAGTTAATCATACGAAACCCGCAATGTATGTTGAAGTGACTACTAGTTATCATATTGACTAGCTCCGTGGTGCAGCGGTCAACACGCCAACCTGCCACATGGAGTGACCGGGTTCGATCCCCGGCCAGGTCAAGATGGAAAATGATCTTTTTCAGATTGGCCTGGGTCTTGGATGTGTATCTATATATGTATTTGTTATAAAATATAGTATCGTTGAGTTAGTATCCCATAACACAAGTCTCGAACTTACTTTGGGGCTAACTCAATCTATGTGATTTGTCCGTATATATTTATATTACCTTTAGTCTACTTTCACTCGTTAATCTTTTGTTCCAGCTGCCGCAAAACACAAAGCGTGTATGATACCTGCATGCTGGAGAAACTGAACATGGAACGCCCCGCCTTCGGGTACTTCACCGAGGCGCGCGTCCATGACTCCAAGAGGTAAACACTATAACCAACGAAATAGGGTCTAGAATTGCCTGAAGGGTTTTCATAGCAGATGAGCTAAGATGTTTCTAGTTCTAGAATGTTCGAGAACATTTTATTCGTACAAACTAAACTGATGAATATTCCAAATGGTCTAGATTTGGTATATCGAACTGAATTAGTGATGAAATGAATATTCGCATTCGCATTCGCGAATATTCGCACATTTTTGTATATTCGCAATCGCAATTTTTTTTTTATTATTTGCGAATATGGATTATTATGAATATCAGAATGACGCTGTTTAGATGAGTTCGTATGAACTCGGCAATACTCGGAAGATACGAAAGCCATAGACAAATTGGCGCCAAATATGAACAAAGACTGAATATTCGCATTCGCGAATGTCGGTAACATATATTCACATTCGCGAATGCTATAAAAAGACATTCGTTTCATCACTAAACTGAATAGGTCGGTACCTTCTGCATCAGCGATTTGGCATAGTGTGCTTAGATACTTACGTCCTACAGACGAGTAATAATTTGTCATATCAATAGAGCAGGACAGACCCATATAGGGTTTCTCGCTCTGTTAAGCGGGTGCCGCGCGAACGAAAAACGTCGCTACTGCGCAAGCCATTAGGCTGCGCAGAACTTTTAGGCGATTAGGAAAAAAGACGAAAAGTCCTAATATTTTCATATTTATATTTTACTAGCTTTCGCCCGCGGCTCCGCCCGCGTCAATGTCGATTACTCGGGAACATTTCTTTTCCCGTGATAAAAGGTAGCCTATGTCCTTCTCCGTACTCCAGAGAACTTGTATGCAAAATTTAATGATGATCGGTTCAGTAGTTACGGCGTGAAAGCGTAACAAAGAAACAAACAAACACTTTCGCATTTATAATATTAGTAAGGATAAGGAAGTAAGGATAAAAAAATAAAAAAGGGATGTAAATATAAATATTGTCATGTGAGAATTATTGTTTTAGAAGACGTAATAAATTACAAAGTTTTCGAAGAAAAATGTTTTTAGATATCATAACATATATATTTTTTTTATTTCATATGTATCTGTATCAAATTCCAATAAGGGGGCGATCTTGATCAAAGATTGACCTAAATTATACAAATACTTTTGATGTATGTAATTATTTCAGGGCGTAGTACTAGTGATTTGAAAACATGACAATTTTCACAATTTCGTGCAGTACCCTCTTAAAGAGGTTTATCTCGCTCTATTGAACGACAAATGTAATTGTGTGTAGGTGGTTTACTGTTTGTAAATCCAACTCGCACTTGGCCAGTTGTTTGTTTTTCGTGTGTGTAAGTGGCCAACACTGATGTCAGATTTTTCCAAGCTGCCTAAAGAACGACTGCCATCAATGATGACAGGCGAGACCAACAGCTTAACGTGCCATCCGAAGCACGGAGGAGCTCGAGATATTGTTATGCCACTTGTGGTCATCTATCCCAGTCGGGACTGCGCCTAGGGTTGGTTAACCTACATTAGCGCTAATAAAGCTCACGGCCACTAGGCCATTGGACGCCTCAACTTGGCCAGCTCTATTAAACTTAATCTTGTATACTCTTAATAAATATCTATCTATCCTAATTGCTTTAAATTGCTGCACTATAGCCGGGGGGATGGTGCAGGAATGGTCTTCACAATAAATAATTTAGTGTTTTTCTACTATACCTACTAACATAGTTATAAGTATACTAACATTATGAGTCATGGTCACTTGAATAAATAATTTTTAATTCATTCATTCTAATCCTAACTAATATTGTAAATGCGAAAGTGAGTTTGTTTGTTTGTTACGCTTTCACGTTGTAACTACTAAACCGATCATCATGAAATTTTGCATACACGTTATCTGGGGTACGGAGAAGGACATAGGGTACATTTTATCCCGGGAAAAAGTTCCCAAGGGATCGATATTGGCGCGGGCGAGCCGCGGGCGAGCCGCGGGCGAAAGCTAGTTAAGAAATAAAATATGGTGAAAAAATTTCATGCGGGCGGGACTCGAACCGGCGACCTAGGTCTATGTACGACCTATGCTCTGCCATCTGAGCTACCGCACAATTCAATCTCGGCGCCGAAATTCTCCACCATATCCCATTTCTCCTTATACGTATTAAGGTTTATTGAATTGTGCGGTAGCTCAGATGGCAGAGCATAGGTCGTACATAGACCTAGGTCGCCGGTTCGAGTCCCGCCCGCATGAAATTTTTTCACCATATTTTATTTCTTAATTTATTAGGAGTATATCAAAATAGCATTGTGAATGCAAAATAAAACACTTATAAAAATACTAGCTGTTGCCCGCTACTTCGTCCGCGGCAATTTCTGTTATTAATTAGTATAGATGAATAATTTTTCCCCGTTTTCAAAACATTTTTTATTGATGCTTCGCTCCTATTGGTCGCAGCGTGATGATTTATAGCCTAAAGCCTTCCTCAATAAATGGACTATCCAACACGAAAAGAATTTTCCAATTTGAACCAGTAGTTCCTGAGATTAGCGCGTTCAAACAAACAAACTCTTCAGCTTTATAATATTAGTATAGATATAGATTAATCTTGTATATTTCAGACCAAAGCCCTTGCCCGAACCCAAGGCGGATTACCCGGACGCAACACCCGCCTTACCCGAGAACGCCGAGAAAAAACCAGCACGATTCACTTCTCGTTTGTACTGGATGACAGAATAAGCGCCCGCGCGGGTGCGAGCGAGACGGATGATGCGACAAAGCTGCGCTTCGATTATTGTTCGCTTCTTGAATTGTTTTTGAGGTTCGATTTTTTTTTTACTTCTGTAATTTGATACTGGCCATTTACTATTTCAAACGAGGATTACGTTAAATCAAGAATAGAGATTTTACTGAAAATAATTGTAAGCGAAAAATGACGCGTCATCTTAGATGTCCTAAATAAATTATGAAAAGTAACATATTAGTATGTAAATTATTTTTGCTTTTCGTGTGTGTGGCCACCACTGGTGTCAGATTTTCACCAAAGGCATTTGTCATAGCTTAGCGACCGCCGGTCCCAACGGCTAAGCGTGCCGATCTCGAGATATTTGTATGCCACTTGCGGTCACCCATCTCAGTGGGGACCGCACCCGGGGTTGCTTAACATGCGTAAGCGCTGATAATGGACCATAACGGCTCGTCTCCTGTAAATCATGTTAATATTATTTTTTAAAGTTTACTGTATTTATCTATAAGAGTAATTTTTATATTAATTTATGATTGTCTGATGTGTTACTTTGTATAATTGTGAAAATAGCTATTTAAACGATTCGTAGAGTAATAAAATGTTGGATTTACTTCGTTAGTTTTATTTCAGTACTAGCTTTCGCCCGCGGCTCCGCCCGCGTCAATGTCGATCCCTCGGGAATAGTACTTTTTCCCGGGATAAACGGTAGCCTATGTCCTTCTCCAAACTCCAGAGAACTTGTATGCAGAATTTCATGTTGATCGGTTCAGTAGTTACGGCGTAAAAGCGTAACAAACAAACAAACAAACTCACTTTCGCATTTATAATATTAGTAAGGATGGCTATTTGAAATTTCTTCAAGCTATAGCTTAATGAATTTGCACGATTCTGCTGCTTCCATAGAAAATAACACTTTTGCGTTATAACGTCTTATAAAGAGATGATCGCCGGCTGCACGCACGAAATACTGTCACGTTTCGATAGAGGCACGATCGGCCTCAATGTTCGGCTTGTGACTCATCTATTTCTCTTCCACCGTTCTCACACTCGCGGCGAGTAACTTCGGACAAAGCGCATCACCTCTCCACGCCCCTTTTTTTTTACATGTGGAAAATGCGTTATGCATACTGATCTGCTACGGGGGTAAAACAGTTATGCGGGACTCGCACCCGCTAAAAACGCTGCTCTCTCCACGCCATATTACCGGAATGGTGGGCATGGTGGAGCTACCACCACTCTTCCACTATAGCACGGTTAAGCAGTAAAGCAACGGTGTTGCACCTCAATAATCGTCTCCACTAACTGCCATTATAGGTCACTAGATGGCGTTAGCCTAACCTTGGTAAGACCAAGTAAAACTGAAAGATATTGTTTTTATATAAGCCAAAAATATATATTTTTCATCTGAAAAAGATATTTCTCGTAAATACTTATAATATAATATTGTTGCCTATAAACCTATGGCGCCATCTGTGTGATGAGCCTGACAAAAATCGTACGCAATAGGCGTTGGGTCCATATGCCATCCAGGCGAGCTCCGTGGCGCAGTGGTTAACACGCCAGCCTGCGACACAAGGGTGCCCGGGTTCGATCCCCGGTCAGGTCAAGATGGAAATTGATCTTTTTCAGATTGGCCTGGGTCTTGGATGTTTATCTATAGGTATATGTATTTGTTATAAAATATAGTATCGTTGAGTTAGTATCCCATAACACAAGTCTCGATCTTACTTTGGGGCTAGCTCAATCTGTGTGATTTGTATATATTTATATGACCGGGGTAATACTCGTGACACGAAAGGAAATAAATATACCTAAACAAAAAAATAATAAAAAAAACATTGCAATAAACGCTTTAAAAAAAAAACAATAAATGCTGAATACATTTATTACAATGACTAGATACCACAAAACATAGTGATCACAGGCCGTCATAGTTGTTTATGGTTTCCACGAAGTTGTCGTCCGAAAAGTTGTTCATTTCTTCATGTTCTCATTGACCAGCTGATATTCGTAGTATTTCCCCAGTTGCTCTGGGCTGAATCTGGATTGTACATCTAAAAATGAGAACAAAATTGATTAAGACGAGGCCTCAAATGTTTGGTACCATCGCTCGGCAAAGGCGTACGCAGACTGATCAAGTGCGCGCAAGGGATAGCGCTTGGCGGTTTAGCCCGTGAATGATGAGATAGGAGATAGTCTCGAGTCGCTCAAAGAAAAAAACGTAAGCGCCAAATTCGTTATTTCTATTTTACATAAAATCAGACCGGTTAATTGTATTTTCATATTTACATTTTGATGAATTACTAATAACCTATCTTTTAGTCTAAAAATCATTATTTCATTCGTCGCATTTGAGCTACAATAACAAAAACTTTTCGAACGAAGACCATTTTTCAAAAAATATTTTATCGAGAAACTTTTATCAAAACGTGTTTTCATCTTACGAGATGAAATAGTCAAAAATCATTTTACTTAGATTTGAAACTCCTAATTTAAGTATTTTGCGAGATAAATAAGGTTCAGAACGACCTTATTTACAGTGGTATCGCCTTATTGCTTACATTATACCGCGTGATTTAGAACCTCTAAACTATACTGATCGTGGAATCAGAATCCCTAATGAAGTATAAAATAGTAAGAAAAAAGGGGAAAATCGAAAAAAATTAGGCCTCCCATCATCGTTTCGAGTAGGTGACACGGTCAATCGACCATGCACACCCTGGTGTCAGAGTTCTTCGGAACCGCCTCTCAGCCCCTGACGTGGTTCCTTTGTCCAGCAATGGACTTCTTACAGCTAAGTACTAAGAGGTACTTACTTAGTTACTCGTAAGGTTTTTATCGAAACAAAAGTATCTACTGTTCGAAGTGTACCTAATATCATTATTGCAACACTAGTTATTTATAAACTTTAATAATTCTTACCTGAGTCTAGAGTTTCGACTGGTAATTCATAGTATTTTGGGATGTCGTAGCGATTTTCCTGAAACAAATAAAAAACAAATATAATGCAACGCAGAGATTAACTTTTGGTATCTTACCTAGTCAGTGTTTATAATAGAATCTCCTAGAAGGCCTTTAACGCATTATTAAAGACGAAATGTGAATTTAGAGATACGTCAATTGAATTCCAAACCCATCTTTTAAAATGATAGCTGTAAGAAGTAAATCCTTACTAATATTATAAATGCGAAAGTGAGTTTGTTTGTTTGTTTGTTACGCTTTCACGCCGTAACTACTGAACCGATCATCATGAAATTTTGCATACAAGTTCTCTGGAGTACGGAGAAGGACATAGGCTACCTTTTATCCCGGGAAAAAGTACTAATCCCGAGGGATCGACATTGACGCGGGCGGAGCCGCGGGCGAAAGCTAGTAAATAAATAAATAAATAAAAAAAAAATGCAATATGTAAAGAAAACCTTATCCGATAAAAAGATAAATGATCAGCCCGTCGATATGAACAACTTTGCTGGGAACTCAATCTTTTTTTTTACTTTCATTTACATTTTTGTTTGGAAATGTCAATTTTTAGGGTTCCGTAGTCCACAAGGAACCCTTTTAGTTTCGTCATGTCCGTCCGTCCGGGCTCGTACTCCGCCGCTACTGCAGCGATTGTCATTAAAATTGTTGGAGAGATAGTTATTGAAATTCCAAGTTGGTTTTAAAAATTATGAAAAAATGTTTTTTTTAGCCTCCCTCACAAACAACGTAAAGTGAATTTAAAAAATTAAATTTGACAAACCCCAACGAGTGGGATATCGTCGAAAAGGTCTTTTAAAATGCAACAAAAACTGCTTTGAAAGTTCGACTTTTTTTGCCGTTATTTATAGATAACGGTACGGAACACTTCGTGCGCGAGTCCGCTTTAAACTCATAGGAAAAGTTGTTCATATCGACGCGCTGAATCACCCCTTCAAGGATCGAACATACTTCACATATTGTATAACAGTAAACGACAGCACAAATCTCTTTTGAAAAAAATAAAATAAAAGACTCACTGAATCATAATTCCTTCTGCCCATCCTCGGGATATTCTTATTTGTTTTGATGACGTACCCACTTTCCTGCTCGTACGGGCCGTCTGCCTCGTTGCTCCTTCCTACTCTAGGTATATTATTAGCTTTTATAAAAGAACAATCAATCATTGCACAGAATAGGCTGAAAGTCGCTAACGCATAAGCTAACTTTGCGTTCATTTTAAAAAGTTCAGTATTTGGCGCGCGCTTTTGACAGTTGAGATTTTTTTCTTTTTTTTATGGTTTTTACGCGCGACGTATTTAGCCAGTAGCAAGTAGTACAGTTGAGAGTTAAGTGAGAAATTTGGTAAAAGAGCGTGTTTTATATTGTTCAAAATCGATACATCCCCTATGATGGTGTAGATAACAAAGAAACATTTTTGGAATACTAATTTGGTATCTGGATCTGGTGATCTCGTGTAGTGAGGGTAATTTGATATGTATCTTGTTTGTTGCTGAGTAGCAGTCACTAAAGGCTTGTCCACACTAAAGAGTTGAGTTTTTCTAAATGACCTACCTGTGCTGGTTGGAAAATAATCATCATCATCAGGTCTTTTTAGTCTCCACTGCAGGAGCATGACCCTCTCTGTCTGTACTACTGGATCCACACTTGGCTAGAGCAGACAGAGGATTTGGCCTACACTCTCCTCGCTGGCCAGACGGGTTGGAGAGATCTCATTGATGACGTCTCTTACGACCTCCTTGGGAAGACTAGGAGTGGCCCTATTCTACTCTGCCGGAAACCACACGGCTACCAAGATGTTACACTTCAATGTAACAGGATATAAAGGAAAGGGAAAGCAGAAAAAGTTGCGGAGGGAATGCATGAGCAATGACATGCAAGAATGGGCAGCTACTGCCAATATGGTGGATAATAGAAAAATTTGGAGAGAGTTGACATACAGAGCCGACCCCAAATAGGGGGCCGTTCAAGTATAACGTAAGCAATATATCAGCTATTTTAACCCCCGCCAGCAAAAGTAAGAAAAGCTCTTCCCCCTCCTCCAAGCTTACGTAAACCTTAGCATCATTTTCACAAAATATATTTGTTTATTTTGCTAAATGTTGCTGACGTGCAAATTTTTTTTGACAGCTCCGTGGCGCAGTGGTTAACACGCCAGCCTGCAACACGGAGTGCCCGGGTTCGATCCCCGGCCAGGTCAAGATGGAAAATGATCTTTTTCAGATTGGCCTGGGTCTTGGATGTGTATCTATATATGTATTTGTTATAAAATATAGTATCGTTGAGTTAGTATCCCATAACACAAGTCTCGAACTTACCTTGGGGCTAGCTCAATCTGTGTGATTTGTCCATAAAACAAAAAAACAAAACAAACTGTGCAAATGCCCCGCCCACCATGTCAGCAAAAATAAGCCTAGCCCCGACCCCCCACCCTCCAATTGCTGCTCACGTAATACTTGAATGACCCTAGGGAAAAAGCGAGGAAGAAGCAGATCAAAACCTTGTACACCGTTAGTTATCAAATGCTAGCGAGAAGGTCAACTGGACACGGTCTTACGTGCGAATAGATAGCTCCGTGGCGCAGTGGTTAACACGCCAGCCTGCGACACGGAGTGCCCGGGTTCAATCCCCGGCCAGGTCAAGATGGAAAATGATCTTTTTCAGATTGGCCTAGGTCTTGGATGTGTATCTATATATGTATTTGTTATAAAATATAGTATCGTTGAGTTAGTATCCCATAACACAAGTCTCGAACTTACCTTGGGGCTAGCTCAATATGTGTGATTTGTCCGTATATATTTATTTATTTTATTAATAGGTTAAAACTCAAGGTCAAGCAGACAAAAACAAGAAAACAATATTGAAATATTTATTAATTTTCTTAAAATCTAAAACATACATAAATTATGAATTTACGACATACACCGCGTGATTTTGTACCTTGAAATCCTGGAATCAATTTAATGAAATTAGAATTGGAAGCAAAAAGCTGAAAATCAAAAAAAAAAATTGCTTCAAAATCGCCATGCTGGACGAATTTATATGAAAGGTTAATTTTTTTCTTGCAATTCAATATATCTTTAGGGATTCTGATTCCAGGATTTCAATATAAATCAGAGGTTCAAAATCACGCTGTATTCTGGTAGTTACTCATCCACCAAAGTATTAAGGTACATTACTAAATTTTTTTCAAAGATCACAAATATTCGAAATAAACCTGATTTGTACCTAAAGTTACATGCTTACATCCATAAAACTAAATCGAAAATTTAAAATTTAAGATTTTATTTATTAATCTTCTTAAAATATTTTTAAACTAAAATTAAAATCGTTTCATAAATGACGGAGTTACGCGGTAACAAACATTTAAAAAAATACAACCAAATTGATACCCTCCTTTTTTTGGGGTCGGTCAAAAAATCTATGTCACAAATCACTGTTCACAACACTAGCGGTAGTTAGTCCTGTTCAGTCCTACAGGTATGAACACTTGGTACTTCGGCGTGCAGCCTCCCTTCTCGATAACGGCGCGCGCCAAAGAAAATGGATCCAGCTTCTTTTTTACCACCAGGAACCTGCAGATAAGGAATTATTATTAAAATTTTATATATATACTTACATATTAATACGTCTTCATCCCTTATGGGGTAGACGGAGGGAGGGTAACTCCCTCCGTGGTCCAGTGTTCCACACTTGACACTGAACCAGACACAAAAGAAATAACAATAGAATTACGTCTACAGGCGGGCAGTGTTAAGGCGTTTGCCTGTAGACCCGGGGGTCGTGGGTTCGATTCCCACGGGAAGCAAACTTTGTTTAGTTGTTTCCAGTTTGCTTAGGACATTGCAGGCTTGAATCACCTGATTGTCTGATAATAAAGATGATTCCATGCTCCAGAAGGCACGTTAAGCCGTTGGTCCCGGCTGCCATCTGGTAGTCGTTAAAGGAACCACGTCAGAGGCCGAGAGGCGGTTCCGAAGAACTCTGACACCAGGGTGTGCATGGTCGATTGACCGTGTCACCTACTCGAAATGATTATGGGTTAGGCAGAGCCTAAGGTCATAAGATCGAAAGGCCACGTTTAGAGTGTTGGTAGGCGGGCGTACACGTGAAAAACGGAATCAAAATATTGATGAGTTGCTAGCCGCATCGCCTATTGTAATGATTCTTTAGATTTTCGCCCATTCTCTTGACCGGCTTTTACGGTCTGCGCGGAAAGAGAAGCAGCTGGTACATTCTACGTTTTTTTTTCTCCCAGACCAGCATAGAAGCTGCAATGAGGACAACTTGACCCATATGTCGAGCCAAGAAATTGACTCGCAAAATTAAACTTCTTCCAATGGTGATCCCAAAGTGATGGCTCACTTTTTGATTTCGTTTTCATCTTTATGCCCACCAGCACGCTACACGTGGCCTTTCTGTTTTATGAATAGGCTCTGTCTACACCGTAAGGGATAAAGACTTGATAATATGTATAAATCCAGCTGCCAGAAACCTACTGCTGGACAAAGGCCTCATTCACATCAAAGGCTCCATTTGCATACCTGTCTTTATTCCCGTAACTCCGCGACGCCAGGCCCGCTCGCTGAGCTATCTGATGCAGTGCCGCTCTCTCGTCCTTGGAGAACTCGCTGGAGAACACCAGGTCAAGGTCAAGTGTAGGTTGCCTAGCTTTGGTTCAATTTGCATACCTGTCTTTATCCCCGTAACTCCGCGACGCCAGGCCCGCTCACTGGGCTATCTGATGCAGTGCCGCTCTTTCGTCCTTGGAGAACTCGCTGGAGAACACCAGGTCGAGGTCGAGGTCAAGTGTAGGTTGCCTAGGTTTGGTTCAATTTGCATACCTGTCTTTATCCCCGTAACTCCGCGACGCCAGGCCCGCTCGCTGAGCTATCTGATGCAGTGCCGCTCTCTCGTCCTTGGAGAACTCGCTGGAGAAGACCAGGTCGAGGTCAAGGTCAAGTGTAGGTTGCCTAGCTTTGGTTCAATTTGCATACCTGTCTTTATCCCCGTAACTCCGCGACGCCAGGCCCGCTCGCTGAGCCATCTGATGCAGTGCCGCTCTCTCGTCCTTGGAGAACTCGCTGGAGAACACCAGGTCGAGGTCAAGGTCAAGTGTAGGTTGCCTAGCTTTGGTTCAATTTGCATACCTGTCTTTATCCCCGTAACTCCGCGACGCCAGGCCCGCTCGCTGAGCTATCTGATGCAGTGCCGCTCTCTCGTCCTTGGAGAACTCGCTGGAGAACACCAGGTCGAGGTCAAGGTCAAGTGTAGGTTGCCTAGCTTTGGTTCAATTTGCATACCTGTCTTTATCCCCGTAACTCCGCGACGCCAGGCCCGCTCGCTGGGCTATCTGATGCAGTGCCGCTCTCTCGTCCTTGGAGAACTCGCTGGAGAACACCAGGTCGAGGTCGAGCGTATCGGAGGCCAGGTACCGCTGCATGAGATCCTGGCCCGCGCGCCGGAGTTGGCGGATGTCGGAGCCCATACTGCCTAAGCCAGCTCGGTTTACCTACGAATTTATTTATTTATTTACTACCTCCGTGGTCCAGTGGTTAAGGCGTTTGCCTGTAGACCCCGGGGTCGTGGGTTCGATTCCCATGGGAAGCATACTTTGTTTAGTTTTGTTTTGGACATTGCAGGCTTGAATCACCTGATTGTCTGATAATTAAGATGATTCCGTGCTTCGGAAGGCACGTTAAGCCGTTCCCGGCTGCCATCTGGTAGTCGATAAAGGAACCACGTCAGAGGCCGAGAGGCGGTTCCGAAGAACACTGACACCAAGGTGTGCATGGTCGATTGACCGTGTCACCTACACGAAATGATGATGATCTATTTATTTATCCCTTTAAATAGCCATTACATTTTTCACTAATGCGACAATGTAAACTTACCTTGCGATTACAGAAAACAATGAATTCATTTTTGGGACTTAGTATACGCTTCTATAATAGAATTCCTGAAGAAATATTGGCTCTGTCATTAGGTAAGTTTAAGACTGCTGTTAAAAATCATTTACTTAAAAATGCCTACTATTGTATTAATGACTATCTAACAGATAAAACTCCATGGAAGTAATACATTCAATAAATTGTTAATTAATATACATCAGTAATTGCCTAATGTAAAATAATTAAATTTTTTATAAATGTGAAAGCGTAGCCCTTCAGGCACGTAGGGACCAATACTGTACTAAGTTTCTTTCGGCGTATTCTTCTCAGCAGTGGTCGTTTCGAAACGCTAGTAGCTTATCGATTTTGCAAATATTCAAAATAATAATATGACGTTCAGAAAGAGATACATGATATCCAAATTTGAATAAAATTCTATTTCATTTCATTACCTAATAACGACTTAGAACTAATACATTTCGACGTAGTATCTGCGAATTTCATCAACGAACAAGTGAAAATGTCAAGATCCGAGTATTCTTCGCTGATTTTATTTAACAATCGAAGAGCTCTTGTTAGCGGTGCTTGATTAATAACATTTAATAATCTATACTAATATTATAAAGCTGAAGAGTTTGTTTGTTTGTTTGAACGCGCTAATCTCAAGAACTACTGGATCAAATTGGAAAAAAAAACTGTGTTGGATAGTCCATTTATTAAGGAAGGCTTTAGGCTGTAAAACATCACGCTGCGGCCAATAGGAGCGAAGCATCAATAAAAAATGTTTTGAAATCAGGGAAATATTATTCATCTATACTAATAAATCATAATGACAGAAATTGTCTATACTAATATTATAAAGCTGAAGAGTTTGTTTGTTTGTTTGAACGCGCTAATCTCAAGATGAACTGGATCAAATTGGAAAAAAAAAATGTGATGGATAGTCCATTTATTGAGGAAGGCTTTAGGCTGTAAAACATCACGCTGCGACCAATAGGAGCGAAGCATCAATAAAAAAATGTTTTTTAATCAGGGAAAAATTATTCATCTTTACTAATAAATCATAATAACAGAAATTGCCACGGACGAAGTCGTGGGCAACAGCTACTTAAATATATAGATGACTAGCTTTCGCCCGCGGCTCCGCCCGCGTCAATGTCGATCCCTCGGGAACAGTACTTTTTCCCGGGATAAAATGTACCCTATGTCCTTCTCCATACCCCAGATAACGTGTATGCGAAATTGCATGATGATCGGTTCAGTAGATACAGCGTGAAAGCGTAACAAACAAACAAACAAACTCACTTTCGCATTTATAATATTAGTTAGGACTAGCTGTGCCCGCGAGTCGGTCCGCGTACATTTGTAAGGGGGCCACGTCTTATCATATCTGGAGAAGAAAAAAAATAAGTAGTATCCTATCCTGTGTCCTGTATGTCTAAATGTTTATGTACCAAGTTTAATAAATTACAGTTAATTCGTTTAAGAGTTATGGAGGAACATAATACATACATACATACAAGAAAAAAATTAAAAAAAATCAATTTAATTTCAGTATCATGTATAGAGCTTATAAACACGAAAACTAAGTAGCTTTCTCCATGACCAACCCTTCATCATCATCATCAGGTCCTTTTTAGTCTCCACTACAGGAGCACGACCCTCTCTGTACTACTAGACCAACCCTTACAGATTTATTATTATTAGTATTATCATTCATCAATAGTAGACAGCTCCGTGGCGTAGTGGTTAACACGCCAGCCTGCGACACGGAGTGCCCGGGTTCGATCCCCGGCCAGGTCAAGATGGAAAATGATCTTTTTCACATTGGCCTGGGTCTTGGATGTGTATCTATATATGTATTTGTTATAAAATATAGTATCGTTGAGTTAGTATACCATAACACAAGTCTCGAAATTACTTTGGGGCAAATTATTTATTTATTTATTAGCTGTTTATTTTCTATGGAATAGAGTGCAATAGCGACGTCGTAAAACATTGCAAATTGATTATTGAGCGCGCGCTTCGGGAGCGCTGGCGGCCGAGCGCGTCTCACGAACGGCGCGTTTGAACTGCGAGACTATGAAACGCAACTATTATATAGTTTAGTATGTTTTTACATTGTATAGTTTAAGATTTTACTTAAATATGTGCGTGAATAGTTTAAGTCTTACCAATTTAGTTTGGCAACGTCAGTGTTCAGAAAATCTCAATGGAGATTATGCGACACTGTCAGTTATTAGTTTAAGTTTATTTCCTATTGTGTAAAACTATAATAAATAAATAATAAAATGTAAAAAATTCCCAAAATAAATGTAGAGTCCTGGTGACCCGTAATACAGGTTTTACAGAAACCTAACATGGGCACCAGTTCTCTATATGTTTATAGTAAGAATAGAATAGTATATTCTTTATTGAACCAAATAATAGACAAAAAAACAATTACATACAGAAGTAATAATAACAATTACATAAAGTTAGTATTTTTATAAATATTTTTACCACTGTACATGTCGTAGTTATAAGTTTTTTTGGAGAAAAAATATTTATTATTTTAGTGTAATTGTAAGCGCGCGTGTGGCCAGCGCGGGTCAAAGGCGTGACTCTGAAATCAGTCTAAGTCTTACCATTTGCATGTTAGGTTTGATGGGCTCTGCGATGCCTTGCGCGTCGGCTCCCAGTCCGCCGCCCTTCCAGCCCATCAGCTTCATCATCCTGTGGCAAACGATGTTCATTCACTTCATAAAAATAAAAAACCAACCAACTGCGAACGGCAAAAAAAAACATGTCTGGTGTATGGGAGCCCCCTTAAATATCAATTTTATTTTAATTTAAATACTTATTTTTAAATGTATAATAGGTACAATTCAATATTCTGTGAATATTTCAAGTCTACCTGTTGCCATAATCAATATCGAGCTAAAACAAGCAAAGAAACCACGTCTGTTATATGGGGCCCCTTAAATATTTATTTTATTCTGTTTTTTAGTATTTGTTGTTATAGCGGCAACAAAAGTACATCATCAGAGAAATTTTCAACTGTCTAACTATCACGGTTCACGAGATACAGCCTGGTGATATACATATTATATATAGCCGTGTGGTATCCGGCAGAGTAGAATAGGACCACTCCAAGTCTTCCCGTGGATGTCGTAGAAGGCGACTTAGGAAATACAAGCTAAACAAAGCTTATAAACATCTAAGACACCTCTCCAACCCGGCCAGCGTGGAGAGTGTAGGCCAAGTCCTCTGGCTGCTCTGGCCAAGTATGGCCCTAGTAGTACAGAGAGGGTCGTGCTCCTGTAGTGGAGACTAAAAAGGACCTGATGATGATGATGATGATGATGATATACATATTAATAGGGTCTCGTTTTTAACCTTTGGGTACGGAATCCTAAAAATCACTAGCTTTTTTCCTCCAACTTTGTCCATTCATCATCATCATCAGCAGGTCTTTTTAGCCAACATTGTCCATTGTTATCTTATAATCTTAACTGCCTCTGTGGTCCAGTGGTTAAGCCGTTTGCCTGTAGACCCGTGGGTTCGATTCCCACTGGAAGCATACTTTGTTTAGTTGTTTCCAGTTTGGTTAGGACATTGCAGGCTTGAATCACCTGATTGTCTGATAATAAAGGTGATTCCGTGCTTCGGAGGGCCAGTTAAGCCGTTGGTCCCAGCTGCTATCGGATATATGTTAAAGGAAACACGTCAGAGGCCGAGAGGCGGATCTGAAGAACTCTGACACCAGGGTGAGCATGGTCGATTGACCGTGACACCTTCTCGAAATGATGATGATGATCTGCTGGCTAACTTCGCAAACATTTTAGGAGAATCAGAATATAAAACTCTTACTTGGTTGCTACACTGTTTTCCACGGGGGTACCAAAGGTATCCTTCCTTCCTGTGACGTCACTAACGGAGATCCGTGCATCGCCCTGCGCTATCCACTGCTCTTTCACTAACACACTTATCACTTCTTCTGTTAACCTCTGCAACAATTTAAGATAAATTAAAAAATAAAATAATTAATAATAATAATCGTTTAATTCAGATATAAGCATCCATAATTTGTTTTCAATATATTAAAATATTAAAAAATGAGTTTGTTTAAAAAATTCATTTTCACTTACCACCAGGTGAGATGGGAGACAAATGCCTAATACAACATTTAGTAAAAAAAAATTAAATTAAGAGGCGGCCCTCACTGCTTTGAGGGAAGCGAAACCGTCGTGTCGCCACCCCTAACACTCGCCCCGATGATGGTCTTCGTGACAGACCGAAACTACTCGGCAAATCCGAAGAAGAAACCGTGATTCTATAGTGAATTAATATTGCTTAAATTTGAATATTATAATTTGACATTCTCATTTCTTCCATGCCTGGGAGAAAAGAAAAAACGTAGAATGTGCCAGCTGCTTCTCTTCCCACACAGATCGTATAAGCTGATCGAGGGAATGGGTGCAAATCTGACGAATCTTACAAATAGGCGATGCGGCTAGCAACCAATCACTATTTTGATTCCATTTTCCACCTAATGCTAAACGTGGCTTTAGGTCTTACAGACCTGAGCTCTGTCTACCCTGAAAGGAAAAAAGACGTGATACTATGTATGTATGTCATTCTTATACAAATTGCCTCTGTGGCTGCTTAATTTTTGGTATAGGCCTATGGTTTTTCATAAGCATATCTTTTACATATTGTATAGAAACCATGCAGGATTTTCCATATTTACCTAGCCGGGAATCGAACCCAGGCCCATGCTATTCAAAGGCACTTGCTGTATCACTGAGCTACACAGAGGTCTTCAAAAAACTTACATTCCATGCCATCAGTTCCACTATACTCTTGGCCTCCTGTTTGGTGGGGCCGGTAGCCTGTGCTAACAAATTCCCATTTATGGTAAGACTGAAGAGGTTCTTCTCGTATGAGTTTTGTAGGTTCACACCACAGACTTGACAGCTAGCTGGAAAATTAACAAACAATACCATTTGCCATTTTAAAAGCATTCATTTAACTCGTACGTAAGGTCAGGGGCATTCGTACAACTAAAGATTCAATATCAGTCCCATTTACGCAAACAGACTTAACTCAAATCACCACGAAAAACTTCGCATTCATAGACGAAGATAGTTTGCGATTGGCCGCGTCAAAGTCACGAGGCGGTGTCAACATTATCTAATGAACGCTATGGTGTCAACATAGCGGAGGTAGGTAGGCTACAGTTTACCTCGCTTTCTATGAAAAGTTACTCCTCGCTGGCCAGACGGGTTGGAGAGGTCTCATTGATGTTTATGGGCTTTGTTTAAGACAGAGGAAGACTTGGAGTGGTCTTTTTCTACAGTTCTATTTTCATGATTCCTCAGATTGTCACCCTCTGCCTTTATCAGCGCGGTAGACAAGCAGCTTGGTAATTTTTTTTTCTACCAGCATCTGAGCAAATAAATACTTACTCTGTATATTCCACAATTTACTCGCCCACGGCCTTATCAACAGCACCATCCTCCCAAAACTGGTATGGAACATCCTCTCCTTAAACAACCGTACATCCAAACACTTCACTTTCTCCATTTCCTTCAGATACTCATTAGCATCCACCACTTCTGATGATTTCTTTTCAACTTTATCTTCACCATTTTGGTCTTCAGATTTTTCGTCACCCTTTTCGTCCTCTGATATTACTATTTCTTCATCATCATTATTGGTTTCTTCTACACTCTGCCCTTGGGGTACAAATAAGATTTTTGAACTCTTTGCTGGTGGGGTATCAATGACAACTCCTCCTTGCCGTTTGATGCCTTTAGCACGGTCTTCAGCTGCATCTGATGCTGATACAAATGTTCTTTGTAATTTACTCTTTTTCTCTTTTCTGTATTGTTGGGCAACCTATAATGAAAAGTATAACAATTACAATTTCTTTTATTATTCAGTTGTCACTGTTGGCAGTTAAGCAATGGTGAAGCAATGTCAAAAACAAGATGGAACAAATATTCCGCCAAAGGTACACCACACAATCAACAATGTCAAATCAATTATTTTTCACAAAATAAAATCTACTATACATACATTGTATCTTCTTTTTCCCTTGCAGGGTAGACAGAGCCCAGGTTTTTAAGACCTAAAAGCCAGGTTTACCATGTTGGTGGGCGTGAGGTGGAAAATGGAATCATAGTAACACAAGTCTCGAACTTACTTTGGGGCTAGCTCAATAAATAAATATATATTAACGGACAAATCACACAGATTGAGCTAGCCCCATGGTAAGTTCGAGACTTGTGTTATGGGATACTAACTCAACGATACTATATTTTATAACAAATACATATATAGATAAACATCCAAGACCCAGGTCAATCTGAAAAAGATCATTTTCTATCTTGACCTGGCCGGGGATCGAACCTGGGCACTCTGTGTCGCAGGCTGGCGTGTTAACCACTGCACCACGAAGCTGTCAATCTGTGTGATTTATCCATATATATTTATTTATAGTACCATCGACTGCCACAGGACAGGCATAGTGTGGGGCCACTAGTTACCAATAGAGGTACAATCATCTATCACATAAGAATGTGTATTTAAGTTCTTGTTTAAATAAAATTTATTCTTATTCTTTATTCTTAATAGTGATGGGTTGCTAGCCGCAGAGCCTACTAATATGATTCGTCATATTTGCCCATTCCCTCAATGGGTTTTTACAATCTGCGCGGGAAGAGAAGCTGGCACACATTTTTTTTCTCCCAGACCATCATGGAAGATATCTACTATGTATTTCAAATAAGATCTATGATAATCACAAATGTTATTTAAAATAACTAGGTTAGATAGCTAGCATTGATGCAGCAAATAACTAGATTGTTCGGCGATGCATGATATACTTAATAGATAGAACTCAGTGGGTATCAATACCGATATTCGACAACGGTTATTAATATCGATATTAAAACCAAATAGCGATTACGTAGCCGTTACCAGAAACCGTCTATAGCTTATTACTATAAGCCAAGTACGAAACCAGTAATTTTAAGACCGACATTTGAAGGTTACGTTTACCTCTTGCGATAGCCTGGAGACTTCATGCATGACCTCTAGTGGGTACCTGCATCCCATAAACTCGATATTAGCGAAAACTCGAGCCAAACAGACCAGTCTTTCCTCAGGAAATTCATTTTTCCATCTTTCCATGAATAGCCGCCTTAACTGCCAGTGTTCATCGCTTTCATGGTCTTCTTTATACTTGTCGATGTCCCAGGTACCGTCGAACGACATTTCTGCATATGATTTCAAATACTATTCCTTGGTTTTGTTAATAAATAAGTATTTTTGGTGGAAAATGCAAGCGAGCGATAAACAAAATTGATTTGACAAATGACAATGACATTGTTGTAAAGTTGACATTTAGCCGAGGCCGAGGGCGAGCATTCCATTTCCTTTATCATGCTTTTAGGAAATTGGGCCAAACAATTTATGAATTATGAATTATTTTCTACATATCATTTTTTATTAAGTACCTACCTACATAGTTATTTTTGCATATAATTTATTTATTACATTGGCCAAAGATCTTAAATTGGCAATTTAATAATTTTAGGCCTTATCAATATCCCCTATATCCAAAAACGGGAAGTCGAAAAGTATGTCAATGTCATAATTTCAATCCTCTTTTCGGGTAGGTACCTACACTTACTTTTTCACAAAAACTTTTGTAAATTGCAGAATTTGCGGTGATGTATACTGCTAAAAGTTGTATCACGAAGGGAAAGGTAATGAGATATTTTTAACGAATTTTTTGGTGCCATATGATTCTTTCTAATCCAAAAAATATCTTTCGGTAAGGTGCTGTTCTTTCAGAGTAATACATTCCTTGGTGCTGTTTGTACTTTATCACACCAGTATCACGTATTTGCAAAGCATACAATACAAAAATATACAACATTTTTAAACCAACTCAACATTGCATTGAACTAAACCCCCCTTATCTTTGATTGCCACTGGTTAGAGATTGTCCAACTTCCACCAAACTAGAAAGCAGCGCAGCCTGCACAAATCAGCATGCTAAATACACAAACCACATGCAAATGTCCATTTGTTTAGGACCTATGCTATGATGCAAATTTATTCTTAAAAATGTTTTAGGATAGGGATTAAAAATTATGGTTGGAGTGTAGCAAAGGGTGTATAAGACGGCTGGGACCTGGAAATTTTTGGTCGAAATTTTTAGGCCTGTATAACATGTACTTTTTATTATTTTCATGGACAGAGGACATCAATATAAGCTTATTTTGTAATATAACTTACCTGCGGCATTTGACAACTGAGAGCAGGAAAGAAGTTAGGTTTGAGTTAGTTTTTTTTATAACCAACCAGAATGACTGAGGGCAGAAAACTTTCTAAGTCCCAGTCACCTTGCACACCCTTTGCTTCAATCTGACCTTCACATACACACATAGTATCACGTCTTTTTCCCTTGCGGGGTAGACAGAGCCCAGGTCTTTAAGACACGTTTAGCATGTTGGTGGGCGTTAGGTGGAAATTTGAATTAAAGTAGTGATGGGATGCTAGCCGCATCGCCTTGATGATTCGTCAGATTTGCCCATTCCCTCGATCGACTTTTACGATCTGCGCGGGAATAGAAGCTGCTGGTACACTCTATGTTTTTTCTTTTCTCCCAGACCAGCATGGAAGACACTGTGACCAAAAATATATAATATGTTCATCATCACCATCATTACTGCCGCAAGTAGTCTACTGCTGGACAAAGGCCTCTCCCAAGGATTCTTTGTTCCATGGGAGGTTATCGCCATACTCACCACGCTTGGCAGGCAGGATGGCGAACACAGTTTCTTTGGCTTCTTGTGCTTCCGACGCTGCTGCCCATCGAAAGCATTTTTAAGCTGGGGAAGGATAGGAATTTGTTAAATTTAGGAATGGAATGAAGGTATTGGTACTACTCACTCAGATGAATGGTGGAAAAGCAAGTAGCAATTTGGGAGACAGGGCGCATGTACCTGAAGCCATATCTGCAATGACTGGCCAAGCACTTGAGGATAATACCCCTGAACTATGTTAGACTGAATGACTAGCTCCGTGGCGCAGCGGTCAACACACGGCCTGCGACACGGAGTGACCGGGTTCGATCCCCGGCCAGGTCAAGATGGAAAATGATCTTTTTCAGATTGGCGTGGGTCTTGGATGTGTATCTGTATATGTATTTGTTATATAATATAGTATCGTTGAGTTAGTATCCCATAACACAAGTCTCGAACTTACTTTGGGGCTAGCTCAATCCGTGTGATTTGTCCGTACATATTTATTTATTTAAAGCATCAGTGGCCTTCTTGTTTCAAAGAGTCCAACAGTGGACTTCTTATTCTATCTAGAAGTTAAAGAAAATGTGACAGCCCTAAAGCTTCATGTCATCGAACATCACTTAGGATGCGATCTAATTATATTACCACTTGGTCTGGTACCATGCTGATCCGGAAGAAAAGAAAAAAAACATAGAATGTGTCAGCTTCTTCTCTTCCCGCGCAGACCGTAAAAGCCGGCCGAGGGAATGGGCGAAAATCTACAGAATCATGGCAATAGGCGATGCGGCTAGCAACCCATCACAATTTGGATTCAGTTTTCCACCTTTAAGCCCACCAACCTGCGAAATGTGGCCTTTCGGTCTTATGACCCTAAGCTCTGTCTACACCGTAAGGGATAAAGACGTGACAATATTATACAGGATGAAATTGAATTCATTAGCATATCTTTAAGGAGTGACACAGAATTCGTCCAAGGACACAGACCATGGATCTGAACAACTTTCATTATGGGACCAACTTCGACATCGTGAAAAAATGATCTTCTCGTTTATACAAAAGTGGAATATCTACTTGGCCAAAGTCTATGGAACAGCAAATTTTTTTTGGATTCTTTCGGAGTTGTTCCCATAATGAAAGTTGTTCAGATTCGTTCCATACCACCTACAAACAGCAGTTATGTTTTGTTTCAGCTATGATTTCTGCTATACACACACCTGCTGAAACAAGTTGAAGCGATACTATTTCAAATATGGCTACAATTCACAGGTATTTACATCTTTTTCAATACCATCCATCCATGGCCCATGGTTTCACTTACATTCAGGATCAGAACCAGAAATCATTTATTGTTAAAACTGGTTATTAAGATGTAAAATTTGTGTGTGTATCACAGTTTTTACCTTATAAAAGAGGCATACAATATTCAGTAAAAATTACAATCACAAATAATTAAAAAATATATAATACTAGCTTTCGCCCGCGTCATTGTCGATCCTTCGGGAATAGTATTTTTCCCGGGATAAAAGGTAACCTATGTCCTTCTCCGCACTCCAGAGAACTTGTATGCAAAATTTCATGATGATCGGATCAGTAGTTACGGCGTGAAAGCGTAACAAACAAACAAACAAACAAACTCACTTTCGCATTTATAATATGTAAAATACATTTTTATATAACCATTTGTTTAAAGCTCACTTAAATAGTGTATTATTAAGATTTTTTATATCCTTTGGAATTTTATTGTAACTCGTATTGCGGTTGTTAAATTTTAATATTAAACCGTAGAAGGAAAACAGTTATTATTCAGATAAAATAAAATATATCTATACTAATATTATAAAGCTGAAGAGTTTTTTTGTTTGAACGCGGTAATCTCAGGAACTACTGGTTCAAATTGGAAAATTATTTTTGTGTTGGATAGTCCATTTATTGAGAAAGGCTTTCTTTTATAAAACATCACGGTGCGACCAATAGGAGCGAAGCATCAATAAAAAATGTGTTGAAAACGGGGGAAAATTAGAAATCTATACTAATTAATCATAATAACAGAAATTGCCGCGGACGAAGTCGCGGGCAACAGCTAGTTAGCAATAAAACACGTATGAATATTTTACAATAACAAAGTCTTGTTGCCTAAATACTTACAAAGAGTAAAACATACAAGAAGGTATGTATATACTTTACAGCGGTTACATAAGTACTCTTGTCATATATTGAGCAGTGAATCTGTAGAAGAAAGAGGCTATCTTTGTCTCTTATTTTTGATTCTCTTATACCTACCTATCACTCTGTTAGTGTAACAAAACCTTTATCTCTGTTATATTTCGAAGTGACTCATTCATACTGACACATAAATATAAGTACAGTCAGCCAAGGAGATATCTGACCCCCCTACAACAGCGCCATTTTTCGCAAACTAAAGAACCATCCGTGGTTTAAACCCAAAGATAAAAATATACAAGTGTAATATCCTTTGCGACTAGTGCCATCTATTGAATTGTGAATGAACAAATAAGGTTAATAAGCAGAAATCTGATACCCTTGATGACTAATGCCATCTATTCGATTTTTGATAAATAAAACAAGCCCTAGCATACGATACGCTTATTTCAAAGATACTTCAATAGTTAGATGTGGCGCAAGTGGTAGGCACTACGGTTTAATAGTTAGTGTGTTTATGAGGGAACAGGTTCAAATCCTCCAAAGCTTTTTATTTTTTACAAATATCACCAACTTCGTATTGTGATGTTGGTGTAATTTTGGTTGTTTTAACATAATGTTACCGAGCTAATTACTGTTAATAAAAAGCATTTAAAATTTTTAATTACTTTATTACATCAAAAAAATTTTACAGTGAAATAAATACCTGCCTACTTAATTCAAACTATGATTAATCTTCTGTAGAGAGAACCAACATGTTACTTAATAGTTAACAATTTACATCTCTCAACTTTTTTTAAATCATAGTATTATACTTTTTTAAATGTGTAGGGTCAAATAGTGCTATGTGAATAACTTTGCTTCGATAATAGTATAAGAATGAATATGTAATTAAATTTTAATATGGGAGAGGGTGACCCCCATTTTGAAGCTTTTGTTCAAGTCTATTTGTCATTTCACTTACCATGTTAGATCAGATCACATATCACTTATGCGCATATTTATTAATTTAGTATAACCTCTTTGTCTAAATTGATTTAAGTTCAAACTTTACTCGTGTCTCGTGTCCCAGTTAAGCACTATTTGACCCTACAATCTGGGATTTTAATTGGTCACTCAATAACAGTTAGATCACAGAACAATTGTCTTAAATAAAATATATTCTACATTGCAAACTGTTGGAATCACCACATCTCATAAAATTTCCAAGTATTTTTCTTTATTCATCCAGCCGCCGAATTCTACCAGCTCCCCTGGGCCCATTGAAGACATCTGTCCCCAATAACCTGCAAAACAATAATACGATCAGTTACCTAATAATCTACACTGCGTAATACACTAGGTATTAAATATTATTATTATTTTACATAACTATTTAATTAATATTTTTACCTAATGTTATCCTGCCACTCTTCTCAAAGGCAAATTATTTTGATGGCTATACGCTGGCCATGTCTTCTCCGCAATATTTTTCTGCCATCATCATCAGACTTAAAACTTTTTTCATCAGAATAAAATACGATCTCGTTCTTGTTGAATGTTTCCTCACTGTTTCAATTGAAATATTATATGTTACGCCAGTTGATCGAGTCTTCTTAAATCTCCGAATCCACAAACGGACGGTGTTTCTCTGTAAGAGATATATTTATCTTAGACATTTATCACAAACCCTATGTTTTACGGAACAAAAAATAGTGTGACAATTAAGTAAGTATATTAAATACTTATAATTTCTACTTACCGCGATACCTAACTCTCTAGATATAGATACTTTAAATACTGTGGTTGTCTTTACAATACACTATTAGCTTTCACAAAATCTGCTATATAAGATGAAACGGGATGCCTGGTGAGGTTTTGGATCACTACACAGTAATCGCAGTATCTTGAATGTAATTGTGACGCGAGTGAACAATATTTTTGATTAGTTGGTATCAGGTATAAATAAATCTGATAGATTACCCTCAATTTATTTGTTAAAGCAATGCGTTGCAGTTGGTGACAATGATGTCATAGCAGTAGAAATAGATAGCCAATTTCGCCCGAGATGTCATATCGTCGGTTGGCGTATTGAGATGAGCGCTAGCTTCTCAAGTCGTAGGTCCATGGTTCGAATCGAACTTTACGTAGGATTGTTTTTGATTCTTTCTTGTTCTTACCATTGATGATTACTTGAATTATTAGCTGAGATTATTAGAAATAAAAAATTTGCAACTGAGCAGGTTATCAGAAACAAGTTTATACTAGCAGTTGTCTGTCTACTTGCCAAAAATCACGGTAGGTGGCGCTTCACAGCAAAGTGTGAATTTACGTTTTAAAAGTCAGGGGGTCAGGTATCTGCTTGGCCGACTGTACATATATACAGACAAATCACACAGGCTGAGCTCAAAGTAAGTTTGAGGGTCATGTTAAGGGGGATAGTTTCTATAGTTTGGTATATTGTTAATTTAGTTTATATTTGTTCACAAATACCGAAAGGTTAATTGTAATGGCTTATGTACATTTTATGTGAATAAAAATATGAGTATTATACCATCATGAATTGGATCTGATGAGAGGGACGCCGCTATACGTTATCATTCATTATTTATTCATTATCTCATCATCATCATCAGGTCTTTTTTTGTCTTCACTACAGGAGCACAACCCTCTCTGTACTACTGGAGCCATACTTGGCCAGAGCAGTCAGAGGACTTGGCCTACACTCTCCACGCTGGCCAGACGGGTTGGAGAGGATTCACAGATGTTTATAAGCTTTGTTTAGCTTGTATTTCCTAAGTCGCCTTCTGCGACATCCACGGGAAGACTTGGAGTGGTCCTATTCTACTCTGCCGTATACCACACGGCTATTCATTATCTATTCAAATAAAACATACAATTTTTTTCAACTTTTTCAGGACAGTCTCTGTTGGATCGTTATCATCAATAACATCGGAAGGCTCCACAAAAAAGAAGAAAACAAAACCCACCAGCATCACCGTCGGCTTCAAGTCCCACTGGTTCAAAACCACATTGAACTTCATCAAGGACGACCGCCGTTTGTCCATAAACTATGGTGTGACGCCTGCTCAAGCGATATATATAAGGGACGTATTAAATTTTGAAGCGAATCCTACTCTTAAGTTGGAGAAGTATGCGCCGTTGTACGAGGCTTTAAAGATTTTTGGACTGAAGTTCAATTTTAAACTGAGTAGGGTTAACAAAGATGTGTAAGTATTTGTAATTATTTAATTAATGCATTTCTCCATTATAATACATAAGAAAGACGAAAGAAAGAGAAGACTGGAGGAGGCCTTTGCCACCTGACAAAGGGACACACAAAAGTGAAAGAAGAAGGCAATATACGAAAATTGAAGGAATTGTGTCCAAAAGAAGGCTTATATATATAAAAATTAATACATTCTGTGACATATAAATAAATATAGACAATTCACACAGATTGAGCTAGCTAGCCCCAAAGTAAGTTAGAGACTTGTATTATGAAACACTAACTCAACAATACTTTATTTCATAACATCCAAGAGCCAGGCCAATCTGAAAAGATATTTTCCATTTTGACCTGACTGGGTAACAGCTAAGCATGATGACCTAGTGGTCAGTTATCATGGCCACTAGGCCAGAGGTAAAAAAAGTCTGGTATACCTTTATCTGCATAGACTTTAGTTGATGTTAAAAATTTGGGCCCTTTGCCAGTCGGCAAAGGCCTCCTCCAGTCTCCTCCACTCTGGCCTTTCTATGGCCACTCTACTCCATGTCCCGCTACTTGTCTAATCCTCGTCTTCATCGTCACTTACCATCAGGTGAGATGGGAGACAAATGCCTACTTCAATAGTTAGTTTAAAAAAAAAGTCGTCATCCCACCTTCTTTGTGGTCTCATCCCTTGGGTACCATTGACCTTACATATATTGCAACTTAAATATAAGTTTGTAAATGGCAAGTACTATATTTCTTGTTGTTCATGTAAAATCTCTCTTTAAGACACTAATTTTAGGCGAGTTCAGTGCAGTAGCCAACTGCCAGTCAATTAATAGTCCGGTCAAATTAGACATTCGAAAGTACATAAATCCCAATCCAGCTGAAAATGAGTAATTTTTATCAAAACATAATTAAAAATGTACTTTCACAATATTTTATTTGTTTAGTAACGAATACAGAATTTACAACAGTTTCGTCAATATTACAGATACATTTAAATAAATATATAAATATATACGGACAAATCACACACATCGAGCTAGCCCCAAAGTCAGTTCGAGACTTGTGTTATGGGATACTAACTCAACGATACTATATTTTATAACAAATACATATATAGATACACATCCAAGACCCAGGCCAATCTGAAAAAGATCATTTTTATCTTGACCTGGCCGGGGATCGAACCCGGTCACTCCGTGTCGCAGGCTGGCGTGTTGACCGCTGCTCCACGGAGCTAGTCAGAGTCACGGAGATAAATCAGTCAAAAATACCACCCCGAATCGTACCCGGTTCAAAGGTACCTTTTATGCTTGCCGCGTTTCCTCTTTGGATTGCTATGGACAGCCTTTGAACCAGGTACCATCCAGAGCGGTGTACTTTCTTATTAACTTTGTACTTTCATACTTCTAATTTGGTCTAATTTGACCGGACTATAAGTAGGACAGACCTTCTGAAAGTCATTATTCTTTTCACAAAATAAAAAGAAAAAAAAAATTGGTCTAATTTGACCGGACTATAAGTAGAACAAACCTTCTGAAAGTCATTATTCTTTTCACAGAATGGTCTTACAGAAAATACCAAGATCTCAGAAACAGTTCCTAGAACCGTAAGTCATATTTTTAAAAATATTATATTCATGTAATTAGTCTCGTAATTCATGTAGATAACAGTTAAAGCGCCTATTAACTAACTAAATATCCTGAATTCAGCCGAAATACAAAAGGGACGCCGCTATATGTTAGACACGATACAAGATATCTCCAATCGTGTCTCACGTATTGCGGCGTCTCTCTCGTCAGAGACAGAATTCAGAATTGTATGGAAGAATGTATGGAAGCCGGTATATTTGTAATGTAGTATAATGTAGAATTAATAAATACATGACTGTTGTGGCCGGCAAAAGGGGCAACGGAAGAAAATAAGAATGAGGCCTGGCGAAGCCACACCACATCACTTGAGTTAAATACCTTATTGTGCCCAAGCCTTGTATAGTATTTTTCTCAAATAATGCGTGAAAATTCTAACAAAGAAGTATAAAATTTACTTAATTTCTTTTTCTTTGTAAGCCAGTTCGAATTTTAATAAAACCTTTGTGAAGTTACTTCCTTGGTAGCATTATTTCGAAACCAAACGGTCGTTCCTTTTTTAAATTACTCGATAGATGTGAGTTTTCATAGTGTTGCTGGCCGCTAAAACACGACAGATATGGATTTTCATACAGTCTTTGGTAGCGTGTATTGCCAATACAGCAATCAAAACAGTTGCAAAATAATGATCGAACTTTCAAGCATGTTTGAGGAAAGTCATATGCAGAGATACTATTGACTTAATTAAATGTGTATTTGTTTGTCTATCACAAACAACAGTCATTATTTCTGACATGTAATTAATTAGAATTGGAGAGTGAATATGGCTGGAGGGGTCTTTAAAATACCACACTTTGTCACAGTATGTCTCGGTGTATTCTTCAGGTGGTCACGAAGGCGGGGTATGGGTATGTTCCCTGTAAAAAAAACTAGAAAGCGGTGGAGGATTGGTGAAAGTATAAACTGTAGATTATCAATAGGCTAGTTTCCTAAAAAAATATAATTAGTCCGTCAGTTAGATATTCAAAAAATATTGGACACGTATTTTTTCTTTTGTCGATTAAACAAAAAAATATAGAGATATAGCCCTTTGAAGTTCCGTGTGACGTCATAGTTTGCTAAAATTTTTTGCAAACTTTAACGTCACGAGCTCCCACTCCTGAACTTTGACGCGCTTTATCATTATTATTTATTGTTTATTTGACAAAAGAAAAAATATGTGTCCAATATTTTTTGATTATCTAACTGACGGACTAATTGTTATGTTATTATTACGATCCAGGAAACTAGCCTATTCGATAGAGTAGACATTATTTCTATTACAGCAATTCAACAACAATGCCCCTAACACCAAAAATGGAACGAGAAAAGAAAGTAATCGACAGAATATCCAGCGATTATATGGTGGAAAAAGCACAAACGATTTTGGACTTTATTGAGGACCCTACCAGGGCCACATTAGAGTTCACCAAAATCAAACCATTAGAGTCTATGTTCCTTCAAACTGTTATGACGGCTGCGAGACCGCTGTTTCCCGAGCATGCCCAGATGTTGGAGCATGTGAGGAAGTTAAAACCCACATTGGATTTCTCATTGCAAGTTGTTGTTGGGAAGATTAATAAAAAGACTAATGAACGGTAAGTAGGTATGGTGAACTAAGTAAGGTAAAACTTTAACCAGAAAGAATATATCAAACTGAAAGGTATTAATGTAGTTATTCGTATGATCTAGACTAGACACTTCATTGTTTCTTCATCGTCACTTACCATCAGGTGAGATGGGAGACACATGCCTACTTCAATAATTAGTAAAAAAAAATACGCAAATAAAAAAGGCTTTTGGTCCCTCAGTAACTAACATATATTTATGTATAAACAGGGGTCCCGCGCGTGCTATTTCTTCAGAGATGAGACGCGCGGTTAAGGCGGAAGTTCCCGAACTATTCGGGACCTTTCGCCACGCATTCCTTGAAATGAGTTTCTGACGAGTCCGAAACTAGTCGGCAATCCCGACTAAATAATAACACGTGCATGACATACATAACATTCTTATCTCACGTTAGTTTTAATGACAATATATTTGACCAAGCAGCAGCTTAGTTGTTTGTCGAGTTGGTCCCATAGTTAAAGTTGTTTGATTAGTTAGACCACTTTCGGCTTGATAATTCTTTCTATTTATTATTTATGTAAGTAACTTAAGTAGATTAGAATATTAAGGATTATAAGTTGTGTTGTACTTGTAGTTATTTAACCTTTAGAAACTTCGATCAAGTATAAAAAAAACTAGATACACAGTCACATACAAAATTGACGCTTCATGAAGTCCACATTTATGCTAATAAACCTACATCAATGCAAAACCAACCTTACTTGCATGCCATAAATTCGAATTTCGAAAGTTGTCTTTGAATTCAAAATTCAAATTTAAACGGAAAATATGCAACCAATGGCTAGAGGGCGCTTATTAGGTTCGGGCGTTTTTCTTACGCGGTTTGTGTAGGTACCTAGTTTTTTATACTTGATTGAAGCTTAGAAGGGGTGTTTACAAATTATTTGTGTATCCTGGTTTGAAGGGGGACGGGCTAAAAGAAGATGTGTATTTAGGGTTTTGTAAAAAGATACCCTTGTAAAATTAGTTTTTCGTTTGTCCGAACCTTTCGATCGGCCAAATTCCTTTATTACTGAAATGCATAAAGGTATTAGTTGAAATGAGCCGCGTGGTTTCCGGCAGAGTAGAATAGGACCACTCCTAGTCTTCCCATGGAGGTCGTAAGAGGCGACTTAGGAAATACAAGCTAAACAAAGCTCATAAACATCAATGAGACCTCTCCAACCCGTCTGGCCAGCGAGGAGAGTTTAGGCCAAATCCGCTATCTGCTCTGGCCAAGTATGTCTCCGGTAGTACAGAGAGGGTCATGCTCCTGTAGTGGAGGCTAAAAAGACCTGATGATAATTAGTTGAAATTAATAATTATGAATAGAAGGAAAATCAAGGAGAATGATTTTCGAGCAAACCAAGAAGGAAATAAAACAATTAGCCAATAGGGAAGGCCGAAAGTTTTTACAGCATGGAAAATATTAGGCTTACATCCTGTCCCGACCTCACATAAAGTGGGATGAAGTGTGGCAGAAGAAGCCGAGGATAAGGAAAATTGGAAATCACTATACCAACAAGAGCCTAGGCTGAACTAGGCTGTAGTAAATATAATTGCTAATAATATACAGTATATTTGTACCTATGAATTATATTAAAATCCTGGAATCAAATTCCTTAATTGAAAACAGAATTGCAAGACAAAAAGGTAAAAGCGAAAAATAAAATTAAACCTCCCATACGAAGTCGTCGATCAGCAGGGCGAGGGAAATCAAATTTTCTTTTTCGTATGCACCCTTTTTTTCTTACAATTCTGTATTCAGTTAGGGAATCTGATTCCAGGATTTTAATATAGTTCATAGGTACACAATCACGCTTTGTACCTGAAATGATAGATGTAAGATGAAAATAATTAAATTTTAATAATTTATAATCTTTTAGGTACGTGATGAGTAGATATGAACACACTATCGTCCATAAATGAATTAAGTAACTCTTCCTTTTTTAGTTAAAAATGAGGGTATGCTTGTACCTTACCTACATTTAAAATTATTAATATCAAATTCATTTCAGATCCGTAACTTTCAAAAAAGATCCCAAGTTTAGCAAGAAACGCAAGAGGTAAGACATTTTTCATCTAATAATAGTAAAATATTTTTATATTATAATAATAGTAAAATATTTTTATTTATTTTACAATAGTAGAATAAATAAAAATATTTTATTATTTTACAATAGTTAAATAAATAAAAATATTTTACTAGCTTTTGCCCGCGGTCAACGTGGCCATGAGAGCCTGACTATCGCTCTCAGCAGAGCGAGCTAGTAACGCCACGTAATTTATAATACCCTAACCTGTAGTACCATATCATATACATGCGGGATTATGGTATTACAGGTTAGGGTAGTATAAATTACGTGGCGTTACTAACTCGCTCTGCTAAGAGCGAGAGCCAGGCTCTCATGGCCCCATTGGCCGCTATATAAATAAATATAAATATAAAGGGGCATATCACACAAATTGAGCTAGCCCCACAGTAAGTCGTGAACTTGTGTCGTAGGATACTAACTCAACGATACTATATTTTATAACTAGCTGTTGCCCGCGGCTCCGCCCGCGTTAATGTCGTTCCCCTGGGAACAGTAGAAATGATAAAAATTCCATACAAACCCCTGCCCCTTTGCTTTTTCCCCTTAAGGGTCCATACTACCTCACACTGCTTTGCAAGATTGACTGTTATATCAATAATAATTAAATACTCAAGTTGAAATAAAAATGCAGCAAAGTTCAGGACTAACTCTGGTAACTATATGACTCAAAAACACGATTGCGTTAAATTTTCTCGATAGAAAAAAATTGCAAAGTTGCCTCCAAATCACGTCTAATTTACTCGGTATATAGCATTATTCACCAAATACATTGAAATTAACCTTGAAACTTTTGATTATTATTGCATTACAGATAAGGCAGCCATCATATGTTTTGCTTTTTCGAATAACCCTTGAATATTCCTAAAAAACGAAAATATCCAAAGTAGCCAACGCGTTTAGACCATCCGCATTTGTATGGCCACGCCGCCTGGCATATTTCGGGCTCTTAAGGGAGAATTTAATACATTTCACCTGCATAGATATATATCTTTAGCCCTTAAGGAGGGGATTTTGCCCATTTCACCTACACAGATATTTTTATATTATAATGGAGAACTTCTTATTGTCATATTTCTAAGTAAATAAAAAAAATCCATACAAACTTTACCCCACCTATTCTACCCCTTCAAGGGGAAATTTCGACCATTTTAACTACACAGATCTTTTTAATTGTAATGTAAACATATATACTTATTTTTATACTTCTATGTCCAGAAATGAGAAAATTTCCATACAATCCCCCCCCCCCCCCCCTTTATCCCTTAAGGGGGAAATTTTGTACATTTCACCTACACAGATCTTTTTTAATTGTAACCTAGAACGTATATACTTATTTTCATACCTCTAAGTCTAGAAATGGAAAAATTCCATTCAAACTTTACCCCCTATTTACCCCTTCAAGGGAGAATGTTGTCTGGTTCACCTAAACAGATCTATTTTAATTTTAATTAAGAACTTGCGTACCTACTTTCAAACTTCTAAGTCCAGAAATGAGAAAATTCCATAAAACTTCAACCCCTTTGATTTTCTAAAAATCCTTTCTTAGTGCTCATTTACATCATAAAAAGAATCCCTGTGCCAAATTTCAAGTTTCTGCGCACAGTAGTTTCGGCTGTGCGTTGATATATAAGTCAGGTTTGCCTTTGGCCCGCGGCTCCGGCCCCGTAAGTGTCGATTTCTCAGGAACAGTAGAATTACCCGGAATACATTAGTTTATGACTTTCAATGAAACACCTTAATATTGAATTTCAATTGAATAACTTCAAAAACGGAAAGCTTCATACTAACTTTGCATCCCCGTTATATAGGGATCCCCCTTAAGGGATGATTTTTGAGAAAATATTTTACTCGTGTTTCATGCCTTTTAGTAAAGAACCTTCATGCTGAATTTCATTCGACTAACTTCAAAAATGGCAAAGATTCATGCTTACTTTGCACCCCTATTTTACCCCCTTAAGGGATGATTTTTGAGTAAAATATTTTACTCGTGTTTCATACCTTTCAGTAAAGAACCTTCATGCTGAATTTCATTCGAATAACTTCAAAAAAAACAAAGATTCATACTAACTTTGCAACCCGTTTTTCCCCCTAAGGAGATGAATTTCCAAAAATCCTTTCTTAGTGCTCCCCTACGTTATAAAAGGAACCCCTGTGCAAAATTTCAAGTTCCTAACCCTTATAGTTTAGGCCCTGCGTTGATATGTCAGTCAGTCAGTCAGCTTCTCCTTTTTTTTTAGTATGGATTACTATGGATAGTATGGATAGGTATAATGCTGTCGTATAATGATGATGAATTGACTTTGGATTATAATTTTCATAAGTCACTTATTATTTTCTTTCATTTTTGTTATGTTTGCAGGCAAACTCATGCCTTGAGTTCATTCAAATGACGATAACTTTTTTTTTAATGAACCGATTTTAATGAAACAAACTTTAAATGTTAAACTGAGTTAAAACAAAGCAATTGGTGAAAGTTTGAAGTAAATCGGTTCAGTATTTTCGGAGATAATCGTGATCATACATACAGACTGGGTGAACTCGCTCGATCCTAGACCATATCTTTGCCTTTGGCCTAGATTATGGTCAAGAGTAAACTCATTTAATATAAAAAAAAAAAAAAAAAAAAAAAAAACAGACAGACAGACAAGAAATTCCAAAAAAAATTTTTTGCTTTCTATTATTCTTTTTAAGTGTCCCTCTATCCATTTCGGTCAAAAATTCGAAATGTACAGACAAAATAATTTTACTGTTTTATTATATGTATAGATAGATACTTATATAGATAAACATCCGACTGCCGGTCATAAGACGGCTGGCTGCTTTTTCGCCCAACGGATTAGCATAGCTATCCAACGGGGGAATGCAGCCAGAGTTCTTGCCACCATGCCACCATGGCATGATTTCGAAGAAAATTGTTTCCCCGCAGGCAAGGGCTCTTTTTTTTCACTTCATGTTTATATTGTATATAGGTTTAATCACTGTAATTTTAAAAATTGAAGGTCAATTTAAACTAATCGCAAATATTTTAAAGACTGACTCCCATAAGCTTTATAAGCAAAATAAAAAAAATCGGCTCGCTAGTTTTTGAGATATCTGGACCTGAACATTTAAAATAAAAAATGAAAACATCACCCTGTGTACAAATAAACATTTTCTTGGCGAACAACTTTTTACTATTATCTACTATGGATACGTCGAGGTCGCTGACCTCGACGATCAAAACAGCTGATTCTTCGATTTAAAAAAAAATATATTGTATGAAAAAATAAAAAAAACTAGCGTCTCGATTTCTTAAAATTTGCTACTAAGGCATTTCTTTGACCTATGGGCACAGAATTAATATAAGTACTAACGTAGTAAAATATTTGCGCTTAATTTAAATGGACCTTATATATGGCACACATGAAAAACATAAAAAAAAGACCCAGGTCAATCTGAAGAAGATTGTATTCCATCATGACCTGACCGGGGATCGAACCCGGGCACCCTCGTGTCGCAGGCTGGCGTGAGCTTGCTAAAAATATTTTGTTTCTGTTTTTATTGGAACAAAGAGAAATACAGAAGTTTAGTGGTAGTGATTTATGCATTGAATAAATTGTAATGCATATTCTTCCCTTCTTTTACGTTAAAAATAAATTCTGGCAGCGGTGGGATTCGAACCCACGCCTCCGAAGAGACTGGTGCCTTAAACCAGCGCCTTAGACCGCTCGGCCACGCTACCTGTTACGTATAGCACAGAAATCGGGAATAACAAGAGAGCCAGGAGAAGTAACTTTTAAGTCGCAGTTGGACTCAAATAGTTTAGTTTCATTCAATATTATTGATATGGTGTGTTCATCCACAAAATAATTATATATAACGTCGAATATATCCGCGAACGTCGGATAAATCCGAGAAACATTTTCATAGAAAATGTAAGGCGGATGTATCTGACGTTCGCGGTCAAAGGGTTAAGATTGAAATGGGTGCCAAGTTCTGTAAATTTATTTAGAACTAATGAACAATGTAAACAAACTGTGATTTGAAATTCGCTATAGTATCATGAATTTCTGGACACGCATGAATAGGCTAGTTTCCTAAAAATATATAATTAGACCGTCAGTTAGTAATTAAAAAAATATTGGATACGTATTTTTTCTTTTCTCGATTAAATAAAAAATGATAAAGATATAGCCCTTTGAAATTCCGTGTGACGTCATAGTTTGCTACAATTTTTAGCAAACTGACGTCACAAGCCCCCACTCATGACTTTGACGCGCTTTATCTTTATTATTTATTGTTTAATTGACAAAAGAAAAAATACGTGTCCAATATTTTTTGATTATCTAACTGACGGACTAATTGTAATATTATTATTTTGACCCAGGAAACTAGCCTATTCTATATGACGCGTTATTTATATAGAGTAAAAAAAACATGGAAAAATAGCGATCCAAGGCTTGTTTCTCTCATTATTTCTCTTACGTTTGTTTACATTGTTCACAAGTTCTAAAAAAATGCCTCAACATTTGTTTTCATATAGGTACAGTCAACGACAGAGATACCTTGCCAGGCCCCGTATCTATATCTTGAATTTTCTCTTAAACTATAAATAATAATAACATAAAAAATTATATACACAAAGATTTTAATGAAGCCTTTCTTAATATAAATTTTCACGTTTATATTTTTTATAGTTTA
Organism: Elegia similella; assembly: GCA_947532085.1. NCBI lineage: Eukaryota > Metazoa > Arthropoda > Insecta > Lepidoptera > Pyralidae > Elegia > Elegia similella. The sequence goes on from OX383953.1 coordinate 8,177,872, forward strand.
AGAGAAAATTCAAGATATAGATACAGGGCCTGGCAAGGTATCTCTGTCGCTGACTTTACTAGTCATATTTGGCTTATCAACTTTTCATCTTTGTGTTATATGCAAGTTATTGTTTCACATTGTAAGGTTTTATTTCAATTTCTCTTTGATTTGCTGGTAAAAAACAGCAAGTTGTAAAGAGGTTCAATATACATCTACCCTATGTACTTCCCAGGGCCTTACATTATTTCCATACTTAATGTCATCTGCATCGTAAAAAGGTAATAGAAAAAGTTATTTTTGCATTTTATAAGTACTGTTTAATGTTTTCAGTAAACGAGAAAATTCGCTAAATAGACCAAACGTATCTCTCAACAACAACTTTGTGCCTTCAACTAAAGACCAATCAAGGCCCTCAGCTCCAAATAATACACACAATAAAGAAAATTCAACACAGAAACTCAACTCAATGGAAATTGAACAAAATAACACAAACTTAATGCAAACTGGTCAAAACTCTACACTTAACAATCCAAACTCAATGATAAACATACAAAACTCACTGCCAAATGTACAGAACTTAATGCAAAGTGAACAAAACACAATGCAAGTTGAACAAAACACAATGCAAGTTGAACAGAACTCAATGCAAGTTGAACAGAACTCACAAGAGCCAATGGACGTAGATTCTCCTAGAAGTATTGGCTCTATGAACTCCTGTAGTGCGATTTCAGTGAGAAGCGAGCCTGTGAGGGCTGTGGACAGGATGCGCAGTGCCTCGGTGATGGGCGAAAGGATCGGATCTGGTATAGAGAAAACATTGGGCACATATGGGTACGTACATTTTATAGTTGTTTTTGGTTGGTCCCGGCTGCCACCTGGTAGTCGTTAAAGGAACCACGTCAGAGGTCGAGAGGCGGTTCCGAAGAACTCTGACACCAGGGTGTGCATGGTCGATTGACCGTGTCACCTGCACGAAATGATGATGATGATGATAGTTATTTTACTTTTAGTATTAGGTATAACTGTTAATTTCTTCGTCTTACCGACTTCCACCAAACGTAGGAGATTCTCATTTCGTAGTACATTCATAGTATCACGTCTTTATCCCACGATCTGCGCGGGAAGGAAGCATCTGGCACATTCTATGGTTTTTTCTTTTCTCCCAGACCACCATGGAAGATTAATTTCGTAGTACATTTTTATTTGTGTATGTGCAAAGATTTAAAGCGATATATTTACATGAATTCGATATATTTAAATGATATCGTTCCGAAAAGAAGTATTTCGATTTTACATATATTAAAAAAAATATAAGACAAAAATATGATGTTCAAAAAGAGATACATGTATCCAATTTTGAATAAAAATCTTTGGCTTTTGAATTATTACTTTTCTTCAATAGATTTGGTTGAAATTTGGTACTATGTGTTATTTGGAAGATAGACAGATTAGATAAGTTTAAATGCCACATTTTGTTCCTATTTGTTGTACGGCATTTGGCTTTCTACGCCTTTTAGCCCTTCATATTTTTAAACGTGTTATCAACGAAATGCTGGTGTAATTCATTTCGTTGATTCGACGGAGCCCCTGGCGACAATTTCCCCACGAATCCACTGGTTTGATCATACGCGATGCAGTAAAGCGAACAACCATCAGCCCGCTAAGTAAATCTCACTACAGCCGCACCATGACACTTTATTTTAGTTATTCCACCGAACGAATAGGTCGCGATGAAAACGCACCTTCATTCGTTGTTGCGGCCACTGGCAACACCGGACGTTACGGTGCAGCGGCGCGAGGCCGCGGATATACTACTACACAAAAGGACCTTTGAACCTAGCCATCGACACAGCACGACACCATTTTGTCTATCAGTTTTGTAAATTCTAATACATCTGGTATCAAACACAGCGCCTTCTAATTGATACAGTCCAAACCCCAGGCAGACCCACAGTAGCTGCTTCTCCATTCGTCATTAGTTAAAAAATAAAAGTACCAATAGGTCAGGGGTGGCATCTTCAACTGCCGGTCCGGTGGTTGCAGGTAGCATCGGGTATACAAGTCCGGCCTCCCGAGCTGCTACATGCTTTTCCCCAACTCATACGAGTTAGTAGTATCCCAATACCTTCATTCCCTTCGCAAGTCCAAAAATAAACTATCCTTCCTCAGCCTAACACTTTGACGGACACTAAACGAGACACAATAAAAGTGTAATGCTATAGCAGTTCACTGTCCAGCTAAACACAGGCCTGTTAAAAATGCTTCCGATGGGGAGCAGCTTTGGAAGCATAAGAAGCCAAAGAAACTGCGCTCGCCAACCGCCTGCCAAGCGTGGTGAGTATGACAATATCCTCCGATAGAACGAAGAATTCTTGGGAGAGGCCTTTGTCCAGCAGTGGACTTTTTGCGTCTGTAAGTGTGGTTTCCATCAGAACAGAATAGGACCACTGCTAGTCTTCCCAATCTTCCCATGGAGGTCGTAAGAGGCGATTTAGGAAATACAAGCTAAACAAAGCTCATAAACATCAATGAGATCTCTCCAACCCGTCTGGCCAGCAAGGAGAGTGTAGGCCGAATTCTCTGTCTGCTCTGGCCAAGTATGGGTCCGGTAGTACGGAGAGGGTCAGTGGAGACTAAAAAGATTTGATGATGATGATGACCAATTTTTATGGGCAAAAAAGTTACTTTTCCTAAAGATACAATGAGACTAAATTTCTGGGTCAAAGTAATAAGTAGTCGGTCTATCAGATTATCTAATTATACAATAAAAAAGATAAGGCGCGTCAAAGTTCATGATTGGGGGCTAGTGACCTCACAGTTTAATAAAAAGTGTAGCAAACTGTGACGTTACATGGAATTTTAACGGGCTTACACTTTATCATTTTTGTTTGATTGACAAAAGAAAAATAAAATGTCTTATATTTTTTGATTATCTTTCTTATCTTTCAGACTAATAACCTATATTTTTTAGGACTCTTTTGTTTAGGTATTTAAAAACACGTAAACAATCTTGATACGTCTTTTTATTGAAATGTACACTTTAAAATGAAAAAGAATTTCATGAAATTACTTTTACTCTCACAAAGAATTGGTAAAGTGTGAAGTTTTTGATACAAAAATTATACATTTTATTAAAACATACGTATCAAGATTAAGTACGTATAAAGTTCACATGTTTTAAATACCTTAACAAACAGATTATAGCCTATTGTAAACACAGCTTACTTTTTATGTTTCAGCTCCCAAAACAATATAAACCTACAAGTCTCAACCACAAACAATACAGAGCATGTTAGCCGTCGAGATGTCGCCGGCCTCAATCCGAGAAAGGCAAAACTTCTAGAAGCTATGTCTATGCCTGTACAATTGGATAAACCTGCCAGGTACATTGGATGATAATCTATACGTGTTTTACTCTCCGTATAGCGTTGGGGTTATTCAACTCTTTAATATGAACAACTTTCATTATAAAAACGCGGTTTCACTCACGTTTTCGGGATCCTGTCATTAATTTAACAAGAGTGCAAGACCTCAGACACTTTATAATGAACTAGCTTTCGCCCGCGGCTCCGCCCGCATCAATGTCGATCCCTCGGGAATAGTACTTTTTCCCGGGATAAAAGGTAGCCAATAATAATAATCCTTCTCCGTACTCCAGAGAACTTGTATGCAAAATTTCAAGATGATCGGTTCAGTAGTTACGGCGTGAAAGCGTAACAAACAAATAAACAAACAAACAAACTCACTTTCGCATTTATAATATTAGTAAGGATAAGGATTTATCTCGCGTAAATTTTAATACTATTATGAACAACTTTGCCCACGAGACCGATATGATGTTAGTTGTTGGTTCGAAGATAACTAACACAATATTGCCAAATAAACATTTTTTCTTTCTTTCTTTCTTCTTTCAATAACTCTTTTATTACTGATTTAATAGAGTATAAAAGAAACTTACTCAATGCAACCTGAACAACACTCAATGCAACCTGAATAACACTCAATGCAACCTGAACAACACTCAATGCAACCTGAACAACACTCAATGCAACCTGAATAACACTCAATGCAACCTGAACAACACTCAATGCAACCTGAACAACACTCAATGCAACCTGAACAACACTCAATGCAACCTGAACAGCAAATCCAGGCCACTGACTTTCCTATAAATTACTAACCATATACATATTATCACGTCTGTATCACTTTCGGGGTAGACAGAGCCTAAGACCGCGTTCAGCGTGTTGGTTGGCATATACATAGATTAAAAATGGAATCAAAATAGTGATGGCTTGCTAGCCGCATCGCCTATTAACATGATTCCCTAGATTTTCGCCCATTCCCTCAGCTTTTACGGTCTGCGCGAGATGAGAAGCAGCTGGTAAATTCTATGTTGTTTTTTTCTTTTCTCCCAGACCAGCGTGAAGGAAGAAACTAATAACCATGGAAAAAAATTATAATGATCTCTTGTACCAGCCTCTCCTCATCTCGCGCAGACCGTAAAGGCCGAGGGAATGGGCGAAAATTTAAGGGAATCAAATTAATAGGCGATGCAGCTAGCAACCCATCAATATTATGATTCCGTTTTCCTGTTAACGCCCACCGATATGCTAAATGTGGCAATAAGGTCTTATAGACCTGGGCTCTGTATACCCCGCAAGGGAAAAGAACGTGATACAATGTATACTCAGTCCACATACCTAGTTTTTAAGATAAACTAAAATTGTAAGTTGACGTCGATTGGAGAAATTGCGCTGTGCAGTTTGTTGCCGCTTCTTCTGCACTCCGCTTTGGAAGCGGCATTAAACTTAGCCATAAGTAAATTACTGACGTCAACAATTCTCAGTTGAAAATATATTCAACTAGCTTTCGCCCGCGGCTCCGCCCGCGTCAATGTCGATCGCTCGGGAATAGTACTTTTTCCCGGGATAAAAGGTAGTCTATGTCCTTCTCCGCACTCCAGAGAACTTGTATGCAAATTTTCATGATGATCGGTTCAGTAATTACGGCGTGAAAGCGTAACAAACAAACAAACAAACTCACTTTCGCATTTATAATATTAGTAAGGATAAGGATTAATAAGTGTCCAAATGACCATGATATTAAATATACGTTTTTGAATTTTGAATTTGAATTTTTTGACTTTGTATGTATGAAATTGATAAACAATGAGTTTTATTACAGAATGATGCAGAAAATGGGATGGAACGGCGGCCCGCTGGGTATTCGCGGCATTGGCATCACCGAGCCTATCATTCCGGCGTTGGATCTTGTGAGTAAATTAAATATCTGTAATTTTCTTTCAAAACTTTTTTCGCTGCGGACCCCTTTAATCCTAACTAATATTATAAATGCGAAAGTGAGTTTGTTTGTTTGTTTGTTACGCTTTCACGCCGTAACTACTGAACCGATCATCGTGAAATTTTGCATACAAGTTCTCTGGAGTACGGAGAAGGACATAGGCTACCTTTTATCCCGGGAAAAAGTACTTTTCCCGAGGGATCGACATTGACGCGGGCGGAGCCGCGGGTGAAAGCTAGTAATAAATAAATAAATAAATATTTAAGGACAAATCACAGATAACAAATCACGGACAAATCAGATTGAGTTAGCCCCATGGTAAGTTCGAGACTTGTGTTATGGGATACTAACTCAACGATACTATATTTTATAACAAATACATATATATATAAACATCCAAGACCCAGGCGAATCTGAAAAAGATCATTTCCATCTTGACCTGGCCGGGGATCGAACCCGGGCACTCCGTGTCGCAGGCTGGCGTGTTAACCACTGCGCCACGGAGCTGTCAAAGAGCTGTCGCTTTTGTAAAACAAAAGATGAAACGGAACCCTAAACTGTACAGTCGCTGTCGTGTGATGGCGAGAGGGGGCTCTCGTCATCTACTGTACAGGGGGGAGTTGTGGGTTGTGGTAGAGCCACGCTACCGGCAAAAATCATTTTTGCTAGTAGCATGAATGGGCCGTGTGGTATCCGGCAGAGTAGAATAGGACCACTCCAAGTCTTCCCGTGGATGTCGTAGAAGGCGACTTAGGATATACAAGCTAAACAAAGCTTATAAACATCTAACAGACCTCTCCAACACGTCTGGCCAGCGTGGAGAGTGTAGGCCAAGTCCTCTGGCTGCTCTGGCCAAGTATGGCCCTAGTAGTACAGAGAGGGTCGTGCTCCTGTAGTGGAGACTAAAAAGGACCTGATGATGATGATGAATGGGCCGTCTCAGAATTTTTAAGCTGCCTAAAGTCATCTGATATAGCTTAACGACTGCCATCAATGATGACAGCCGGGACCTTTCTGCCGCATCAGCCTAACGGCTTAACGTGTCTTCCTTGCTGGGTGGGGGCGCCCCTTCCGTATCCAGCGCCCTGGGCGGTCGCTCAAGCGAGCCCTGCCCTATCGCCGCTACTGTATGTATGTACTTATATTTGCAGGTATCTGGCGCGGGTTTCGGGCACGTAATCCCGGTCAAACCGGAAGTGATTAAGCAGATAAACTTCCGGCTAGAACTGCTGGAGACCATACTAGACTTGGTGCAAACGGAGAAGGTCACCGTCAGCCTCGTATATCCTAACAAGATGAGCAAGAAGGAAATCAGTAAGTGACAAATATTGACTCTGACTTCACGGAGATCAAGAATTCTTACAATCTTTGGGTAAATGTTGAAGCAAAAAGGAACTTCGGCGTGCGCTGTTAGTTACAATTCTTTATTAAACTACTTTTCCATGATAAAGAAGCTGTTTGATATTAATGTCAATATTACATGGCTACGCCATCTGAATCACCATTAGGTCTTTTTAGTCTCCACTACAGGAGCACGACCCTCTCTGTACTACTAGGGCCATACTTGGCCAGAGCAGCCAGTGGACTTGGCCTACACTCTCCACGCTGGCCAGACGGGTTGGACAGGTCTCTTAGATGTTTATAAGCTTTGTTTAGCTTGTATATCCTAAGTCGCCTTCTACGACATCCACGGGAAGGCTTGGAGTGGTCCTATTATACTCTGCCGGATACCACACGCCGTCATTCTTAGTAAACTATCTCTAATTTGTCGATTGGAGAAATGTCTTTGCCATTGAATTAGAAAAACTATGGCATTGCGCTCAAAAACATACACCACGCAAAGTAGATCAAAGCGGGCGGGGCTTAAAAAGTAGATTTTTTCGCGAACTAGTCTGCCGCGCGTTCCGTGAAGGTAGGACGCGTCGATAAAAGCATTTAACGACATATTTTTTGTGAATTTTTGTGAACATCGGCGAAATCTTAACGAATTAATAACGAATTAAGAAAAAAAATACTTCTTATGTAGAAAAGTACATACATAACAGGGCATATCTACCGCATGCCTGACGAGTTGTGGGCCAAAGCGACCACAATATGGATCCCACAAAATCGCACTCGAAAGCGAGGAAGGCCCAGAAAGAGATGGGAAGACGAACTGCAATCCTATCGGAAAGACTGGACTTCAGTAGCCTTCGACCGTAATAGGTGGAATGATGAAAGGGAGGCCTTTGCCCTGCAGTGGGACAGTATAGGCTAGAAATAAATATAGAATGTAGAAAAGTGGTGCAGGAAACGCAAGGAAAGACGGAAAAGTGACACTGGAGTAACTTATCATAGCGAGCGAGGCGAGCTGCTGTCATGAGCGGTGTCAACATAGCGGAGGTAAGAGGGTAAGTAGGCTACCTACTACCCTCTTACCACAAATAAATTATCTTATCTTATCTTACTCCGTTATGTTGACATAGCGTTCATTAGATATGTTGACACCGCCCCGTGACCTTGACGCGGCCAATCGCAAACTAGCTTCGTCTATGAGTGCTAATAAAATATTTTTATGTTTATATATCGTTTTATTAATTTTTATTGTTTTTAGAAAAGTTTAAAAAAAATGTTAATGTATGAGATAACAATATACATTTCTCATAAAAACACTGTAGCGGTTGCCGGCTACTTCTATGTGTAGTGTGCGTGTGTGTATGTACGAGGAATCCGCAATAATACAAGTTACTCAATGCACGTCCGTTTATTTCTTGTATCACAGAATGACTAAAGCATAAGACAAAAACAATTATGGAGTGAATATCTTAGATTCTAATAAGGTATGCTATCAGATTATATTGTGCACACGGCACAACACCACTATTACAATAAATAGTAATAACCGAGCGGAGCTCGGTCGCCCAGGTACAGTCAGCAACAGAAATACCTTGCCAGGCCCTGTATCTATATCTTGAATTTTCTCTTAAACTATAAATAATAATAACATGTTCTAATATTAGTATGGATAAGACTAGAGCCCTAAATTGTACCCTCGATTCTTTGTCAGGCTTCGTCCGCCACGCTGTGATGTCATTCAGTGAACGTCAGAAGATCACCCTGAAGAACATAGAAGAAGCCAAGGTCGCAAAACTCGTCATAGACGCCCTGAAGAAACTCCCCAACCTTGTGATACATGGCACATCTAGTACGTGCAAGAAGTAAGTTTTTGTTTCTTTTTTCATTTTAATCCATTACAGACAGTAATATAGATACTAGTATCATAACTCATCATCAGGTCCTTTTTAGTCTCCACTACAGGAGCCCGACCCTCTCTGTACTACTAGGGCCATACTTGGCCAGAGCAGCCAGAGAACTTGGCCTACACTCTCCACGCTGGCCAGACGGGTTGGAGAGGTCTCTTAGATGTTTATAAGCTTTGTTTAGCTTGTATTTCCTGAGTCGCCTACGATATCCACGGGAAGACTTGGAGTGGTCCTATTCTACTCTGCTGGATACCACACGGCTAACTAAGCTGGTATCATAACTAATACTTGATAATAAAAAAAAACGTTCACTAGCATATATGTGGACATTTTGGGTTTTGGTCTTTTTGGGATATGGACATTCTGGGATCTGGACCTTTAGGGATTTGGACATTCTGGGATATGGACGTTTTGCACCCTCTGGACATTTTGAGATTTGGACATTTTGATCCTAAACGTGCTCCTTTTTGACTCCCGATCCTAAAAGTAAGTTACTCTGAAGAGCACAGAAGAATCCAAGGACAGAAAGCTCGTCATAGACGCTCTAAAGAAACTCCCCAACTTTGTGATACACGGCTACGGCACATCTAGTGCGTACAAGAAGTAAGTGCTACTTTTTAACTCTCGAAAAAGTCTAGACCTAACCAGTCTTGCTATAAAACGAGGAACTAACTTCAGTAACTGGTTTGAACCATTATCCGACCAAAATAAGTCGACACTTATGACGTTTGGTCAACTGTCATTGTCAATTTGTTTTGGTCGGATAATCTGCCTCCGTGGTCCACTGGTTAAGGTGTTTGCCTGTAGACCCGGGGGTCGTGGGTTCGATTCTACGGGAAGCATGCTTTGTTAATTAGACAGGTGATTCAAGCCTGCAATGTCCTAACCGAACTGGAAACAACTAAACAAAGTATGCTTCCGGTGGGAATCGAACCCAGGACCTCCGGGTCTACAGGCAAACACCTTAACCACTGGACCACGGAGGCTGTTTTTTAAATATGCCCATTATACTTGTTACAGACAAATCATCCTAAAGAAAGTGATAATAGTGAGGCCCCAAGAGAATCATCCGCTCCTCCCCCAAACCGGCGTCATCAAGTTGGAACACCTGAACAAAGTCGCCGACTCCGTAGTCGGATACCGATACTCGTACGCCACGCCCAAACAGAAGAGATATCTGGGAACCAGGATCACTATACTGATAGAAATACTGCATTTCCTACAGTTCAGCGAACAGTTTAAGGTATGTTTTTAAAACGCAGTTCTTTATGGCGAACTCCGTGGCGCAGTGGTTAACACGCCAGCCTGCGACACACCCTCGTGTCGCAGGCTGGCGTGTTAACCACTGGGTTCGATCCCCGGTCATGATGAAAAATGATCTTTTTCAGATTGGCCTGGGTCTTGGATGTGTATTTGTTATAAAATATAGTATCGTTAAGTTAGTATCCCATAGCACAAGTCTCGAACCAAATGCCGTTCTCCGTACCCCAGGCAACGGGTATGCAAAATTTCATGACGATCGGTTCAGTAAATAGGGCGTGATGGCGTCACAAAGAAACAACAAATAAACTTTATTTCGCATTTATAACATTAGTTAGGAAAGTTATGCGGCTAGCGAACCATCACTTTTTATTCCGTTTTCCACTTAAACGCTGATGGTCTAGGCTCTGTCTACGCCGTAAGAGATAGACGTGTTTAGTATATAGCTAAAGTAGCACCTGAACAAAGTCGCCGACACCGTAGTCGGATACCGATACTGGTACACGACGCTCAAACAGAAGAGATATCTGGGAACCAGGATCACAATACTGATAGAATACTGCATTTCCTCCAGTTCAGCGAACAGTTTAAGGTAAGTTACTTTTGGTAGGAGTGATTGCCAAGGAACGACTTACGTATCGACGTCTGAGTGGAAGCTTTACCGCTTCTATGCTTCGTTCGGTGAGTGAGAGAGCCGGAGGCCCATCCTACCCCCTCCCCTCCCTATTTCCTTCCCCCATCTCCTTGAAAGGCCGACAACGCACCTGTCTCACCCTGGTGTTGCAGTTGTCCATGGGCAGCGGTGATCATTTACCACCAGGTGACCCGCTTGCTCGTTTGCCGTTCTATATCATAAAAAAAACCTTTTTGCCCCACAATAAATAATTAGAATTTACTCAATCTAAAATTAAACTTGTTCTTCCTGTTACAATTGGAGGTTCCATGTTACAAATGGAGGCTTCCTGTTACAAATCAAAGTTCCCTGTAACAAATGGAGGATCCCTGTTACAAATGGAGGCTCCCTGTTACAAATGGAAGTTCCCTGTTACAAATTGAAGTTCCCTGTTACAAATGGAGGTTTCCTATTACAAATGGAGATGGATGTGGAGGCGGAGCATGATTTATCACGTCTTTATCCCTTACGGGGTAGACAGATGCTAAGGCCATAAGACCCTAAGCCTATGTTTAGCAAATTGGTGGTCTTATTTTAAATCCAAGTGTAAACAGTTTCAAACAGAGACTGGAAAATTTGATAGCTTTGAAAACGAAATGTAATGATATACATATAGTAAGGTGCTATTATATCCTAACTAATATTATAAATGCGAAAGTGAGTTTGTTTGTTTGTTACGCTTTCACGCCGTAACTTAAACCGATCATCATGAAATTTTGCATACAAGTTCTCTGGAGTACGGAGAAGGACATAGGCTACCTTTTATCCCGGGAAAAAGTACTATTCCCGAGGGATCGACATTAACGCGGGCGGCGCCGCGGGCGAAAGCTAGTATATTATAAATGTTTTGTTTGTTCCCAGGAACTGGTCTTCGAAGCGTCACTGAGTAACCAAGAAATGGAGTACATCGTGAAAGCAGTGAAGAGTCTCAACAGACTTACAAAACCTCCGATGTGCCATACTATGACACTGGAGGATGATATTTGTAATAATATTCATCAAGTTATCGGAGACAACAAGATGGTGGTCAAGTTTGATAAGCACAGATCGTGAGTATGGCTACTATCTATATTTCAAATAGAAAATCATTCACTCATTCATCATCATCATTTCGAGTAGGTGTCACGGTCAATCGACCATGCACACCCTGGTGTCAGAGTTCTTCGGAACCGCCTCTCGGCCTCTGACGTGGTTCCTTTAGCGACTACCAGATGGCAGCCGGGACCAACGGCTTAACGTGCCTTCCGAAGCACGGAATCATTTTTATTATCAGACAATCAGGTGATTCAAGCAATGTCCTAACCAAACTGGAAACAACTATACAAAGTATGCTTCCCGTGGAAATCGAACCCACGACCCCCGGATCTATAGGCCGTAACCACTGGACGGAGGTTGTTGGCGCGCGATAAAAAGGCGTCTTAGACATTTAGGTACATAATTTCAGGTAAAATCTGAATTCCGGTAGCTCACGAGACGGTCAGTTTTAAAAATTCGACATTAAGAGTACATGGTTATTTGAATAAATATTTTTTCATTCATTTATTTTATTTTACAGAGCCGTCCTATTCGAAAAGGTAAGAGAAATGGATATGAAAACTTGCAAGAACTCAAAGAAGGACGCCGTCAAAAATATTAATATCATTAATGGAAACACGTCTAATGATAGTGCTATGACAGATTTAACGAAACATATTACTTCTAATAGCAAACAAGTCAAAACTACGAATTACAGTATTAATAATGTTAAGACTTCTAATAATATTGTTGTGTCTGTACAAAATAACTTTAATGCTACCAACAATAATGTTAGTAAACAAATTAGTAATAAAACTATATCTGTAAACAATGCTGCAGAAAAAAATAATCAATCTGCAGATCTTGGTAAAAATGTTGATTTGAATGGTACAAGCAATAAGACAAATTCAGATATTAATAAAGTACTCGAAAAAAGGCTGCAAAATATTGATGAATCGACTGACAAAGATGGAAATGGCGGTAATGATACATTACAATATACACACGTTCAAAGTGAAGACGATGACGTCATAATAATTGAAACTGTACATGAAATGATAGTTATCTCCGATGATGAATCTGATGATACAAGCACAGCAAATACACAAAATACGGATAGAAGTGTTAAAATAGATGAGGTACAGGATAAACAAGGGCTAGAGATAAAAATATCTGATGTTGAAGGCAACGTAGACGCATCAAATATCCCAGCAGTTTTGCACGAGACACAAAAAGATACAGACAGCAATATTACCCAATGGAGTACAAATATGAGCATATCTAATAGTCAGGGAAGTGGGGAGATCGATATGACACGAGGTAGTGCCGATATGACGATATCCTCTCTGAATAGTCTCGATAGTACAGTAACTTTAGACATAACGAACATTCAAAGAATTGCAGAAATCGATACAATAAAATGTGCGAATGTTAGTATTCCTAATAGTACAAATAATACTGTGTGTGAAGTATCCAAAATACAAGAAAATGAAAAAAATTATATGACAAAAGAAAGTGCAGATAAGAGTTTATCGAATGTACAAGAAAGTACAAAGTTGGATATGTCAAATATTCAAGAAAATGCAAAGATTGATACGGAGAAAGAAAGTGCTAATATAAGTATATTAAGTGTATGCGATAGTTCACTAGATATACCAAAAAATAATGAAGTAGACAGAGAGGGAGCAGAAAAGACTGATATTAATAAGGTTATAGTTAAAATTGAGCCCAAAAGAGAAAAACTGTCGTATTCGGAAGAATTTGACCAAGATTTGCACGATTTAGAACAAGTTTTGCTTTTAGATGACGACGATGATGTTTTTGACTATACGATCGTTAAAAAAGAAAAGGAAGATAGCATAGACAAGTTCGAGAGACCTAGTTCGAAAAGATCTAGATCTGATTCCATTGAATCTTCTCCAGATAATTCTAAGAAAACTAAAATATTTACTTTCAAAAACTCCAAAAATTTGTTAATTGTACCTAAAGATTATCCTAACGTAGAAATGACTAAAGAATGTACAATAAAAATCCAAACTATTCTATCAGACGCCATAGAGAAATGTAAAGAGTTGCCATTACTCAAATGTCACGGAATCCAAGATGGCGGTCTTGTCTATAGTTGCCACAACGAGCAAAGTTTGTTCTTCGTCGAAAATTGCTTGAGTGTTGCCAGTGATTATAAGATGATAAGTGATGTAGTAATTAAAAAGAAATCTTATAACATTAAAATAAGATTCAATTCTCTATTAGATAATATTAAGACATTATTTAGTAGGCTGGAACTATATAACGCTGGGTTAATAACAGATTGTTGGTGGGTCAAAGAGACGCAAAAATATGAAGATTACTTAGTTATATCTGTGGAAATAGATGAGTATTCTTATAAGTATATTTGTGATAATAGTTTTTGTCTTTACGCCGGTATAGACGAAGCTAGATTTAGTGTCGTATGGGATTGAATCTCTTGTTTTGACACATTGACAGTGGTGCCTAAAAACGCGACAATAAACTGTTTTGCTAAACAAATAACGTTTGTATAAGCAAAATGCACTTAGAATGTAACTTGCGTTTTTAAGTTGTTATAAGCATATTAGTGGACACTAAAAGCAGAGACGTAAAAGCTCTTTTGTGTCTTGCTCTTGAGTGGGCCACATGTGTCAATGAGTATTATAAAAAATCGGGTGGGGCTGTGTTGGTTCACACGGCCGTTGGTTATAACGTGAAACGTCTATATCAGAGTCGCTTTTAGTGTTAAAGATTGAAAGAAAACCAGATGCCGCGATGCAAATTCAAGGTCTTAGCAGCGAGCTGACTATATACGCTAAATAATGTCACTAAATTCATGTTTCTACGATGAATAGTTTGTAGTTATTAACGTCAGACGATATAGACCAATTCGTTACGGTCCGGTTTTCTGACATGGTACCCCGTGTATAATACCGATTTTAAAGACGTTTCACGTCAAAGTGATAGCAGTAATGAATCGTTGAGCTTAATAAGCTGTTATTAGGTAATGCTTTGATAGTTGTTGCATAATAAATATTCAATAATTATGTATATAAACGGGACTTAGCACGAACCTTTTTATTATTTGTTTCCGTTGACGTTTCAATGGAGTTACATCCATAGTGGTCGCAACGAGACTGAGAAATAATAAAAAGGTTCGTGCTAAGTCCCGTTTATATACATAATTATGTGTTTAAAGCGAGAAAGTTTAAAAAAGAATATAAATATTCAATGACAAAAGCTTATTAGAACCGGCGTTTTAGTGCTGCCATCTGGTGCTAAGACTTGAAACTCCGTTTGTTTTTGAACCTTATCACTGTGTGTTAAGATTCAAATTGTTATGGTAATGATTCTGTGTTAAAGGAAATGTTTCTTTAACGTTTTTTGAGTATTCTCGTATAAATAGATGTATATATGGTACATTTAAATTAAGCTCAAATATTAAGGGTTGGCACCCGAAGGTGAAAAATTGGCAGCAAATTTTTTGAAATCTACATTATATCATATTTGTTTCAGGTTTTTCATACAAATATCTTTTTGTATGAAAATCGTTATATCATCTGTTTAGAGACTGTCTTTTGCATTTGTTTTTCTAAATGTTAATATATCTCAAAAACTAGCGTATAGATTTTATTTTATTTGTTTCTAAAGAATTTTACTTACTTATGCCTATGGTAAAATTTTTGCGCTTAATTGAATGGTTCTAATATTTTGTTATTTATCATACTAAGGTACAGTTCAACCAGAATATTAAACACTTACGCAGACACTCCCGCCTGTAGATGGAAGAATCTCTGTTCTTTCTATTGTGTCAGTGAAAATGTTAATATATGGTTGAATATCATAAACTACTTTGTCTGAAGCCAGGCAGTCCTAGGCAAAAATGTTAGATTGTTTTTAAATTTCTTTTAACTACTATTCCATTCAAATAAAGCTGAAAATAGTATAAAATGTTCTATCAGAGACAAATGTTTTGTCTCTGAACATTTTACTTCATGCTATGTTTATTTGTTACGATTTATCAACTAAACTGTATGATGCCATGTTATTAATTAGATATTTAATAAATTATTAGCATAGGCATAAAATTTACAAATATTAAGATATTTAAGCGACAGCGACAGGAAATAGCGCCACAAATGCAAGTGAAACTATGTAGCGACGCGCGACAGAAACAGAAACATGTCGCTGCCTCTGCCTTCTGACGCTCGACTAAGATCTGCCTTTTAGGCACACGTATGTAGCGTAGCCATCTCAAAAATCAAATAGCCGGACTTATCCGCCAAAAAGCCGGACTTAGGGTCCCAAAGCCAGACATTAAGAAAAAATAAGGATTTCTGACAAAAATATCGAATAAAACGCATATTTAAAAGTCAGTATTTAAGTGGACTTGCGTTTAGTTGCGCGAGTTAGTAAATCTCGCCTCTCGCTTGTCGCTACTAACTGAAGTGTTTAATTGAATTAAACGATAGTATAAAAAGCCGGGCGGGTCGGACGCAGTTAAATTAGGCCGGACAAGAGGTCAAAAAGCCTAACACTGTCCGGCTTTATCCGGACAGATGGCAACGCTACAAGTATTTATATAATTTATCATATGCGTCACTACTGAAAAACTGTCAAACGCCCTAATTCTATTGGAAGGCGAATAATATTCGGGTATACACGGTGAAATTTTGATCGTTCTGAGCCCTTAAAGGGGTGATTCAGACCATAGATATGCACAACTCAGGGACCAATGCTGGGAACTCAAACTGGGAATAAAAAAATTCGGCCGCCTGGTCAATTTGTATGGGAACGTCAAAACATTTTTTGAGTTCCCAGCATTGGTCCCATAGGAATAGTTGTTTATATCAACGGACTGAATCATCCCGTTATGGACCCTTAACGGGATGATTCAGTCCGTTGATTGAACGATCAAAATTTCACCGTGTAACCATGGTTACTTTAAAATAATAATAGCCTATGAAGGATAAATTCACTACTGAATGATTTTCCTAAGACACATCAAGCGAATAAAATGTGATATTTCATCTTGTATGAACGGTCCATTTTTATTTTCTCTTTATTTGTTTGAGAAAACCATGCAGTATCTTGAATCCTACTGTTTTACAATTAACCCTATACAGGGTGATTTTTAATTACCTGGGAACATTTCAATTTTAGAATCAGAATCACTAATATAATATACATTCGCAAGAATAAAAAGGTAATTTATGAAAAAAAAACTTACTTTCCATTAAAATTTGACCAGCTGCTCTGTGAATTTGTATGGATTAATAATTTAAATATAATATAATACGTATTATTTTAAATGTGAATTGACGTGTAAAAGTGCCTGAAAAGGCCTATTTTCTGAATAAATCTTTGAATCTTTGGAGGCTCAATTTTTTTTCATCATTTTTTTCCTGCAGGTCTATATTCTATTAGGGATTCCGATTCCAACACCAAAACATTGTCAGGTAATTAAAAATCACCTATGTAATAATTAATAACAGTGGCAGGCAAAGATCTCGATTAAACGTAGATGGAGAGTATTAAGTTGAACAACAAAATATTATCTCTCATATAAATAGTCCTTTGCTTTCCTTCTAATGACAAATCACTGTGTATTGAAAACAGATAGCAATATAGGCAACGCTTCGTATTAAAACATCGCGCGCCACCAACCGACGCATGTTTACCACGTTGGTCACCAACAGTGCTTTTGGTTTTTACGTTTTTGGTGTTAATATAAAAAAAAATTACATAACAATAACTTTGGGTTTTGCCCGGCTATTTGATTTTGAGAGATGAACTCTTGTTCCTCCAGAATTCTAAAGATAAACTAAACTAAAGCACTATATTTTAATGAATAGGTATATATAGACAAAACGTTGTAACCTCGATATATTATAGCAACAAAGCTACTATGTTTGCCTCTTTTTTGCAAAACTTTCATAAGGAATTAAAGAGATGCAATCAGCATTGAACGTTTCACTTTTTATGGTCCATCTACGTTTAAAAGATCTTTGCTTAAAAACATAAAACCCTATGTTTATATACCGCGTGATTTTGAACTTCTGAACTAAATTTAAATCCTGTAATCAGAAGCCCCAATTAAAATAAAGAATTGCAAGAAAAAAGCTTAAATTAACAAAAAAATTGGTCTCATTCAAAGTCGCCGATCAGCGAGACGAAAAAAAAAGGTAAAAACGAAAAAATAATTTGAGCTATAGAACTCAAATATTTTTTTCGTTTTTACCTTTTTTTCTTCCAATTCTGTATTCCATTAGGGATTCTGATTCCAGGATTTCAGTATAGTTAAGAGGTTCAAAAGCACGCTGTATTGAACAAAACGGCTTCACTCACAAATTTTTGATTAAAAATGCCGTTCGCCGAGTTTCAGTCAGCCTAAGCGCAGCAATCTTCAGGGCGTAAGGATGTCGCGGCGCGGTCGTCCTTCGGTGACCGACTTTGTTTTCCGACATGCGTGAAACTGTTTTGTTAAATATGATATACTAGTCAAATTAAGCACAAATATTTTAAGGGACTGGCTCTCATATGGTAATAAAATGGTTTAGAAGCAAAATAAAAAAAGATACGCTTATGCTCGAATACTTAAAACCATCTTAACTAAAATCTATCTTAAATCTCGTTTTGTTACTGTCTTTACAATTATCTAGCAAGACAAAGACAGCACGAGAATTTGAGTCGTGATTAGAAGAAATTCGGGGGTCAGATAAACAGACGTAAAAAACACTACATTGGCGAACAAATTTTTACTATTGCCTAATATAAATACTAATTCACTGATGTCGACAATAAAAACGGCTGATATAAACATTTTCCTAAAAAATAATTTATTATGTTTGAAAAAGCTAAAACAAAAACTACCTTGTCTATTCCTTAAAATTTGCTACTAAATCATTTCTTTGACCTATGAGAGACAGTCCTTGAAACGTTTGAGCTTAATTTAAATAGACTATAATAAGCTCGCAGTTTCAATAATATTAAACCTATTGTTATTTAATTTACCTTTTCTATTGTTAAGTATTATTATAAAAATAAAATTATGAAAGAAATTTCATTGTTAAATCTTGGTGCGATGCACCCTTTGCTCTGTTATAAAAACAACTTTGTTGTTATTTTTCTACCTCTTTAGAGCCTAATAAAAGGTGATTTGAATACGTTATTGTTTTATTTTCTTTGATCCAGTTTCTCTCAATCAACCAATGCCATTTGTAGCACAGTGTCAATCGGTATAATCCTAATAGCGTATAATCAGACTAGAACCAGAATAAAACCAAATCAGAGGCCGAGAAGAACTCTGACACCAGAGTGTGTGGTTCTATTGACCGTGACACCCACACGAAATGATGATGGTAAATCGGTATAATGACAGATTCTATAAGTGTACATACAAATCTGTTAGTTCTTAGTGGTTCTTACAGAGTAAGTACTAGTACTTACGTACAGAACTCGCATTCTGCAAAGAAATATCAACTCAATGTAGTTAGCGATACGGTGTAATTTAGCTCGCGTCAGGACGCAGCACCTTTTAGTGTTGATACTTACAGCAAGCCAATTTTGTGCTTATAGCTTTGAACATACGATTCATAATTCGCTGAAGTCGGTGAACACATATGACCAAACGCGGCGTTCCTACCGGATTTGTTCGGATTTCACCTTCGAAGGTGTCGCTGCGCGTAGGTATGTTTTCGGCACCTACACGGGGAGTGACTGTGAGAGAGGCCTGACCAACCTATTCTTACTCATTATTATGCGCAAAGCATCGCAAACCAAATAAGTATTTGCGGCATTTAGTGAAGTAAGGTTTATGAATTTTATTTAAAGACAGGTAGAATGTATTAATGCTTTTATTCTGTTTTATTTAATTTTAATTGTATATTATTATAAAGAATTGGTGAATTTTATTACTTAATTGATTTTATGACATGCTGATAATATTGTATGCCTGATTTATAGGTAAAACTGTGTACTAATTGTTATTTTGTAACATCTCTATACTAACCAGTTTGAGAATAAATGATTCTGATTGTGATATGTTCCCCAGACCAGCATGTTCTTCCATGTAAGTTTGAGATAAAAGAAAAAAACGTAGAATATACCGTACCGTAAACGTAGAAATACCGATCGAGGGAATAGGCGAAAATCTGAGTAATCATATTAGTAGGCGATGTGGCAAGTAACCCAACACTATTTGAATCAGTTCCACTTAATGTCAACCAACATGCTAAACGTGGCTTTTAGGTCTTTACGACTTGGGCTCTGTCTACTCCACAGGAGAAAAAGACGTGATAGTTTGTCTCGTTACATAGTATAAAATTGAAGTCGCTTCCGCTGTCTGTTCGTTTAGACTTTTAAACTACTCAACGGATTTGAATGCAGTTTTCAGCAATAGATACATTCAAGAGGAAGGTTTATATGTATAATTTACTGCCCCATATTAGCATCTTGCACCGAAGCGGTCTCGATTGCGAGATTGGTCCCGATCGAGCCGGGGCAGGTCGATAATCCTTACTAATATTATTAATGCGAAAGTGAGTTTGTTTTTTTTGTTTGTTTGTTACGCTTTCACGCCCTAACTACTGAACCGATCATCATGAAATTTTGCTTACAAATTCTCTGGAGTACGGAGAAGGACATAGGCTACCTCTCATCCCGGGAAAAAGTACTATTCCCGAGGGATCGACCTTTACGCGGGCGGACCCGCGGGCGAAAGCTAGTAAGTAATAAAAAACAGATAATGTTAAAGAATTTATTAAAAACAACTAAATCAATGTTATGTAAGTAATATCAGTCTCCTGAATTAAATAACATTTACTTAAAGTTATCACATTATCAAAAACTCTCGTTCAGATACAGAGATATCTGTTCAGGCCTTACTGAAAATAATATTAAAATGAAAATATACATTCATAAAGATTTTAATGAAGATTTGAATATACATTATTCATGTTAATATTATTTTTAATGGCTCTAACTGCTATTGAATCTTGCACGGGTGACATCCTTCGATCAAATATTTATTTATTTATTGACGCACAAAACAGATTATGACATATAATAACATAATTAACATCTACCATATAATGGTAGATACACAGTCTCATACTAAATGAAGGCTTAATAATGACCCCGAGTCAAAAAAACAACGACAAAAACGGTACATAGGTACTAATTTATACTTTTTTTTTACCTTTGATGCGTAGTTATTGCATCTTTTCACTGACTTTCGTCATCGTGAGACGTGTGAGTGCTAGCGCGGTTTATTGAAACTGTGGACAAAACAGCTCCGAAAATCGATTTTACCATAATATTTGATCGAAGGTGACATCACAAGACGCGCGAACTTTTTCATACAAAAGACACGTTCACAATTTGTGTCCCGTTCAAAATTAGCACTTCTAAATATTCTCCGCAACATAGAGAGGAAGATATTTTAACGCCTTAGCACTAGTGATGGGCCGAAAAGAAATTCACTGTTCTCATGAATTCCTTCTCACGGAAATTTGCGGGAAATTTCCTATAACTTTCGAGAATTTCTCAATAATTTCTCAAGTGCGGGAATTATTGAGAAATTCTCGAGAATTATATGAAATTTCCCGCAAGAAGAAATTCTCGGGAAAAAAATCCGATGGTTCTCACAGTTCTCGAAAATTTCGAGCACGTATGTACTTAGCACAGGTATGGCGCTTCATACAAACGGAGTAATATTTATGGCTTACACTAACACAAACGTAACTTTGCATCCGTGCACACGTCAATGTGTGAGATAACAATCAGAGTCGCCACCGCAGAATTAATTCAAGTACTAACGTATAAGAGACGTCGCGTAACGTGCTACTAGCAATAGCAGCCAACCCTATTTTTCAAAGCAATCAAACACCCGAGAACGGGGGAGAGGTGTGGCCGCCATATTGCGGGACGCTTAGTTTTTTCTGTAATACTTATATTAATTCTGCAGCCCTTCGACATTAACAATCTTGTAAAAACCAGTGGCGTAACTACAGGGCGGCAGTGGGCAAAATTCCAAGGGCCACATGTTAGTGGCCCCAGCCAGGATTAAGAGAGCGAGGGGGGAATCTAAGCCAGCAAGAAACCGCTCGCTAAACTCTCATGGGCGCCAAAACCGCGTGATTTTGTACCTCTGAATTATACTGAAATCCTGGAATCAGAATCCCTAATGGAATACAGAACAGCAAAAAAAAGGAAACAAGGAAAAAATATTAGATTTTTTAAATTAAATTAGTCCAGCTGATGGGCGAATTTGTATGGGAAGACTATTTTTTTCGATTTTCAGCTTTTTTTTTAGCAATTCTGTATATTAGGGTTTCTGATTCCAGGATTTAAATATAGTTCAGAGGTTCAAAATCACGCAGTATATGAGGTTCAAGATTTTTTTTTTTTTTATGTATATCCGACGGCAAACGAGCAGACGAGCCACCTGATGGAAAGATTGTATAGTTACGCCATTAAAACATGAAATACCTACAGCTTAACTTTTATAGTCTTGTTGTATAAGACAAAATATAAGTTTCAAACAGAGAAATATCATTGCTCTAACCATATATAGTTTACTTCGAATTGACATAAAGGATTGATTATACAGGGTTATTTGTAAAACACTAATAACTAGATAGTTAACATCATATCATAAACAACGTTCTACGAGTTCTTTTAAATAAAAACGAGAACTTTTAAATAAAAATGTATTTCAAGTTTTTAATGTCCTGTAGTGACATTTATAAGTCTATGTTAACAAAAGGACGACGCGACACTCGCGCGTATTCTTTCTTTGTAATGTTCGTGGAGATGTTAACATTCAACAATCTTTTAAATAAAAAAAAAATATTAAATCTAACAAATTATCAAAAGTCGTGAAACAAACGTTTTTTTATGATTTTAGCAATCTAGTCATGGAAGATTATTTTGTTTTTCAAGTAACCCTTTTCAAATAACCCATATATTATTTTAAATGCTTCAATATATACATAGCTAAATATTTGTTTATTGCAGTGATAAGTTTAAGAGGAATATTTTCGTTGTACTTACAAATTAGGGCCGCGCTACACTGGATTGGCATGGGATGGCATCGGAAGCGACGCGTCATTTTAAAACAAGCTATTATAACCTTTATGTCTAGTGGCATAAGATGACTAGACGTCTGCTCGAGCCGCCGCGATTCATCTCGAGATAGCTCGAGCCGTCGCTCGCTCACGGGCCTCTAGATATCTTATACCCTTGTGGTATAAAGGTTATAATAGCTTGTTTTAAAATGACGCGTCGCTTCCGATACCATCCCATGCCAATCCAGTGCAGCGGCCCTTAAGATGAAAATCCTTTCCTAGCGTATCACAAGTTTTTATTCATAACAAAAATATTTTTAGTGCACTTATCTATAAAATTAATACTAACAAGAGAGATGCTTAATTATCTATAAATTTTTGCTGCTTCGCCCTTTTAACGTGAGGTGAGTGATAGAAAATGAGACTCCCCTAGGGCTCGACCTTTTTTGGAAGTGAAAACCATTGCATTTACATACAATACAACGTGATTTTGAACCTCCTAGCTTTATTGAAATCTCAGAATCAGAATACCTAATGAAATATAGAACTGCAAGAAAAAAAGCTGAAAATAAAAAAAAAATTAGGGTTTCCCATACAAAGTCGCCGATCAGCTGGACGAATTTCTATGGAAAGTAAATTTTTTTTTAGTCTTTTACCTTTTTTTCTTAGAATTCTATATTCCATTAGGGATTCTGATTCCAAGATTTCAATATAGCTAGGGGGTTCAAAATCACGCTATATGTAGAGAAAACCCTGTCCGAATCTTGAAGGGGTGATCAGCCCGTCGATATGAACAACTTTCCTATGAGATCAAAGTTGGGAACTCAACAAAAAATGGACATCTCTTATTAAATATTTATGGAAAAATTTATGAAAAATGGACATCTCTTCTAAAAGGGTGATTCAACCCGTCGATATAAACAACTTTCCTATGAGATCAAAGTTGGGAACTCAACAAAAAATGGACATCTCTTATTAAATATTTATGGAAAAATTGATGAAAAATGGACATCTCTTATAAAAGATTACATAAGATTATTAAATAATATAGCGTGATTTTGAACCCCCTAGCTATATTGAAATCTTGGAATCAAAATTCCTAATAAATTCCAAGAAAAAGTGGTAAAAACCGAAAAAAAAATTGACTTTCCATAGAAATTCGTCGAGCTGATCGGCGACTTTGTATGGGAAACCCTAATTTTTTTTTTATTTTCAGCTTTTTTTCTTGCAGTTCTATATTTCATTAGGGATTCTGATGCTGAGATTTCAATAAAGCTAGGGGGTTCAAAATCACGTTGTATAATCTTATTGAATTTCGCAAAAATTATATCGTGCCAATTTTAATATATAATTTTATATCTCATAATAATTACTCTGTCGCAACGTCCTGCCTGGGTACATGTACGAGCATATACTGCACTACATAATATTGTCAACTTTATGCAACATGAAAGCGACGAATAAATGAATTATGAATTATAAATAAAGAAATAAAATTTGTTGAACAAATTTCAAGCGGGCAGGATTTGAGCTTTAAATCGTACACTTAAGGTCGCAGGTTCAAATCCCGCCCGCTTGAAATTGTTTCACATAATTTTATTTTTTAATTTAATAAGAATATAAAACTAGGATTGTTAATGAAAAATATAACACTTAAAAATAAAAATGGACATTTCGAAACAAAAATTTTCAGTCGCCTGGTCTTTTTGTATGGGAACGTCAAAAAAATTTTTGCGTTGGTCAGGAAAAGTTGTTCATATCGTCGGACTCAATCACCCCTTCAAGGATCCGACTGAGTTTTCTTTACATACTGTGTAAGTAACCCAATGTTCAAGTTTTCACTTGCCACTTTTTTCATCAAGTCGAGTACAGTCAGCCGCCAGGTGTCTCACCTGAGCCCGCCCCCTACCTATATCTTGAATTTTCTCTTAAGACGGTACTGCACACGCACGAAATTGTAAAAATTGACATGTTTTCAAATCACTAGTACTATACTCTGAATTTGCCGTGTGGTACCCGGCAAAGTAGAATAGGACCACTCCAAGTCTTCCCGTGGATGTCGTAGAAGGCGACTTAGGAAATACAAGCTAAACAAAGCTTATAAACATCTGAGAGCCCTCTCCAACCCGCCTGGCCAACGTGGAGAGTGTAGGCCAAGTCCTCTGGCTGCTCTGGCCAAGTATGGCTATAGTAGTACAGAGAGGGTCGTGCTCCTGTAGTGAAGAAAGACCAGATCATGATGCTCTGAATTAATTAAATACATCAAAAGAATTTGTGTATTTATTTACAAGATCGCCCCCTTGTTGGAAATTGAAACAGATACATATGAAATTTAAAAATGATATGTATATGTTATGATATCTAAAAACATTTTTCTTCGAAAACTTTGTAATTTTTACGTCTAAAACAATAGTTCTCACATGACAATAATTATATTTACATCTCGGAGGTCACCCCCTTTCTTGTTTCTTTTTTTTATCCTTACTAATATTATAAATGCGAAAGTGAGTTTGTTTGTTACGCTTTCACGCCGTAACTACTGAACCGATCATCATGAAATTTTGCATACAAGTTCTCTGGAGTACGGAGAAGGACATGGGCTACCTTTTATCCTGGGAAAAGTACCAATCCCGAGGGATCGACATTGACGCGGGCGGAGCCGCGGGCGAAAGCTAGTAAAAATATAAATATGGAAATATTAAGACTGCGCAGTCTAATGGCTTGCGCAGTAGCGACGTTTTTAGTTACCGTGGCACCCGATTATACTAAAAATAATATTAACATGAAAATGTATATTCAGACAGATTTTAATTAGGACATTCTGAATATATATTTTCATGTCAATATTATTTTTATTTTAAGGGCCCGCCATAGGCCAGGCGGCGTGGCGGTACAAACGCGGATGGTCTAAACGCGTTGGCTACTTTGGATATTTTCGTTTTTTAAGAATATTCAAGGGTTATTCGAAAAAGAAAAATACATGATGGCTGCCTTATCTTTAATGCAATTATAATCAAAAGTTTCAAGGTTAATTTTAATGTATTTGGTGAATAATGCTGTATACCGAGTAAATTAGACGTGATTTAGAGGCAACTTTGCAATTTTTTTCTATTGAGAAAATTTAACGCAATCGTGTTTTTGAGTCAGATAGTTACCAGAGTTAGTCCTGAACTTTGCTGCATTTTTATTTCAACTGAGTATTTCATTATTATTGATATTACAGACAATCATGCAAAGCAGTGTGAGGTAGTACGGGCCCTTAAGAGAAAATTCAAAATATAGGTAGAGGGCGCCGTCAGGTATCTCGTTGGCTGACTGTACAAGCAGTGCACTGCTACTACAGGTTATGGGCCGAGAAGGCACGCAATATTGCTTACAATACATTCGACTCTTATGCCTAAAAGCCTCATCAAATACCTCACTTGTAAAAGTGGGTAGTTGTGTCAGCAAGCCTTAAATGTATAATGGGATGTGGTCTTCGATCAAATATAATGGTAGATACACAGTCTCATACAAAATGCAGCCTTAATAATGTCCCCGAGTCAAAACATCATGCATACTTACAAACAACGACAAAAACGGTACATACTGAAAGTATAACTCTATCTTTGTTTTTTACTTTAAATGCGTAATTTTTGCAGATTTTCACTGCACCTTCGTCATAGCGAGACGTGTGAGTGCTAGCGCGGTTTATTGAAACTGTGGACAAAACAGCTCCGAAACTCGGTTAGTGCGCTGTTTTGCCGGTGCCACTACATCACATTATATTTGATCAAAGGATGTGGTGTATATTTGACGTCGATCGACGATATCGAAGCGCGATAGCTTAACCTATCAACCACATAGAAAATCGATTGTCTACGTTTCTCGCGATTGATGAGTACATTATATCAGAATAACACTGAATACAAACAAAGTAAATATAAGATTATGGCATCCAAAGCAGCAGAGCTGAGAAATATCGGGGTTAGACTCTGAGAAACACGTATTTCTCAGTGTCTAACCCCGGTATTTTTTAGCTTATTATTTTTTAGAGCTAAAAAATACCGGGTTTAACTCTGAGAAACATGTGTTTCTCAGTGTCAAACCCCGATATTTTTTAACTCTGCTGCTTCCGATACCAAGATCTTATATTCATCTGTATGTGTACAATGTAATTAAGTACATTAGGTTATGGGCCCAGAACGCTTCTCCTGCAACTAACATAGCCTTAATTTAATAAGTGCAACCTTTAAAATTAAATCTCCTTATACTTTTTTATCGCGTTTTATTACTTTACTTTTACATCTGACGTTTCGTAAACTTTACAGTATACAAGTTCGCAGGTTTGTTTGTTACTCTTTCACGCCGTAACTACTGAACCGATCATCATGAAATTTTGCATACAAGTTCTCTGGAGCGCGGAGAAGGACATAGGCTACCTTTTATCCCGGGAAAAAGTACTATTCCCGAGGGATCGACATTGACCCGGGCGGAGCCGCGGGCGAAAGCTAGTTACATTATAATTATAACGTCTCCAAAACTTACGCGATAAAACCGTATAAGTGATTTAATTAAATGTGTAACATTCGTGAAAACATCAAAGTACAGCCTTCATAAGAGCTCACGTCTAAGCGTCGGGGGCCGCGGGGGCTTCGCCCTCGGGCCGCGGCAGCAGCCCGCGGATGCTGAGGTCGTACACCACCTCCTCGATCTTCTTCACGTCGTACTTGAGCGCGTCGAAACGCTTTCGGAGATGGTCGTTCTTCAGATTTAGTAGTCTGTAAGTAAACATCGTCTTTAGGGTTCCGTTATCGAAGAGTGCCAACGGGACGCTATCAATAAAGGTCACAGCACACTTATCAACTCGAGCAGTTCAGTATTCTTTGTATGAAACTTCCTACCTACTGGCTAGCTCCGTGGCGTAGCGGTCAACACGCCAGCCTGCGACATGGAGTGACCGGGTTCGATCCCCGGTCAGGTCAAGATCTAAAATGATCTATTTCAGATTGGCCTGGGTCTTGGATGTGTTTCAAAATATGTATTTGTTATATAATATGGTATCGTTGAGTTAATATCCCATAAAAAAAGTCTCGAACTTACTTTGGGGCTAGCTCAATCTGTGAGATTTGTCCGTATATATTTATTTACTAGCTGCCCCGGCGAACTTCGTTTCGCCATAAGTTAAAAACTATCCTATCTCTCAAGTTGGATCGAACTGCACATGGTGTGCGAATTTTATTATAATCGGTTAAGTGGTTTAGGAGTCTATTGAGGACAAACATTGTGACACGAGATTTATATATATTAAGATTTATTGAGAGGCTCTAAGTGACACTATCAAATTTATGAACCACTGTCTACAGTTTAAAGTCAGAACTTAAAGCTTTCTTAGCATTTCTAGTAAACTGTCACTTTTGGCTTGCTTGCTTTTAGTGTGTGTAAGTATACAACACTGCTGTCAGATTTTTCAATTTGCCTAAACTGCCTCCTAGGTCCAGTGGTTAAGGCGTTTGCCCGTAGACCGGGTCGTGGGTTAGATTCCCACCAGAAGCATACGTTTAGTAGCTTCCAGTTTGGTCAGGACATTGCAGGCTTGAAACACCTGATTGTCTGATAATAAAGATAATAAAGATTCCGTGCCACGGAAGCAGTGCAGCCGTTGGTCCCGGCTGCCATCTGGTAGTCGTTAAAGGAACCACGTCGGAGGCCGAGAGGAGGTTCCGAAGAACTCTGACACCAAGGAGTGCATGGTCGATTGACCGTGTCAACTACACGATGATGATGAGCTGTCTAAAGGCATCCGACATAGCTTAACGACCGCCATCAAGTGATGACAGCCGGGACCAACGGCTTAACGTGCCTGAGTGGTAACTCTTGGCTGGACCCCCCGCAAGGAAAAATAGACTGAAAATTTACCTGAAGCCAGCATTGAGTTCCATCACGAACTTGGAGATCTGCAGTGGCCGGCTGTAGTCACCTTGCGTCACCGCATTCACAGCCAGGCGGGACTGAAACAATTAAAATAATTTCATGAAATTCAGGACAGAGGGGTCAGGGGCCAGGGGTTTCATCCTCAAATACCTGTCCGGTGTAGCAGGTTTGACATTGGGTACATGCCTGGCCTCCCGAACTGTTACTTGCTTTCCCCCATTCGTCCGAGTGAGTAGTATCCCAATACCTTCATCCCCTTCCCATATCCAACAAATTCAACACATATTTTCAATTTTAATAATATACCGAGCATTGTAATGCTATTTAAAAACAATTTAAGTAAGCATATAATTGAGCATGCGCATCACAATTATTATACTAGCTATCGCCCGCAGCTTCGCTCGATTCAACGTCGTTCCCTCAGGAACAGGAGAGCCATCCATCCATTAGTTATGGCGTAAAGGCATAATAAACACACTTTCGCATTTATAATATCACTAGCTTTCGCCCGCGGCTCCGCCCGCGTCAATGTCGATCCCTCGGCAACAGTACTTTATCCCGGGACAAAATGTACCCTATGTCCTTCTCCGTACTCCAGATAACTTATATGCAAAATTTCATGATGATCGATTCAGTAGTTATAGCGTGAAAGCGTAATAAACAAACTCACTTTCGCATTTATAATATTAGTTAGGATTCAAATTATGAATTATTGTTCAAAAGCTACAAACTACTAGCGTTTCGGAACCGACCACTGCAGAGAGGGAGACGCCGAAAGAAACTCTTTTCAACAGTATTGGTCGCCTACTTGCCTGAAGGGCTTTGTTTGAATTTTATATTTTTATCTTTTCTTATTTTTCTGTACAATTTCAATTTTCATATTTTGTTGTACAGTACATGGAGTACATACCAGCTCTGAGCACAGCTGCAACAGTCCAACGAGATAGTCCTCTATGTCCAAGTGGAAGCCTTCTTTTTCCTCTACTGCACTAACTGAAAATAATTCATACATATTTATAGTCTTTCCAAGTCTTCCCATGGATGTCGTAAGAGGCGACTTAGGAAATACAAGCTAAACAAAGCTCATAAACATCAATGAGACCTGTCCAACCCGGCCAGCGAGAAGAGTGTAGGCCAAATCCTCTGTCTACTCTTGGCCGCAATGAGGGATTTGACTCAAGTGATGTGGTGCCTCGGCTTCTCCTCGGTCTACATTATCCTTTTTATTCATTAATGCCTCTTTTGCCAGCTGCTGCAGTAATGTAGTATTTAGATATTATTAAAAAACTGCCTCCGTGGTCCAGTGGATAAGGCGTTTGCCTGTAGACCTGGGGGTCGTGAGTTCGATTCCCACGGGAAGCATACTTTGTTTAGTTGTTTCCAGTTTGGTTAAGGCATTGCAGGCATGAATCGCCTGATTGTCTGATAATTAAGATGATTCAGTGCTTCGGAAGGCACGTTAAGCCGTTTATCCCGGCTGCCATCTGGTAGTCTTAAAGGAACCACGTCAGAGGCCGTTCCGAAGAACTCGTCAGAGTTTGAACCGGTCGATTGACCATGACACCTACTCGAAATGATGATGATGATTAAAAAAGAAAGATTATACGTACTTCCGAGAATTTCAGCAATAGTCTCATGTGATACAAGGAACCCTTTCTCCAACCAGACAGTGAGGGCAATCAGATAGCAGTACCTTTGCGTCATACCGCGCCAGTGGTCGTGATACCTGAAAAAAGATATTGTTGTGATTGACGAACTTATTTCACTTTTGATAATCTTAGATCAGCGAAACTACCTACCTACCTACATTATGCTATTTATAAATTACTAGCTTTCGCCCGCGGCTCCGCCCGCGTTAATGTCGATCCCTCGGGAATAGTACTTTTTCCCGGGATAAAAGCCTTTATCTTGTAGCCTTTGTCCTTCTCCATACTCCAGAGAACTTGTATGCAAAATTTCATGATGATCGGTTCAGTAGTTACGGCGTCAAAGCGTAACAAACAAACAAATAAACAAACAAACAAACAAATAAACAAACAAACAAACTCACTTTCGCATTTATAATATTAGTTAGGACTAGCTTTCGACCGCGGCTCCGCCCGTGTCATTGTAGTACTATGTCCTTCTCCGAACTCCAGAGAACTTGCATACGTTTTCACGCTGTTCCTAATGAACCCAGTAGTTACGAAGTGAAAACCTAACAAACAAACAAACAATGAGTTTGTTTGGCATTTATAATATTAGTAAGTATAAGGAAAGGAACGAACGAACGAAAAATTAAAGAACTGCTAAATACTGCCAAAAGTGGTCACTTTTGTGGTAATTAGCAGTTCTCTTACACCATATCTAATGGGGGTATTATATCATCCTTAACACTTTCGCTGACACTGCCCGCCTGTAGACGTAATTCTATTGTTATTTCTTTTGTGTCTGGTTCAGTGTCCGTGAACGTGTTAATAGCGTCTTGGATGGCGTCATTCTTGATTGTAGCTCAGACGTAATCTAGCGCTTGCCGAGGCTAGTAGGCTATGTCAATATGTAATATATACATATAAAAGTCACAGTGGGCGATGATGAACTGATCTGCATTGCCTTACTGCTTTGGCACGAAGAGCAAAAAAAGGACAAAATGAATGAATGAATGAACAATTCTTTATTGCACCAAATAAACACACAATGGGAAAACAAAACTCACATTTGGTACAAAGGCAGAGTTATCGCTTAGCAATCTCTTCCAGTCAACCTTAAGGTCACTTATACAGGCTACAAGATTGCCAATTCTATGCTAATAATTTTTTTTTAATTTCACAAAATGTCTTTGAAATTTTCTGATGAACTATAAGATTTAGTAAGAAATAAAATAACAATACAGAGTTCATATTTGAGAAATTTTATAGATGCTGAGGAATGCCTAAGAATAACCTAACACCTGGGCGAAATCGCCGGAGCCGGGTTGCAACCGGGATGTGTGTCACAATAAAATAACAGTAAATAGAGCTATTACGCAAACAACAGCCTCCGTGGTCCAGTGGTTAAGGCGTTTGCCTGTTGACCCGGGGGTCGTGGGTTCGATTCCCACCGGAAGCATACTTTGTTTAGTTGTTTCCAGTTTGGTTAGGACATTGCAGGCTTGAATCACCTGATTGTCTGATAATAAAAATGATTCTGTGCTTCGGAAGGCACGTTAAGCTGTTGGTCCCGGCTGCCATCTGGTAGTCGTTAAAGGAACCACGTCAGAGGCCGAGAGGCGGTTCCGAAGAACTCTAACACCAGGGTGTGCATGGTCGATTGACCGTGACACCTACTCGAAATGATGATGATGATGATGACGCAAACAACGCCTCAAACGCCCGGTAAAGTAGCGAAAGCTCACTTGGAGATAGCTACATAGTCCTTCCAATAAAAAAAAAAACTGCCTTTTTCTTATCGGCCAGTACATTCTTACCGGCGATGTAGGCCGGTTTCATGCCGGTTCTTGTCAATAGGTGTTGCATTCTTGCCTTCCGGTTTCATTCTGTTCTGATCCATTCTAGGTAGAAAAGAAAAGAATCGGCAGGTGTGTGGCTTCGCTTATTGATACTTACTTATAATAGTCGGTGAGGGGCACAGTTTGTTTCAACGCTTGGTATTTGACCTGAGCTTTTGCAAACAATTCACGAGACTTCATGCATGCTTTGCCAACTGAAAAAATAAGAGAGTATTAACAAGATAACAGTTATAAATCTATGAAGAAAGGGACGCCACTATACGTTAGACACGAGAGATATCTCCAATCGCATCCCTCTCATCAGATCCGGTTAAGGATGGTATTATACCCCAAGTTAGTATCCCAAAACACAACATCGAACTTACTTTGGGGTAGGTCAATCTGTGCATGCTCATATACCTACCTATATTTATTTATTTATTATATTTTTATGTATTTATTTATTTATTATTATATAATAATAATAAATGTTTATTTCGTCAAATACAAGTTAACATAAATTAGTGTTTGAAATCTCCTTTTGGTGTACTGAGATACAAGCCCTGCTTAGTTCAGACACCAGTCTCTCCCAATCTTAATATAATATAATATAATAACCATGTGCCATGTATTCTTTTATTATGCTTAAGATTGGAGAGAAAAATAAAGATATTTATTATTTTTTATTATTGTTATCCTTTTAGGCAAACAATGCCAGTGTTATAAGGAGATTTCGCTCTTCCATAACAGTTTTTATTTATCGTTATAGAATTCTAAATTTATATTATTACTAGCTTTCGCCCGCGGCTCCGCCCGCGACAATTTAGATCCGTCGGGAATAGTACTTTTTCCCGGGATAAAAGGGAGCCTATGTTCTTCTCCATACTCCAGAGAACTTGTATGCAAAATTTAATGATGATCGGTTCAGTAGTTACGGCTTGAAAGCGTAACAAACAAACAAACAAACAAACTCACTTTCGCATTTATAATATTAGTTAGGATGATATACAACTTTAATCTACCTATAAGTATTTATATATATAAATTCAGTCATTTTATTAAGATTTATATTTGATAACATGCAAATTAGTTTAGTAACCATTTTTTAATCCATGTGAATGTAATGGACAAGTTAACATAATATGTTATATTATTATAATAATATATTATATTATTGTATGTGTTGTAAGAGCAACTCTGTGTCACTGTAGTCAAGTAATTTTAACCATTCCATAATTAATTTTTTGCAGTCATAATATTGTTTTGTGTATATATATTTAAGACCACAGCTAACGTCGTGTAGGACGCCCTTGGGCTAAATGGCGCGAAATAAATTATGCGAACAAAGTCTGGGGAAAAGATTGCTGCAATGGAAAAAGAGGTAGCATTGTACTTATGTAGTTTTATAAGTTTCTAATATGAATAGAATTCTGTTGGAATAATGTATTAGGCTGAGAATACTTACTGCCGGCGCTGTCATGGTGAATGATCTGCAAAATCGACATGATTTCACGCGAAATATGGTCGGCTTCTCGGCAAATGTTGCGTATAACCTAAAAATTTTAAACTATTTTTCAGATACCGTTCAATTTTAACAGAACATACTCTCAATATTACGTCCAATGAACATATTTGATATTAAACCTAAAATCCTAGGAAAAATCTGTAAGTAAAAAGTTTTGTGAGCGCATTGCTCGGAGTGAAAAAATTATGAAAATCTTCAAATACCTCACGCAGCTCTTGCTCGGCATCTAGTCCATTTTGGAACTTGCTAAATATCTGTTCTATATTGCTGGCAGTCATATTTTCTGTTTGAATATTTACGTTTATTTGCAAAAAATATTTACAAATTCAACAAACAACAAACAAATCAGCAAATTACTTCTTGTCTTGATTTCAGTGTTGCCACACGGCACACGGCAGATCAAGTAATCTGGATAGAACGGTCGAAAAATCTGTACAAAATCTGTATGAACACAAAACGCTAAAATCTGTAAAACTGTAATAAAATCTGTACAAAATCTGTTTAAGAAAACAATATTTATTATTTTTTGTACATATTTTTATTCATTTTAACAATCATTTTTTTATCAACTTGGAGTTTATAACAGGGTTCATCACTAAGAAGTTGTTTCGTTAAAAGAAGTCCCTCAATCGTTTCAGTGCCTAAATAGTTTCTTGTTTTTGTTTTAATTAAATTTACTGCCGAAAATATTCTTTCCACTGCGGCACTAGAATGAGGGAGACTTAGTAAAGCAGTAACAAATTGCAGAAGAGTTGGATATAAAGATTGTCCATCTAAGTCTTGTGCACACCTGACTTGATGCCAAAACAATTCTGTATCTTCTGAGCTTGATTCTAGAAGTTCGTCATTCATTCTCAATTGTCGCCACTCATTGTCCAATGTTTGTAAATGTTCTTGTCCGATTATATTAGGAAAAGCGTGTGCAATGTGAGTCAATTATGGTATACTGCGCCGTTTAACAATAATGGGATTGAGAAAGTTTAAACGTTTTGTGGTGTTATTTCCAAAATTGTAGCGGGATTTTATTTGTTTAGCTCCTTCTACTTACAAATCTAGACATCGTAGTTTAAATACATGTACATCCTTTGGATTCAAATTAGGAGCAGTAGACAACGATACAGCAACATTCGCGCCAAGATAAAGATCATCAATTGGTTTGTAGTGTCGTGGGTTATCATGCTGGACATTGTGGAGCTCAGTCTCAGATAAATATGAGCTATTCATATAGCAATCCAGGAATGATTTAAATATGCGGCACAAATGCTCATGAATCGATCGAATTTGTGGCTTTTCGGACTGCTTGTTTAAATTTAGTAAAAAATCCAAAGAAAATTCAAGAAACTCCAAGTACATTTTGTTGTACGGGTTGTTCAGCATATGTAAAATAGAATCCGCTGAGTTTAAACGATCTGTCGTCACAGCATCAATAAAAAACAACTTGAGTGCTTCATATTGCTCTAGAATCCGCACTACCGCACTACGAAGTGAGAGCCAACGTGTTTGGCATGGATGCAGGATTTTATGGGGCTTAAGTGCAAGAAACTCTTGAAATTCCTTTCTGTTCGTTTCGGACTCGTACTGATATAATTGTATACATCCCTTACAAGGCCTTCAGGTTCACGCGGTAATTTTGTGCATGCATAGGAAGCGCATAATGCGAATGAGTGGCAAATGCATTTTACAACATACAAATGGGGAATATCTTGTAATAATCTGCTTGCTACAGAATTATGCTGACCCATCATAGCATTAGCTCCGTCGCCGTCGGCGGCAAATCCAACCAAATTGTCTTTATATGGAATATCATTATCTGTAAATAATTTTATTAGATGTTCGTAAAGTTTTTCGCCTGTTGCATCTTGAACGGGTATTAGTGCAAAGAACGCATCTTTAATTTTTTTGTTTCTATAATATCTAACAACAATGCATAAAAGCTTGACACATCCTCTGTTCGTACTTTCATCAATGAGCAGTGACGCTAATAGAACTTCACCTGTTTTTACATCATCAGCAATCGTACCTTTTTAAAAAAAAGCTGTGACTGGTTTTTGAATGGCAGAAGATCCAGGAATTGAGTTTAGGTGTTTAGTTGTTTTCATATGTCGCACAAGATCATTTTTCCCCCACCACCGATTGCAAGGTCTGATAAACAAAATTTACAGTATGCTTAATCTTCTCCCTTTTTACTTATTGCTAACCACGATTTAAAACTGCTTTCTTCCAGCCAAGTCTGATTAAAACGCTGCGTATTCCGTGACTTTTTCGCGAGCATATTAACAAGTTAATTACTTCACACTAAGAGTGATCAATTTAATTTTTTTTAGAATGCAGCACTGCACACACAAGTCACAACACAAAATCGACAAGAAAGTTAAGAAATCTTAGCGTAAATACGACTCGCGATACTCGACGAGAACTAGAAGTTAAAACTCCAACCAAACAAATCGTTTCAAGCTGTGCGTTCACTGGACCAGAATCGGAGCGGACGGAGCGGCCGGAGCGGCCGGATTTTCAAAATGCCGGTGGGGTGCGTTCACTGCATTAGGATTCTGGACCGGCATTTTTCGATCAATCGTCATAGCTTGCACGTGCTTAGCGTTATGGCGGATAGTGACGAGGACATATTTGTTATTAGCTGTATTTTGTCAGAAGAGGAGGAGAGAAAAAAAAGAAAAGAAAGATATGGGTGCATAATATTAACACTAAAAGACTTCTCTATGGAGAGTTTCACACGTGATCAATTGCTCATAATATGTAACCTAAGCCAAATGATGATTCTGACAATACATTTTCTCAGATATGATTGACTATAGAAATGATTTTTTGTTTTTATTCATATTAATTAAATAACAAGTTATACACAAAATAAAATTAATCAAAAATGCCACCCTGAATTGTGCCTGGCTCAAAGGTACCCATAATACTAGCTGCGTTTCCCCTTTGGATAGCTATGGATATCCTTTGAACCAGGTACCACTCAGAGCGGTAGTCATACCCACGGTCCCTAAAGCGACGTCCGATCTCCCAAATAAAGTCCTTGGCTTCCGGGCACCACGGGCCGGCTGTCTCAACACCAACCGGCACGAATTCATAGTTGGAGGACAGCACCGAATATTTTGTCATTTTTTGAGCCGCCGCTGCTTTAGCTGCAGCCCCCGGCAGCCGTGAAGTGTTTGCGAGATAAGTAGCCGCAAAGGTGCTTACACAAGTTGCGTCCCATAAAAAAAGAAATGAATTTTATCATTATCATCATCATCATCAGGTCTTTTTAGTCTCCACAGGAGACTAAAAAGAGTTAATGAATTGTATGGCTAAAGGCAATTGTAACTGTGTGTGAATTTTACTTTCTGCGATAAAATGATTCTCCTTTTTAATTATTATGGCTATTAAGTTTATGTCATGGGATGACTAGCTATAAATTTAAAAGTTATGGATGATCTAAATCGAATTCCTACGAAATTAGGTTTCTACCATCCGCTGTTATTCATAATAATATTCCAATATAAAAAGTTCTACCATAAGGGGTAGATCTTGTTATGAACGGCAACACTGACGACTGCCGATGCCGGTGACGTCACCGGCAGAAATTCTGGTCTCCGGCACGGAAATGCCGATGCAGTGCACGCAGCGCCATACAAATCCATACAAAGCTACAAATCCGTCCGCTCCGTCCACTTCGATTCCGGTCCAGTGCACGCACAGCTTTATTCTGCCATTCCGTTCATTCATTTGTACTGCAGGGATTCCCCGAAATTTATGTTTGAAATGAAACATAAGTTTTGGGGAATCCCTTCAGTTCGCTATGAATGTTGCCAGGGACAAAGATTTACACAGAACGCAGGGAAAAAAATGTTGAAGGCAATAAATAAACACTAAATTATTATACACTAAAAAAAAAATTACGAAAATTGTAAAAATTACGAAAATCTGTATAAAAGTTATGCTAAATCTGTAATCTGTATTGGTGATGAAAAATCTGTATATATGGCAACACTGCTTGATTTGGCAATTCGTTTTGACATTATGTTATGGCAAATCAAATAGTGTTGCAACTGCGAACTTCATTTCATAAGTAATCGATGGATTTTGATTGAGAGGGAGAGTTAAGCTTATTAGGGTTCCGTGCTCAAACGGTAAAAACGGGACGCTATGAATATGGCTCCGCTGTATATCTTTTAGTAAGCGTTGTCTTAAGGTGTCGAAGATCAAAAACTTTTAAGGGCGAACGCTAAAACTCGCGCGGGCGCACGCTCGCGTGTCTATAATGAAAAATAGTATGAACAGCGCAGGAGCAGGCGACGGATCGTAACACGCGCGGCGGGTGCACGCGACGGGCGTCCGCTCGCGGATTTGTTTCTACAAACCAGTCGAGCGCCGCTGGATGCCACGGTCACAAGCGTCCATAGGTAATCCATGGTAATCTACTCGACGCAACTGTACACGCTCGAGATCAAAATTATACTAGCAGCGCTAAATGAGACAGGACAGGTGCCCCGCTTGCGGATTTGTGGCCTGCGGCGGACTTCCGACGCGTGTACCCGAGTCCGCAAACCCCCTAAAAAACAATTTATCTCGTGTGAAATTCAAGCTATGGCATACAGATAGAAGTTTCACTATAAAGTAACAAATTTCATATTTTAGAAATCTACGTAGAATTAATTTTCATTAAAGTAAGAATTAAAACAACAGCCTAATTAATACATAACATTTATTGCACAACTAATTAACCAGGGGGCCATTGCAGCTGGCGACCTCCAAGAATGTGAATGTGTAAATGGTAAACGCTTTGTGCGCCGTTCTTGCCGTCGTTGATGACTAGGCGGAAGCCGCTCTTATCCAAGCCTTCTTTCGCAGCGACTTTGCGCGCGGCAATTAATAGGTGGCCTGGAAAAATAGAAGAATAGATTATCAATCATCGCGACATCAGCGACATAGTGGGGAGGGCCGCGCTATGTAAGAAAGCCGAATGAAATATGAGGGATTTGTTATGTATTATGTATGAATGAGTCTAAAGGAAAAAAGAATTCACAGTTATGGTGCGGGCGGTGGCGGGTTGTTGCAATCGAAATCGTTTACCTATACTATACGCAAACGGGGTATTATTTTTTAAAAGTGTGACACTCGTCTTCGATCGATTTTTGTATGGAAAAATCGCGTTAGCGTTGTTTTTGTGATCTTACGTAAGAAAGATCAATACCTCCTCCCTAGACAGTTTTATTATTCTTACAACGGTAAGAAAAAAAAAGACGGTCGAACCCCCTCCCCCTAAATCGACTTACTTTAGCAATTGCTTTAGTTCCAAAAAGTATATCTAAATATGTATACCGCGACTTCGTCCACGTGGTTTTCGGTTTTATCACACACTATCGGCCCCCGGACCCTGAAGCAGCTTTGAGAGGATGTAATTGGAAACATGCGTAGATGTCAGCCTTCAATACATAGTTTTTCGCAGCGGTAGCCCAATAATCAATTCAGGCAAACTTTTGTCACGTTACATAGTTCAAAGTTTGTCAAGTTATGAACTTTCGGTTCTATTGGAGGAAGATTTTTTTAAAGTCGGTCTAGATAGTAAATCCATTCCAAACAAACACAGAAATCTTCTCTTAGTCTAGCTAGATAGGTTATGATTTGCGTACCTAGCAGCTTCTCGTCTTCATCATCAGCCTTTGATAGCTGAGCGATTGGCTTCCGAGGGATGACCAGAATATGCGTGGGCGCTTGAGGATTTACATCATGGAATGCCACGCACTAAAAGAGAATTAAAAAATAAAAATAAATTTACCAAACGGAAAATACATAATTATGGGTAAATTTAATTTATATTTGCTGGCAACACAATACGCGACAGCTGCTGTCAAAAAGTAGCGATTATATCCTCTTTGGTCAAAAATGAAAAAAGTAACCTAAACGTGTACAAATTATAGTTTATTTTAGCATTTATTTCATTAAATACTAAGACATAACTTTGCTTTTACATATAAATAACAAACAAAACTATCCAATAGCCCCTAGGAATCCTATTGTATGACGAAACAGCTGATTGATAGGATCACCGGACATCAAAATACAACGCAAATACTTTGAATATATATTTGTTTATTACCTCATCGTCTTCATAGACGAATTTGGCCGGTATTTCCTTCCTCAGAATCTTCCCGAAGATAGTATCGCCGCCAGCAATGGCGGATTGCGCCTTCTTCACTTCGTCAGCCATATTTTTGTGGCAAAACAAAATTACCTACTTTTTTTATGACTATGAAACGTTCCGTTTCAAGCAGAAAAATTCACAGAGCTAGGTACGCAAGCAAAACGGTTTCAAGCTGTGGCGTACGTACACATAGAATAAACTATAAACACAGCAACACGGCATCCGAACCGGCATAGATGTTATGTACTTAATGAAGATTGACAAATGAGATTTATTGCATATAGGTATATTATTATATTGCCAGCGTGGAGAGTGTAGGCCAAATCCTCTGGCTGCTCTGGCTAAGTATGGCTCTAGTAGTACAGAGAGGGCCGTGCTCCTGTAGTGAAGACTAAAAAGGACCTG
Source organism: Elegia similella (assembly GCA_947532085.1). NCBI lineage: Eukaryota > Metazoa > Arthropoda > Insecta > Lepidoptera > Pyralidae > Elegia > Elegia similella. The sequence goes on from OX383953.1 coordinate 8,217,882, forward strand.
ATGATAATGATATTATTATATATTTATTTATCTGAAAATCGCATTTTAACATTCATTTTAAAGTCTTTTGTGATTAAATTGGTAAGAGTTAAAAATACAATCCCATTAATATATTTGTAACTTACAACTGTAGTACCTATCTCTTAATACAAATGAAATGATGTTGCCATGGAGATAAGATAATGATGTTGCCTTTCATATTTTGAGAACCAGAAGCACAGCCACACTGTTTCCCACATTTTTTAAAACCGTTTGTCTCGAGGTTATTTAGACACACAACCTATCCTAATCCTAAGATGCGAAAGAGTGTTTGTTTGTTACACCTTCACGCCCAACCGATTGTCGAGAAATTTTGCATTACCCTTTGTCTGGTGTACGGAAAAGGTCATAGTGTACATTTTATCCCGGGAAAAAGTACCTACAGTTCCCGAAGGATCGACATCGACGCGGGCGCATTTGTATGGAAGGGAAGGATTTGCCGCTATATTTATATTTATGAAAGTACATTGATGTCAACAAGCGAAGGCTATTATTAGTTTATTTATTGCGTAGTAATAGTCTTTACGTGATACTGTGTATGTACCTATATAAGTAATAGTAGGTAAACGCTCGGAATCAACACAGAGCCAGTCTCACAGAACAATACTGCGAATCAACTCCGCACTGAGAGCATGTCTGTTGCTTCAGCACTCGCCCGCTAGCAAATACTTAATTTCTCTCTTTCTTTCACACTACATTGTCCTACGCACTCTACTGTTGTGCCTTTCTCCATTCACCTTCGTTAAAAACCGCTTGTTGCACACTCACTGTAAGTATATCAAAAACCTAAATTGCTAAACTGGTTACCCCGATTATTAAACTAAAATCCTTAAATTAAAAAATAATAATCAACATTTATTTATAATCATATAAAAAATAATTACCTCACTTAGGTAAACTAAAATGATAATTTTAAAATAATTTTAATTAAAGTTTGGATATTACTTATTAACAATTACACAAAAATTCATGAACTGAAAGATGAATCTTCCATATCTTAAGATTGTACTATTTAGGTAGTTGGAATACTTTTTTGGTTCCTGTGGAATGAAATTAACATAATCTTTTCCCACTAAAATTTAGTAAAACTATAATCTGCTTGCTAGGCTAGTCGGCCACAGCATATGCATCAGAGATCTTCCAAAGACATGAAGCGCTACCAGTCTCTTCGTGCGATGGTTCTCATCCACCAAAGTGTGGAAACCGCTTCGATCCAGGCCTCTTTCTCCTGCTATCCTCTTGGCTACTAGCAGCATGTGGCCTGAAATGAAGGACATGTTAGATGCTTTAGAAGAGCTTGAATAGTCTGATAGACTATTCAACTGTAATGTAATATGATATGTAATGGCCAGCACTAGCAGTGCTGGCCATTACATATCTAATATCTAACATCTAACGGTTTGACAAGTTTATTCACACAAAAAAATATAAAACATAAAGTAATAAATAAATCCTAAAAAAAAAAAATTATTCAAAAATGCCACCCCGAATTGTACCTGGCTCTAATATCTTATTTTTAAATTTTTGACTAGGTATATTTGTAGGTATTTCCTCGTCTGCTTCTGTGGCGTTTTATCCAACTGACATTTTATATTTTCCATAAACTGTCTTTGCTGCCGCTTCGATTCGAAAATGAGATTAAGGGAATGGGTGAAACCCTGGCAAATTACTTACATCAATGGGTCACGGGCCACGGGCCTGTGCTTACCAAAAAAAAACACCTTGAGTATGCATCAATTATTTTTAACTACTAGCGTTTGGCTCGCCACTCACAAAGTTTATACAATAAATCTTGATCGGTTCAGTAGTAACAAACAAAACTTACTTTCGCGTTTAAAAATATTTAGACAGAATGTGTACGCCATACAAGGCTTTCAATTTCACTGCATCTAAATACAACCCACAGACATATGAGGAGTTAGCAAATACAACATATGAGATTTTTGGCGTGTCTAACTTACCTACTTACTTTTCGTTTTGCATTAGCATACATACATTTTAAGTTTTTTGTAGGTACATCTATTGGTATTATAGGTACCTATGTACCTACGTGTTAAACATACAAAATAATAAAACACTACAATACTAATTTCAAACAACTTTATTCTATCCAAACGGCCACAGCATTTGTCTCCCGCCAAAGACTTGAACATGGAATCTCTCCGTCTGTCCGCCGTGCTTACCCTCGTTCATCACTACCCTGAATCCTTCACTGAGATCCAAAGTTTTTGCCACTTGACGGCTGACGAGCAACAGATGACCTGCATTTGTAATTGCTTTAAGCCTGGCCACGTGTCCGCGGCATGTGAAAATTACATAGTTAATTTAATCAAAGCAGTAATTCAGTAATGCTTTGGTTTCCTCCATTGCGGTGCCGCACTTGACGTCAAATTTGACGTCTTGAAATATATATCTACGTAAAAAAGAAAGTTGTACGGGTTTCTCTTTTACACATACAGCGTGTATATTGAATATTGACCCTTGAAATTCTCTTAAAGGGGCGAACCAGCACATCAACATAAACAACTTTTCCTAAATGCCTTTTTTTTCAGTTCCTAGCTTTGGTCCCATAGGAAAAGTTATTCATATTGTCTGGCTGAGTCGCTCCTATAAGGGAATGGCGAGGGTACAATTACACGCTGTATAGGTCTATCCTGCCTACTCGAATGGACAAACAAGTGTCGCACCGCAATGGAGGAAACCAAGGCATTACTAAACGTGATAACTGATTATAAATGTATTACTATTAAATAAGATACGTTTAGTGACTTTATATTAAGTTGTTATTCGTCTAGTCTTAGCTATCCTTTTTTACCATTTTTTAAGGACATCCTGTTTAGTGGAACGGTGCAGGAAATATAGGTTTATTTGTACATTGTCAGTATATGTAATACTGATACGTGTTACTTATTTCCATAAGACGGGCCGTATGCCGATTTGCCTATATTTTAATACGAAAAAGGTATTTATTTAAGTACCTAATAATTTCTCGTCTGCTTCTGTGGCGTCGCACAACCTTGGAATGGTCTTCCTGGGCACCACTAGGAAGTGGACTGGAGCTTGCTTGTCCTCAGCCTCGAACGCTACACACTGAAATATATTAAGAAAAATAAACAACATGAATAAGAAAGACTTATTTATCTATGACAAGAAGATAAATGAAGGGCCTTCTGTCCCTTTATTAATCAAGAGATACGAACAACTTTTATTATGGAGCCAACCAGCAACCAAACAAAACAAACTTAAAAATACTTAAGTACATATATATCTCTCAAAAACAACGTAAAAAATTAAAAACAAAAAAACATTTTTTTAATATAAATTACTTTTTAATTTTGCGGATATATATTTTATTATAGATTCCGATTTCGTTATTGCCAGGGAGTTCAAAATCACCCTGTATAGGGGCCTAAGGGCGGTCTTTGTTATTGTATTATTTTGTAAGGAACAGCTGATATTTAATTTTTAGCATTCAAACCTGCTCATCATCATCATTAATATTATATGTATGTGCAGGGTTGGAGGCATGGGGGCGGCGAATAGCACGATCGATTTGCAGCCCCCTCTCCCCCAGATTTTAGGCTGAGATCTACAACCCCTGCCTGAATTTACTTGCATCATTCTCTCTAGGGCTTCTTACACAAAAGTACCTATTGTACCATAATCCCATCAACAAATATAATAAGTACTTAATTGGATCAAGTTTTCGTATGCATCAGTTGATAGTAAATATAAAAAAACTTTGTTTGAAGATTTGTAGTGCTACTACTGTCAAAATTAAAGTACTTTTAATTAAAAAAAAATAACCTATTCGGACAAAAAACACAAACCACAAGACTCACCTGTTCATCCTGATAAAGAAATTCTCCGTGAGTTTTGCCGCCAAAAATCACAACCGTGTTCTGTTCCACAGCCGCCATTTTTAATAAAAATCATAAGTTGTATATCTACGCAGTGGTTTTACTACAATAACATTTATTTCAATTAACACGAGAGTATAACCTATTAGTCGTTTATCAATTCGAACACTACTGATAGATAACATATGTTATGGAGGTAACCTACCTATTATCAGGTGTGAGTCACATGTTTATGTGACGCGTTTATTGACTTATACACTGCACTACACATAAACATAAATAGCATGTCCCAAATTGGCATAGTAATGAGGAATGTGTAAAATAAATTAGGCAGTTGCCTTTTGCCTGTAGATCTAGTTGAAAGAACGCAATATTCGCAACAACTATAGTTGAGACTAAACAAAGCATAAAAATGCCGGATTATTTAAGTAATTAAATGGATGTAAAAACAAAAAATGTAGTCTTATGGGACTAATGCTGGGAACTCGAAAAAACATTTTCATACAAAAGTGTTCAGCCGGCCCGGCAATTAGTATGAAGATGTCAATAAAGATTGAGTTCCCAGCATTGGTCCCGTAGAAAAAGTTATTCATTTTGACGGGCTGAGTCACCCCTTCACGGGAACGATGGTTAAGTTACACACTGAGGACGCTTTTTATCGCAGATTGTGTACCTATCTCGTTTTTATCGCGAAGATGCTTTAGAAAGAACACTAAGTCCCGGTTGTTATAGCTAGATGGCGGTGGTTAAGCTGTCAGACAATACCAGTGTTTGTTGCTAGTTAGTCTGATTTTATAGTGACGCGTTTGAATAGCGCCGTCTAGACGCGCGCGCTTGCATTACACTAGATAATAGTCTCCTTTCATAGTTACCTACACAGTTGTCTAAAAAGTTTGAGGGCACTCTGCCCTCGCCTTAAACGCCCGGAGCTAGCTACAGTCTTTCAAAAAAAAAAAAATACCTACGCAGTTGAATGAGCTCAATAATCAATATACAATGCTTTACGACGTCGCTGTTGCACTATTTTCCATAGAAAATAAAACAACTTATCCTGTTATTAAATGTGTCCAAATGTGTCCAAATGATGACGACTATAGACAACTGTACATTGCAACGAAACGCGCGATACTAGAACTTGTTTCAAAACGCACGCCGGTCAAGCGCGCGCTGTTGAACCACGCTGGTCAAACGCGCGTCTTGCCGGCGCCACTCTAAAATCAGCCTAAGGCTGTTCATACCTGTGTTTGCCCCATACACAACGAAAGACCACATACACAACGAAAGATACAGGATGAGCGTTACTATAAAATAAAAATAAAAGAAAGTTATATCCAACATAATATTTTATATTATTAATCGTAACATGCATTTACAGCACATATACAATGCAATCACAGTCTTTACAATGTTAAAATGGACTAACTATTACCTATAAACAGAAAGGCGAAATAATATTTAAAGGGCATATTCAGTGCATGACATCGAACAACATTCCTTTGAAAGGGAATATAAAAAAAATCCATAGAGATCAATTATCTTTACATAACTATTATAAAATGAAATCAGTTCCGCTGTCTGTTCGCTTAGATCTTTTAAACTATTTAACAGATTTTAATGCAGATTTCAGCAATCATCATCATCAGGTTCTTTGTAGTCTCCACTTCAGGAGCACGACCCTCTCTGTACTACTAGGGCCATACTTGGCCAGAGCAGCCAGAGGACTTGGCCTACACTCTCCACGCTGGCCAGACGGGTTGGAGATTTTAGCAATAGATAAAGTGAATCAAGAGGAAGGTTTATATGTATAATTTACAGTACCATATTAGTATCTACACTGCACCCTGCGAAGCTGGGGCGGGTTGGTAGTTCTGTATAAGGCATGGTTTTTCTTTTCATATTTAAGTAATACCAGATCTATAACTATATATGACTCATGTACAATCGACACATAACTTATGCACACGCATTAGATTTCAAGTACATCCTTCGCAACAACGAGGTGAGATGGGAGACAAATGCCTAATTCAATGCTTAATAAATTAAATAATAACTATAATTCAAACTAAACAGCACGAAAATGCCGGATGATTTAAGTATTTCTATGGGATGCTAAAAGTAATGTTTGCAACCACCACCAAGCTGTTCACGAGATACAGCCTCATGATAAACCATAAACGAACAGACAGACAGACAGCGGAGCCATATTAATAGGGTCCCGTTTTTACACTTTGGGTACGGAACCCTAGAAACAAGCATATTTTTTTTTATGAAAAAAACAGAACCCTGACTATTAGTTCAGTACAATACAACGAACCTGTACAATCCACAGATGCAGTGGTAACTTCAAAGAAAAAAAAATTATATAGGTTATTTTTACTCCTATTTGCACAGTTGGCAAGTCATTTAGGGGTGAGACTTACACAAAATTACAGCAAGAACACTTAACTCAGACCGTATCTAAAGAATGCGGGGGCAGGGGGTTTTACAAATAGGGGAAAATGCTGCTCTTGACCTTAGACTAACCCAGAGGGTAAAGACCAGATGTACGATAAAGCGAGCTTGTCTAGAAGATGCTTTTATTATATGCTATACTTATTTATAATTCCCTTGCCATACACACGCTGCCTTTTATGTCATTCCCCCTTCCCCCTCTTTATGACATGATTTGAGGTAAACGCTCTAGCGGTAGTTACTTACTTTTATCTACTGGCTCTTTAGGATAAATTAAGTATATTTTACTAAAATAAATAAATGTTAAGACACACAAAATCAAATGTTAATAGAAGGCTAGTATAAAATGCAATTTTAAATATTTATTCTGATAAATGTGATGTATTGTTGTAAAAAAGATAAAGATATAGGAACCTTTGAAACAAAAGGACAGGGTCGAAAACGCGTGAGGTCTGATGTTGCATGCGTTCATAGGCTACGATAACCGCTTTCCATTAGTTGGCTTTTTGCCTACTTCATTATTTACAAGAAGGGTTCCGTATCATTATCGATCATATATATACATCGTTTATAATTATTAAATAAAAATAATATTATATGATGTAACTAAAAATGTATGCTTGTCGCAATTTTTCTTTATCTGTGCTATAATCATGGATCTAAGATAATGCGTTGCTTCGTACCAAATTTCACGATTCTCGGGATGTACCCTGTAGGTTTTGATTCCCTTGCGAATGTCGAAAATTGGCGACATAAACGGCTGTATATTTTAATTGCGTTGGCTTAGAAATTACATTTTTTTCACAGCTCCAAGGGAGAGTCGACCTGAGTATTTAATATGAATTTCAGCTTAATTCCTCCATGCGTTCCTGAAAAAATGGTCTTGATAGACGGAGAACAAAGTGGTTATTATAAGAGTTCCATTTCTTTCCTTTTGAGGTAAGGAACCCTAAAAACCCTAACACTGTAATGTTTATAATGTTAAATTAATAATAAATGGATTATTATTATTATCATAATATTACTATATACATAATAATTTTACAAAATATTAGATATGTATCGTTCGTTTTACAATACGTACACGGTGGCGTTAACTATGCCGATGATATATCGATCGAGCGATCACTTACGCGTTGGTTTTTAGCATTGCGGTGCCGCACTCCAAGCAGGACAGCACCTGTATAATCCTTCATATATAAAAAAAGGATTCAGCTAATAAACCGATCTTGATGAAATTTAAATGGAACCAATCAGGATGCATATCCTTTCGAATAAAAAATATTTTTTGAAATCTGTCCATAAATTACGGAGTTATGGGGTAAAATAAATATAAATAACTCCTTTTTTTTTAATTCGGTTAAAAAGAGAAAGTTGAAAGGGCTTCTCTTTTACGTAAATAGGGCTGTCCTGCCGGCCTATTTGCTAACTCCGTGACCAACGTTTTGATAGTCACTTCAAAATTCATTGCGGGTTTCCTATGATTGACTATTTTATTAAAGATATTTAAAAAGTAATGTACTTTGAAATGACTATCAAACTGTTGCACACTGAGTTAGCAAATAGGCCGGCTGCTCGGAGTGTGGCAGCGGCACCGCAATGGTAGAAACCAAGGCATAAGTAACCAGACGAGCACGGGTCTTTGGGGGGTTGCTTTCGGCATAGGTGGCGCATACGCATACTTATAAGAATTATATAAGATAATTTATTATAAAATAATAGCTATTATATACAGCTTAAATTTAAATTAATAAAAATCATTATAATTTTTATGAGTTAGGACGACCTTAATCTATTTCTCACTTTGCTGTGCATTTTTGACAATATTATTCAAACTACTTAAATCTTAACATTAAATAAGCAACATTGGCTATATATTTTTATAATTATAGCTATTGTTGTATTAGTGGTAATTGTGATGAGAATGGGTTTTATTATTATAAAAATAAAATAAAAGTCCACTATTATTCTGATTTCCATACAATATTAAAATTGCGAAATCAAATCTAGCTCCGTGGCGCAGCGATCAATACGCCAGCCTGCGACACGAGAGTGCCCGGGTTCGATCCCCGGCCAGGTCAAAATGGAAGATGATCTTTTTCAGATTGGCCTGGGTCTTGGATGTTTATCTATATATGTATGTTTATATATATATGTTATAAAGTATAGTATCGTTGAGTTAGTAATCCATAACACAAGTCTCGAACTAACTTTGGGGCTACCTCAATCTGTGTGATTTGGCCGTATATATTTATTTATTTATTTAAATCTGTATAGCTGTTACTATAAAGCTTCTGAACCAATTCAGTATTATTTTGTATTTTCATGAAAAAACATGATCAATTTAAAGGACTGAAATTCTTTAAAATTTAATTCATATTGCTAGACCAATAATCAACAAATATTATTATATACAATTGTTATTAACTGTGCCTTGTTGCTTTATCAAAGAAGTCAAAACTCTGTCAAACAGTCAAGTCAGTCAAACTGTCAGTCAAACCGCTGCTTTATCAAAGAAGTAAAAATTTATACTTGATACTGTCTCATTACGTCACGCGTGATAGCCATAAATAAATAAAAAAAACGAAGGGTTCCGTACCGTTATCTATAAAAACGGCAAAAAAATCATGTCTGTTGTATGGGAGCCCCCTTAAATATATATTTTCTTCAATTTTTTAGTATTTGTTGTTATAGCGGCAATAGGAATACATCATCTGTGAAAATTTTAACTGCCAACATAACGTTTCATGAGATTCAGCCTGGTGACAGACAGACGGACAGCGGAGCGATAATAATAGGGTCCCATTTTTACCCTTTGGGTACGGAACCTAAAAAAATGGGACGGGAAAAATAAGTCACATGATTCACATATACAGCGTGATTTTGAACCCCCTAGCTATATTGAAATCTGGGAATCAGAATCCCTAATGGAAAACAGAATTGCAAGAAAAAAAGGTAAAAAACTAAAAAATAAATTTAACCTTCCATAGAAATTCGTCCAGCTGATCGGCGACTTTGTATGGGAAACCTAATTTTCTTTTTAGTTTTTACCTTTTTTCTTGCAATCCTGTGTTCCATTAGGGATTCTGATTCCCAGATTTCAATATAGCTAGGGGGTTCAAAATCACATTGTATATGATAAAAAAGCATTTTTTTTTAATTTTGGTTAATATAGGTACCAATACCGATATCCGTATTAAAGAATATATTGCTGACATATAAAATAGTCGCTCACCAAGTCTGCAGTCTGTGAACATGCTCTGGACTAACCCAACCACTATAAACGTTTTGATAATCCTCAAGTCCTTGCAAAAGAAAACAGATACATTCCAAGAATGCTCTGAATTCAGATATAAAAGTTACAGACCTCCCTGACCTATTATGTAACAAGACTCTACTGGTTTTATAGGAGATTTTTTAATATCAGCCTAGAATACTTAATGCTGGCGTTTTTACTATTTAGGGGAATTTGAAATAATAAAATAATACACTAAATTTAAATTCGAATCGAATGAGATCATAGGAACCACAGATTTAAAAAAAAATTGCGTCATGGTAGGAACTAATAGAGATTCGTTCCTATCGGGTTCTCCAACGTCAATTATCAGTTTTGGAAAAGCTGCCTTTGGTAAAAGAAACTAGATTTTGGAATAATATAAGCTTGTCACTATTATTACGATTTAGATTTGGTGGTATACAATAAACGTAACTGTGGTAATCGTATTTTGCCATACCAAAAACATTATACTGAGCAAAACAGGTTTAAAATATCAAAATAAGTGTTACAGAAATAATTATGTCCTTTATAATTTTGAATCCGTGCGTTTTAGGATACTAAAAAAATAACAAGATAGAATACAAAAAGGCAAAAAAAGTGCAATAAATGTGTTATAGCTACTACAAGTAGTCTCAAAGAGGTCTGCTCGGCCTCTTTGAGACTACTGTGTATAATGTAAAATATTATCATTGCACACTCGATCGCTAACATAATATGTTCCAAAAAATAATAATATACCTATATAATAAAAAATTGTAATCATAATTAGAAATAAAAAAAAGAAGATAAATGAAGAAATTAGATGATAAATGATAAAGATAGATGATAAAATAAAAAAGCCCTTTAGGCGAGTAGGCGACCAATACTGTTGAAAAGAGTTTCTTTTGGCGTTTCTTCTCTGCAGTGGTCGGTTCCGAAACGCTAGTAGTCTGTAGCTTTTGCACATTGAGTAATAATATAAATATGACTAATTTAGATCTTTTAAAATGTGATATGACGTGAAAAAGTGCCTGCTAAGGCCTATTTTCTGAATGAAAGGTTTGATTTTGATTTTTGATTTACATAAGATTTGAAATCCAAAAACAAAAGGACTCGTGCTTTCTCGCTCATAACACTTGTACGGTGCGGCGCTGCAGCGAACTCCAGACATGGCGCCTACGTATCAGCCAATAGCGAACAGATACTTTCGCGCCGTGCAAAAAAAATTTTTCTGCGCAGGTACATCAGTGTAAGTTATAAAAGGGGAGTACTATAACATGTAATGTAGAAAATGATATGGTTTTAGGTGTGGTAACGTAACTGCGGTAATCGTATGCCTTTTATTTATTAGCACACACACAGAATTTATAGGAGTAGTGAGAGAAAGGAAGATACAGCGTAACAAATCTTTTTTTTACATATTTTTGGACTTCAAATCTTATGTAGTAGCTATAACCACGGAGCATATAACACATTATTGCACTTTTTTGCCTTTTGTATTTTATCTTTTTATTTTTTTAATATACTATAATGCACGTACTTCTTCTTCTTTTCGAGTCGTAATGTCTTTATAATTACAACAATTTTGCCCAGTATGTGGCCACGGCCACTGCCCTGTCGTTTGCCTCCTCTAGATCCTTTTGTGTGCAGTGAATGGGGCATTTAGGGCACGTCAAAAGGTGGCTCATTGACTGAACATTGCCGCAATCGCATGTGCTATTGCCCGAAAAACCCCACCTAACCCGGTTTTCTCGGCAATTCCCTACACCAGCCCGGAGGCGGTTCAACGACCTCCACACTGCCCAGGGAAGATTGCTACCCGGTGGAAGTTTTTCGGCTAGCGGTGAGGAGGATGGTGATTGTGGGTACAGGCTTGTCCCACTGCTTTAATCTGGCCTTAGGAGCTTCTTAGGGTGCAATTTCAGATTGCCTGAGGAAGCTGTTACGGCTCTTCAGTCGTGATGGTGGTGGATTATGACCGTAAAGCGAATGTCTGAGGTCCCGCGCCTGCCTGTACTTTTCCACGGCACAGGCAACACTACGTCTTACACTTGGGGGAGCAATACCAGACAGGGAGTACAAGTGGTACAATGGTGTAGGCTTCAGGGTACCTGTCATTATACGGCAGGAGGAATTAAGGGCAACACATGCAATGCACGTACTCAAAAACACCATTATAAGGATACACATTCATAAGGGTTACACATTAAATCTATTAAATAATTGTTACTGTAACACTTATTTGGGTGTTTTAAACCGGTTTTGCTCTTAACACTTATAAAAGTGTAACAAATATAATGTTTACAGAAACATGATATTTGTTACACTTTTATAAGTGTTTTTTATTACCAACCTGTTAGAAAACTGTTTTTACATTTTTCTATGTACGTGTTCGTATCCGTATAGGCATTGCTCAGGCAAGTGTGCGTGAGCTGTCGCATAGTTATGCCAATGTAAACCTTATTGGCTGTAACAGTTATTAACACTTTTTTTTGTTTTTCGAGCCATCATGTGTCCCCCTGCTGGGCAAAGGCCTCCCTCCACTTCTTCCATTCAGTCCGGTCCTGCGTTATTAAAACTTATGAACCGGTATTTTTGAAACAGATTAAAAGTGTTACTATTTTTGTTTTACTTTTAAAACAGAAATAAAAATGTTCAAATCACTCTATTCGGTAAAGTCTCTGCTATAATGTCCTTTGCACATTCAGTTATTTTTTAAATTCTTGTCTTATTATATGAATATCCTAAATAATTCATTTTAAAGTTCTTCAACCAGTATTCTGCTGGAGAAACGGAGTGGAGTTTGATAAAGCCTCCAGGGAAACGATAGAGTTCTCCTGGCACTGTTCACTGTGTAATGTTTTTTAAGTAATTTCACTACAGTATCGTCATTCATCATCATCTCGGCCGCAAGAAGTCCACTGCTGGACAGGCCTCTTCTAGGGATTTCCAAAATGACCTATTGGAGGCCTGCATCCAGCGTTTTCTTGCGACCTTCGTCAGGTCCGACCACCTACCGGCCTATTTGCTTTGTGTACAACATTTGATAGTCACTCAAAATACATTGCCGCTTTCGTATGATCGACTATTTTTATTTAGGACATAAATCGTTATGTATTTTGAAATGAATATCAAAACGTCGGCGGGTGTCCGACGCTGCGCTTGCCACAGTAAAACTGTACTTTTTCCAATTCCAGTTCTTCAATTACACTTTGACAAATACGTATTTAGAATCACGTAGTTCACTTTACTGCACACCACATTTGTTACAGTCTTCACTTTACCGCAGTAACACTGCCCTGCCGGGCCTCACTGCCCTGACAGTCAGTCGCTAGTCCCATGAGGGATCGTATTTCTCCCACTTGAAGCTAGGCACCAAGTAGACCCTTCGTCCTCGGTAGAAGCAGGACACGACGCCTCGATACGCCGTCCGGGGGACACCGCTCTGAAATAATAGTATCAGAATCAGACATTTTTTATAAAAAAAGATGAAAAGCGAAAAATAAAATTGGACCTACCATACAAAATTGCCGATCAGTTGGGCGAATTTCTTCTTCTTCTTCCTTGCCTTTTCCCTATTTGGGGTCGGCTCTGTATGTCGACTCTCTCCATAATTTTCTATCCTTAACCATATCAACATTAACCCCCCATTCCCACATATCCCCTCTGACACATTCAATCCACGACTTTCTTGGCTTCCCTCGTCCCCTACGTCCTTCTACTTCAAGATGGGACATTCTTTTTGCTAGATGTTCGGCATCTCTCCTTTCTACATGTCCATACCATGTTAGACTGGCCGTAAAATAAAGGGAAGTATGGGAAGTAAAATTTTTTTTTTCGTTTTTTATCTTTTTCTTAAAATTCTATATTCAATAAGGGGTTCTGATTCCAGAATTTTGAAATAGTTCATAGGTACAAAAGCACGCGGAATATGACAATTAATAAGTGTTTTATTTTGCATTCACTATTCTATTTTGATATACTCTTAATAAAGTTTCCAGTCCCGCCCGCATGAAAAATTTTTTTCACCATATTTTATTTCTTAATTTATTAAGAGAACCAGACATATTTTTTTGCCCGAATATATAATGTACAATAAGGGGAATGGGATATGGTGGGGATTTTCGATACCGAAGTTTAAACATGCGGTAGCTCAATTGGTACAGCGTAGGTCGTACATAGACCTAGGTGGCTGGGTCAAACCCCACCCGCGTGGAATTTTCTGATCATATTTTTTTTCTTAATTTCATATGAGTATATCAAAATACTTGTAGCATGTGAATTCAATATAAAAGGCGAGCTCCGTGGCGCAGTGGTGAACACGCCAGCCTGCGACACAAGGGCCCCGGGTTCGATCCCCGGTCAGGTCAAGACGGAAAATGATCTTTTTCAGATTGGCCTGGGTCTTGGATGTTTGACGACCTATATATTTATTTGTTATAAAATATAGTATCGTTGAGTTAGTATCCCATAACACAAGTCTCGAACTTACTTTGGGGCTAGCTCAATCTGTGTGATTTGTCCGTATATATTTATACGGCCCTGGCCGGGGTTCGAATCCGGGCACTCTCGTGTCGCAGGCTGGCGTGTTGACCACTGCGCCACGGAGCTAGCCAGCAGCTAGAATAAGACTATTCGTAGACCATAAATAAGTAGATACTCACTCTAAAGTCATCCATAAGGCCTAACATCTTGGCCTGGCGCCGGAAATTCTTTGCGGTGTAGTACGTCAGCTTCACAGGCTCCGACCCTCGGGGTAATAATTCAAGTTCATCAGCTATTGACGGCAGCAGGGAGGAAATTGTTTCCATTAGGGCGGCGTCGTACTTTTCCTGAAAAATCATCATCATATTATCGTGTAGGTGACACGGTCAGTTGACCATGCACACCCTGGTGTCAGAGTTCTTCGGAACCGCCTCTCGGCCTCTGACGTGGTCCCTTTAACGACTACCAGATGGCAGCCGGGACCAACGGCTTAATGTGCCTTCCGAAGCACGGAATCATCTTTATTATCAGACAATCAGGTGATACAAGCCTGCAATGCATATCCAAAATGGAAACAACTAATTGAAGTATGCTTCCCGTGGGAATCGAACCCGCCATTCCCGCGATCGTCAAAGGATTGTTCCTTTGACGATCACGGGATTTATTAGGTGATTCAAGTGAGCTGATCGAGCGTATTGTCGGCGCGCGTGCCACGCCCCCTAGCCTTTTCTAATATCTTTGTTGTTCTGTGGTGGCTATTGCGAAGGTGGGGAGATGGAAAGAGCGCGCGGGGGTTTGCTCCGCCGCCCGCTCTTACCCCGCTGATACCTAAAATAGGCTAGTTTCCTAAAAAAGTATAATTAGTCCGTCAATTGGATATTCAAAAAATATTGGACACGTATTTTTTCTTTTGTCTATTAAACAAAAAATTATAAAGATATAGCCCTTTGAAGTTCCGTGTGACGTCATAGATTGCTAAAATTTTTAGCAAACTTTGACGTCACGAGCCCCCACTCCTGAACTTTAACGCGGTTTATCTTTATTATTTATTGTTTAATTGACAAAAGAAAAAATACGTGTCCAATATTTTTTGATTATCTAACTGACGGACTAATTGTTATGTTATTATTACGACCCAGGAAACTAGCCTATTGTGTACTGCGCATACACTCGTGCGATGTTTAGAGCCGCCAAAAAGTTTGCGTCACGAGTTCGATATTTTTAATTCGAAATTTACTTATTTTATAAGGATACTAATTTTCGCCCGCGGCTCCGCCCGCGTCAATGTCGATCCCTCGGGAATAGTACTTCTTCCCGGGATAAAAAGTAGCACATTTGTCTCCCATCTCTCCTGATGGTAAGTGACGATGAAGACGAGGATGTTACATGCCTATACAAGCCTATGTCCTTCTCGGTACTCCAGAGAACTTGTACGCAAAATTTCATGATGATCGGTTCAGTAGTTACGGCGTGAAAGCGTAATAAACAAACAAACAAACTCACTTTCGCATCCTTACTAATATGATAAATGCGAAAGTTAGTTTGTTTGTTTATTTGTTTGTTTGTTTGTTACGCTTGCGCTTCTCTGGAATACGGAGAAGGACATAGGCTACCTTTTATCCCGGGAACAAGTACTATTCCCGAGGGATCGACATTGACGCGGGCGGAGCCGCGGGCGAAAGCTAGTAAATAAATAAACATTGTAACTTACCTTGAGCAAATAAGTGAGGTCGAGTTGCGTAAACTTCACATACTTCTCGTTAAGGTACATCGCTCTGAGGTGGTTCTCGTAAAACAGGCCTTTGCTTACGCCTATCTGCAACATACCGACAACTACATATTACTACATAATAATTATAACACAGAGCGTTTCAACACTAAACCGAAATTCATCATCATCATCATCAGGTCCTTTTTAGTCTCCACTACAGGAGCACGACCCTTTCTGTACTACTAGAGCCATACTTGGCCAGAGCAGCCAGAGGACTTGGCCTACACTCTCCACGCTGGCCAGACAGGTTGGAGAGGTAAACCGAAATTAATCTTTGTCAATATGAAAATAGGCTCTGTCTACCCAGTTTCATATTATATTTTCATATAATATGAAAATATATTAAATATCCTATACTCTTCCATGCTGGTCTGGGAGAAAAGAAAAATTGTAAAAGCTGATCGAAAGAATGGCAATCATATTTGTAGGCGATGCGGCTAGGAACCATCACTATTTTGATTCTGTTTTCTACCTGATGTCCACCAACATGGCGTGGCTTTTAGATCTTAAAAGACCTGGGCTCTGTCTACCCGGTAAGGGATAAAGACGTCAGACGTAGTTAGAACTGCGACCCCGTCAGTAACGACTTGGTATTAGAAAAATAGATTAGGTCAGGTTAGAAAACCAGAAAACGAATCGCCATCAGAAACGAGTAAAATTATGTAGTATTGTTTTAACAGAAGTTTTGTATGCGGCATATAATTATTATGCCTATAAATATTATGCTTATCAATTATAATACTTATATACTAGCTCTACCTTAAAAAATGTGTCTAAAAATGGATATTGTGCGTAACTAATATTGGGATAAGTAAAACTACGCCATGTTATATTATGACATAAAATTTTATGCAAAAAGATAGGGAACCCAAAATGTATGGGGCGGAGATTGTTTTTACGGGATTACAGAGTTGGTCCTTAAGCATAAGTTGTCCTTTTCGTATAATGAACTTGTCTGCAAAGTATTTAAATTACCAGCTACTCACCCTGTATAAGGAGTGCTGTAATTATTTACGACATTAAAATATACAATAGGAAGACAAGTAAAGGGTAAATAAATAATAAATAAATATATAAATGGTGTCTCAATTAGAGTGCAATATTATCATTTTGTGTAACTTTTTTCGTGTTTATGTAAACTTTGAAATTAGACGGCTGTCAGCTATGATGTTCTGATTAATAAAAAGCGGTCAAGTGCGAGTCGGACTCGCCCATGAAGGGTTCCGTAGCAGCAATTACTTAATATAAAAGTTCTTTATATTTGAGTTGATTGAATGAAAGGTAAATTGCGGTTTACGATTTATGACGTATTAAAAAAGTACTTATAGATCTCGTTTAAACTAATTTTCGGTTAAAGTTTGCATGGTAATGTACATCACATATTTTTTTTAGTTTTATCATTCTCTTATTTTAGAAGTTATAAGGGGTTGGACACACATTTTACCAATTTGGAAGTGTCTCCCGCGCAAACTATTCAGTTTAAAAAAAAATATATACTAGAATCCTCAATATCATTTTTGAAGACCTATCCATAAATACCCCACACGTATGGGTGTAATGAAAAATACATTTTTGAGTTTTTTAAGTATTGGGAACATCAAAATTTTTTTGGCTTTATTTTATATTTTTGTTTTAAAAATCTTAACGCGGATCACAGAATACATCATCTTACCAAGTTTCAACAGTATAGTTCTTATAGTTTCGAAAAAAAGTGTCTGTGACATACGGACGGACAGACAGTCATGACGAATCCATAAGGGTTCCGCTTTTTACCATTTGGCTACGGAACCCCAAAAATGAGGCGTTACACAATTAACACTTTCCTTGACATCCCGCCTGTAGACGTTGATTTCTATTATGTCTGGTTCAATGTCCGTTAATGAGTTAAGAAGAGATTGAGAATGAGTTAAGAAGAGATAAATTATTGTAAAAACGAATTACAAAACTACAGAGAGTTACGCTGAATAAAAGCTGAAATAAAAAACGTGGTCAAGCGCGAGTCGGACTCGTAGCAAACAGATTAGGGATATATAATACACTAAATTAGGGATCCACTTAACGTACTGATCCTTTTTATCAATGTGATCATCATCATCAGTTCTTTTTAGTCTCCACTGCAGGAGCATGACCCTCTCTGTACTACCGGAGCCATACTAGGTATGAGCAGACAGAGGATTTGGCCTACACTCTCCTCGCTGGCCAGATGGGTCGGAGAGGTCTCATTGATGTTTATGAGCTTTGTTTAGCTTGTATTTCCTAAGTCGCCTCTTACGACCTCCATGAGGAGGACTTGGAGTGGTCCCATTCTAATCTGCCGGAAACCACACGGCTAATCTATCAATTAAAATTCTAATGAATAAATGATTTGTGATTATGACATATATCCCAACTATTCCCGACCCAACATGGAAGTGTGATAAGCAAAGCGATCGTCGGAAAGCGAGGAGCATATTTATCTACACATCAAGGAAGCGCATAAATACGTCGCGAATGATACTCGCACGTCACGCGGATGATACTCGTACGTCACGGCGGATGATACTCGTACTTCACGGCGGAAGATACTCGTACTTCACGGCGGAAGATACTTGTACTTCACGGCGGATGATACTTGTACGTCACGGCGGATGACACTCGAACTTCACGGCGGATGATACGAATACGTCACGGCGGATGATACTCGTACTTCACGGCGGATGATACTCGTACTTCACGGCGGAAGATACTCGTACTTCACGGCGGATGATACTCGTACGTCACGGCGGAAGATACTCTGATTCAGATTTAGATTCAGATTTTATTGCAAGTCACAAGTTATTACAGGTGTTATCAATGATTTAAAGGTACAAGTGACGCCCTGTAAGGGCACAGCAAACATAAGAGGCGACTAGTTGCCATTTTACTTATAAAATTCAATAAATTAATAAAATACATCGTAATAATTCAGTTTCATAATAATTCAAAATTACATAATAATCCAAAGTTTTATAATAATTTAAAGTTCCATAATAATTTAATTCGTAATAATGTAGAGAAATCAAAGCCCCTTCGTTAACCGAGTTTGTCATCAAAGAATTCAGATATACTGTAAAAGCATTTATCTACTAGGAATTATTTAAGTTGTTTGTTAAATAGGGTAGGGTTTTTTATATCTTTTAAGTCATTTGGGATATGATTATATATTTTTATTAGCATATGATGAGGGCTAGATGAAATTAATTCCATACAAGTAGGGGGACGTTTTAATTTATATAAATATCTATTATTCCTTTTATTGTTATTTTCCTTGAGTGTGAACAAATCGTGATGTTTTTTTACAAATTTACATGTTTCTAGTATATAAATGCATGTTAGGGTCAATATTTGGTGTTTTATGAAATAAGGTCTACAGGATGCCATTTGGTCGATGTTTTCAAGAATTCTAATACACTTCTTTTGTAATACAAAAATATCACTCACTTCACAACAGTTTCCCCACAGTACTATTCCGTATGATAATGCGGAATGCGCGTAAGCATAATAAGCTACAAGAGAAGTTTTGAAGTCTGTCACTCGTTTTAATTGATTTAATGCATATGTAAAAGAACATAATTTATTTTTTAATTTTTGAATATAAGGTTTCCATGTCATATTTGTATCCAGGTCAATTCCTAGCAGAGTAGCAGAACTAACTGCTTCTATTTTAATATTATTAAAATCATAAGATATAAGTAGCGGCCTTTTTTGTGAAGGTTTAAACTGTATAATTTTTGTTTTCTTTAAATTGAGTTGTAAGTTATGATTATCTAGCCAGTCAGTAATTTTTTGTATTGTAGAGTTTAATTTGCTTTCCAGTTCTACTGTGTGTGAACATGACACCAAAATAGAGACATCGTCTGCGAAAAGTATGCATTCTTCGTCTATCCCATTCGGGAGGTCATTTATGTAGATTAGGAACAACATACATCCCAAAACTGTGCCCTGTGGGATAGAGCCCGTAGAGTGCACTTTATCCGATCTCACGTACTGTATTTTTCCCGTATCATAGTCCATGTTTCTAATTTCTACACATTGAAATCGGTTACTTAGATATGACTTGAACCAATCATGAGCAAACCCTCTAATACCTGACTCGAAAAGTTTGGATAATAAAATTTTATGGCAGACTCTATCATAAGCTTTACTCATGTCTAACAGAAGTCCCACTGCGTACTCCTTTTTTTCAATATTTTGAAAGATTTTTTGGACATATTTGTAGATGGCAAGTGTGGTAGAGAATTTTTTTCTAAAACCGTTTTGATTTTTGTGCAATATATTATATTTTTCATAAAAGCTATATAAACGCTTTACCATTGCTGTTTCGAATACTTTCGCAGCTGCTGGTTGAAGAGATATAGGGCGATAGTTGTTTATATCAGTCTTAGAGCCCTTTTTGTGGATTGGTTTTACTATAGAAAATTTAAGGATATCGGGAAATTCGCCCTCTGCCTTTAATATTGTTGATGGAATTTCGTCTATACCGAATGATTTGGTAATTTTCAAATTTTTCAAAATTTTATTTATTTCTTTTTCGTCAACGGGCTTAAGAAAGAATGTATTAGGTAATCTATTTACATATGTATTTTTTATCTTTAATTTAGGGTCTGTAGATGTTTTTCCCATAGATACAAAATAGTTATTGAATTCATCTGCTACGCATTTTGGGTCTTCTATAGTTTGTTTGTTTGATTTTTTAAGTCGTATGTTAGGGTAATTATTATTGTTTTTATTTGTTTCTTTACGTATAATTTTCCACATACTTTGAGTTTTATTTTCCGATGATATAAATTTATAACGATTATTTATTTTTTTAGATATATGAACAGCTTTTTTTAGTGTTTTACAATATATTTTATAGTCCTCGCGTAATATTTTGTTTTTAGTTTGTGATATTAATTGTTTTAGTAATCTTTTATTACGACAGGATGTTTTTAAGCCTGGTGTCAAGTATGTTTTTTTACGTTTTGTGTCAGTCTTAATAAGTATTTTTGGTATACATTTATTTAGGGTTTTCAACATTACTTCATTAAATTTATTATAGTTATCATTTATGTTGTTAGATGCGTTTAGTATATTGTCCCAATAAATTTTTGATAATTCGTTTTTAAACTTGTTTATGTTGCTTGTGTTGAAAAGCCGTTTAACAATTGATAAGTATTTTATTTTTTGTGTTGTTAGTGGTGTAGAAAAGATTACTCCTTTATGGTCTGAAAATCCAAATTCGTGTACTTCTGCGTTGCTAGTCTGTTTATTAAAATTTATAAAAATCAGGTCTATGCACCTAGCGGTAGTTGCGGTAATTCGCGTAGGTTCTTTTACTTTTTGATGAAAATTGTAAGATAACATTATGTTTGAAAGCCTACTCCGTTCTTTTTTGTCTAGGAAATTTACATTAAAGTCGCCGGTTATAATTATATTTTTATGCTTGTTTTTTATGTAAATTAATCTTAAAAGTTTTTCTAAACAGGAGTAAAATACTTCGACTTCTCTACTATTATCAGGCCAATATAAGTTTACTATCAATAGATTTAATTTGGGAATTTCCATTGCGCATACTTCGAAAATCATTTCTAAGGATAATGATGATATATCACATCGCTCTCTGTGTTCCAAGGTATTTCGTGTTAATATGCAGACACCGCCGCCGTCATGAAGTTCCCGGCAGTAGGATGCTCCTAGTACATAATTATTTATGTGTAAAAGATTCCTTTTTACTTCATTCAACCAGGTTTCCGATAAACAAAGTACATGCAGATTAGATTTATCCTCCAAAAATGCTTCTAGAAGGTGTTTTTTGTTGTTTAAACTTTGCATGTTTTGGTTCATTATATTAAACTCAGTTTCGAAAGGAGCAATTTTTTGCTAAATTCCGCTTTGATGGATTGTTTTCTTTTTCATGATATTTTTTTGTATCATTATGGCATGTGTCGTGTTTTAAGAGATTTAATTTCTGAAGGTGTGGTTCCGAATGTAATGTGGTTTCCTTGCTTGGTAGGTCTATTTCGCAACATGAGTTATTTGTTCCATAATTACTAATGTTCTCGATATTTATCGTCTTTTTTCCATTGATAATTAGGTTGTTGTTTCGTATTATTGCATGGTGGCCACTTCTCCTTGCTTCATGTAAAGCTCGCCTTAGCTCTTTTTGGTCTCGCAGTGCAGACGGGCTCAGAAATTCCGTAACACTCAACCCAGTCCCATTGAAGTACATAGAATTTGTTAATATATACTTACTCTTACTTCACGGCGGATGATACTCGTACGTCACGGCGGATGATACTCTTACTTCACGGCGGATGATACTCGTACGTCACGCGGATGATACTCGTACGTCACGGCGGATGATACTCTTACTTCACGGCGGATGATACTCGTACGTCACGCGGATGATACTCGTACTTCACGGCGGATGATACTCGTACGTCACGGCGGAAGATACTCGTACTTCACGGCGGATGATACTCGTACGTCACGGCGGAAGATACTCGTACTTCACGGCGGATGATACTCGTACTTCACGGCGGATGATACTCGTACGTCACGGCGGAAGATACTCGTACTTCACGGCGGATGATACTCGTACGTCACGGCGGATAATACTCTTACTTCACGGCGAATGAAACTAGTACTTCACGGCGGATAATACTAATACGTCACGCGCATGATACTCGTACTTCACGGCGGATGATACTCGTACGTCACGCGGATGATACTCGTACTTCACGGCGGATGATACTCGTACGTCACGGCGGAAGATACTCGTACTTCACGGCAGATGATACTCGTACGTCACGGCGGATGATACTCTTACTTCACGGCGGATGATACTAGTACTTCACGGCGGATGATACTAATACGTCACGCGCCTGCTACTAATACGTCACGCGGATGATACTCGTACTTCACGGCGGATGATTCTAATAGGTCACGCGGATGATACTCGTACTTCACGGCGGATGATACTAATACGACACGCGTACGAGAGTGCGCTTTTCGATAACAGTATTATTCACTCTTAAAAATTTAAGTTTATGTAAATATACGAGTAACTAAATATATAAGGTAAAGAAGATGACATACCTTCCCAAAAGTGTGCGTTCTAGATATCTCTGGCCTGATGCACGACTTGCCTTGCGTGTTCTCGGGGTTGCGCAGCCAGTCGTCAAAGAACCTGTTAGAAAATCGAGTTATAGACCTTTGGCGCAGTGTTAATGTTCTTTCTTACCATTGTAACGCTCTGGGGTTCGATTCGGACTCAAAGGAACTTAGTAGGGATTAAACATTAAATATTTTCATCTTGTATTAATATTTTTTCTTTAATATACCGCTAGTATATAATAATGTATAAAGCTATATAGTAATGACATAAAAACTAACTTTTGTCAGGAGAAAAACATTTGATCATCACAAGACATATCCATATTACACACACACACACATACATCCTCACACACACCCTCACACACGCACACTAATACACACATCTATACATACATAATATATGTACATGTACATACTCACACAAATTATTTCAAATCATTGAAATTTGTCTAGTTTGTAATTTTAGTTTATAGTTTTATGTTCTAAATATACTTTGCTATAGGTAGATTAATTATAAGAATTGGTATGGAAGAACGGAGCCTACTAGTACAAATATTCTATCACTTAAAAGTAGGCTCCAACATCTGTCTATTAATTGTAAACAATTTACCTAAATAAATTATTTTATTTTATAATTTTTATTTATATTAATATAACGTTTAAGATCATTCACTCGATGTTGAACTACCTATTCCGACCATTATTTATTGGTAAGGATAACTTACGCTGGAGGCCATTTCGGTGCTAGCGTCTGCCACGTGTGTTTCCTGATCATCCAACCCAGACCGGGGAAGAAATCTGTTCTGTGCAGTAGCTCAGGCGAGGAGAGGTCGATGACTTTCTGTTTTCCGTTGTCATTCCACGCTGATATGCACCTGAAATGACAAACATGAAGATTTTTAAGTTTGTCTTTGTCTTAGTCGTGGTCAAAGAGTAGATAGAGTGCAGTGGAAACAGTTGGAGGAGGCCTATGTCCAAAGTCACGGAACTAAGGGACATTTTATGACCGCACAAAATATCTTGTCAGTGCTGGAAATAAAGGGCTATTATTATTATTGTATCTCTCTTACTTCACGGGTGTTACCCCGGTCTTTTGAGAGGCTCGCGTGGTGATATAGATCCAACACGTTGAGTAATGTTGGTCTCTAGCCAGAACCCGTTGCTATAAATACCAATGTGTAAAATGCCCTTGAACAGGTCTTAGCCGGAGGAGGAACTATTGCATTTTAAGAAGGAAATTAATGGGTTTATGGGATTGAGATTTGGGTGGACTTATTCTGGGTTTATTGCAAAGGGACGTGCACCTGCCATAATCATGATAACTGACTACAATGGCAGGTGGTGGCTTGCCGCCCACTAGATGGCCCCCTCAAACTAGCCGACGATTATTGCCGGCAAAAGGGGCAACACCGGTGTGGGCGACTCGGGGGTGTCGAGAGGTGTGCTGCGCTTTCTCCGTAGTTACTCGCGGCGTTATGCCCTTTAACACTTCCACCCCTGGAGCAACAGCTCTCACGTCTTCTTTCTGGACACCAACTAAGGCAAGCCAGAGCCGAGAGTCCTGCGAGCCCTCTTCTGTTTTTATTGTTGTTTTAGTCGAGGTCAAAGAGAATAAATTAGTCGTGGTAGACCCACGCTGCCGGCAAAATTCATGTTTGCTAGTAGCACGAATCGGCCGGCTCGTCCGGGGAAGTACCACTCTCTCACAGAAAATCGTTTGAGTAGAAGCTTTACCGCTTCTATACTTCGTTCGGGGAGTGAGGGAGCCGGAGGCCCATCCTCGCCTCGGCCCGTCCTCCGTTTCCTCCTCCTCAACTCCTAGAAAGGCCGGCAACGATCCTCTAGCACTCAGGTCAGATCTCGCACTGGTGTTCTAGTTATCCATGGGCAGCGATAATTCACTTACTCGTTTGCCGTACTATATCATAAACAAAAGTTTCGGCGACGGACGGTGAAAATTTAATTCCACGAATTTTTATTTCAATTGATATGAAAATTTAATTCAATTGATATTTTTGTGTTTTATTTTGCATTCACAATCACAATGCTATTGATATACTCTTATTAAATTAAGAATTAAAATATGGTGAAAAAAATTTAATGCGGGCGGGGTTTGAACCCGTGGTTTGAACCTACCTACGCTTTGCCAACTGAGCTACCGCATGTTCCAACCTCGACGCTATTTCTCCGAGAATTCTCGACCACATGAAAAAGAAATCTGTGGTAAAAATCTATTCCGAAAGCTCTCGAAGATTTCCAACAACTTACCATAGACTAGGATCTTCTAGAAGCAGAGGATATGTCCCAAGGAAGTACTCGTAGAAGTCTTGAGATATGTCCAGGTCATCTGAAAAAATAATATGGATTCAAGTAAAAAGTTCACTAATGGGCCAAGATTTCTCCCAGGGATTCTTCGTCCCATAGGTGGATATTGCCACACTCACCTCACCACGCTCGGCAGGCGGGTTTGCAATTGTCAAACTGCAATATTGCGATTGTATAACTCGTTTCGTAAGGTTTTTTTTTTTAAAATAAATATATGTATATAGTGACATATCACACAGTTCGAGACTTGAGTGATACTATATTTTATAACTAATACTTATATAGATAAACATCTAAAACCCAGGCCAATCAAAAAAAAAGATCATTTTCCATGAGAAAGAAGATCATTTTCGAACGTCATATTTGTATTTGTTATATTTTGTTTAATTTATGTAAAATCGAGTCGTTCCGAAACGCTAGTAGTATTTCGATTTTGCATAAATTAAACAAAATATAACAAATACAAATATGACGTTCAAAACGAGATACATATATTCAATTTTGAATAAAAATCTTTGACTTTGACCATCTTGACCTGACCGGGGATCGAACCCGGGAACTCCGATGTGGCTGCCTGGCACGATGACCACTTGGCCACAGAGCTCATAAAGGTCGTTTAAATGATCATCACAGAAAAATACACGGTATGTATACATACCTACCCATCCTCGGAATTATTGCCACCCAGACCCTCCACCCATCCTCCACCATAGTAGAATATAGGGGAGACCCAGTACGATAGTTGCAGTGCAGAGTGCGGTTAACAGCCTCCGTGGTCCAGTGGTTAAGGCGTTTGCCTGTTGACCCGGGGGTCGTGGGTTCGATTTCCACCGGAAGCATACTTTGTTTAGTTGTTTCCAGTTTGGTTAGGACATTGCAGGCGTAAATCACCTGATTGTCTGATAATAAAGATGATTCCGTGCTTCGGAAGGCACGTTAAGCCGGTGGTCCCGGCTGCCATCTAGTAGTCGTTAAAGGAACCACGTCAGAGGCCAGGAGGCGGTTCCGAAGAACTCTGACACCAGGGTGTGCATGGTCGATTGACCGTGACACCTACTCGAAATGATGATGAGTGCAGATAAGGCATCCGGTACGCGCGCCCGGCCTCCCGAGCTGCTACTTGCTTTCCCCCATTCATCCGAATAAGTAATATCCCAATACCTTCATTCCGTTTCCAGATCCAACAAATTCCTATACTTCCTCAGCTTAAAAATTCTTCCGATGGACAGCAGCGTCGAAAGCGTGGTGAGTGTGGCAATATCCTACGAAGTAACGAAGAATCCTTAGATATATTTGTCTAGCAGTGGACATCTTACGACTAGGATGGTGGTGATGATTAGTTCATCATCAGGTCTTTTTAGTCTCCACTACAGGAGCACGACCCTCTCTGTACTACTAGAGCCATACTTGGCCAGAGTAGGCAGAGGACTTGGCCTACACTCTCCACGCCAGACGGGTTGGAGAGGTCTCTCAGATGGTATCAGTAGCTTTGTTTAGTTTGTATTTTCTAAGTCGCATTCTACAACATCCACGGAAAGAATTGGAATGGTCCTATTCTTGACAGCTCCGTGGCGCAGTGGTTAACACGCCAGCTTGCGACACGGAGTGCCCGAGTTCGATCACCGGCCAGGTCAAGATGGAAATTGATCTTTTTCAGACTGGCCTGGGTCTTGGATGTTTATCTATATATTTATTTGTTATAATATATAGTATGGACATATTAAGAGAAGAGAGGAAAGTCATATAACCAGGCAGGTTTTGAATATGCACGTCAAAGGTCATCGAAACAGAGGGAGACCAAAGAAACGTTGGATGGAGTGTGTAAAGGAGGATATGTGTAGAAAGGTAGTGACGGACGAGTTGACTGGAGATAGACAGAAATGGAAAAAGCTTACATGCTGTGCCGACCCCACATAAATAGTGGGATAAGGATAAGGTAGAAGAATATATAGTATCGTTGAGTTAGTATCCCATAACACAAGTCTCGAACTTACCTTGGGGCTAGCTCAATCTGTGTGATTTGTCCGTATATATTTGTGACGTAGCATCACGAGCCAGTCACGGTGTTTACGCATGATCAGCGCACGACGCAGGCGCATGGTCTCAGAGCGGCACACACAATGACAAGTAGCCACTACTGCGCAGGCGCGCACCGTCCATACGTAACTAGCTTACGCACACATTTACCGATCACCGCGTATATAAGCAATCGCGGCCCAGTACTAGCGAGCATTCTGTCCCGAATGCTCAAGAGGCGACTTTCAAGTCGGCGTTGGACTCCTCGTTCGACTGGGCCGTCTCTCCCTTTCCCCCTCTACTCCTCTCCAACCCATCCCGGAAGTACTATTGTCGGCGTGGACGCCGCTGCCGTCGCGTACTTCACCTCCTCCCCCTCAATCTTCCGCCTCCGTACCGCTTCCCCTCGCGTACCGCGCTTCCCTGGTCTAGGGGCCGCCCAGCGGTCTCTCGATTAAGGGTAGTAGCGAGGACACCTAACCCCTGGCCTAGGGGTAGTCACAGCGCTAGCGCCTGGCTACCGCTCGGTCCGAAGGGTAGGTACGTTCACCCCCGAGGGTGTATCTTGGACTAACTCTCCCAATAGAATCCCATACGTCACAGGCTCCCTGCCATACCCTTCAGGTAGCAGGTCCTTTCACTTGCTGACCCCCGCCATACCCCCCAGGTAGCGGGGCAGCACACTGATCGACTCCTTGTCGTGCCCTTCAGGCAGCAGAGTCGCTCTTTTAATGCCACACAGCCATCCTGGGTTCGATTCCCGGGAAAGCTACGTTGCATATTTATTTATTTATTATTCTACTCTGCCGGGTACCGCACGGCGCGATGATTATTTCAGTGCGCTCCTTCTCTGTACATCCTTTTCACAAGTGTTAATATTCCCTGATATTTACTGACCTTCAACAATGATGACTGCCTGATGATTCAAAGTATTAAACACATGGTTCAAGGCAAACTTGAAATGCCTAGCGATCTTGTAATACCCGCTAAATTTGACCTTGGCCCTTGGCAGCGGGATCTCCGAAAGGTCAGGCTGCTTGACCACCGTGATCGAGGGGTCAGAGTCTGTGAAAGACTTTATCACTTGGTAGGTAGCGTTGTGCCCGCAATCCTGTAAGAAATAATCTTTCATATAAAAAAAACTACAAACAAACTACTGATTCGATTTTGATGAAATTTAAATGGAACCAATCTAGATGTACCTATATCCTTCCAAACAGAAAAATATATTTTTTGAAATCGGTTCATAAATGACGGAGTTATGATGTAACAAACATAAAAAAACCGGCCAAGTGCGAGACGGACTCGCGCACGAAGGGTACCGTTATCTATAAAAACGGCTAAAAAATCATGTCTGTTGTATGGGCCCTTTAATATTAATATTATTTTTATTTAATTAATTATTTTAAAAGTATGTATAACTAAATATTCGCTGAATATTTCAAGCATCTACCTGTTGCCGTTATCAATATCGAGCAAAAACAAGCAAAAAATCACGTTTGTTGTATGGGAGCCCCCTTAAATATTTATTTTATTCTATTTTTTAGTATTTGTTGTTATAGCGGCAACAGAAATACATCATCTGTGAAAATTTCAGTTGTCTAACTATCACGGTTCATGTGATACAGCCTGGTGACAAACGGACAGACAGACGGACAGCGGAGCGATATTAATAGGGTCCCGCTTTTACCCTTTATCTGTGCTATAAGATGTTGCTTCGTATCAAATTTCAAGATTTTGAGTTCATGGGAAGTACCCTTTAGGTTTTGATTCCCTTGCGAATGTCGAAAAAGCACGAAAATTTGCTGCATAACCAGCTGTATCTTTTGATTGCGCTGGTTTAGAAGTTTGATTTTTCACAGCACCAAGGGACAGTAGACCTGAGTATTTGATATGAATTTCAGGTTGATACCTACACACGTTCCCGAGAAAAAGAATCTTGACAGACCGACAGACGGACAACCAAGTGATTCTATAAGGGTTCTTTTTTACCTTTTAAGTTACGGAACCCTAAAAACGACGATTATGTATTTGTAAAGCAACATAATACGTAATGCCACAGTTTGTACTAACACAATAAGCTGTGTAAGCTACATCATTAAGCGATAACCTTTTATTGAAGGCACATTTCATTGCCTTATCAAATGAGGCCAGCTCATCTACTCAACCATGTCAAAAGAAATAAAATGAATGAAATGAAATTATTTATTTGCTACTTGCCAACATGCACGGACCAAATAGGTATAATACTGATTAACTGCCTCAGTGCTAGCCGTACGCAAGATGAACGAAGAGAAAAAGCGCTTTGTGCGAACTGCTGGTATCTCAACCACTAAGATTATTACACTAAGTTGCACACAAGAACTTGCCTGAAGACCCGGGAGTCGTGGGTTCGATTGCCACGGGAAGCATACTTTGTTAAGCTGCTTCCAGTTTGGTTAGAACATTGCATGCTTGCATCACCTGATTGTCTGATAATAAAGATGATTCCGTGCTTCGGAAGGCACGTTAAGCCGTTGGTCCCGGCTGCCATATAGTAGTCGTTAAAGGAACCGCGTCAAAGGCCGAGAGACGGCTCCGAAGAACTCTGACACCAGGGTGAGCATGGTCGACTGACAGTGGCGCCTATACGAAATGATGATCTGAAAAATATCATTTTCCATCTTGTCCTGATCGGAGATCGAACACGGGAACTCGGATGTGGCAGCCTGGCGTGATCAACACTAGGCTAAGGCCACGGAACTCATCCAACCACATTCATTTGATCAATGTTATACCTACTTATAGTTTTAACTATTTCTATTGCTTTATTCGCAATGTGGTATCCGGCAGAGTAGAATAGGACCACTCCAAGTCTTCCCGTGGATGTCGTAGAAGGCGACTTAGGAAACATCAATGAGACCCCTCCAACCCGCCTAGCCAGTGCGGAGAGTATAGGCCAAGTCTTCTGGCTGCTCTGGCCAAGTATGGCTCTAGTAGTACAGAGGGGGTCGTGCTCCTGTAGTGGAGACTAAAAAGACCTGATGATGATGACGATTGCTTTATTAACCACGATTCAAACTCATAACAACAGGTTCGTGCTTAGTCCCGTTAATATAAATTATTACTAGTCCTTAACTGTGATAAAACCGTCGTAAAGCAACATTGTATTGCTTTTAAATCATTTAGCAATAAAGTCGTATTTCATTAACCTTATCAGCTGAGACTAATTCGTCTCATTTTGTGCACACGATCTAACTTAAATAGAACTAGCAATGTATGTATCTTGTATTTTTGTTGGGTTAGATGATTCCCTGCTTCGGAAGGCACGTTAAGCCGTTGGTCCGGCTGCCATCTGGTAGTCGTTAAAGGAACCACGTCAGAGGCCGAGAGGCGGCTCCGAAGAACTCTGACACCAGGGACCGCATGGTCGATTGACCTCGTCATGACCCCCATGAGACCCCCCCCCCCCTACCCTGGATCCGCCCTTAGGATAGACGTACCCGTTGGGTACTGTACCCTAAAGCAAGAAACTAACAGATGCAGTGCGGCGGAGGCGCGCCACAAGCGACGCAGAGTCAAAACAACAGAATATTAACCTTAATAGTATGTAGCATAAAGTCGATTTTTGTAGTGCGCCCGGCGCCATCATGCGGCGCGCGCGACGCAAAGAGACGCGCCGCATGATGGCGCCTTTCTTGCTTAAGAATGAAACTTGAAATAGTAGATTGTGACACAAGGGCCTAACAATACTTTTTGGTGAGGGCAATATTTTGAATCAGAGAGGAACAAAGAAGTCTAGTAAAGTAGACTGCTGAATGAAGCGAGGGATTCATATGTTACCCGAAGTAAAAGTATTTATTTTAGTCCCGAGAAGACACATTCTGCTTTTCATCTCCCTCTAAGAGAAAAACAATATTTGTGTTTTTATTCCCACGGGACAAAATTAAAGTTTGAATAATAACTTTTTAGCCGGGAATAAAAACGTATTTTAGACCCTGTATACGGGTCACCGCGCTCTGTTTTTTGAATAGATGAGAAGAAAAGAATACCTATATGGTAAGACGAATGAAGATTTGTTTTCGTATCTTTAAATTTGTGTATCGTCTCGTTAATTCTTTTAATTTCAATGTTAGCTGTTATTTGCATGACCATGGTAAAATATATTCAGGTGTTATTGTGGTGCAATGCAATACTTTAAAATATATGAGTAGTTATCACATGTTTGTTTTTGCGCCATGCAAAATTACTTACTCCTATAAAAAAAATGCGCAATGCGTTGACCACCGAGCATAGCGAAGAATACTCGACATGAGTCGGCCTGGCCTCGACAAGTACGTCCCGGCAGACCTCGACAGACTGATTAGCGACTATAAGGAGGGATATGAAGCGAACACAGCTTACGCCTGACCTGACCCAGAACCGAGTGACCTGGAGAAGATCCTAAGGCTAGGAAAAGAGAGAGAGATAAAAAATGCACAAACGGCGTTGGCACGACTTGGATCTGTGTCATCATCATTTCGTGTAGGTGACACGGTCAATCGACCATGCACACCCTGGTGTCAGAGTTCTTTGGAACCGCCATTCGGCCTCTGACGTGGTTCCTTTAACGACTACCAGATGTCAGCAGGGACCAACTCAGCTTAACCTGCCTTCCGAAGCACGGAATCATCTTTATTATCAGACAATCAGGTGATGCAAGCATGCAATGTTCTAACCAAACTGGAAGCAGCTTAACAAAGTATGCTTCCCGTGGCAATCGAACCCACGACTCCCGGGTCTTCAGGCAAGTTCTTGTGTGCAACTTAGTGTAATAATCTTAGTGGTTGAGATACCAGCAGTTCGCACAAAGCGCTTTTTCTCTTCGTTCATCTTGCGTACGGCTAAGGAATGGAATGTCTTTCCACCGGAGGTTTTCCCTGACACATAATTTGAGTCTCTTTAAGGATAGAGTGAATAGGTTTTTAATGAGCCAGCGAGCTCCACTATAGACCACATCTTCACGTAACATCAGGTGAGATCGTGGTCAATCGCTGGAAACAGATAAACAAAGTATGCTTCCCGTGGGAATCGTAGCCACGACCGGGTACAGGCAAACGCTCTAACCACTGCACCACACGTAGGCACGTGTTTTATTTCTTATTCAAATTCCAAAGAAATAATAGTCATTTATTTATTTAAACTTTAGAGCACTGTTTAAAAAAATTACAAAAGGTGGACTTATGTGTCTGTGAGTAAATTTTATCGACAAATTATGTTTCTATACCTTTGAGAAGATGCATCTCTGCATTCTATCAGTAATGCTGATATATAAAGTGAGCGCGTTTTTAAAGCTGTGCGTTCACTACACCGGAATCGAAGCGGACGGAGCGGACGGATTTGTTGCTTTGTATGGATTTGTATGGCACTGCGTGCACTGCGTCGGCATTTCCGTGCCGGTGACCGAAATTTCTGCCGGTGACGTCACCGGCATCGGCAGTCGTCAGTGTTGCCGTTAATAAGAAGATCTACCCCTTATGGTAGAACTTTTTATATTGAAATATTATTATGAATAACAGAGAATGGTAGAAACCTCATTTCGTAGGAATTCGATTTAGATCATTCATAACTTTTAAATTCATTAGCTAGTCATTAATTGTGGTCTTCCTCAATTACATATGTCGTGAATGAGTAAGACGAAAATACAGAGTGATGAAAATACTGACATTAAAAACAAAAATATAAATCAATGAACATTGGCTGCACGCACGAAAAAATTTCACGTTCCAGACCAGCAACAGCAAAAGCAGTAGGAGTAGTAGTAGTATCTATCACGCATCTATCTCTCCCCGTTATCACGTAAAATTATTGGCCGTAAACTGACTTTACAGTCAACCAATTTTCAGAGTTCTGTAGTAAATAGGGAACCCTTACAGTTTCGCCATGTCTGTCCGTCCGTCCGTCTGTCCGTCCGTGGTTTTACTCATAGACTATAAGTACTAGAAAGCTGTAATTTGGTACGGATATGTACCAAATTACAGCTTTCACGGAGGCAGTGGCAGAAGTGATCTGTGTGATGTGATTGTAATGAAGAAGCCCAAACCATAGAGCATATACTGATGTCTAATACATCCATGCCTGGGACTACAGAACAGCAAACACATTAAAAATGTTATCACTCGTGATTTCTTAGAAAACCATCGTCGCTTCATTTCAAGAATTCTACTAACGCAACACAATATACATACGTTTTTAGGATTCCGTAGCCAAATGGCAAAAACAGGAAACCTTACGGATTCGTCATGTCTGTCTGTCCGTCCGAGCGTCACAGCCACTTTTTTTTTAAACTAGAAAAACTATACTGTTGAAACTTGGTAAGTAGACGTATTACTTTACAATAAAAAATAATTTCAAAAATGACGGGAGTTACGCTGTAAAATACTAAAATATTTCTATTATATTATACTAGCTTTCGCCCGCGGCTCCTCCCGCGTCAATGTCGATCCCTCGGGAATAGTACTTTTTCCCGGGATAAAAGGTAGCCTATGTCCTTCTCCGTACTCCAGAGAACTTGTATGCAAAATTTCATGATGATCGGTTCAGTAGTTACGGCGTGAAAGCGTAACAAACAAACAAACTCACTTTCGCATTTATAACATTAGTAATAATAATAAGGATGATGTAACTAAAAATGTATGCTTTTTTTCAATTTTTCCTTTATTTTTGCTATAAGACATTGCTTCGTACCAATTTTCAAGATTCTGAGTTCACGGGAAGTACCCTGTAGGTTTTGATTCCTGTGCGAATTACGAAAAAACACGAAAATTTGCGGCATTACCAGCTGTATCTTTTGATTGCGTTGGCTTAGAAGTTTGATTTTTTCACAGCTCCAAGGAACAGTAGACCTGAGTATTTGATATGAATTTCAGCTTAATACCTCCACGCGTTCCTGAGAAAAAGGGTCTTGACAGACCGTCAGACAGACAGACGGACAACCGAGTGATCCTATAAGGGTTCCTTTTCACCTTTTGAGGTACGGAACCCTAAAAGTACAACCTAATTGATAAACTCCTTCTTTTCTAAAGTCGGTTAAAAGAACATACCTGACTGACTATAATAGGGAACATCTTCTTGTCGGGTCTGTATTTGACCAGGTTCTCAAGGCACCTTCGCACGGTGACCCTGTCGCAGGCGATCACCAGGATGGGCAGGACCAACGCCTCTGGTTCTAAAAAAAATTGGATGTCTGTCATTTATTTGTCTGTAAAGTGGGTTTACGGACTATCATCATCATCATTTATAGCTAAACAAAGCTCATAAACATCAATGAGACCCCTCCAACCCGTCTGGCCAGCGAGGAGAGTGTCGGCTAAATCCTCTGTCTGCTCTGGCCAAGTATGTCTCCGGTAGTACAGAGAGGGTCATGCTCCTGCAGTGGAGACTAAAAAGACCTGATGATGATCATCATCATTTCGAGTAGGTGACACGGTCAATCGACCATGCTCACCCTGGTGTCAGAGTTCTTCGAAACCGCCTCTCGGCCTCTGACGTAGATCCTTTAACGACCTCAATAATAACTTTTAAATGTAAAGTGCCGCTAGCCGCGTGGTATCCGGCAGAGTAGAATCGGACCACTCCAAGTCTTCCCGTGGATGTCGTACAAGGCGACTTAGGAAATACAAGCTAAACAAAGCTCATAAACATCTATGAGACCTCTCCAACCCGTCTGGCCAGCGTGGAGAGTGTAGGCCATGTCCTCTGGCTGCTCTGGCCAAGTATGGCCCTAGTAGTACAGAGAGGGTCGTGCTCCTGTAGTGGAGACTAAAGGGGACCTGATGATGATGAAATGTAAAGTGAACAATTTATTTTGGAAATAAACGATGCTTATTATTATTACACTATACAACGTGATTTTGAATCCCCTAGCTATATTGAAATCTGGGAATTAGAATCCCTAATGGAACACAGAATTGTAAGAGAAAAAGGTAAAAGACGAAAAATAAAATTAGGCATCCCATACAAAGTCGCCGATCAGCTGGACGAATTTATAAATAAATATATACGGACAAATCACACAGATTGAGCTAGCCCCAAAGTAAGTTCGAGACTTGTGTTATGGGATACTAACTCAACGATACTATATTTTATAACAAATACATATATAGATAAACATCCAAGACCCAGGCCAATCTGAAAAAGATCATTTTCCATCTTGACCTGGCCGGGGATCGAACCCGGGCACTCCGTGTCGCAGGCTGGCGTGTTAACCACTGCGCCACGGAGCTTTTCTATGAATATTAAATTTATTTTTTAGTTTTTTACCTTTTTTTTTTCAAAATCACGCTGTATATAGTCGTACATATACATCTGCCCAGTTTTCAAATTCTGACTATAATTTTGCGTGATAACGGCGGAAGAAAGATAGATGCGTCACAAGCCGAACTCTTAGGCCGATAATGCATACCCGATGTCTGGGATACGGAAAAGGACATAGTGTTAATTTTATCCCGAGAAAAATTACTGTTCCCGAGGGATCGACATTGACGCGGGCGGAGCCGCAGGTGAAAGGTAGTATATATAGTCCTTAAACACTATGTTAAATAACTGCCTCCGGGGTTAAGGAGTTTGCCTGTAGACCGGGGGTCGGGGGTTCAATTCCTACGGGAAGCATACTTAGTTGTTCCAGTTTAGTTAGGACATTGCAGGCTTGAATCACCTGATTGTCTGATAATTAAGATGATTCCGTGCTTCGGAAGGCACGTTAATTGGTCCCGGCTGCCATCTGGTAGTCGTTAAAGGAACCACGTCAGAGGCCGAGAGGCGGTTCCGAAGAACTCTGACACCAGGGTGTGCATGGTCGATTGACCTACACGAAATGATGACTATGCTAAATCAAAAATCGTATTGTTACGACGATGGTCTATTAGCTGTATTGACTGTTTGTTATCAATATGGATAACCACTCCACATGTCCATTGATAAGGGACGTACGCCTCTTTTAATAGCTGATATCGCATTATTAATATCTCTATGACATGTGGCCTCGTAGTCATTATGTCAGGCTGCTACTCCGGGTCCTAAGTTCGAACCCCGGTCAGGTCAAGATGGAAAATACTTAGATCAGTACGGTCTGCCGTTTAGAGAGCATCTCTTTGATATTTAATGGGTTCTTGTTGGTGTAATTGTGGAGCCTTTTCTCGTCTTCATCATCATCATCATCTCAGCTGCAAGAAGTCCACTAGCCATGGTTTCCGGCAGATTAGAATGGGACCCCTCCAAGTCTTCCCATGGATGTCAAAAAGTTCATAAACATCAATGAGACCTCTCCAACCCGTCTGGCCAGCGAGGAGGGTGTAGGCCAAATCTGTCTGCCAGTCAGCCGGCCAAGTATGGCTCCGGTAGTACAGAGAGGGTCATGCTCCTGCAGTGGAGACTAAAAAGACCTGATGATGACTTTTCTTCTTCTTCTTCGTCATCTGAGCGTTTTTCTCAGATGTGTCCTCAACGTGACTTTTAGGTATTAAAATATGTTACCTCTTTTTAACGTTGTACAGTATTGTCCACAGTATCAAGCGATTAGAGCGTTCAATAAGCTGCCTGTTGAATTTAGGGATAACAACTCTTATCGAGAAGAGTGTGTACAAAACTGAAGACTTCTTTATTCAATAATTACGACATTAACTGAAATTGACATTGCATGTATCGTACTTAATAGAAAATTTTAATTGAAAATTGAATGTATGGTAATTTAGTAAATTAATAATTTCTATTGTAATTTCTGTTTTTTTTTTTTATTATTTTAGTTTCTTGGTATAATTATGTTAAGTTATAGTTTATACATTATTATTATATTTCAGACACGAATGTATAATTGTTAATGAATAAATAAATGCAATGAAATAAAGACCTAGGCTTTGTCTACCCCGCAAGGGAAAAAGACGTGATACTATGTATGTTCGTGTTCTCAGTTGAAATGCGTCATAGGCTATTCTAAAGATAAGGAGTGTTCCTGTGGAGATGTCCAGTCTATGGAATACCTGCTTTCGTGCCCCACGTCTACAGTTCTACAGCTCTAAAGACAATCTTTTGGAGGCTATTCAGAAAGTAATTGTTGTGGTAACCTACTGGGCACACCACATTTAACACTTTCGCTAACACTGAACCAGACACAAAAGAAACAATAGAATTACGTCTACTGACACTGCCCGCCTGTATATCTGTTCATTTAACCATTGACACAAAAGAAGAAGTGTCCATGAAAGTGTTGAATAATAAATTAACTAATCTATAAGTTATTAAAATAAAACTGATATAAAGGTCAAATTATTTTACTCCAACAAAAGATATCCTACAACATCACTTGTTTGTTCGTTTTTCGTGTGTGTAAGTGGCTAAAACTGGTGTCAGATTTTTCAAGCTGCCTAAAGGCATCTAACATAGCTTAACGGCATAGCCGTGTGGTTTCCGGCAGAGTAGTAGCCGTGTGGTTTTCGGCAGAGTAGTAGCCGTGTGGTTTCCGGCAGAGTAGTAGCCCTGTGGTTTCCGGCAGAGTAGATAGGACCACTCCAAGTCAATGGATGTCGTAAGAGGCGACTTAGGAAATACAAGCTAAACAAAGCTTATAGACATCAATGAGATTTCTCCAATCTGTCTGGCCAGCAAGGAGAGTGTAGGCCAAATCCTCTGTCTGTTCTGGCCAAATATGGCTCCGGTAGTACAGAGAGGGTCATGCTCCTGCAGTGGAGACTAAAAATACCTGATGATGATAGCTTAAGAACTACCATCAATGATGACAGCCAGGTCCAACGGCTTAATGTGCCTTCCGAAGCACGGAGGAGCTCAAGATATTGTTATGACACTTGCGGTCATCCATCCCAGTGGGGACTGCGCCCAGGGTGGCTTTACCTGTGTAGCTTTATCATAAAACTAACCGCATCTGCATATAGAAAGATTGATTGCATAGATTCAAAATTACAGAATTTGGAAAGAAACATACCGCTGTAGTTAATTTTAATGTTTCCTTCCAATCTTTCTGCCAAGTAATAAAATTTCTTATTAGATTATGTGGCCATGGATGTCGTAAGAGGTGACTTAGGAAATGCAAGCTAAACAAAGTTCATAAACATCAATGAGGCCAAATCATCTGTCTGCTCTGGCCAAGTATGGCTCCGGTAGTACAGAGAGGGTGATGCTCCTGCAGTGGAGACTAAAGAGACCTGATGATGATGATGATATCAAAAATAGTATTGTGAATGCAAAATAAAACACTCACAAAAACAGGGTGATGTACTCTACTGAAGAGCTAAAAATCTATATACATCTCCTTTCCTCTTATTTTCACACACAAATAGGTACACTTTGATTGTGTAGCTCACTGTAAGTAGCATTATCAATGTACACGCCCACTGGTCTATCAATCTCATAAGAGAAGATCATCATCATGACCCTCGCTGTACTACCGGAGCCATACTTGGCCAGAGCAGACAGAGGACTTGGCCTACACTATTCTCGCTGGCCAAACGGGTTGTAGAGGTCTTATTGATGTGTTTGTATTTCCTAAGTCACCTCTTATGACATCCATGGGAAGACTTGGAGTGGTCCTATTCTAATCTGCCGGAAACCACACAGCTATTTATTTTTTGAAGTAAAACCTTCTTTATAGTCATTGTGCACTTTTTGGGATGGGTAAATATTGTTAAACTAGCGACAGAGCATGTGACCTGTCCGAAAATTCGTAAAACGGACACATGACTGGAGACCGCTGGCGCGGCAAAGGAGCAAAAATAATATCCCCTTCTCTTTCTACTGCGCAGACCTTCGAAAGCCGATGGTTGAAGAGACAATCAAA
This sequence comes from Elegia similella, assembly GCA_947532085.1. Lineage (NCBI taxonomy): Eukaryota > Metazoa > Arthropoda > Insecta > Lepidoptera > Pyralidae > Elegia > Elegia similella. The sequence continues at coordinate 8,257,010 of OX383953.1, forward strand.
ATGGTATACAACATCATAAAGAATCATGACAATAGGTGATGCGGCTAGAAATCTATTACTATTTTGATTCTGTTTCTCACCTTTAGGCCCACTAATATAGGGTCTTTGGGTCTTATGACCTTAGGCTCTGTCTACCCCGTAAGGGATAAAGACGTGATAATATGTATACAACATAGTTGTCAAAAGTTAGCAAAAGCTGGTAGAAAAGGACAGTATCATTCAGCAGACAAAAAATATAAGTAATAAAATAAACTTACTAGAAACAGTCTTCTCAGCATTAGCATCTTTATTAGCTGTTTTACTATGAGACTTTTTAAGCCCTTCGACTTTTTCTAACAGCATATTACTCTGTTCAAACTGGAAGTCTATTTCTTTCTGCAAAATATCCAGGCGTTTCTCCATAATGTCCATATCGTAGGACCTCGACAACCGCGGCACCTCGAGCACTGACGAATATAGCATAATTAGCCACAAAACTCCACAAATAACACCAATTATACTCAGTCTTTTCATGTTTACGCGCATTTTGAACGGTATGTAAATGATTAAATTGTCAATGAAAACTCAGTAATTTTTGTGTTCACACATCCGCAGCGCGGTCTTTAGCGTTACATTATTATGAGAAACTCGACTGCAAACAATAAACATCACAGGAAACAGCAATAATGGTAAATATTCAACACTGAAAAGGTACACCGATAAGGTATTGCAATTTCGCTCAGTGCGAGAGTTCTGAGCAAATATTTTTAATACCCACTGCCGTAGGATTAAGCCGACGGTACTAATACAGATTATGTTTGTTAAAACTGGGCCTAAAATAATTATTTTCACTCATTTCGACTAGATACCTCAACAACATTACACCGATCACTGATAGACACGTCAAAAAATTAATGACGTCTCTTTGACAGCTGATTGTAGCAATGTTGCCAGTAAGTATTTAACTACTACTATTACCAAAACTAGTTGGTCACATTTATACTCTCAGAACTTCCGATTACTGGTGACCGCCCGGCGGTCCCGGGTGACTTGCACCCAGGATAGGCCCTTCTGGCAACGTAGCTTTCGGCCCATAAGGCAAAAGATAAGAGTTGCTGCTCTCCAAAGGCTTTTGCCATTGATTCTCAGATTGGCCCTTCAGGCTTGCATGCACGCATACGCGGCCCATCAGGCAATATGAGAGTTTGCTGTCTCTCCAAGCCTTGCGCACACAGGCAACGCCCAAAGCAGAGGTCCGTCCCTCCTGGGGGCCCTTTGGTGATGTTGTCTATAAAGGTCGAGGGCACTCTGCCCTCGCCTCAAACGCCCGGTGAAGTAGCGAAAGCTCACTTGGAGCTAGCTACAGTCCTTTCAAAAAAAAAAAAAAATATACTCAGGGCAATAACTAAAGCACTGGGATACTATTTTTGAAAGTGTGGCACTCGTCTTCGAGCGATTTTTGTATGGAAAAATCGCTCGTTTACGAACGGAGTCATTTCAAAAATAGCACTCCTGAGCTTATACTTATTACCGGATAGTTCGTTAGGTTGGGTTTGGGCTTTGGGTAGCTAGGGTACGGTTGGTAGGATTATTTTATACTAACGGCAACGCATCAGCACCTCCTCTGGTGTTGCAGATGTCCATGGGCGACGGCGACCACTTCCCATCAGATGGCTCATCTGCTCGTTGCCGTCAAATATACCTTAAAAAAATACTAGCAGCCCGTCCCTACTTCGCACGAGGAGACATAGGTATTAAATTCTAGATAGCCTATGTTCTTCAGGGATAATATAGGATTCTGTTTGATTTTTTTCGGATCCTTTCAATGCAAACAAACAAACGGATCACATCTTAGTATTAAAATAATAAAAAAATTACTTCCCATAGAAATTTGCTTAGCTGACTACGAATCTGTCTGGAAGGTCGATTTTTTTTCGTTTTTTACGTTATTTTGCAATTCTGAATGCTAAGAATAGCTATATTGAAATCTGGGAATCAGAATCCCTAATGGAACATAGAATTGTAAAAAAAAAAAAGGTAAAAAACGAAAAAATAAATTTAACCTTTCATAGAAATTCGTGCAGCTGATCGGCGACTTTGCATGGAAAACCTAATTTTCTATTTCGTTTTTCACCTTTTTTTCTTGCAATTCTGTATTCCATAGGGATTCTGATTTCCAGATTTCAATATAGCTAGGGGGTTCAAAATCACATTGTATAGGCCTACTGCCATCTAACGACGACTCTTGGAACAAGTTTGTCAGAGCGCGTGCCGCCGGATGATCTCATCTAAATGATCATGAATTCTATCTTTTCCTGTAGGATCATATTATAATATCCATGGTCAAACATGGAAAGCTAAATCAGAACCATGGGTTGCCTGACTTTCCGTTGACAAAAATTGTGTATAGGTACCTACCCATCTACCTAGTAGCCTAGTACCTAGTAGGTACCTACTGTATAATTGTTGACATTGAAAAGACGTGGAATGTATCATCATCATCATCATCAGGTCTTTGTAGTCTCCACTGCAGGAGCATGCATGACCCTCTACTACCGGAGCCATACTTGGCCAGAGCAGACAGAGGATTTGACCTACACTCTCCTCGAATGTATCAGCTGCTTCTCTTTCTACATCGTAAAAGTCGATCGAGGGAATGGGCGAAATCTGAGGAATCATGTTAGCTAGCGATGCGGCTAGCAACCCACCACTATTTTGGTTCCGTTTTCCACCTGACGCCCCCTAACATGCTAAACGCGGCTTTTATGTGTTAAATACCTGGGCTCTGTCTACCCCGCAAGGGAAAAAGACGTGACACAAGGTGTATGTATCAATAATTTACGCATGGCATGGCTAAGTTTAGTGCCGCTTCCAAAGCGGAGTGCAGAAAAACCGGCAACAAACTGCTTTGCATATTCTCCAAAAGATGTCAACTCACAATTTTAGTCTAGTTAGGTAACTAAGTATACATGGTAAAATATTAATCGTTTTGGACCCTTAAAGAGGTGACTCAGACCATCAATATGAACAACTTTTTCTATTGGACCAATGCTGGAAACTAAAAAAAAAATCGTCATTTCCATATAAAAGAGTCCCCCCGCCCGGCCAGTTGGAATGGACATTCCCATACAGGGAATGTCCATTTTTTGTGTGAGTTCTCAGCATTGCTCCCATATGAAAAGTTGTCATTTTGATGGTCTGAGTCACCCCTTTATGGGTCCACAACGATAAAAATTACACCATGTATGTAAACTGAATGCACATTGGTTTATTTTGCTCAAATTAAATGAAAAAAAATATATGTTAAGTATAGTAGATCTATTTTGGAATGATGTATAAGATAGAGATATTATAAGAGTTTGTTCCCGTTGAGTCACACCGAGATTAGTAACTAAGGCAACATAAACAAAAACAAAAATGTTAAATTATTGAAAGTAAATAAAAAATGTTTTCATTATTGAAAGTTAATAAAAAATGTCATCTAAAAATATAATGTACAAAATGGACCTAGGTACTTTTTTGGAGCCAGCAGGTATAACGCGCGACGATGGCAAGCGCCCAGACGGCTTGACCTTGGTCCCCTGGGAGCGGAGGAAGGCTCTCGTGTGTGACGCAACATGCGTCGACACGGTGGCCCCTTCTCGCCTCGGGGGAACCGTCCTGAGGGCTGGAGCCGCGGCGGAGGCTGCAGAGGACGCCAAGCGGCGCAAATATGCTTCTCTTACTGATGAGTACATATTTGTTCCGCTTGGTGTCGAAACATAAGGTCCATGGGGTCCTAGCACAAAGAAATTCTTTAATGGGTTAGCGCCCAGGCTTGTCGACGCCGCTGGTGACAAGAGGGCTGGCTCTTTCCTCGCGCAAAGAATTGCAATTGCTATTCAGCGGGGGAATGCAGCTAGTGTTCTTGGCACTATGCCACACGGGCAACAGCTTAGTTTAGATTTCTAGATTTTAATTATTTTATATTTAAGTTTTTATTTTAGTTTTTAGTATAAATATAGTTAGGTTTATTTATAAGTACCTAGTTTAAGATTATTTGTTTGTAGATAATGAATAATTAAATTATTTAGACAATAGAAAATTGATTAAATGGACCTACAACACAGTAATCTGTATGTACAGCCGCGCCAAGCTCATAATTACTTTCGTCATCTTAGAACTTAGAAATCTTCACTCCTATAATAAATAAGCCTCATGGCGTAGTCAAAAATACGATTTCTCTAAAGGTAGTACATAAAAAGAAAGTTAGTAGGTACTAGCACTTATTAGGAATTCCTTTAAAATTCCACAACTTTGGAAATTCTTCAGTTTTTGCGTAGTGCGTTCCGCTAAGGTTCCGCTCCATAAATATTTGGCAGCATAGTTTGGCAGCTCTGCTTTTTTGTATAATGTTGCATATTCTATAAATTCATTCTAAATAAATAAATAAATAATATATACGGACGAATCACACAGATTGAGCTAGCCCCAAAGTAAGTTCGAGACTTGTGTTATGGGATACTAACTCAACGATACTATATTTTATAAAAAATACATAGATAGATACACATCCAAGGCCCAGGCCAATCTGAAAAAGATCATTTTGCATCTTGACCTGGCCGGGGATCGAACCCGATCACTCCGTGTCGCAAGCTGGCGTGTTGACCGCTGCGCCACGGAGCTAGTCTTACATTATATACATTCAAATTTATAAATTACTAGCTTTCGCCCGCGTCAATGTCGATCCCTCGGGAACAGTACTTTTTCCCGGGATAAAATGTACCCTATGTCCTTCTTCGTACCCCAGATAACGTGTATGAAAAATTTCATGATGATCGGTTCTGTAGTTACAACGTGAAAGCGTAACAAACAAATAAACAAACAAACTCATTTTCGCATTTATAATATTAGTTAGGATTAGGATTAGCGACCGGCCCCGGCTTCGCACGATACTTCATTATCTTGATCTATCTCGTAGAGTTAGTAGACAGCCAGCGATTGCAATGTAAGCGCAAAAAACGCTCTCACGACATCTCATTAGAAACCTCTAAAATTATCAGTGTTTCTATATAATATTATGCATGTGTATTACTTATGAACCTTCCTTTTTGAATCAACTCTTATCTTGCTATTAAAAAATCCGAAGAACCGCGCATCAAAGCTATGAATATAATGTGCATAAGGCTTGCGTCTCACAAAAAAGAGCTGTCAGAACCATGGTCCGCATCTCACAACAAACCTCCTGTAGAGAATATTTTAAGAAACTTAATATCCTTACAGTTCCGTGTTTATACATTTTGGTATTGCTAACACACTTAGCCAAACATATATATATACTTGAGACGGATGAACAAAGGAAAAAAAGAGAAGTTACAAGAAGGAAGGATTTAAAAGTTGAAGACACCCCTCACTTAAATATTGTGCAACAGAGTTTCTGCTACCAATCTATAATAATATTTAATAAATTGCTAATCGAATTGAAAACGCTGGTAACAAAGCAGACTTTAAATACAAAATAAATGCTTTTTTACTGGAAAAGTGTTACTACTCGGTCGATGAATACTTATTATAAATTATATTTAGACTGATACGCATTTATTTATTTTTATATCCTAATTTATTATTCTGACATTTATTATAGTCTTTAATTTATTTAATTATGTTTCAATTATTTTATAAGTAGCTACTTGTTAATTTGTGTTTGTACAATTTTCAACACAATGTAAATTGTTATGAAATAAATGAACTTGAACTTGAACTCAAAATCCGATAAGTTTTAAAGATCTAAACACGAATTTCTTTTTTAGTTCCCAGCTTTGATCCCATAGGATAAGTTGTTATCGACGGGTTGAATCACCCCTTCACGAATCAGACAGGGTTTTGTTTTCCATATTGTATAAGTATATAAGAGGGAGACCAAGGAAACGTTGGATGGAGTGTGTAAAGGAGGATATGTGTAGAAAAGGAGTGATGGACGAGTTGACTGGAGATAGACAGAAATGGAAAAAGCTTACATGCTGTGCCGACCCCACATAAATAGTGGGATAAGGATAAGGTAGAAGAAGAAAATTGTATAAGTATAAAACGTCTTGATAGATAGGCGAACTTATCTATCACATACCTATTTTTTTTGATCAAGAGTTAAAACCTGCGTGACATTTTTTATTAAAGGTAGGTTTTTATTTATAGTTACTTAGGTTTTATTCATAGGAAGTTTTTATTTTAGATAGGATTAATTAATTTTTAGTTTTGTAACTAGTAAATATTTAATTTTGATTGTAATATTATAGTATGGATACGTATATACCTAATCATGCCGAAAAATAGTAAAATAGAAAAAATAAGTATATTGCAAAGTTCTCAATGAAAGCGATAGATATGTAGGTAAAATATGTGAAAATTCATGAAAATTGCGAATACACTTGCGTACCTTACAAAGGGTCTTAAAAGGTATAAACTTTAGTACGAATGAATTACCTAAAACAAACAGAACTCCAATTTTAATTGGTTGAAAGAAAGTTAATTACCCACTCTACATTTCCTCCCCGTCACAAGTATTCAGTTCAAACAGTCATAATAACTCAATAAATAACAAAAAGTGCCCTTTATAATCACCGACATATTTTGTCATAATTAGGAGCCGGCGCTTGCGTTTTTGTTTTGTTTTTTTCGGCGATGGATTGATGTTCTGTAGATGGAAATAGACTGGAGTCGAGTTGCGGGGTTGGGTTCTGTATATTTTTTTATGGTGAATTTATTTTTGTCTTGTAACACATATGAATAGTAGCTTATCGATCACGCACGCATAACCTACCTGTACTTACCTATCTTTTGGATAAATATTGAAAATATGGCCTAGGCTATTAAGCCTATACTGGAGATTGCTCCAGTCAGGTCAAGATGGAAAATTACCGTTTTCAGCTTGGCCTTATGTATTTGTTATAAAATATAGTATCGTTAAGTTAGTAGGTACTCCATAACACAAGTTTCGAACTTACTTTAGGGCTAGCTCAATCTGTGTGATTTGTCCATATATATATTTATTTAAATACTAGTAAAAATTAAGGTATAAGAAGGTTTTTAAATAACTATTACTAAATATTATAAAGAGGAAAGATTCGATGGTTTGTTTAAAATGGAAAGCCCAGTAAAGATCAAGATATACCTCCACAAAAGTATTTCCCTGCTGCGAAGACGGATACATGGGTGAACATTTCTTTTGAAGAGAAAATACCCCGCGAAAGTAGTCTTATTTTCATTGTTTGTAATATAGATAAAAAATAAATAGACATGAAATGTAAAAAAAAACTATTGAACTCGCAGCTTGAATATTTAACATTCGGTTGAAGTTCAAGGTTTTTTTTTCTTAATCTTCCACGTTTCAACGGAACCCTAAAAAGGAAATAAATATTTGACAAGTCCACACCGCCTTGGTTTCCGCATATTTGACTTCGGCATTCGTTGGGATTTGAACCCGCGAGCTGTGTAAATCGCTCCGGTATGTGGCATCGGCGCCTATAATTTAGAGAAAAAAAAAACGAGGCATGATTTTGTTTACTAAATTGGCTCATTGGATCGATTTTTGAAATATTGTAAACATATGAGTGTCTAGTTAAAAGGCGTTCTAAATTTATTTTAATAATACTATTTTTGGTCGCGTCTTCCAACATCATAAGTACTCATAAATATAAATAAATATATAGGGACAAATCACACAGATTGAGCTAGCCCCAAGGTAAGTTCGATACTTGTGTTATGGGATACTAACTCAACGATACTATATTTTATAACAGATACATATATAGATAAACATCCAAGACCCAGGCCAATCTGAAAAAGATCATTTTCCATCTTGACCTGGCCGGGGATCGAACCCGGGCACTCCGTGTCGTAGGCTGGCGTGTTAACCACTTCGTCACGGAGCTGTCGAACTCATACAACGTATCATTATCATCACATAGTATAAAACAAAGTCGCTTCCCGCTGTCTGTCCGTCCCTATGTAGGTATGTTTAGATCTTTAAAACTACGCAACGGATTTTGATGTGTTTTTAGGGTTCCGTACCTCAAAAGCTAAAAAGGAACCCTTATAGAATCACTCGGTTGTCCGTCTGTCTGACGGTCTGTTAAGACCCTTTTTCTCAGGAACGCTTTGAGGTATCAAGCTAAACTTCATATCAAATACTCAGGTCTACTGTCCCTTGAAGCTGTGAAAAAATCAAACTTCTAAGCCAACGCAATCAAAAGATAAAGCCGCTTATGCCGCAAATTTTCGTGTTTTTTCGACATTAGCAAGGGAATCAAAACCTACAGGGTACTTCCCATGACCTCAGAATCTTGAAATTTTGTACGAAACAATGTCTTATAGCACAGATAAAGGAAAAATTGCGAAAAGTATATTTTTTTAGTCACCTCATATAATTTTAATAATTTTGAACTTATTTTAGAATAATGATACGGAACCCTTCGTGCGCGAATCCGACTCGCACTTGACCGGTTTTTAATAGATGGAGTGATTCAAGAGGAAGGTTTATATGTACACTGCACCCGTGCGAAGCCGGGGTCCGGGTCGCTCGTAATAAATATATGAAAGTTACTTTGTAGCCTAGTGTTCATCATGCCAGGGGGCAAGATGAACACACCCGAGTTCCCGGGGTTCGATCCCCAGTCAGGTCAAATCAAAAATAACACACCTATTTGTTATATAATATAGTATCGTTGAGTCAGTATCCCTTATCACAAGTCTCGAACTTACCTTGGGGCTAGCTCAATTTGTGTGATTTCTCCCTAAACTGCCTCCGTGGTCCAGTGGTTAAGGCCTTTGCTTGTAGACCAGGGGGTCATGTTTTCGATTCCCACGGGAAGCATACTTTATTTGGTTGTTTCCAGTTTGGTTAGGACATTGCAGGCTTGAAACACCTGATTGTCTGATAATTAAGATGTTTCCGTGCTTCGGAAGGCACGCTTTCATCTGGTATCTGCCATCTGGTAGTCATTAAAGGAACCACGTCAGAGGCCGAGAGGCGGTTCCGAAGAACTCTGACACCAGGGTGTGCATGGTCGATTGACCGTGTCACCTACACGAAATCATGATGATGTCCCTATACTTATATTTATTTATTTATATTTACTTTGTCTGTACGTCTCTTCACTCTTGAACTACCTACTGAATGGACTCGGACTTGCTATGTAGATTAGTTTGAGGCCTGGGTAGAATGAATTAACTAAGTTCCCAGCATTGGTCCCATAGGAAAAGTTCATATCGACTGGCTGATTCACCCCTTAAGGGTCCAAAACGATCAAAATTTAACAGTGTCGCGAGTTCAATGATTTTTTTCCATCTCAAAAAATGGCCTAATGGCTAAAGAAGTTTTCATTAAAAATATGCATTCTAGGCTTACTTCCAAATGCAGTATGAATGGGCACGATCATACCGTGTCTTCCTTGGTGCCGTTGCCAATACATGTCTGGTATTTGTCACATGTAATTCGTATTTATTGCCTGTCGCTCTGCGGGACAGACAGGCTCCTTAGTCAACTCAGCCCGCTCCAAACTTATCCTATAGTGCAAAAACACTTAAATTAATACTAGTTATAAAAAATCCTGGTCAGGGGTGTCATCCTCACTATTCAGTGGGTGGTTGCAGCTATGGCATCGGGTACGGCGCCCGGCCTCCCTAACTGCTATTTGGTTTTTCCCCATTCATCTGAGTGATTAGTATCCCAATACCTTCATTCCCTTCCCAAATCTTCTGCCAACTGCATCGAAAATATTTGAGAAGGCTATGTGTGACCGCTTTATAGATTCTGCGAGAAATATAACATTTTCGATCGGTCCCAAATTGGCTTTCGGAAGAAACGAACAACTCTTTAGCGGTTTTTAACTTCATACAAGAGGCTTTAAAAATAATTAAGTACTTAATGATAAAAAATACGTAATTGGGATTCTCCTTGATATGACAAAAGCCTACAAAAAGTCCAATACGATGTATTACTAGAAAAATTATAGGTACCAAATAAGAATACGTGGCATTGCATATAATTGGTTTAAGTCGTATTTAAAAGATAGACAACAGTATGTTGAAATAGAACTTTTGACAACTTATCCAGGCAAATAAAATACAATAAGATACAGCAGAAAGCGTAACGCGGGGACTATATTGCGAGAGATGCTGCGAGTTTCCGTTCTGCAAAGTTATGTATAATGTAATAATGTATTCACTAACTTTTGACAACTACGGTGTACAACGTGTTGAAACGGGGGTCAACAGGGATCACTTGGCTAATTCAAAATATTATTTGATCAATTTCAGCCCGCGAGATTTAAGTATTTGAGCTGGCTGAGATGACTACAGCTGACACATAGCTCAATTACAGTACATGCCATGTCAGTCACACCAAATGATTATACTGACGTACATACGAATGTATTAGTATAGGTAGGTACCTAGTGGTGGGTATTTATTAATGAAGACAGGGCCGGATTTCAGCCCCAGGCACTTAATGATAGTTTTTTTTTTTTATACTACTTAGTAGGCAAACAGGCCCACCTAATGGATTATTATAGGTATTTTTTTAAAGAAAAATTGTGAAAGGCATATAATTTTTTAGTTAACATCATGTGATAAAAACATTTTTAACAATTTAAAACATATTATAGATAATGGTACGGAACCCTTACCTAGTGCGCAAGTCCGACTCGCACTTAGCCGGTTTATGTTTTATTTTAACCTTTTGATTAGGATACGCGTGTGGTTTCCGGCAGAGTAGAAATATGACCACTACTAGTCTTCCCATGGAAGTCGTAAGAGGCGACTTAGTAAGCTAAACAAAGCTCATAAACATTAAAGACACCTCTCCAACCCGTCTGGCCAGCGAGGAGAGTGTAGGCCAAATCCTCTGTCTGCTCTGACCAAGTATGGCTCCGGTAGTACAGAGAGGGTCATGCTCCTGCAGCGGAGACTAAAAAGACCTGATGATGATGATTAGGGTAGGTGTATGACAGACGTACTAGGAAATAAGTCACCTTTACGGAAGTATTTACAAAGCCTTATAAAAATCACACAATAAGTACCATAAAACATCCATTCTACCATACAATAAATTCGTCTGCGTGCCATCGAGCCAATTTTATCACATGCCGCGTCCAATTAGGGCAGCTAACTAAATAATTATCACAATTAATGAACACCCCCATATATCATGAGCTAAATAAATCCTACCCACCCGATTACGGAATACCATAGATATTAGAAGTAGTAGAGGCCGCCATTCGTATTTTTTTTTGTGTGGGATACAAATAGTTTATTTTAAAACGTTACTGGCTAATTACGAAACTTCTTAATTTTATTACATGTCACGGGTCGTTTCTCCATTATCTTATCTCTATGGTTTCTAAATAATAAATATAAATAAATAAATATATACGGACAAATCACACAGATTGAGCTAGCCCCAAAGTAAGTTCGAGACTTGTGTTATGGGATACTAACTCAACGATACTATATTTTATAACAAATACATATATAGATAAACATCCAAGACCCAGGCCAATCTGAAAAAGATCATTTTCAAGATCATCTTGATCTGGCCGGGGATCGAACCCGGGCACTCTCGTGTCGCAGGCTGGTGTGTTGACCACTACACCACGGAGCTAGTCAAGATGGAAATTTCTCCTCGCACATCCTGCCGGCGGTACTAGCGAACTTTTGACAACGACAGTGTATGAGTGTACAACGTTTTAATAATAGATTTAAAAAAAAAGCGGCCAAGTGCAAGTCGGACTCGCCCATGTAGGGTAAGTAACGTGATATAAAAGTTCTTGTTATATTTGAGTTGATTGAATTGAATGAAGTCAATTGCGGTTTACCATTTATAACGTATTAAAAAAAACTACTTACTAGATCTCGTTCAAACCTATTTTCGGTGGAAGTTTGCATGGTAACGTATCTACATCATTACCACTTTGTAAGTGTCTCTCACGCAAACTAATAGAAACCCTAAATATCATTTTTGAAGACCCATCCGTACCTAGAATAGAAACCCCACAAGTATGGTTTTGAAGAAAAAACAAAATTAAGATTTTCTGGTTTATGTATGGGGAACCCCCAAAGTTTATTGTTTTCTTTTCCTATAGTGAAAATCTTAATGCGATTCACAGAATACATCTAGGAGTTATCTTAACCACACAATAAGTAATAGCACTTCTTTACTAACAAGTTTTTATTTAATAACTCTATGGTTTGAATTCAAAGACGTCGTGCGCGCGCATCCTTTATTCGACCACGCCCACACCGTTCATTGGTCCAACTCTAATTATATCTTGGATTCGAATTTTGAATAGCTATTTGCATCGTTTAACATCCCGCAACACATTTTCAACTCTAACACTATCAGCATTAGAGCACAAAATTGAGATTGTCAAAGTTAAATGTGGCATACGATTTTGTCATCCAGATAGACGCCCATTAGTCGCAGCTTTCCATCTTCATTCTCTTCAGACGTTTGAACATTTCACGTCAATTTTGAACTCTATTTCAAAGTCTTTAAGGCACGTGGGAGTCGATAAATGTGTTTTTCAGAGGCAGTTAACATTCTCAAGGCAAGTCATTTCAGTGGACCAATTTGACAAAAACGCATCGTTAGAGGTTCGAAATTCGAATTAGTCGTTTGTGAGTGCTCGTTCAAAATGTTATTCAATATTTGAAAGTGAAGTGCAAAAATGAATTCGGCAACGGAATCTATTGAAGATAAAGACAATGAGATTGTTGAAAAAACTGAAACTAAATTAGCTTTTTCGATAGAGAATTTGCTTTCTGATAAATTTAAGAACGATAGAAATGTTGAAGCGAATAATCCTTCCACTAGTGCAGAGTGTGATTACTTTAACGGTTTTAGAGAGAGTGAAGTGAGTTTTGAATCCGATGAAGAAGATAGAGTCAGTACGGGCTCGGAGAACGTAGATGTAGAAGGAACAACCAATGATGCGCAGGATTTCGGGGATGACAAGACTGATTATCAACAATCAGGTAGGGGATTCAATCTAGTATATTATCTCTATGGTCAAGTCCAAATTAGATACAAAAGATCTTACTTTGAGAATTTAGTCGGTAGGTAATAAATTAGTAAGTACTTAATTACTTACCTAATAAATAAAGCACCTGTGCGACCGAGCTTGGCTCGGTTATTACTATTTTTTATAATACCTATGGTGGTGTTTATGTTATAATCTATATTAAGAGAAATATTTATTGTTATCTCAAACAAAAGGTTAAGTACAAATAATAAAAATAAAAAATTATATAAAAATTTGAACATATAAAAAAAAAACCGGTCTAGTACGAGTCGGACTCGCACACGTAGGGTTCCGTACCATTATTCAAAAAATAAGGTAAAAATTATTAAAAAAAAAAAAATTGTACTTACCTAATATGATGTAACTAAAAATGTATACCTACTTTTCGAATTTTTCCTTTATCTGTCTGTACTATACATGTTGCTTCGCACTGTCGCACCAAATTTCAAGATTATGAATTCACGGGAAGTACCTACCCTGTAGGTTTTGATTCCCTTGCGAATGTCGAAAATGTAGGGATAAAAATTAAAGCCGTTTCCGAGATCATAGAAATAAATTTATATACATACCTACATATAAATAAATATACAAGAATTGCTCGTTTAAAGATATAAGATAAGAAATATAAGGACATATCACAATATCACACAAATTGAGCTAGCCCCACAATAAGTTGTGAAATACTAACTCAACGATACTCGGTATATTTTATAATAGATACTTATATAGATAAACATCCAAGACAAAGGTAAATCTGAAAAAGATAATTTGCCATCCTGATTTGGCCGGAGATTGAACTTGGGAACCCTCGCGTCCCAGGCTGGTGTTAACCCCTGCGCCATCCACGGAGCTCGCCAAAGTACTTACCTACCTAGTAGTTTCTTATTGTTATATTGTATTAATATACTTACCTCAGTAATTTAAATCAGTAAAAATGTCATGTAAGAGTCATCAAAAAAGTGCAGATTTGACTGCAGGAAGAGTTGTGATTGACAAAGGTAGGAAATTAAGTTTGAAATGTTACATACATACATATTATTACGTCTTTATCCCTTACGGGGTAGACAGAGCCTACAGTCATAAGAGGTTGCCCATAAGGCAAAAGATGAGAGTTGCTGTTCTCCAAAGGCTTTTGCCATTGATTCTCAGATTGGCCCTTCAGGCTTGCATGCACGTATACGCGGCCCAACAGGCAATATGTATGAGAGTTTGCTGTCTCTTCAAGCCTTGCGCACACAGGCAACGCCCAAAGCCGAGGTCCGTCCCTCCTGGGGGCCCTTTGGTGATGTAGTTTCTTATTGCTATATTGTGTTAATATACCTAGGTACCTAAGCAATTTAAATCAATAAAAATGTCGTGTAGGCCTACCTAAGAGTCATCATAAAAAAGTGCAGATTTGTCTGGAGAGTAGTGATTGACTAAGGTCGAAAGTTGAAATTTTAGATGTTATATACATAGATATTATCACTTATTTATCCCTTAAGGGGTAGACAGAGCCTACAGCCATAAGATCGAAAGGCCACGTCTGGGCGTAAAGGTGGAAAACGGAATCAAAATAATGGTTGCTTTGCTAGCCGCATCGCCTATTTTCGTAATTCTTCAGATTTTCGCCCATTCCCTTGACCGGCTTCTACGGTCTGCGCGGGAATTCTCTTCCCGCAGCCGTAGTAGCCGTACCGTAAATGTGTAAGGAAGAAAATGTGAGAACTTTTAGTAGATGGAGATGAAAAGTGAGGACTCCATAAAAACATGATTTTTGGATGGACAAGTGTTAATAGTCGTAAGTATTTATTTTACTTAGCACAAATAAAAAAATATGAAATCTATTCTGAAACATAGATTAAAAAAAACATTTTATCTCATAACTGTCCTCAGACTCCTTACTTCTATGCTCAGAAGTTCATTTCAGCTATGTAGACTCTTCCTTAGCGTTTTACAAATTGCATTCTCAGCTGCAATCAGCTAGGGGCCCGCTATTATGTGCTATTATTATGACATCATTAAGAGGAATCACAGCGCTCGAAAGAATTGAAAAATAGGTATTTGTGAAATCTATTGCTATCGCGCTGTGTGCCCAAACAATCCCCAGAGTGCGATAGAGACAACCGCAGCTCGGGCCGAAACTACCTATAAAAAATACACAAAATTAAACTTCACCGATTTAATTTCATTTCTAATTAAAAATTTAAAATAAGATATTTTATTTTATTTTTTATTTTCGTTCATTGGTAAACAAACAGCGTAACAATTAATCTATACTATAATATTATAAAGCTGAAGAGTTTGTTTGTTTGTTTGTTTGAACGCGCTAATCTCAGGAACTACTGGTTCAAATTGGAAAATTATTTTTGTGTTAGATAGTCCATTTATTGAGGAAGGCTTTAGGCTATAAAACATGACGCTGCGACGAATAGGAGCGAAGCATCATTAAAAAATGTTTTGAAAACGGGGGAAAATTATTCACCTATACTAATAAAATAACTAATTAATCATAATAACAGAAATTGCCGCGGACAAAGTCGCGGGCAACGGCTAGTTTAATATATAGGCTATACAATTTTATGTTTTCTTTTCCCAACGCGATTTTCTGATTTATAAATTAGTGTTTGGGGCTATAATATATGAATGGGCTTCATTGGTGAAAATAATACTTACAATTTCTTACGTCTGGTTTAAAAGCTTAAGGCGTTATAGAAGATTGAAAATTTGTTAAGAAAATGTAGGAGAGAATGTTTTAAAATTCTTTAAAAGCAACAAATTGAACATTTTCTGTGACAATTTCAGGAAGCACTTGACCACTGGGTCAAGCTTGACTGCCAGATTAAGACTTCATCTTTTCTTGAGAAAGCTTCGTAAGAAATGAGATAGAAAGGGTTTAAATTACTGTGTGAAGGAGTACTAACTCTTGAATATCATTTAATTACACTATCAAGTAAGTACATACATTTTAGATTTAAGGCAACCAGCTGTGGCCTGTGACCAAGTAAGGGCAAATACTTCCTAAACCTGTAACAGAAATCGAACTAAACTCATAAAAATTGCATAAAAATAATGTTAACACAATAACACCTACAATTTTTTAAAACAAAATTTGAACTTTTTAATATTCCGTAACTCATATACGCTTCCTAACCAGATGTAAGAAATTTGATATTTATGTTCACCAATCATTTTTCGTGGTTCATGAACCACGTCAGAGGCCGGGAGGCGGTTCCGAAGAACTCTGACACCAGGGTGTGCATGGTCGATTGACCGTGACACCTACTCGAAATGATGATGATGACTTGGGGAAATAGTAATTCGTTGGATTTGGGAAGGGAATGAAGGTATTTGGGATACTACTCACTCGGATCAATAGGGGAAAAGCAACAGCTCGGGAGGCCGGGCGCGCGTACCTGATGCCATACCTGCCACCACCTGACAGGCAGATGAAGATGACACCCTGCCTGCCCTCAACGCCCAAGCAACTTTTAAGTTGCGGTAGAGCCCCGCTGCCGGCAAAATTCATTTTTGCTATTTGCTAGTAGAATGGGTCGGCTCGTCCGGGGTACCACACTCTCACAGAAAATCGACGTCTGAGTAGGAGCTTCACCGCTTCTATGTTTCGTTCGGTGAGTGAGAGAGCCGGAGGCCCATCCGTCCCCCATTTCCTCCCCCCATGTCCTTTCCCCAATACACCTTGAAAGGCCGGCAACGCTCCTGCTACACCCTGCGGTTGTCCATGGGCAGCGCTGGTCGCTTACCACCAGGTGACTCGCTTGCTCGTTTGCCGCCATATAACATAAAAAAAAAAAACTACAAACGTGATTGATCCTAAAAGGATCAATCTCTCGGGAAGAGTTTGTAGTAAGTAAGAAAGTATTACCACTCATATGATCTTAGATTATCGCTATCTTGATAAAGTGGGGCAGCAGGGGCAATCCATCAGACAGACTTGTTGTTAGAGAAACCCCACCAAACTCAGTTATCCTGGCATCTTCCGACACCAGAAAATCAGAGAAAGTTCCAGTTTATTCGTAGATTTCTACCTACTTACTATAATAGATGTGATAGGTACATTCTAATAAAGAAAAATAGAATCAATTTAGGTGTACTTTTTGTAATAATGAAGACATTATCCTTAGTCACTTAATCACACGTCCGTCGTAAAAATACTCCTACAAATAAATAAATAAATATAAATATATACGGACAAATCACACAGATTGAGCTAGCCCCAAAGTAAGTTCGAGACTTGTGTTATGGGATACTAAATAAATCATAGAAAGTGTCGCCGTGTAGAAATACGATGCTTTGCTTTTAAAAAGAATAAAAATGTCACCTTTCCTCGCCTTCGCGGACCATTTGACTCGTACGGCGCGCGCATTTGACGCTTTTGGCGCCAATTAAAAATAATTTTGTTCCTTTCGTTGATTCGTGGATTGAACAATCACGTTTGTTGTATGGGAAAATTTTAAATAAATATTACTTTTATTTTTTAAAATGAATATACACCTAAATATTCCGTGAATATTTCAAGCTTCCTGTTGCCGTTATTAATATCGAGCAAAATATCACGTTTGTTGTATAGATAATGTTACGGATTTATTATAGACTAGCTGTTGCCCGCGGCTCCGCCCGCGTTATTGTCGATCCCTCGGGAGCAGTACAATTTCCCGGAATCAAACATACCCTATGTCCTTCCCCGGGCCTCAAACTACCTCCATACCAAATTTTCCTATGTCACTTATTATTTAACCACTTATTATTTAAGTGCTATATATTTGCAGGCAAACTCATGCCTTGAGTTCATTCAAATGACGATAACTTTTTTTTTAATGAACCGATTTTGATGTAACAAACTTTAAATGTTTTGCTGAGTTAAAACAAAGCAATTGGTGAAAGTTTGAAGTAAATCGGTTCAGTATTTTCGGAGATAATCGTGATCATACTTAAAGACATACAGACAAAAAATTCGAAAAAAAATTTTGTTTTCTATTAATTAAGTATTCTTTTTAAGTGTCTCTCTATCCATTTCAGTCAAAAATTCTAAATGTATATAGATATAGATAATTTTACGGAACCCTTCGCGTCCGACTAGCACTTGGCCATTTTTTTTCATATTGCGATATTGTCCCGTGGGGAAATTTTTCAATATCATGCTCTCATGCACTGCTCATGCCCCATAAATACTATATCGCCATTTTATTACACACTGGCTAAAAAAGTAAAGAAACTATCTATCTTGACAATTAAGTTTTTAATTTATTATACGTTAGTGGCGGAATCAAAGAAGTCGATTGCCCGGGGCGGGCAATATTAATGTCGCCCGGTTTCAAGTTTCTAAACGTGTTGCCGATGCCTGAAAAAATGGAATCATTGTGTTAGATATTTTTTTTTTGTTTAACATTAAAATTAAATTTCGACAACCTTTGCTTTTTTGCCTTACAGAGAAAAGCTGTTTTTTTTTTAAATCTTGCAATAGAATGATATATGTATATTTATAGTATGTTATGTAATTATAGCGGACTCGGGCTACAAAGTACCACTGATGAGGATGCAATTGAGAACACGTCCGGTCGGGATAAGGAGGAATCGTGAAATTATTAATTTATTTAATAAGACACGCTTACAGCTTTATTATAATGCGTTAAGCTTAAAATATTACAAATAAGCATCATTTTATAAATAAGTGCCAATGTTGTTTAATTCAAAAACACATACATTCTAATAATAACAATTAACATACAGAAATAAAATTAAATATATATATATATATATATATATATACTTGAACAATGAACCTAAAAACCTTAAAAAATATAATATAATAACTAAAATAAATTATTAAGCGGAGTCCCCTTAGGCAAGGTTCCGAAGATACTGGCAGCGTTCCCCCTTTGAATAGCTAGACTAATTCTTTGTCCGAGGTAGCTGCCAGCTCTTCGGTCTCCTGTGATGTCGACTAACCTTTTTGCTATTTCCTTAAAAAGCCTATAGCGCTAGGACCCCACGGACCAAGGGTTTCGACACCAAATGGGACAAAATCATATTCGGAGCCTAGACCCCTGTATTTGCATGCTTTAGCTTTTTCAGCCGCTTCACAAGCCGCACCAGCTCTGTTTTTGGTTCCATGTAGATGGGAAGGGGCCAGCGTGTCTGAACAGGTTGCATCCCATACCAGCACCTGGCCCATCTTCCATGGAATCAAACTCATGCCGTCCGGTCTCTTGCCATCGTCTCTTGCAATACCAAGTATCGGCTCGTCCAAGTCGGCTCAAGTAGACTTGGCACGTTAACGGTGGCAAGGGACCGGCGTATGATATCGTTAAGTGCGGCATGTCTAGAGAAGCGGCCTGCACTTTTTTGGCATGACAGTCCGTGATGTCCTAGCTTGTCAACATCACTGCCACAGGGACATTTATGAGGGGCACATACCGGAACCCCAAGCCGTAGACAGGTTGCGATTCGCAGTGTGTCAGGCTCAAGAAATGTTCCTGTATTTGACGAAGGGTACGCGTGAAGCCAGTAACCGGCCTCATGCGCACCCAAGGCCAAAAGCCTAGCACGCGCCGAACCTGTACCACAGCTCAAAAGATTATCATAAGTTAATTTGCAGTTTATGTCGTCCCAGCTCCTCTGTGAATTTGGAGAAACTGGATAATTTTGACCTGGGCATGCAATTAAGAAAGCGTTTCGAGCTTCTTCCAAGCCAGCAATCTCAAAGTTTGAAGGGGATGCCCTTAAAATTTTACTTATAAGATTTACTGAACTATGGACAGAAGTTAGGAAGGCTGGTAAAGCGACACTGGAAATTTTGCGAATACCTAAACCACCATAACGGATGGGTAGGGATGCTTGTGTCCAAGATTGCTCGTTCAGTTGCATATTAAGAATCGATTCTAAGCTAATTTTTATTAAGTCGTCTACTTGTGTCAATAAATCTGGGTGCTTCCAAAAGGAGCAGCAACGGAGCACATACGTAAATTTTGGGACGAAAAGACAGAATTTTAAGATGCAAAGTGCATAATGTGGACTAATTTCAAAGAGACGGTCTGCAGAATTTTGAAATTTAGTAATTGAATTAATAATATACTCCGAAAAAGATTCATCAAAAATTGGACAATCTAAAAGGTAAAGGGAATTACTGTTTACTATTTTAATATTTGGAGCCAAAATATTAAATTTTTGTCTTACATCATTTAAATTTAAGTCGCAGTTATTTATAAAAAGTTCGCATTTACTAAAATTAAGCTCCAAACCAATGGTTTCAAATTTATTTTTGATTAAAAAAAGGTCCGAAAACACGGTATCCACATCACCTCCTAGGGTTCCGTCGTCGAAATACCAAACGTTGAATTTAGAATTTAAATTTTTGATTATCGGGTTAATGGCCAAACTAAAAATTGCAGGCCCAAGGGGATCACCTTGTTGACAACCTACTTCCGAGGACAGTTCATTAGAATGATATAACAATTTTGTTGGGTCAGCGGAACTGAGAAGAAGATAATTGTATATTTCCGGTATATGTTGTTTTATTTCCGTCAACAGGGTATCCCTATTTACCGAATTGAATGCATTTTTGACATCAATTTTCAGCCAATTATCAGCGTACACAGCATTTACAATAAAAATGTACCTACATAGTTCGCTACAGTGATACAAATGTAAGAAATTATACAAATAAAGAGACAAAAAAAAGGCCTACTGGAAGAGATTTCTTAAGAAATAAGTAGTGCCTTTGTACTCATTTATAATGCAAATGTTTTTTTCATGTGACCGTGTTGTGTACATAAATTTTTAAATAAATAAATAAAAAACTAAATAAGTATGTAGATAATAAAATGAAAAATATGATTTATAATATAAGTTATTTCTGTTACTTGTGCCCGAAGTGATTTAATTTATCGTGAAAGATGTCGAGCTCCAATATTTTGCCATTCAGGTCATTATGATTCTGAAAAAAAATTCAGTTATCTTCTCCTATTGAGCTGAAATTTTACACATTCGTTCAAATAAGTTTATAATAATGAAGCTTCCAAGCTGAACACATCATTATCCCTGTTATAAAAGCAGTTAATTTTCTGTTTATCCCACTTACAAAAAGGATTATGTGTTTTGCGCGCATCTTGTATGTGTGTAAATTTCTTTATTATCTCATATCTTCCAAATTACTTTCAATAGTTAAGGTATAGTATGTTTGTCTCAAAAATTTTGGTTTTTAATTTTTGAAATAATACTTCTTCTTTAAACATCAAAACTAATTTGAAAAAGGTTATCCCAATAATGTTGACATGACAGTGAGTAAAAAAATATTTATTCTTTCCATCTATATGTATAGTAAGTGCTTTAGTACCATTCTTTCTAAATATCTAAATGACACTTCTGTGCCAAAATACGTAATAATACGAATATTTATGTTCAGAAAAGTTACTTTATAGACCAACCAAGTTTTAAATATTTCTTATTATTTGTTCGAGTCGAATTTTAGTACTAGTACATAGCATAAAAACAGTATTGTACATTTACAAGTTTTCAGTAGCTACATGTTATCCTATCTATTTAATTCTTGAGCAATTACCATCCATCTGCAATTTTCTGAGACTGTTCCTTTCGCTCTAAATAGGAACCTAATTAAGTAAGCTATTGACAAAAACCGTGGAGACTCCACCGTATTAGAGTTATTTTCAAAATACAGCCAATAGTGTCCTATTTTACTTTACCTTGTTTTTCGATTGTATGTATTATGTAAATTGTTTTTATATAGAAACAATTTAATTTAATTATATACATACAATTCTCAGTATAATATTAAAATTGAAATTATGGGATAAAAAAGAACTCGCCACAGGTAGGATTTGGTGGTATAATTGGTAACACTCTTAAACCTAAGGGACGTGGTTGTAATTTGTACTGTATGTACTTAGTATTTTTTGGGTTTTTTTGCAGCATATAAACAGTTTTAAAGATTGTATTATTGACAATTAACTTTATGCTGGGCCGCAATAAGAGGTATGTCATTTCAAAAGTTCATGGACATGTGAAGATTAGCACTTGCTGCTTTTTATCCGTTCCCTTTTAAGTGTGACAATGACTGTATGAAATATCTTTTCAACTGCTTAAAAATATTAATAGCAACAAATAAACTCACTCAAGCATTAACGTGAGCTATGTCTACAATAAATATTAACGGCGTAGTCGCCAAAAATGTGGGTATATCGTGATATAACAATCTAGCACATAAATTCAAATACCAACGCAAATTATAAGATAAAAATCGAATATGTCGTGCTGAACACAACCCATAATTCCTCTTAATGAGCAATTGAAAAAGAAAATATTATCATAGATTAATATATTTATTAACTGTCAGCTATAAAGCGTCTCCGAAGTTTTTTATGTTCCGAACTCAAATTAGCCGTTTGAATTGCTCCTCGACTGCCAACGCACACATGTAAACAAAAAAACCAACACAAGCACACGGCGTGATGTCTCATTTTCTAAATTTGTTACGAAAAGATAAATCTTGCTACCGTTTTGAGTCTCGTTAACTAAATCTCTCGCCCCGCAATCATTCACCGGTTCGAAGAAAAAAAATCAAAATAAACATGAAACGAAAGTGTCTCCCCACTGAAATTTAGTTAGTGGTTTGAGCTCATTAAAAAGCTGTAAAATCGTACAACGAGAGAATGGATGAGAAAATTCCTAAACATCGTCGTGGATACCACGTTTATTTTTCAGCTTTGTTACGAAAATATCATTTGATTTAGCCTTTATTACGTAGATAATAGGTGCGTTAATGGGTATATTGTTGTTTTGTCGGCAGCGAATGAATTTTGTTTCCTCGACAATGGCGGGAAACAAAGATGTCGGGCGGTGACAAGCGAGGATAAATTGACATTAATTGCCTTACCACTGTCAAATTGTTTTGCGTGCTTGTTTTATGTCTTGTTTTTCTGGCTTTGGCCGCTAATTAATTGATGTGGGGCATAATTGTGAGAGATGTGATCGATCTTCTAAGTTTAGGTATTGTACTTATGGATAGGTACGTGCTTATAACTATTTTAGTCTTTATGAAAGTGTTTATTGTGTAAATGTGTTTATTTAAATGCATAGTGAAGAAGTACTTAGAAATACATCATAGATTGATGAATAAAAAATAATTAAAATTAAAATACATTTATTGTATTTATATTAAAAGTATATCCTGTAAATATAATGAGTTTTCTTAAAAATAATCGTAAAATTTGAAATGATTCATTATAATATAAATTTACATAACCTGAAAAAATTATTCAAATAAACTAAATTTTTTAAAATATTTTTTAGCCATTTTTAGGAAGAAACAGTACCATTTTTTTTTTATTATTTGTCTTGAAGTTTTAGAATTATATACCTAGTGTCTATTAAATAACCCTTTTTTTGAAATCCAAAAAATCATGCGTAAAAAAATGTATGACCCCGGTCGCCTAAGTACAACCAGATAGTACCTTATTTAATAAAAATCAACAAACTCTTATAAACCTATTTTAGATAAAATATAATTTGTCCTTACTCCTCTCTCCAATGATTGAAATTGAAAGAACGAGACTAGTCACATTAGGTATACAACGTGATTTTGAACCCTCTAGCTATATTGGAATCTGGGAATCAGAATCCCTAATGGAAAACAGAATTGCAAGAATAAAAGGTAAAAAACGAAAAAGAAAATTAGGTTTCCCATACAAACTCGCCGATCAGCTGGACGAATTTCTATGAAAGGTTAAATTTATTTTTTCGATTTTTACCTTTTTTTCTTATAATTCTGTATTCCATTAGGGATTCTGATTCCCAGATTTCAATATAGCTAGGGGGTTCAAAATCACGCTGTATTTTAAATAGGGTTATACATGGTGAAATTTTTATCGTTTTGGACCCTTAAAGGGGTGGCTCAGAACATCAAAATGAACAACTTTTCCTTAGGGAACAATGCTGAGAACTCAAAAAAAAATTCGTCATTCCCATATAAACTGGCTGGGCAGAGGAGGGACTCTTTTGTATGGAAATGACGAATTTTTTTAGTTCCCAGCATTGGTCCCGTACAAAAAGTTGTTCATATTGATGGTCTCAGTCACCCCTTTAAGGGTCCAAAACGATCAAAATTTCACCATGTATAGGTAAATTAACACTATTAATTGACATCATACATCTGATTATTCTTATTTTAACGTAGTATAATAGATGTAATGTCAATGAAGTATTAGTGTTAACTTTAGTTAAATTCGGTAAGTATTTAGGTATACACTTACCGAATATAATTAGGATTAATTATGATCAATACCCCTTAGGACCAATGTATGGTATTGATCCCCCTGAATTTGTATTTAATCTGATCGTATCTGCATGTAATCATACATACACGATCTTAGTATCTAGCTAGCACCTATTCCTAGAACTAAAATTTGAAGGACTAAGAAAGCAGCTGGTTTTTTACTATAATAATGATCAGACGAACTCACGGTCTAATCTTCTTATTTAATTAATCATCTTTTAAGATTTTCACGTATTACATGTCACGTGTAAGGTAACTCTTTAGAGTACGAAATACGAGTACATAGTTAATATCTCTCCGCTGACGCTTTTTTAATAACATCCTGTGACTTAAACATTTAAAAACAGCAAAACATCGCTCATTAAAACGTTATATTTGAAATACAACCCGTTTTGACACCATATATTCTTAAATGTTACCGGAATAATGTAATAAATCGTTTAATTTTCGAAAAACCAATTTAACGAGTAAATTTTTTTAACATTTGACAAGTAACTTTGATCTTTATTCCTTTGCCTTACCGTTCATGTTTTAAACAGTGAATTGACAGATATTTTGGCGCGCTCGTTAGAGTAAGATGGCGCGGTGTCACAAAACGAATGACACCCTGATATATTGCCACTAATTACTCAGTGGGAAGGTGTTTATTGAAAATAGATGTAAGGTGACGACGCGTCGTGTCCGCTTCGTTTAGTTAGAGAAAGAAAGCTTCGTACAATGATTTCCGTGGTTGCCTGGAGTTCATTCAAACTCACGGATCTAAGAATAATCAAGATAGGCCCCTAACAGCTGTAATAGTGACGCAAATATTAATTCATACAAACATGTCGCAACACAAGCTCACGCACACATCGATAGTAAATAAGAATGCAATTTTCTTCCGTTTGAATTTCAAACAAATGTTAATCTATGGTTAATTTAGTTTTCACTTATGCTGCACATGTGACGTAAAAAGTCAGCGTCAAGAGTCACGAGTAACGACCTTCGCGCCCGATCCATATTATTCCTAGATCCATGTTCAAACTACACACCTGTATCAGATTAGTATGTGATGTAGAATTGCAAAACCAACGAATAACGAAACAATCCCCTTGGCATCCTTTGCCTAAGGAACCCTTAAAGTAGACGAGCGCTTTCAAGACTACAGGAGCGTTTGGGGCGTCTTTTACATTAAAGGCTCGTGTCACCTGAACTTTATTTGCTATGGCCATGCGTCTTTAGTTTCTGCGCTATTGCACTATACATTTAAGTATATCAGTTAGGTTTTTGGGATCAAATCAAAAATAACCGAATGATTTTTAAAAAATGCTTCACCTATATAATCCTCATTATCAGCGAGTAACAAAGGCTGTAATTTACAGGGAGAAGTAGCGGCAAAAGGCCTCTGCAGTGCAATGGTTGACAGGCTACCTACATGAGAGGTATTCCCAGCGGGAACAAACTTGTTCTTCTTTATCTGTCTACGGTTCTAAGGCTAAAATACCTACTCAGGATGGGTTGTAAATGTAATAATTTTGCCGAATTGCCGGGCGTGCCTGAGGTATGCAGCTAGTGTTTTCATCTCTAAAAATCAAATAGCCGGGGATTTACCCGTCAAAATGCCGGACTTTCGGGTCCCAAAGCCGGACATTAAGAAAAATGAAGGATTTCTGTCAAAATATCGAATAAAGCACCTATTTAAAAGCCAAACTTTATGTGAACTTGCGTTTAGTTGCGCGAGTCAGTAAATCTCGTCTCGCTTTCTCGTCGCTACTGATAAGTGATGGTATTGAACGAAAGTATAAAAAGCCTAACAAAACCCGGACGGGCCGGAGTCAATCAAAGGCCGGACAAGAGGTCAAAAAGCTGTCCCTCTTTATCCGGATTGATGGCAACGCTTGACGCAGCATACCTGAGGATGCAACCAGAAAAGCGCTCAAATTAGGAGACCTGTTTGAACCTGGTCAGCAAGTTTATATTGACATCTCTTTCCAGGTTCTTCGCGCGGCAAGCGAGCTCGTACAGCCTTCAGCGCGCAGCAGATTAAGAGTCTAGAGGCGGAGTTTGAAAAGAACCGGTACCTCTCTGTTGCGGCCCGGGGAAGACTGGCCAGGCAGCTGAGGCTCACTGAGACTCAGGTGAGTAACTAAGACAGGATAAGGCACCCCGGGCGTGGTCACTCTCGGATGGGTTTGAGAATCGGTACCTCTCTGTGGCGGCGCGGGGACGACTGGCCCGGCAGCTGAGACTCAGGTAGAGTCTCTGTTATCTAGGGCCACCATACCTAAACCAGGAGTGTGAAAATCGGCGCCCCCTATTCCGACTTGATAACCTTTAACCCATCAAGCACCCAAGAAGTTACCCTTGTAGGGGCCGTGAAAATTCAAACTATACTTAACGATCGCACCAAAACGAATGGTCTGGTGGCATGAATTGTGCCGTGCAACTCATCATCATCATTTCGTGTAGGTGACATGGTCTACCGACCATGCACACCCTGGTGTCAGAGTTCTTCGGAACCGCCTCTCAGCCTCTGACGTGGTTCCTTTAACGACTACCAGATGGCAGCCGGAACCAACGGCTTTACGTGTCTTCTAAAGCACGGAATCATCTTTACTATCAGACAATCAGGTGATACAAGCCTGCAATGTCCTAACCAAACTGGAAGCAACTAAACAAAGTATGCGTCCCGTGGGAATCGAACTCATGAACCCCAGGTCTACCTTAACCACTGGACCACGGAGAGAGATTGTGCAACTGAAGTGGCTACAGCTGTTCCTAACGTAGCTCTCATCTACCAAACAGTTAGGTCTAACGTAATCTTTTTCGACGACCTATATTTTGCACTGTCTGGACACACAAGACTAAACTGAGTTTCTTTCGGCGTATTCTTCTCAGCAGTGGTCATTCCGAAACGCTTGTAGTTTTTAGATTTTACAAACATAAAAGAAAGAAAAATAAACAATAGACACATATGACGTTCAAAAAGCGATCATGTATCCTATTTTGAATAAAAAAATATTCATTTTCTGTCATTTTAATTTAGTGATTATCATGCCAGGCTGGAACCGAAGGTCCCGAGTTCGATCCCTTGTCAAGATGGAGAATGATCTTTTTCAGATTGATATGGGTCTTAGATGTTTATCTGTAATGTATTTATTATAATATTATCGTTAATATAACTTACTTTGGGGCTAGCTCGATCTGTGTGATTAGACTTCCCCGTAAAATATTTATTTACTTATAATTTTTTGATTGCAGATAAAAATATGGTTTCAAAACCGCCGCACGAAATGGAAACGAAAATACACAAACGATGTGGAGTTACTCGCACAGCAATACTACAGCAGCTTAGGTATTGTCGCCCCTAGGCCTATGTTCGTAGGCGATAGACTGTGGATTTTCAACTATCCCAACAGGATACCCCCCACGCAACAGCAACAATGGATGAAATCCATCAACAACATAGCCAATATAAACACACACAATCAAATGATCGAAAGAGGTATGCTACGGACGATACCAAAGCCAGATATACCGCCTTTTTTCATTCCGCCGCCACCAGCGACCTATCCGAACGAAAGAGTGTTTTTGAATATGGAACGAAATTTGAATTTGACAGGGAGTGTGAAAATTCCCGCGCAAACCAGAATGGTGCCAAGAGAAGTTTATAATAATATGGCGACAGCGCAGAGAAGTATGGATGTGTATAAAAATAATATTTTGAACCATAACAGTCCACCGCAAGAAGCCAACGTGGACCATTTGAGAAGACTGGAAGAAAATTTTAGTATTTAAGTAAACATCAGGTTTTGTTCATATGTTGACTCGTGAAGGGTGACTTGAGACTTTGAGGGTAACTTATGAACTATTAAGTATCTAAGTGCAATTTTAAATTGCGTTGAAAGGGGTCTGCTCAATTTTAAGAATATTTAAGGTTTTACTAGTTTACTTAATCCTCTTCAAATCATTTGTGCTATACAAATAGCCAGTCAAATAAAATAAACAGTTGATAAAAGTACTTAGTTAATGAAAAAAAATTACGAGGTCAAAATTTAACTTTAAAATTTATTTGGTTTGGTGTTAAAATAGCAATGTATGTAGTTAATAATTTATCATATTATGTTATGTACTTATAAATAATTTGGTAATGTAAATAAAGGAATTATAATATTTTAAGATATTTTCCCCTTCTTCTTTAAGCTATTGAGGTTAAGTGATATGCGCGACCGCTACACAATTAAAACCTTACCAATATAAGTAAATTAGGCAAAAACAATGGGGCTCCATAATATCCCTAAGGCCCTGGGCTGTAGCCTAAAAAGCCCGGTAGATCCGTCTCTGTACCTACGCATCGCGCACCGTACAGCTTGGACAGTGATTTTTTAAAGACTATGCAGTGTCTATTGAGCTTCAGCTTCACTGGACTTTGAGACGAGGAGGGCAAAAGGTCCAGTAGTCAAGGTAAACACAAATCGTCTTATTATAAAACGGACTAATTTTAATCATTATCCTACCAAAATGAGCATAAGACTTTGACGTTTATTTAGCTGTCATTGTCTATTTGTTTTGGGCGAATAATGATGTTAATGTTAATCTTCGTTTTATTATAATAAGACGGAAAGAGTTTAATAACGCAGATGGTACGATATCGGCAAAATGACCAAACGTTTAGAGAGTAGCAAAGCAACTTATTCTTCAAGGTATCATAAGTTTTTTTAATGGTACATGCATCATGCTACGGCATACTACGGAGAATGCATGTCACCATGGATCACAGATTACTAAATAGTTACTTCGTAAACCTGCCGGCCGATTTGCTAACTCGAGTAATAAGTGTAATTAGTGACCAACGTTTTGATAGTCACTTCAAAATACATTGCGGGTTTCCTATGATTGACTATTTTTATTAAAGATATATAAAACGCAATGTACTTTGAAATGACTATTAAAATGTTGTACACTGAGTTAGCAAATAGGCCGGCTGGATATTCTATTTGCTCTGGATCAATAGATTGAAAAAACCGGCCAAGTGCGAGTCGGACTCACCCCTTAAATATTTATTTTATTCTATTTTTTTTAGTATTTGTTGTTATAGCGACAACAGAAATACATCTGTGAAAATTTCAACTGTCTTACTATCACGGTTCATGAGATACAGCCTGGTGACAGACGGACAGATTTTCTGAAGACCCTACTACTATTGTAAATAAATGTATTGTTTGACACATTTTGCTATAAATGTTTCTACAGGCGTATCACACTTATTTTTTTGTTAACTATCTGCGAATCTGCTGGACAAACGATTATACAGCGTGTAACAGTACCCTCGACATTTACTTAAAGGGGTGACTCAGCCCATCAATATGAACAACTTTTCCTATGGGACCAATGCTGGGAACTCAAAAAAAATTTGGTCATTTCCATACAAGAGTTCCGCCGCCCGGCCAGTTTGTATGGGAATGTCCATTATTTGTGTGAGTTCCCAGCATTGTTCCCATAGGAAAAGTTGTTCATATTGGTGGGCTGAATCACTCCTTTAAGTAAATGTCGAGGGTACAGTTACACGCGGTAGAGAGGTGCTTCTCCAGGTTTTTTGTGTGCTATTTTTACAGTATCCTAACTAATATTATAAATGCGAAAGTGAGTTTGTTAAGCTTTCACGTTGTTACTATTTAACCGATCATCATGAAATTTTGCATACACGTCATCTGGGGTACGGAGAAGGACATAGGGTACATTTTATCCCGCGAAAAAGTTCCCAAGGGATCGACATTGACGCGGGCGGAGCCGCGGGTGAGAGCTAGTTCGTTATATTTTTGAGAACAAGGTGTTCCCTCCATTTTGACGCGTCAAGATGGAGAGGAACCACAAATCGATGGAGGTAATGTTTTTAATATAGGTACTTACAGGTACTTAGCGGGTTTTGACGGCTGGTTTAATAATATTTGGATTTTGAGGGGTGGTCCCCTCATCTTGACGTTCGCAAAACATTCACTGTTAGTTCTAAAGTTAACGAGTCGCTGAGCATAGTGAGCATGAAGATATACCTAGTAACTTTATGATAGTGAGCATGTACCATGAGTTTGTACATGTGAGTAGTAAACGATCATCTATCGATAACGATTCGATGAATAGTAATAAATAGTAATCTTAGTCGTACCTACTCGATAGAAAACGAAATTCCAATTTGTAACTAATGGTCATGGTATAGATCAAATCAAAATATATTTATTTAAACAAGGAAAAGGAAAACTATGCTACAATACTTATTTAACAATTTGTTGGTTCTTATATATAGGTATGTAGGTAAATAGGTAGCTTCTGATATGTCAGTGGCCCCACACTAGGCAGCATGCCTGTCCTGTGGTAGCCATTGTCGTTTAACAGTAAAGAAAATAATTAAGAACTTATCGCAAATGTTCCTTTATTCGTTTACATTCGTCCTCGAGTCGTGTTTGATCGAGTATATAACAACATTTGTATTATTGTGCTCATGGTAGAAGACAAAATACGGTAAATTTATTGTTATTTATATTTACTAGCACCCCTCATATCACTCTCACAATTTCCCAAAGGTGAACTGGCTTGAGACGGAAAATGGTCTTTTTCAGATTGGTGGCCTGGGTCTTGGATGTTTATCTATATATGTATTTGTTATAAAATATATTATCGTCGATTTAGTATCCCATAACACAAGTGTCGAACTTACTTTGGGGCTAGCTCAATCTGTGTGATTTGTCCGTATATATTTGTTTTTTTTAACCTATATTGTCCCACTGCTGGGCAAAGGTCTCCCCCATTTCCTTTCAAACAGCCCTATTTTGGGCCACTTCAGACCATTTCCTTTCATGGCTCGTGATATCACAACACCAGCGCTTTCGAGGCCTTTTGCAAGCCTTGCAATTTATTTGTTTATATTATTTATTGTGTTCAATAAAAGTAAATAAATAAGACTGTTAAAAAAACAAATTTGTTTCAAATAATGATAATTTATTACATTCCGCTTCTTTAACTACGCTGTTACCTGGAAAAATAAAAAAAAACATTGTACAACAAAATATGTATAAAAACTTAAAAATATTGTATGTAATGTACAAATCCAGAAAATTACTGTGAGGTGCCAAATTTGTAACGTTCATATTAAATTACAAAATTCTGAATTCATTGATAAAAATGCTTGGCAATTAATATAAATTTATTTGATGAAATAATACATGTAAACAATGTAATCGGAGCCCTTCAGGCACATAGGGACCAAGTCTGGATTGAGTTTCTTTCGGCATATTCTTCTCACCAGTGGTTGTTGCGAAACGCTAGTAGTATTTCTATTTTGCATAAATTAAACAAATATAACAAATACAAATATGACGTTCAAAAAGAGATACATGTATCCAATATTGAATAAAAATCTTTGACTTTTGACTTTTTAACTATTCCGGCGCCCCCAAATAACCAAAGGGGAGCACCGCACTCCATGCACCCTCGTGTAAGACAGCCCTACCAAGGGTTGACAGTAGTTTAACTTTACGTTAAACTAGTTGCAGACCTGCCTGTCTCACTCCCCGTGTAAGTATTGAAAACATACCTACGCGGGACGACACCTCCGAAGATAAAATCCGAAAATCCTAACAAATCCGGTAGGAACGACGCGCGATTGATCATATGTGTTCACCGACTTCAACGAATTATGAATCGTATGTTCAGAGATATAAGTATTAAACTGGCTTGCTGTAGGCATCTAAAATAAAAGGTGCCGCGTTCTAACGCGAGCTAAATTACACCGTATCGCTAACTACATTGAGTTGATATTTCTTTGAATACCTTTGCAGAGTGAGACTTTTGTACGTAAGTACTATACTTATTCTGTGCTAGTAGGGCCATTTTTAATCTTACATCCTCCTCATCTCAACGTTTGCCTGGTTGCACCATCAGCTGTGTTGTCCATGTATTCACCATATTATGGGAAAATAAATTAAGTAATCAATTATTTAAAAATATTTTTCCCGCAACTTCGTCCGCGGCAATTTCTGTTATTTTGATTAATTCCTTTTTTTATTAGTATAGATGAATAATTTCCCCCCATTTTCTAAACATTTTTTATTGATGCTTCACTCGTATTGGTCCCAGCATGATGTTTTAAAGCCTTCCTCAATAAATGGACTATCCAACACAAAAATAATTTTTGAATTTGAACCAATAGTTCCTGAGATTACCGCGTTCAAACAAACAAACTCTTCAGCTGTATAATATTAGTATAGATTTATATGAGATGGGCAATTTATAAGTTAGTAGTCTTTGCTCCGGCATACCTTTCTTGGGGCCAAATTTGTAGTTCCTGTTCACTGAACTTAAATATTTCATTTAGAACAATCACTTGTGAGCCGAGCCATTTGTAACATAACTTACATTTAATTCCCTTATTTACTTCTTAAGAAGCTGGTGGCGGGTGATGAGGTACGGGGCTGAGAGCCCGGAGCCGAGGAACAGGATGAAGTACAGCGTCAGCTTGTGGCGATTGTGGATGTCAAACGGCAGGTTCTGGAATTTGCATTTGGTATTATGTAGATTTTTTTGCTACAGAATTATATTTTTTTTAATGTATGTAATATATTTTTTGAAGGAATTTATATTGTTTTATATATAATTGACAGACATGGAATTTCTTCCTTAATTAAGAGAAATTCAATAGTAAAAAACAAAGGAAATAATCATTTTAAAGGTTGAGGGCAAAATTAAATAATGATTATGATACATAACCTAAAAAGTAAAAATAAATATCTAGATATTCTATTTATTTAATTATATATTAAAGAATGGATGACATTATTAAGGTGTTTAACTAGATGGTTACATTTTAATCAAATGAGTCTGAATTAAACAAAAAATAACAAATGACGATTATGTAATGTCAGATTAAAAAATGGAATTTAACTTACCTCTCCGGGAACTCCACCGTGCGAGTGGTTCCTCACGAAGTTGGTGAGGGCATTCTTGCGCAAATTGTTGGTAATGCTACGAGAAATAGCTCCAATCATTTTGAAAACTGTTTTGAATAGAAATCAAGAAAAATGCAGAAAGTTCGATTTCCTCACCACAACTTTTTTTTTCTTCTGAAAAACTACCATTGCGTTCCAGTTCATGTCATTATTTTTGGCAGATGAACATTAGATTTTAGATTAGTGAACGCAGCTGTAGCGCAAGAGATTTTGGAGGGGAATTTTGAAATAAAACTAAAAAAATAGATTTAAAATTTAATAAATCTAAAGGAGATTAACAATTAACTACAATAATACTTCTGTATACGGTTTACCTGAAAAATAAGAAAAACTTTTTAAGGAATACGAAAAAAGTGATAGCAATAAAAAATTGAATTCGTTAAATAAACGACTTTTAAAAATAATTATTCTTTAATGTCATGATCATGACTCATGCATGAACATTAAAAATATGGGTGGGTTGGATGGATGTTAACATTCTTTCAGATCAGCGGATCAGACAGAATATCAATACAGACAGATGTATACTGTATGCGCAGGTGCAAATGGCGCAATGCTATGTTTATTATGCGTTTATCGGGTCGGATCAATTCATATTTGTCTTTAATAATATTATAAAAGCGAACATAACTCGTCTTCTGTCTGTTTGCCTTTTACATTTTCACACTATAACCATTTCTTCGCTCGTCATTTGAAAAGGACATAGGTTCCTTCATCCTATCAATCATCTCTATATCAACGCGAACGAAACCACGGGTAAAAGCTAGTAATCCTTATCCTTACTAATATTATAAATGCGAAAGTGAGTTTGTTACGCTTTCATGCCGTAGCTACTGAACTGATCATAATGAAATGCATACAAGTTTTCTGGAGTACGGAGAAGGACATAGGCTACCTTTTATCCCGGGAAAATGTACTATTCCCGAGGGATCGACATTGATGCGGGCGGAGCTGCGGGCGAAAGATAGTAATAAAATAAAACTGCCTAAACTGTCAAAGTGCAAAGTCGGTAAATAATTAAAGTAATTTAGTAAAACCAAGTCAGTCGCATAAATAATCTTCTACAAAAAAACCGGCCAAGTGCGAGTCGGACTCGCGCACTAAGGATTCCGTACATTATATATAATAAGTTTGAAATTATTAAAAATATCTTAATATATATAAATCTCGTGTCACAATGTTTGTCCTCAATGGACTCCTAAACCACTTAACCGATTATAATAAAATTTGCACACCATGTGCAGTTCGATCCAACTTGAAAGATAGGATAGCTTTCGCGGACGAAGTCGCTGGCAACAGCTAGTTTTTTTATATGATGTAACACAAAATTTATGCTTTTCGCAATTTTTCCTTTATCTGTGCTATAAGATATTGCTTCGTACTAAATTTAAAGATTCTGAGTTCACGGGAAGTACCCTGTAGGTTTTAATTCCCTTGCAAGTGTCGAAAAATTATTAAAAATATTTTTTTTATATGATTTTATTAAAAATGTATACATTTTGCAATTTTCCTGTATCTGTGCTATAAGACGTTGCTTCGTACCAAGATTCTGAGGTCACGGGAAGTACCCTGTAGGTTTTGATTCCCTTGCGAATGTCGAAAAAACACGGAAAATTGCGACATTACTAGCTGTATCTTTTGATTGCGTTGGCTCAGAAGCTTGATTTTTTCACAACTGCAAGCAAGAGACAGCAGACCTGAGTATTTGATATGAATTTCAGCTTGATACCTCTACACGCGTTCCTGAGAAAAAGGGTCTTGACAGACTGACAGACAGACATACGGACAACCGAGTGATCCTATAAGGGTCCCGTTTTTTACCTTTTGAGGTACGGAACCCTAAAAAACAATACATCATTTTTGATAAAATTTTTTGGACTCAAAAGTACTTATTTTCTTCCAAATAATTTCTAAAATTACAGAAAATTGCAAATAAACTTGAAAGAAAAATACAATTGATCTTTTCTGAACTCGGTTAAAAAAATTAATTAATTCTTCAAGGCTGGAAGGGAGTAACAAGTAGAATGTACATCAGAATTTCTTCCCACACAGGGGCACTATTTTTGAAAGTTATTACTCGTATTCGAGCGATTTTTCCATACAAAGACCGCTCGAAGACGAGTGTTACAGTTTCAAAAATAGTACCCCAGATCGTAAAAGCTTAATAGATGGTATGACTGAAACTCTGTGGTAGGTGATGCGGCTAGCAATCTATCTCTATTTTGATTCCGTTTTCAACCTCCAGGCCTACCAATATGCTTAAAGTGGCTTTAAGGTCTTCCGGACCTGGTTTTGTCTACCCGCAAGCACAGAGTTACCTAACATTTATATCAAACTAGCTGTTGCCCGCGGCTCCGCCCGCGTTAATGTCGTTCCCTTGGGAACAGTAGAAATGATAAAAAATCTATACAAACCCCTGCGCCCCTTTGCTTTTTCCCCTTAAGTGGGAATTTAATACATTTCACCTGCATAGATATTTAGCCCTTAAGGAGGGGATTTTGCCCATTTCACCTACACAGATATTTTTTTATTGTAATGGAGAACTTCTTATTGTCATATTTCTAAGTAAATAAAAAAAATCCATACAAACTTTACCCCACCTATTCTACCCCTTCAAGGGGAAATTTCGACCATTTTAACTACACAGATCTTTTTATTTGTAATGTAAACATATATACTTATTTTTATAGTTCCATGTCCAGAAATGAGAAAATTTCCATACAATCCCCCCTTTATCCCTTAAGGGGGAAATTTTGTACATTTCACCTACACAGATCTTTTTAATTGTAACCTAGAACGTATATACTTATTTTCATACCTCTAAGTCTAGAAATGGAAAAATTCCATACAAACTTTACCCCCTATTTACCTCTTCAAGGGAAAATGTTGTCTGGTTCACCTAAACAGATCTTTTTTTAATTTTAATTGAGAACTTGCGTACCTACTTTCAAACTTCTAAGTCCAGAAATGAGAAAATTCCATAAAACTTCAACCCCTTTGATTTTCTAAAAATCCTTTCTTAGTGCTCATTTACATCATAAAAAGAATCCCTGTGCCAAATTTCAGTTTCTGCGCACAGTAGTTTCGGCTGTGCGTTGATATATAAGTCAGGTTTGCCTTTGGCCCGCGGCTCCGCCCGCGTAAGTGTCGACTTCTCAGGAACAGTAGAATTACCCGGAATACATTAGTTTATGACTTTCAATGAAACACCTTAATATTGAATTTCAATTTAATAACTTCAAAAATGGAAAGTTTAATTCTAACTTTGCATCCCCGTTATATCCCCTTAAGGGATGATTTTTGAGAAAAATATTTTACTCGTGTTTCATGCCTTTTAGTAAAGAACCTTCATGCTGAATTTCATTCGACTAACTTCAAAAATGGCAAAGTTTCATGCTTACTTTGCACCCCTATTTTACCCCCTTAAGGGATGATTTGTGAGTAAAATATTTTACTCGTGTTTCATACCTTTCAGTAAAGAACCTTCATGCTGAATTTCATTCGAATAACTTCAAAAACAACAAAGTTTCATACTAACTTTGCAACCCGTTTTTTCCCCTAAGGAGATGAATTTCCAAAAATCCTTTCTTAGTGCTCCCCTACGTTATAAAAGGAACCCCTGTGCAAAATTTCAAGTTCCTAACCCTTATAGTTTAGGCCCTGCGTTGATATGTCAGTCAGTCAGTCAGCTTCTCCTTTTTTTTAAGTATGGATTACTATGGATAGTATGGGTAGGTATAATGCTGTCGTATAATGATGATGAATTGACTTTGGATTTTAATTTTCTTATGTCACTTATTATTTTATTTTATTTTTGCTATATGTTTGCAGGCAAACTCGTGCCTTGAGTTCATTCAAATGACGATAACTTTTTTTTTAATGAACCGATTTTGATGAAACAAACTTTAAATGTTCAACTGAGTTAAAACAAAGCAATTGGTGAAAGTTTGAAGTAAATCGGTTCAGTATTTTCGGAGATAATCGTGATCATACATACAGACAGACAGACAGACAGACAGACAGACAGACAGACAAGAAATTCCAAAAAATTTTTTTTGCTTTCTATTATTCTTTTTAAGTGTCCCTCTATCCATTTCAGTCAAAAATTCGAAATGCACAGACAAAATAATTTTACTGTTTTATTATATGTATAGATATCTATGGACAGATCACACAGATTGAGCTAGGCCCACAGTAAGTAGTGAACTTGTGTCGTGTGATACTAACTCAACAATACTATACGCCCGCGGCTCCGCCCGCGTCAATGTCGATCCCTCGGGAACAGTACTTTTTCCCGGGATAAAATGTACCCTATGTCCTACTCCGTGCCCCAGATAAGTGTATGCAAAATTTCATGATGATCCGTTCAGTAGTTACAACGTGAAAGCATAACAAACAAACTCACTTTCGCATTTATAATATTAGTTAGGAAGGATAAACATTCAAGACCCAGGCCAATCTGAAAAAGTTTTTTATCATGACTTGGCCGGGGTTTGAATCGGGGACCCTGGTATTCAAAAGCACTTGCAGTATCACTGAGCTACAAATATCGTCTTAATATAAGCCGCAAGGAAAAAGACGTGAGTGTATGTGTGTCAAAACGGTTATAAGTTCCTAGCTTTTGTACTTGTATATATGAGTCGTATCGTATCGCGTGTCCTGAGCTATTATTTTTTATGGACACCTATGGAATTCATTTGTAGAGATGTGAGCATACCTCTAGGTTTTTTAAAACCACTCCCTAAAAGGAGGGTAATGTCTTCAGTAATAAATATGTACCTATGTGAGTTCTTTTATCATCATCATCATCGTTACAGAAGCAAAAATCCACTACTGGACTAAGGCCTCCCCAAAGGAGTTTTCGTTCCAAGAGAGTATATAGCCATACTCACCATGCTTCGCAGGCGGGTTGGCGAGCGCAGTTTCTTTGGCTTCTTGTGCTTTCGACGCTACTGCCCAACGAAAACATTATTAAACTGGGAAAGGAAAGGAATTTGTTGGACTGGGATACTACTCACTCGAAAGAGTGAGGTGAAAAAAAAGTAGTAGCTCGGGAGGCCGGGCGCACGTACCCGATGCCATACCTGCAATTACCAGACAGGCCGTTGAGGATGACATCCCTGACCATACTTTACCTACCTTAACTTTTTAATACAAAGCCATAGAAACTGCGCTTGCCAAGCGTGGGTATAGCAACATCCTCCCATAGAACAAAGAATAACTGCCTCCGTGGTCCAGTGGTTAAGGCGTTTGCCTGACCCGGGGGTCGTGGGTTCAATTCCCACGAGAAGCATACTTTACATTGCACGCTTGAATCATCTGATTGTCTGAAAATAAAAATTATTCCGTGCTTCGGAAGGCACGTTAAGTCGTTGGTCCCGGCTGCGTATTGCCAAACTGTATACTAACCCAGACCAGGGTTGCTCTGAGTTCGATCGCAGTTTGCCTTTGTAGTTGAAGAGCAAACTGTATACCTATTCACAGAGTGTCTGAATCAAAATACATTTTGCTTTAAAATACTTGATCAAAATACATACGATTCCAGACATCCATACTTTCCAGCGTCTGGTGTAGTATGTAATGGCATGATAATTTAGAACAAAATGCATGCGAATGCAGACATGTTTTATTTCCCTGCCTCGCCTTCTAAAACTTGCGCCGCTTGCGACCTTGACTCCTTTTTTTGGACAGTGGTCGTGACTTTATTAGCAATTACGCACGTATTTATTAAATAAAGTGTAAAAATAGAGTTACTTTTAAAAAATAAACCGACTTTAAAACTGTTTTTTATAGATCGGTGTAAGCCTTAATAATTTGAATAAAATTAACACTTGGCTAGTTTGCGGTACGAGTATGCTGGTAGAAAAACAGTTGGCATATTTACTGATATTTTTAACATATAATTTTTATTTCGTACTTTCCGATTATTAACAAAAAAAATCGATAGGGAAATAAAGCACAAAAGGCGTGGTGTGACGCCATCTCTTGCTATTTGAGTTTTTTTAATTAATTTACTTTGTTATCGATCACCTATAATATCGACTTAATTGAGTTAATATTACCTACACTGAAATTAAAAATAGGTACAATTTGTTGTGTCAATGCATCTTTCTTTGAAAAATTAATAAATACTGAAGTGGACACATTTATAGTTTTTGTAACACTCTTTATAGTTGTTACAATTCAAATTAATTTTTAGTCATACTTACAACGGCTAAACTTAAATTACTTCACATAGGGTATGTTTTTTGGGGAAAGTTGTTCAGTTTCACGGATAGGATACCTAAAAATCGCAAAAGCATAAAAAAGTTACTGGAAATTACGAAAAACGTTGTATAGTTAGTTAAAGATATTTGCGTGTCACAGTTTGCTTTACATACAAGCGAGCAAAGTGCATACCGTCTCAGACTGCTCTGAGCTCGTATGTACTTTGCTCCAATTTGTTTGTGATTTTAATGAGCACGACGTAGTTCAGTACAGACTATGGGTGTCTGGGTCAGTATACAGTTTGGCAATACGCGTCCCGGCTGCCATCTGGTAGTCGTTAAAAGAACCACGTCAGAGGCCGAGAGGCGGTTCCGAAGAACTCTGACACCAAGGTGTGCATGGTCGATTGACCGTGACACCTACACGAAATGATGATGATGAGAACAAAGAATTGGGAGAGGCTTTGGCCTAGAGGATAAATGGAATAAAATAATCACACAATGGTACCCAAGGGATGTAAAACGAAGGAGAGGTAGACCACAAAGAAGGTGGAATGACGACATTAGACAAGTAGCGGGAACAACATGGGATAGAGTGGCCATAGAAAGGCCAGAATGGAGAAGATTGGAGGAGGCCTTTGCCGACTGGCAAATGGACACACAAAAGTGGAAGAAGAAGGCAATATACGAGAATTGAAGGAGATGTGTCCATAATGAAGGCTTATATATATTGGCCTAGAGGCCTCCAGCACTAGACTTGTTAACGCGGAGTTATGATTAAGAAGTATTTTGCTCAGCTTAGAGGACGAGAACATAAAACTTATGTTTTAAAAGATATGAGTACTCACCCGCTGTTCTTCCTAAGCTGGTGCACCACGATGAGGAATGGCGCCGCCATGCCGGTGCCCACGAACCAGAACAGGTTGAACGTCAGACGCTTGCGGTTGTGAATGTCAAATGGCAGGTTCTGGAAAGGGTTGAATGACGAATTTAGAAATTTTGCATTTTTTATAATACCTGAAGGCCACGTTTAGTATATTGGTTGGCATTAGGTGGAAAACGGAATTGAAATAGTAATGGGTTGCTAGCTGCATCGCCTTTTAACTTGATTCGTCAGATTTTACCCATTCTCTCTTTTTTTTATGATAGGGACGGCAAACGAGCAAGCGAGTCACCTGATGGTAAGCGATCGGCGCTGCCCATGGAGAACTGCAACACCAAGCTGCAACAGGAGCGTTGCCGGCCTTTGAAGGAGTTGGGGAAAGGATGGGCCTCCGGCTCTCACTCACCAAACGAAGCATAGAAGCGGTAAAGCTTTTTTTATGTATATTTGACGGCAAACAAGCAGGTGTACTATTTTTGAAAGTGTGACATTCGTCTTCGAGCGATTTTTGTATGGAAAAATCACTCGTTTACGAACGGCGTCATTTCAAAAATAGCGCTCCAGACGAGCCACCTGATGGGAAGTAGTCACCGTCGCCCATGGACATCTGCAACACCAGAGGAAGTGCCGATGCGTTGCCGACTCTTAAGATACCTTAACTCAAACGTCGATTTTCTGTGAGGTACTTCCCCGGACGAGCCGGCCCATTCATTAGCAAAAATTACTTTCGTTGGTAGCGTGGCTCTACCATATCTTCTCGACCGACTTTTATGATCTGCTCGGGAATAGAAGCAGCTGGTACATTCTACTTTTTTCTTTTCTTTTACAAACATTTTTTTTTAAAGTCCGGTTTAATTTTTATTTTTGAAATACCTAATATATACTACAGGATTTCTAGAGCAAATGACTATCGATTTATTTAACCCTGTGTCACAGATATTATGCCTTTATGCAAAATTCCAAAGCGCAACAAACAAACTTATTTCTGATTTTGAAATTTGCAATATTAAGAAAAGAAGAATGAAGGAAGGAAGAATGAAGAAAGGAAGATGAAACCTTCCTCCATATACATACTTATTGACCTGATTAGAAAGAACCTGTACCATTTAAATATCTTTCTTCTTGATCTGGATTTAGACTTGTTTCTTCGTTTTGTATTGCTATTGATATATTAAAAATGATTTTTTTAAAACTTTTTAATTTTTTTTATTTAATTTCTTTATTCATCACCAATTTACAAATTTTTTAATCTGCTAGGTTTGATTATACTACCGAGAAACGCTATCTATAATAAATAAATTACAAATTGTATTTGAAATGGAATTTATTTTGCATCCACAATGCTATTTTGATAATCTTATTAAATTTACATCGATTAATTTACAACAAAGATAGAAAAAACGTAATTGCTAAAACGAAACCTACTAGAAAATCCCTAAATTATTGACAATTATTAAAAACTAGCTTTCGCCCGAGTCTCCGCCCGCGTCAATGTCGATCCCTCGGGAATAGTACTTTTTCACGGGATAAAAGGTAGCTTATGTCCTTCTCCGTACTCCAGAGAACTTGCATGCAAAATTTCATGATGATCGGTTCAGTAGTTACGGCATGAAAGCGTAACAAACAAACAAACTCACTTTCGCATTTATAATATTAGTAAGGATTTTAAAAGTTAAAATAATTAAATTTGAACCATTAACTACCTACAAATAAGGTGATCAAAAATATATTAAAATTGTTAATTAGGTAAGTACTTTGGTATCGTGTTATTATTGCCCCGCAGGTGGGACGAAAAGGGTGGGACCTGTTTGACTGGGGACGTCGGGTAGTGAAGGTCTAGGTCATTGAACGTTGGTTTATTTATAGATTGCACAAACAATTTTTTAAGGTTTTTTACCTAGGTACCTCGTGAAAATACTTATTTGGAAAATGTGGTATTTAATAATCTTGAATACCTAATCGTACCGATCCATTATAGATGGGGGTAGATCGGAATTGTGTTTCATCTTTAAAAAAGTTATATAAAGCTAGAAAAAATAGGTGAGCATAAGTATAGCAATAATCTATAATATGAAAAAACCGACCTCAGATAAACTACTCAACCGATTGTGATGAAATTTAATGATTTGAAAGCATAACCTATCAAAACAAATTATAATAGTTTTTAAAATCGGTTCAGTTATGACGTAATCATGAGATAACAAATTTTTTTTTTAAATACCTCCGAATTGATAACCTCTTTCTTTTTCTTGACGTCGATCAAAAGTAAACTCTTCTAACTTTCTAAATTGTGTTGTACACCACGTCCCTTAATTCACAGGACATTCTGTATTTTTTCAACAATGTAGGACATCCAAATGGATAGGCGATGTCCTTATTTTACAATTACAGTTAAAATATACCTTAGTTAACTCTCAAAAATAATATCTAATTAAGTATATATTTTTTTACGGGTAGAAAAAAAGAATTTCCGTTTTTTTTTTAATTTACGACCGTTTGTCCCTCCCCTATGAGAAAAATAATTGCAAACCTTACACTAGAAATGCATTGTTACTCAATTAATGTAGGTACCACGGACCAAGTACAAAGTACTTGCTCCGTGGTAGGTACCCTGCACACTATTAACAAACAAATAAGTATAAGACATGAATACTCTTGTATAATTGTAATGAAAACTCTTTTATGTATACTCGTACGTAACTGTACCTGAGAAAGTTCAGGTTTCATTTCATTATCTGTTAGTGAATAACCAAGTTACGTCCTCTACGTGACCTGGGAGGTACCCGCCCTTATTTTATGACTTTGCCCTTGTAAGGGTGTGTTGCCTCGACAAAAACACTGTTAATGGAAAAAACACTTAATTTTTGACGGTTTCATGTCATGACGTGACGCATGCTCAGTTATAATATAATACAAAAAATGTTTTTTTTTTCTTTTTCTTTTTTACACGCTTTTTGTTATCTTCACCTGTATGTTAGTTTCTTTTTAACCGAATTCTTTAAACTTGTAACCGACTTCTTTAAACTCTCTAATTTTGACCCACTTTAAACAGTCAGGTTTAATTAAAATTTTGTATACAAGGCCCGATGACAATACAATAATTTGATACAAGCATAGAAGTATGAAGAGAGACGAAAATTTTTTTTTTTAAATCTATGGATACAAGCGTGCTCTTAGTTTTTTAAACTACATTTATTATGTTATGACGTAGGACGTCAGACATTTAGGAAGAGGCACCGTGGTGCATGCTGTTTGCCGATGATATTGTCCTCATCGGCCAGGATGGAAACGAGGTTCAAAGCAGACTGGCGAAATGGCAGAAGAAGCTAGAGGACTTTGGCTTCAGAATAAGCAGAACCAAAACCCAACAACTTTTTGTGGATTTTGGTGGTACCTCTGGCTTCACACCATTTGCCTTAGACAGTGTCCCGGCCAGTCTGCCTCGATTTTCGATACCTCGGTTCCCTCCTGCAAAGTGACGGCAATATAGACCGGGACGTTAAAAATCGGATAAACGCTGGTTGGGCATAATGGCGACAAGTGACTTGAGTCATTTGTGACTCGCGTATTAAGCTCAAAGGGAAAATGTATAAAAGCGTGATAAGACCGGTAGTTTTGTATGGTTCAGAGTGTTGGGCCACCAAGGTGACGGATGAAAGACGATTGCATGCAGCGGAGATGAGAATGTTAAGATGGATGAGTGGAGTGACTCGAAAAGATAGGATAAGGAATGAGTATGTAAGAGGAAGCACAAAAGTAGCCCCCATAACGGAAAAATTGAGAAGCTGTAGATTGGGATGGTATGGACATGTTTCGCGAAGAAAAGAGAGCTATATAACTAGGAAGGTGTTGGATATGAAAGTAATTGGGAATCAGAGTAGATGTAGGCCAAAGAAAAGATGGATTGAGTGTGTGAACCAACTTTTTACCCATATCCTCCATATGGGTAAAACGATGGTAACGAAAGAAATTGATCAAAATAGAACGAAATGGAAAATACTTACATGCTGTCCCGACCCCACTTATAGTGGGATAAGGTGAGGAAGAAGAAGACATAGGACGGCAAACGAGCAAGCGGATCACCTGATGGTAAGTGATCACCGCTGCCCATGCACAACTGCCACACCTGGGTGTGACAAGAGCGTTGCCAAGAAAACATAAATTCGTTTATTGGGTTCCAATGACGTTTTTT
Source organism: Elegia similella (assembly GCA_947532085.1). Lineage (NCBI taxonomy): Eukaryota > Metazoa > Arthropoda > Insecta > Lepidoptera > Pyralidae > Elegia > Elegia similella. Next base: position 8,301,593 of record OX383953.1, read on the forward strand.
GAGGTCACATGTTGTTCTATAGCACACATAGGCTCTGTAGAGTTACAGCTCTTTTCCCTTTTATCTATATACAATTAACCCAGGGCCAGTTTAATCTGGTGCAAGGGGTGCAGCAAGCTCCGGGTGTTAGGGTGCCCCAGAGTTCAGAGGTTAAAGGACGACAGTAGGACGTTGAGAGATAGGGGCACCGCCAAAGGCGATTTTTGACACCCTTTTTGCATTCGTGCGTTGGCAGATAAGAGCGTCAGCAAATTTTCACACGCGGGCGCCCAAAATTTATAAAAAGGGCTTTATTGGGCCTTTTCTTTTGTCTAAGCACGGTCAAATTGTTAAAATTTGGAAATTATTTTTTTATTACATAAAGAGTTTCTTTTTTAATTGAGTGTAATTAATTCCATCCGCCGTACTATGCATACTTAATATTATAAATGTAAAATTAACAGTACGTCTGTTACCTTTTCACGCCAAAACCACTATACTAATTTGATGAATTTTGGTGCGGAGATACATGAGACGTTAGAGATACTTCCTCACCTATGTTGATATATATATGATAATTCCTATGTTGTAACTTTGGTAAAGGGGCGATTCCGCAGGCAGCTAATTTGCATAAGTATATCTACCAACTAGTTGTAGCATTTCTAGTATTTTAGATACTAAACGCGAACCGCGACAGGTTTTATGCGCTAAAATACCGGTTTTACTGCACAAACTGGCTCCAGCAAATATTTATAGCTCGATAACTCGCTATTGTTTGAGTGCATACCGCACACACATCCTCTGCAGATACAGTGAGCTAAAAATCAACCGACGCACGAGCTCTACTTCAACGTAATAGGGTGTGTTAGCTGTTACGCTTGATATGTGTCCGACTGTACAATGGATGTTAAACAATTCATCGCCCAGAATGAAAAACACTTCGCTATGATTATATGAATACATTTCGCGGAGAATTAATGTGATTATACTTTCTTTTCTTACACTATTTTTCCTGTGCGTCTTATTATTCTAAGGAAGCAGGGTATCTAACGGACATGAGGTCTACGATTTACCTGATAGGAAGCTTGATGCTTAATCTAAGTTGTAGTCTAGTCTAATTGAAAAAGAATTTATTTCAAATGCTTTTTGAAGAAGCTGTCACGAAAAACTATTTGTAAATCCACAGCAGAGTTAATTCCATAAAAGTGTATGTGGGAGAACATATTATTGGTACGCAACCATTTTGGTTTCAATATGGAGGATATGAGAAAAATCTTGTAGGAAATGTACAGCTCATGGGGGCGGTCTCATATGCTACGAATACTGGATATATGATTTAATTCTTCTTTATAACAACAAACGCAGAAGAATAGTCGCACAGTTTTTTAGTTTTAATTCCTACGAAGTCAATGTAACCCTGTGCTAGAAGCAATCAAATAATCATTAAGATAAATTTGAAAGAGTTTTGTTTCCAATATCTAGAGGTTCTTCTCTAGAGCATCGAAATAGAGTTAAGTACCTACGTACTAACACATTCAAAAGATTGAGGTACTTAATTTAATTTAATAGATAAATAGTAATGTATTTTGTATAAGATAGTTTTATGCAATTCCGACATACATAATTTAGGCATGCCTATAATAGAAATAAGTATTATTTAAACAAAAGGATAGTAAGTCCATGGGGATATAAAGTACTTATTGTTTGTAACCCATAATCGCAGTAGGTAAATTAATTAGCTATCCCGTTTATTTTCCTGTATGTTTCAAAGTACCTAACTACCTACTTAAATACTAAGTATTATATTTCAGCAGAAATTAGGTGTGTCATGCACCTATTCAAAGGGTAAAATTAGCACATGCTTATTACGTAACAAAAAACTCACCTCCCCAGGGATCCCGCCATGGGATCCGTTTCTGACGAACCTCTTCATCACATCCCGACCAGCTTGGTTCGAAATCCTGGCTAAGGGTCCCAACATGTCCACTTTTTCCTTCGAAAGGAGTGATTAAATAACGCAGGTAGATAAGATAAACTGGTCAGAACCTATTGGTTCCTGTCGATATGGATTCGCACCGGTGACTGATAAGCCTCCAGTGCCTTGTTGAGTCGCATATAATCCTGCCGAGTTGAAGAAGTGTCGATTGCGTATTGTGTTCGTCGGGTGATGAGGATTGTTGTATATCTGGGTAGTATGTTAACGGCAAATGTAGCGTTTATCGGTATTTACAGAAATGACTAGGCTACGTTTTATAAATGGTTTATTTTCGACTATATATATACCTAAGTATATGTTCTCTTATTAAATTAAGAAATAAAATATGGTGAAAAAAATTCATTCGCCGCCCGCATGAATTTTTTTCACCATATTTTATTTATTCTAGTTTCGGCAGGTGAGAACCATGCGGTAGCTAAGTTGGCAGAGCGTAGGTCATACATATATCTAGGTCACTGGTTCAAGCCATATTATATTTCTTAATTTAATATGAGTATATCAAAATAGCATTGTGAATGCAAAATAAAAACACTTATAGAAATAAGTATAGTTATCAAATATGTTAAATATGAAAATATTGTAAGAATGCTGCTGGCCTTCTGGTTAACTTTTGACAACTACGGAGTACAATGTTTTGATTGTCACTTCACAATACATTGCGGCTTTTGAATGACTGACTATATTTATTTTAAATAAATAAACCGTAATACTCGTAGATGTTGAAGTGACAATAAAAACGTGTACAATATAGTCAGTGCCGGGTCTGCCATATAACAGGAGTAGCAAAGGCTACGAGCCCCGCACTTTTGGGGGCCCCGCACCTGTGCTAAAATATCATCATCTTCATCATACATGCTAAACTGTAAATGTAAAAGTTACTATGTCTGTCTCTTACTTGCTTACGCTTCAACCACATGTTTTATATGAATTCTCTCACAGAAAATCGACGTTTCAGTAGAAGCTTTACCGCTTCTATGCTTCGTTCGGTGAGTGAGAGAGTCGGAAGCCCATCCTTCTTCCCCTTCCCCCATGTCCCCCATTTTTGCCTAGTCCCAATGTCCTCCCCCAACTCCTTGAAAGGCCGGCAATGCTCCTATCACTCTGTGGTGTTGCAATTGTCCATGGGCAGCGTTGATCGCTTACCATCAGGAGAATCGCTTGCTCGTTTGCCGACCTATAACATAAAAAAAAATGAATGCATAGAAATTCCCTGCAAGGGGTGCCCAGCCCGTCAAAATTAACAACATTTTGAGCCCTTTAAATTCGTGGGCCCCACATGTTCACATTTGCCACGTACCCCGCACACAAAAGTTAGTGAGTAAATAGGCCTATGCTGATCATGACTTGTAGTGCAGTAAGTATACTTCTACCTTTCTCAATCCTTATATCTGTTTACCTTTGACGTCGTTCGCGTGATTGCCTTCAGAGATCTAGGGATTAAAATTTAAGTAAGGTCTATAATAATAATATTTATTTATTTCTTTTTGTTTTACAAGCTTTTAATACTCGATTAGTCTTACAAGCAAATTACTCAAAAAAAAAGCAGAGATCCGTGTTTCACATTGATTAGATTTACACCGGTCCCTACACTAGGCTTTGGCTGTATTGTAGGCAACTAGTTTTCCAAACTAAGTAGTTAAGTATTACATGACTAAGTATAGTATTAATATTCCGATGGGCAGCAGCGTCGGAAGCACAAGAAGCCAAAGAAATTGCGCTCGCCAACCCACCTGCCAAGCGTGGTGAGTAGGCATGGCAATATCGTTCCATGGAATCCTTGAGAGAGGTATTTCCAGCTGGGGACTTCTTACGGCTGAAATTATGATGATGATGATGAATATAAATATTCCATTGTCCAATGTTTTTGTGATTAACTCATAAAACGTTATAAGGTAGAGTGGCACAGCAGCGCTAATGGATTTTTGAATTGCGATATTCTTATGAACTGAATGAGAGAAAAAGTATCAACTATCTAGCCAAGATTTGAAATGAAAAAGAAAATGTTTTACGGTAACTTTCAATCAAATCAAACAAAACAAAACTCAAAACGGCCACGTTGCTGTAGAAGAAAAATTTTACTCAGATATATTTGTAGTAAATAATAGTACTAAATTATACAAAAAAAGTATAATTTTTTGAAGGTTTAAATGTACGAGTATATCTTTTTTTTAAATACACCGATACAAATATTTTCTTAAAAATATTTTTAAAAACTTTGTACTGTAATTTATTGTACTTATCCATGTAATTTTAGCCCCCTTGACTAATCAACATTTACATACTAATTTTAACAATCGTGTTAGACAAACAACAAAGCCCAAACATAACTCAAAATAAAAGTATCCAACAAACTAAGTGAATATGTCTCTTCTACCAAAAAATGTGAGAAAAAATATGGCTGCACTATGTATGGTAGTTATTGATTTTTAGGCAGCAACACTCTATCTGCCATTTAAAAAAAAAGAAACAGTCGGCCACGCTTGCTACAGAAATCGTTTCACGTTTTGGGGACCTATTTTCCCCAACAATTTCGTTCAAATATTGCTGTAACACATATTAAATAGAAGAAAACACTCTTGCAACACCTCAAAATTCACAATGGCAGATTTAGACGATTTCTTCGCAAAGAAAGACCGCAAAAAATCGAAAGTCAAAAAGTTCGCGACTGCTGACGAATTAGCTAAAAAAATGGAAGACAATAAGCAGAAAGTTGATGTTCGGCCGAAGAAAGAGAGACCGGCGCAAGAAGGGGACGAGCCAGGCAGAGCTGGGGTAAGTTTTCATTGCAAAACCTCTCATTTCTCATGATTCACATAAAAACTAGTTCACCTGTCAAAAATCACAATGGGCAGTAATTTTCGATGGGTTTTTGATAAGTTACATCCTCAATTTTTTCTTTGGTACATAAATCATGTCCTGAACACTCGTATATTGAATTTGTTGTTAACATACAAGAGATAAGTCTTCATTATCGTAAATGTATTGCAGGCTTCAGAGTATGACAATCATTTTGTGCATTAACTAATACACTGTATAACCTGTGATTCTAGGTCAAGTATAGTGCTCGGGGCAAATATTGATGTTTTCCTGTAGCACAAGTTTTGTGTATAGTGTTACTATACTTAGTAAGGATATACAAGTCAGAGATATTGGAGGTTATGAATGTCATTTAACTTAGTTTTTGCAAAATTTAAGTCAAAAATCTTGCAATTTAAAAAGATATCTTGATATTAGGAAGAAGCTCCCGTGCCATCTCAAGGGCTGCAATTCTCGGCAATGGCAAAACCCTTAGACTGTCTCAAAGAAGCATTAGTGTATTCCCAATCTGGGTGTGTTGTGTAAGTTTTTTATTGTCCAGGGTCTATCAGACCTCTGACCAAGTCAACAAGCTTAGTAGTTAGAATGAAATCATGTTAGTACTGCTAATCATCTTCAGGTCTTTTTAGTCTCCACTGCAGGAGCATGATCTTCTCTGTACTACTGGATCCATACTTAGCCAGAGCAGACAGAGGCTTTGGCCTACACTCTCCTCGCTGGCCAGATAGGTTGGGGAGGTCTCATTGATGTTTATGAGCTTTGTTAAGCTTGTATTTCCTAAATCGCCTCTTACAACCTCCATGGAAAGAGTTGGAGTGGTCCTATTCTACTCTGCCAGCAACCACACAGCTGCTAATATGATTTCATTCTACTAACAGTGTAAGTCAGATATTTAGGTAGAAGGATTGCCAGTAATACTTTGTTACCAATCCTACACTATTTTGATTCTGTTTTCCACCTGTACATCATGCTTAACACCTTAGACGCCACATCACCTGGTGTCTGACAAAAAAATGAAAAAGTATTGTGTCTGCGATCCCAGCGTTCAAAGTGTGGCCTTGTAAGTTTCATGTTCTGGCTAGGCTCTGTCTACCCTGTAAGGGTTATAACATGATTAGTATGTATTTGAAAGTACTGACTAAAATAATAATAGCTGCTAGTTCATCATTAGTGTTGTGCCATGCTCGAAATTTTCGAGAACGGTGAGAACGGGTCAGAACATTTTCTGGAGAATATCTTCTTCTTTCTCTCAAGTTCCTGCACTTGAGAGAAAGAAGAAGAATCGTTATTGAGAAATTCTCGAGAATTATTAGAAATTTCCCGCAAATTCATGAGAACAGAGAATTTCTCTTCGGCACATCACTATTCATCATGGTTATCATCTACTTATTAATACACAGAAATGTATGATTCATCTTTTATTATTTGTATTTTGAATGTTTTTAGCTTCAACAAAGTTCAGTTACTTTACTGAATAATGAGGTAAGCAGTATTTTTTAAAATCAAATGGTTTATTAAGTCAATTTTCACATAAAATCAGGGGTCTTATAAACATCTTATCTGCATTACTACCTATGTCCAATGCCGCTGTCAAGATTTGTCTTAGGTTATGAACAGTGCCCGCCTGAGGTTGGCAACCTGTACAAACAAGTAAGCAGTATCTTTAACATGAATGTGAGCAAATATTTACAATTCTTAAAATTATTGAAATTTCAAAGATTTATGGGAGAGATATCACACCCAGAATTCCCCCTGTCAACGCCCCTGCCTCTCTCTCACCTCAAATCTGTCTATAAAAAGGTCAAACTCAGAAAGTAGTGGGATAATAGGTACAGTTGTCTCTAAAGTATAGTCTTAAGGGGGTATTATACCATCCTGAATCGTATCCTATATTGGATCTGATGAGAAGGACGTTGCGATACATGCGATATGATTGGAGATATCTTGTATCGTGTCTAACATATAGCGGCGTCCCTCCCATCGGATCTTAAGTTCAGGATAGTTTAATAGGCGCCATACTTTGGACAGATTTGTACAAAACATAGCCATGAGAAGATGGGATAGATGTCTCTCAAGATAAAAACTTGGCAGATACTAAATCAGATCAGTAGAATGGAAATTCATTTGTATATAGGCAATGGTGTGAAATGTTAAAAATGTCACCTTCGTTTTTTAATAAAGTACAAGCTTATCTTACAATCTTATCTTAAAAATGAAAGTTGGCGAGAATGTATGTATGGATTGATGTTTGTTGTGCAAAAACTACTGGGTGAATTTTGACGAAACTTTAACATTAACACATTTAAATCTACCTTCCTCGGTACAGTAACTTTTGCTGCCATAACTATTTTGTTTGATTGTGACAATGGGCTCATATATGACATAGATACAATGTCTTATTTTAGTAACATTAAAAAATAGGTTGTGTAAGTGATTTTAAGTTGTTGTTGACGCTTCTGTCCGAGATATGAATTTTGCCTTCTTCATATCTCGTGTGTGACACTGACATGAGAGCTGCAGGAAATTAAAAATTATTTATAAAAATCTTGAAAATAGTTAATCTAACAAAGACCTAGCTTCTAGCAATTGATAAGATTTGTTTTAACTTCCTATCTCTAAGTTGGTTTAATTGTTTATTTGTTTAATTGCAGGATGTAAAGGTTTGTTATTTCATTTGATTTTATTATTCAGTTTGCAATTATGCTTATATTTATATATGTCGAGCTGTGGTCATTATGCCGGGCCGCCACATTGTTCCCGGGTTCAATCCCCGGTCAGGTCAAGATGGAAAATGATCTTTTTCAAATTGACCTGGGTCTTGGATGTTTATTCTATACATATATTTGTTATAAAATATAGTATCGTTGAGTTAGTATCCCATAAAGTCTTGATCTTATTTTGGGGCTATCTCAATCTGTGTGATTTGTCTATATATATTTATTTATTTAGTGTTTATTATTTATTATACTTAATTATTTACTTTGCTTTTTATTTTTTGCTGCAGTAAATCATCGCTTCTAGTTTTTAAATGATTGCCCAAAACAATTACTCACATATACATGTGTGTTAACTCTGAAAAGTTTCTTTAAATGTTAATAAGTAAATATGGTTTCTTTAAATGTTAATAAGTAAATATGAATGGCGAAACTAATTCTAACCTAATTTGTTTTCTTTTCTCTTTCATTTGTCTGTTTTACAAAATAACTAAACTGCAGACACTAATATGTCTTTAGACTCTAAAACAGAGACAGACATGTAACTATAAAAATAGAGAACAGCTTTATTTTTTGAAATGTAAGCTACCTAATCCGCCAATAATTTAATTTTTTAACCCTTTAAACACACAAGAAAAACTGTTATGCGTCTCTACTACGCAATGCCACTACCAGTTTAAATGTGATACTAATTTGGAGAACTTAGGAAGTCTTTGGCGTTTTAAGGCATGACTCGATGAACGCCCAAAGGTGTCCGCGGCGTTCAAAGAAAGAAAAAAGGGTTAAAGAAAAAATTCCAACACTGGAGAAAATGGATTTTGTGCTTGCTTAGTATGCTGCTGGCAATAGCTTACTTGTGGTACAATGGTGACACTCCCTGTACGTGAGAGTTCGGGCACCGGTGACCTTGAGCCGGGGCGTGTAAGGGCTAGGGTTGATACCACTCACTACTCACTTCGTGGCTGCCGGTGCGAGCTGTACGAGAGACACAAACAACACACAGCCCTCGACCAATCGGCGACGGCCCGTCCCCCGCCCCGCGCGCCTCTTGATGCCCCCGCGCACATCCAGACACCCACACATAGCCGCAAGCTATTTTACGTGCACACATGCTTAAGTGACGTTTCATTTCGCGTAGTTTATTATTCTTCGCTTTTGGTAAAAGGGTTTATTTTGTTGTTCCAGGAGGAAGAAGAATGGAAAGAGTATGAGGAGCCTGTAAAGGACTACACGGGTCTCAAGATCCAAGTGCTCCAGGGCGGTAACGGAGCGCCCGAGTCTGGTCGGGATCCAGCCAATGAGAATGCTACTGGACCCGATCAAGGCAAACAGAAAGGCCCCTGGAATAAACCTGTGAGTATTTTAATAGAATAGAGCCACTGGCTTCTCTAAGTATTCTATGCATTAGATTTCCCCAAGGATGATGGACCTCAGTGGCTCAGCAAGCGGCTTTCAATTTCAGGGACTCGGGTTTCGATCCCTGTCTGTGTTGTTTCATTCATTATGGAAAATATGTTTCATTCATTATGGAAAATATTTTTTTATGGTATAGGAAACAAGCCAGCGAGTCACCTGGTGTTAAGCGATTAGTGCTGCCCATGGATAACTGCAACACTAGGTTGTAACAGAAGTGTTGCCGGCCTTTCAAGGAGTTGGGGGAAGGATGGGCCTCCGACAAACTAAGCATAAAAGCAGTAAAGCTTCTATTCAAAGGTTGATTTTCTGTGAGAGTGTGGTACTTCCCCGGACGAGCCGGCCCATTCATGCTACTAACAAAAACTATCTTTAGGATGCAGTCATCTGGGTGCAGTATTGATTACAAATAGCAAGTTAAATTAGAGTTGAATGCATTCATTCTTATTATAAAACGAGAGCTGAATTTAGTACCTGGTTTAAACCATTATTCGCCCAAAACAAATTGACTATGACAGTTGACCAAACATCAAAGTAATATGTCTACTTATTTTGATCAGATAATGGTTTAAACCATGTACTAAAGTCAGTCCTCGTTTTATAATATAAATTAAAAATAAAATATTATAAATGAATAATAAAATATAAATTAAAATAAAATTGTATTTTTATTGGAGGCAAATAAATACAGTTTTATTTATTATTATATTTATTATTATATAATAACAGTCTTAAGTTTAAAGAGACTCAGGTTATCATCAACAGGTCTTTTTAGTCTTCACTACAGGAGCACGACCCTCTCTGTACTACTAGACCTAGAGCACTTGGCCTACGCTCTCTACGCTGGCCAGACGGGTTGGAGAGGTCTCCGAGATGTTTATAAGCTTTGTTTAGCTTGTATTTCCTAAGTCGCCTTACGACATCCACGGGAAGACTTGAAGTGATCCTATTATACTCTGCCGAATACCACACGGCGAATATGCGCTCGGAAATACAGACGAGTTGCATTGTGTTTGCAGGTGGAGGTGGAACAGCCTGCGCCGCCGCCGCCCGTGGAGGAGAAGCCGCGCGAGACCAAGACGTTGGCCTACGTGCCTCCCGTCGCGCGCACGAGGCCCGCAGAACCCACCAGGCGCAGCCAGGCGGTGAGTAGGCTTGCCAACTCCCCCGGAATTCCGGGAGAATCCCGGAAACAAGGCATTAGATATTGAATCTCCGGGCTCCCGGAACACAGCTAAAATCTCCCGGACTGACGACTGGCGGCCTGCGAGCAGTGTCGCGCCGCTTCGCCACCCCCTCCCCCGCCCGGCCCTGCTTCCTACCCGCAACGGCGCACACACCTTCCTTGTCTGTCACTGTCAGTCACGTCCACGCGTTCGGTTCGCACGACCGTTCGAGAGTGGTTTCGCGAATTTCAATTACACGAGTAAATAATTCTATGATTTTATTGTATGATTACAAACAAAGGCACTACAAGCTGCTCGCAGTGTAAAAATACAACTTAATTTTTACCTCCCGGATATCTGATCAACTGAGTTGGCAACCCTAGCGGTGTTGTCTGATCCAAGCCACTGAATATTTACTAATACGTGCAGAAGTCGCACTCTGCAAAAGTATTCAAAGAAACATCAATTCAATCTAGTTAGCGATACGGCGTAATTTAGCTCGCGCACGCAGCACCTTTTTGTTTAGATACTTACAGCAAGCCAATTTTATACTTATAGCTCTGAACATACGATTCATAATTCGTGGAAGTCGGTGAACACATGACACACGCGTCGTTCCTACCGGATTTTTTCGGTTTTCACTATCGAAGGTGATGCCGCGCGTAGATATGTTTTCGACACCGACACGGGGAGTGACACAGGCCGGGCTGGGTACAAGCCTCTACTTGTCTGCCCTATTCCTCTCTATCTCCCTCCAGCAATTTGTAGGACAACTAGTGCTTTGATGACATGAAAAAGTGACAGAACGATGTGATGGCATGAATAGTTGGCATTTTACGCTTGGATGAGCAGCTGGTGCAGGTAATCGCGCGCATGCTTCAGAGCACACAAGGCGCAGTCAGGCGGTGAGTCTTTCATCCTAGCCGGATTTGTTGGACAAAAAGTGCTTTGATGACCAGCAAACGTGACAGCACAGACGTGTTCCCGGTTGCATCCTCAGCTAGTGTTTTGGAGTCCAGGGTCCGCTATAAATGTGAGCATCTGAAGGCACGATAGGATCCGGACACTTCTTCCTCAGCCGAGTGTTTTCAGTCACATCCTCTGCTGTAGTGTGATGGAGCTCAAGGCAATATAATACCAACGTAGACTGCCAACCTTATACAAATATGTTGGCCTAACTTAAGGCGTCAACCATGACAGAAGGTTGTGGTAGTTAGTTCCACTAACTGCCACTGGGGGCAGTGAAGTGGGCGCTGCAGGCTGCAGTGCAATATTTACAGACTTTTCCACCCGTCACTAGATGGCGTTAGCCTAAACTAGATAGTAAAACTGAATAATATTACTTTCATTAATTTTTTGTGAATACTGATTTTATTATCTCACAATATGGTGGATACATAGTTGTGAAAAAAACCTGTGGCGCTATCTATGTGATGAGCCTGACAAACATTGTACGCAATAGGCGTTGGCTTAGGACCTCATGCTCGAGGTCGGCCATTATGACACCATTTATGTTGTAATATGATTTGGCTACGTTTTTACGGATCTATTGACTAACTAGATGTGATGACCAGAATAAAGCGCTTATTACACTATCCAATTTTTAGGAATCCTAATTAGGAAATTGGAATATGTAATCGCTGTTAGAATAGATTGGATCCGATTTAGTCGAGATCGGAGGTCCCGACCGCTCTGTTTCCTAAATTGTCTCCGATTTAGGACAGTGTAATCGCAACGCTACGATTTAGGACGACTATTTGCCGGCCCGCGCTTGGTCGAAGTGGACGTATCGGCAATGGCGACTGTTTCGGAAGTGGCAGCATTGGCCACCGAAAAAGAAGTGTTGTTACAGATGATCGAAATGTATAGGGAAATGCCCTATCTTTATAATAAAAAACCGGCCAAGTGCGAGTCGGACTCGCGCACGAAGGGTTCCGTACCGTTATCTGCAAAAAATCATGTTTGTTGCATGGGAGCCCCCCTTTAATATTTATTTTATTCTATTTTTTAGTATTTGTTGTTATAGCGGCAACAGAAATACATTTGTGAAATTTCAACTGTCTAACTATTACGGTTCATGAGATACAGCCTGGTGACAGACGGACAGACAGACAGATAGACAGACGGACAGCAGACCGATATTAATAGGGTCCCGTTTTAACCCTTTGGGTACGGAACCCTAAAAATGACAAAACCTTTTTTAATAAGCCATTGGATACCAGACATAACAAATCGTCAGGCTCAATTTTTTTCTTAATGATAAATTTTCTTTAACCCAGCATTTTCTCTTTTTCCTTTTTCTTATATCTATAATAGATATAAATATATACGGAGAAATAATATACGGCGCCCGCCATAAATACTCTTTCAAATTAGTGATTGATAGGGACGTGCAACCCCAGCGCAATCGGTCGATGGACTGTGCGTTGTCCTGATTTAGGAAACAATTTAGTGTAGTGTGATCACAAGCTTCCGATTTAGGTTCCTAACCGTTCCTAATTAGGTTTCCTAAAAATTGGATAGTGTAATAGGCGCTTTACTGTCACTCTTCGCTATATCTAAATTGGTTGTGCAACTACTACATTGACGACATGAAAACGCGACGGAACGGACGTGTCACACTAGAATTTGCGCGCTTACTACATCACCAGTTACTAAGCTGGAATTAGTTTTTAAAATGGTCTGTTTCATCTTATTTCTTTTATTGTTCGCAACTCAATAACTGCTTATTTATATTACAGAAGCACGCGCCCGACATCCACAACGACGACTCGTTCCCCGTGCTCGGCGCCGGCGGCAAGCGGGGCGGCTGGAGCACTGCCGCCGGCGGCACGCCGCTGCAGCAGCAGCAGCGGCAGCCGCTGGCACTCGGCAACCGCTTCACCTCACTGCAGGACGACAGCTAGCCAGGTATGTGGCACTCGGCAACCGCTTCACCTCACTGCAGGACGACAGCTAGCCAGGTATGTGGCACTCGGCAACCGCTTCACCTCACTGCAGGAAGACAGCTAGCCAGGTATGTGGCACTCGGCAACCGCTTCACCTCATTGCAAGGCGACAGCTAGCCAGGTATGTGGCACTCGGCAACCGCTTCACCTCACTGCAGGACGACAGCTAGCCAGGTATGTGGCACTCGGCAACCGCTTCACCTCACTGCAGGAAGACAGCTAGCCAGGTATGTGGCACTCGGCAACCGCTTCACCTCACTGCCAGACGACAGCTAGCCAGGTATGTGGCACTCGGCAACCGCTTCACCTCACTGCAGGAAGACAGCTAGCCAGGTATGTGGCACTCGGCAACCGCTTCACCTCACTGCAGGACGACAGCTAGCCAGGTATGTGGCACTCGGCAACCGCTTCACCTCACTGCAGGACGACAGCTAGCCAGGTATGTGGCACTCGGCAACCGCTTCACCTCACTGCAGGACGACAGCTAGCCAGGTATGTGGCACTCGGCAACCGCTTCACCTCACTGCAGGAAGACAGCTAGCCAGGTATGTGGCACTCGGCAACCGCTTCACCTCACTGCAAGACGACAGCTAGCCAGGTATGTGGCACTCGGCAACCGCTTCACCTCACTGCAGGACGACAGCTAGCCAGGTATGTGGCACTCGGCAACCGCTTCACCTCACTGCAGGACGACAGCTAGCCAGGTATGTGGCACTCGGCAACCGCTTCACCTCACTGCAGGACGACAGCTAGCCAGGTATGTGGCACTCGGCAACCGCTGCACCTCACTGCAGGAAGACAGCTAGCCAGGTATGTGGCACTCGGCAACCGCTTCACCTCACTGCAGGAAGACAGCTAGCCAGGTATGTGGCACTCGGCAACCGCTTCACCTCACTGCAGGACGACAGCTAGCCAGGTATGTGGCACTCGGCAACCGCTTCACCTCACTGCAGGACGACAGCTAGCCAGGTATGTGGCACTCGGCAACCGCTTCACCTCACTGCAGGAAGACAGCTAGCCAGGTATGTGGCACTCGGCAACCGCTTCACCTCACTGCAGGACGACAGCTAGCCAGGTATGTGGCACTCGGCAACCGCTTCACCTCACTGCAGGAAGACAGCTAGCCAGGTATGTGGCACTCGGCAACCGCTTCACCTCACTGCCAGACGACAGCTAGCCAGGTATGTGGCACTCGGCAACCGCTTCACCTCACTGCAGGAAGACAGCTAGCCAGGTATGTGGCACTCGGCAACCGCTTCACCTCACTGCAGGACGACAGCTAGCCAGGTATGTGGCACTCGGCAACCGCTTCACCTCACTGCAGGAAGACAGCTAGCCAGGTATGTGGCACTCGGCAACCGCTTCACCTCACTGCCAGACGACAGCTAGCCAGGTATGTGGCACTCGGCAACCGCTTCACCTCACTGCAGGAAGACAGCTAGCCAGGTATGTGGCACTCGGCAACCGCTTCACCTCACTGCAGGACGACAGCTAGCCAGGTATGTGGCACTCGGCAACCGCTTCACCTCACTGCAGGAAGACAGCTAGCCAGGTATGTGGCACTCGGCAACCGCTTCACCTCACTGCAGGACGACAGCTAGCCAGGTATGTGGCACTCGGCAACCGCTTCACCTCACTGCAGGACGACAGCTAGCCAGGTATGTGGCACTCGGCAACCGCTTCACCTCACTGCAGGAAGACAGCTAGCCAGGTATGTGGCACTCGGCAACCGCTTCACCTCACTGCAGGAAGACAGCTAGCCAGGTATGTGGCACTCGGCAACCGCTTCACCTCACTGCAGGACGACAGCTAGCCAGGTATGTGGCACTCGGCAACCGCTGCACCTCACTGCAGGAAGACAGCTAGCCAGGTATGTGGCACTCGGCAACCGCTTCACCTCACTGCAGGAAGACAGCTAGCCAGGTATGTGGCACTCGGCAACCGCTTCACCTCAATGCAGGACGACAGCTAGCCAGGTATGTGGCACTCGGCAACCGCTGCACCTCACTGCAGGAAGACAGCTAGCCAGGTATGTGGCACTCGGCAACCGCTTCACCTCACTGCAGGAAGACAGCTAGCCAGGTATGTGGCACTCGGCAACCGCTTCACCTCACTGCAGGACGACAGCTAGCCAGGTATGTGGCACTCGGCAACCGCTTCACCTCACTGCCAGACGACAGCTAGCCAGGTATGTGGCACTCGGCAACCGCTTCACCTCACTGCAGGACGACAGCTAGCCAGGTATGTGGCACTCGGCAACCGCTTCACCTCACTGCAGGACGACAGCTAGCCAGGTATGTGGCACTCGGCAACCGCTTCACCTCACTGCAGGAAGACAGCTAGCCAGGTATGTGACACTCGGCAACCGCTTCACCTCACTGCAGGACGACAGCTAGCCAGGTATGTGGCACTCGGCAACCGCTTCACCTCACTGCAGGACGACAGCTAGCCAGGTATGTGGCACTCGGCAACCGCTTCACCTCACTGCAGGACGACAGCTAGCCAGGTATGTGGCACTCGGCAACCGCTTCACCTCACTGCAGGACGACAGCTAGCCAGGTATGTGGCACTCGGCAACCGCTTCACCTCACTGCAGGAAGACAGCTAGCCAGGTATGTGGCACTCGGCAACCGCTTCACCTCACTGCAGGACGACAGCTAGCCAGGTATGTGGCACTCGGCAACCGCTTCACCTCACTGCAGGACGACAGCTAGCCAGGTATGTGGCACTCGGCAACCGCTTCACCTCACTGCAGGAAGACAGCTAGCCAGGTATGTGGCACTCGGCAACCGCTTCACCTCACTGCAGGACGACAGCTAGCCAGGTATGTGGCACTCGGCAACCGCTTCACCTCACTGCAGGACGACAGCTAGCCAGGTATGTGGCACTCGGCAAGCGCTTCACCTCACTGCAGGAAGACAGCTAGCCAGGTATGTGGCACTCGGCAACCGCTTCACCTCATTGCAAGGCGACAGCTAGCCAGGTATGTGGCACTCGGCAACCGCTTCACCTCACTGCAGGAAGACAGCTAGCCAGGTATGTGGCACTCGGCAACCGCTTCACCTCACTGCCAGACGACAGCTAGCCAGGTATGTGGCACTCGGCAACCGCTTCACCTCACTGCAGGACGACAGCTAGCCAGGTATGTGGCACTCGGCAACCGCTTCACCTCACTGCAGGAAGACAGCTAGCCAGGTATGTGGCACTCGGCAACCGCTTCACCTCATTGCAAGGCGACAGCTAGCCAGGTATGTGGCACTCGGCAACCGCTTCACCTCACTGCAGGAAGACAGCTAGCCAGGTATGTGGCACTCGGCAACCGCTTCACCTCACTGCCAGACGACAGCTAGCCAGGTATGTGGCACTCGGCAACCGCTTCACCTCACTGCAGGAAGACAGCTAGCCAGGTATGTGGCACTCGGCAACCGCTTCACCTCATTGCAAGGCGACAGCTAGCCAGGTATGTGGCACTCGGCAACCGCTTCACCTCACTGCAGGAAGACAGCTAGCCAGGTATGTGGCGGTAGCCGCTGCAGCAACCAGTTATCAAAACACATTTTCTCCGTTAGATGTGAAAATATCAAACCCAGGTCGGCTGTTGCTAGGAGCTGTAAAAATATCAAACAACCAAGAGATACAGCAGGTAGTATATTTTGAACATGATGAGAGAGACGCCGCTATAAGTGCGTTACGATCCCTCCAATCGGAACCTAAATTCAGTATGGTTTAATAAGCACTTTAGATCTAGCAAAAGACCGCGCCGCTTGGAAAGATGTAGTGAGAAGAGCTACTTTAGGTGGTCACGACCCTCAGACATGAGGATGCGACAGAGAAGAATGTCCCTTAAATTTATGATTGACCGAGCGAGCGAAGCGAGCGAAGCGTCTCAGTTTCCACTGACCCAAAATTCTTTTGTCCGTCTGTCTGTCTGTCTGTCTGTCTGTTCTCGCCTACAGGTCGCATTTCTCAACCGATTCTCATGAAATTATGTGAGCAGGTTTGGTAATGATATAGAATTTTTTTGTACTGCCATATTTTCGAAATTTTAAAAAATGGCGGATATATGGGGTTCCGAAACTTAAAAAAACTCATAGCACAGCTATTTGGAAAAAAAAACAAAAATGTCAATAGACTTTTTTGTTATTCTCATTAAGACGCAACTTTTTTGTCTGAACAACTTTTTTACACGATAAACTTGAACGTGTTTATAGTCAGCAATTTGCCCAAAAGTTGTCTGAAATGGATTTTCTGTATATTTATGAAAGAAGTTGAAGTACTTGAAGTTGGAGAGGGAGTGAAATTGAACAACTTTCCCTAAGGAACAAAAATCTCAAAATATGAAAAATATAAAAAAAATATTTTTTGCTTAAAGCATGATACTGCGTATTACTTTTATAATTGAAAACTCTGAATAAACTTAGAATCCTGAAATAAAAATTAAAAATAAATAAAAAAGATTCACATGCTATCCTGTGACTTGAACCCGGGGCTTATAGATGCCGGCCACTTCTTAACGTAAAGTTCGCATGTTTGTCTGCCATAATAGTTGAAAATTAGCGTCCTATTAAAATTTTGACCAATTGGTAACATAAAACTATGAAACCGGGTACTTAAACTTTGCCTCTTATTCACCCATGCCAAGTTCGCTATTCCGATATTTCCGATCTTGAAGAGGATCACTCCAACTTAGTTAATGTGTACAAAATCATACTAAACATGGTGCTCCTGCTCAATGGCCGTGTTTCCATGCAAGAGTAGTCCCCTGATTCCTCGCCGGATAGTACCAATAGAGTAATGATTTTGTACTAAAAAAATCCGTATGTTAAGTTTTTTTCATAATTGAATTATTTAAAGAGATATGAACCTTCAAAAACATGAAAAATTGGTACGAATTTCCGTTGTGTTCAAACATCAAGAAAACAAATTTGGGCAATTATATAAGAGAAAGAAACGCAGAAACACAGCCATAGCTTATTTTAAATTTTTAATGTAAAAAGACATTAAATCGGTTAAGTTTTGGAGAAGAAATCAGAGGACTAAAAGCGTTAATTTTGTGTAATTTTTAGTATTTATTTTCCGGCCGAGCTGTAGTTATCTCTATCGCACTCTGCGGGGTTTGTTTGGACACGCGGCGCGACAGCAATAGATATTATAAATATCTATTTTTCAATTCTCTCGAGCTTAGTGTTTTCTCTTAAAAAAGGATCTGGTTGGATCCTCTAGTAAGGGGAATGTAGGTTTAAATTTCCGTTTCCTCTGGTACCTAATTAAGAGCAGCGGGGATTGGGAAATAGTAACTGAAGGAAATCATCCTTTAGTCAATTAGCATATCAGTAACAGATATAATTTAAGGCACTGGAGGGCAAATGTGGATGTTGGTTGTAAGGGCTCGCGAGGTCTACTGTTCTCGCAGAACCACTAGTAATAGTACCTGTTATAAACCATTAGCCGACCAAAATAAGACGACACTTATCACTTTGACGTTTGGTCAACTGTCATTGTCAATTTGATTTGGTCGGATTATCGTTTAAACCAGGTACTAAAGTTAGTCCTCGTTTTATAATAAGACGGATTGTGTTTAAAGCACAAAAGTTTTAAACACAATAGAGAAAAATAATACCAAACAGTGCGGCGTCAGCATTATTGGCGCCCTGGGCGAGATTTCTATGAGCGCCCCTTGGGAGAGATTGGGGGGAAGGGGATGCAATGCGATTGAATCACACGCCGTGCGTCCTCTGCCCTTGCTTGGTTGTTTGTTTTTCGTGTGTGTAAGTGGCCAACATTGGTGTCAGATTTTTCAAGCTGCCTAAAGTCATCTGACATAGCTTAACGACTGTCAACAATGATGACAACCGGGACTTTTCTGCCGCGGCCTAATGGCTTAACGTGCCTTCCTTGCTTGGTGGGGGCGCCCCTTCCGTATCCAACGCCCTGGACGGTCGCCCAAACGCGCCCTACCCTACTGCCAATAGTGGATAGTAAGCATAAACTATCTTCTAATTCTTTTTTTTTTATTCCAGGTACACGCAAGCAGCTCCGAGAAGCCAAGAAGTAAAGTGAAGTGTCAGTAAAGACTTTTAAGCGAAGTCTGACATACATATACACATGTTGCAAACCGAACCGTTCCGCTCGCAGGGCTTGTGGCTCTACGCGCTTGTAAAATCTGTGGGGCAGTGTCACCAGTAGTGTTTAGTGCAGTATTTTTATCTCATACGAGACGAGCCAATATTATGTGTGAATTCAAATACAAATTGTGTCTTAGTGTACGCTCAAGAGCTGCCAGTGTCGCCAATAATTCCCATAAAGGAAGTATAAAGTATATTTGCCGCTGTGTGAGTTGATGTTGGGAAGACCTTGAGTATTGTGACCGCAAGGTAAAGTGCGATTTTTATATGGAAAAATCACTCGCTTTATGCAGTTGCCCATTCGAAGATAGCACCCCGGGTCAGTATTGTTAAATTAATCAATAAATAATTTTGTGGTAGGCACGAAAGCACGTATATATACGCGTTAACCGCTTATTAAATCATCCAAAATATGGGATCCGATGAGAGAGATGCCGCTATACGTTAGACACGATACGAGATATTCCCAATCGTATCCCACTTATTGCTGCGGCCCTATCATCGGATCCGATTCAGGATGGTATAATATACCCTTAACAACTATAACCACTAATCTATAGAGCTAGGAAGATATATCTGGCAGACATTCCTGCTGTGATTTTTTTTCTCTACTAAGTATTCTTTCTCCATCCTAGGAGCCTTCAGATTGGTGCTGCGCCTTTTTTATATGAAGATTCCACTTTTAGTCAAACCTCCAAATCGGCTTCGCGGTGTTGTCTAGTCTGCCCTACGAATAAGTAAGAGTCTGCCATTATTTGTCAAGGGGGGGGAATTTTGCTTTCAGGTGCTTTCTAAAATTGGCAATCGCAAAGTCGTATCACATGATAGCACGTCTCTCAATTAGGATATTCAGTAGCGAAACTGTATTATATAATGCCCGAAGCAAATGCATTAAATGTGGCCCCCCGTCAAAAAACAAGCTCCGTGGCAGTTTGCTTTTTCTACCTTCAATCATTGATATACAGAATAACGTCTAAATTCTGTCGCTCATTGCAAAATGATACAAAATAATTGAGCTACACAAATGAGTCATTTGTGTAGCTTAATTATTTTGTATTTCGCTATTAAGTTCAGTATTGCGAACTGAATTGCTCCTGTGCTAACTGATAAATATAAGACATAATCTCATTTATACTAAATTCGTGTAGTTTACCAGTCAACTTGATCTGAATCAAGTAACGTTGATACCTTTCAGAAATCACCACTTTGAACTGATGACACTGTCCAAAAATAAACTTTCTTGAAAATCAGTTTTTATGTATTTTTTATTTTATGAAATGTAATGATTGTTGTCAATAGACATTCGGAATCAAAGAACTTTTTAACGTTCAATTTTGCATCTCTTTTAGTCCAAATAATAATGGTGCTGACGATTGTAACAGAATTTGCCAACAAACTGACAAATACGGCCAAACAATTCTTGCCGAAATAAAACTACTTATACAGAGTGGCTTAATAATTAATATGTTTTCAATAGCCGCTTCTACGCTTGCTTAAGTCTGTGGCAAATTATTAACATATATTGCGGTTGCATATGAAAACTGATTTGAAAATACAGTAAAAACTTCTTATAAATATTGTATTAAAACAATTTTATGTAATTTAAGTGTTTCAGGCATATGAGATAGCTTACAATCAAAAAATTCCATATATTAACGTATAAAATCGGTATATTATAAGGAGTTTTTGACTGTACAAGAAAGACTATGCTATGTTGAACTATAAGTAGTCTACAACTCTCACAGATTTGACATAATCTCTGCAAGCCCTTCCTTCGAGGCGGATGGACAGTTGCTGTACTAAAATATAATCCAGTGTCTTCTTGAAAAATGGCCGGGTTTTTTGTGAAAAAATTACCGTTTTTCAAAGCGAAAACAGACAATAAAAATGCCTAATTTCGATACATATTTACAAAAAAACATTCGAATAATGAAATCAAAAGTATTTAATTCCCATAAAAATAGCAACAATGCGGCAACTGTCTAAAAAAAGTGAAAAACATACGAGAAAGTGTTAAAAACTATCATAATTGTTATTTTTTATGTTTGTATTAAAAGTAAATAAATGCCGTGGTGTGGTGGGTTGCTGTGTAAAAACGTTGATTAGGAGATCTTGTAAAAATGTATTAAATCCAAAATATAGCAGACGGGGCCGTCTTACCATGTTGGGCGCCCGGGGCGAAAAAAATCCTGCGCCCTTACCTACCTACGCGACAATTGTAACGGGGAGTGAATTCGAACGATACACACTGCCCGGTGAACTGATTGACGGATTTTCTGCCCGAGCGGTGCGGGGGGCGGGCCATCCTTGCGCCCCCATGTTAAGACGGCCCTGAAGTAAGTATATGGCAACCCCTATGAATTAGTATACAGAATCAAGCGTGAGTGATTCAAATTTTTCTGAAATCGTCGGCTAAGTTTGGTTACCTGTACAATATTACTGTTAACCGTCGTATCTTTGGAAACAATGTAACATAGTAATAAATTATGTATTTAAACTGGACATGAGGTTTTTTATTGACATGCACATATATGATGATTACGTCTTTCTCCCTAACGTGGTAAGCAAAGGTTAGGTCATAGCACCCAACCGCACACAACGACTTTATTAGCGTGCTGGTGGCAGGGCTTGTTATAGGTACCGGTATTACTATTCTGTTAAAATTTTAACGGTAATATGGGGTACCGGTAATCTAGTATTTAACGGTAATAATATTGTTAACAGTTAACGGTAATTTTACCGATACTTGTGACCGGTACCAAATTCACATTATAAGTACCGGTACTTCTATCTATTCTGTTAAATTTTAATGGTAATCATCTAGAAAAATAACGGTAATAATATTGTTAAAAATTGCGTTAATTTTACCGGTACCTACGCATTGTTGCCGTCCGCATGGGACTCGCTCGACTGTAAAAGTGCCACTCCATTGGCGACCCCCGCCTCACGCCGCACATGCACAACACGGCAACGACACACATTGACAAAATGATAATTCCCGATACGAGTACCGGTACTGTTTACCGGTATTTAGTACCAAATTTTACAGATACTTCAGATAATAACGTTATTAAACTTACTGATACCAATTCAATTACCGATACCGTCGTTTTATTGGGGTACCGGTACTGTAGTTTCATAGAGGTACCGCTATTCCAACCCCTGGCTGGTTTTGTGTTATGGCAGCAGCAAATAAACGAATTATCATTTAATTTATTTATTCACAAACAATGTACATTGTATTCGAATAAGGATTCACCTTAAGCAAAGAATATATTATACAGCGTGATTTTGAACCCCCTAGCTATATTGAAATCTGGGAATCAGAATCCCTAATGGAATACAGAATTGAAAGAAAAAAGGGTAAAAAACAAAAAAATAAATTTAACCTTTCATAGAAATTCGTCCAGCTGAGCGGCAACTTTGTATGGGAAACCTAATTTTCTTTTTCGTTTTTCACCTTTTTTTCTTGCAATTCTGTGTTCCATTAGGGATTCTGATTCCCAGATTTCAATATAGCTAGGGGGTTCAAAATCACGTTGTATATACGCTACACGCCTTAAGGCTGAACGAGTCGATACTTTTCCCATACAAATTTCGGGGGGGCTGTACTCCATTGTTTGACATTGTACATCCAAAGTTTACCATGATATCGTTTTGTCTCATTATTAATTTTGTCTGTACGGTAACAGATTAGTAAAAGGGTGCTAATTAAACAGGATTCTTTTTAATAGCATTATGAGCCTCTAAAAATGTATGTTGCCTTCTAAATTACTAAGTCAGCCACAATTAACGAGCATCTAAATAATACCATCTTAGCCACTAGTTATCTTCTATGTAAGCCACTCTAAATACAACTTAGCATGATGATTATTATTTAGCATCTAAATTTGTAACTTGCAGTCTAGTTTACTATTAGACTGCAAGTTACAAATTTAGATCTAAAATACTAATATTTGACATCAAAAAATATATTTATTTATCTTCTATTTTTTTAACTCAGCATGTTTAAAATGTAACATCCCAAAATAATTGATCGTCAATATTTAGCTCAAATTGTCATCAAATAGTATATTATGGCCACTAATATTACCAGTAGCTATTGAGGAGAGACACAATAAGACTTTATTTATGAAAAAAAAAAGTTTATTAAATTACCATAATTTTACTAATAGTAATAGAGCTGGTACAAATTTTAGGGCAAGTATTTGAAGCAAGCTGAAAACTTGTCACATACCTCTCCTATTATACCCCAACACGGAACTGCAGACCTGACTGGTTAGTGGTAAATAGCGGGGCTAAATCAACCCCTAATTTTTAGGCAGCGTGGCAGGTAGAAAGTCCCACCGAAATAGTACCCTATTAAAATTTCAACCTGCCTCAAATTTATTTTTTATATTTTTTTGCACGCATTTGGTAATGTTAATACCCCGATTAAATCGTCTGGCTAATATTTTTTATACATAATACATAAAAAATTGCCACAAATACCTATATTTTTAGTAATGAAAAAAGAATATTAAAAAAAGGGGTTGATTTAGTCCCGCTACTCACCAGCCAGGTCTGTAGTTCCGTGTTGAGGTACAGGTATGTGACAATTTTTCAACTTGCTTCAAATATATACCTTCCCAAAAATTGGTACCAGCTCTCCTGCCTATCGATACATGAATCACGCCATATCATGTAGTGGCTATTTTTAAGATAAAAGAATATGATGTATTATTTTACATGCTAAGTTATAATAAATGATGCTGACTGTAGAAGCTTGAATTATATTTTTTTGAGGACATAGTTTTGATGCTGTGAAAAGGAAAATGGTGACGGAATATAAAATCCGTGGCCGAGTTAGTAAATTAGGTGGCAACGTATCAATAAGAAGGACAAGTCATAATAATTGATGATCTTTATTTGACGCTTTCTATAGAATATTTAGTTGGCGGTGTAAAAAAGACGAATTAGTTTATTAGAGGCTATGTAATTTTCCCGTTGCTTAGTTATGAAATTAGAAGTTTGCTCACGTGGCCAAAAAATAATTTTGTGGCTTGATTTATTATTTTCCTTAGTAAAATAAAAAGCCATTAAGAAGTTATGAGCCAACAAACTTTAGCTTTTCTTACTAATTTTAACATAACTTTGGGCGTAAATAAGTAATAAAAGAAGTATAATATATCGAAAACAAAGACCGTACCGACAAAGTTCAATTATCGAAAATTTCAATTAACTTTATTTATAATTGATTTATAAATGCAGTATTTTTTTCATAAAACCCCATTTTCCAGAGGACGTATTGCAATTTTGCACGCGCTCGGTAGTGTTTATGTGCGTGCGATTTGGCGTATGCGTGTAGATATAGCGTGTAACTTAACTGCACATCCATATTTCTGTGTGCTCATCACATCACTGATACTATCTCTGTCGGACACAATGCTAGGTGAAACAATGTGCTTTTTGGCCGCGCCCGCCAGTAAGTTCGAGCTCGCGACTTGTTCGTCCTTAAATGACTAATAGCAATTATAATACAAATATCTATCCATCTAACCGCGACATTATTGCATACCTGATTATTGGCTCAAACAGTTACCTACTATCGTAGTATTATTTTTCTGCGCGATTTGCCCATATACCTGTGGTGCCATATCTTCCTTATGAAAAAAAACCGGCTAAGTGCGAGTCGGACTCGCGCACAAAGGGTTCCGTACCGTTATCTATTAAAACGGCAAATGAATCATGTCTGTTGTGTGGGAGCCCCCTTTAATATTAATTTTATTTAATTATTTATTTTTAAAATGAATATTTAACTAAATACTCTGTGAATATTTCAAGCCTCTACTTGTAGCCGTTATCAGTATCGAGCAAAAACAAGCAAAAACGTTTGTTGTATTTTAATTTATATTTGTTAGTACCTAAGTACCTACTTATTTGTTGTTATGGCGGCAACATAAAAAAAAACATCATCTGTGAAAATTTCGACTGTAACTATCACGGTTCATGATATATCATGAACCGTGATAGTTACAGTCAAAATTTTCACAGATGATGTTTTTTGTCTGTCTATCACCAGGCTGTATACAGCCTGGTGATAGACAGACAGCGGAGCGATATTAATCGGGTCCCGTTTTTCCCCGTTGGGTACGAAACCCTAAAATGGCGCTTGTCTAGGGCCGAAAGAGCAAGTGATTTGTAGCTTTGTAGCTGACGCCCTCTGTTGAACTCACTTGTAAACAGCCCTACATGTTTAGCACACTGCTCCTCAGCAAGTAAACTTACACCGGTACCAGTAGATGGCGTTAGTAGTATGCTGATGTTATTATTTTACAGTATTTAATTAATTTCACTACAGTTTCAATTTATTTTTGTTATTAAATGACATAGATCTGATCAAACATATATGAACAATATAATGGTTACATAGTTATAAAGAATCATGCTTTTGTATGCTTGTAATAAGATAAAATCCTAAAACGCGCTATTAAATTTTTTTGATTCTGTTAGTATATATACAAAAATTTGAACTAGACTAGTGTACTTGCTTCGGCAGTACATATACTAAAATTGGAACGATACAGAGAAGATTAGCATGGCCCCTGCGCAAGGATGACACGCAAAATCGTGAAGCGTTCCACATTTTTTGGAGTTTCTTAATTTGATTTAATACCAGAGTATAAAATAAATTTTATGACGAATCCGTTGAGATTTATTCTATCTCTGGTTTAATCTTTGATATAGCATCTCATACAAATCAATGCACATGTAATACCAAGCGATAGGTTTATGCATGGGCCCTGTTAGGGCACAGCGTTATTCACTAACTACAACCGACTCTACACCGCTTTCTCATCTGTACCTACACCCTATCTGGAAAAGCACCCCCGGACGTACGACGCAACATCACCATACAGTGGAGAGAAATACAAACAGGAGCAAGATAAACCCCATCCACTTTATGGGCAAATCCCTGTACCTGTCGCGAACGCGAAATAAGTACTGCGTAAAATGGAACGACACGGGAGACGAAGGGAGGGGGGAACGGGGAAAGGCGATGGCGGGAAGCAGGAATGAGTAGGGCTCTGTTTGGAAAAGATGACAATGGTTGTTGTTGTGCGAAATAGATGAAAGAGAACTTAGAATAAGCTCTATCAAAGGACATCGTTCGGTAAGACACTCATGAACGAGCGCTAGAAGTAATCTCGGTAAGTGTTTTGTGCATTACAAAGGAAGTATGAAATGAAGGACAATGAAAGGCGGCCAATTCATATGGTCGCGGTGGTCTGGGATGGCTGTATGGGGCGGAGTTGGAGGCCATTCTAGGGACAAGAAGTCCCTCCGGTAACTCCCTCAAGAAGATGGTGTGACCGTGATGAATCTAGAAGTTTAGTTAATATTTCATATCACAGTTTCATAATTCTGTCACGCAACATCATGCCTGCTACTCACTCACACATTCACACGTTTCATTTGAACTAGGCACAGAATATTTCGCATATGGTACTTTGCGACAGCACCCTCACGACTCAAGAGTAATAGTTTCTTGAGGCAATCTAATACAAGCATTACAGAAGCTCCTAAGGCCAGATTAGAGCAATGGCTAAAGAAATATCCGCCATCGTCAAACCATATACCGCCTGCTGAGATATTACCACAGGGTGGCAATTTGCCCTGGCCAGTCTGTAAGTCTTTAAACAGACTGCGGGCTGGTGTTGATAGATGCCACAAAATAGAGTCAGGTGGGGTTTCTCCAACAATAGTGAGTGCGACTGTGGTGTTCAATATATGGATCACCTCTTGGTGTGCCCAGAAAGACCAGCTTCTTGCTCCCAGCAGGATGAATGAGGCAAACGAACGGGCAATCATGGTAGGGAAACACTGGTCAAAACTTCTTTAAAATGTATGAATATTATAGTATTTTTCGACTCGATAGAAGAAAAGTAACTCTAAATAAAACTGATAAGTTCTTAACTATTAGTACTTACTTAATTATTAACAACATTTTCTATTTATATAATTCTACATAATCTACCTGATGCGAACGTGTAAATCACTTTTAGCTAAACATGAACAACATTGTTTTCAGAATTTAAAAAAGCCAGCTAGAAGATTATTTTTTTTTATTAAGTGAATTTTCTCAAGGCGTTGACTCCCATTTCACCTGATGGTAAGTGACTATGACGACGAGGATGTTACATACCTATCTAAGCAAGGGCGGATCCAGCTTTAGTGCCAGGGGGAGGTCACAGAGTCGTGATCAAGTCACAAGAAGGTATAATTAAATTTTTATAACCATAGATAGAATTTTATAATGTACGTAAGTACTTACTGTACTTAAAAATACATATTTGTAAATGACAACATCAATTTTTCTTGTATTTCTTCTTCCGAAACGCGTTACTTCACTTCATCTATATCAATGGGTACGTTTTATGGATGAATAATTAAAAACAAAATGTTTAACAATTTTAATTAGTGATCCACCTAGGTCCTGGACCCAGCCCAGGGGGCGGGGGGGTCGCGACCCCCATGACCCACCCCCTGGATCCGTCCTTGTATCTAACATATCGATATTACCGTGGCTAGACTGAGGGGCGCCAATGACATCATAACATAGTTTTTTTTAATAAGTATTGAATTAGGCATTTGTCTCCCATCTCACCTGATGGTAAGTGACGATGAAGACGAGGATGGTACATACCTATTCAAGAGATACCCATGGTTAAATGCACAAAGGCTAGACTAAGGGTAACTACGTACGTATATAATCCTCCCTCGTCTTGACACTCACTAATTTTGTTCTACGTGTGAGTGGCCAACCCCTGTAATTTTTTTGTGCTCTAAATGAGAGCCAGGCGTCCGGATAAAGCCGGACAGAGGCTTTTTGGTTGCGCGTCCGGCCTGTCCGGCTTATTAGGCATTGTTAAATAATTGCGGTATAAAAAGGGGAGGCGATCACCCACAAAAAATATATTAAATTTGGATGTTTCGATTTACACCCTTGGTCCGGCCATGTTCCATGTTGTCTGTCCGGCTTTTGTACCCAAATATCCGGCCAAATTGGCGGGTCTATCCGGCTGTTGTACCCAAATGTCCGGCCAAACTGGCGGGTCTGTCCGGCTGTTGTACCCAAATATCCGGCCAAACTGGCTGGTCTATCCGGCTTTTTGTTTTGACGACCTGGCAACCCTAGGGTTTATTTTTCATCAATTATGCCATGCATCTAGATGCATGGCATAATTGCATGCCAATAATTGCAACCTTTGGAAGGAAGAATTAATTAAAAAATTATTTAAGGCATTATTAATTTTAATATGATTTCTTAAGTACTTACATATGCAAAAACAATCTTTAATCTTAAAGTTACAATAAGTTAATAGTAAAAAACTTTTTAAAAACAAGCTGTCTACATAGTAACTATTTAGTAATCTGTGCTTGTATGTACATGACTTTATGTTTCCACTTAATTTCAGCGAGCCCTTAAATTTGATATTCATACTGTCGGAGTGCATCAAAAATAGCTAGTCCGCCATCTTGGGTGTTCCGCCATGTTAGATTTAGAATGACGTCACACTTACCAAGCATTGTCATCCAGACTAAACGAGTATACAAAATTGAGTTGCAACATTTCACCCGAACAAACAGTTACATACATTGCAAGTTAACCCTTTACGGTCGTCACCTATAGTCGATTTGACAAAGACAACTTTACAAACTTGTTCTTAAATTCTGTGTCTATGGTAGAACTTGGTTACTATGTAACAGCCTCCGTGGTCCAGTGGTTAAGGCGTTTGCCTGTTGACCCGGGGGTCGTGGGTTCGACTCCCACCGGAAGCATACTTTGTTTAGTTGTTTCCAGTTTGGTTAGGACATTGCAGGCTTGAATCACCTGATTGTCTGATAATAACGATGATTCCGTGCTCCGTGGCGCAGCGGTCACACGCCTGCCTGCGACACGGAGTGACCGGGTTCGATCCCCAGCCAGGTCAAGATTGAAAATGATCTTTTTCAGATTGGCCTGGGTCTTGGATGTGTATCTATATATGTATTTGTTATAAAATATAGTATCGTTGAGTTAGTATCCCATAACACAAGTGTCGAACTTACTTTGGGGCTAGCTCAATCTGTGTGATTTGTCCGTATATATTTATTTATTTATTATTCCGTGCTTCGGAAGGCACGTTGAGCCGGTAGTCCCGGTTGCCATCTGGTAGTCGTTAAAGGAACCACGTCAGAGGCCGAGAGGCGGTTCCGAAGAACTCTGACACCAGGGTGTGCATGGTCGATTGACCGTGACACCTACTCGAAATGATGATGATGGTAGAACTGTTTTACCGACATACTCATTTACTTCAATACACCATCTTTCTTGTGTGTAGTCCTACAATGTCTTATAAGATGACTCTGTTGTCTAAAACATCTCTTGCACGTCTCACACTCATACGGTTTCTCACCAGTGTGTGTCCTCACATGCCTCTTCAACACATTGAGATGATTAAACCGCTTCTGACAATACGTACACGAGTAAGGTTTCTCACCCGTATGAGTTCTTAGATGAGTTTGTAAATGTTCATTCTGTATGAACCGGTGATGGCATATAAGACATTCATATGGTTTCTCACCCGTATGAGATTTCAAATGTCTCTGAAGATTACATTTAGTTGCGAACCGGCACGGGCAGAGACTACAGATATATGGTGTTTCACCGGTGTGAGTTTTCAAATGAGTCTTGAGGGTTCCTTTTTGGATGAAACTGCGTTCACAATATTGGCATTTGTGTGGCTTGTCACCGGTGTGGTTTCTCGAATGGATCTTCAGGAGTGTTTTGCGGGTGAAGCAGCGTTGGCACACTTCACATTGGAACCGGTCTTCTGTTTGTGTTGTTGGGTCTTGAGTTTTGTTAGTGCAGTTTTCTTCAGATGTCGCTTGCTGTACAGGATCTGCAATTATTATTTTAAATCAATTGGTAATATTAAAATATATATATATATATATATACGGACGAATCATACAGATTGAGCTAACCCCAAAGTAAAGCGCCAATTAGACCATCCAGAATTCAGGATCCGGAATTCAGTCAACGGATAGTCAACGGACAGTTTAATCGCCGATCCGTTGTCAGGACAGAATGGCTTCCGACGTCCTTATCGGAAGCATAACGGAAGCATAAAGTGAAACCATCCGGAATTCAGGATCGCCGCATGAGAGGGACGCCGCTATACGTTAGAAACGATACGATAATATCTCCAATCGCGTCGCACGTATAGCGGCGTCCCTCTCACGCATTCAGGATGGCCAACGGATGGCTCTCTCAGGACGCGCAGTCTCCGTTCAGGACACGTTCCAGACGGTGTAATCAGGAGCTCTGACGACTGAATTTCTTGTCCTTATCGGATGCTGAATTCCGGATCCTAGATTCAGGAAGGTATAATAGGCGCTTAAGTTCGAGACTTGTGTGGAATGGAATACTAACTCAACGATTGTATTTTTTATAACAAATACATATAGATAAACATCCAAGACCCAGGTCAATCTGAAAAAGATCATTTTCCATAATTTTTTTGTATTCCATCCCAGGCACCCTCGTGTTGCAGGCTGGCGTGTTAGCCACTGCGCCACGGAGCTCGCCATATGGTATGATGGTCAGCAAGGATCCTATGGATATATTAACGCTTTGACCGCGAACGTCGGACAAATCGGTCAAAGGGTTAAATATCTTTTTTTTTAAATCTAATTATTTTGGGGCTTCACAACACTTGGTGTGACTATGCCAGCCTTATGCATGGGGGAACTCTAATATAAAATTTACCTAAGATTCATTATAAACCTCCATAAGAGGTATACTGATTGTGCTGAATGTGACAATGTGACTGCTTAACGCTACGTTCAGCATTCCACTTTCCATAGGTACCCCAGCCAAGAATCTGTCCCGCTGGGCGGTGTACTGACCACATTCCAACAAGACGTGTAACAAGTCTTCCTCCTATGTCAAAAACTACATAGGTCTGATTGGGTCACACATATCAATAACAAAAATTTGTTAACTGGAACATGGCCAGACCTCACCCTGAACGCAGAGACCAGAAGTTCCCTAGAGAGACTATTAAATATGTAATTTTAAGTTCTTCAGCCAGTCGTCAGCTGCTGGAGAAAGAGAGTGTAAGTCTAACCTCCCTAACAGCTTTCTAAGTTTTCTGCTCACACACAATGGGCCCAGACATGAAACTAAGTGTGGAAAATTCCCCAGGAGCTGTACATACCTTCCGGGAAGTTTATCTCCACCTCCACAAATTGCCTGGCTACATCATGATGATCATCACAGTCCGTCAATGAATTGTCTATGACTTGAGAATCAATTTCCTTCTCTATGTTAATGTTTGCGCTTAGTGGAGAATTTGAGGAACCTGAAAACAGACAAATAGTTTCATTAAAAAAGAAAATAAATCTGTGAATAAGGTATGATTCAGACCGACAGGCTTATCGTGCCGGGTCAGATGGCATTTTACAAGGGCATAGGAAATTTAATAGGGGTAGTCTCTAAGTCACTTCAAAATACATTGCTGCTTTCATATGATTTACTATTTTTATGTAGGATATATAACCTGCAATAGATGTTGAAGTGACCATCATTTCATTTCTACTGCTAGAAAAACTTCGCATTTTGCCCATCAGAAGCATTTTTAAGCTGGGAAAGGATGGGAATTTGTTGAATTTGGGAAGTGAGTGAAGGTGAAATAGGGGAAAAGCAAGTAGCGGCCAGGCGCGATGCCATACCTGCAACCAGGGCTTGTTACCGGTACCAAATTCCCATTATAAGTACTGGTATTACTATTCTGTTAAAATTTTAACCGGTACCAAATTCACATTATAAGTACATGGGACTCGCTCGACTGGAAAAGTTCCGTCCCATTGTTGGCCCCCGCCTCACGCACGCCGCACATACACAACACGACAACGACACACATTAACAAAATGATAATTCCCGATACTGTTTACCGGTATTTAGTACAGATACTTCTGTTATTACCGTTATTAAACTTATTGATACCAATTCAATTACCGGTACCATCGTTTTATTGAGGTACCGGTACCAATCCAATTACCGGTACCGTTGTATTATACGGGTACCGGTACTTGATTTTTATCGTTACCAAATGTACATGTACCAATCCAATTACCAGTACTGTTGTTTCATAGAGGTACCGGTAATAAATTTTACCGGTATTCCAACCCCTGCCTGCAACCACTGTCCAAGCAGTTGATAACACCCCTGATAACTAATAATAGGGTAACTTTCGGCCAAAGTAATCCTTATCCTTACTAATATTATAAATGCGAAAGTGAGTTTGTTTGTTACGCTTTCACGCCGTAACTACTGAACCGATCATCATGAAATTTTGCGTACAAGTTCTCTGGAGTGCGGAGAAGGACATAGGCTACCTTTTATCCCGGGAAAAAGTACTATTCCCGAGGGATCGACATTGACGCGGGCGGAGCCGCAGGCGAAAGCTAGTTTACCTATAAATGACATCTAATGCATGAAAACAAACACTAACCTTACGAAAGTGGTTAAAATGGGAGAAAAACATAGCTATACCTTCAGAATTCGCAGGATCAAACTCGGAGTTGCCATTTTCTAGTTCTGGTTCAGTCTTGATGTCAATTTCAACTTCAACTAGTGGCATCTTGTTATGTAGCTGTTGAAATAGAATTTGTTAAACGCGGCTTTTAGTCTTGATGTTGCGATCCTTGGCTCTGTCTACCCAATATACAAATATGATGTATGTATTTAACTTCGCAGCCTAATTATAAAATTATTGTGCCTGTAATTTTGCAAATGCGTGCTTATTAAAATATCAAAACATTGGATTAACTATTTTAATTAATTATATTACTGTTTTATGTAACTTTTATCTTATAGTTTTTCCAAGATTGCCAAGGATACATACAACATAAACTATAATCAAAACAAACATCTGTTGTTTAATCTGACATTGACAGTTTCTTTTTTATTTCAGGTAGCTAGCAACGGAATCTACAGTCGCTACGCTACAAAACAGGGGTGCTATTTTTGAAATTCACGCTATTATGAGCGATTTTTCCATACAAAAATCACTTGAAACGAATGTTACACTTTCATAAATAGTAGGTACTCCTGAATTTACCTCAGAAGAATAATATACATAGAAGCCGCATAAAAATAGAAACTGAAAACAGATAGTTGACACTGTATTTTTCTTATGAGCTTTCGCTTATGACAGAATGAGACAAAAACTTCAGTCAGTTTCTATTATTTTCATGGTTGTCCCGACTTGAAATGTCAATGGACTCCATTGGACTCCAATTAAATCCGACTAAATTCAAAATAACTTATTACAGTTCAACGTCTGTGATATTAGCATCTTGCCGATTTGATCGGGTTATATATCGACAAAAACATTGCGGCGGAATTGTGATGTCTGCAAATTAAATATAGGATTGTGCTAAAATTCTCACGGAAAAAAGTATTAACCGGTGTTGGGTTGGTGCGTTATCAAATGACCATTATACTAAACAATGTCTTGTGCAATGGAGCGATGTAAATCCCATTCAGGACGAACAGAAATAAATTCTGTAAAACATAATTTTCTTCGGTAAGTTTTTCAGTTAAAAGTGCATAATTAAAACCCAAAATACCTCAAAATACAACAATAATATTGTCAATTATATAACGTATTGTATAAATGACAACTTTTATAGGTATTTTGCTTAAAATTATCGTTTTTTCCTTATTTCAAATTAGGTTAGTTTTTTTTGCTAGTGATGTGGTAAAATCACGTATCTACGAGTATATCGATATTTTTTATGACGGTCTTGCTATCAGGGATATTTTTGTTAGTGTTGAGCCATGCAATAGTAATGTAACAAATTGAACCATCATGGTAATTAAACAACCAGCAAAGTGTGAGTCGGACTCGCGCACGAAGGGTTCCGTACCATTCTTACATATAATATTATAAATGTGAAAGTGAGTTTGTTTGTTACGCTTCCACGCCGTAACTTCTGAACCGATCATCATGAAATTTTGCATCATCATCATCACCATTGCACGATCTCTGGAGTACGGAAAAGAACATAGACATAAATTACATCTCAGAATAAGGTACTGTTATCGGGGATAGACATTAACGCGCGCGGAGCCGTGGGCGTAAGCTATAAAAACGCCCGAAATTTTTGTTTGTAATATTTCAACTGTCTCACTATCACGGTTCATGAGATACAGCCTGGTGACAGACAGATGGATATCGGAGTCATATTAGTAGGGTCCTGTTTTTATCCTTTGGGTACGGAACCCTAAAAAGAATCGATTTTTACTAATATGAAGAAAATTATTGTTGAAAATTTTATTGCAGCTCCCTGAAGTAAAAGGATAAAAAGGTGTGGATCCGAGGAACTTTCAAGCGACATATTGGACATAAAATGTCATACATACTCGAATTTGTTCAAAATATTTTACTGCCGTGCCGATACATTAATTTCGAATATAAAATTAAATGGAAGCGATTGAAACACGATGCTTTACCTACATTTATATTTGCCGAATTATAAATCAATGGTAATAAGAAAGTTTACGGAAACGGTTTTATTATTTATATTTAAAATTATGAAAAACATTTTATTTTGGACAGTAATGAAAGTGGGTAAAGTAATCTCTTGTTTTTCTTCACCTCTTGTTTTTCTATTACCAACACTGTGAATTTTTCACAAATAACACACTGGCACTTTTTTACCCTAGTGTAAAAGTTTTATAAAATAAAAAATATCACTTCGAATTATGTGTTTCTCTTTACCTACCTGATTATGTTTCCTTTACTGACTGTTCCTCAAAGCTAGCTGGGAAAAACTTTAGATGGTTTTGGAATATGCTGAATGGCCCATTGATCAAGTGAAAAATATATCTGACCTTATATTACCTTTTGATACATGAGCGCCCCATTGCAATTTAGAGTCTATTGTGATTCCTAAGAAGGTGGTATCATTTACAAAGTCTATTTTACCTTCCAACTAGTATGTCAACGTTGGACTGCCTCACATTGGGGACTGTAAATCGAATGCATTGGGTTTTTTGCGCATTCATAGGTAAGGTAGGTAAGTAGGCACTGTTTGAATTTCGAAATAATCGAAAATATGATTGACATCATATTAGGTATTCTGCCGTTCGACCAATACTGGGTAAGGCCTAATGACCAGCAGTAGACAGTAGACGCGCGGTGGGTAATGTATGGATTTTTTTTTTACCTATTTATCAGATGAAACCAAGCGACGCCATGCGATTAGGAGTTATTTAGGTGTATCTTGACGTAACTTTTAAAGTAAAAGCCTCTTTAGCGGCTTTGTTCACTTTTTGGGATGGGTAAAATAGAAAACTCGCGTCAGGACACGTGAATTGATCGAAAATTCGTAAGAAGGACACGGACCTGAGTATGCCGCAAAGGCGAGTTTTCACTTCTGCCGGCACTCCTGCCGGCCTATTTGCTAACTCAGTGACCAACGTTTTGATAGTCACTTCAAAATACATTGCAGGTTTCCTATGATTGACTATTTTTATTAAAGATATATAAAACGCAATGTACTTTTAAATGACTATCAAAACGTTGTACACTGAGTTAGCAAATAGGCCAGCTGGAGTGCAACTAGTTGTTTTTTTTTTTTATGAATCGTACTCATTTAATGAATCGATACAATCAGAGTAGAGTACATTTATGACTTTCTTAGGACGAAACATTTAGTCGATAAATATATTTCATCGATATAGTACAACCCTGATCACATCAGTACCCCAGGACAACCTGCACATTTACGCAAATGGCATTGTATATGCATCTCTTTCTGATGCTTTAACAATGCCATAAGTAAAAACAGTGTAGAATATTGTATTTTGTTGTTATTTTAACACGGTTTCTATGCTTTAGTTATTGTTCTGAGGAATTTACGACGACAGTTACCAGCATAGAGTACTATAATACAATGTTACCAGAAAAAATATTGATTGATTGATGTCATGTCGTGTAAATAGTGCTCTTTGAGTAATGTTTAGCGTTTTGTGTTATTATGATACTTGTGATTTCGATTGAATTGTAAAATTGATTTTGTAGCAGTAATAAAATAAGCATAAATGACTAAAGGAGCTAGTGAAGATTAATCATTCATATGCTTAAGATAAAGTATGACATTGTAAAGTGTAAAAAACACCGGTAACCTAAAATTTCACCATGACCGAAACATCTTGCTATATCCTGGACAATGGGGCCTACACAGCCAAAGTAGGCTTCTCGTCGCTAGAGCCGAAGATAGTCCCTAACTGCATCATGAAAGCCAAGTCGGAAAGACGTCGTCCGTTCATAGGATCTCAAATCGAAGATTGCCGAGACGCTTCAGGACTATTTTACATCCTGCCATTCCAAAAAGGTTTCCTTATCAACTGGGATACGCAAAAAACAGTCTGGGACTACATTTTCAGCAAGGAGTGCTGTCCTGTCAATTTTAATGAAACTCCTTTGATTGTAACGGAGCCTATTTACAATTTTGCGTCAATACAAGAAGCAATGACTGAGGTTTTCTTTGAAGAGTATGAATGCCAATCTCTATTAAGGATAAACGCAACAGATTTAGCCGAATATAACTATAGGAAGTCCCACAATAATCATTGTACAGTCGTGGTTGACTCAGGTTATAGTTATACCTACATAGTTCCATATATCAAAGGTAAAAAGTACAGAGAGGGAATCCGTAGAATCGATGTGGGAGGGAAAGTGATGACGAACCACTTGAAGGAGATATTATCATACAGACAGCTGAATGTAATGGATGAGACTTACGTAATAAATCAAGTTAAGGAAGATTCCTGCTTTGTTTCACAGAATTTTATGGGTGATATGGAGCTTGCAAGAAAAAAAGGTAAGAATAGTCTAAATTCCTGATAACTGAACCCGTCAAGGCCGAAGAGGCCAGATTAAGTTTATATAGAATTTTCTCATTTCTAGACTTAGAAGTATGGAAATAGGTTTATAAGTTCTTGATAACAATTAATAAAGATCTGTGTAGGTAAATTGGACAAAATTCCCTTCTAAAGGGGTAAAATGGGGTGTAAAATTTGTATGGAAATATTCTCATTTCTGCACTTAGCAGTATGAAAATTGATAATTGGTATTGGGGTCCTAATCAATATCAACATAACATAAAATGTACGCGAACGAAGTCGCGGGCACTGCTAGTCTATCATAAATTGATCAAACCTCTATCATAAATTGATTATTAAGCCTTTTATTAAAATGATTCCAGCTCCAGAGAACACAACAGTACGAGACTATGTCTTACCAGACTACACCACGCTCCGCCGCGGCTACCTCCGAGACATTGTTAAACCTGACGAAGACTTAGAACAACAGACTCTACGGCTCATCAACGAACGATTCTCCATCCCCGAACTCCTGTTCCACCCTTCAGATGTAGGCATCCCCCAAATGGGCATCCCTGAGGCCATAATACACTCTATAGATGCTTGCCCTGAAGAAAATAAGGAGAATTTACTAGAAAAT
This sequence comes from Elegia similella, assembly GCA_947532085.1. Classification (NCBI taxonomy): domain Eukaryota; kingdom Metazoa; phylum Arthropoda; class Insecta; order Lepidoptera; family Pyralidae; genus Elegia; species Elegia similella. The sequence continues at coordinate 8,339,314 of OX383953.1, forward strand.
ATAGTTTTATATGGCGGGAATACATTATTCTCAGGTTTTAGAGATAGAGTTTATAACGAAGTGAGAAGTCTAGCGTTAGACCATTTCGATGTCAATGTTACATTAGCCGAGAAGCCTGTAACATATGCTTGGGAAGGAGGGCAGAAGATCTTCAGGGATCCAGACTTCTATTCGTTCTGTATTACTAAGGAGGAGTATGAGGAGGAGGGAAAGGCTTTAGCATTTGAACGATTTGATATATAACGGAGGAAGCGAGCGAGGCAGGAATAATCCTCTTCGCTCGGTAAAATGTGATTGTGTGTGGGATTGTCGAAGTTAGTTTTAAAATGTGTATGAAGTTAAGAACGCATGTACTATCTATCTATAATTTAAGAATCGTGTACACATTTACTATGTGGCCATATTTTTTTTTATGTTATAGGACGGCAAAAAACCAAGCAGGTCACCTGATGGTAAGTGATCACCGCTGCCCATGGACAAGTGCAACACCAGGGTGTGGGTGCGTTGTCGGGCTTTCAAGAAGTCGGGGGAAGGATGGGCCTCCGGCTCTCTCACTCACCGAACGAAGCATAGAAGCGATAAAGCTTCTATTCAGACGTCGATTTTCTGTGAGAGTGTGGTACTTCCCCAGACGAGCCATTCATGCTACTAGCAATTCATTTTGCCGGTAGCGTGGCTCTACTACGACTTGTCTTTATCTTTCTATATATTTGGTGACTGCCACATTATCACTAACACATTAGGCTGATTTTAGAGTGACGCCGTCGAGACGCGCCGCCGTTGACTAGCGCGTTTCAACAGCGAGCGGTTGACCGTGCGGTGCGAAACTAGTTTTAGTATTGCGGTTTTCGTTGCAATGTACAGTTGTGTATAGTAGTCATCATTGGGGCAAAATATAATAACAGCGCTGTCGCGCCTGCCATGCCACGCTGCATTAGCTGTTTATTTTTTATGGAAAATAGTGCAACAGTGACGTCGTAAGACATTGCAAATTGATTATTGAGCGCGCGCTTCTGCAGCGCTGGCCGGCGGCGCGCGTTTCCCGAGCTACTACTATCTAGTGTAATTGGAAGCGCGCGCGTCTGGACGGCGCTGTTCAAACGCGTCCCTCTGAAATCATCCTTAAAAGAATTAAATATTTTCTAAATAATAGTCCGTTTTGGTAGATTATTAAACAATATTGGACACGTATTTTTTATTTTGTGAATCAAACAAAAATGTATAAAGATATAGCCCGTTAAAGTTCCGCGTGACGTCACTGGCCGGTACACTTTTTACCGGCCTGTTCTGTCATCAGCCCCCACTCCTGAACTTTGATGCGCTTTATCTTTATCATCTTTTGTTTGATTGATATGCATACATACATACATAGTATCACGTCTTTTTCATTTGCGCGGTAGACAGAGCCTAGGTCTAAAAGTCCTTATGGCCGGCCACATTTAGCATGTTGGTGGGCGTGTGATGGAAAACGGAATCAAAATAGTGATGGGTTGCTAGCCGCAACGCCTAATGACATGATGCCGCAGATTTTAGCACATTCCCTCGATCAGCTTTTACGATCTGCGCAAGAAGAGTAGCAGCTGGTACATTCTATGTTTTTTTTTCTCCCAGACCAGCATGGATTGATTTAAAAACTAAAAAATTCGTATCTAATATTTTTCGATAATCTATAAGATAGACCAATTATATTATATTGTATTTTTTAAGGAAACAAGTCTATTCGAAATTAGTTAAGATAGAATACATACTAGTGTTGTTAAGTATATACATTTTTGTCAGCTTGTAGTGGCTTAAATATACAGTATGCATACACATAAGCTTATTTTTATTTCATTAACATGGTATTATCTTTTTGAAGTGTTATATTTTGCATTCACAATGTTATTTTGATATACTCTTATTAAATTAGGCGGGTGCCGCGCGAACGAATAACGTCACTACTGCGCAAGCCATTAGGCTGCGCAGAACCATTGGGCGATTAGGAAAAAGATGAAAATTCTCGGCGACCTCCGAGACGTACATATAAATATTGTCATGTGAGAATTATTGTTTTAGACGTAAAAATTACAATGTTTTCGAAGAAAAATGCTTTTAGACATCATACCATATATATATATATATATATATATATATATATATATATATATATATATATATATATATATATATAGATATATATATATATCATTTTTAAATTTCATATGTATCTATTTCAAATTCCAACAAGTGGGCGATCTTGTTCAAGTATTGATGTAAATTAATCAATTACTTTTGATGTATTTAATTAATTCAGCGCAAAGTACTAGTGATTTAAAAACACGTCCATTTTCACAATTTCGTGCAGTACCGTCTTAAGAAATAAAATATGGTGAAAAAGATTCAAGCGGGCGTGATTTGAACCTGCGACATTACGTCTATGTACGACTTCGTAGGTAGTAGACTTAAGGTGATACCACTGTAAATAAGGTCGTTCTGAACCTTATTTATCTCGCAAAATACTTAAATTAGGAGTTTCAAATCTAAGTAATATGATTTTTGACTATTTCATCTCCGAAAATTGAAGATGAAAACACGTTTTGATAAAATTTTCTCGATAGAAATATTTTTTGAAAAATGATCTTCGTTCGCAGAGTTTTTGTTATTGTAGCTCAAATGCGACGAATGAAATAATGACTTTTAGACTAAAAGATAGGTTATTAGTAATTCATCAAAATGTAAATATGAAAATACAATTAACCGGTCTGATTTTATGTAAAATAGAAATAACGAATTTGGCGCTTACGTTTTTTTCTTTGAGCGACTCGAGACTATCTCCTATCTCATCATTCACGGGCTAAACCGCCAAGCGCTATCCCTTGCGCGCACTTGATCAGTCCTTTGCCGAGCGAAGGTACCAAACATTTGAGGCCTCACCTTAAGGTCGCAGGTCCAAATCCCGCCCGCTTGAAATTTTAGACCATATTTTATTTCTTTAATTAGATTATTATTTTTGAAGTTTCCACAACGTTTCGTACCTACTAAAGTTGCGGTGCAACTATACACAGAGGGCGCTACGTGTTACATTTAACAGATACTACAAATAACAGCAAAATCATTATCGATTATTAAATTGATGCAGATAAAATTTTTACTCTTAAATAAATGCGTATCGATTTCTATAAATATAATAAATATATACGTACATCACACAGATTGAGCTAGCCCCAAAGTAAGTTCGAGACTTGTGTTATGGGATACTAACTCAACGACACTATAGTTTATGACAAATACATATATAGATACACATCCAAGACCCAGGCAAATCTGAAAAAGATTATTTTCCATCTTGACCTGGCCGGGGATCGAACCCGGTCACTCTCGTGTCGTAGGCTGGCGTGTTGACCGCTGCGCCACGGTGCTAGCCAATGCTATGCTATGCTTTAACACATTCTAATTAGTTTCGTCAATTGAGGGGGTTATCTGTAAGTACTCATTATAACGAGTATTAAAATTTGTATGTAAAAAATTAAATTAAATTTTAATTAATTTAATTTAAAAATTTAATTTAACTACTACTACTGTTGTTTTATTATAAAATCGATTTTTGTGTACCTGTAAATATAAATATAAAAAAGAATCTTAGGAAATAGCTTTAAAGATTTCGATAAAATTTAGTATAAGTATATGGGCGTTTTGGTGGCGAAAAATCGATCGGCTGTGGATCTCATAATTACGTTTTTCGGTTTCCCTAGTTCTATTAAATGTAAATGCTACACTACACTAGCGTCTCAAGTAGAAAAACAAACGCGATAGCCCTCACTGAGAAAAAGCTTTTCTAGCAATTTTATTTATTTACTAAGCAATTAATAAAAAATAAAATAAATTGAAATTTTCCTCTTACACATAACATACCTCGTTAAGATTCTTGTCTGTCGTTTGCCCGAGGCAGTCGCTCCCAGAGCGGTCCTCTCTGGCGCCTTTTGTATTAGTCATAAAACCATTTGGTGCCCTGTCCGCGCACAGGTAGTAGTTCCGTTCATCGCGTAGCAGTTTAAGTTTTTTGAGTTTGTAGTTTCGTACCAACTTGTGCTATAGTGATAGAAAAGTGCCCGTTGATCAATTTAGATAACGCGAACTATGTATAATGTAACTTATGTGTTATTCCTGTATTCTTGTAAATGATCACGTGAACGAGCCTTCAGAAGCTGTAAACCTGGTGAGATCAATCCAAATTATCTACTTGTTGTATATAAATCAATTTTGCGGTAACACCAACTTCACTGCATGACTTAATATCATCATATTCCCTTGTCTAATACCTAATCTACTCTAAACTACTACTTTTATCTAATCTATTCTTTTCCCTTCCCTTTTTCGCAAGGATCACTATTTAAATTTGCAAAATATGAGAAAATCATTGTAAATTTTATATTTGACCATTGACTATTAAAATAATGAATGCAATCTCAAGTTAAATTAAAAAAAAAACTCGATTTAAGTTACATATTTTATAAATGAACTAATACTTCAAGAAAATACCAAGTACGAGTAGGTACTAAAATCAAATGTTTTGAATCAAGTAATTAAAGACCGTTTTATTCCAGTCAATGTCTAAATGGTAAAATCATTGAACATTCAGGCTATACATTAACCACGAAATATAATAAAAGATAAAAACACAAAATATAATAAAATATAAAATCAGAGCACTGATTTCGTGTTATATTGCCCCAAAATATTCTATTCTTTTAATAAAGATGTAAGAAAATCTGTTTCGGTAGACACCGCGTATAAGTAGACCGCCATAACGGAAATAATTGACTAGTTTGGGATTGAGTTGGAGAAAACATCAAAATTACAGCAGGACCAGCACCAGAAAACTGATTTTGCCAGCAGTATTTTAGGTGAATAAGGTTGTTAGGTTCTTTATTCAAAGGATTAGGATCCAAACTATCTATTACTCAGTCATTATCTGATACTCATACTCAGATACCCAACTAAACTGCAAAGAAAACTGGGTATTTACCTTAAATATAATACACCTACCCTAACTCTTACTTATTAATATGAAATGAAAATTTAAATCTCACTACCATATGCATAAAATTTGCGTCAAATTTACTCAATATAGGTATTATTAAAGTAAGTAGAGTAGAAGTATATCCTGATATTAAAGACAGGAAATAAAGAAAAACATCATAGATAAACATATCGTAAATCCGACTATAAAACAATCCCAGACTAAACCATTTCACAACCGACGAACTGACACTGGTTTCCAAAGCTACGTTATAATATAGATACAATATAAATACGTGATACCTACATGCTCAAATATCGCAGTAACCCAAAATAAGACTTTCCTATCTGTATTAAATAGCTATAATATATAATATAATAACAAACGAGCCATCAAATGTAGCAGAACCACGACGGGATACATAGTTTAAGTAACTTTCAATACAATATATCAGTACGAAAAAACGACATATTACATGTACTAAAAAACCTTTCAGGAAAGGGTACATGTCATTTAACAAGTTGTTCTAGCTACGTGTCCAAATAAATTACTGAATTACGTATATAGAGTTATGACATAGAAGGAAAGCTTATTATATTAAAAATATCTGACGCAACACCCATCTAGGTCACAATTGCTTTGTAATAACCTCTAAAACATTCCTCAATAGCCCAGATAGCAGCTTCAATCTTACTGAACTAGATTCATAGCTTACAGTTTGGATCAATAAGTAAAAAAAGAAATACAGACGGATAGTAACTGTTTTATAATAAAAATCTGTGAACAAACTTTCAATAGAGAAACATATCTGCGCCTATTTAGGCAGTTTAGTTCTACAGGACAATAATAAAAAAAAAATACCAAGATAAAAAAAACCGTCTTCCATTTAAGTAATATAAACATAAAGGCCGCTCTAAAGTTACTGAACAATACTTCGCACATGCCTGGACATTTGGTTGGATGCACATCTGGACGTTTCCCCAAAATAAGTAATTGTCTCTCACGCTTTCACAAGGAAACTAAACAAAAGATAAGCCAAAGCACCAAAAAAGTCTTTGTGCAATATGGGCACAGCAGAGGTCATTGTAAAAAAATGGACGGAGATGGTAACTGTCTATTTAGGGCCATTGCTGACCAAATTAATGAGGTATACGGGTTAACACTAGATCATAAAATGATACGACAGGACTTAGCATCTTACGTCAAGAACAACAAATTCACACCACGTATTAACCTGGCCTTACAAAATACCGCTACGGAAGTCGCGCATGGCTCAGACTTTTTCAACTTAACAGTTGACGAAAAAATCGATAGGTATATAAAAAAAAACTATTTCAATTTGGATTTTGGGGAGGAGAGGACGCAATTATAGCGGCCGCTGAGTACTACTTAGTCAATGTCAACATAACATAATACGGACCAATGACCGTATAAATGAAAAAAATGAAAGTATAAATACCATTCAGAGATCCCATCACCTACCGCCCGCCAGATAGCCCGGTAGAAAACATCCATCCATACTTCGAGAACAGCCACTACGTTAGCATAGTTCAACGTGCAATACCAGATGAGTCTAGAGAAACACGCGACAACATATATGATAGTGAAACACATTCAGAAGACGGCGCTCAATAAGCGGAAATCTCTTCAAGCACCTTCACGAACATACAACCCAGCTACATGTGTCCCAAAAGATTACGTTTAACACTCCCCTCATCTAGATTACTTACGCCCAGGCCTTGCAAATCACTCTCAATAGTGACGTGGAATGAACTAGGGTGTGCTCGGCAACGTGATAAAATTAATATTGACAAGGTTCTATCAGATCGCAACATAACCATAGCGGGTCTTCAAGAAACGCATCTAACCACGGGAGAATTTAAATCAAAACACTACAATTGGGTCTTAGGTGGCAGAAAAAAAAGAGCACAAGAATATCGAGGCATAGCAATTTTAATAAACAATAAAATCGAATACGACGTCACTCAGACTCATCGCGAAAGCCGAGACGTACTTGCAGTACACCTGCATTTGAAATCAGTCAATGCTAACAAACCAATAAATATTTTCATAATTACATGCCACGTTCCAGCTGAATCAACATCCCGCTTCTTGCAAATAGGAATCGCCATGAGTAAAGCCCCAAAAAATGCAAAAAAAGTAATAATAGGGGACTTTAACGCCCATATAGGTAAGTACGTGATGATGTAAGAAAAATGAAAACTAGAAACATAAAAATTGAAAATCTAGTTGGAAAAAAAATCTGTACCATACCAATACAAATGGGAATTTATTTCTAAATCTAATACAGCAACACCGATTAAAAGTAAGCAGCTCATGGGGCAGACCCACATGCAAGACCACCTGGTTATGAGGAAATCAAGTATCTCAGGTGACTATATCCTTACAAGAACACAAACAAACCTTTTTTCCACAGCATCATAGGCGAACGCAACTTGATAGTCAACACCTACCACAAACTGGTATGGGGCAATGTAAGAATATCTTCCTTTGCTCAACTACAAAAGCCATCCAAACGAACAAACCCGTCAAAATAAAAGACTAGCATATAACCATAAAAACCACAACTACGAACTTCTGCAAAGGAAAGAACACGTAACGAACTTCCTAAATGCTATCAGAAAAAAAAACCATTACGTTAAACGTGAACGGAATCCAATTAGCGAACCCAGCGACAATTTCTCATTGGAATGGGATACCCTAAATAGTATTCTGAAAGAAGCCGCACACGATGTACTACAAAAACCTATTTCCAACACAAAAGAAAGCAGAATTGCACTCGCTAACCATCAAAAGGCCATTTTTCAAAAATCTAAAAGTCCTCAGGACACTACTCTAGGGCTAAAAGTAAAGGAAGCACGGCGCAATCTGAAAAGAATTTTGGATGAAGAAGAGGCGCGCGTTGCCAAGTTTTTTTTAAGGGCCTTAGTAAAACGCACAAATCACTACGTATGAGAATAACCTATAAGTTCCTGCGACTTTACTAAAGTAAGTCTACTCGAGCGCAGACTAAGCATTACATAACCATGTCCAATTGGATTACCGATTTAAAAAAGTCAAGGCAAACATATTTCTATGTTTGAGGAAACGGAGGAAGTAGCTCCCGGAATGGAGCCACCAACAACTGACGATATTGAAAAAAACCGACCATATCGTGCCGGAGTTATACAAGGCGGCTCCAACGGAATATGTAGCAGAACTCACAAAAACAATGGCGACGATATGGGTAAACAATGAAATCCCTAGTGAAAGGCGCCTCACTAAACAGGTACCAATAAGAAAACAACCATATCCAAAACATATAAATCACTTTAGGAAAATATCTATATGCAACGTAGGATACCGAATCTACGCGAATTTCTTACTAGAAAAGCACAATGCTGCCACCAGCACCCCCGGTAACTAACAAAGAGCATTCTTGAACAATAGCTCCACAGACGATCATATTTTTACGCTCCGGCAGGTACTGGATACAAAATGGAGAGAGAGAACAGCCATGTTTGTCGTGGCCCTTGACCTCGAGAAAGCCTTTGACAACGTAAATTTAGAATCACTAAAAGATATATAAGTAAACAGAGTAGGTGTACCTCTTACAAATAGAATAATAAAAGCGTGTATGAACGAGGAAACCTTTGTTTCATGGTGTGGACAAAACTCAGAGGTAATAAGCAAAGGCAAGGGTGCCAAACAGGGCTGTCCCCTATCCCCAAGACTTTTTACTATAATCATTAACGAGGTACTAAAGACCCTCGAGGAAGAAGACGAAGCTGTAAGACTTGATCAAGACCTAGAATCAAAATTACCTATAATATTATCCTTTGCAGATGATCTTATATTGATTGGTGAAGAAGTAGACGTTCTTAATCGCATAATCGGCAAAATGAATACGTTATTAAACTCAGTCGGCCTCGTTATAAACCAAACTAAAACAAAACTTGTTGTGCGCAATCTTTTTGGTCCCCCAACCGCATAGCAACCGTGCAGAGTACTTGGGGGAGTCATAATCCAGCCGGTAGAGGAGATAAAATATTTAGTAACTTATATAACAGCTGCCCACAATCAAAGGGCTACCATTAAAACAAGATGTGTCAAAGCAATAAAAAATTCCAAAGTCCTATTACCATTCATACAAGATAGTAAAATAGATTGGAGCATCGTAGTATTAATATAAAAAATGGTCATAAGACCATGCATGATTTATGGTCTAAACGTGACCGCTTTAACGAAAGCTAACCGATCGAGACTGAGAAAATACAAACGGCAAATACTACGGGGAATGTTGGATTCGGGGAAACATTACCCAAATCGAAAAATCAAGGCTAATCCATAAGAAAATCCATAACAAAAATAATAAAAATACAAAGAATCTCTTATTATGGTCACATATTACGACGTCCTACTTCAGGCAGCTTATCAACACCAGGAAAATAAGCGCAAAATAGGGCGTCCTATTTACACATGGGAAGACTCCCTAGATCATGAAATCACGAATTATATGAGTAAAAGTAAGGAAGAATGGGGCAATTTAGCGGATAACACAGAGCTCTAATCAAAAAAGAAGCAGAAAAGATATTCGAAGTGGAAGAAACAGACACAAAAACTGACTTAGATTTGGAGCATTCGATATCAAATCAAACACACAGCCAGCTCTTACCAGTCATTCGCAGACGCAGTGGGCGCAAAACACCCAGATCAAAGTCCATAACATCACATCGATCACGCAGGCAAAAGCCAACATGGAAACAACAACCTACCCAACGAGAGAAGAAACAACTTTTACGAGAACCGACGAGCAAAACGTAATAAAGTATGAGGTTGGAGACGACAAATAGAACGACGAAGTCAAAGCAACAACAAAGCAGTCCTATTTTCCTCCCTTTTATATATTACACACCAAGTATAGTATCTATCTTCCCCATACTGATTTGATGCAAGTATTCGGTCGGTTCACATTTCCTCTTCACTTCTCATCCAGACTGCACAGCCCTACACTCCCAATCCTATCTACGTGCCCAACCGGTTTCTCGAGCCTGGATTCGTGATCCAACGCGGAGGGGGGTAGCTGTGCAAGAAGTAAACACGTCAACTTGTGTTCACAAGCGCCGGTACACTCTCTCCCTGGTGGACCTCTTTCCTACGCTCTTGCAGTTTAACCACTGGCTGGGCGGGCACAGAACAGAACAGAACAGAACAGAACACATAACATACCTCGTTAAGAAAAGACAAACTGGCAGAATATTATTGACAGCCCTCATCTAAAAAAGATTGTGTCATAATCTTCCATAACTTTTGATCTTCAGAAAGAAACAGTGTGATATAAAATACAAACAAAATCACTGAAATTAAGATGTCCCGAGTATCATATATTTCCCGTTTTAAAGCTTTTAAATGCCCTAAGTCTTTCTCTAGTTCGGTGATTAACAAAAAACCCTACAGCTCCCTGACCTTTAGAGATCCAAGAACGTTTTCCACCAGTTCGGTGATGTACCAACCCCGCTCCCTGGCGAAGTTGAAGAAGCTCCAACAAGACTATCAGTGCGAAGACGGCAGGCCTATCTGGTTGAAACAAGGGTTTTGTGACCGACTGCTGTACACGACCACAATCCTCTCGTGCTACCTAGGAGTGTTCATGGTCTTGTCCACGGTCTATGATCACGCGAAGCCAGAATCATGGAAGAAGAAACAAACCTGCTAAGTGCGATGTTGCTTTTTCATTCTTATTGGTTCTCTCTTTCTGTTAAATCATTTGAGGGTGAGTAAATTTACTTAATGTTTATCGACCTTTAACCGACTTCGAAAAAGGGAGGAGGTAACGATTGTTTTTTTTATTTATTTACATAGGTAACTTCATCATTTATGAACTGATTCGTAAAGTTTTTATTATTTGACATGAAATGCATCCAGGTTTGGTCACATTAAAATTTAATCAAAATCGGTTCTGTAGTTTGATAAGTCTGGTTTTTAAATATGATAAAAAGTCAACATCTATATTTACTAAGCACTCGATGTATTGTCTATAAAGTAAACCTTGAAGTAGGTATGTAATTTAAATAAGAAAGTTATTGTCATGAAGAAATTCAACGTAGGTAATTTAGCCAATATAGTGAGACTGAGAGCCTATAATGCTGTCTTAGATTATTGTAATGATTACAAAATTTTATGATAATAAAAAATAAGAATTTAATCTGCATTTCTTATTTTATGTGTTCAGTTAACCAAGCCTTTATTTTGTGATGTCAACGCCTATTGCGTAAGATTTGTTTCAGGCTCATCACATAGATGGCGTCGTAGCTTATTCACAATTATGTATCTGCCATATTATGTAAGGTATGAGTATATACGTCAAATATGTATTTTATTATGAATATATAATTAGGTAATTATACTAACTAATAATAATTACAACTAGGTACTTAAAAAAAAAAAATATAAATATTTACAAATTGTATAGTCCCTGCAAACCGTCATTCTACGGCAACGTGCCCAAAAGGCTGGCAGCATTGCCACGTTGGATGGCAATGCTTATCCTTTGAGCCAGGTAATTGCCAGCCTTTTGGTCGCGGGATACCTCGATCAGTCTCTTTGACAGAAAGTCAAAGAGACGATGGGCTGATGGACCCCACGGACCCATTGTTTCTACCCCAAAAGGCTCAAATATGTAGCTGTCTCCGATACCTACATACTTGCGCCTTTTGAGGCATTCCGCTGCGGCTGCTGCTGTACCGGCCTTTGACTTGGTGACTTGAACATGAGACGGCGCTAAGGTATCAACGCATGTAGCATCCCATACCAAAGGCCGCCCCAATCGCCAGGGCACCAGAGTCATTCCATCCGGTCTCTTGCCATCATCGCGGACCAAACCATTAGGTTCTAAAGCGGCCGGTATATTAATGGTTGCAAGAGAGCGGTGGATAATATTGTTTAGGGCGGCATGACGCCCCAAACGGCCGGCACTCCTAATACAAGATAAGCCGTGGTGACCAAAGCTATCGATGGTATCTCCACAGGGACAACGATGAGGGACTATGCACGTGGCGCCTAGTCGTAGCGCAGTTGCCAGACGGAAAGCGTCATTGTGCAGCAGTGTGCCTAGGTTGGCTGACGGCAGGGCCTGCAACCAAAGCCCGGATTCCCACTCCGCCACAGCCAAAAGGCGGGCACGCTCTACAGAATTGCCAGATGTCTCAAGTAAATTACCTTGAGCAATTTTGCAAAGCGGCCCATCCCATTGTCTTTGGGAGGATAGGTAATCAGGGAATTTGGAATTTGGAGCTAGAACTCGCCAGGCGTCTCTGGCCTCTGTTGCATAACTAATGGTTATTTCGTCATCATTGAGGATTTTTTTGAAAAGCTTTTCAATGCTATGCACAGAAGACAGAAACGCTGGCAGAGCTACATTAGAAATTTTTCTGATTCCCAAACCTCCATACCTGATAGGTAAGGAGGCTTGGTCCCAAATGCGGTCGCTAAAATTAATATTTAAAACTGACGAAAGGGAGATTTGAATGAATGCATCTAACTTGTGGAGGAGTTGTGGATGTTTCCATAGATGGCTACAACGAAGGTTATACGTGAAATTTGGAACAAACAGGCAGTGTCGGATGATAATATAAGCGAAATGAGATTGAATATCCAAAAGACGAACAGAAGCTTCTTCAATTTTTTTAATTTTAATGTCGATGAAATGGGAAAATGATTCCTCGAATATAGGCGAGCCAAGGAGGTGGAGTGAACTTTTGTGTAAAATTTTGATGCCTGGACATAGTGCGTTAAAATCAGCCAAAATCTTTTCTTTTTCAGTGCACGAGTCTGAAATGAATAATTCACATTTACTGAAATTTAGATCTAAGCCAATGTTACGGAGGCTGTTGGTGAGGACCTGAAAATCCTCTAAAAGAGTTTGGGCCTCCGAAACCAAACAACCAACGTCTAAATACCATGTATTGAATTTAGAATTTAGCTGTTGTATGATAGGATGAATAGCGAGGCTGAACACTGCCGGTCCGAGTGGGTCGCCTTGCTGACATCCAACACAAGAAAGTAAAAGATTGTCCTTATACATTAATTTTGAATTTTGACTATAGCATTGCCAAAGATATTTGTAAATAGCAGGAACTATATTTTTTACTTCTGTCAGCAAAGCGCCCCTATCCACAGAGTTAAAAGCATTTTTCACATCCACCTTAAGCAAAACCTGCCCCTCTTTATTGCCAAGAAATGATCTTAATGAGTGGACGGCGGCTTCACAGCCACCTTTAGAGCCGAAACCTACTTGTAACGGTTGAAAGTAATCTGTAAGGGTGGCTGTGATGGCTCTGCAGCATATTTTTGATGTAAGACGTCTGTAAGTAGTCCCAACAGCTATAGGCCTAATGCCGCCATCCTTTTTCTTTAGTGCGCATAAGTTGACGCCATATAGTATATCTGTGATACCGGTTACAACTTCTCCAGCGAGCATCAGGTTAACCAGGGCCGTAATGTCCTTCAAAAGCTCGAAGCCGGCATTCCCGCAGTCTCCTCCAACCAAGTCTTTCAAATGCTGTGGAGAAAGGCCGTCAAGGCCGCCAGCCGAACCGCTTTTGAAAAACATAATTGCCCCGGAAACATTCTCTAAAGAAGTTGTCAGGGGTTGGAGGGTTGGTTCGGGGGGATCGGGAAGGACAGGATTGCCAGAAGGCGGATGCTTATCTCGCAAAGAAGAAAGGGTATCCGGAGTATTAGGTGCAATGGCATCGTCGGAGAATAAAATTCTTGCTGCTCCTTTAATGTCACCGTCACTTATTTTGGATTCTACATATTGGGACAACGATTTGTAACTTCTTGCACTTGTATGAATGTACGAAATATTGGCCAAATTGTGATTAGTTTCATTACAATTTTGTTTAATTTTGGAAGCTAAAGAATGTGAATCTTTTCCCCCAACATGTAGAATCCTATAGGGGAAAGTGAGTAAGTGCTCCTGAGTATATAAAATTAATAATCACGAATAATATCTTTACTTAAGTTTTCTAAAAAAAAATATTTTCAGCTTAAATTAAGAACATATTTTTCAGGTTTGTTTGGTTTTACCAAGTTGAGGCTAACGCCATCTAGTGTCGAGTAAGGTCTGTAACTATTGTACTGTAACGCTCTCGCTGCCGCCCATAGTTGCAGTTAGTGGAACTAATTTTTTTTTTTTATGTATATCCGACGGCAAACGAGCAGACGAGCCACCTGATGGAAAGTGGTCACCGTCGCCCATGGACATCTGCAACACCAGAGGAGCTGCTGATGCGTAATTACCAATTACCAGCCTACTGGCATACTTGACAGGTACTTTGTACGATGTACGTACTTTTAACAACAAGTCAGGCTCATGACAAAGGTGGCGCCATAGGTTTATTCAAAACTATGTATTCACGAGAATATCTTATTTCGGATGAAAAATATATTTTTTGCTTCTAAAACAGTACCTTTCAGTTTAACTAAGTTTAGGCTAACGCCATCTAGTGACGGGTGGAAAAGTCAGTAACTGTTGCACTCTAGCGCCCTCTTCGCCACACATAGTGGCAATTAGTGGAACTCACTACCACAGCCTGCCGACTGCTTTTAAAAGGCTTTAAGTTGGGCCAATATGTTTGTTTAAGGTTGGAAGCCTAGCCGTGTGGTTTCCGGCAGAGTAGAATAGGACCACTCCAAGTCTTTCCATGGATGTCGTAAGAGGCGACTTAGGAAATACAAGTTAAACAAAGTTCATAAACATCAATGAGACCTCTCCAACCCGTCTGGCCAGCGAGGAGAGTGTAGGCCAAATTCTCTGTCTGCACTGTCCAAGTATGGCTCCAGTAGTACAGAGAGGGTCATGCTCCTGCAGTGGAGACTAAAAAGACCTGATGATGATGATGAAGAAGGTTGGAAGTCTATTCTATACGTTAGTATTTATTGTCTTTGCCTGTGTGACCATGAGTCCTAAGGCTGAGGACAACCACAAGGCCCCGAGCCTGAAGGCCCAGCCAGTCACAGCAGACTTGCCAGTACGGCCATTCTTTTATCATTGTCAATGAGAGAGTTTTCTGAATTACTACCAGATGGCAGCTCTGAATCGTAGGGTCCCATGAGCCGCTCTGATTAGTGGGGGCAGTTATGCATCGCTCCCATATAGAACATCATTTTTATATAAACCGAAGACGTAGAATTCATCGCTGGTAAAAAGTTTATACAGGATGAAATTTTATTAATTAGCAACCGTTAAGGAGTAACTCAGACCACGAATCTGAAAAACTTTCATTATGGGACCAACTCCGAAATTGCAAAAGAAATCTGCTGTTCCATAGATTTTGGCCAACCAAGTAGATATTCTACTTTTGTATGAAAGAGAAGATATTTTTTTACGATGTCGAAGTTAGTCCCATAATGAAAGTTGTTCAGATTCGTGGTCTGTATCCTAATCCTAACTAATATTATAAATGCGAAAGTGAGTTTGTTTGTTTATTTATAATAATAATAATAATTTAGTTCTCTGGAGTGTGGAGATGGACATAGGCTACCTTTTATCCCGGGAAAAAGTACTTATCCCGAGGGATCGACATTGACGCGGGCGGGGCCGCGGGCGAAAGCTAGTAAGTTTATAATTTTACAATAAAAACGCAAAAAGGCGAAAATCTCATTCGTTAGTACTGGCAAAACCGGTAGTGCCATAGGCGATTTTATTTCCCATGTCTTGCATTTACAAAAAGATTGTTAAAAAATGTAACAACTGCAGCGTTGGGAACTGAACACTGACGCTAGGCAGCGCTTTATTTTACAAAATGGTGTTTACGGAGAGACGCAATTTTTTTTTAAATCTATGTTTACGAGTATTTCTATGCTTTTGCTTACCTAAATTTTAGAATGCCAAATAAAACACTACTGCATTCTATAATATAATTTAATGTTCACAGTTTTTGGCACAGAGGCACAATTCTACGCACTTTATTTGTTATTTTTTTATGCAGTTGCAACTATTTTTGCAACATGTCTTGCCCCTGCACTGCACACATGCGACATCTGGTAAGCTGACTAAACAGGAGTCTAAACACTTTCTTCCATTCTTCAGCTCCAAAAAGATGGACTACGAAACAAAGGCTTGTCCCCAGACATGGACTCCTTGATATACCTATTGCCATCCTATTTACAATGAGCCCATGAGAGTTCATAGACAGCTTTCTTGCTGGCTTAACTATACCCTCCCCCCCCCCCCCCCCCTCCCGCTCTTCTACTCCTGGCTGAGGGCCCCGTCTCCAGTAGTCAAGTAAAATTTCATCCTATGCCAACTAGATCACCATAATGAATTGTCAAAACTTATCAACAAACAATTTAAGTTTCCAAAATGTCTAACATACTAAAATATATTATCGTACGTACATACACTAACACTACGCAACCAAAAAGTTTGGTGAAACTCAAAAGAAAACAGAGGATTATGCAAGCTAACGATGGGAAACCTATATTTTTAAAAGGGGGAGTTTTTGACTCTGCTCTGTATCACACTACATTGCTTCTATCATTCACTGGGCTAGCAATGTCCCTCCGTGCTATCTATGACCTAGCCAAACCAGCTTCTTGGAGGGTGGAACCGGAAGAACTTGAGCCGTGTGATGGTATCAATATCAACACTGTTTCTGATCCGTCGGATGAGAGTCCAGATGTCCAGATGTCAGAAGTAGAGGAATGTGATCCTGAGCCGTTGGAAGATGGTGTAAAGAAAGGACAGCTAGCAGAGGAATATGAATCTTGTTAAAATAAAGCTTTCCTGAAATAAGTGGCGGCAACACTGATCCGGTATGGGGGCGGGGCGCAATTTTTCGACCACCCTTTGGTATCACACCATTGTCGAAAAATTGCGCCCCGCCCGTAAGATTAACTCGATCTCCTTCCTAAAACTCATGTAATATTTTTATGTGCTTAATTTGGTTAAAAAGTTATTATTTTTATTCATTAATAGGTGGATTTCAAAATGATATGTAATTTGATATAATGGATGGATGTATAAAATTAAATAAATCAATTTAATAAAAAAGAAAATAAGTATACTAGATTTCGCCCGCGGCTCCGCCCTCGTCTATGTAGATCCCTCCGGAACAGTACATACCTACTTTTACCCGGGATAAAATTTACCCTATGGCCTCCGTACCGCAGTTACCGTATGCAAAATTTCACGACGATTGTTGTTACTAACCACTAATTCCAAATGTCATCTGCCTCGTTATCTCGTTTTAAAAAATGACGAAGGTTCATAAAAAACAAAAAATACTCAACCCCTATTTCACCTCTAGGTATAGGGATGTAATTTTAAGAATTATTAAAAAATTTGAATAAATGCCTATTTTATTGTGTCTCACTTTAAAAATTACGAAGTTTCATACAAACTGGCAACCCGTATTTCACCTTAGGGATGGAATTTCCAAGTAGTTTTTGAGATTTCGTAATGAGTGAGTATACATATATAGATTTTTAATTAGTTTGACAACAGTACCTAAAAATTATTTGCTACTAAATCACATTGTATAATATACAGCGTGATTTGAACCCCCTAGCTATATTGAAATCTTGAAATCAGAATCCCTAATGGAATACAGAATTCCAAGAAAAAAAGGTAAAACCGAAAAAAAATTGACTCCATAGAAATTCCTCCAGCTGATCGGCGACTTTGTATGGGAAACCCTAATTTTTTTTTCGTTTTTCAGCTTTTTTTCTTGCAGTTTTATATTTCATTAGGGATTCTGAATCTGAGTTCTGAGATTTCAATAAAGCTAGGAGGTTCAAAATCACGTTGTATTTAAGGTGCTGCATGCTGCATTTCATCACAAACCTCCGTGGCTTTATCTGAAACTATCTTTTGCCCGCGGCTCCGCCCGCGTTAGTGTCGATCCCTCTTGAACAGTAGAATTTCCCGGAATGAAAGGTATCCTATGTCCTTCCCCGGGCCTCAAACTACCTGCATACCAAATTTCATCCAAATTGGTTCAATGGTTATAGTGTGAAAAGAAGACAGACAGACAGTGACTTTCGCATTTATAATATTACTAGCTTTCGTCTACGACTCCGCCCGCGTCAATGTCGATCCTCGAGAACAGTACTTTTTCCCGGGATAAAAAGTAGCCTATGTCCTTCTCGGAACTCCAGAGAACTTGTTTGCAAAATTTCATGATGATCGGTTCAGTAGTTACGGCGTGAAAGCGTAACAAACAAACAAACAAATAAACTCACTTTCGCATTTATAATATTAGTAATGATATGGATGTGATATGTTCTATTCTATGTCACTTGTCCATAAAGTTTTCGTAAAAAGTTGTGTAGCTGCGGATATTTAAAAATAACAACAATTTTAAACCTTATACATGTGGTATAAGGTTCATGATATTCTATATATTCCTGGCTCTATTTATGGACTTTTGTAGGTGACCGTACATGATTTTAAAATATAATACTTATGACTTAGGTACATAAAAAAAATCAGCCAAATGCGAGTCAGACTCGCGCACGAAGGGTTCTGTACATTATATGATGTAACTAAAAATTTATGCTTTTCGCTATTTTTCCTTTAACTGTGCTATAAGACGTTGCTTTGTACCAAATTTCAAGATTCTTAGTTCATGGGAAGTACCATGCAGGTTTTGATTCCCTTGCGAATGTCGAAAAAACACGAAAATTTACGGCATAACCAGCTGTATCTTTTCGATTTCGTTGGCTGAGAGAAATTTGATTTTTTCACAGCTCCAAGGGACAGTAGACCTGAGTATTTTATATGAATTTCAGCTTGGAACGGGTACCTGAGAAAAAGGACAGACAGACAGACGGAAAATAAAGTGATCCAATAAGGGATCCGTTTGTTCTTTTGTGGTACGGAACCTGTATCATTTGAATGCGTTGATTCAAAAGATAGTTGTTTATGCGCTGCAAATTTTCGACATTCGTAAGGGAATCAAAACTTTTTTAAAGGGTATACTCTCACGTTGGTCCCGTTTGAATTTCGTCATTATCGGTTCAGTAATTGGATTGGGTCTGTTTTTTATATGAAAGCTTATATATTTCAGGGACTTTTCTAATGACAGCTTCCGTGGCACAGTAGTTAAAAACACCAGCCTTCGACACAATGGAATTCAACGGATACCGTACCGGGTTCGATTCCCGTGGACAAATACTTGTACACATTCTATTGAAATAAGACCATTTTTTCTTCCCACAGGATTCGTAAAAGCCGGCTGAGGGGCTGAGGGAATGGGCACAAAAATGTAAGGAATAATTTCAATAGGCGATTCGGCTGGCAACCCATCATTTAGATTCTATTTTCGCTAAACGTGGCCTTTGGGTCTTCTAGTCTTAGGCTTTGTCTACCCCGCAAGGGATAAGGACGTGTTAGTATGTATCATTGCATAGTATAAACTGCAGTCGCTCCCACTGTCTATTCGCTTAGATCTTAAACTAAGTAGGTACTCGACAGATTTTAATGCAGTTTTCAGCAATAGATAGTGATTCAAGAGGAAGGTTTATATGTATACCCCTCGGCGAGCATCGTGGCGCAGTAGTTAACACGCCAGCCTGCGACACGAGAGTGCCCGGGTTCAATCCCCGGTCAGGTCAAGTTGGAAAATGATCTTTTTCTGATTGACCTGGGTCTTGGACGTTTAACTATTATTTGTTATAAAATATAGTATCGTTGAGTTAGTATCCCATAACACAAGTTCCGAACTTACTTTTGGGGCTAGTTCAATCTGTGTGATTAGTCCGTATTCTTTATTTCATCATCATCAGGTCTTTTTAGTCTCCACTGCAGGAGCATGACCCTCTTTGTACTAGACTACCAGAGCTATACTTGGCCAGAGCAGACAGATGATTTGGCCTACACTCTCCTCGCTGGCCAGACGTGTTGGAGAGGTCTCATTGATGTTTATGAGCTTTGTTTAGCTTGTATTTCCTAAGTCGCCTCTTACGACATCCATAGGAAGACTAGGAGTGGTCCTATTGTACTCTGCCCGTATTATTTATTTATTTATACCTAATACATACGTATACATTGCTCCCGTGCCGTATTGTATCCGCCTTCAGCCGTGTGGTATCCGGTAGTGTAGAATATGACCACTCCCAAGTCTTCCCGTGGATGTCGTAGAAGGCGACTTAGGAAATACAAGCTAAACAAAGCTTATAAACATCTGTAAGACCTCTCCAATACATCTAGCCAGCGTGGAGAGTGTAGGCCAAGTCCTCTGGCTGCTCTGGCCAAGTATGGCTCGAGTAGTACAGAGAGGTTGCTTCTATAGTGGAGACTAAAAAAGGAACTGATGATGAAGCCGGGGTCCGGGCTAGTGTATAAATAAAATACAAAGACTAATTAGCTCATCAATTAATTTATTAGTGCAATAAGGCATACATCACGGTACTCGCGTACACAACGAAATGCTATGACAAATATAACTTAAAGACTTAAAAATAATTGAGACACAATGCATAATACTTAAATTGAAATTTAGTTTGATATTAAATTAAAGACATAGATATTTAGCTATTATTGCTATAGCTCGAGCGCTTAACTCGAAGCTTGTCTGAAGAATGCGGGGGGAAGAGGGGGGAAAGGAAATAATACTAGCATGTGGCGCCTAGTGGCGTAACTACAGGATTGCAGTGCTGGCAAAATACCACGGGCCCCCGGTCCTAGGGGGCTCAATAACACCTAAAGCAAGGCCCCGCCCTGCTCTAGGTGTTATTGAGCCCCCTAGGAGGAGGCTAGGAGAGAGAGCAGGGGGGGGGGCTGCTAGGTGTTATTGGACGCCCTAGGGGTCAGAGCTAAACCAGCAAGAAGCCGCCGATGCTGAACTCACTCTCATGGGCCCATTATGAATTTGGTATAATTACGCCACTGGTGGCGCCAAGGACTCCCTACTTCCATTTCCCTTCCTCATTCCCTTACCAGGTTCAGAGTTAACTGTCTAGATATAAAGAGCGTCCAGTTTATCGACTAAAGCCATCTTGTTTTCCGTAATATCAAAGAGCGAGATAGAGATAGCTTATCGCGCGATATAAATGGCGTCGCGGACGCCATGTTGGAAGCAGCTATAATGTATATCAAAAAATCTGCTGCCTACAAGAAAGCTTTTACGCTCGAATACTCAAACGAGTTTTAACTAAAATGGTTTTTAAATCTCGACTTAAAAACGCCATTAGTTAAACATTATTATGTATATCAATGGGACTTAGCCCGAACCTTTTTATTATACGTTTCTGTTGACGTTTTGTTACGACCACAATTGATACCTCCATTGAAATGTCAACGGAAACAAATAATAAAAAGGTTCGTGCTAAGTCCCGTTTATATACATAATCATGTGTTTAAAGCGCGAAAGTTTAATAAAGAAAATATGCCATTATTTAAAGTTCTTTTGTGTATTCAGGCATACAAGTTTGTCTTGCACGCTTCTTTCCCTACTGAAAAGGTTCTAAATGAACGAGTTTTACCCATAAACTATACAGCATATAAATATACCCTTGACATTCCTTTGAAGGAGTGACTCAGCCCATCAATATGAACAACTTTTCCTATGGGCCCAACGCTGGGAACTCAATTTTTTGACAAATTGATGGACCGGCCAAACACAAGTATGATAAAATCGATTTTTTTTGAGCTCCCATCTTCGGTCCTATAGGAAAAGTCCCATGGGAATGTCGAGGGTATTACACGCTGTATAATCTCCGAAACCCGCGGAACATATGGACATCAATAATACAGAAACATAGAGCAGGAAAAATGAAACCGACGTGTCTCAGTCTCATTATGAATAGGCTAGTGCCATATAATCTAATGTTAACCAAAATATAACATGTTTAACTGCGTGTTTGTGTGACAGTGTAACAAGATTACCAATTTATGTTTTATTCGAAGCTTCGATCAAATATAATGGTAGATACAGTCTCATACAAGAAGCCTTGATGTCCCCGAGTCAAAACATCATGCGTACTTACAAACAACGACAAAAACGGTACATACTGAAAGTATAACGCCATCTTTGTTTTTACTTTTGATGCGTAGTTTTTGCATCTTTTCACTGTACCTTCGTCATCGCGAGACGTGTGTTCTAGCGCGGTTTATTGAAACTGTTGCCAAAACAGCTCCGAAACTAGATTAGTGCGCTGTTTTGCCGGTGCCACTTTTCAAGCGAGAATCGTGTATCTACCATTATATTTGATCGAAGGAAGCTACTATAAAAATATGCCCGAGGAAACGAGCTTGGATTTTTCTACGAAAAAATCTAAACCGAATTTACAGACAACTAATTTGTTTCCACGTGAGGACGCCGGCTGCACGTACGAAAAAGTGTCGCGTTCCGTGTGCAAGCGAGAGCGCGGAACAAGCGATAGAGAGGCACGATCGGCCTAAGTGTTCGGCTTGTAACGCATCTATCTCTCTTCCACCGTTATCACGTAAAATTATCGTCCGTAAGCCTACTTTTCAGACAACCAATTTTTTTTATTACTATTTTTCAATTTTTTTAAATGTTTTTAATAATATTTGTAAGTATTGATAAGGATTTAAAAAAACATATTTCAATAGATAAATTTTTGAACCCCGGTTTATGGGACAAAAAATCTAAAAAATCCAAGCTTGGTTGCTCAAATCTATTTTGAAACTGGAATAATGTAGACATAATAGCTTACCATCATTATATCGGTACACAACAACTGGAGCCACTTGTATAAACTTTCACACAAACCAACAAACACATACTATCTGCTATATCACTCGATGGAGTCCGAGGGTGACCGGACATCGTCTATCTTGAGGATCATCTTGACCAGTTGTGTGGCGAGCGCGATCTGCTGCTTCTTCGAGTGGAGGGACTCGATCACGTTCAACGCTTTCATATCGTTGGAACCTGGAATAGAAATCATAACATGTATATTATAGTTAACTTACGCAAAACCTGCTTAAGACGACTTAGGTACATCATGACTAACAACGTTTGTTCTATGACTTTTACCTAAACGCAAAACATAGTAAGATTTTACATATATGCACATTTATATGGATTTCTATAAAACGTTAAGTCTGTGCATCCGGCCGCGTAGGTACCTACTATTATTACCTTGTAGCATTGATTGCCATAGAGTTAAGAAAAGTAGAATTGCAAAATTGCATTTTATTTTATTTTTTGTATGAAAAAAGCAAACATCTAATTACAAAAAGTCATAGAACAAACGTAGTTAATCTTGGTGTACCTTAGTCACCTTTAAGGGTTATGCGTTAGATACCACTTACCCTGTATAATAAAAAATGAAAAAAAGAAAAGAAAAATAGTTATGAAATTAAATAGCCCTTCAGGCGAGTAGGCGACCAATACTGTTGAAAAGAGTTTCTTTTGGAGTTTCTTCTCTGCAGTGGTCGGTTCCAAAACGCTAGTAGTCTGTAGCTTTTGGACGTTAATGAATAATATAAATATGACATAATTAGATCCTTTAAAATGTGATTTGATGGGAAAAAATGCCGGCAAAGGCCTATTTTCTGAATAAACATTTTGATAACTATATACCAACCAGTGAGGTGCAGTTCATATAGCCGCAAAGACAGTGGCTACCATAGACTCTCTAAATAAATAAATATACAATTAGTTAAGAACGCCCCCCCCCCCCCCCCCCTGTTCGACCCATTAAAGGGGTGATTCAGCCCGTCGATATGAACAACTTTTCCTATAGGACCAATGCTGGAAACTTATAAAATGTTTTAGACATTTCCATACAAAAGTGTTCGCCCGGTCATTTTGTATAAGAACCTCAAAAAAATTAAGTTTCCAACAATGGTCCCTACCAATGTTGTATTTATGTTTTGATTTGTTTACGGTTTTCGCAACACAGCATGTATTAAAATATACCTGCATTGGTGCCATAGCTGAGATGCTACTGGGAAACCGCTCAAAGGATAGAGAATACTGTTGCTTACCCTTGCTCATGCAGTCAATGCCCAGGTTGGGGTTGTTCTCAGCCACCTGCCGCGCCTTCACTTCGGACAGCGAGTCGATTGGTGACAGACCACTGTAAGAAAGATAATAACGTTATTACGAGCTCAATTAAGTAATACATCCTTTTGGTACCTTAGTATTTTGTAAATTAGATACTTTGTTCAAAAATTGATAAAGATATAATAAATATATAAATAAAATATATACGGACAAATCACACAGATTGAGCTAGCCCCAAGGTAAGTTCGAGACTTGTGATACGGGATACTACAACGATACTATATTTTATAACAAATACATATATAGATAAACATCCAAGACCCAGGCCAATCTGGAAAAGATCATTTTCCATCTTGACCTGGCCGGGGATCGAACCCGGGCACTCCGTGTCGCAGGCTGGCGTGTTAACCACTGCGCCACGGAGCTGTCAAATAAGCTGCAAAGATATAAAGTTTCGCGTGACGTCACTGACCGGTTTAACAGCCTCCGTGGTCCAGTGGTTAAGGCGTTTGCCTGTTGACCCGGGGGTCGTGGGTTCGATTCCCACCGGAAGCATACTTTGTTTAGTTGTTTCCAGTTTGGTTAGGACATTGCAGGGTTGAATCACCTGATTGTCTGATAATAAAGATGATTCCGTGCTTCGGAAGGCACGTTAAGCCGGTGGTCCCGGCTGCCATCTGGTAGTCGTTAAAGGAACCACGTCAGAGGCCGAGAGGCGGTTCCGAAGAACTCTGACACCAGGGTGTGCATGGTCGATTGACCGTGACACCTACTCGAACTGATGATGATGACTGACCGGTTTTACCGGCCTGTTGCGTCATGAGCCCCCACTCCTGAAGTTTGATGCGCTTTATCTTTATCATCTTTTGTTTGATTGAAAAAAGAAAAAATACGTATCTAATATTTTTCGATAATCTATAAGACGGAATAATTATTTTAAATGGTATTTTTAGGGTTCCGTACCCAAAAGGTAAAAACGGGACCCTATTCATGTGGCTCCGCTGTCCGTTCGTCTGACTGTCTGTCTGTCCGTCAGTCTGTCGCCAGGCTGTATCTCATGAACCGTTATAGTTACATAGTTGAAATTTTTACAAATGATGTATTTCTGCTGCCGTTCACGCTTCGCTCCATGCAACACGTGCCGGTGTCCCAGTTGTTATTCAAAATTCAAAAACGTTTATTTAATATACACCGTGTAAATAGACCCTCGACATTCCCTTAACAGGGTGACTCAGCCCACCAATGAACAACTTTTCCTATGGGAACAATGCTGGGAACTCAAAAAAAAATTCGACCTTCCCATACAAACTGGCCAACGGAACTCTTTTGTATAGAAATGACGAAATTTATTTTGAGTTCCCAGCATTGGTCCCATATAAAAAGTTGTTCATATTGATGGACTGAGTCACCCCTTTAAGTAAATGTCGAGGGTACATTTACACGCTGTAGGTCATTTGGACACTTATTAATTGTCATATATTTTTAACTGAGAATTGTTGACGTCGGTAAATTATTTATGCCTAAGTTCTATAATGCCTAACTAATTAACTTATGTGTTTCGCAATTAGTGTAAACTACAATATACTACACGCACTTGGCCGGGTTTATAAGCGGGTGCCGCGCGAACGAATAACGTCGCTACTGCGCAGTGCAGAATCACTAGGCGATTAGGAAAAAAGATGAAAAGTCATAATATTTGCATATTTATATTTTTATAAAAAAAAATAAGAAAGGGGGCGACCTCCCGAGATGTAAATATAAATATTGTCATGTGAGAATTATTGTTTTAGACGTAAAAAGTTTTCGAAGTAAAATATTTTTAAATTTCATAAATGTATCCTTTTCATATGTATCTGTTCCAACAAGGGGGCGATCTTGTTCAAGGATCGACCTAAATTATACAAATATTTTTCATGTATTTAATTAATTTACTACTGGTGATTTGAAAACACGTCAATTTTCACAATTTCGTGCAGTACCATCTTCAAATCCTATTCAAATCCCGCCCGTTTGAAATTTTTTCGCCATATTTTATTTCTTAACTAGCTTTCGCCCGCGGCTCCGCCCGCGTCAATGTCGATCCCTCGGGAACAGTACTTTTTCCCGGGATAAAAGGTAGCCTATGTCCTTCTCCGTACACCAGAGAACTTGTATGCAAAATTTCATGATGATCGGTTCAGTAGTTACGGCGTGAAAGCGTAACAAATAAACAAACAAACAAACTCACTTTCGCATTTATAATATTAGTAAGGATAAGGATTTAATAAGAGTATAAGTTGTATTACCTGTTCTCAGCGAGAGCCAGCGGCACGGCTTCGAGCGCGTCAGCGAAGGCGCGGAAAGAGTACTGGTCCAGAGACGCCAGCTTGTCCGCCGCGCGCGCCACCACCAGCGAGCACGCGATCTCCGCCGCGCCGCCGCCGTACACCACGCGGGAGTCCTGCCCGCACCCAAACGCGGTCATAATAAACACTTACATCAACACTATACAATCATTTCCCCTCTAAGAGCCTTCTCTCACGAAGCAACTCGACGAAGAAAGAGAGCAGGGGAGAGAGAAGAGAGGAGAGGGCAGGAAGAAGTAGAGAAGCGCGAGAGAGAGAGAAGAGGGCAGGAAGAAGTAGAGAAGCGCGAGAGAGAGAGAGAAGAGGGCAGGAAGAAGTAGAGAAGCGCGAGAGAGAGAGAAGAGAGAGTGGAGAGGACAGAGTGAGAGGGAGATAAGGGAGTGAGGGAGATACGGGAGTGAGAGGGAGATAAGGGAGTGAGAGGGAGATAAGGAAGTGGGGAGGGAGATAAGGGAGTGAGAGGGAGATAAGGAAGTGGGGAGGGGGGGGGGCTCCCCCCACCACTCCAACAGTGGAGAAACTAACCTGTACAAGACTGCGAACAATACATAAAGCGTCGTGTACACTGCGCTTGGCCTCTTCCACGATCATCCTGTTGCCGCCACGCATCAGTAGTGTGACGGCGCGCGAGTTAGAGCACTGCTCGATCACGAGCATCTCTTCCTTTGACGTGCCGAAAGCTGTGAACAAATATATCAGTTAACTATACCCAAAATGGCCGCGTGGTTTCCGACTGAGTAGAATAAGACCACTCCTATTCTTCCCATGGAGGTCGTAAGAAGCGACTTAGGAAATACAAGCTAAACAAAGCTCTTAAACATCAATGAGACATCTCCAACCCAGAATAAACAGAAACATGACTGAACAACCATTGTTAAGCCATGTTAGACATTTTTAAGTAGCTGTAAACAATAATGATTTATATGTTATACGAAAGGCTCTTTGAATTCTGTGAATGTCTCCTTTCCCTGTAATGGAAAAGGCCAAATAATTACGTAGCATTTCCTAAACCGAACGGCATACGTAAAAACTCAAAACATCCGAACGGCGTGATAATGGCTGTCCTTTATGTAGAATTTACGTGACTTGGAATTTCGCTGTGCGCCTTAGTAGTCGTATAATACTAGAAAACTGCGCTATCCATTAATGAGCTCTAGGACTGCGACTGACTAGTGATTATTTACTGATTAGGAATTTTAATCTACCACAAGTAGCAGGTTCCTTTGTATTTTCAACCTCTTGCATGGCATTTTCGTCTTACCTACTACGTAAGTAGGTTGTAATTAGTGTCACATTTGACGGGACGTTTTTTATCTCTCTCAGGACGCGCCTCGACGGGCCCCTGAGCGAGACGCCCAAAATCCCACTTTTCACGAAAGTAGACAATTTAGCGCAGTAGAGGAGGAAGGAGTTTATCGGCATTAGTACGGGAGTGGATTTTAGTAAGAGAGTTCAGGATTCACCGCCGCGCGTCTCGCACTCGCCTTGAAAATAGGCGAGTGACGAGTCCGAAATTATAGTCGGCAATCTCGACGAAATAGCACGTGAGTGACCCATTTTTGGAACAATATAGTAAAGTCTAGATTGTAACTATAATTATGATTTTTTTCTACAATCAGATTTTTTGTTCCGGTCCGCTTTTCTTCCATTCTAGTCCCGATATTTACAACGGATCTGGCAACAATAGTTGTAACTGAACCTAACAATATAAAAGAAAGATAGAGTAGCTACTTACTAAGTTCTCTGACCAGCCCGCATTGTCCGAGCTTATCCGGGGTAAGCTCTTCAAAACGAGGCACGATCCTGCCGCCCGTGGCGATGGCGATGAGCTCCATCTCAGGGCCCCCCACCCAGCGCACGGCTGGTAACTTCTCAGCGAGGAGGAGATGGTTAGCCTCGTCGTCGAAGCCCCATTGGCAGATGGCTAGGGTTGCGCCCGCGTCCTGGCATAAAAAATATAATTAATGGCAAACGGAACTCATTGAAAAAATCCCTGTAGGTGCCCGATGGCCTACTGGGCGTAAGCATTATTAATTCTTACGCGTGTTGAGCAATCCCTGGCGCAGTCCCCACTTAAATGAGTGACCGCAAGTGGCATAAAAATATCTCAAGCTCGTCCGTGCTTCGGAAGGCATGTTAAGCCGTTGGTCCCTTCAAAAGGCTTTCATCACTGATGGCAGTCGTAAAGCTATGTCAGATGCCTTTAAGCAGCTTGTAAAATGTTGGTTACTTACACACAAAAAAACTAACAGAAAAAAATTGGTTGTCTGTAAAATCGGTTTACGGACAATAATTTTACGTGATAACGGATATAGATGAGAGATAGATGCGTAATAGATACTATTACTACTGCTACTGCTGCTGCTGCTTCGGAACGTTGTATCTTCCATTTAGTTTTAGGCGACAAATTGCTACAGTTGTAGCTTATAATATACAACATTGTGTTGCAAATTGTACGAGTACAACTGCAATCTCCAACTGTGACATAGAAAACTGTATTTCTAAAAATGTAGTAGTTAATAATAGTAAGTGTAATTTAAACTAAGAAATAAGACAACAGTCAAAGCCAAAGAATTAAATATTATTCACCAGAATATCCAAGGCCTGACTAGCAAATTATTAGAATTAGAGTTATTTATAAATAGTAAAGATTTACATGTAGTTTGTCTAACCGAACATTTTATGCAGTCACATCAACTACAATTTAATATTGAAAACTACTCTAGGGCTAGCTCATATACCAGAAGGACAAAAGAGAAAGGAGGCAGTTTAATTCTAACGCAAAATGACTTGAAATACAAAGAACGTAAGGATGTTGTAAGTCTTTCTATAGAGTGTAGTGTTGAATTAGCATGTATCGAGTTAGCGAATTCTATTATAGTATGTGTATACAGTCCACCTGATTCAGATTATAATACATTATAACTTGTGATTGAAGATGTTTTAAGGAAATTATGCTGTAGTCGTAAAAACGTCATAGTTTGTGGCGACTTTAATGTAGACTTACTGGTAACTACTACTGAAAGTGTAAGATTTTTAAATTTATTTGTCTTTTGATTTATTTAATTTATTTTTGGAGCCAACCAGAGTTCAAGGTAATTCTGCAACGTGCATAGATAATGTTTTCTGTAATTGCACTCCTGTTGACAAAGTTATTATTAAAAACCTTACCTCTGATCACTTTGGTCAGTTCTTACAATTCGCAAACCACGTCGAAGTAGATTTACAACAGATCACCTTTAGATCTTTTACAAAAGACAAAATCAAAGTTTTAAAGATAATTTATCAAAAATAATGCCCCTTATTGAGGAAACTAGGGATAATCCAGATATACTGTATAACAAAATGTTTAATGTTATTGAATCGGAATTTAACAATACGTTTAAAATTAAAACAAACATTAAACGTAATCGTAAAAGGTTTAGTGAATGGGCTACTCCAAGTATTTACGTCAGTAGAAATAGATTATATGAATTACTAGCCATGAAAGCCTATAATCAGAATCCTGATTTTGTTAAATTTGTAAGAAATTATTCAAAAATTTTTAAAAGGGTATGTGCGTGTGCAAAATCTTTATATACCAGACAGACTATTTTAAATTCTAGTGACAAAGTAAAAACAACGTGGAAAATTATTAATACAGAAACAGGAAAAATGAAAAAACGCGCCATTCCAATTGAATTAAAAATAGATAATAAGGTCCTCAGTACTAGCGAGGAGATTACTCAATATTTTGAAGACTTCTTTACAAATATTCCCGTGAATACTACTGCCTCTTTACTTTCATCATCTGTGAAATCTAAAAAGTTATTAACTAGTTGTATACCGGAATGTAACAGTCTTCTAATATTTGAACATGTAACCCCTCAAAAAATCATTGATACGTTCAAGACTTTGAATAATAAAAAAACTGGAGACCTGTGGGACATCTCAGTATCAGTCATAAGTAATATTATAGAAATAATTGCTCCTTATTTAGCGTCTATTTTTAATAAATGTGTAGATACAGGGACTTTTCCTGATCTAATGAAATTAAGTAAAGTTATACCGTTGTACAAATCGGGTAATAAAAATGATCCAACAAATTACCGTCCAATTTCTATTCTGCCAGCGTTAAGTAAAATATTTGAAAAGTTAATTTTTAATCAGTTACTTTCTTTTTTTAATCTAAATGGTCTATTTCATAGTGAACAATACGGATTTACGAAGGGTCGCTCAACTACGGATGCGGGTGTTGCGCTTTTAAAACATATATATTGTGCTTGGGAGAGAAAACAAAATGCTATTGGTGTTTTTTGTGATCTCTCCAAAGCATTTGATTGTGTAGACCACGATACCCTGCTGTCCAAATTGGAACACTATGGGATTAAAGGTAAATCTATTGCATTAATCAAATCTTATTTGAGTAGCCGAATTCAAAAAGTTAGCGTTGATAGGGTTCAATCCTCGGGATCATCTGTTAAGATGGGCGTACCCCAGGGCTCTATACTAGGCCCCTTGTTGTTTCTTATATATATTAATGACCTGCCATACTATGTTCACACATGTAAAGCTGTACTATTTGCCGATGATACTTCTCTTATTTTCCCTGTTGATAGGACAACAGACAATTTTGACGAGGTCAATAGTACATTAGCTCAAGTATTAGAGTGGTTTACAGCAAACAATTTGCTGTTGAACGCTAAAAAGACGAAGTGTATTAAATTTTGTTTACCGAATGTTACAAAAGTACCAACACGCATAGTGGTCGAAAACGAAACGATAGATTTGGTAGATAAAACTGTATTTCTTGGGATGACAGTTGACTCGGGACTTCAATGGGGTGCCCATATCACATCCTTAGCGGGTAAACTTAGTTCTGCTGCTTACGCTGTTAGAAGAATAAGACAGTTGACTGACGTTGATACTGCGCGTTTGGTATACTTCAGCTACTTTCATAGTGTCATGTCGTATGGGATATTACTATGGGGTAACGCAGCAGAAGTTAATACCATATTCGTCCTTCAAAAACGCGCTATCAGATCTATATATAAACTAGGTGCTAGAGAATCCCTTAGAGAATTGTTTAAAAATATAAATATTTTGACATTCCCCGCGCAATACATATTTGCAAATATTATGTTTGTTCGTAATAATCTTCATCTTTACGCGAAAAATAGTGATATCCACAACAGGAATACGAGAAATAAAAATAAATTAGCGACACCAACTTTGAGATTACAGAAAACAATGAATTCATTTTTGGGACTTAGTATACGCTTCTATAATAGAATTCCTGAAGAAATATTGGCTCTGTCATTAGGTAAGTTTAAGACTGCTGTTAAAAATCAATTGCTTAAAAATGCCTATTATTGTATTAATGACTATTTATCAGATAAAACTCCATGGAAGTAATATATTCAATAAATTGTACATCGGTGATTACTTAATGTAAAATAATTCAATTTGTTATAAATATGTGAAAGTGTAGCCCTTCAGGCACGTAGGGACCAATACTGGACTGAGTTTCTTTCGGCGTATTCTTCTCAGCAGTGGTCGTTTCGAAACGCTAGTAGCTTATCGATTTTGCAAATATTAAAAATAATAATATGACGTTCAGAAAGAGATACATGATATCCAAATTTGAATAAAATTCTATTTCATTTCATTTCACGTGTCATTTTTCGTGCGTGCAGCGTCGTCGTCAAAAAAAAAGGGCCATGTCAAAAATTTATAAAAAAAGGCGTGTGAGTCGACAAAATTAAAAAAAGTATATCTAACCTTGACCCTGCGCACCATCTCCAAGAACTTGTCATGCTCGTATTGCCTCAGCTCCCTGTACTCCTCGGCTGAGCCAACTTGCAGCTTATGTTTAGTCTTGGGCTTGGGCGGCTCGAACGGGCAGGTCAGGATGGCGAGTTTCACGTCCTTTAGAAACAAGCTAATATTATTAAGATCAAGATAAAAAAAATCTAAACGTTTATTCAGAAAATAGGCCTTTGCAGGCAATCATTCTAAAGGAACTAATCCTAACTAATATTATAAATGCGAAAGTGTTTATTTGTTGTTGTAACTACTGAACCGATCATCATGAAATTTTGCATACACGTTATCTGGGGTATGGTGAAGGACATAGGGTACATTTTATCCCGGGAAAAGTACTGTTCCCGAGGGATCGACATTGACGCGTGCGGAGCCGCGGGCGAAAGCTAGTTTAGTAATATTTACAGACTACAGTTCCGAATCGCTAGGATTCGGAACCGACCAATGCAGAGAAGAAACGCCAACACAAACTTTTTTCAACGGTATTGGTCGCCTACTCGCCTTAACCTTTCGGTTGCGAGAGCGCTGCCAACTTTTATGCACGCCGTCTGCGGGAGTATTTTGCGCGAAAATGAGCGCTCTGCGCGTTTCGCAATAAATATGAATAATATGCTTATCTATAATAATTTATATAAAAAAACGAGTGATTTCATTACTCAGATAGTTAATTTATATTCTGAGACCCTTTTTCAAGGATAATTTTATATTATTTTTGTATACACATCCAGTAAAGTCGTAACTGTAGCCAAAATTTACACCATTTGAGAATTGTGTTGTTAATAAATATTATTTCTGCATAATTTCTTATTTTTATTTATTTACCGTGTATATGGATAACTAAGCTATTTAATTTCAAAGTATTTCTTATAGTTTTATAAAAGATCACATAAATAATTTGACCTTCATGAAACAATCCGACAGTCACCATTATCACAACTTTCGTAGCCTAACTTCCAGTCATGAATAACATATATAAGACGTCATTCTAGTCACTGTAAACCGTTTGTTTATGCATATAGTGTATTCAATTATATGACAAATGTAAAATTTAAGTATTTTTTACAGTGATAATAGTTAAAACATGAAAAACTTGACAACAGTTACTAGAGACGCTCAGCTGATAGACATATTTTTGGTACCGTTTTGTTGCCAGTTCCAACACGAAATGGTTACTACAAATATATGTGCGATGAGGCAAAAGAAATTCTCTTTTGTTTTGTCTTTAGTCTATTTAGGGTTACTGTATAAAAAAATATGAAAATAAGACACTGAAGTTGCGGAAAAAATCTGTCGTGAACCGTTGTTGTATGCATGTGTGCGTGTGTAACATCATACGTTCGCCTGCGGGAACGCAAATCTGTGCTATACTAAATTCACTCTATTTGCTTGAACGCAGATCTGTGGTATACTAAATTCTCCCCATCTGCTTCAACACAGATCTGCGGATGTATACAGGTTGTTATTTTTTGGTTATCTGCAACACCGCTTTTTTAGTATTGCAATCAATGATTGCAATATAAATAAATGACCAACCAATACGAACAATTTTCGAATAAAATATGATCTGCAACATTGGTCAATATTTTAGAACGAGCGAGCGAAGCGAGCAAAGTCTGCAAATTAAGTTGGTCAGACTTTGATGAAACTTAGAATATACAGAGATATAGTTAATAGAATTTTCGAATTCGTTGGGCATCAAAATCGGTCCAGCCGTTTTAGAGATATTCGATTTTTTGAGAAAATAAAATTTATATTGATCGGCTTTTAATGAAACTTGGAATATACATAGATATGGTAAATATAACTTTTCAGTTAATTGAACATCAAAGTCGGTTCAGCCGTTTTTGAGATATTTAGATTTTATTAAAAACAGTCTAAGCGAGGTCTAGGTTCGCCGCGCAAACGACTAGTATAAATAAATGAAACTAAACACTATATTTTACAAATTATTTATTCAACAAAAACATGGTAATAGTATTTATAAAGTATGAATTTAGTATATAAAATACAAATTACAATTTTTAACCAGACGTTTCATTCGGGCGATTTAAATGAAAGGCACACAGAGAACAGTCTGAGAAAGGACATAAGCTAATTTTGATGCGAAAAATGTTTATAAGAATTTGAATTTCACACACTAGAAAACTTTTAGCTATTATATTAATAGCTAAAAGTTTTCTAGTGTGTGAAAATCAGACCAGCAATCAACGCAGAGATACATTTTGCATGGGCGGCATCGCAGGTTCGTCATTTTCCGGACCTTCCGTTTTGTGCATAGCACACATGCTCCTCTTTGATAGCGTTGGCATTTCGATGATGCCCTTTCCTGTACGTGGACTTGCTCCGGAAAATGACCAAGTGCCATGTCTAGCCTCGCACAAGATATATTATTGCGCTGAGCAATTCTTTTACCCATTGTTCCAAATCGTTCAAAGATTTCTGTAGCAAGTTGGTAACGAAATTGCCTGTGGGTCAGCTTTTTCAGTAGAGTCTGGGTGTAGATAATATAGGAATTCAGCACAGTTATATTTAGCAGTCGTCTAAATACTTTGATATACCATTTCAGCCCTCTTTTTCGTTCTAACAAATACATGCTAAGTTTTTGGTCTTTTAAATCGACCCCGCCCATAAATTTATTATAATCTGCAATTAACTGAGGTTTGTTTACGTGCTGTCCTGCTCGTTGACCCTCAACCATGTTATCCTTATGATAAGTTGACACCGTGGTGACCAACTTCGTATCTTTCCAAGCAATTACAGAAACATCACCACAATGGCGACTTACCATATCTCCTCTTGCCATCCTCTTTTCATTTAACGATTTTATGTCTGCTGGCGTATCTACTCTACGTCTGTTAAGAGTACCTACAACATCGGTTAATTTTGACTTTAAAAATCTACACAATGGTATCGAATTATAAAAATTATCCATAAATAAGATAAAATTTTTCCCAAGATAGTCATTTATTAATGTTAGGACTATCTTGGCGGTAGAAGAAGTAAATCCATGAACGGACTGCGCTAATGTAGTGCCCTTGCCGGCATATATAATAATATCCAATACGTAGCCGCTTACTGCCTCGCAAAGCTCATAACTTTTAATTCCGAATCGTGCTGCCTTGGAACGGATGCATTGGACCCAACTCAATCGTCCCTTCCAAAGCAGCAACGATTCGTCTATTGACAGTTCTCTGCGAGGCGTGTAAGCGGCTTTAAACTTATTAATCAAATAATCTAAAACGGGTTTTATTTTGGATATTTTTTTTTCGGCTCCACTGCCACCCGTATACTGAGAATTATCAGTAAAGTGTAGGAACCTCATTAAAAGTAAGAAACGGTCCTTCGTCATTAGGCGCCGGAATCCAGGCATTCCCATAACGTCGGTCCGCCAGTACTCGTCAATGCGGCCCCTAACACACAGTCCCATCAACATCATGACTCCTAGAAGTACATAAATTTCCGATACAGTCGTCTCCGTCCATGAGTTTAACCTGGAATTATCCGAAATGCCTTGTTCGGCAGCAGCAGCAATTGTTTCCCACGCATAATTATTTGTTTCAATAACAATATTATTAATTAAATTTTCATCAAAAACATACGAAAAAAAATCAATAGGTCTCGTCCCGGTGACTTTAGGGCCAGGTACTTCCCTAAAATCACCGAGAGAGCCGTTAAAATTAGCAAAATCTGATGACCAGTTAAACTCCTCGAATCGCAAATCTTCATCATGATCATCATTTTCATCCTCCTCGAGGAGTTGTTGCAACTCCTCGAGGGTCATTTCTTCATCTTCATCGGCCTCGCTACCAGAATCCACAGCTAATGCCTCAGCAAGTGGTCGACTTAAAATTTCTTCCTCTTCCTATTAAAAGCAAAGACAAAAACCCTCAACCAATCATGCGAAGCCAAACCTTACTTATTAGTGCAGTAAGTGAGCATAATTAAAAAGAGCATAACCAAAATGTTAAATTTATTAGTGTCTTAGTTTAACCGAACTCTATCCAAAACTATTCCATTTTCATGCAGTTTATTTTATCGTGCCAATTTTCACGCTGGTCTGGAAGAAAAGAAACTTAGAATATACCAGCTACTTCACTTCTCGCGCAGGCTGTAAAAGCCAGTCAAGGGAATTCGTAAAAATACAAGGAATCGTATCAATAGGCAGTGCGGCTAGCGAAGTAGCGACCCATCACTATTTTGTCTCCGCTCACCAACATGCTCACCAACCGCTCACCAACATGCTAATATGCGGCGTCTTATGACCCTAGGCTCTATCAACCTCGTATGGGATAAGACGTGATAATATGTATGCATCAATAACTGTATGTATTATATATCATTTTACAGCAGTAATACACAGTAGTACCGTATAAAAAATTCAAAAGCATTAATTCCCGAAAAAAGAAAAAAGACCATGTCATAAAAATATATACTTACGACCGCCTCGCTTTCTGGAAAAATCCCGCCAGATTCCGGGAGCGAGGTTGATTCCATCTCCTCTGGAACATTGGGACCCCCTTGAGAGATATCCATCCGTAATCCCTGCAAGAAAAATATTTTTTAAGTATGAAGATAAATGAAAATAATAATACAAATTACATATTTAATTAAAAATAAATTTACATTATCTGCTTCGTCCGGGAATATCAGCCTGCGAGGTTCAAGCTGATGATCACTGGATGGTATTGGTATATTTATCACCTCGATCTCATCCCCCACATTCAAGTTATCAGGACGCCACCGCTAAAAATGAAATATATTGTGTTATTACTAAAATAAAATAATTAATGTATATAATCATAGATAATGCAATCTAATACAAATAAATGCAAGGTACCCGAAGTCTTCCTGACTCGCTTCTCTCGAGAACGGCGCCTGCATCCTTGACTCGAATACTGCCTTGGGGCGTCCTTTCGACCTCCATAGCCACAATATACTTATTTGCGTCCATTCTATATATAATAACAAAAATCACGTTTAAATATCTATGACCCGACTACATAAAACTGTAAGACTGCATTTTGAACATGTTTGTCGACTATATATGATATTTATATATATTGTAAACCAAAGAAGTGATTATTATCACATTTTAATTTATTTTGAATTTTGACGAAATTTATATAGCATATGTCACCCGCGGAATTGACACCTCATTCAATAAAATCAATTCATTAGTTTAGGAGCTACGGTAGAACAAATAAACAAACATACATACATAGACTGCCAAAATTATTACCCTTCATTTTGGCTTCGCCGTAATAGGGTAATAGATAATAATTCCAAGTTACCAGCTACAACATGAAAAAAGTCTTATGATTAAAGTGTATTTTTTTTAATGAACCTTCAAAAAAGATTTTAAAAGACTATTTTTAACAAATAATCTTCTGAAAACCGCATCAAAATCGGTTCAGCCGATTCCGAGATAATAGCGGGCAAACATACATACAAACATGCATACGAGTCAAACTGAGAACCTCCTTTTTTGAAGTCGGTTAAAAACTCTTATTTTCTAAATATGCTGTACACTGATTATTGTAAACGTTTCATACTATGTATTTGCAAAGACGATTGAAAATTGAATTTAACAGAAGAATTATTCAATAAATGTATGCATAAAAAATGAACATCCTGTAAGGCAGGCCGGGAACGTTGTGTACCTACATGTTACGTAAGCCATTGCTTTATGTCTATGTGTGCGTGCTAATGGAGCGCGGCATAATATATCTTGAATTTCTTGTAAATCTCCTATTTATATCAAATAACACTTTGAAATTCATATTTACAATAAAATTTTCTACAAATTGATATAAATCAATCAAGGATTATGATAAGGGAATGTACAAAAAACACTGAATGAAGTTTGTTTTTCTGATTTTCTTCAATATTTTTATAGAGCTAGATAATATTTTACAAAATATAGGTAGCCTAATAAGTTTCCTGTAAGAATTAATATAAAATAACTTACCTTTCAAGGAATATATTATTTATTTTCAACTTTTTCTCACAGCCGTAAACACTCAGCGCGCGGTTGACGAGATCAAATTTGAATGACGCGTAACGGAAAATTTTGACACAAGAGTAAATGAATGAGCTTTGTCTATGGGTAGAACATTTATTCAAAAATGCAATAATAACTAATTTGAACATTAAAAACATTGCTTTAACACTTAAAATCGAGTAAAACTGAAATTTTTCGGAACAACACAGAACTGCGTTCAAGCACTGAATAAGGACACGAAATGTAACACAGATCTGCGTTTAAGCATTCCAAAGGTTAAGGGCTTTTTAATTTTATGATTTTTTTTTTTGATCTTTTTATTTGATCTTTTTTATTTCTAGTAATTACAATTTTTTATTATACATGATTATTTTTAACTTTTTAACAATTCAGAGTATTTCCTCAAAATCAGTATAAAAACGTTAATTTAACCATTTGAGCTGTAGATTGTGCTAAAGAAATGGACTTTGAATGAACGCAATCCAGAATTGGCTACTTGTTGACTGTACAGCTATGCAAGAGAGAATTATTGGCTATCTTTGAGACACCACTGAAGTCGAAACTCACTTTCGCATTTATACTATTAGTTAGGAAGGATTAGGATATTTTTTTTTTATTTATTTAACTTCATTACAAAATGAAAGAGGCGGACTTAAAAGCCAGAGGCTTTATCTACCAGTCAACCCACAGGTGGTGCCGAAAAAGGAGAATTTTGGAAGTTGGTGCAAGAAAGTATACTTTAAACAAAACTAAATTATAGTGTACCCCATTGAATTAGAAAAACTATGGAAGCGTAACTCTCATACAACTAACGATTCATTATCAGTCCCATTTACGCAAACAAACTTAACTCAAATCACAACAAAAAACTTACGCACTCATAGACAAAGATAGTTTGCGATTGGCCGCGTCAAGGTCACGGGGCGGTCCCACCATTTCTAATGAACGCTATGGTGTCAACATAGCGGAGGTAGGTAGATATCACTCGCGACAGCAGCTTGCCTCGCTCGCTATGATAAGTTACTCCAGTGTCACTTTTCCGTCCTTTCTTGCGTTTCCTGCACCACTTTACTACACAAGAAGTCATTTTTATCTTAACTCGTTAAGATTTCGCCGGAGTTCACAAAAAATATGTCATTAAATGCTTTTATCGACGCATCCTTCCGTCACGGAGTGCGGGCAGACTATTTCGCGAAAAGATATACTTTTTAAGCCCCGCCCGGTTTGATATACTTTGCGTGGTGTCAGTTTTTGAGCGCAATGCTGCTTCTATAGTTTTTCTAATTCAATGGTGTACCCTAATAATAGTTATAAACATACATATCATTATATGTGGGGCGCACTATAAGTTTCCGGAATGAATATGAAAAAATACTATTAAAGGTACTACATTAATTTATTGTTTTTCAAAATAATCTCCCTTGGCGTCTATGCACTTTTTCATTCGATGAAACCAGTTTTGAAAACTTTTGTGCCACTCCTCTGTGGTGACCTCTGAAACGTGTTTTTCATACTCCTCGACAGCCTCTTCTGGTGATGAAAATCGTTGACCGCGTAATTGGTTCTTAATTTTTGGGAACAGAAAAAAGTCACAAGGTGCCAGGTCGGGACTGTATGCAGGATGACTCATGAGTTCTACATTTTTCGCCTTCAAAAAGTCGTTTGTCTGTCTGGCCGTGTGAGAACTAGCATTGTCGTGGTGCAGGATGATACGGCGTTTACAGTTATTTTTACGGAGTTCGTCAATAACTTCCGGCAAACAAATGGTCGTGTACCAGTCACTGTTCACTGTACGACGATTCTCTAAAGCAACAGTAGCCACGTGTCCAGTTTTATTAAAAAAAGAAGCAATCATCTGCTTAGATGCACTTTTCACGCGCGCCACTTTGGTTGGTTTCGGCTCATCTTGAAAGACCCATACGCTCGATTGCTGCTTTGTTTTGGGATCGTAGCAATAAATCCATGTTTCGTCACCTGTTACTATGTCCCACACCAAATTTGACGCACCTTCGTTGAATCTGGTAAGCATGGCACTGCACCAAGTGACGCGGTCCGTTTTTTGAGCCTCGGTCAAGTTGTGTGGGATCCACCGCGAGCACAGCTTTCTCACACCCCAATGTTCGTGTAGGATTAATTGTATTTGACTCATGCCTATTTCTAAGGATGCGCGAATTTCATGGTAGGTCACATGCCTGTCTGTTTCAATCATACGGCGCACAGCATCGATGTTTTTGTTGGTCACAACGGTGGACGGCCGACCATCGCGAGATTCGTCACTGAGATTGATACGTAGTGATGTAACGAATATTCGCATTCGCATTCGCGGATATTTGCATATTTTTGCATATTCGCATTCGCATTCGCATTCGCGAATTTACTGCGAATATTTTTTTTTTATTGTTGGTTGATATAATAAAACAAAATCTATACATTAACTATGTTTAAATTCAATAAAATTATTTAACCTCGTCATCACATAATCAGTCTTCTCTTTATCATTTGGTTGTTCAACTTGTTTACGAAAACACCGGCACCATAGACTACAGAATGACATTTTACTCGGATGCGTTCGTATAGGCGCGTATTAAGTCGGCTATTCTCGAAACAAAAATCAAACGCGCTTCGCCTCGTTCGAACGGAACTGCTATCAAGGTCACCAAGCGATAGTGAATTGGCGCCAAATTTTAACAAAATCTGAATATTCGCATTCGCATTCGCGAATGTCGGTAGCAAATATTCGCATTCGCATTCGCGAATGTCCAAAATATGACATTCGTTACATCACTAGATACGACCACGCTTGAATTCTGCAAACCAGCTATAAACAGTTGTCTTGCATGGTGCTTCATTGCCAAAAGCTGTTTCAAGCCGAGCGACGCTCTGTTGAGCTGTCAAATTACACTTAAAATCGTAGAAAATCATACTACGAAAATTTTTCCGAGTTAAATCCATGTTGATGCAGACACACAATTTTTTAAATGGCGCCACAAGGTAAAAACAAAAGACAGTCAAATGAAACAAACTGCATTCTACAGCCAAAGAGTTCTATTTTCAAATGTTGCAATAAATTTTTAAATATTGTTTATGTAAGTGGCCAGTTCCGGAAACTTACAGTGCGCCCTATGTACAGATAATGGTACGGAACACTTCGTGCGCGAGTCCGACTGGACCTTTTCACGTTGTAAATGGTCGAGTACCTTGAGCGTCTTCGGCATCTGCGGGTGGCTCATGGTCTTGTCGATGACCACGCCGCGCACCAGCATGGAGTCCTCCATGCGGCCTCCCACCTTGCCCTCCACTTTGATCAGCTCGAAGTTCACATCGCGCTTCTCTAGGTCCGCCACCGACAGGACCGCCTGGGGACACATACGAAATGAGCCAATGGGTGAACCTAATTTTAAGTACCTAATGAAAAAGAAATGTACCATGACTTTACTTTCAAAAGACGTAATCGATTACGCTTTTTACTAAGGCGACTATTAAACCATCCTGAATATCGAATCCGATGGGAGGGACGCCGCTATACGTAAGACACGATACGAAATATCTCCAATCGTATCGCACGTATAGCGGCGTCCCTCTCATCGGATCCGAATCAGGATGGCATAATACCCCTTGAGAGATAACAGCCTGCAGCCTAAAGCTGTGCGTGCAATGGACCGGAATCGAAGCGGACGGAGCGGACGGATTTGTTGCTTTGTATGGATTTGTATGGCGCTGCGTGCACTGCATCGGCATTTCCGTGCCGGAGACCGGAATTTCTGCCGGTGACGTCACCGGCATCGGCAGTCGTCAGTGTTGCCGTTCATAAGAAGATCTACCCCTTATGGTAGAACTTTTTATATTGGAATATTATTATGAATAACAGAGAATGGTAGAAACCTCATTTCGTAGGAATTCGATTTAGATCATCCATAACTTTTAAATTCATTAGCTAGTCATTCATTGTAGTCTTCCTCAATTACATATGTCGTGAATGAGTAAGACGAAAATACAGAGTGATGAAAATACTGACATTAAAAACAAAGATATAAATCAATGAACATTGGCTGCACGCACGAAAAATATCACGTTCCAGACCAGCAACAGCAGCAGCAGCAGGAGTAGTAGTAGTATCTATCACGCATCTATCTCTCCCCGTTATCACGTAAAATTATTGGCCGTAAACTGACTTTAGAGTCAACCAATTTTCAGAGTTCCGTAGTAAATAGTGAACCCTTACAGTTTCGCCATGTCTGTCCGTCCGTCCGTCTGTCCGTCCGTGGTTTTACTCATAGACTATAAGTACTAAAAAGCTGTAATTTGGTACGGATATGTATATTAATCATGCCGAAAAAGTAGTAAAATAAAATATAAGGTTCAGGAATATAGTGAAGTTCAAAAAAATTTTTCTTCAATTCCCAAAGAATCTATCTTCATCTTTTAATAAATCAGCATATAATGTATGAAACTCTCCATAGAGGAGTCTTTTAGAGTTCATATTATGCACCCATATCTTTCTCACTCCAGCCAGAGTAATGATTACCCAGTAAGGTATAGACATCGTGATGATCTAGATCTTAGAATATTTTTTTTTGGGTTTTGGTAAAGACAGACTTAAATATGACACAGACATAATAATGGGACAGGGCAGGTTGGTACAGGTTTAGGTGGTATCTTCTCTATCTCTATTATTATAAACAAAAGTCACCGCCGGTAAATAAAGCAAAGCGTTATGCTATATGTTAGTAACCACTTTATAGGATAGCGCTGTGTGGAGGGTTATACTCCGAACCCAAAAACACGTAAATTAAAAAAATTACAATATTTTTGACTTTTGCTGCAAAAATGTAACATTTCAGGAAACGAAACGTAATTTATGACTCAAGGGCCCTGGCAACACTGTAAAAATGCCGGTCCGGAATCCGAATGCAGTGAACGCACCCCACCGGCATTTTGAAAATCCGGCCGCTCCGTCCGCTCCGATTCCGGTCCAGTGCACGCAC
The DNA here is from genome assembly GCA_947532085.1 of Elegia similella. Lineage (NCBI taxonomy): Eukaryota > Metazoa > Arthropoda > Insecta > Lepidoptera > Pyralidae > Elegia > Elegia similella. The sequence goes on from OX383953.1 coordinate 8,382,432, forward strand.
AGCTTAGGAGAGAAATGGGAGATGTGAGCAGGCATAGAGACGGAGGGAGACAGAGCTCCTTAACTCGCGATTATTGATCTTACTGTGAAAAGTGAAACGATCTTTGATGTAAACAGAAGTTAAAGTTAAGCCGGTGACCCCGGCTGCCATCTGGTAGTCGTTAAAGGAACCACGTCAGAGGCCGAAAGGCGGTTCCGACACCAAGGTGTGCATGGTCGATTGACCGTGGCACCTACTCGAAATGATGATGAAGAGATGAAGTAAAGACTATGTGTAGGGTATGACGTAGTCTGATTGGGAGCCACTTGAGTATCGTACTATAAGAAGAGATGTGGTCATATTTACATCAGCTAAATATGAACCTACTTGCCAAGAAAGCAGATGGGCCCGAAAGGCTACTTTATGGGAACCAGAGGGGCAGAGAGGCAGACCGAGGAGAAGATGGTGAGACAATATCATCATCATCAGGTCTTTTTAGTCTCCACTGCAGGAGCATGACCCTCTCTGTACTACCGGAGCCATACTTGGCTAGAGCAGACAGAGGATTTGGCCTACACTCTCCTCGCTGGCCAGACGGGAGAGGTCTCATTGATGTTTATGAGCTTTGTTTAACTTGTATTTCCTAAGTCGCCTCTTACGACCTCCATGGGAAGATTAGGAGTGGTCCTATTCTACTCTGCCGGAAACCACACGGCTATGACGATATAGAAAGCTTTTTAGAAAGCTTGGTTGGCAGCAAGTAGCCCCAGATCGGAAAGTGTGGAAACAGAAAGGGGAGGCCTTTGCCCAGTAGTGGTAAAAAGAGAGGCAGAAGAGAGAAAGTAAAGATTCAAGATTCCAAGATTTATTCCGAAAATAGGCCTTTTCAGGCACTTTTTCATGTCAATTCATATTTATATAATATAATATGAACTAAAAAATAAAAATAATATGAACCCTACAACAATCTACAGATCCAAAACATATGTATAAGAAGTATAAAATTGACTTACATCAACTGCAATTTCAGCCATCAGCCGGTGGCACTTGACCACCACTTTGCTGCCCAAAGTAGTCATGGCGACCTTGATCAGGTTCTCCCTTGTATCCTTGTTCACGGGGAATGCTTCGCTGATGCTGTCAAGGTGTTCTAGAGCACAGGCAGCGGCGATTTCGAAGCCGTCAGCGATGCGGATAGGGTGGATGCCCTTGTCGAGTAAGCCTGAGGCTTGTTCCAATAGGGCACCTGAAAAATATACAATATTTATCAAGGGTTGGTATGTTTTGGGTTGTTTTTCGCTAACTCATATTCTTTTATCATATCCTAACGTTTTTTAGGGTTCCATACCTAAAGAGTAAAAACGGGACCCTATCAATATCGCTCCGCTGTCTCTCATGAACCGTGATAGCTAGACAGTTGAAATTTTCACAGATGATGTATTTCTGTTGCCGCTAAAACAACAAATACTAAAAAATATAGTAAATAAATATTTAAGGGGGCTCCCATACAACAAACGTGATTTTTTTGCTTGTTTTTGCTCGATGATGATAACAGCAACAGGTAGACGCTTGAAATATTCACAGAATATATAGATATATATTAATTTAAAAACAAATAACAATAAAATTTCCCATACAACATACAAGATTTTTTTGCCATCTTTATAGATAACGGTATGGAACCCTTCGTGTGCGAGACGACTCGCACTTGGCCGGTTTTTTTTTTATAGATAGTGATTCAAAAGGAAGGTTTATATGTATAATTTATCGCAATCGTGTGAAGCTGGGGAATGTCACTTGTATGCAATACAATGATCTTTATTTACCTGCCAAAACAACAACCCCGGTAGTTCCATCTCCAATCTCATCGTCCTGACTCTGAGCCAGTTGCACCATAAGTTTGCCGATCTCGTGGTCCACATCCATCAGCTTAAGGATGGTGGCGCCATCGTTGGTGACGGTGACTTCACCGTCTGGAGACACCATCATCTTGTCGAGGCCGCGGGGGCCGAGAGAAGTGCGGAGGATGCCCGCGATCTGACGCGCTGCTTGGATGTGAGACTGAAATGGATATAATTTGTAACTTTACTATGATCCTGCACTGTTATTTTTACCAACTACAAATAAAAGGAAGAGGTTATCAATTCAATTGAATCTTTTCTTTTTCATTAATGTTTGTTACTCAGAAATCCGATCAATAACATTTTTTTTTGTTTAAAGGGTATGCTTTCAGTTGGTCCCACTTAAAATTTATCACAATTGGTTCAGTAGTTTGATTGAAGTCTGTTTTTTTTTATATGAAAGATTATGTCATCATATATTTCTAGCTATTTCAACAACCTCAAGAGAAAAAAAAATATTAATCTGATATTTTTTGATTATCTTATTTTATAAATTATTATATATTTGACTGCAGCCGTGGTGCAGTGGTTAACACGTCAGCCTGCGACACGGAGTGCCCGGGTTCGATCCCCGGCCAGGTCAAGATGGAAAATGATCTTTTTCAGATTGGCCTGGGTCTTGGATGTTTATTTATATAGGTATGTATTTGTTATAAAATATAGTATTGTTGAGTTAGTATCCCATAACACAAGCCTCGAACTTACCTTGGGGCTATCTCAATCTGTAACAAACCGTCTGTTTATATTTATTTATTTATAAAAAAACTAGCCTTTTGAAGTAGTGCTAGTTCAAATGGCTTTAGGCCTGTTGCCTGTCTTAAACAGCAAGCTTTCAAAACGCATGCTGGCGTTACCAAGGGTAAAATTACGACTCCTTATAGGAGTAATTACCGGGCACTGCTCGTTAAACAAACACCTATTTGTTATAGGAATCACTAACAGTCCCTTTTGCAGAGGCTGCCTACAAGCTGAAGAAACTGCGAAGCACCTCCTACTGGAGTGCCCAAGCATAGCATCTACTAGAGAGGAGTTCCTGGGACATCCGGGGACCATGAGCAAGGCCTGCAGCACACCCTCTGCAGTCCTGCGTTTCCTCGACGAGCTGGGATGGCTCGAGTAAAACAACAAGAAAGATAATGAGGGAGAGAGCAGTCTCTCCAAGGCAGAAGACCGATAGAAGGAACGTCTTCAGCTCACACACAATGGGCCCAAACGAGAGGCCTAAGTGTGGAAAAATGCCCACGGAACCAGGTGAACCAGGTGAATGGCTTTAGGCAGGTCATATGATGAGAGGAAAAGAAAGTGGTGTAAAATAGTGTCACAGTGGTACCCTAGGGAGGGTCAGACAAAAAGAGCAAGACCACTGCTTAGATGGGATGACGACGTAAGCCAGGTGGGAGGAAAGACTTGGCACAGAATCGCTTATGACAGGAAAGTGTGGAAGAGGTTGGAGGAGGCCTTTCATCATCATCATCATCATCATCAGGTCCTTTTTAGTCTCCACTACTGGAGCACGACCTTTGCCTAAGGGCAATCAGACTTACAGACAAAAAGCAAGACACAAATAATGGAACTATGATAACAAATGAAGTCTGAAAATAAGGCTAAATAATAAAGTGTTAGTCTGTGTTGGCAGTGATGAAGTGTCCATCGTATGTGATTTTGGATTTGATAGTCCCCATAGATATGTATTTATTAACTAACCATTTACAAGTTAATTGATATAACGAAAGTCCAGTTTAAAAAAAAAAAATAAGCTAGTATTTTTATCTGGGTCTAGATATAGTTAAAAAAAATTATCTAAGTCCAAAAATCGAGTATTTTGTTTTCAAATTAAGTAATAACATATTATAAAAAAGGATGTAAAATGCGAGGAATAACACAAAGGTTTTAAACCAGTTTTAATCTCATGATGGAAATAGAATATGCTCAGTGAACATAAAGAAATATAAATTTTTGTGACATATGCACAAGTATAATTTTGAGTTTAGTTAAATGTTGTTGTATAAAAAGTGTCATTTACACTTTCTGAAAATGAAAAAGAATATAAATAAAGTTGAGTGGTCCCACACTCATCCTTCAACGGTCTGGATTAGGACTGCAGTCCGCCTGTTGATGGCATTATGCCATCCACGTCAAATCTGTTAATGGGATAACCTAAAGGAACAGAACATATCCTGTGACAATAGGACAGTTTGCAACCCTATCCAGGCCTGTCTTACTCCCCAAGTAGGAATCGAAAAAATACCTACGCGCAGCGAAACCTTCGAAGGTGAATTCTGAACAAATCAGTAGGAATTACATGCATTGGGTCATATATGTTCACTGACTTCAACGAATTATGAATTGTATGTTCAGAGCTATAAGTATAAAATTGGCTTGCTGTAGGTATCTAAAATAAAAGGTTCTGCGTTCTGAAGCAAGCTAAATTACACCATATCACTAACTACATTGAGTTGATATTTCTTTGAATACCTTTGCAGAGTGCAACTTCTGTATGTAAGAATAATACTTATTTCATGCTCTAATTGGGTAATCAGGAATAGAACAGGTAGGTAATTAGTTTTTATTGTACAAAAAGTCATTTATTAGCAAAAATAGAGATCTATAAATAAAATTTGCTTAAACTATTATTAAATATTAAACTATTAATATATTCATAATCTACTGTGATACACAAACAGTAAAGTAAAATGTTACAACATACATTATTTGACTAACTTTACTAAAAAGAGCCAAGAGCAAAAGATATTACGAATACATAGTTGTCTTGTCATGTGACTCACACAAAACAACTGTTTCTTTGGAAACCATTTTCTTCGTGATTAATTCAAAAATAAGATAAAATACTTGTCGTATCAAAAGTACTGATTGTAAATAAAAGTTTCTTATACATTTGAAGTGATTAAAAATCAAATATAATTTAAAATTGCACATTCTTTTCGAATGTTTATGTTTGTTAGGTTATAAAGAATTTAATCAAAACAGAGTAATTAATAAATGAATAATAGGTCATTTTGGTCAAGTTTTATTTTATTTTGGAATATAAAGTACTGATAATAATATTATAGTTAAAAATAAAGGAAAAAAATAATACCTTCAAAGCATCGATACCGGTGAGCCTTTTCTGCCTGTCCTGATCCCTAAGGATAATAAATGGACGCCCATATTCGTCAAAGGCTACTGTTCCTGGGAACATAGCCATTTTCACAAAATTATCACTTCACAGAATCAAGATTAAAACGGATTTTTGTAACCAAAAATCCAAAGAAAAACAAAATGGGCCTCGATCAAAGTGACAGTGACATTGACAATGGTTCAAATTTCAATCAATGACAGACAGCTGAGCTAAACTTACAAACATTTTTTTTTATATTTATTTGGTTGGTTATCCATATGACATGCATTGCTTCGTTTACATTGAATGAAAGGCTGTGTATTTCAAAACGCCTTTGCTTTTTATTTTACTTTTAAACTTATTTACCTGTGGCTCGGAAGTAATGCCATTTTATAAAAGCTCCCAGTTTTAACGTAAAATTAGTGCATGTAAGCCGGTGAGTAAACGTTAGGGCACTCACTAGCAAAGTAAGTGTTTTCACTAATTCCAAACCGCTGGTTTCTTCTTTTGTAAATTCTAGAACTAAAAAGGCTTTTTTATTTTTATATTTCTTTTATGCATCATAAAAAGCGTTGTTTCAATTACCCTTCACCACCTGTGATGTTTTGGAGCCCCGGGGTTTGCTATTAAGTCAGCAAGCATTCATGTTGTAAGTAATATGATTTGCAAAATTGTTTACTGCAGGCTGCCTGCCCGACACCAACCCTGCTTAAGTAGATCCAGCACCGAACACTGTTCTTTAAAAATAAGGTATGTGACCTGTCCTGTATAAAAGGTACAAGTTCTTGTCCACGCCGCGCCGCCCACCGGGAATCAATCCCACAAATAAATCATAATACTTACTGCTCATATTATGTATCATAAGGTATAAGTAAATTCCTGGGTAAACGAGCAGAGAGCACCGCTGGCGGAAGTTCCTCCTACCCTACCTAGACCTAGCCAGATCGATTTTTTACTTTCCAACAAGTTCCTACACACTAAGTGTCATCGTAGGACCCATTTCAGAGATCAATCTTTTTGAAAATAGTTTGACAGTAAATTAAGGAAAGTTAAAAATTAAAATTGGGCAACACCGGTTAGTTTTTTCTTTCTGTCAAAAAGCGAAATCCTTGTGATTCTTGTTACCAAATTTTCCTTGAAATAAGGTAATAAATCCGAAAATATTACACTTATCATGTTACTAAAGTGCTTATAAATCAATTGGTGCCACCGTAATGTGTTATAAGGTTTTGTCAGGTGTATTATTTTGAACATTTTAAAAACAGTGCCTGTGAAATCCGTGCCCGATTTTAGCGGCGGAATATTTATAAGTACAATTTATACGTATACTCTGCTAATGAAACCCGCGTTAAATGCGTTAATAAATACTATCCTGTCGTTTACATCTGTCTGAGTTTGTGTCTTAGTAATTTCTTAGGTCATTCGCGATTTGTAGTTTATTCGCTCTTCCGGTAGTAATGTTTTTGCGAATCAAAAACAATAGTATTTAGCTATTTATGCAGTATTGATCCCTGGTTACTTGCAATAGATGCACGCAGGAATATACCTCACATGCGCAGATGTGAAGATGCACTACGACACATCAGGTTTCAATTATTGGTATCATATTACCTTGCGCCTACTAATTTATCAAGGCTGCCGTGTCCTTCATTCTCACATTGTCCATAAAATTGTAATTACGCCATAATTAATTATTCTTTTCTATTGCTTATAATTGATGTGATAGCCCATAGCTACATTCAACAAAATGATAATTGAAATTTGAAAATTAAAAATATCTACCTATATTAGATTTTTTACCATAAATCTTCCAAAAAAATCCATCCAATTTTGAGAATTGTATGGTATTGTTAGGTTTGTCTCAAAATTACAATGTTTTAGATAGATTTTTTTAAAAGGGAGGGCTGTAGAGTTATTTGTTTTTAAAATATATTGTTATTTACTAAAGTAATTGAAGTTTATCAGCTATAAGTGGGTATAATCAAAGAAATCAAAAAGCCAATAGTACTTTTACAAAATGTTCACTTTATATCTAAACTAGCGACCCGCCCCGGCACGCCAGTGACATGAGGGTGCCCGGGTTCGATCCCCAGTTAGGTCATGATGGAAAACAATCTTTTTCAGATTGACCTGGGTCTTGGATGTTTATCTATATAAGTATCTATTTTTTTTTTACATTTTAGTATCTATTATAAAATACAGTATCGTAGAGTTAATATCCTACGACACAAGTTCACAACCTACTGTGGGGCTAGCTCAAATTGTGTGATATGTCCCTATACATTTATTTATGCACAATGATACTAAAAGGGGGCATTAAATTATACATTTAAACTTTCCTCTTGAATCACCTATCTATTGCTGAAAACTGTATAAAAATCCATTGAATAGCTTAAAATATCTAAGCAAACAGACAGTTAACTTCAACAGGAAGTGACTTCATTTTATACGGTCTCACCTTACAAAATACCTATTTAAATGGTGTACCTATTTGAATAAATAAATTAATAATTAACTTTTTAAGGGTTTTTAGGCCTGATTCGACACTTGGTATAACCTAGTAAGGTTTATTTTACCATAAATCATGGACAATAAAAGCAGAGAAAAGTAACTCGATTTTGTTGTAGTAGTATTTGTGTTGTGGCACTGTAATATGTCAAACTCGGTTTATTACATCTCAATCCCACTTAAAATTGTTACATACATAGTATCACGTCTTTTTCCCTTACATAGCCTAGGTCTATAAGAGCTTATGGCCACATTTAGCATGTTGGAGGGCTTTTAGATGGAAAAGGGAATCAAGGTGGTGATAGGTTGCTGGCAGCATTGTCTATTGACATGATTCTGCAGAGTTTAGCCCAATCCCTTTATTGGCTTTTACAATCTGTGCGGATAGAGAAGCAGCTGGCATATTCTACATTTTTCTTTTCTCCCAGACCAACATGGAAAAGTTGTTAATGATAAAAAAGGATTGTTTTTGATAAACTAAACAATCTTTCATATAATTGAATTTAATTTATATAAACCATTTAGGATGTAAATGTGGCCGTCAAATCAACATTGCCAAAAGTTAGCAAGGAGTCAACGAGGCCGCTAGAATAGTGTGAAGGCAGCCTTAACAAATTTCCTCAAAATAATGTGTATCACAGTTCGAAAAATAAAATATGTATTCACTTTCTCCATTTAATTATTTTCAGGAATCCTATCTTCAAGATAACAAACACAACAGACAAAATGCCAGAACTCACCGAACTTGACAAAGCTACCGCATCCATGACCGAGAAGCGCAAGGAGGAGACTGCCTCATCAGACAGTGACTCCGATGACACCATTCCAGAGCTCGAAGATGCTGGTAATTTCATACCATCTCCTTTTTGTTAATTACTTATAGCACACAAGCACAAGGAACGTCTTCTGCTCACACACAATGGGCCCAAACAAGAGGCCTAGGTGTGGAAAATTGCCCACGGAACGAAGTGAACCAGGGAACACAAAGACAATCAATGTGGGATTGTTATTTTTAGGGTTCCGTACTTCAAAAGGAAAAATGGAACCCTTGTTTGTCCGACAGGATCACTTGGTTGTCTGTCTGTCTGTCAAGACTCTTTTTCTCACGAACGCGTAAAGATATCAAGCTAAAATTCATATCAAATGAGTGTGATTAGGCCTTAAATCTATGATCCCCACTTTTTGCTTGTATGGTATTATTATCCAGTGGTTAAGGCGTTTGCCTGTAGGCCCGGGGGTCGTGGGGTAGATTCCCATGGGAACCATAATTTGTTTAGTTGTTTCCAGTTTGGTTAGGACATTACAGGCTTGAATCACCTGATTATTTGATAATAAAGATAATTCCGTGCTTCGGAAGGCACGTTAGGCCGTTGGTCTCGGCTGCCATCTGGTAGTCGTTAAAGGAACCACGTCAGAAGCCCACTTTTTGCTTGTATGGTATTATTATATCGCATATGTCATACTCCTCATATTTTTATTTACATAAAATGCACATAAGCCATTACAATTACTTGTCCTCATTGGAGATAGTTTATTTTTCAGGTGGTCCAGGCACAGGTGGAATCTCCAACCCCATTGCAGGCATCGACATTGTATCCAAAGCTAAACAGTCTCGTGGAGAGAAGAAAGCGCGCAAGATCATGAGCAAACTCGGACTCAAGCCAGTAAGTAATCTCTCTTAAGTTCACAGCCTCCATGGTCCAGTGGTTCAGAGGTTTGCCTGTTGACCCGGCGGTTGTGGGTTCGATTCCCACCGGAAGCATACTTTGTTTAGTTGTTTCCAGTTTGGTTAGGACATTGCAGGCTTTGAATCACCTGATTGTCTGATAATAAAGATGATTCCGTGCTTCGGAAGGCACGTTAAGCCGGTGGTCCCGGCTGCCATCTGGTAGTCGTTAAAGGAACCACGTCAGAGGCCGAGAGGCGGTTCCGAAGAACTCTGACACCAGGGTGTGCATGGTCGATTGACTGTGACACCTACTCGAAATGATGATGATGATGAGCAAGAAACTAACAGATGCAGTGCGGCGGCGGCGCGCCACAAGCGGCGCAGAGTCAATAGAATATTAACCTTAATAGTATGTAGCATAAAGTCGATCGCCCGGCGCCATCATGCGTCGCGCCGCAGAAGGCGGTAGAATAAATGGGTATCTCTTGAATAGGCATGTAACATCCTCGTCTTCATCGTCACTTACCATCAGGAGAGATGGGAGACAAATGCCTAAAAAAAAAGCTTACGAGCGAGCGAGGCCAGCAAACATTGTTTAATCTCTTTTCATACTTTAGCTTGCTCGCCTCTCGCGGTGTATACCACATTGCTTAACTCATAGTGTCGTTCGCCTCTCGCTCGCTGTCTATTAAAGTCACAAACATAAGGTTATAAATGATAAGGCGTGGTGATAATATTTTAAAATAGATGTGGTGTGGCTTTTTTTATGACGTAGGATGGCAAACGAGCAAGCGGGTCACCTGATGGTAAGTGATCACCGCTGCATAGACAACGGCAACACCCAGGAGTTGTGGCAACGCTCTTGTCCGGAGTGCGACAAGAGCGTTGCCTGTTAACAAAAACATAGACTAGGTTGTTTTTAGAAGATCGAAAAATAGTTTCTGTAGAGTGGTATGTACACTAACAAATAGTTTACCACTTGTCTTGGAATAGTTCAAGAGATCGACCACGCAGTTGGATCTTTCTCTTACATTTAAAAATAATCTTTCCAGGTACAAGGAGTAAACAGGGTGACCATCAGGAAATCAAAGAACATCCTGTTCGTGATCAACTCGCCTGATGTGTACAAGAACCCACACTCGGACACATACATTGTGTTTGGTGAGGCCAAGATCGAGGATCTGTCGCAGCAGGCCACTATGGCGGCTGCTGAGAGGTTCAAGGCGCCCGAAAGCGCCGCGGCTGGTAACGACGCTGCTGCTACTGGCACGGTGAGTGTTCTTTTTTATTAGGGTTCAGTACCCAAACCCTAAAAACGGGACCCTATTCATTTCGCTCTGCTGTCCGTCTGTCACCAGGCTGTATCTCATGAACCGTGACAGATGATGTATTTCTGTTGCCGCTATAACAACAAATACAAAAAAAAATAGAATAAAATAAATATTTAAGGGGGCTCCCATACAACAAACATTTTTTTTTTTTGTTTTTGCTCCATATTAAACTAATAAGTGCGAAAGTGAGTTTGTTACGCTTTCAACTAAACCGATCATCATGAAATTTTTTTTGCATACACATTATCTGGGGTACGGAGGAGGACATAGGGTACATTTTATCCCAGGAAAAAGTACTGAGGGATCGACATTGACGCGGGCGGAGCCGCGGGCGAAAGAAAAAATATTAATAAATATGATATAGATGACGACAAGGCAAATTGCTGTATTGTGATGCTACTTACCGTAATACACTTCTTTAGCAAGTAGAGAGGCGCAGACAAAAGGAGGCCTAAACCCAGCAGTGGGTTGGAAAACTGATGATGATGATGTAAATTTAAGTTCTTCAGCTGCTGGACAAAGAGAGTGGAGTTAAGACTTTTACTTAAGTTTGATAGAGTAAGCACATTAAGACAAAATGCCACAAAGTTTGGTCTCGTTTAGAATCAAATAAAAGTATATAATTGGAAGCATATTCTATTTTTTAATGGTATAAGTTACAAAATGTTAATTAAGGTTGACTAGCTCCGTGGCGCAGCGGTCACGCCAGCCTGCGACACGGAGTGACCTGGTTCGATCCCCGGCCAGGTCAATATGGAAAAGGATCTTTTTCAGATTGGCCTGGGTCTTGGATGTGTATCTATATTTTTTTGTATTTGTTATAAAATATAGTATCGTTGAGTTAGTATCCCATAACACAAGTCTCGAACTTACTTTGGTCTTTGTCTGCATACAATTTTGAGGACTCTCCATACACATAATAAAAACTAACAACCTAAAACATGGCACATTTCCAGACGGTGGCCCCCATAGCCGAGGAAGAAGACGAAGAAGGTGTAGACGAGTCCGGTGTGGATGAGAAGGACGTGGAGATTGTGATGTCGCAGGCGAATGTGTCGCGGGCGCGGGCAGTCCGGGCACTGCGGAACAACCACTCCGATATCGTCAACGCCATTATGGTGAGTACGAACTTCGTGTGGTTTCCACTATGGATGATAAAGAAACGCAATGCCTACAGTCTCTAGAACATGGGGTACTTACTTTATACAATGGGGGACTTGCGTAATATAACGGGGATTTACTTTATACAATGGGGAACTTACGTAATACAATGGGGAACTTACGTAATACAATGGGGGACTTACGTAATAAAATGGGGGACTTACGTAATACAATGGGGGACTTTCTTTATACAATGGTGGACTTTCTTTATACAATGGTGGACTTGCTTTATACAATAGGGACTTTATACTATGGGGGACATACTTTATACTTAACAATGGGGAACTTACTTTATACAATGCGATGAAACACTTACACAATGGTTTGAAAAATGTTTCTGATTATCCAAGCATCTTGCTGAAAAAGACCGTCATCTTTTCACCTGCAAAAGAACTGTTTATTTTTCTTTTATTTTTTTTGCTGCCTGTCACGTCGGCGATTACGGCGAGCACTGAGCTCGCCGTAATTCGCTATCTAGCTGCATTCAAGGGGAGGAAACAGTATTTTGGCACTGAAGTAACCAACGGGACACTCATTTTTATGTTAAAAAAAGAATAGTTTCATAATGCTTTCAAAATGTATAGCAACTTTTATAATGAGGTCATTCCAATAAACCCCTGCTGCTGAGCAAACATCATCATGCATACAAAATGCTAGAGTTCTGATGTCATTATTATGTAGTATTTACGAAGGAAAGTTTAGGCAGTCGAAAGAATTTGACTTACCTTTATATCTTGAAGAGATTTTGGGTTAGCAATGTATTTTTTTGATGTGACGGTTTTAGGAAACTTTCCATAGCCCAAAGAGAAAATGTGTGCACGTTCTCATTGTTTTTTTGTGTCTAAGTGGCCAAATCTGCCATTTGGTTAGTGTTGTGCCATGCTTCCAAATATTAGAGAACGGTGAAAACTATTCGAATGTTTTCTTCTTTTTCTCAAGTGCAGAAATTGTAAAGAAATCTTCATTCTCGAGAATGATTCAAAATTTCTTGCAACAGAAAAAAGATGAGAACAGAATTTCTTTCCTGCACATCACTACATCTGGCATGTTCTTTCCTTGGTTTCCGCACTCCGAGCAGGAAAGACCTATACATGGTGAAATTTTGATCGTTTTGGACCCTTAAAGGGCTGACTCAGGCCATTTATATGAACAACTTTTTCCATGGGACCAACTCTGGGAACTCAAAAAAAATTTCGTCATTTCCATACAAAAGAGTCCCGCCGCCCAGCCAGTTTGTATGGGAATGTCGAATTTTTTTTTGATATCCCAGAATTGTTCCCATAGGAAAAGTTGTTAATTTTGGTGGTCTGAGTCACCCCTTTAAGGGACCAAAACGATAAAAATTTCACTGTGTATACGTAAAAGGGAACCCTTACATTTTCACTTTTACGTATATAGGTGTGTCTTGCTCGGTGTGCGGCACCGCAATGGTAGAAACCAACGCCTACAATCTCATTCTCATTACTATTTTCTTTTCTCTTACAGGAGCTGACGATGTAGGCAGTCACAAGTAGCTTTAAGTTCGTGTTAATGAGACTATCGGCTATCTCTCCAGCCTGGTGGATATGGAGTGTATATAGAATTATTTACTTCAATACATTACATTAATTGTCAAGACTGTTTTATTTCAAACATTTTAAACTATTGATATATATGCGATGAACGTCAGATTAGCAAAACGACAGCTAAGCAAATTGTCAGACATGAGTTTATTTAGCAAATGGTCAAAATCCTAGGGCCGCGCTACACTGGATTGGCATGGGAAGGCATCAGAAGCGACGCGTCATTTCAAAACAAGCTATTATTATAACCAGGATTATATTATCTCTATGATTATAACCTTAGTCTAGTGGTTGCTCTAAGGTCTAGTGGTATAAGATGACTAGAGATCGAGCTGCTTTAGTCAGTGTTCTGAGGATCGAGCCACCGCGCGTCTCCTTGAGCTAGTTTGAGCCGTCGCGCGCTCACCGGCGTATAGTAACTACCACTAACATAAAGGCAGGCCAAAAAGACAAGACTCGTACAAAGTCGGGTACAAAGGGGTACCATTTTAGAAAGTGTGATAATGAGCGATTTTTGTCATCTATGTAGTAAGCGTTTTCTTCCTTGATTTTTGTATGGAAAAATCGCTCGTTTATGAACGGCGTCAATCACTTCCATAAAAGTATGAAGGACGCAATTTTTTTTTTAAATCTATGAGCCCTTCAGATTCGACGACATTAATATCTATATATTAATGTAGTATAGTCAGAGAATATATATAGAAAGCAAACCAGATGGAAGGGAAATAAAAAAAATTATTCGAATTTTCCATTAAAATCTTCTTGCTCTGGCATTTGATGGTTGTTAGTTTCACATTCACATAAGTCGAGCATAAGTCACATTGAATTCCAATGTTGCTGTATGTAATCTATTTGGCACTGCATTTTTGAGGTGATATGATAACGTTTTATAAATCGATGAATAACGGCAGCATGCACAGAAATGAACAGCAGCAGCTGGAGCTGGAGGCCGTTATGTGTCGTGTGGAGGCTGTATGTGACACTTTTGACAGTTATCTGAACTTAACCTCTTAGAGGCTACCGCCTGGTTAGCAACATTTCAGGAAACCCTCAATATGGCAAATAGTAGAGGTAGGTATTAAATAGTAAATTAAAAATTATTTTTACAACAGTAGAAGCTAAACAGTATCACAAAAAAAAAGTATTATTATCATTTCGAGTAGATGTCACGGTCAATCGACCATGCACACCCTGGTGTCAGAGTTCTTCGGAGCCGCCTGTCGGCCTCTGTCGTGGTTTCTAAAAAAAAGTATGTATTGTACATTTCCAAACGGGGAAAATATTCCCCAACCTGGCAACTCATAAAACTTGGAAGTCAACGTCATCACTTTTCGACAGAATGACAATGACATAGTCATGTGACGAAGCATTGGAGTATTGCTTATAAATCCTACATTTGGATTTTTTTTTCAAAATTCAAAAAAATTGAATTTTGAATAAACAAATTTGAAAAAAATCTTTCTTCCGGTTTGCAGTAAGTGGTCAATTTGGTGATGTGTAGGATGTTTCATTTATTTAGGTGAGTGGGAGTACTATTTCTGGAAGTGTGACACTCGTCTTCCACCGTTTTTTGTATGGAAAAATCGGTCGTTTACGATCGGCATTATTTCAAAAATAGCACTCTGGGTACTATTACTATAGCCGAACTAGGCAGGAAGAAAGAAAACGCTTTCTATATAAATGAGAGGCGGCACTGTGAATGCTGAGGAAGAAATAACGGAAGATTACTGTCATTTTAGTGTTGCCATTCCACTACTAGTGAAATTACATTTCGGTTCTATGAATCGTAAAACAAGTTCACAACACTATTGCTGCTGTCAATTTACATGACATTTCGTCCATCACGTCACGTCATCTGTCATTATTCTCATATCACTTTTTGATTGTCTCGTACGTTTGTCGACGTCTCCCTGCGAATTATTATCAATATTTAATTCGATATTATCGCAAAATTAGTGTATTTTGATGAATATCGAACGATAACACATTGTGTAACTTTGTTGCTGGTGTTTCTGTGACTTTGTGATGTGAACAATATTAACAGAGTATTGAGTCCAAAGTGCATGGTTGTTGTTTCAATATTTTTATTGTTCAGTGCTAGTGATTGTTAGTGCCAAAATGTCTTTGGAGGAGAAATTCAACGCCGCTGTGAACGTGATAAGGAGTTTGCCGAAAAGCGGTAAGTTTAGATGTGGTTTTTAGTAACAATTGTTACATCAATCTCGTAGACGGCGATTGCGAATGAGTTGCGTAAATAATTTGTTTTTAATGACACCAGAAGCACCATGGAGCCTCATTTCACATGTGGCTGCACTGACCGCCTCATTGTGTTTACTGGCACAAATTAATAAGACATACTTACTTACTGGCTAGCCATTTTTTGTAGACATTCACATAAAACTATGCATACTTACATGTTTATAGTAAAATGACGAGGTAGGAGTGTTGACTTTGTTTATGATTGATCACACAACACAATGAACCAATAGAATAGAAACAATAGGATGTTTAACAATAATAAAATAACAAAAGTTGCATTTAGCATCATCATTATATTTGTTTTTTTTCGTGTGTGTAGGCTAACACTGGTGTCAGATTTTTCAAGCTGCCATCAAAGATGACAACAGCCGGGACAAATGACTTGACGTGCCTTCCGCAGCACGGAAGAGCTCCAAATATTTTTATGCCACTTGCGGTCAACCATCGCAATAGGGACTGCGGCTAGGGATGCTTAACATTCGTAAGCGGTTTCAATGCTCACGACCACTAGGCCGTCGGGCATCATTACATTCATCATCATCATTTACAGCCTTCTAAATCCCACTTCTGGGTATAGGCCTCTTTCAATGCACACCATCCATCTTGGTCTTGTGCCTTACGAATCCAGTTTTGACCCGTGATTTTTGTAATGTTAAGTTTTAAGGATAACTCACTTACATTATCATTAACATGTGAGTAAGACAGGCATGCTATTATTTAAAATTTAGCCTCAAAATCCAGAAAGAATTTACCATGTAAAAATATTGTAGGCAAATTGATTTATAAGCTTTTATCCTTACTAATATTATAAATGCGAAAGTGAGTTTGTTTGTTTGTTTGTTTGTTACGCTTTCACGCCGTAACTACTGAACCGATCATCATGAAATTTTGCATACAAGTTCTCTGGAGTGCGGAGAAGGACATAGGCTACCTTTTATCCCGGGAAAAAGAACTATTCCCGAGGGATCGACATTGACGCGGGCGGAGCCGCGGGCGAAAGCTACTAATTTATATATATGTTACGGTTAGAGTGATTAATTAAAAATTATTAATAATTGTCTATCATTATTAATAATTACCGAAAGTACAGGTAAAAGTGAGAAATTAATCACATTTGTCGGTGATTATTAATAATGTAACCTTAGTACCGATAAATGTAATAACTATCGATAAAAATAAATGTACACTGGCGATTTTTTTCTCGATCGGGCAACAGAGGTGCGAGGTGGGGTGGCGAGGCGGCGTGCGGGATGTGCGAGAGGCCACGCGAAGATTTGCCTTCTTGGATACTAAAACTGATGTAATTTTCTAAAACTACACCGAAAAAAAACCTAGAAATTGACACTCACGTCGATTTATAATGAAAAGTCACGTCCGACATCTTAGATTATATAACTGACGTCATTTTTGAGATATGCACCTCTACACCCCAAGAACCTAGAAAACGACACTCGTGTTGGTTTATCATGAAAAGTCGCGCCCGCCATCTTGGATTACATAACTTAGGTAAAAACCCAAAAAACGACCCCTTTGCAGGTTGCAGGTTTTTCATGAAAAGTCGCGTTCGCCATCTTGGATTCCAAAAATTACATCATTTTCAAGATCTCTACCCTAAAATAGACACTTACATATTTTCATGCCTGTTCCCATGGTGGTAATCTCGAGGCCTTTTTAATCAAAGTATTATCATCCTCAAAAGCCTCATCACAAAAGGCCTTCTTGATGGTGATGACGATTCTATAATTTTGCCATTTTATAATAATAGCAGGTGTCCAATCCAGGCAAACCTAGCACAAGTCCAGCTACATTTCAATCCCATAAATTTTTCTTTCATAATGCAATAGTTTCTGCTCCAGACCTGTTCAAGGACATATCATACATTGGTATTTCCAGAAACAAGTTCTGGCTGGAGACCAACTTTACATCAACTTCTCCAAAGGGCCTCTTCATGTTGGATATATATCTCCACGCAAGCCTCCAAAGGACCGGGGTAACACCCGTGAAACCAAAGTACGTGTAGATACAAATAATAATACTAATAACGTTTTATTTTAGAAATACATTTCTATAACATAGGTTAGTACCAAAAATAAGCTTATAAACTAGGGTTAGTAAAGTGAGCCAAATAAAAATATTAAAAACTAAAGTTATTTTACATTGACCCGAGCAAGTCTCGAGTCAACGTGGACTCTGTTCCAGTAGCTCAAGATAGGGCAGCAATAGCGACTCCCTTTCGCTGCCGAGAGGCTGTTCTCTCACTCTTTTAACTTTGTTTATTAAGAGTACAGATTAAGAGGTGATTATTGTTGTCAGTTTCTTTAAAACAAGTACCTACCCTTGTTTGTGTGATCTGAGACAAGCACTGTTATATGTGTCATATCTTACGAATAAGTAGTATCGTCGTCATATCATATTCTTAATAAATACCTGCTGGACTAATAACTTTGGGTTTTTTTATAACTTTTACCAATGTGTGTAGTGAATTATTAATAATAACTACCAAAAGTAATTAATTTCAGTTGTTTATTCACATTTACCAAAACACGAGGTTATTATTAATAATGTTATAAAATTATTAATAATTTTCGATTAATCAAATTTACCGTAACATATATACTAGTTTGCGCCCGTGGCTCCGCCCGCGTTAATGTCGATCCCTCGGGAATAGTACTTTTTCCCGGGATAAAAGGTAGCCTATGTCCTTCTACGTACTCCAGAGAACTTGTATGCAAAATTTCATGACGATCGAGTCAGTAGTTACAGGGTGAAAGCGGAACAAACAAACAAATAAACAAACTCACTTTCGCATTTATAATATTAGTAAGCATTTGTATAAAAAATTGGTTGATGATTGAATGAGAAGAGATTTTTGTGTATATTTTGCATTATTTCAACCTCTTGTATGCTGGAATCCCCGACCCATTAAGTAGATAGATATCAACTTTATTAGCATCAAGAAGCCATCATCATCATCAGATCTTTTTAGTCTCCACTGCAGGAGCATGGCCCTCTCTGTACTACTGGAGCCATACTTGGCCAGAGCAGACAAGGGAATTGGCCTACACTCTCTGGCCAGACGGGTTGGAGAGGTCTCATTGATGTTAATGAACTTTGTTTAGCTTGTATTTCCTAAGTCGCCTCTTACGACCTCCATGCGACTAGGAAACCACATGGCTAACTTGATATACATAAACAAAACAGTTGTGATTGAACAGTTCTTGTGAGTAAAAAAATTAAAAAAACTGTTAAAAAAAACCGATATACATTGAGAAAAACACAATAACAGTTCAATCTTGTTAGCATGTGTGCCGCAACAATACCAAATGGTTGTAACTCAGTCATACATTTGCTCGCAGAACAAACAAGCGATTTTTAGCTACCACCTGAAATTCACACAAGTAGTTACTTTTTTTTTACTAAATGTTTTTTTTTATTATTTTTTCGAGGCTTCAGTACACTTGGTGTGACTATGCCAGCCTCTTGGGGGACCTCTAATATAAAATTCTTATTGTGCTGACTGTGACAATGGACTACTAAATGTTGAAGTAGTATTTTGTCTCCCATACAAGCACTTCAGTAATTATTACTGTTTATCGGTCTCCGTACGACATTGAAACCTTTAATAAACAAGACTATGTTCTGTTTTAAGGCTGGCAATACTCTTGGCACATTCTGGGTGTTGCAATTGTCCAGTGTTATCATCAGGTGACCGGCTTGCTCGTTTGTCGTGTTATATTAAAAAACCAAAATAGAATCAACTAAAGTTGTTAAAGTTAAAATTATCACTTATTTTTAGTTGCAATATTGTAGTGTGAAGTGATGACATTTATTTAAACAATCAAGTGATAAAACAAGTTATCGCCTTTGAAGGTCAGTGTGGGTATTTAGTTTGTTGTTATCACTCCGCCATTCAGCTGTGGCCTTTGGTGTTATGAACTTCTATGGAACCTAATTATAAAAAATCATGAAAACGTTACCTGCCGGCCTATTTGCTAACTCAGTGTAGAACGTTTTTATAGTCACTTCAAAATACATTGAGGTTTTTGTATAATTGACTATTTTGATTTAAGAATATAAAATGTAATGTAATTTGAATTGACGATCTAAACATAATCAGGATATAAAAAATTGGTTGTCTGTTGCAGTGGAGACTAAAAAGACCTGATGATGATGAATGTAGGTTTACGGACGAAAAGAGGTGAGATAGATGCGTCACAAGCCAAACACTTAGGCCGATCGTGCCTCTCTATCGCTTGTGCCGCGCTCTCTCTTGCACACGGAACGTGACACTTTTTCGAGCGTGCAGCCGGCGTTCATCGATTCATAAGACGTTATGACGTCAAAAACTCAAAAATATTCAAAACACGAATCTTCGAAACCGAAATGTAATTTTTTCATCAAAACTTTCATTTATAGTTTAGACCTATCTACTTAGCTAGCTCCGTAGCGCAGTGGTTAACGCCAGCCTGCGACACGAGAGTGCCCGGGTTCTATCCCCGGTCAGGTCAAGATGAAAAATGATCTTTTTCAGATTGACCTGGGTCTTGTATGTTTATCCATATAAGTATCTATTATAAAATACAGTATCGTTGAGTTAGATTATCCTACGACACAAGTTCACAACTTACTGTTGGACTCGCTCAATTTGTGTTATCTGTCCCTATTTATTTATTTATTTAATACTAGCTTTCGCCCGCGGCTCCGCCCGCGGCTCCGCCCGCGTCAATTTCGATCACTCGGGAATAGAACTTTTTCCCGGGATAAAAGGTAGCCTATGTCCTTCTCCGCACTCCAGTTAACTTGTATGCAAAATTTCATGATGATCCGTTCAGTAGTTACGGCGTGAAAATGTAACAAACAAACTCACTTTTGCATTTATAATATTAGTAAGGATTAGTTTTGGCAATTTTTCGAATTCAATGGAAACAACTAAACAAAGCATGCTACCCGTGGGAATCGAACCCACGACCGCCGAGTCTACAGGCAAACGCCTTAACCACTGGACAACGAAGGCAGTTAACTACTGTATTACAATGAAGACGGTCTAGGTAGGATTACGCCACAACACTTTCACACGATCATGGACCCGACTGTACTTACCGTAGGCTATAAATAGAAAATGGAAGACACCTACTTCCGAATGCGGCTATCTCTTTCACTCACGAGAGGATAGAGAGAGATGGCATAAGCTAAGTTGGTCAATGGTTGACAACGGCAAACACGGTTTTAGCGAAAATAGGATTTTAATAATAAATAGGATTTGATTTATTTTGCATATTCAGAATGCTATTTTGATATCATCATCATCATCATCATCGGGTCTTTTTAGTCTCCACTGCAGGAGCATGACCCTCTTTGTACAGTCAGCCAATGAGATATCTGACCCCCTACAACAGCGCCATTTTTCGCAAACTAAAGAAACATCCGTGGTTTAAACCCAAAGATAAAAATATACAAGTGTAATATCCTCTGCGACTAGTGCCATCTATTGAATTGTGAATGAACAAATAAGGTTAATAAGCAGAAATCTGATACCCTTGACGACTAATGCCATCTATTCGATTTTTGATAAATAAAACAAGCCCTAGCATACGATACGCTTGTTTCAAAGATACTTCAATAGTTAGATGTGGCGCAAGTGGTAGGCACTACGGTTTAATAGTTAGTGTGATTATAAATGAACAGAATCAAATCCTCCAAAGCTTTTTATTTTTTACAAATATCACCAACTTCGTATTGTGATGTTGGTGTAATTTTGGTTGTTTTAACATAATGTTACCGAGCTAATTACTGTGAATAAAAAGCATTTTAAATTTTTAATTACTTTATTACATCAAAAAAATTTAACAGTGAAATAAATACCTGCCTACTTAATTCAAACTATGATTAATCTTCTGTAGAGAGAACCAACATGTTACTTAATAAGTAACAATTTACATCTCTCAACTTCTTTTTAATCATAGTATTATATTTTTTTAAATGTGTAGGGTCAAATAGTGCTATGTGAATAACTTTGCTTTGATAATATTATAAGAATGAATATAAACCTATGGCATTAAATGAATTTTAATATTTTTATTAAAGTCTAAGCTTTTGTTAAAGTCTATTTGTCATTTCACTTACCATGTTAGATCAGATCACATATCACTTATGCGCATATTTATTAATTTAGTATAACCTTTTTGTCTAAATTGATTTAAATCAAACTTTACTCGTGTCTCGTGTCCCAGTTAAGCACTATTTGACCCTACAATCTGGAATTTTAATTGGTCACTCAATAACAGTTAGATCACAGAACAATTGTCTTAAATAAAATATATTCTACATTGCAAACTGTTGGAATCACCACATCTCATAAATTTTCCAAGTATTTTTCTTTATTCATCCGGCCGCCGAATTCTACCAGCTCCCCTGGGCCCATTGAAGACATCTGTCCCCAATAACCTGCAAAACAATAATACGATCAGTTACCTAAGAATAATCTACACTGCGTAATACACTAGGTATTAAATATTATTATTATTTTACTTCACTATTTAATGAATATTTTTACCTAATGTTATCCTGCCACTGTTCTCAAAGGCAAATTATTTCGATGGCTATACGCTGGCCATGTCTTCTCCGCAATATTTTTCTGCCATCATCATCAGACTTAAAACTTTTTTCATCAGAATAAAATACGATCTCGTTCTTGTTGAATGTTTCCTCACTGTTTCAATTGAAATATTGTAGTGTATATGTTACGCCAGTTGACTCCGAATCCACAAACGGACGGTGTTTCTCTGTAAGAGATATATTTATCTTAGAACATTTATCACAAACCCTATGTTTTACGGAACAAAAAATAGTGTGACAATTAAGTAAGTATATTAAATACTTATAATTTCTACTTACCGCGATACCTAACTCTCTAGATATAGATACTTTAAATACTGTGGTTGTCTTCACAATACAATATTAGCTTTCACAAAATCTGCTATATAAGATGAAACGGGATGCCTAATAACTGTTGGGGTTTTGGATCACTACACAGTAATCGCAGTATCTTAATTGTGACGCGAGTGAACAATATTTTTGATTAGTTGGTATCAGGTATAAATAAATCTGATAGATTACCCTCAATTTATTTGTTAAAGCAATGCGTTGCAGTTGGTGACAATGATGTCATAGCAGTAGAAATAGATAGCCAATTTCGCCCGAGACGTCATATCGTCGGTTGGCGTATTGAGATGAGCGCTAGCTTCTCAAGTCGTAGGTCCATGGTTCGAATCGAACTTTACGTAGGATTGTTTTTGATTCTTTCTTGTTCTTACCATTGATGATTACTTGAATTATTAGCTGAGATTATTCGAAATACAAAATTTGCAACTGAGCAGGTTATCAGAAACAAGTTTATACTAGCAGTTGTCTGTCTACTTGCCAAAAATCACGGTAGGTGGCGCTTCACAGCAAAGTGTGAATTTACGTTTTAAAAGTCAGGGGGTCAGGTATCTGCTTGGCCGACTGTACTATCGGAGCCATACTTGGCCAGAGCAGACAGAGGATTTGGCCTTCACTCTCCTCGCTGGCCAGACGGGTTGGAGAGGTCTCATTGATGTTTATTGATTGCTATTTTGATATGAATCTTATTAAATCAAGAAATAAAATATGATGAAAAACGTGTTCTGTCTGACATAACTTCACATAACTTAATAAATTAATTAAACATTATTTTTCAAGTTTTTAATGTCCTGTCGTGACATGTCTGTGTCTATGTAAACGAAAGGACGACGCGACACTCGCGCGTGTATTTCTTTGCGATTCGCGTAGAGTTGTTTACGTTCAAACGGAAAATTAAATTAATATTATTTTTGTATGAAAGTAAAAACGAACAAATAGAAGTCGTAAAACAAACTTTGTTTATAATAATAATAAATAAATAAATATAAACGGACAAATCACACCGATTGAGCTAGCCCCAAGCCCCAAGGTAAGTTCGAGACTTGTGTTATGGGATACTAACTCAACGATACTATATTTTAACAAATACATATATAGATAAACATCCAAGACCCAGGCCAATCTGAAAAAGTTCATTTTCCATCTTGACCTGGCCGGGGATCGAACCCGGGCACTCCGTGTCGCAGGCTGGCGTGTTAACCACTGCGCCACGGAGCTGTCACTGTTTGTTGTTTGTTGTGTTGTTTGGTTGTCTGTGTTTATGTACCTATCTAGTACTACGAGTTCATAAGTGTTTTTCAAGTCAAGGGGGATATTAGATCATGCTGTATTCAGTCAGTGACTAGAGGGACGCCGCAATACGTGCGATACAATTGGAGATATCTCGTATCGTGTCTAACGTATAGCGGCGTCCCTCTCATCAGTGTCTAAATTCAGGATGGTATCATCATCAGGTCTTTTTTAGTCTCCAATACAGGAGCACGACCCTCTCTGTACTACTAGAGCCATACTTGGCCAGAGCAGTCAGACTTGGCCTACACTTTTTACGCTGGCCAGACGGGTTGGAGAGGTCTCACAGATGTTTATAAGCGTTTAGCTTGTATTTCCTAAGTCGCCTTCTACGACATCCACGGGAAGACTTGGAGTGGTCCTATTCTACTCTGCCGGATACCACACGGCAAAGGATGGTATAATAGGCGCTTAACCCTGAAGCTATACATTAAACATCAGTGTGCATGCGACCTCGGTGAAATAAAATGCGAAATTACGTAACCTTCGCCGCAGACGACATATTCTCAGGCAAAATATTGCTGGAAACCATTGTATGTATCGATTTAACTTAATCGAATTGTGGCGTAGCTTGTCACTGCCGCCCGAGCAGCGGCGATATTTGCCGCCCCCTACCCAACACACTACTGAATGCATTGAATTAGAAAAACTACAGGTAGTTCCTCTAACAGGAATCATTAAATTTTATGGAACATATTTTTTTATTAAATTATACTAGCTGTTGCCTGCGACTTCGTTCGCTGCAATTTCCATTATTATGATTAATTAGTATAGAAGAATAATTTTCCCCCGTATTCAAAACATTTTTTATTGATGCTTCGCTCCTATTGGTCGCAGCGTGTTGTTTTATAGCCTAAAGCTAAATACAAATACAATTCATTTATTTTGCTAATTAAAAAGCCTTCCTCATAAATGGACTATCCAACACAAAAATAATTTTCCAATTTGAAATAGTAGTTCCTGAGATTAGCGCGTTCAAACAAATAAACAAACAAACCCTTCAGCTTTATAATATTAGTATAGATTTCTCAGAGAACCACATTTTACTTTAATAAAGTTGAGATGATCCCCTTAACTAATATTATAAATACGAAAGTGAGTTTGTTTGTTTGTTACGCCTTCACGCCCTATCTACTGAACCGACCGTCGTAAAATTTTGCATACCCGTTGTCTGGGGTGCGGAGAAGGACATAGTGTACATTTTATTCCAGGGAAAAGTATCGTTCCCTAGGGATCGACATATACGCGGGCAAAGCCGCGAGTGAATGCTAATTGCGCGGTTCCGAACAACTCTGACACCAGGGTGTGCGATTGACCGTGTCACCTACTCGAAATGATGATGATGATTGTCATAGCAAAATAACTATCCGAGTTGCATGTATACTAATAGGCACCACAAAACTTGCTCATATTATTTGTCTTAGTTTTCAAGAAGACATGCTCGGCAATTTTTATAATTTTATAGCAACAATTCCTTTTTTCATTGCATTGTTTCTAAAAGCAGAGCATGACGCATAATTTGAAATTTTCGTGCCGTTTCGGAAACGGTACTATTTTGCTTTCCGGAGCTTTGTCTGAGGCAATTGGACATGTAACAGAGAAAAGGGACAGTCCCGTTCAAAACGGGACGTATGATCACTTTATATGGATAGTACAAGTGACATAATGTTTGGAATACCAATAATGTGATGTTTATTCATAGATTTAAGGAAAAAAAATTCAAAGTCGTCGTGATTGCTCATTTCTATTTTGATGTAGAGAGCGTTTGAGATGTAGTACAATGACTAACTTTTGGGTTAAGCCACATTTTCACACAAAAAGATTATTATTATTAATAATAAAAATCTTTTCTTCTTCTTCCTCACCTTAACCCACTTTAAGTGGGGTCGGGAAGTCGGGACAGCATGTAAGTTTTTCCATTTTGCTCTATCGTGAGCCATACCTTTCGTAACCATCTTTTTTTGGCGTTCCGTAGTCCACAAGAAACCCTTATAGTTCGTCATGTCCGTCCGTCCGTCTGTCTGTCCGTCCGGGCTCGTACTCCGCCGCTACTGCACCGATTGTCAATTGAAAATTGGTGGAGATGTAGAGATATAGAAGTACCAAAAGTTGGTTTTAAAAGTTATGAAATTTTTTTTTTTTTCAGCCCCCTTCCCATAAACCGAAAAGTGAATTTAAAAAATTAAATTGGACTAACCCCAACGTGTGGGGTATCCTTGAAAAGGTCTTTTAAAATGCAACAAAAACTGCTTAGTGAAACTATGTAGATCAAACCCCCCAGTCTTGAGATAATCTAAGACAAAGAGTAAAAAAAAAATTGGAGTGTCCCCCCACCGTAACTTTTGAAATATTAGTAAAATAATTCTGAAATAAATGTGGTATATACCTCAAAGTATGTACTTTCAATTAAAACTATAGCGGTCTCAGTATCATAGATAGTTATTTTTATACAACTCGACCAACTGATGTAGTTACAGTGGGCCGAACAAAATGTATGGAGTCAACCGCAAAATAAAATTTGTATATACAACATGTGACTTTTTTGTTTTTAAAGATAACGATACGATACGGAACCTTTCGTGCACGAGTCCGACTCGTACCTGGCCGGTTTTTCCGTTATATTAAATATTGTTTTAGTTGCGTAAAATATGGTACAAAAGATTATTTGTCTTAGGAACTAATGGCAAATGTATTTATTTACTAGCTTTCGCCCGCGGCTCCGCCCGCGTCAATGTCGATCCCTCGGGAATAGTACTTTTTCCCGGGATAAAAGGTAGCCTATGTCCTTCTCCGTACTCCAGAGAACTTGTATGCAAAATTTCATGATAATCGGTTCAGTTGTAACGGCGTGAAAGCGTAACAAACAAACTCACTTTCGCATTTATAATATTAGTAAGGAGGATTTAATAGGTACTAGCTGTGGCCCGCGGCTCCGCCCGCGTTAGTTTCGATCACACGGGAACAGTAGGATTTCCCGGAATTAAAGGTACCATATGTCCTTCCCCGGGTCTCAAACTACCTCCATACCAAATTTCATCCAAAATGGTTCAATGGTTGAAGCGTGAAGAGGTGACAGACAGAGTTACTTTCGCATTTATAATATTACTAACTTTTCCCCGCGACTTCGTCCACGTACTACTAACGTTGTACTCTTGTGAAGTTGCGAATACTAATCTTGTTTCCCCATACAAAGTTTAAAGCCCTTTTCACCGCCTTAGGGGTTGAATTTTCAAAAACCTTAGGACATGTAACTGTTTATTTCTAATTATTATTCAAAAACCAAGTTTCAACCTTCTAGCTCTAAAAATGACGGACTTTCCATACAAAATTTTAACCCCTGTTTCACCCGCTTAGAGGGCGAATTTAAAAAAAATCGTTAGCGGATGCCTTCGTCATTACAACTATCTTTATACCAAATATAGTTTCGGCTGTGCGTTGATAGACAAGTCAGACAGGTATATATAAATATATATCCATATATACTTGACTGACTCGTTATATATAAACTCGTTTTATTTATCTGTCCTCTTGAGTTTAAAATCTGATTTTTAGGGGTCCGTAGTAAAGGTATTCTTAAAGTTTCATCTAAAAACTCATTGATCAAGTTCATTGAGACAGCCTGTATCATCATCATCATCATCATCATCATCACCTGGTCTTTTTAGTCTCGCTCGACTGCAGGAGCATGCATGACCCTCTCTGTGCTACCGGAGCCATACTTGGCTAGAGCAGACAGAGGATTTGGCCTACACTCTCCTCGCTGGCCAGACGGGTTGGAGAGGTCACATTGATGTTTATGAGCTTTGTTTAGCTTGGATTTCCTAAGTTGCCTCTTACGACCTCTATGGGAAGACTTGGAGTGGTACTATTCTACTCTGCCGGAAACCACACGGCTAGTATAATCTAAATAAATTAAGAAATAAAATATGGTGAAAATTTTCAACGCGCGCGGCGTTTTTCACCATATTTGTTTTCATAATTAGAGTACCTATATCAGAATAACCCTATCTTTGCCGCCGCCGGCAAAGATAGTGCTAAAAATAAACACCAAGAAGACCCAGGAAATGCGTGCTGGGGTGGAGAACTTAACGCCGCTTAGGATTGGCAAAGAGCCCGTGGAACGTGTCTCAACTTTTAGTTATCTCGGCAGTGTTGTTTCTGAATTTGGAGGAACGGAAGAGGACATCGCTTCCAGAATTACCAAAGCCAGAGCAACATTTGCGCAGCCCTATATGGATGTCGCGGAAGTTAACTCGAAGAGTTAAGCTCAAAATATTCGGGTCCAACGTTAAATCAGTGCTCCTATATGGCTGTGAAACTTGGAAAGTTACAAAGGAACTCACCCAGAAGCTCCAGGTTTTTGTGAACCGTCGCCTGCGCCAGATTCTTGGCATTCGCTGGCCCGAGACTATATCGAATGACCGTTTGCGACAGCTATGTCACGAAACTCCGATCGACCAACAGATAAAACGCCGCAAATGGAATTGGATCGGCCACACTCTCCGAGAAGCCCTGAGCACATATCTAAAAAGGCCATGGAGTGGAATCCCCAAGGAAAGCGTAAAGTAGGCCGACCTAAACAGACCTGGCGACGTACCACTCTCGACGAAATTAAAAAAACCGGAAAGACCTGGAGTGAAGTTAAACGCATAGCTCTGGACAGATCGAGATGGAGAGTCTTTGTGGACGCCCTCTGCCCCAGAAAGGGGCAGAGGGCGTCCACAAATAGTAATATTGACATAGGACTATAAGTCAAGTAAGTCAATATCAGAATAACATTGTGGATGCAAAATAACAGGGTTTTACTTCGGGAGTGCCGGCAGAAGTGAAAGCTCGCCTTTGGGACGGTCTCAGGTCACGTGTCCGTCATACGAATTTTCGATCAGGTCACGTGTCCTGCTGACGCGAGTTTACCATTTGTTACCCATCCAAAAAAGCGCACGACGCCGCTAAGGAAGTTTTCACTTTAATAACACTTATATAAACACCCTGTATAATATGAATATTTAAATGACAAATTATAAAAATATGACAATTTGTAAATGTAACGTATTTTTATTTATTTACTAATTATTTAATATTTATTTGACATTAAAGTATGTTTTGACATTTAAATTTGATTTACTTGACATTAAAATTTTTGACATTTAAATTTGATCTATAAATTTTTGTAGTATTACATTGTTCTTAACACAATTCTTAACAATGCTGATGATGATGATTTAAATATTAGACTTTGCTCATTCATCATCAGGTGTTTTTAGTCTCCACTGCAGGAGCATGACCCTCTCTGTACTACCAGAGCCATTCTTGGCCAGAGCAGACAGAGGATTTGGCCTACACTCTCCTCGCTGGCCAGACGGGTTTCAGAGGTCTCACTGATGTTTATGAGCTTTGTTTAGCTTGTATTTCCTAAGTCGCCTCTTACGACCTCCATGGGAAGGATACACTCCAAGCTTGGAGTGGTCCTATTCTACTCTGCCGGAAACCACACGGCTAAATCATCAATTTACTTCACACACATTTTTTTATTATATAATTTTAATGAACTTGGAGTAGTACTATCATAGATTTAAAAAAAATTGGAGACTTCATACTTCTATGGGTACTATTCTACTTGATAGTATAGTACGTGAAGTGTTTATGAATTTTTCACTTCATAAACACTTATAAAAACACCCTGTATAATGTGAATATTAGACTTTGCTCATTGCAACACTGCATTTGGTAAGTTTCAGACGCGGCGTTGCACTAGAAATAGAAAGGTATACATCATAGGTTTTGTAACTATCAAGGTTATACATCTGTATGATTTGCAAATATCATATATTTTTTTCTTTTTTTCTATTTGGCCCTCAAACTTCATTCAGAAGCTTATTTTAGCCAGTTTCTAGTTATTTTTCGAGTTATTCTTGCATGCATAAAATTTTTCACCATATTTTCTTTCTTCATTTAATAAGAGTGAACCACTATATATTATAAACTAGCTATTGCCTGCGACTTCGTCCGCGGCAATTTCTGTTATTATGATTAATTTCTTTTTCTTAGTATATATGAATAATTTTCCCTCGTTTTCAATGCTTCGCTCCTATTGGTCGTAGCGTGATTTTTTATAGACTAAAGCCTTTCTCAATAAATGGACTATCTAACACAAAAAGCATTTTCTAATTTGAACCATTAGTTCCTGAGATTAGCGCGTTCAAACAAACTCTTCAGCTTTATAATATTAGTATAGAAGTATAGATATTATGAATAACCTAGACTTAAGTATTACTAACAAATATGAGTCATTATTACTTTAATAAATAAATAATTAATTCATTTATTGTATTTAATTTCTACTGGAGAAATGTGGTTATTTCTTCAAATTATGTATGTGTGTGTGATAATAAAATAGCTAAAGGGGTCGCTTATCACATAATCATGGACAAAGTTCATAATGGTCGACAATAATATGATTAATTAAGTACTGAAATTAAACAGATAACATATCTATAATACATACTAATCTATACATATAATAAAACAGTAAAATTATTTTGTCTGTACATTTCGAATTTTTGACTGAAATGGATAGAGGGACACTTAAAAAGAATAATAGAAAGCAAAAATATTTTTTTGGAATTTCTTGTCTGTCTGTCTGTCTGTCTGTCTGTATGTATGATCACGATTATCTCCGAAAATACTGAACCGATTTACTTCAAACTTTCACCAGTTGCTTTGTTTTAACTCAGTTTAACATTTAAAGTTTGTTTCATCAAAATCGGTTCATTAAAAAAAAAGTTATCGTCATTTGAATGAACTCAAGGCATGAGTTTGCCTGCAAACATATAGCAAAAATAAAATAAAATAATAAGTGACATAAGAAAACTAAAATCCAAAGTCATCATTATACGACAGCATTATACCTATCCATACTATCCATAGTAATCCATACTAAAAAAAAAAGGAGAAGCTGACTGACATATCAACGCAGGACCTAAACTTGAAATTTTGCACAGGGTTAGGAACTTGAAATTTTGCACAGGGGTTCCTTTTATAACGTAGGGGAGCACTAAGAAAGGATTTTTGGAAATTCATCTCCTTAGGGGGAAAAACGGGTTGCAAAGTTAGTATGAAACTTTGTTGTTTTTGAAGTTATTCGAATGAAATTCAGCATGAAGGTTCTTTACTGAAAGGTATGAAACACGAGTTAAATATTTTACTCAAAAATCATCCCTTAAGGGGGTAAAATAGGGGTGCAAAGTAAGCATGAAACTTTGCCATTTTTGAAGTTAATCGAATGAAATTCAGCATGAAGGTTCTTTACTAAAAGGCATGAAACACGAGTAAAATATTTATCTCAAAAATCATCCCTTAAGGGGATATAACAAGGATGCAAAGTTAGTATGAAACTTTCCGTTTTTGAAATTATTCAATTGAAATTCAATATTAAGGTGTTTCATTGAAAGTCATAAACTAATGTATTCCGGGTAATTCTACTGTCCCTGAGAAATCGACACTTACGCGGGCGGAGCCGCGGGCCAATGGCAAACCTGACTTATATATCAACGCACAGCCGAAACTACTGTGCGCAGTAACTTGAAATTTGGCACAGGGATTCTTTTTATGATGTAAATGAGCACTAAGAAAGGATTTTTAGGAAATCAAAGGGGTTGAAGTTTTATGGAATTTTCTCATTTCTGGACTTAGAAGTTTGAAAGTAGGTACGCAAGTTCTCAATTAAAATTAAAAAAGATCTGTTTAGGTGAACCAGATAACATTCTCCCTTGAAGGGGTAAATAGGGGGTAAAGTTTGTATGGAATTTTTCCATTTCTAGACTTAGAGGTATGAAAATAAGTATATACGTTCTAGGTTACAATAAAAAAGATCTGTGTAGGTGAAATGTACAAAATTTCCCCCTTAAGGGATAAAGGGGGGGGGGGGGGATTGTATGGAAATTTTCTCATTTCTGGACATATAAGTATAAAAATAAGTATATATGTTTACATTACAATTAAAAAGATCTGTGTAGTTAAAATGGTCGAAATTTCCCCTTGAAGGGGTAGAATAGGTGGGGTAAGGTTTGTATGGATTTTTTTTATTTACTTAGAAATATGACAATAAGAAGTTCTCCATTACAATAAAAAAATATCTGTGTAGGTGAAATGGGCAAAATCCCCTCCTTAAGGGCTAAAGATCTATGCAGGTGAAATGTATTAAATTCCCCCTTAAGGCGAAAAAGCAAAGGGGCAGGGGTTTGTATGGAATTTTTATCATTTCTACTGTTCCCAAGGGAACGACATTAACGCGGGCGGAGCCGCGGGCAACAGCTAGTAATATTATAAGTATGAAAGGTTTGTGTTTGTCTGTAAGGGATACATAGTATCACGTCTTTTTCTCTTGTGGGTTAGACAGAGCCTAGGTCTATAAGACATGAAGGCCACGTTTAGCATGTTGGTGGTCATTAGGTGGAAAACGGAATCAAAAAGTTGCTAGCCGCATCGCTTATTGACATGATTCCTCCGATTTTAGCCCTTCCCTCGATCGGCTTTTACGATCGGCGCGGGAAGAGAAGCAGCTGGTACATTCTACGTTTTTAGGGTTCCGTACCCAAAGGCTAAAAACGGGACCCTATTAATATCGCTCCGCTGTCTGTCTGTCTATCTGTCTGTCCATCTGTCCGTCTGTCACCAGGCTGTATCTCCTGAACCGTGATAGTTAGACAGTTGAAATTTTTACAGATGATGTATTTCTGTTGCCGCTATAACAACAAATACTAAAAAGTAGAATAAAATAGATATTTAAGGGGGCTCCCATACAACAAACGTATTTTTTTTTATAGATAACGGTACGGAACCCTTCGTGCGCGAGTACGACTCGCACTTGGCCGGTTTTTTCTTTTCTCCTTCGCGAAAGTTACTCTGTCTGTATGTCTTCTTTTCACGCTTCACCCATCGCACCAATTAGGTAGTTTTAAGCCCGGGGTAAGACAAAGGATACCTTTCATTCCAGGATATTCTATTGTTCCCGAAAGATCGATACTAACGCGGGCGGAGCCGCGGGCAAAAGCTAGGTAGTTCTAGTAAATTTTTGGCATATGATGGCTTTTAATGATATGAAAATGTTAATAATAAGGCGAGAATTAGAGATAAGGCATTATCAGGGGCTTATATTTGTTTTGTTTCTGTACGATAACCAAATGGCTAGCGGTCAGAGAAAATCAAGAGCTGCGTGCAAACTAAAGGATAAATTTTACGAACCAGGCGCGGCGGAGCGCATAGTAACTGCAACAAAGGAAATTGTACTTTATGCGTAGCATATAATTTCATATTTGCATGGCGAGGTTGAGCAGATGTTAGGGATATACTTCCAAAACGCCTTTTTTCGGTGTGATTAAAACGCGGTGGAGGTACAAAAATAAAAATACAGGTTCCCATTTTTTCCGACAATTTACCTATACAGGGTAAGTGGTATCTAACGCATAACCTCCTAAAGGTGACTAAGATACATCAAGATTAACTATGTTTTTTCTATGTCTTTTTGTAATTCGATGTTTGCTTTTTTTCATACAAAAAAATAAATAAAATGCAAATCTGCAATTCTACTCGTCTTAACTCTATGGCAGTCGGCGCTACGAGGTAATAATAGTAGGTACCTACGCTCACGCGGCACGCGGCCAACGGCTGCTGGCTTCTTCTTTTTTTTCGAGTCAAAATGGTTATATTTTAAGCTTTTTCTTATACAGTTTTTGACCAGTAGGTGGCCACAGCGACTCCTGTCGACTGTGCAGGTGGAAGGTCAGCTGCTGGCTGCCATAGACTTAACGTTTGATAGAAATCCACATAAAAGCTATTATTTGTAAATACTTACTATGTATTGCATTTAGGTAAAATTCATAGAACAAACGTTGTTAGTCATGGTGTCGTCTTAAGCAGGTTTTGCGTTAGTTAACTTTAACCCTGTATCATCATCATCATCAGGTCTTTTTAATCTCCACTGCAGGAGCATGACCCTCTCTGTACTATCGGAGACATACTTGGCCAGAGCAGACAGAGGAACCCGTATACTCTTATTAAATTAAGATACATTAGATTCTTCTTTCTCTCAAAGTGCCCCTTCTTCACGTAGATTGGCGACCATCATGGCTATTCTTACTCTCGAAGCTGTTGCACGAAAGAGAGATCGAGTACTCATATGAACCATTGTCTTAAATTCTTCAACCACAAGGTTTTTCTTCTTCCGGGTCCATCGTTCGTTCGATCTTCGTTTCCCTTGAATTTTTCCTTGCATTACGAGTTGAAGAATGTGGTATGGTATTTTTCCTGGCTAGCTCCGTGGCGCAGCGGTCAACACGCCAGCCTGCGACAGAGTGCCCGGGTTCGATCCCCGGTCAGGTCAAGATGGAAAATGATCTTTTTCAGATTGACCTGGGTCTTGGATGTGTATCTATATACCTATGTATTTGTTATAAAATATAGTATCGTTGAGTTGGTATCCCATAACACAAGTCTCGAACTTACTTTGTCTAATTCAATCTTTGTGATTTGTCCGTATATATTTATTATTATTTTATTTTATTATTTCCTCTCTTATAACGTGTCCAAAATACTGCAGCTTCCTTTCCTTGACCGTGCTCAGGACTTCCATCTTTTTTCTCATTCTACGTAAGACGACAGCCTTCGTGGTCCAGTGGTTAAGGCGTTTGCCTGTTGACCCGGGGGTCGTGGGTTCGATTCCCACCGGAAGCATACTTTGTTTAGTTGCTTCCAGTTTGGTTAGGACATTGCAGGCTTGAGTCACCTGATTGTCTGAAAATAAAGATGATTCCGTGCTTCGGAAGGCACGTTAAGCCGGTGGTCCCGGCTGCCATCTGGTAGTCGTTAAAGGAACCACATCAGAGGCCGAGAGGCGGTTCCGAAGAACTCTGACACCAGGGTGTGCATGGTCGATTGACCGTGACACCTACTCGAAATGATGATGATTCTACGTAAGACCTCGGCATTTGTTACTCTCTGGACCCATGATGTATACATTAGATTATAGGTACCTATTTCGTACATGCCTGATTCTATGGATCACTTATTTATTTTATTATTCATTACGCACGATCACATTGAAAGTAGTGAGACAGACAACCAACCAATCGATCCTTATTGGGGACAATACGTACGTAAAGTACTTAGGTGTTGGAATGTATGATTTAGGTCACCATACTCACCCACTTACGAGGAGCACGATGGCCAGTAAAGGCGCTTACACATGTTAAGTAACCCTGGGCGCAGTCCCCACTGTGATGGGTGTGTCAAGCAAGTGGCATAAAAATATCTCGAGCTACTCCGTGCTTCGGAAGGCTCGTTAGGTTGGTCCCGGCTGTCATTATTGATGGCAATCGTTAAGCTATGTCAGATGCCTTTAGGCAGCTTGGAAAATCTGACACCAGTGTTGGCCGCTTACACACACGATAAACAACAACCATTATATTTGTTCGGAAAATATTGTTTACTAATTAATATTTTATTATAGTGATAATTTAGTTGTGTCTTACGACAAGACAAAGGTTTAAAAAAAGGTGGGAAATTTTGTGCCTTCGGTTCTCAACATACGAAAGGTAATATCATATATCATTACATACATAAAAAAATAAAATAAAATAAAAATAGCCTTTATTCTATCACAAATGCAAAATTGAATTTCAGTAAAATGTAAATTATTAGGATTAAATTTGTACAATTATCAATAAATTATTTTTTAAATCTTATTTTATATATTATTAAATTCAATTCCGTTTATTTATTGCATGCATCATTACGAGTATTTGTTATATATAAATTTGCGACAGTCGCCTCTCTGGCGTAGGCCTCCCCCAGCTTCCTCCAATTCTCTCTGTCCCTGGTTTGTCTCCTCCATCATTTCATACATAGGTATGTAAAATATGAAGAAAACCTAGATTCTGGGATTGTTAAAAACAAGTTTAAATATAATAGGTATTGACAAATATATTAGTGAGATTGCATTGAGATTGTATATTTAACACATACGTGATACCTATCCCGGCCGACTCCCGACCCGACCCTCGTGTACCAGGCTGGCGTGTTAACCACTGCGCCACGCAGTTCGCCGAGTGTTATGTGGTTATCTCTGTCATTAAAACGCAAGCCCTCATGAAGCACAGCTTTCTGCTAGTTGTGAAATAACTTTTTAATTGGCTAGTTTCCTGGGTCGTAATAATAACATAACAATTAGTCCGTCAGTTAGATAATCAAAAATATTGGACACGTATTTTTTCTTTTGTCAAATAAATAATAAAGATAAAGCGCGTCAAAGTTCAGGAGTGGGGTTCGTGACGTCAAAGTTTGTTAAAAATTGTAGCAAACTATGACGTCACATGGAACTTCAAAGGGCTATATCTTTATTATTTTTTGTTTAATCGACATAAGAAAAAATACGTGCCCAATATTTTTTAAATATCTAACTGACGGACAAATTATATTTTTTTAGGAAACTAGCCTATTGTGTTTGTGTCGACTAGAAGCTCCCGTCACCCGTCACGTCATCACGTGTCACCGTACAGTTATCTTCCTAAGGTCGGCCGATCAATACCCTTTGAAGGACAATAAAAATAACTTCCATTTAATGTCAGCCTGTCTGCTAAATGACGATCTGCCGACCTATTTGCTAACTCAGTGACCAACGTTTTGATAGTCACTTCAAAATACATTGCGGGTTTCAGCCTGCAATATCCTAACCAAACTGGAAACAACTAAACAAAGTATGCTTCCCGTGGGAATCGGATCCACGACCCCCGGGTCTACAGGCAAACGCCTTAACCACTGGACCACGGAGGCAGTTTTTCAGTTTAAATGTTAATTACTAGATGCAGTTTAAATGAGCTAGTGACCCGTCAAGGTAGACCGGTCAACTCTACTGGACTGGCCATACCGGTATTGAATATAAACAGCCGCTTTCCGTTTTTACAGAAGGATAATCCTTACTTATAAAACGCGATAGTTTGTTAGTATGCATGGATGTTACTTGCTCAATTACGTCAAAACGGCTGAACGGATTTGGATGTGACTTTTATTACCTGGATTAACACATAGGCTACCATTCATTCCGGAAAAAAGTACAGTTCCCGTGGGATCGAGAAGAGCGGAGTCCCGGGCGACAGCTAGGCTTTGATATTAAATAATTATATAATTAAATAATAAATTAATCACGATAATTAATAACCGAACCATATTTATTTGTCCAATTCTTTTACTTTTCTTTTATGTAAGTGTTGTGTGATTGACGTAAACTTAATTCTTAGTATAATTTCATACCTTAGTGGTTTCGCTATGCTAAGTTAATACCTATATAATGTTTTGTAAGATCTTTTATATGATAACTAGCTGTTGCCTGCGACTTCGTCCGCGGCAATTTCTGTTATTATAATAATTTAGGTTTTTTTTTAGTATAGATGAATAATTTTCCCTCGTTTTCAAAACATTCTTGATTGATGCTTCGCTGCTATTGGTCGCAGCGTGATGTTTTATAGCCTAAAGCCTTCCTCAATAAATGGACAATCCAACACAAAAAGATTTTTCCAATTTGAACCATTAGTTCCTGAGATTAGCGCGTTCAAACAAACAAACTCGTCAGCTTTATAATATTAGTATAGAAGTATAGATATAGATAAAAAATCATCATCATCATATTCATCATGATGATCATGATGATACAAACTGGCCGGGCGGCGGAACTATTTTGTATGGAAATGACGAAATCTTTTTGACTTCTCAGCGTTGGTCACATAGAAAAAGTTGTTCATATTGATGGTCTGAGTCACCCCTTTAAGGGTCCAATACGATAAAAATTTCACCATATATAAAAAAAAACCGGCCAAGTGCAAGCCGGACTCGCGCACTAAACGTTCTGTACATTATATGTATAAGTTTGAAATAATTAAAAATATTTTTATTTTATGATCATCTATCTATAATTGGCCGAGCGAGCGAAGCGAGCGAAGCGTCTCAGTTTCGACTAGCCGAAAATTCTTTTGTCCGTCTGTCTGTCTGTTCTCGCCTACAGGTCGCATTTCTCAACCGATTCTCATGAAATTTTGTGAGCAGGTTCGGTAATTATATAGAATTTTTTTGTCGAGCCAGTTTTTCGAAATTTTTAATAATGGCGTGTATGTGGGGTTCGAAATTTAAAAAACCTCATAGCACAGCTATTTGAAAATAAATTCAAAACTATCATTGGACTTTTTTGTTATTCTTATTAAGACGCAACTTTTTTGTCTGAACAACTTTTTTATACAATAAACTTGAACGTTTTTATAGTCGGCAATTTGGTCAAAACTTGTCTGAAATCGATTTGCTGTATATTTTTTTGTATTAGTGCATTCAGTATGATGTCGTAAATATAAATCTATGGTATGACAAGTATGAAAATAGTACGTAGTGGTTAACTGTGACGTCGGCGATACATAGAACATTTTTTTTATATTTAAACATACCATATGCGGCATCAAATAAAAGGGCTTTATGAGTAGATTACACAGAAATAAACTTCACTTCCATATTGCTCGAACCCACAGACTATATGTAGTACAAAAGTTAAATATAAATTGAAATCAAAGAAGTTGAAGTACGTGAAGTGGGAGAGAGAGTGAAATTGAACAACTTTCCCTAAGGAACATATTATGAAAAATATTTTTTTGCTTTTTTATTACAGCATACTGCGAATTATTTTTATGATTGAAAACACTGAATAAATTTGATTTTTTTTTTTTTATTGGGAATAAGTAACTGAAGGAAATCATCCTTTAGTCAATTAGCATAACAGTAACAGATATATTTTAGAGCACTGGAGGGCAAATGTGGATGTTGGTTGTAAGGGCTCGCGAGGTCTACTGTTCTCGCAGAACCACTAGTTTTAGAACTGTGTTCTTGTCGGTGGAGTACTCTCCATGTCTCTCGGTTCTCAGCCATTCGCTTCATCTCTCAATATGACACAACTCCAGCCTTTTCCTTTATTTCATTCATAATATGCTCTTCTTGGTCTTCCTTTTCCTCTCCTTGCCTCAATTAAAAAAAACAAGACTAGCTCCGTGGCGCAGCGATCAACACGCCTGCTTGCGACACGGTGTGACCGGGTTCGATCCCCGGCCAGGTCATGATGGAAAATGATCTTTTTCAGATTGGCTTGGGTCTTGGATGTTTATCTATATATGTATTTTTTGTAAAATATAGTATCGTTGAGTTAGTATCCCATAACACAAGTCTCGAACTTACTTTGGGGCTAGCTCAGTCTGTGTGATTTGTCCGTATATATATATTTATTTTATATTTTTTTCTATAAATTGATCGTGTCGTATTAGGTGACCAAACATCCATAATTAATTTTATGGCCCACGCGGATAAAGTCGCGGTCAAAAGCAAGTCGTATAATAATTTGACTGTCCATTCTATTTCCTAACACCTTTCTCTTTTACACCGCGATTTGAGATAGGCATTCGATGCAACGGTGATTTTATTGCATTTGTAGTGTGGTGCGAAGCAGTAATGATACTACATACATTCTATCACGTCTTTTTCCCTTGCGGGGGAGGCAGAGCTTAAGTCTATGGACCATAACCCATGCTTAGCATGTTGGTGGAAGAACGGAATCAATTTTTTTTTATTTCGAGTAGGTGACACGGTCAATCGACCATGCACACCCTGGTGTCAGAGTTCTTCGGGGCCGCCTCTCGGCCTCTGACGTGGTTCCTTTAACGACATCCAGATGGCAGCCGAGACTACGGAATCATCTTTATTATCAGACAATCAGGTGATTTAAGCCTGCAATGTCCTAAGTTAGGACATTGCAGGCTTAAATCACCACCAAACTTTAATCACCAAAGTTGTTTCCAGTTTGGTTAGGACTCTTAACCAAACTGGAAACAACTAAACAAAGTAGGCTTAACCACTGGACCACGGAGGCAGTGACCAAATTGTGAATTCCTCCATTCCTGAATTGATTTCCTCCTCCTTTTCTGAAGTCGGTTAAAAACAATCTTTGTTACTAGGGACTTTACAATTACTTTCAATTATTGTAATTGGTTTAATTCCGAACCTTTGGAGTTAAATATGTACATATTAATCGCTGAATCATTATGCTGCAAGGGTCAAGAGAACAGACAAACAAAGAAGCAGCTATCGAAGGAAATTGATTCTTAAGTAAAACTGTTTAGGTTTGTTTTCGTTTGGACGCATGTTTCAAGTTATCTTTCCATGCGAGAGGATTGATTGTTGGTATCGTGAATATATCGCTCTACATACACAAGACAATCAATTTTTTTTAACAATATCAAGAGGTTTCATTTCATTACACATTTTATTATCTATTATCTATTACATATAATAAAACAGTAAAAATATTTTGTCTGTATATTTTGAATTTTTGACTGAAATGGATAGAGGGACACTTAAAAAAAATAATAGAAAGCAAAAATAATTTTTCGAATTTTTTGTCTGTCTGTATGTATGATCACGATTATCTCCGAAAATACTGAACCGATTTACTTCAAACTTTCACCAATTGCTTTGTTTTAACTCAGCAAAACATTCAAGTTTGTTTCATCAAAATCGGTTTACTTAAAAAAAAGTTTTCGTCATTTGAATAAACTCAAGGCATGAGTTCGCCCGCAAATATATGTATAGCATGGTATTTGGTATGGAGGTAGTTTGAGGCCCGGGGAAGGACATAGGGTACGTTTGATTCCGGGAAATTCTACTGTTCCCGAGGGATCGACACTAACGCGGGCGGAGCCGCGGGCAACAGCTAGTAAATAGTAGTTGTGACCGCAACTTTGTTCGCGTACATATAATCAAAGGTGCCCCTTTTGCATATAACCAAAGGTGGGTTACGTCCCTCTTACGTCTTATCATAACCGGAGAAAAAAAATTAAGTATCCTATACCATATCCTAAGTCTAAATGTTTATCTACACAGTTTCATAAAATTCAGTTAATTCGTTGAAGAATTATGGAGAAACATACATACAGAAAAAATCTTCAATTTCAGTGTC
Source organism: Elegia similella (assembly GCA_947532085.1). NCBI lineage: Eukaryota > Metazoa > Arthropoda > Insecta > Lepidoptera > Pyralidae > Elegia > Elegia similella. Next base: position 8,423,184 of record OX383953.1, read on the forward strand.
ATGTAATAGCCGTGTGGTTTCCGGCAGAGTAGAATAGGACCACTCCAAGTCTTCCCGTGGATGTCGTAGAAGGTGACTTGGAAATACAAGCTAAACAAAGCTTATAAACATCTAAGAGACCTCTCCAACCCGTCTGGCCAGCGTGGAGAGTGTAGGCCAAGTCCTCTGGCTGCTCTGGCCAAGTATGGCTGCAGTGGTACAAAGAGGGTCGTGCTTTTGCAGTGGGGACTAAAAAGACCTGATCATGATGAAGATCATACAATCATTTCGGCGAGCTCCGTCACGCCAGCCTGCGACACGAGGGCCCCGGGTTCGATCCCCGGTCAAGTCAAGATGAAAAACGACCTTTTTCAGATTGGCCTGGGTCTTGGATGTTTATCTATATATGTTTTTGTTATAAAATATAGTATCGTTGAGTTAGTATCCCATAACACAAGTCTCGAACTTACTTTCGGCTAGCTCAGTCTGTGTGATTTGTCCGTTGACCAATGCTGGGAACTCAACATTTTTTTTGACGTTCCCATACAAATTGACCGGGCGGCCGAAAATGTTTGTATGGAACTGCCCATTTTAGGTTTAAAGATCTTTTATTGACTCATAAAGAATTACATCAATTCACTTACAATGAGTCTATAACTAAATATAAAATATGTAGAAACTTAAACGCATTAAAATAGTCATAATATTTTGTTGTAAATATATTCTTTCAGCCTCACTTTAAACATAGTCAAAGTTTTAAAGTCTTTTAAATCTTTAGGTAAGTCATTAAACATTTTTGCAGCCTCATATAATATATGTCTCTTACCATAGTTTGTTCTGGGTATTATTATTTTTTTTGAGGTTCCAGCTCTGTTCTCATAGGAAAAGTTGTTCATATCGACGGGCTGAATCACCCCTTTAAGGGTTCAGAACGATCAAAATTTCACGCTGTATATTTATATTTATTTATATTTATCAGGTGATTGAAACCTGCAATGTCCTAACCAAACTGGAAACAACTAAACAAAGTATGCTCCCCGTTGAAATGATACACTTGGGTTGAAGTGAAGGGCCGTAGTTGTAACGAGTGTGGTGTCGGTCGGCGACCGCTAACTAGAGGTTAATGTTGCGGTTTAAATGCTAGGTAGATAGTTTAGGCACAGAATGCGCCTGTTATAAATAAATAAATGTATACGGACAAATCACACAGATTGAGCTAGCCCCAAAGTAAGATCGAGACTTGTGTTATGGGCAGTGACGTGCACAGACATTTATCATAGGGTAGACATAATTATAAAACTTACCTTATAAATATACAACCTATATACCTTACCTTACTATACGGCTAGTTATCTACAACTCGTTTAATATTATGATAGTCTTTCGACCTTCGACCGCAAAAGTATTGAAAACAAGCGAAAAATTAGAGATTTGATTACAACCTGCGAGCCACGTACACATATCATACGGTTTAAGATTAAACTTTAGAATAATTAACCATAACTAACCGGTTACTTGATTTGTTCAAAAGCGTGTTCACAAAACACTTTATATTTCGGTTTCGGCATGCAAACACTAAGCTACACAACTTTTACATGAAAATATTTTTGTCACAAATGAAATTTAACTGTTATAGCATTTAATTTTGAAATAAAACTTTCCTCTTGGATTGTTTGTAAACACATAAATCAATGACATTGTTTATTACATTGACATAAGTATGAATCCTTAATGACATTGACAAGTGACGATGACATTTACATCGCGCGCGGCAGCCAATAGAAATCTCGTAGACAGTGTCTTATATTCACACACACAGCGCAAATTTGCTTTGCATGTGTGTGCCTATGAAAGATGTTTACTTGTACTACTACAAAAACGATTTCCTGTCGGTGTATAATAATTTTCTATGTGTGCGTGAAAAGTTAGACCTTTGAAATTTTGTCTAACGCTAACGCGGCTCACGCGTATAGATGCTGCCGCGGCCGCTGCGACGTATTTGAACAAAATCGACTATAAAGTATTTGCTAGCAGAATTTTGCAGGCGCACCGAATATAATTTTTTGTTAGAAAAAAAATTGAATTTATTTAGCGACTGCAGGGTAGACAGTATCTAACAGTCTATATGGACTGCACGTCACTGGTTATGGGATACTAACTCAACGATACTATATTTTATAACAAATACATATATAGATAAACATCCAAGACCCAGGCCAATCTGTAAAAGATCATTTTTCATCTTGATCTGACCGGGGATCGAACCCGGGCACCCTCGTGTCGCCGGCTAGTGTGTTAACCACTGCGCCACGGAGCTGTCTATATATGATTGTTGCCCTCGTCAAAATACTGATTCTTTCTATTATTGTTTCAGGATCATATCAGCCCAGCAATGAACTGATGTTGAGATTCTACAGCTACTTCAAGCAGGCCACAGAAGGACCTTGTGACAAACCCAAACCTGGTTTTTGGGATGTCGTCAACAGGTGAGACGACGTTTCCTTACTGTAACAGCCTCCTTGGTCCAGTGGTTAAGGCGTTTGCCTGTTGTGTGTGTGTGGGTTCGATTCCCAGCGGAAGCATACTTTGTTTAGTTGTTTCCAGTTTGGTTAGGACATTGCAGGCTTGAATCACCTGATTGTCTGGTAATAAAGATGATTCCGTGCTTCGGAAGGCACGTTAAGCCGGTGGTCCCGGCTGCCATCTGGTAGTCGTTAAGGGAACCACGTCAGAGGCCGAGAGGCGGTTCCGAAGAACTCTGACACCAGGGTGTGCATGGTCGATTGACCGTGACACCTACTCGAAATGATGATGACTGTAGTGTTTGTATCTATGAAATAGATACATACGCTGTCTCACGCACACTGGTGGGGAGCACAAATGTCAGTATGACAGTAGGTAGTCAGTCTTTCCGGTATCGGCACTGAGTGAAGACGTGTCCCGCGCTAGGTGTGATGGTGAGCCAGTGTTATAACGTATAGTGAATAGTTACGTACAATACACTTACTGTCGGCTATTCTTGTTATACCGTACATTCTCAGCCCATCATCATCATCATCATCAGGTCTTTTTAGTCTCCACTGCAGGAGCATGACCCTCTGTACTACCGAAGCCATGCTTGGCCAGAGCAGACAGAGGATTTGGCCTACACTGTTCTCGCTGGCCAGACGGGTTGGAGAGGTCTCATTGATGTTTATGAGCTCTGTTTAGCTTGAATTTCCTAAGTCACCTCTTACGACCTCCATGGAAAGACTAGGAGTGGTCCTATTCTACTCTGCCGGAAATCACACGGCTACCAGCCCATCATCATCACCATCAAAATTTAAGAGCAAAGTTCTTGTCGGTAGAGTTCCCTTCATCTCGGTCTATTCTCTGCAGTCTTTTCACATCCTGGTACGAAACCTTTTCCACTTTTTCCTTTATCTGTTTAAAATAACTGTGCCAGGGCTTTTCCCTCCCTCTCCTTCCCCCTATTTTGCCTTCTACAATAGTTTTCATAAACTGATCGTGTCGCATCAAATGCCCTATCATATAACCTCTTCGATTTTCTATGGCAGTTGCAATAGATCTTTTTATCCTTCTCTATTTAAAACCTCTTCTTTAGTTATGTTATTAGTTAGTTATTCTCAGCCCGACCTTACGAAAACTTCGACAACCTTAGATGAGTAAATTTCCTCTCACTTATTCGCCTAGAAGAAGAGATCCAATATGTAAATGTAACTTTGAGTGCCAGGGATGTCTTCATCAACTGCCTGTCTGGTGGTTGCAGGTATGGCAGCGGGTACGGCGCCTGACCTCCCGAGCTGCTGCTTGCTTTTCCCCTATTCATCCGAGTTAGTAGTGTCCTAACACCTTCCTCCCCTTTCCAAATCCAACTTATTCCTATCCTTTCCCTGCTTAAAAAACTTCCGATAGGCAGCAGCGTTGGAAGTTCAAGAAACCAAAGAAACTGCGCTCGCCAACCCGCTGTCGGGCGTGCCAAGCGTGGTGAGTATGGCATCATCCTCCCATGGAACGAAGTATCTTTGGGAGAGGCAAAAAAAGCCGTAAAACGTAAGACTTTTTATGGCTATTATGATGATGATGATAATTACACTCACACTCTCACAGAAAATCCACATTTGAGTAGAAGCTTTATCGATTCTATGCTTCGTTTGGTGAGTGAGAGAGCACATCCTTCCCCCATTTCCTCCTTCCTTGAAAGGCTGGCAACGCTCCTATTATACCCTGGTGTTGCAGTTGTCGATTGGCCGCGCTGATCGCTTACCATCAGGTGACTCGCTTGCTCGTTTGCCGTCCTATATCATAAAAAAATGCGTTAAATATTTTTCAACCGGACCTGGCTTCTCCTATTTATTGATCAACTTACTTCCTCATTTTCAGAGCAAAATGGGAGTCGTGGAACAAACTGGGCAACATGACGAGAGACGAAGCCATGCAGGCATACGTCGACGAGTTACACAAGGTAATTATTTCAATGTCTACTTACTTCCAAGTTGGTAATACCTGTGGTCCCATCCCAACGCCTGTTGCGTGTGATTTGGTTCATATTCATTACATAGATGGCGCCATAGGTTGTTTCACAACTATGTATCCACCGTATTATGAGAAAATAAAATTTATTCACGAAAAATACCTTATGAATGAATAATTGAATGAAATTATTTATTTCAGACTGACTGTACATTTATGACAATACAAGTCCATAGTGTGTTAGTAAGACACCTTATCCTATGTTAGTAAAACTTAAAGTGAGGGTTACTTTTTTGGACATGTGTGGATGACCAATACTTGACAATTAGACTATCCACTCTTTCTGACACCACCTTCAGGAGTGTGTTGGAACTGCTCCTTACCCGTGCCCATAATGATGCAACTCTTTTTCGAAGCACTGCCTGAAAGCTGTCAGTGCTGTAATCAGCAAACATGCCAGAGGCACTGCAGCGCCAGTGCAGTCCCAACAAACTCCTGAAGCTGTTGTTGTACTGGACACGCAGAGCATTGTAGGCATTTTTGGTGTAATTGCTCCACAGGTTGCACGTGTATAATGTTTGGCAATAGCTTTTTAAAATTGTCTTATTTAAAATTGAAAATATTTTTGGCTTATATTAAAACAATATTTTTATGTTTTACTAACTTTACCCATGTTTAGGCTAACGCCATTTAGTGACGGGTGGAAAAGTCTGTAACTATTGTTCTGCAGCGCCCTCTCCGCCGCCCATAGTGGCAGTTAGTGGAACTGCCACGGCCTTGCGGCATGCTTGTCAGGGACTTTGTACGTGCTTATAACAGGCCATAAGTTGAGCCAATATTATGGTATGAGTCTGGTCTATACATTAGTATTATATTGTCTTTGGTAATACAAAGTAGAGAGTGGAGCTTGACAATTTAGCTCTCTATCTCACTCTATCCCTCTCAGACAGCATATTTTCTCAAGCCAACAAAAACGAAACAAATATTTAAAATAGTGGTATAAATAGCCCTCCTCGTTAGCTAAGAAGACACATTCATATCATGTCTTCATCCCTTACGGGGTAGGCGTCTGTCCTAAATTCATCATCATCATCATCATATCCTTTCAATCACTTGATTGACTGGAAGAGATCCCTTCAAGGGATAAGTCCGCCGTTACACAAAGCTAATTTTTCATTGAAAACTGTGTTTTTTTTTTGTATTTTTAGCGTAAAGAATCTTGTACAATAAAGAAATAAACAACAACAACATCATTCCAGCCGTAAGAGAATCCACTGCTGGACAAAAGCCTCTCCCAAAGATACTTCGTTCCTTAGAAGGATATTGATATACTCATCACGCTTGGCAGGCGGGTTGGCGAGCGCAGTTTCCTTGACTTCTTGTGCTTCAGACGCTGCTGCCCGTGGGAAACACTTTTTAAGCTGGGGAAGTAGGATTTGTTGGAGTTGGTAAAGAAGGTATTGGGATTCTACTCACTCGGATGAATGGGGGACAAGCTAGTAGCAGCTCGGGAGGCCGGGCGCGTACCCGATGCCATACCTGCAACCACCGGAGAGGCAGTTGAGGGTGTCAGCCCTGACAATACTGATAATATGAATGTATGTTCAGGAAATGTGCAACCACCGGAGAGGCAGTTGAGGGTGACAGCCCTGACAATACTGATAATATGAATGTATGTTCAGGAAATGTGCAACCACCGGAGAGGCAGTTGAGGGTGACAGCCCTGACAATACTGATAATATGAATGTATGTTCAGGAAATGTGCAACCACCGGAGAGGCAGTTGAGGGTGACAGCCCTGACAATACTAATAATATGAATGTATGTTCAGGAAATATGCAACCACCGGAGAGGCAGTTGAGGGTGACAGCCCTGACAATACTGATAATATGAATGTATGTTCAGGAAATGTGCAACCACCGGAGAGGCAGTTGAGGGTGACAGCCCTGACAATACTGATAATATGAATGTATGTTCAGGAAATGTGCAACCACCGGAGAGGCAGTTGAGGGTGTCAGCCCTGACAATACTGTTAATATGAATGTATGTTCAGGAAATGTGCAACCACCGGAGAGGCAGTTGAGGGTGACAGCCCTGACAATACTGATAATATGAATGTATGTTCAGGAAATGTGCAACCACCGGAGAGGCAGTTGAGGGTGACAGCCCTGACAATACTGATAATATGAATGTATGTTCAGGAAATGTGCAACCACCGGAGAGGCAGTTGAGGGTGACAGCCCTGACAATACTGATAATATGAATGTATGTTCAGGAAATGTGCAACCACCGGAGAGGCAGTTGAGGGTGACAGCCCTGACAATACTGATAATATGAATGTATGTTCAGGAAATGTGCAACCACCGGAGAGGCAGTTGAGGGTGACAGCCCTGACAATACTGATAATATGAATGTATGTTCAGGAAATATGCAACCACCGGAGAGGCAGTTGAGGGTGACAGCCCTGACAATACTGATAATATGAATGTATGTTCAGGAAATGTGCAACCACCGGAGAGGCAGTTGAGGGTGACAGCCCTGACAATACTGATAATATGAATGTATGTTCAGGAAATGTGCAACCACCGGAGAGGCAGTTGAGGGTGACAGCCCTGACAATACTGATAATATGAATGTATGTTCAGGAAATGTGCAACCACCGGAGAGGCAGTTGAGGGTGACAGCCCTGACAATACTGATAATATGAATGTATGTTCAGGAAATGTGCAACCACCGGAGAGGCAGTTGAGGGTGACAGCCCTGACAATACTGATAATATGAATGTATGTTCAGGAAATGTGCAACCACCGGAGAGGCAGTTGAGGGTGACAGCCCTGACAATACTGATAATATGAATGTATGTTCAGGAAATGTGCAACCACCGGAGAGGCAGTTGAGGGTGTCAGCCCTGACAATACTGATAATATGAATGTATGTTCAGGAAATGTGCAACCACCGGAGAGGCAGTTGAGGGTGACAGCCCTGACAATACTGATAATATGAATGTATGTTCAGGAAATGTGCAACCACCGGAGAGGCAGTTGAGGGTGACAGCCCTGACAATACTGATAATATGAATGTATGTTCAGGAAATGTGCAACCACCGGAGAGGCAGTTGAGGGTGACAGCCCTGACAATACTGATAATATGAATGTATGTTCAGGAAATGTGCAACCACCGGAGAGGCAGTTGAGGGTGACAGCCCTGACAATACTGATAATATGAATGTATGTTCAGGAAATGTGCAACCACCGGAGAGGCAGTTGAGGGTGACAGCCCTGACAATACTGATAATATGAATGTATGTTCAGGAAATGTGCAACCACCGGAGAGGCAGTTGAGGGTGACAGCCCTGACAATACTGATAATATGAATGTATGTTCAGGAAATGTGCAACCACCGGAGAGGCAGTTGAGGGTGACAGCCCTGACAATACTGATAATATGAATGTATGTTCAGGAAATGTGCAACCACCGGAGAGGCAGTTGAGGGTGACAGCCCTGACAATACTGATAATATGAATGTATGTTCAGGAAATATGCAACCACCGGAGAGGCAGTTGAGGGTGACAGCCCTGACAATACTGATAATATGAATGTATGTTCAGGAAATGTGCAACCACCGGAGAGGCAGTTGAGGGTGACAGCCCTGACAATACTGATAATATGAATGTATGTTCAGGAAATGTGCAACCACCGGAGAGGCAGTTGAGGGTGACAGCCCTGACAATACTGATAATATGAATGTATGTTCAGGAAATGTGCAACCACCGGAGAGGCAGTTGAGGGTGACAGCCCTGACAATACTGATAATATGAATGTATGTTCAGGAAATGTGCAACCACCGGAGAGGCAGTTGAGGGTGACAGCCCTGACAATACTGATAATATGAATGTATGTTCAGGAAATGTGCAACCACCGGAGAGGCAGTTGAGGGTGACAGCCCTGACAATACTAATAATATGAATGTATGTTCAGGAAATGTGCAACCACCGGAGAGGCAGTTGAGGGTGACAGCCCTGACAATACTGATAATATGAATGTATGTTCAGGAAATGTGCAACCACCGGAGAGGCAGTTGAGGGTGACAGCCCTGACAATACTGATAATATGAATGTATGTTCAGGAAATGTGCAACCACCGGAGAGGCAGTTGAGGGTGACAGCCCTGTCAATACTGATAATATGAATGTATGTTCAGGAAATGTGCAACCACCGGAGAGGCAGTTGAGGGTGACAGCCCTGACAATACTGATAATATGAATGTATGTTCAGGAAATGCGTTGCATACATAGTTGTTGTGATGTAAATGTACACAGGTAATTGAACTAGAAATTGTGTACATTATATAATAAGAAGTGTTGGGTTTCACAGACGCAATATATTTGCTTATTTGACTGTCAATATTACTGCAACGTAAGTGCATTGCTAAAAGCGTTTTAACCAGGAAAGTAGGTTAGCGTTTGTGAGAAGTGTCCATTCGTCACAGAATAAGTACTAGTTGTACCATTTTAGTAAGTAAAACCTAGATTTAGGGTCTAGGAGGATAGATGAGTTAAAGGAAAGACTAGATATTGGCAAATGAGATAGGTATAATGAACAACTATTACATTACACTAGTTACAAAGATTCACAAGAACATTAGGTACAGATTAGGTAGTCAGGGTCGTGAGTTATAGGCACTAGATCCGTTGAGTAGCCCTTCTAGGTAGAAGAACTACTTAGCTTGAGATGCAGCCAAAGAGAAGGGGGCGAGCGCCGGCCGCCGCGCCTTATATATGGGCATGGACCCCCCCCCCCCGCTGCGCCGAAGAGGGGCGGAGAAGTGCTGGATCCCGCGCGATGTCACATAGTATTTATTTATCTACAGAAGTCGCACTCTGCAGAGGTATTCAAAGAAGAAAGAAGCAATCACCATGATCCTATTTTCTTTAACACCCCATTTCATATTGTAATTTGACAATGATCACGAATAAATATATAAGTAATATGGCGCGAAATCGAAAGAACTTTTTAAAATAATAAACGCGTTCCAAATTTAAAATAATTAAAAAGTTGAAAATAAGCAAAGTTTTCATGTAACAGTATTTATGGCTAGACTAGTTATATATGGAGGAGGAAATTATATATTCAGTATGTCCAGGGTCCAGTGGAAGACCATACCACGAAAAATTTAAGAAAAGAGTTCCGCCGCCCGGCCAGTTTGTATGGGAATGTCGATTTTATTTTTAATTCCCGATAGGAATAGTTGTTCATTTTGATGGTCTGAGTCACCCCTTTAAGGGTCCAAAACGATAAAAATTGCACCATGTATATTCAGTATGTCCAGGGTCAAGTGGAAGACCAGACCACGTCTTGGCATCTTTCATTTTAGTTTTGTTACTTTAAAAAAATATGTTTTTTTTTTCAGATCGTAGAGACGATGTCATACAACTCCGACGTGGCATCATTCCTGTCCGTCGATGATGATGATCAAAACTTCCCCAACAGCGACCTGGCGCTAGTAGCTGGTGACGTTTTAGCCAGGGTGCGGTCGGAACACAACACTCCATTAGGTAAGATCCAAGATGGCGGTCACCCGTTATTATGAATATTCAATATTGGTGTCATCTTTGCAGTATTTTGCATTTTGCTTTACTAGTCTTTTGTATGAGTTGTATGGGACAGTTCGATATTTATAACTGAATAACTGGTTCCAAGATGATAGCAATTAAGTTTCATGAAAATTCGATATGAGTATGTAAAAATTTTATTCATTTTCAAAACTTTAAATGGCTACCGCTTGAAGCTCCATGCGATAGCCATAAACTCAAACATCTTTATTGTGAAACACAGGTAATAGATTGAAAATAATTTAGTATGTGTCTACGCCAAATTAACATTATTACATTTTTATATATATATATTGTAATATCCAGCTTAAATAACGCACACTCTCCCTCACACACTCATTGCCTCTCTTTCTCACCTACCTACTCGCCCCACCTTTTACCTCAAGATGGCGTTCTGTTCGACCAACCCAAAGCCCCGCGTACGCGCTTGCGAATATAAAAATTCCTAGCCATAGGGAAAATGATAACTAATATTGAACATTAACTCGGTGGTGAAAGTGTTAGTGCTTCAACCCCAAAAATCCAGTGATCGGACGTGAAGAAGCCAGCGCCCAAGGATTCTGGAACGCGCCGTCGTCCCGAGGTAATCCTTTGATCTCCCGCCCCATCAGTATGTATCACTGTGCTCTGCCCGTATGGACGTACAATAGTTGCTATTGTTACGTGGTTAGGGTTCAGGATTTGGAGTAAAACACCAAACTCTTCAGAGGGAATTTATTCACTACGGAATCCCAACACTGACTGGTCTTCCAACACGTCGAATATCCAAAACGCAAAGCACTCGTAGTCCTGGTCCGTTGCTGTGGTCGTATAAATTATCACTTATCAGTCGCACACAAATCACTCGTATTAGTATAGCTCACTAAGAACACTCGCGGTAAACTGATTAACGATCGCCACGTCCGCTCCCTTATATACTGACTTATGGGTATCTAGAAAGTTCCATATACTTCCGGTCCCGACGGCCGATAACTAAAACATTCCAGAATATTCGAGTATGTGTATGAGCGGGATAGAATACATATGTGTGAGCAGGATGGAAGATGTATGAGCGCGACAGACGATGTTCGGAAAAGTTCTAGACTATTCTGTTCTGGGAGCTTCGCGACACTGCCCCCTTCTTAGAGACGCTCGTCCCGAGCGTCACTGTTGCTGCCATGATAACGTGCTAAGCGGTCTACATGCACCACTTTGAATGCTCCTCTTGGTTGTCGTTGAATGCGGTATGTCACATCGTTCATGCGGGTGATCACCTTATATGGCCCTTCCCATCTCGTCTGCAGCTTTGGAGATTTTCCTTTGCGGCGTATTGGGTTGTGAAGCCACACTAAAGCTCCTTCTTCATAGCCACTCGTATTTGCTCTTCGGTCGTATCTAGTTTTCATGTTCTCGCTTGCTTGCAGCCCGTTTTCCCGAACTAGGTCATATACATCTCGCATTCTTTCCCGAAGATCCGAGACATAATCTGTCACAGTGTGAGAAACTTCTGGTGGTCTTCCCGTTAGCAAATCTACCGGTAACCGAAGTTCTCTGCCAAAATTTATAAAAGCTGGGGTCACTCTTGTGCTTTCGTGTTCTGAAGTCCGGTAAGCGAGGAGAAATAGCGGTATGTACTTGTCCCAGTCTCTTTGATGGTTATCAACCAATTTCGCCAAATGCCTCTCCAGCGTCTGGTTAAAGCGTTCCACCATGCCATCTGACTGAGGATGATATGGCGTGGTCCTTGTTTTGTGCATTCCTAAAATCTTACAGATTTCTTGAAATAGTTGTGATTCGAAGTTCCGTCCTTGATCGGAGTGGATTTCCAAGGGCACACCGAACCGGCATATCACTTCCTCAACTAATTTGGAGGCTACTGTTGCAGCTTCCTGGTTAGGTATGGCAAATACTTCAGGCCACTTGGTGAAGTAATCCATTACCACCATGAAGTATTTATTTCCCGACTCAGTTATAGGAAATGGTCCTGCCACATCAACTGCAATGCGTTCCCAGGGTGCACCAACGTTGTAGAGCTTGAGGTTACCGCGATTTCTTGTCGATGGCCCTTTCACAGCAGCGCATATGGTACATTTGCGACACCAATCCTCCACGTCTTCTCGACAGTTGAGCCAGTAGAACCTTTCTCGTATCTTTGTTAATGTTCTCTTGACGCCAAGATGTCCGCCGGACACCCCATCGTGGACTTCACGAAGAACGTCTTTTACTTTAGCTCTTGGAACAACTACTTGTAGGTGAAACTCTTTGCCATTTGGTTTTTCCCATTTACGGTAAAGTATTCCGTCCTCCAAGACAAAACTGTCCCATTGAGCCCAGTAAGCTTTGGTGATTGGGCTTGTAGGTGCAACTTCTACCTATTTAGGTTTTTCTGCTCCGCGTTCCTTCCATGCAATAATAAGCCTTATGTCTTCATCATCCTCCTGAGCTTCTCTGAAGATCGCGTCATCCCATGGTCCCGGCGGACTCGCCCTTGTTAATTTCACAGCGATTTCTTTAGACTCCTGTTTGACATAGTGTTTACAATCTTCTGAGCAAGGCCTTCTTGAAAGCGCGTCAGCATTTCCATGTGACTTTCCACTGCGATGTTCAGTAACAAAGTCGAACTCTTGGAGTTGTTCAATCCAACGAGCAACTTGACCTTCCGGGTTTTTAAACTGAAGCAACCACTTCAAAGCAGCATGATCAGTTCTCAGTTTAAACTTTCTGCCGATGAGATACTTGTTGAAATGTTGCAGCGTTTTTACCACAGCTAAGAGTTCTTTCCGTGTAACGCAGTAGTTCCTCTCAGGCCTTGACAAAGATTTACTGAAGTAAGCTATTACAACTTCTGCGTCACCTTGTTTCTGAGATAACACTCCACCAATAGCTGTGTTACTTGCATCTGTGTCAACGATGAATTGACCATCAGTCTGTGGATATCCCAAAATTGGAGTTTTACATAAACTTTCCTTCAATTTTTGGAAGGAATTCTCGCAAGTCTCGTCCCAGAAGAAAGGTCGTTTGTCTTCTGTCAAACGGTGTAAAGGTTTAGCAACCTCTGAGAATCCTTTGACAAATCTCCTGTAGTATGAGCACAGTCCCATGAAGGCTCGCACCTCTGTCTTGTCCTTCGGGGTAGGCCACTTTTGCACTGCTTCAACTTTATCAGGATCGGTTTGTACACCCTCACTGCTAATTACGTGACCGAGGTAGTTTACTTTGTTCCTGAATAGATGACATTTCTTTGAGTTCAGTTTTAAGTTTGCTCCCCGTATCTTCCTTAGGACTTTCTCTAGATTCCGCAAATGATCATCAAAGTCTCTGCCCATGATGATGACATCATCCAAATATACTAAGCAGGCATCTCCTACTAATCCAGCTAGTACACACTCCATAAGTCGCTCAAAAGTAGCCGGCGCGTTGCATAATCCGAAGGGCATAACATTGAACTGCCATAAACCCTTGCCAGTCGAGAATGCGGTCTTTTCTTTATCCTCTGGGTGTATTTCTACCTGCCAGTAGCCAGATTTTAGGTCCAAAGTAGAGAACCATCGCATTCCACTTAGAGTATCCAAGGTGTCATCAATTCGGGGCAACGGATAACTGTCCTTCTTAGTGATCTCGTTTAGTCGTCGATAATCTACACAAAACCGTGTACTGCCATCTTTCTTCTTAACTAGAACCACAGGAGAACACCAAGGACTTGCAGATGGTTCTATAACTTTATTTCTCTTCATGCCCTCCAACATTTCTTCAACTTCTTTCTCCTTGGCAATCGGTATTCGTCTTGCTCGCTGACGAATAGGTCTTTCGCTTCCAGTGTCAATCCTGTGCTGAACTAATGAAGTTCTTCCAAGATCTTCTTCTTTCGAAGAGAAGATATCAGCAAAACGCAACAGTGACTTCTTTGCGTCCGAGTATTGCTTAAAAGTCAGATTATCTTTGCTGTCTTTCAGAAGATCAATAATTGTAGAGTTATTCGCGATGTTAGGTGACACTGAGCTCAGCTTTGATTGACACTTTCTCATCCACACAACTTCTTCGCATTTTCCCACAGTATCTCCTTCATTGAGGCTGACCTCATGGAAGTCTAGGTTAACCACTCTTACCACTGCAGTATCGCTTCCACGCACTAAGGTTCTTGCTGTTAGGAGTCCTCTCGCAGTTGGTTTGTGTAATGTGTCCTCAATCAAAACACATCTCTTTGCCTCTGTTTTCTTAGCCGTCGTGGGCAGTCTCACCATTATTTGAGCCTGTGTTCGTCCAGGAATAACAATTTTGTTAAGGCAGGTTACTTTTCCAGTGGAAGCTCCAAGAATGAAGATTTCTTCATTACCACACTTGAAAACACCATTCGTGATATCAATTCCACAATTATATTTCTTCATAAAATCTAAGCCCAGTATGCAATCATCAATGATTTCAGCTACGATGACATTGTGAGTATAGGGTGTCTCTCCCACGTACATCGTAACTGCCATTTCTCCTAGGACAGGTATTGGCTGGCCAGAAGCAGAAAGAAGCCGACAGTTGATGTTCTTGCGTCCCCTTGCCGCTTTCACTAGATGTGGCTTAACTATAGTCCTAGATGCACCTGTGTCTACTGTTATCCTGCAGTTTTTCCCATCCACTGAACCACATATTGCCAGACAATTTTCATTGCTTGCCTGTGAGATGATTATTGCTGGGGCTTCTTCTGAGCCAGCCAGTACCCGCCCCTTAGTCCTGGCTGTTACTCGTTTCCCTGCTTCTTTAAAGGAGAGATCATAAACTGATTGCTTAGGTCTTCCTTAATCTCTTTCTTGATCTCTTCTTTAAGCTGTTCCCTGAGCTCTTCCTTTAACTGTTTTTTTTTGCGGCAATTGAGTTGTAAATGGCCTCTTTCACCACAATTCCAGCACATAGGCCCAGTTCCATTATCCTTCTTTGAAGGGGCCTTAACCGCCTTGACTACCTCGCTTATCTCGTTAATTTCTCTCAATTTATGAACTTGCACATCTTGTCTTACCGCTTCCACTTCAAGGGCGTGTGCAAGGGCATCTTTAAGCGAGGTGTGATGTTGGAGCTTTACTGTAGCCCTTACCTCTGAATTCTTAATTCCATCCACGAAGGCTTGCAGTAGATTTTTCTCCACCATCCGAGGGTCTTCTGAGGGAAACGCTTTCCTTACGAGCCTCTCGATCTCTAATGCCCACTGTTGTAACCCCTCGCCTGATCGCTGGACTCGGTCGCGAAGCTGGGCTCGGAATACGTGCTCTAAGTGGCGTTCTCCGTACCTTGCTTCAAGAGCCTCCAACAAGTCCTTGAAGTCACTACCTGAGTTAGGTAGTGCTTCTAATACTGTCAAAGCGGAGCCCTTCAGTGCAACGGTGAGGGCTGTCAGGCTCTGTTCATTAGTCCATCCATTTGCTGCGGCAACAGTTTGAAACTGCTGTTTATACGCGGCCCAGGAAGTAGTTCCGTCGTAAGATGGCACTTTCACCTTGGGTCCAGGTGCATAAGCAACAGCGTTGCTCGACGTCACTTTCACGCCTACTGTCTCCAGTCGCAGCACTTTCTTCTCTAGTCCGGAGAAGTTTGTTTCCAGACCTGTCACGCGATTATCCACCAAATCCACATCCTTACGGATCTGGTCCACCACGTTGCTGACTTTGCTGATAGCTGCTAATACCATTCGTTGGTCCTCACTCATATGATGCAGCTTTTCCTGCATACGCTTTTGTTCATCCCTCGAGCACTTTTGTTCATCCCGCATATTTTGTATTTCTCCATTAAGTTCCACATTGATGCGTTGCAGTTTACTCTGGTTCTCATTTATGCACTGCAACATTTGCATCAAGCTACCAAAATCAAAAGATGTGTAGTGGACTGTAATTAAAACACTTCGATCTTTTTCTTCTTTATTAGATGTTTTCACTAGGCGTACAAATCACTGAATGAATTCCCATACTCGGGGTCGCTACATTTATACAATACTGAGACCCTCTCTAGTGTACTATGTGCGTGAGTCATCGACGAATCAGAGAGTAGATAATGTAAGATCGCTGAATGGTCGGCGCTCTCTGGCAAATCAGAATTATGGTAATTAAATTTAAAAAGGCTTTCTGATTCGTCGTTACATTTTCATCTTAAAAATATTTGCATGAGCAAGCAACCAATCGGAGTTGTGAGAATTATAGAAATTTGGTGTTCTCTGATTGGTTACTTGTTTCTAGTACGTCGCTGGCGTCAGGCGAGCTCGGAGTCCTCTTCATTCCTCCCCCCGGCGCAGCTTTGCGTAGCCTCCATACTTTCTAGGACGACGAGCTTGCTGGTCGGTCGCTTGAAGATTCCGGTCTTGGTCTTAACTTCGGCGACCCTCACGCCTCCATCTGGTCCTTTATATGTTCTTTCGACGATTCCCATCGGCCATAAGTTTCTTGGTAGTGTGTGGTCAACTACCACGACGATATCTCCGACTTGGAGTGGTCGTCTGTTGCCTTTGGGTTCGCCGCGTGGTATCAGTGTGGGGAGATATTCATGTAGCCAGCGCTTCCAAAACTGGTCGGCTAGTGCTAGGCTGGCTTTCCATTTTCTTCTGTCATCGTCATCACAGGGACCGGTTGTAGGTAGCCCCATAGATGAGCCCAACAAAAAGTGATTGGGTGTAAGCGCCTCTGGGTCTTGTGGGTTAACGCTTACGTGAGTTAGTGGCCTTGAATTGATGGAAAACTCAGCTTCCACCAACAGCGTCTGTAGGACTTCTTCAGTCGGCTCCTTTTCATGTAGAGTATGGGCCAATGCGTTTTTTACTGAACGCACCAGCCGCTCCCAGGCACCTCCTTGATTGGGCGCTCCGGGCGGGATGTAGCGCCATTCCATTCGATGCAGTAGTCCTACTTCGCGCAGCGCGGGCGTCCATTCTGCGTATGCCGCTTGCAGCTCCTTGTTGGCCCCATGAAAATTGGTAGCATTGTCCGAGTACATAATTCTCGGCCAACCTCGTCGTGCAGCCATTCGTCTCAGAGCCATAATAGCTGAGTCAGTCGATAGGGTAGGCACGAGCTCAATGTGTAAGGCTCGTGACGTGAGGCAAGTGAATAACGCACCCCAACGTTTCTCCCGGCGCCGTCCAATCTTCACTGTCATGGGTCCAAAGTAGTCCACGCCACAATTTGAGAATGGGCGATGGAATGGGTCTAGGCGAGCTCTTGGTAGGTCGCCCGTGGCTGGCGGTTGTGGTCTGGACTTGCGTACTTTGCAAAGCACGCAACCTCGCTCTACAGCGCGTACTGTAGGTCGTAAGTGAATGACCCAGTACCGCTGTCGAAGATCATTTGTCACGCGCTCTCTGTTAGCGTGACCAGCGACGCAGTGCTCTCGCAGCACCAGCAGCTTCGTCAGGCGGTGGCGGCCATCCAAGATGATTGGTTGCTTCATCTCAGATGGTGCAGTAGCGGCCTCGATGCGGCCTCTCACTCGTAGGATTCCGTCGTAAATCACAGGGTCGAGTTTATATAGTCGGCTCGACTTAGTGATTGGTCGATTGGTTTCTAATTTGTGTAAGTCGTCGGCGAAACTTTCTTTCTGCGCTCGACGTAAGAGTTCTCGTTCGGCTTTGTCTATGTGTCGATGTTCTAAATGGGTTGACTTTCGTCGGCATATATCAATAAATGCCAACACCCTTGCTGTAGCACGCACTAAGGTTTCGTATTTGGAAAACCTTTCTGGATCTGGCATCCAGTTTTCTGGTTCTGTGACTTCTACAGTATGCAGTACCTCGTCCTCGTTGTGGTTTTCTTGGGGTTGACTTGTTGGCCAAAGCTTCTCTGGTTGATATAGAAACTCTGGACCTTGGAACCATCGATCTTCTTGTTGTATGGTTTCATAAGAAAACCGTGTTGCTGCATCTGCTATGTTTTCATCTGTTGGCAGCCATCTCCAGTCTTCTTTCTGAGTTAACTCGGCGATTTCTCCCAGTCTATGAGCTACAAAAGGAGTGTAACGCTTGGAGTCTTCTGATATCCAATTCAGAACTGTTGTTGAATCCGTCCAGTATACAGTTCGATTTACTTCAAGTCTATGTTCTTTTTTGATGGTATCTGCCAATCTCGACCCAATGACCGCTGCTTGTAATTCCAGGCGTGGTATAGTTTGAGTTCTTTTCGGTGCCACCTTAGCTTTGGCTGCTACCAACGAAACTTCTATTGAGCCATCTTCGTGAGTCACCCTCCAATAGGCTACGGTCGCATAGGCCTGTTCACTAGTATCGCAGAAGACATGCAGTTCCAAGTGATGATAACTTTTGGCGTAAAGTCTTGGCAGTCGTAGCTCTGATATCTCCTTTAGGTGGGATATCCAATCGGCGAAAAGCTCTCCTTCTTCAACTGGTAACGGTTCGTCCCATGTAGGCTTCAGACGCCATAGGCTTTGTAGAATAATTTTTGCTCGAACGGTGTAGTGACTTAATAGTCCCAGCGGATCGTATATGGACATGACGGCTCCGAGTGCTTCCCTCTTAGTCGGAGTTCTTTTCTGTGTGCGCACTTCGACTGGAACTCTGTTCATGGATGTATTAAATCCTAGCTCATCTGTATTGGCGTTCCAATAAAGTCCAAGAATCTTATTTTCAGGCTGCGCTCCTCCCAATTGTGTGGGCACCGTTGCATGTAGCTCTGCGGGTATATCCTCAATTACGGCCTGATCGTTAGTACTCCAACCTCGTAACTTGAATCCAGCTGCTGCGTGCACTATCTTGATCTCCTTTACTGCGTTCTTGGCTTGTTGTTTATTTTCATAGCTAGCTACGTAGTCGTCCATATAATGACTTCTAGTTATTGCATCCAAAGCTAGCGGGAATTTGTCGCCGTGTTGAGTTGCGTTGAAATTCCTTACGTAGTGTGCCATAAAAGGTGAACTGGCTGCGCCAAAGATCATGCTGCTCATTTTATAGTGTCTTGGCGGGTTGTCTCTGTCGCGGCCTCGCCATAAAAATTGCTGTGCTGGTTGATCTTCCTGTCTTATCTTTACTTGCAGAAACATTTCTTGAATATCCGCTGTGACTGCCACTGGTTTTTCTCTGAAGCGAAACAGGATTCCTGGCAACGACAGTAGAAGATCTGGCCCTTCTAAAAGATGATCGTTGAGACTTACTGCATGACTTTTTGCTGCTGCGTCAAAGACAAGCCGCACCTTTCCGGGCTTGTTGGGGTTTCTCACGGCGAAATGAGGTAAATACCAACAGACGTTGCTTCCACGTTCCGTTCCGTCACATGGTATTGCGTATCCTTTCTCTAACAGGTTGTTAATCTGTTTGGAATATTCTTCGGCGAACTCTGGTGAGGCATCCATCTTTTGTTCGATCCTTGTGAGCCTTTTAAGCGCCATGTCATAGGTTGGCGGCATGACGATTTCCTCTTTTATCCATGGCAATCCGACTTCGTAACCGTTATCGATTTTCTTGATTGTCCTTTCGACAATATTGATGGCACGTTGATCAGCATCGCTTGTCCTTGGTTGCAGCGCGACGCCCAATGCCTCAATTTTAAAATGCTGTTCTACCATGTCGTGAAGATGTTGCTCAGTGTGTTCATCTTCATTTTCAAAGATATGTAGCACGCGTTCCTTCTGTGTTTCGTTGAGTGGCATGGTCCCATGCACCACCCAACCCAAATGTGTTCTGGATGCAACTGGTTGATTTGTTTCACCAACTCGTAACTCTCGGGATACTATGTGTTCCCAATGATCCGAACCCACGAGTAGTCCTGGGCGAACTTTATCATAGCAGACGTCTTGTAGGCCCTGTAGATGCTCGTATTGTAATATTTCTTCTGGGACGGATTGTTGATGTAGTTCTAGCTTCTTCACTGTCCTAGCTTGTACCGGATGTAGCGTCTTGTCTCTTTTGCCTCGCACCTTGATTTTGATGAGCTGACTGTTTACTTCTTCCTGTGTCATGTTGACTCCCCGGAGTTGTAATGGCTGAGACGGCCCTTCTGCTCCTATGCTTTTTGCTAATCCTTCGTCGATGAGGGTTATAGTTGCTCCCTCGTCGAGAAGCGCGTAGGTGTTCGCCTCCCCCCGTGGTCCTATTATAACTACAGGACATATCTTCAGTAGGACTGCTCTTTTCTTTGTGGCGTTGACCGTAGCTACTGACAGTACTGATTCAGCGTTCGCCTTTGTGTCTTCTTTTTTATCTTGATGCAGTGATGAATGATGTGGTCGACGACACTCGCCAATGCCGCAGGCTTTAGCTTTACACCGTATGCGCCTGTGTGTCCCTCCGATGCATTTGAAGCATATCTTCTTAGACTTGAGGAATTCCCATTTTTGATCTGTTGAGAGTCCCTTATATTTTGGACATTGCGACAATTGGTGTTCCTTATCACAACTTGGGCATTTCTCAATGATTGTTGCTTCGGTGTTGTATACTGCGCCTGTTCTCCTTTTATATGATGTTGTTGTTGTCGGCTTATATTCTTTCTTCGTTGTTGTTGTTGACGTTGAGGCTGACGATTGAACATATGTATATCTCAACGCTCGATCCGCTTCTCTTGTCAGGAACCGAGATAAAAGCTCGACCTCTGGATCGGAAGACCCTTCTTGTTCGCAGGCGTAGTCACACCATCGTGATTTTAGATGCGGACTCAATTTTTCTAATATTTCTCTTGTTAATAGTGGGTTAAATAGATATCCACGCCGATCAATTGTTTTCAAAACGCATACTACATTCTGTAACTTGATGGCGAAAGTATTGAGTTCTGCTGCTGTCGTCCCAAGCTTTGGCATCTTCTTGAGGTCGTCGAGTGCTCTGTCGATAATGACTTCTGGTCTTCCATAACACCGCTCCAGTGTTGACATGATGACCCCTGGATCCGTGGCTGTGTATAATAATGCCGCTACGGAGTCCCTGGCTTCGCCCTTGAGACAACTTCGAAGACGTTGTAAGTTCTCAGCTGGTGTCACGTTGTACATCTTCGTAGTGTCAGTCATCGCAGCTTTGAAGGGCAGCCATTCATTAGCGTTCCCACTGAAGAACGGCAAGTCTGTGTGTCGTAATCTCGGACGCGCCATTTTTTCTAATGATTCAGCTAACTGTTCGATGCCGCTTCTGGACTTCGTAGGCGTAGGTGACCTTCCTCGGGGTGTATCAAATCGAAGACGTTTAGGTTCTTCATCTTGTCGCGACGTATGTGTAAGTGGATTTGATCGAAGCCACTCGTCGACCCGTTCCCTTGTACCACCTTCTTCAATTTCTTCCTCTTGTATGGCAGACACATCTGCTGCTAATTTTTTCTTAATTAGTTCGGCTTCAATTTCTAATTCTTTTTTCTTCAACATTGCAAGCCTCTCTGCCGCTTCATATTCAGCATGTCGCAATCTCGCGGTGACACTCGTTGTTGATCTTTGAGAGCATACTGAACGTGCCGGCGATCTTATTCTCGGGCGGGCTTCATATGTTTGGGAAGTACTTGAAGGTCCCGCTAATGCTGTCGTTGTTTCCTGCGTCAATCTCGGATGCGGTGATGGTGACGCTGGTGGGTCCAACGACTTTCTGCGCAGCCGTTCTAAATCAACACGATGTCTTTCTATTTCGCGTTGGCGTTCTAATTCACGGCGTGCTTCCTCTTCTCGGATTTCTCTTTCGCTAATACGCCTTTGTTCCTCTGCCTCAGCTGCTTCCCCTTGGCTACGTGTCACCACCATTTTCTTAGTCGTTGATCGACGACTCTTGATGACCGTTGCTTGTTACCACAGTTGATGCAGGCGTATCGGAATTGATGAATTCGTTGTAATATTGCGGTCGCTTAGCCACTCGATGCAGGCTAATGCCGGAGATTCAAAACGAAGAACGTCACTTTTATTACACGTTACTGTCCCACTTGTTTTATTAGTACTTCACGGTAGTACCTTAGTATTGTTAGTTCATACAATATAGATCAGTTCTGAATAACTTACTAGTCCATATGATACGATGATCGTGTCACTAGCTCATACGGTAAGGTCCAGACCGATGACCGAAACCGGAGCACTGCACCGATGATATCACTGTCTCACACGGCACTTGTTCGAATACCGCGGACCGAAATCGGATACTGCACTTCCGATCGCGTCACTAGCTCATACGGTAAGGTCTAGACTGATGACCGAAACCGGAGCACTGCACCGATGATATCACTGTCTCACACGGCACTTGTTCGAATACCGCGGACCGAAATCGGATACTGCACTTCCGATCGCGTCACTAGCTCATACGGTAAGGTCCAGACCGATGACCGAAACCGGAGCACTGCACCGATGATATCACTGTCTCACACGGCACTTGTTCGAATACCGCGGACCGAAATCGGATACTGCACTTCCGATCGCGTCACTAGCTCATACGGTAAGGTCCAGACCGATGACCGAAACCGGAGCACTGCACCGATGATATCACTGTCTCACACGGCACTTGTTCGAATACCGCGGACCGAAATCGGATACTGCACTTCCGATCGCGTCACTAGCTCATACGGTAAGGTCTAGACTGATGACCGAAACCGGAGCACTGCACCGATGATATCACTGTCTCACACGGCACTTGTTCGAATACCGCGGACCGAAATCGGATACTGCACTTCCGATCGCGTCACTAGCTCATACGGTAAGGTCCAGACCGATGACCGAAACCGGAGCACTGCACCGATGATATCACTGTCTCACACGGCACTTGTTCGAATACCGCGGACCGAAATCGGATACTGCACTTCCGATCGCGTCACTAGCTCATACGGTAAGGTCTAGACCGATGACCGAAACCGGAGCACTGCACCGCCGACTGTTGTATACTGGTCAGGCGACGGAGCCCAGTATACTAACGAATGATTCTCGGTGACCGACACTGATGACGTCACGATCACTAGCTCACACGGTAAGGTCTTGCACTGTTGACCAAAACCGGAGCACTGCACTACCGACTGTTGTATACTGGTCAGGCGACGGAGCCCAGTATACTAACGAATGATTCTCGGCGACCGACACTGATGACGTCACAATCACTATTGCGTAGGCTCTTCCTTGCTGGCGTCACACTAGCCAGCATCGTTGACCGAAACTAAGCACTGTACCGATGATGTCACTGTCTCACACGGCACTTGTTCGAATACCGCGGACCGAAATCGGATACGGCACTTCCGATTGCTATGTACTGGCCGAGCGACGGGGCCAGTATACTAGCGAATAATTTCCGGTGACCGATACTGGTGACGTCACAAACACTACGCAGTTCGTCGAACGTTCTTCAATGCTTGATTTTTCTTGAATTTCTTGAATCCGGCTCACTCGAAGGACCACACTGTAGTGGACTGTAATTAAAACACTTCGATCTTTTTCTTCTTTATTAGATGTTTTCACTAGGCGTACAAATCACTGAATGAATTCCCAATGCAATGCAATGGCCTTCTCTACCTCCTCTGTTGAGAGGCGGTGAGGCGACTGGTCAGGACTTTGTCCTCTGCAGTGACTTCGTCGCTGCCCATAACTATGGGCAGGTCGTTGGGGTGGCCGTGGCGGCCTGCGGTTTTCCCTGTTGTGTCCTTGGGGGTCACGGAGAGTCGACCGACGCGTCCACAGGAGCGGCGGCGTCGGTGATGGCGTTGCGGGGTGAAGGCTTAGTGCGGCGGTCGGGCGGGCGGGCGTGTAAGGGCGCAATGCCACGAAGGTGGGCATGCGCCGACGCGTCCGCACTTGCATATAGCTGTCTGGCCAGGCGAGCGATGAAGGCGTCGAGTCCTTCCATCTTCAAGTCCCTGAATATCGTCGCGTTCCTCACGTAGCGTGGGGCCCCGGCGACTGCTCGGAGACTGAGGTTTTCTTGTGCGCGGAGCCTCTTCTTGTTAGACTCCGAGCAGTACGCGTACCATGCCGGGGCCGCGTACGTGAGGCGGGATCTAATGTAAGTCTTATAGATCCCGAGCTTCGTCTTCAGGGGCAAGCGCGAGGACAGGACTCCCCGCAGCTTCGCCCTGGCCAGTTTCACCTTCGCCACGACATCATCGACGTGCGGCTTCAGCGTCAATCTCCTGTCGATTGTGACCCCCAGGTACTTGACGTGCGGCTGCCACGGCACTGGCTCGCCGAGTAACTGCAGAGGAGGCGGTTGATGACGGCCACCCGTCAGAATGGCCTGTGTCTTGCTGACGTTCACTGACAGTCTCCATTTGGAGAGCCAGTCAGGTAGAGCGTCGAGGGTGGGCTGCAGCTTTTTGCAGGCGTGCAGCGGGTTCATGGACGACACGTAGTATGCCGCGTCGTCCGCATACAGCGCCAGCTCTACCTGACCGACGACTGGGATGTCGTCAGTGAACCAGGCATAACAGGCCGGCGAGAGGCAGCTTCCTTGCGGCACTCCCGCTCTGACGGGTCGCGCCTCCGACACGGCGTCTTCAACCGCCACGTGGACTCTTCTGTCTTGCAGGAAGGAGGCCACGGTCCTGACCAGTCTTCTGGGCATAGTTGACGTCGACAGCTTGTGCACTAGCCCCTCGTGCCACACTCTGTCGAACGCCATGGCGAAGTCGAGGAGTACGGCAGCCACGTACTCCTTCTTGTTGGCGCTCTCCGACATCCTGTGCAGCAACCTTGCCACCTGGAGCGTCGTCGAGTGCTCCGGCCTGAAGCCAAATTGCTCCGCACGGGGTGTGATGTGCGGAGCAATGTGCCGGAGCACTAGTCGTTCAAACAACTGCGAGAGCTTGCTCAGCAGCGCGATGGGCCGATGGTTCTCGGGTCGTCTCGCATCCTTGCCCGGCTTGGGCAGCATGATGACCCGGGCGTCCTTCCAGATCGAAGGGAAGTGTCCCGAGCGAAGTATCCCGTTGAAGAGGCGCGTCGCCGCTGCGATGGCTCGCGGCGGCAGATGGCGGAGCGCCTCGTTCGTGATACGGTCCTCGCCCGGGGCTTTCCTGGGCTTCAAGCGGCAGATCACCCGCTGCACCTGGCCCGGCGAGACGACGATGGGATCCTCATCGGCTGCTAGCGGCGCTGCGAGGTACTCTCGCACGTTGTTCTCGACCATGGCGTTGTGTTCCAGGTCGGTGGCGGCGTTCGGCGTAAATTGACGCTCCAAGTGCTGCACCAGGATGTCGGCGCGGTCCTGGGCTTTAAATCGTGGGAGGCCGTCCGGGCCGAGCAGCGGCCGCACGGGTTGGGGCTCGCGCGACAGCTGTCGGCAGAGGCGATGCACGGAGGGGACGTGATCGCCCACAGTGAGGAGATGGCTCTCCCACGATCTGGCTGCTTCCTCTTCAAGGGCGTCCTTGACCCTCTCCACCAGTCTGTTGAGGTCCTGGCGCATGACAGGGCAGCGAGTTTGCTGCCACCGTCTCCGCAGCCTCCTCTTCTCCTCGATCAGGTGTTTCAGGGCGGCCGGAAGTGGGGGCTGTTTCCCCTGAATCGGCACGTCGCTCGTCGAGGAGTCCAGGGCGCTGCGGATGCAGTGGGTGAGCGCGCCCGCTGCCTCTTCAACCTCAGCAGTGGTGGAGACTGGCATTCGTGGGCAAGAGTCGTTGACGGAGGCCTGGAATGCGGCCCAGTCCGTCTTGCGGCGTCTTCTTGTCAGCGAGACCCTGGCCGGTGTTTCTTGAAGGGCAAGAAGTACCGGTCTGTGGTCTGAGGGTAGCTCCAGTGAGACCATTTGTTCTGGCGGTGTTGTGATGTGCTTGCAGACCACCACATCGAGGACGTCGCCGTTCCCGAACTGGTCGTAGTGCGTCGGCTCGTCCGGGCCCATCACGTCGAAGTGGTGGTCTATGGCGCATTGCAGCAGAGCTCGTCCCTCACGGCTGTCCCTGGTAGAGTTCCAGTGCGTGTGCTTGGTGTTCAGGTCGCCGGCCAGTATAGTCGGCGTGGGCGCTCGCAGCAGAGCGCGGACCTCTTCTTCATTGAGTTTGTGCGGCTTCGGTGGGGCGTATACTGCGAACACCCTCAGCTCCTGGCCAGCAATGCTGAGCAGAACGCCAAGCGCGTACAGTGACTGGAACTCTTTAACTGGTATGGCCTGATGGACGATACTCCTCTTCACAAGCACCGCCAGACCGCGGTATGCTTTCCCGGAGACCGGTGACTTCTCGTCCTTCCGGTATACAAAGTAGTTCGGGATGGTGAAGTGTTCACCATCCCGAAGGTGAGTCTCGCTGACAAGTGCGACGTCGATGCGGTGCTCACGGAGAAACTGCGCCAGTAGTCTGCGTTTCCCCGTGAGGGACTGGGCGTTCCAATGAACCAATCTCAGAGGGCTACCCGCGAAGAGGAAGCAGTCCGGATAGCCCTCTGAGGACCGCCGCTGTGATGGCCTCCGTCATTGCCGCTATCTGCGGCGAGGAGAGGTCCACGGCGGGTGGCGTTGTTAGAGTCGGGGCCGGGGGTGCCTGGCTCTTGGGGGGGGCCGTCTTGGATGCGGCCGCCGGCTTCTGAGTCTTGCTAGCGGCTCCCGCTTGGGCGGAGGGAGGCGCTGTGGAGGCTGGAGTCTTCTTCTTCCTCTTTTTCTTCTTTTTCAGCGCCTCGCTACGCCCGGTGGGCGGGTTAGCAGGCGCCATCAAGGAGGCAGGAGCTGTTTCTGCGACTTCCCGGGCTGGGGGAGGGGGTGCGGTATGTGCGGTGCGTGCCGTAGTGCCAGCGCGTTTGTTGCGGGCCTCTTGGCGGAATGCGGGGCACGCTGCGTTGTTTGCGGGGTGTGGGCCCCCACAGTTTGCGCAGGTGGCGGGCTCTTCTCTCGGGCGCGGGCAATCGCGCGCGCTGTGGGGGCCTCCGCAGCGTACACACGCCTGGGGCCGATGGCAATTGTGGCTGCTGTGCCTGAACTGCTGACATCTGTGGCACTGCGCTGGTCCCTTTTTCCCCCTCCAGGCTTCAATCTTGATGCCCGGCATGAGGAGCAGCTCCTTTACGCCGTAGACTCCCAGGTAGCCTTCGTTTTTTCGTATGAGGCAATAATAGATGCAGCCGGGCCGTCCGCCACGGGCCCGGATACCTTTTATTGCCTCCACCTGGTAGCCCATTTCTTCAAGCTCCTCCTGGATGGCGCTTTCTTCAGTCTCCGCCGGGAGACCTCTGATGGCCACCTTCAGGTGGCGTTCCGCCGGCAGTCCGTAGCAGAACCACGATATGTTATCTTGCCGTTCGAGGTCGCTCAGGTATCTTTGTAACTGGCGGAATTCGTTCTCATCAGTTGGCGAGAATCGGAATCCCGTTCCATAAGGGCGGCCATTTGGGGGGCGGCCCAGTTTGTCCCGCAGGACCTTGAAGTGGTGGTGCCAGTCTGGCAGGCGTTCAACCACTATGGGCGGGTATCTTGTTTTGCCCGACTTGGGGGCGTCAATATTTGGTCCCTGGGCCGGTGGTGCACGCTGTGCTAGGCCCTGGGCCGCCGTGGACGTTGTTGGTACGTCCTGGGGTTTCCCGTCGGCCTTCGCGTCCGTCTTTGGTTTATTGCCCTGGGCAGAGCCACTTGCTAGGCTCGGGGCAATTGGCGCTCCTGTTGAGGTCCCACTGGTGCTACGGGGCCTGGATTCTGGCGCGGTTTTGGCTGCATAGGACTGCGCGGTATGTCCAGACACGCAAGGAATGCGTGAAGTATGCGAGGCGGCGGCCAGCTGCATTCTTCGCATTCCTCCGCTACGGTCCGACTCGCCAGTACCCATCTCGCAGTGCGACGAGGAGGCTGTGTCGCTCGTCGCTCTGTTTGTTGTGGTTTCGCCGCGTAATAAATTACGCGGCGCCGGAGTCGGTGGCGATTCTTCGTTAAATTCGAACACCTCGAGGCTTGGCATGTCCCGGGGTGCTGATTCGGCGTCTTCAAACACCTCCTGGGTGTTCGTGGCGTCCGCTGGGGGCGTATCTAGGTCCTGAGACGGACCGGGGGCGACATCTTCGGGCGCTGTCTGCGTGAAACGGCGCCTTCGGGGGTCCCTCTGGGAGAGTCCGGGCGCGGGTTGAGTGCCTTTTGGGGCACGCGCCGGGGTTGTAGACGTCCCTTGGGGAGGGTAGGGTCTGCGAAGTTCCTCCGTGGAGACTTCGCGCCGAGATTGCGGCGGGCTTGAGTGTGCCCGCGGTTTCTTTTGCGAAGAGTTTTCGGCCTCTTCGTCGCGGCCACGCCTCTTCAATCCCAACTTGGGAGGTAGCGATGGGGGCAGCTGGGACAGGCATCCAGTGAATGCCCGCTCCAACGCTGCTCGGTCCTCGTCAAGGGGTGGGTTCCCCTGCGTTTCGGCGGCGATGATACGCAGGTACATCGCCATCCAACGCTGCAGGCCCTCCGAAAGGATGCCGGATTTGATTATCCGCGCCAGGACGATGCAGTCTTGGTTAAACAGTCCTTTCGGCGACAGTGCTGCGCTGGGTGGCGCTGTGTCTGCTCCTTCCGACGACGTCCGGGGTGCGGTGGGCGTTCCCGGGGGATCAAGTTGCGGTCGACCGGAGGGGCGAGAAGACGCCGCCTCCGTCTCCGGTGCGTTGTGCTCCATGCTGGAGCGAAGAAGCGCTCAGGGGGGTAGCCACCTGACGCAGCCCGTCTGGACCGCGGCTTGGCCTACCTCTCCCCCCCTTTCCCTGGTGAGACCCGCTGGTGGGAGGCCAGGTACTCAGGAGATCAAGGCAAACGAAGCGCAGTCCCGGAATAGAGTGTTCAGGTGGTCCCCGCCAACGCTTTTAAAGTAAAGCGCTGGGCGCTCTGCTCGCGACGGCTAATAAATATTAGCCGGCGAGAAGGCTGGTGGTTTTGGTGGGCTC
This sequence comes from Elegia similella, assembly GCA_947532085.1. Classification (NCBI taxonomy): domain Eukaryota; kingdom Metazoa; phylum Arthropoda; class Insecta; order Lepidoptera; family Pyralidae; genus Elegia; species Elegia similella. Next base: position 8,451,968 of record OX383953.1, read on the forward strand.
GTACGTCACTTCACTAAGAAAACTTTGGTAGCTAGGCTAACTCCCTCAAGCTACCAAAATCAAAAGATGTGTAGTGGACTGTAATTAAAACACTTCGATCTTTTTCTTCTTTATTAGATGTTTTCACTAGGCGTACAAATCACTGAATGAATTCCCATACTCGGGGTCGCTACATTTATACAATACTGAGACCCTCTCTAGTGTACTATGTGCGTGAGTCATCGACGAATCAGAGAGTAGATAATGTAAGATCGCTGAATGGTCGGCGCTCTCTGGCAAATCAGAATTATGGTAATTAAATTTAAAAAGGCTTTCTGATTCGTCGTTACATTTTCATCTTAAAAATATTTGCATGAGCAAGCAACCAATCGGAGTTGTGAGAATTATAGAAATTTGGTGTTCTCTGATTGGTTACTTGTTTCTAGTACGTCGCTGGCGTCAGGCGAGCTCGGAGTCCTCTTCAAGATGCTTGAGTGGGAACCTGGAAAGAGGGGCTAGGAAACGTGGCTTGATGATGGGCGGCTGGCATCTGTTGGGCGGCGGCAATCTCTTGGGAGGCCGTAACTTCCTGGGTGGCTGTGACGGCTTCGGTGGTTGCGACATTTTGGGCGGCTGCCCTGTCTTGGGCGGCTGCCATGTCTTGGGCGGCTGCCATGTCTTGGGCGGCTGCCATGTCCTGGGCGGCTGCCATGTCTTGGGCGGCTGCGACCTCTGGGGCTACGGGCGGCAGTTGCTCGGCTGCGATGTTTTGGGCGACTGGCGCATGTCGAGCGGATGCAACTTGGGCGGCGGCTGCGGTAGCCTCCATTGCACGTTGAGCCCGGGTCCGGACGCCTTCCTTATCTTCTTCGTCCCTCGGCAACACTGGCATTTCCAAATCCCACACTTCTGACACCAAATGTTACGTGGTTAGGGTTCAGGATTTGGAGTAAAACACCAAACTCTTCAGAGGGAATTTATTCACTACGGAATCCCAACACTGACTGGTCTTCCAACACGTCGAATATCCAAAACGCAAAGCACTCGTAGTCCTGGTCCGTTGCTGTGGTCGTATAAATTATCACTTATCAGTCGCACACAAATCACTCGTATTAGTATAGCTCACTAAGGACACTCGCGGTAAACTGATTAACGATCGCCACGTCCGCTCCCTTATATACTGACTTATGGGTATCTAGAAAGTTCCATATACTTCCGGTCCCGACGGCCAATAACTAAAACATTCCAGAATATTCGAGTATGTGTATGAGCGGGATAGAATACATATGTGTGAGCAGGATGGAAGATGTATGAGCGCGACAGACGATGTTCGGAAAAGTTCTAGACTATTCTGTTCTGGGAGCTTCGCGACACTATTATTATTATTTAAACTCTCTAACTACTAAGGACATGCATATATAATTAATTAAATTGGAAGTACATTCTGGTCTATAATCCATATTGCCAAGAAAGTCCAATATGGGTGTAATTTTCAAGATTTTATTGGGAGCCTATCATAAATAAAAATAAATATAGTTTAAAACACGCTTTAATGATCAATCGAACTAAAAATCAAACAAACCGTTTAAAATGGGTCAAAATCGAGTTCAAAGCAGTCGGTTACAAACAAGCAAACATATGTGAAGCTAATTAAAAGCGTGTATACACTTTTTTTATAATATAGGACGGCAAACGAGCAAGCGGGTCACCTGATGGTAAGTGATCACCGCTGCCCATGGACAACTGCTACACCAGGGTGTGACAGGAGTGTTGCCGGCCTTTCAAGGAGTTGGGGGAAGGAAATTGGGAGGGGAGGGGGAAAGGATGGGCCTCCGGATCTCTCACTCACCGAACGAACCGGTAAAGCTTCTACTCAGACGTCGATTTTCTGTGAGAGTGTGGTACTTCCCCGGACGAGTGGGCCTATTCATGCCACTAGCAATTCATTTTGCCAGTAGCGTGGCTCTACCACGGCTTAAACTTCACACTTATTTTGCGATCCAAAAATAAATTATTTAAATTCAATATGGGTGTCAGTTTCGAAGGTTTTTATAATCTAGATAGTATCTGTACTGATTGATGATGTTTGTCCCCAGGTTCTCGGTCCGTCAGCGGTGCGTCATCCCCTATCCGGAGCCCGTCACCCCGGAACAGACATGATTCTGACGATGAGTTTATAGATACGGTCGATGTAAGTATTGTACATATACTGTCACTACCCTTATGTGCTGGGATGCAAGCCAATGTAGCCTCTATCACAATGAGTATTGAGTACCACCGCTAGTAGAGGCAAGCGCTAGTAACAAGATTGCGTAGGTATATTACCTACTTTGATTTCCGAGCGCAATAGCGGCCAACTATCGTTCCGCCAAGCGCCGCGCGCTGTTGAACGTAAACATAACGTAAGTATTAACTGTCTAGACTATTTTTTTATTTAATTTGTATGTAATACTTTACCTTGTATGTATTTTTAAACTCTACTTAGCTCGGATAGTTTTCCTTTAAACTTCGTTAAATATAATATTGCCGTGAATTTTTTCACGTGTTCATTATACAACAATTTAGTAGATAGGGGGTTTGACTCCAACAACAATTTGCACTTTAAAACCAAATATTTCTCTGCTGAAGGCACTCTGCCCTTGCCTCTAACGCCCGGTGAAGTAGCGAAGGCTCACTTGGAGCTGGCTACATAGTCCTTCCAAAAAAATAACTTTGACGGGCTGCTCACCCCGGCTTCGCTGTAACTCAAGTCGCAAATATATATATTGTTCGGAAATCTCTCTTTCTTTTGGGTACCTATTTAATTTGATAGGATTCGTTACGCTTCTATACAATAGTATTCGTAGGGTGACACACATAATATTTAAACAAGCAATCTAGAATGGTGCCATATTAACAAAACTATTCTTTTATAAACTTTCGCGCTTTATACACTTAAAAGGCTTGTTTCCTAAAAAAAAAAACATTTTAAAATAACTAGTCCGTCTATTAGATTATTGAAAAAGAATGGACACGTATTTTTTCTTTTGTCTATCAAACAAAAATTGACAAAGATATAGACCGTTAAAGTTCCGCGTGTTGTCACTGTCCTGTACAATTTTTACCGGCCTGCTGCGTCATGAGCCCCCACTCCTGAACTTTGATGCGCTTTGTCTTTATTATCTTTTGTTTGATTGGAAAAAGAAAAAATACGTATCTAATATTTTTCGATAATCTATAAGACGGACTAATTATTTTAATGGTTTTTTTAGGAAATAAGCCTATTATGTACATATATAAAACGGGACTTAGCACGTCACGATACGTCAACGGAAACAAATAATAAAAAGGACTTAGCAGTCCCGTTTATATACATAACTATATATTAAATATAAATAAATATATACGGACAAATCACACAGATTGAGCTAGCCCCAAGGTAAGTTCGAGACTTGTGTTATGGGATACTATCTCAACGATACTATATTTTATAATAAATACATATATAGATAAACATCCAAGACCCAGGCCAATCTGGAAAAGATCATTTTCCATCTTGACCTGACCGGGGATCGAACCCGGGCACCCTCGTGTCGCAGGCTGGCGTGTTAAGCACTGCCCCACAGAGCTGTCAATTAACAAGACATGTAACATTTCAGAGCGATCCAGAGCAGATGCAGCCACAACAACACGTACAACAAATACAACACGCGCAACAACAACAAGCACCGCGCCTCAGCAACGGACACGCCCACCAAATCACTTCACAGCTCACACGTAAGTTGACGGCTTAACGTGCCTGCCTGCTTCTGAAGTACGGTACCGGTGCGCGGATTAAGGCGCTGTGCATCACATATACCGTAAATCGTCTATTTTTTCGTCGCGCAGTTAGCCTTATTTTCCTTGGAATACTAGCATGAAAAAAATACGAAGTACAGTTCAAAGATCAAAATAAATGGATACATCAAAATATTTTCAAAAAAGTGATTAAAATCTAGCAATATAAAATAGCAAAAATACTATACCCAAAAAAAGTTTTGTCGCGAATTACTTGATATTTTCAGCGACAACTACCAACTTTTTTATGTCTATAAAAAGTATAACTAAATGAGCCAGATGGATACCTAAAAAAATACAATATTTGGCTATAATTATTGAGTTATTTAATTAAAAGTGAAAATTATCACGGAAATGGCCGACACGGGTTTGAAATGAGACTAGGGACAGGCCAATCGGTATCGCCACTTTCAGCCGCTACAAAGCGTTAAGGGATACAGCGCCTTAATAGCAGATATCTTTATAACACATGTGGTCACCAAAATGATTTTCATGATTCGTGTCCCATTTTGGAAGGGAATATTGAAGTCAGGAGAGGAAAGGGGATTCCGAGGAGGGCTTTCATAGACGAAGTAAAAGAGAACTCCAAAGTCGTGTCGTATACCAGACTGTGGTGTTGAAAATGTCGTGGATTTTGGGTATTATGGCCGTAGGCTCAGTCTATCCCGTATGAGGTAAAGACGTGATAATATGTATGTTTATTTCTGATATATAACCACTCCTCTTTCATTCTCATACACTGCTAAATTATGAAATTCGGATTTAAATGATTGCGAGTTTTTGGTGTTCCCCATCACCAATAGATGGCGCTGAACGAAAGTTAGAACTCGCTATCGATTGTTTTTGGCTGATGTACTTGAGGTAGCAGTCTTGTTAGAATAAGTTGAAATTTTGCATACATATGTAAATTGTTTTTGGATATTCGATATTGTGCGACGCACATATATCGAATCTTTAATGTAATATTATCTCTCACTTCTCTTTCTCATTCATAATTTCTGCCGAATTTAAATCAAATCATATTAAATTCATTTATTTGCCGCGTGAACGAAAAACGTCGCTACTGCGCAGAACCATGCAATTATGAAAAAAGGTGAAAAGTCTTAATATTTTCATATTTATATTTTTATAAAAAAAATAAGAAAGGGGACAACCTCCAAGATGTAAATATAAATATTTTCATGTGAGAATTATTGTTTTAGACGTAAAAATTACAAAGTTTTCGAAGAAAAATGTTTTTAGACAACATATTATCATTTTTCTGATATGTATCTGTTTAAAATGCCAACAAGGGAGCGATCTTGTTCAAGGATCGACCCTTAATAGAAATACTTTTGATGTATTTAATTAATCCAGCGCATAGTACTAGTGATTTGAAAACACGTCAATTTTCACAATTTTGTGCAGTACCTTCTTGATAAGAGGAATAACTAAATATTTAGGATGTCAATACTTCCTCAGCGGCACAGACACCGCAACATGTCTGTCCCAGCACCGCTGAATGTATGGACAATCCAGTCTTAAGGCGATACCACTGTAAATAAGGTCGTTCTGAACCTTATTTATCTCGCAAAATACTTAAATTAGGAGTTTCAAATCTAAGTAATATGATTTTTGACTATTTCGTCTCCAAAAATTGAAGATGAAAACACGTTTTGATAAAATTTTCTCGATAGAAATATTTTTTGAAAAATGGTCTTCGTTCGCAGAGTTTTTGTTATTGTAGCTCAAATGCGACGGATGAAATAATGATTTTTAGACTAAAAGATAGGTTATTAGTAATTCATCAAAATTTAAATATGAAAATACAATTAACCGGTCTGATTTTATATAAAATAGAAATAACGAATTTGGCGCTTACGTTTTTTTCTTTGAGCGACTCGAGACTATCTCCTATCTCATCATTCACGGGCTAAACCGCCAAGCGCTATCCCTTGCGCGCAATTGATCAGTCCTTTGCCGAGCGAAGGTACCAAACATTTGAGTCCTCGTCTTAAGCGCCTATAATATGATATCTAAAAACACTTTTCTTCGTACAATGTTACGTCTAAAACAATAATTCTCACATGAAAATATTTATATTTACATCTCGGGAGGTCGCCCCATTCTTATTTTTTTTTATAAAAATGTAAATATGAAAATATTAAGACTTTTCATCTTTTGCATCATCGCGTAATGGTTCTGCGCAGCCTAATGGCTTGCGCAGTCGCGACGATTTTCGTTCGCAGAGCACCTGTTTTTATTTATTATAATTCAATTATACATTTTAAATTGCAATATATTTTTCTTGTTTCATGCGAACTTTGGATTTGTCTACGAAAGGAGCTAGAGGCATGATATTAACTTTACTCAGTTTTATAATTTCTAAGTTTTATAATTTTGCAATTTTATTTTGTACAAAGCTTTTTGAAATCAAAAACTTGAAAGTTTTAGGCGAGCCCCTCGGCGCAATGGTTAACACGCCAGCCTGCGACACGAGGGTCCCGGGTTCAATCCCCAGTCAAGTCAAGATGGAAAATGATCTTTTTCAGATGGACATGGGTCTTAGATGCTTATCTTTATAAGTCATCATCATCATCAGGTCTTTTTAGTTTCCACTACAGGAGCATGATCCTCTGTGTTCTACTGGATATACCATACTTGGCAAGAGCAGACAGGGTATTTGGCCTACACTTTCCTCGCTGGAGAGGTCTCATTAATGTTTATGAGCTTTGTTTAGCTTGTATTTCCTAAGTCGCCTCTTACGACCTCCATGGGAAGACTAGGAGTGGTCCTATTCTACTCTGCCGGAAACCACACGGCTGTATATGTATATGTATCTATTATAAAATATAGTATCGTTGAGTTAGTATACTACGACACAAGTTCACAACTTACTATGCTAAACATTAGATATTCGTTTATTTGACATTTCATTAATGCATTTACATAGCATTCGTGCTAGCTTAATTTTTGTGATATGTCCCTATATATTTATTATTTATTAAAACGAGCAATTCTTGTATATTTATATATACATTTATTTTTATGATCTTGGTAACGGCTCTAACGATTTCGCTGAAATTTGGTATATGGGGGTTTTCGGGGGTAAACAATCGATCTAGATTAGTCTTATGTTTGGTAAAACGCGTGTTTTCATGCGTTTTTCTTTCCTCGAAGAATATGGTCGCTAATTTCGTCCTGCCGGCCACTGTCCGCGGTCCAGCGGATTAAGACGCGGGCGGCAAGAAACGCGTGTTACGGGTTCGAATCCCGCTTAGTGACTTACTTTTTTTTTTACATATTTTTTTTTATTTTTATTGTTTTTAGATAAGTTTAATAAAATTTTGTTAATGTTTGTGATAACTATATTTATTTCTCAACCATATTACAATAAATAGTAATAAAACGAGCGAAGCTCGGTCGCCCATACGGTACTATTTATTTATTCATATTCTGATGTTGTTTACTTTCAGATCTGAAGGTGCTAGAACAACTGCCAGGCACTTTGGCACGTTTAGAAGCGGACGTGGCTGCGCTCAGGAAAGCCGTCGAGGGAGACAGGAAACTTATCAGCGTGAGTTGACTTATTAAGGGTCTTCAGAGTCCCAAGGGTTCAGCTCTCAGCAGTGTATCTTAAAAAAATCAGCCAAATAAGAGTCGGACTCGCGCACGAAGGGTTCCATACCATTACCTATACAACTTTTTTTTTCTTCTATGTGGCCCTTAAACTTCATTCAGAAGCTTATTTTAGCCAGTTTCAAGTTTATCTTCGAGATATTCTTGTGTATCAACGAAATGATGGTGTAATTCATTTCGCTGATTCGACGGAGCCCCTGGCGACAATTCCCACGAATTCATTGGCTTGATCATACAACGTGATTTTGAACCCCCTAGCTTTATTGAAATCTCAGCATCAGAATCCCTAATGAAATATAGAACTGCAAGAAAAAAAGCTAAAAAAAAAAAATTTGGGTTTCCCATACAAAGTCGCCGATCAGCTGGACGAATTTCTATGGAAAGTCAATTTTTTTTCGGTTTTTACCACTTTTTCTTGGAATTCTGTATTCCATTAGGGATTCTGATTCAAATTTCAATTCAAGATTTCAATATACCTAGCTATCAACTACCTAGGGTTCAAAATGACGCTATAGGTATACGATGCAGTAAGGCGAGCAAACACCAGCCCGCTAAGTAAATCTCACCACAGCCGCACCATGACACTTTATTTTAGTTATTCCACTCCACACATTGTTCATAAACATGGGCATCTATAACACCAAATTACACCGACTTCACATTATAAACCCCACTAGAAACAATGTGCCAAACCAACGCTAAAACTAAAAATAATTAAAAATTAATATATAGCCCTTACTAATATTATATTATATTGGTGATGACGCTTTCACGCCGTACGATCTTCATGAAATTTTTTATACAAGTACTCTGGAGTACGGAGAAGGACATAGGCTACCTTTTATCCCGGGAAAAAATCTATTCCCGAGGGACCGATATTGACGCGGGCGGAGCCGCGGGCAAAAGCTAATTACAAATAAAATAGGCCGGATGTGAATAAATAGATGGCGAGCTCCGTGGCGCAGTGGTTAACACGCCAGCCTGCGACACGAAGGCCCCGGGTTCGATCCCCGGTCAGGTCAAGATGGAAAATGATCTTTTTCAGATTGGCCTGGATCTTGGATATGTATCTATATATGTATTTGTTATAAAATATAGTATCGTTGAGTTAGTATTCCATAACACAAGTCTCGAACTTACTTTGGCGCTAGCTCAATCTGTGTGATTTTTCCGTATATATTTATAATTATGATATTTATATATATATATATATATTTTATTAAATTTGATATGATATGTGTGTGGCAGCAACAAGCGAAGCGCGGCTGGCGTTGGCCGTGGCAGGAGCTGTCCGCTCCGACGCTGCTGTTCGTCATCCTGTGGCCGCTCGTTGCGTACCGGCTGCTGGCCAGGCGGACGAGAGCTAGGTAAGCTGCAGTGGTTCATTATGTATTTCTGTTTGTGGTTAACTGATACTCACACTGTTATATTAAGCACTTTATTACTATACTGTAAGAACACTCGAACTACTATAGGATCGCTCCACATATGTAAAAATAGAAAAAACATTCATAGCGCGTTCTAATTTTGATCCAGTGGTGAACATGCAAAAACAATATGTATTGGGTTAAACAGTTTGTTTGTCTTGTATACTCTTTATTGCACACATACAAAAGATACAATTTAAAGATACAGATTCTTGGATATAAACATTGAATTAGAAAAACTATGGAAGCGTAACTCTCATACAACTAACGATTCAATATCAGTTCCATTTACGCAAACAAACTTATCTCAAATCACAACGAAAACTTACGCACTCATAGACGAAGATAGTTTGCGATTGGTCGCGTCAAGGTCACGGGGCGGTGCCAGCGTTTCTAATGAAACATAGCGGAAGTAGGTAGACTTCGCTCGCGACAGCAGCTCGCTTATGTGCCTCTGGCTTGCTTACTTGCCGAAAGAAGCATATAAGCGATAAAGCTTCTACTCAAATGTTGATTTTCTGTGAGAGAGTGTGGTACTTTCCCGGACGAGCTGGCCCATTCATACTGCTAGCGAAAATTAATTTTGCTGGTCATACAGAGGACTTGGCCTATACTCTTCACGCTGGCCAGACGGGTTGGAGAGGTCTCACAGATACTACGACATCCACGGGAAGACTTGGAGTGGTCCTATTCTACTCTGCCGGATACCACACGGCTATTTTAGATTATCTTACTTGTTAATGATATTGTTTTGTTGTTCTAGGTCTTAACGCCTCCCTGCGCAGTAGTTGTAAGGTCCTGGAGTCGGTACCGGGTGCCGGGTGCCGGGTGCCCGACCCGGCACCAGCCTGTGGGTACATGTGGTGTGATTTGAGTGGCTACTGGGTGGTAATGTGTGTTGTGAATATCTTGCTTTTCAGCTAAAATCGTTTATGGTATATCATATCATTTTAATTTTATAATCGTGTCGAGGTTAATCCCAAAATTTTACGTCCCTGTCAGGATCAGTTCAGACAGAAGGAAAGCAGCGGAAAGGATTTTATTAAGGCGCTGTATCCCTTAACCGTTGTAAAACATGTATATGTTTGCGATAGACTGGTGACGGACAGTTATTTTAATTATTTTTGACAAAGTCTTCGAGCTCGAGTAAGTCATGCTCACTCAAATGTTCAAACTAGTGGCGGCGTCGTGTGTCGGGTCGTTGAATTCCCTCTAATATGGTTGAGTTCAACGATGGCTGATCCATGCGTCAACTCGTGAACAGGTGCTGCTAGGGACAGGTCTGCACGGCCTCTTTGAGACTACTGTGTATGATGTAAAATATTATCATTGCACAGTCGATTGCTATCATAATATGTTACAAAAATAATAATGTATATAATAAAAATTGTAATTATTATAATAAATGAAAAAAAAAAAGAAATGCTAAATGAAGAAATTAGATGATAAATGATAAGGATAGATGATAAAATTAAAAAGCCCTGCAGGCGAGTAGGCGACCAATACTGTTGAAAAGAGTTTCTTTTGGCGTTTCTTCTCTGCAGTGGTCGGTTCCGAAACGCTAGTAGTCTGTAGCTTTTGCACATTAATTAATAATATAAATATGACTAAGTTAGATCCGTTCAAATGTGATTTGACGTGAAAAAGTGCCTGCAAAAGCTTATTTTCCGAATAAACGTTTTGATTTTTTTTGCGGCCATTGCGCGACTTGTTATATACTCGTAATGAAATAAGGTTGAAAGTGGCGATACCGGTTGGCCTGTCACCAGTCTCATTGCACACCCGTCTCTGCCATTTCCGTGTTAATTTTCACTTTTAATTTAATAATTCAATAATTACAACCAAATATTGTATTTTTTCAGGTATCCATCTTGCTCATTTAGTTATACTTTTTAAAGACGTAAAAAAATTGGTGGTTGACGCTAAAATATCAAGTAATTCGCGGCGAAACTTTTTCTGGCTATTTTATTTTGCTAGGTTTTAAATATTTTTTAGAAGATATTTTGATATTATTATTTATTTTGATCTTTGAACTGTACTTCCATTAAAATATGGCTAACTGCGCAACGAAAAAAGAGATGTTTTACGGTATTCTTCTGATGCACAGTGCCTTAAGGCACTCGAATATAAACTTTAAAATTATTAAAATAAAGTGCGCGCCGGGCTCCCCGCGTATCTTCGAGGGCGCGCGAGCATTTTGTCAGGTCCAAGCATATATGCACTTTATTCTAATAATTTTGAAGCTGATTTTCGAGTGCCTTAATAAAATACTCTCCGCTGAGCTCCTCTCTGTCTGTACTAACTCTCACTCAGTCACGGCGCAGCGTTGGCAGCGTGACGTGCTAGGGGCTTTTTCACTCAAAAAGTATAAATTTAAAGATTTTTATTCAAAATTGGATACATGTAGGTATGTCTTATTTCGACTGTTTTTATTTCTTATCTATTTTTAATATATGCAACTTCTTTCGGCATTTTAGAGTGTAAAATAAATCAGGGATGACTTTGTACCACACATTACCACGCACGGCATATATCGGGTTGGGTGTATATGTATATCTACATAGTATATGTTAGCGTATCAGTAGGTAAGCACCCGAATGGGTGAGCACGGGGCGGGATTTATTTTAGTATGTTTGCGTTGATCAACACCGACACTTTTTTTTACTCTGTTTGTTTAGGTATTTAAAAACATATCAATAATCTTGATACGTCTTTTTATTGAAATGTACACTTTAATAATCTAAATATTTGCATTATACTTGAATTTCATGAAATTGCGAGGAGAGTGTAGGCCAAATCCTCTGTCTGCTCTGGCCAAGTATGGCTCCGGTAGTACAGAGAGGGTCATGCTCCTGCAGTGGAGACTAAAAAGACCTGATGATGATGATGATGACTTTTACTTTCATTGAATGTAAAGTTTTTGATTTGAAAAATGTACATTTTAATATCAAGATTGTTTACATGTTATTAAATACCCAAACAGAGTATAGGTATTGCCCGTTAATGTCGATCCCTCGGGAACAGTATAATTTACCGTAACGAAAAGTACCCTATGTCTTTCCGCGGGCCTTAAACTACCTCCATACCAAATTTCATCCAAATTGGTTCGTTGAAACGTGAAAAGGTGACAAACAGACAGAGTTACTTTCGCATTTATAATATTAATATGGAGTATTTATTTAGGGTATCACTGAATGCGTGATTGATTCCCATTTGTATATAAACTGACATATCAGTCCAAAAATAGCCTTGCGCACACAGGCACAGGCAACGCCCAAAGCCGAGGTCCGTCCCTCCTGGGGGCCCTTTGGTGATGTTGTCTATAAAGGCTGAGGGCACTCTGCCCTCGCCTCAAACGCCCGGAAGCGTAACTCTCTTACAACTAACGATTCAATATCAGTCCCATTTACGCAAACAAACATAACTCAAATTACAACGAAAAACTTACGCACTAGATAGTTTGCGATTGGCCGCGTCAAGGTCACTGGGTGGTGTCAACATATCTAGTGAATGCTATGGTGTCAACATAGCGGAGTAGGTAGGCTAGCTGTCGCGAGCGGTGTTTACATACCTCCGCTATGTTGACACCATAGCGTTCATTAGATATGTTGACACCGCCCCGTGACCTTGACGCGGCCAATCGCAAACTAGCTTCGTCTATGAGTGCGTAAGTTTTTCGTTGTTGTTTGGATAGTAAGAATTTAGTCTGTGGTGATCAACGCGGACATACATTCTTGACATAAATAAAGAATTAATTTAATTTAACTAAATTTCCCGCAGTCACCGTATTGTTTGGTCATACGAACTCATTGTACAGCCACGAGCGTTGATATGTATACATCGGTTGTTAAGTCAATGTGATAAGGTCCAAAATTGAATACATTGTATATATATCAATGCTTGTGTCTGTACGTCAGTCAATCATCTCAAGTTACCTTTTTATTGCTAGGTTTTTAGTCGGAATCATGATCAACTAGACATCTAAATGCTTGAGAAGGCCCGTTAAGCCGTTGGTTCAAAGCTATAGCGCTTTGGAGTTAGTTTAAACCACTCCAGCTTCTTTTTTAATTTTTTCGTATGTGTTAATGGCTCTGGTGTCAGCTTTCAAGCTGTCTAAAGGCATCTGATATTGCTTCACGACCGTCAATCATCATACCAACAATACCAACGGCTTAACACGCGTCGGAAGCACGGAGCAGTTAGAGTCATTGTAAAGCCACTTGTGGTCACCCATCCCAGTGGGGCCGCGCCCGGGGCTGCTTTACATGCGTTAGCGCTTAATGCTAACGCCTATTAGATTATTGAGCTCCTACTCCAGCTAAAAACGTTAAAAGGTGATACCAACCTTTTAAAAGAAAAAAGAAAGAAAAGTTGGTCATACATTACATACATACTATGACGTCTTTTCCCTTGCGGGGTAGACAGAGCCCAGGTCTTAAAGACCTAAAGGCCACGTTAAGTTGGTCATGTTTCCGACTGGAGCATCAACACGTTGCATTTCGTATAGTTTTATGTTAAAGGTAATGGTTTCGTTTAATTATTGGACGGTTGTTGTGAGTATATGCGAGGATTCCTATTTTATTATTCAAAATTCATTCATTCATGCATTGATGATGATATTTGTCCGACCGATTTCGGTCATGGCGACCACTTTGGACTCCTAGTCGGTGTTTTGGCGCTGCTATTTCATACATTATGTGTTATACTGAATAGTAAGAAGGGTGTGATTGTTTCTAATTATATGGTGGTAGTATCCCAAGGGGGGCAGGGGTGACAGCTACCTCCCTTTACAGACTTCTTGAGGTACCACCTACCGGTATTTATAGTTTTTTTTCTATATCTCAGAGCCTAAACTAGAAATATCAGGCCTCCTATCTATGATTTTGATCCCCTTTCTCTCTTGCCGAGGTTTTTAAATAAGAATAAAAAGATAAAATACGTATCGAATATTTTTGAATAATTTATAAGACGGAAATATATTTTTTTCTGTCCGATGCCCTATTGAGGATATGACGTATACAGTTTTTTCTTTGCCAACAAAGTGATCACTTCTTCATACCTTACGGTGTAGATAGTGCCTAGGGCATTAAAACTTCATAAAATAATAAGGGTGTTTAAAATATCGGGCATATATAATAAAAATGTGTTTGGGGCTTAGTATCAGTTATTTTCAACCCCCACCTCCCCTTGACAGAAAAAGTAAGTAAAGCTCTTCCCCTCTCCCCCAAGCTTACGTAAACATTGGTATAATTTTCACAAATTATATTTGTTTATTTTGCTGACGTCAACACTGTGCAAATCCCCCCGCCCAGCAAAAATAAGCCTAGCCCCGACCCCCCACCCCCATATGCAGCTTACGTAATATTTGAAAGCACCCCTTTTTTACTTTTTATAAAAATAGGTGATTTAACTTTTTTATTTTGAATAATAAAATAGGATTAGATTCACGTGTAAATAGGACACTAAACTATATATAAAAGCATAATTCATATTAAAAACGAGTTCCAATGTAATAATATTTAAATGATTGTCTCAATAAATTGTTTTATATTTTTTATATTTATTTTTCGTTGTAATGAAATTACAGAGAACTTTTGCGTTAATTCCAATTTAGTTTTTATTTTTATACACAAAATTGTTTTCCGATTTAATATTGTATATACAGGTTGCTGTATTTTTTCTTTCTTTGTGTGAAAATTCTTCAATTTAATTACAACTGACAAGATTTGTTTGTTTTACAATTGGTATTTAAAATGAAGTTCTGTATTTTTTTCAGGTCTATTCAGCCCCATAGTAAAAAGCCTCCATTTTTATTTTTTGCAACCTGTATATCAATAATAAATTTTCTATTAATAGTATTTTTTTTTTATTATTAGCCATTTAGGTCCCACTGCTGGGCAAAAGCCTCAAAGCAATAGTATTAAAATGTTTAAATTCATTTTAGAAATACGGCTTCTCTCACGTTTATTCGGTCGGAATTGGTTAGGTCTGCTATGAAGACCATCTTCAGGGCGAGTGTTAGGGGTGGCGACACGGCGGTTTCGCTTCCCACAAAGCAAGTGCTAGTGGGCGATTCCGACTAAATAAACGAGAGTTAAACCGTGTTTCTGTAATTCATTTTTTGTTGTTCAATCCATGACCCTCATTGATGTTTCCCATGTACACAATGTGATTTGGACTCCCTGGCAATATTTACTTTCGGAATCAAAATCCCCTATAGATTATACATCCGTAAAAAAGGAGACTACATCACCTTTTTTGCGATTAGATCATAAATATTATAAAAAAAAAATTGATCAGGCGATCGGTGAATTTGTATAGGCTTATTTTTTTGCATTTTTACCCTTTTTCTTTCTGGTTTTTTGAAGTGTAAACTTCTATAGCGGTGTTGTGTACTTTTTGGGATGGGTAAAAAATGTTTAACTCGCAACCCGACCTGACCTGATCAAAATTTCGTCAGACACACGTGACCTGAGATCGCCGGTGCGGAGTAGTAGAGGAAGTAATATCCCCATCTCTTTCTACTACGCGGCGTTTTTACTTCTGCCGGCACGCCCGGAGTGCAACCCGTTGTTTTTAATCAGAGATTCCGATCCCAACATTAAAATATTGCCAGGGAATTCGAAATCACCCTGTATAGTGCAATATAAAAATAGTTAAGCTTTTTATATGAAATTATTCAGATGAACGTCACTAGTATGCAGTTTGATTTCTTTTTCATTACCCATCAAGAGCCTGTTTATGACATAGTCTCCTAGAGACCCTAGGGCATCATAAAATGTCATGCCGTTTTCGAGGGGTAAAAGAAACATCCTGTACAATTTATAATTCAAGGTAATTCATATTTTTATCACATCTCGTATCTCATTCGAAGGCATTGTTACCTAATTATTAATTTAATATTTTTATATCAATTCTATTGTAGTTTAAGTGGAAATTAGGTCGGTTATGTATGTTACTTTGTGATATATAGTTAATAATAAAGAGTTACCTATATGTTTGTGTTTACTTTTATGGAAATATGTAACGTTGCAGCATGCCACCTGCATGCTGCATCTCGTCCAACCTCATTTCTCTCATCTTGTCCATTTTTCATTCCTTATTTTAATTCAAATTTCATTCCATTCCATTCCATTTTTTTTTCATTGCTTTCTTTCTCTCTCATCACTCATTTTTCAGTCTACTACCATCCTTCAGTCTACTACCATCTTTAAGTAGACTGAAAGATGGTAGCAGACTGAAAGATGGTAGCAGACTTAAAAGATGGTTCTCTCGGATGAAGAGATGGTTCTCTCGGAGCATAACAGTCTCTGTTATTAATTATTGAAGTCAACATCTACATAGTTGAAGTTGTAAAGTGAAGTTGTAACAATAAAGTTATTCTCTGTGTGTTCTGTGTCGAGTTTTGTGTTCTCCCTAACTTCTTTATATGTGGGAACTCGGCTAGAGCGCCGGGATAGTCGAGCCCTCACAAATAAAAAAAAAATGAGGAAAATAAAAAGAAAAATCTATAAAACCAAATTCAGGGTTGCGAGCCACGAAATTATTCCAGGTGTTGCTTTGTACAGATCGTCCGGGGGACAGAGTACGACAGCAAAGGCCAGCGTTGGATTACGATATCCAAATTTTTGTTACAAAATAAGATATCCAAAATCCTTCCTTAGAGTAAAAATATAAAGTAAGTAAAAATAGTAAGTTTGAATTTAGGAGAAGAAGAAATCAGGGGACTACGAAGCGTTAATTTTCATAGGTATTTTCGGTCCGAGCTGCATTTGTCTGTATCGCACTCTGCGGGGTTTGTTTGGGCACACAACGCGACAGCAACAGATTTTACAAATACCTATTTTTTTATTGGATTTATAATCCTTTGTAATATTACAAATGCGAAAGTGAGTTTGTTTGTTGCGCTTTCACGCCGTAACTACTGAACCGATCATCATGAAATTTTGCATACAAGTTCTCTGGAGTGCGGAGAAGGACATAGGCCTTTTATCCCGGGAAAAACTATTAAGTACTATTCCCGAATGATCGACATTGACGCGGGCAGGGCCGCGGGCAAAAGCTAGTATTCATATAAAAGTCATAATTTCATCATTACAGCCGCAAAAGTCCACTGTTGGGCAAGGGCCTCCCAGAGATTCTTCGTTTCGTGTGAAGATATTGCCATATTCACCACGCTTGGCAGACGGGCTGGCGAGCGCAGTTTCTTTGGCCTTTTGTGTTTCCGACGTTGCTGCCCATCAGAAGCATTTTTGAGCTGGGGAAGGCTAGGAATTTGTTGTATCAGGGAAAGGAATGAAGGTGTTGGGATATAACTCGGATGAATGGGGAAAAGCAAGTATCAACTCGGGAGTCAGGACGCGCGTACCCGATGTCGTACTGCAACCACCAGACTGGCAGTTAAGGATGACACACCTGACCCTTATATGAAAAATATACCTACACGAAAAAAACATAAAAAACTAAAACAAACTATAAAAAAAAAACTATAAATAAACTATAAAAACTATATAAACTATAAAAAAATATAAATATAAAAAATATAAAATCTATAAAAAAACTATAAATTATAAAAAAACTATAAAAAACATAAAAAACTATAAAATGTAAACCTGAGTGCCGTCAGCAGCGGCGGTCAGGGTCCTAGAGAGAAACCTGATAATTCGTGCTGTGTATCCAGGAGTACTGCCTTCTGTATCTGTCCCTTGATCAAGCCATCCAACGAGTCTCTTGAGATATAAGTTAAAAGTGGCGACAGTTTCAGCCTATTCAGGAGCCATCTTTAGGGTCAGTGTCAAGGACGTCCCGGTGCGAAATTATTCTTTAAAAGCTACAAACTACTAGCCCCACAGAACAACAAAGACATTAGAAATGGCAAGCGTGCGCCGACAATGCGCTCGATCAGCTCACTTGTATCAACTAAGTAGTTTGTCCCGCGATCGTCATAAGAACAGAAGTGAGATTTAAGTAAAAAAAAAAATACCGACGTGTGCTATTCTGTGTAAAGTGAGAAGTCCTAGTGAAAATTTGACCAAAGATGAAGTTTCTACTCAATTGTGTTGCGTTAGTAGTATGCTTGAAATGAGGCGACGCTGGTTTTCATAGAAATCACGCGTGTCACTTCTAATGTGTTTGTTGTTCTGTGACTAGCCGACTGCCATTTCATTAAGTTAGTACCTACCTCGGCGACCAAACAAGACTAATCTAGATAGAAACAATCTACTAACTACCCCCGAAAACCCAATTTCAGCGAAATCGTTAGAGCCGTTTCCGAGATCATAGAAATATACAAGAACTGCTCGTTTAAAGGTATAAGATAGACTTTGTTTTTTTACCTACTAATAAAGTTATAAAAAAATAAAACGAATATTTATAAAAACATAGTTACTATATTTAGTGTCCACATTTACATCGGTAACATCAACAAGCGGCTTAATATAGATATAGTATACAACTATAGAGAAAAAAATCTGGTGCCAAAACATTCAAAAACATTTAATAATGACCCAACTCCTAATATATATCCTTTTCCCGTCATATAACGCCTAAAAAATATCTAAAACTATTTCATGGGTACATTCAGTCCATGTCACTGAACAAATTTTTCAAACAGTATTATATGTTCTGAAGAAAATTTTTTTCGTCCATGGCAACATGTATATTCATGGTGAAATTTTGATCGTTTTAGACAATTACAGGGGTGATCAGCCCATCGATATGAACAACTTTTGCTATGGGACCATTGCTATGAACTCAATTTTCTTTACATTCCTGTACAAATCGGAATGTCCATATTTTTTTGAGTTCCCAGCTTTGGTACCGTAGGAAAAGTTGTTCATTTCGATGGGCTGAATCACCCCTTTAAGGGTCCAAAACGATCAAAATTTCACCGTGTATGTAACATGGTAAAGTTGTTCAATATTTAGACTAAACCTACCTCTAAAATAGTAATTATTTATTTTATTACACCTTATACAGTAAAAAATGTCCAAATAATATTTAAGTGGCATGACCAGTCCATGATATTGAACAACTTTCTCTGGAGGACAACTTCAAAGAACAAAAAAATAATATATTCTATGGAAACTTGATGAATTGATCGCACATTTTGTATGGCAGATCGATTTTCATTCTTCGTAGGTCCCCTGGGTAATTATATATATAAACGGGACTTAACACGAACCTTTTATTATTTGCTTCCATTGTTGAAACAAATAATAAAAAGGTGTATATACATAAATATGTGTTAAAAGCGCGAAAGATTAAAAAAGAATAATGTCCCCTGGGTAAGTTGTTCAATACTAAGGACTGATCATGCCCTTTAAATATTGTTCCGCCATCTTGTTACCCGTATATTCAACACAGGTCAAGGGCCATAATTTTATATTATTTCAAATTTAACAGCTGCGATAGTTAATTATTATATGTATATTGTTATCTAAATCCATTATGTATTGTTTTCTAATTAAACAATAATGATAGTTTTGAATCTGCCTTGAATCACTATCAAAATGGGAACAGAAATGCGGTGGTTCTATATCACCGGCTTCGTGAAACTCAGTAATTAAAAACAAAATGATTTCTGTTCCATTTCACATCCTACTTCCTGCAATTGTCTATCGCACAGTTGACAATCACCATTAAAAAAAAAGAAAAACTAAATAAATATATACGGACAAATCACACAGATTGAGCTAGCCCCAAAGTAAGTTCGAGACTTGTGTTATGGGATACTAACTCAACGATACTATATTTTATAACAAATACATATATAGATAAATATCCAAGACCCAGGCCAATCTGAAAAAGATCATTTTCCATCTTGACCTGGCCGGGGATCGAACACGAGCACTCTCGTGTCGCAGGCTGGCGTGTTGACCGCTGCGCCACGGAGCTAGCCAAAACTAAAATACAAACAGCGTATAAATGTTCCCTCGACATTCCCTTAAAGGGGTGACTCATCCCATCATTATGAACAACTTGTCCACTATTGGGAAGACAAGATTTTTATTTACATTACCATATAAAATTTCTAAGCGGGTGAACACTTTTGTATGGAAATATCGAGCATTGCTCCCATAGGAAAAGTTGTTCATTTTGATAGTCCGAGTCCTGTTTAAGGCAATGTCGAGGGTCAATTCACATGCTGTATAATCCAGATTTAAAATAACATAAAACACGTCTGCGTAGAAACTTAACAAAAAATCAACATGGCTCGTTTGTAGGAACTTATAACTATTTACAATAAAATCACATTTTGGTTGCCTTTGTGCGTTGAGGCATTCATTTTATTAATAATATTCAAGAATAATATATTTCATTTTCCAATACATTTCTTAGTGCACTAATATAGACACGCAAAATGACATGTCGCAAAAAGACATCTTCGCAAAAATTAAAGAATTTAAATGAAAAAATGTAAAGCTTCGTATGTACTTAATAATGTTAATTAATGTAACAAAAGCATTAAAACTGTTGTTTTTTTAAAGTTTCTCATCGAATTTGAACAGCCCTAGAACCGAAGACTAAATATTTATAAATATGTTGTCATTGTGCAGATGTGGACATTTTGCGTATAAATTTCCATATCATGCAAGTAACAAAACATTAATCTATAGATTTACTCTTTCGATTGTACTATTACTATGCGTATATTAACGCAAAATAAAAATATTTGTAAACAAACTTCTACTTTGAATCATCACCAATCTGTCACAACCCCTCCAACGCACAAAAGGTAAGAACTTAAATTAACAGTACACTTAAAATAAGTAATAAACTATATGAATCGTTCGTTTAACAAGCAAACTTACAGAGCGGAGTTAGAGATACATAAGACAGCACAAAATTGATCTTTACACACGTAGACTCAACACAAAAAAAATATTTAATTGATAAATTTATTTATTGGCAGAGGAAAAATCCCGGTGTAAACGTAAAACACACATAAAAAATATCTTTTCGCAAAATTATACAGTGATCTATACAATTTTATCAAAAGTGGGACATTTTGCGAAATGGCGATTTAAAATGGAAATTTAGCTTTTTTGAAGCGAAAATTTCTTTAGCGGCGTTGTGCACTTTTTGGGATGGGTAAAAATTGTTAAACTCGCGTCAGGATACGTGACCTAATCGAAAATTCGTAAGACGGACACGTGACCTGAGACCGCCGGCGCGGCTTAAGAGAGAAAGTAATACCCCCCTCTCTTTCTTCTCCTTCTCTTTCGCGCGGAGTTTTCACTTCTGCTGGCACTCCCGGAGTGCAACCCGTTGTTTTTTTTATTATACGAGTACTTCATTGTATACATAGAATTGTATTGTGAATTGTGACTAAACATTCCTACGCCTACTAGGCAGAATATGCTGCGTCTCATATTTATTGTAACACCATTGTATCACCATATTCTAAGGAATAAATGAATCTATCTATCTATCTATCTACATTAAATATTAGTGTTGTTGGACTTCATTCTTATCAAAGTCCATTTATTGTTATTTCTTTGAGTGTTTACGTTGAGTCGTAGTAGTGTTAAGATCTTACGCATCGGAATAAAAACACAAATCTTAAAGCTGAGTACAGGTTATGTTACAACTTAGGTCTACTGTTTTAAAGGCTTCATTTCATAAACGACCATCCCGCCTATTTGCTAACTCAACAACGTTTTGATAGTCACTTTAAAATACATTGCGGCTTTCGTATGAGTGACTGTTTTTATTTAAGATATATAAAAACGTAATGTATTTTGAAGTGACTATGAAAATGTTGTGAATGTCAACATATACAGCGTATAACTTAACCAACGACATTACCGTGAAGGGGTGACTAAGCCCGGCAAAATGAACAACTTTTAAATTGGGACCAATGCTGGGAACTCAAATTGTTCCAATGAGCAATCAGCTGATTGGACTTTTTATGGGAATTATTATTTTTTTAATAAAGGCAACGTTTTTCAACTTGGTCCGAAACTGCATTGGACAGAGACAAGTTAAGGGAAATGGGAGAGGCCTTTGCCCAGCAATACGTTAATATAGGCTAGAAAAAAATAGGGTAGGCTTAATATCATAGGCTGATCATATCCCTTAAGTATTAATACCTTGTTACACGTTGTAGATAAGTTATATTTTAACTTGTAAGGTTAAAAAAACCAAAGCTGTAACATATTTAGAATGGAATGTGAAAAGTTATACTACATTAATACGGCAATCGAAATTTTATAAAATTAACATACTTGCGAGGTATACGGAAGGCTGAGTCTACTAAACAATTGGTTTCAAACGTAACATTATTCTTAAACATTTCCATTTTAGTGACACTTTCATCTAGCAACTAGCCTCATCAATTCCTAAGAACGTTCGGCGGGGTCAGGTATCTCGTTGGCCGACTGTACATATAACCCGACGGCCTTTAAGACTCGAGTGAACAGGCATCTTATAGGCAAGCTCGATCGTAGATCTTGTCTTTACCTCTGGGTTAGTCCAAGATCAAGAGTAAGCCTATTTAAAATAAAAATAAGAACAACTATGTTCCTGTTACGTTATTGACCTACCAATTATTTAGTAGATTTAACGACCAAAACGGCAGCTATAATGTTGGGGTACTTATTTTGAATTTTATAATATTTTTAACGATAATATTTTAATTGCGTATCTTATGTGCATTAGTATAGTAGTTATTTTTATTATACTGATATGAAAACTAAATATAAATCTAAAAGACTATTTTAAATCAAAAATTTTATACAAATATCTTAATAGATGCCGATTCGAGAAAAAATATTTCAAACACCACCCACTACTAAATTTTTCGTAAACACTGTACCATTTATATCTTAATATTTATTCGTTATTCTATTTCGGATCATATGCAAAATGATCAAATCGCAAAACGACATATTCGCAAAATGACTTCTTCCATTATGATGCATAATAAAGCATTCCTTTTACATTATGTGAATAAAGTATTATTAATAGGCGTTCAGATAAACCACTAGAGAGCTCTCGTCTAGTAAGTCTAGCTTTAACCCTTTCACCGCGAACGTCGGATTAATCTGACAACCATTATCGAGCCCGCGAGCGTCCGCTTTACTACCATTATTATTGACACTGCTTGTACAATCTGGCATATTTATTACCTATGGTGTATTCGGATAAAAATATGTTCATATTAGATAAATATGTAATAAAGAATAAAAAAAAAACAATGTCATACATTTTAATCTCACAACTAAGTGCAACACTTAACCTATTGAAGCCATTGACAACTTTAGTTTTTTTTTAAATATTTTACCCTTGTAATATCATATAATGCAAGATTTTTTATTTAATCGCGCGTATATTGTATGTTTGTAAATTTCGTTAGGTTCTTACATAAAATTTATACGTATTAACATTTTGTAAAACCACTATTATGCAAATAAATATGATTTATGATTTTAAAACGGTCGCGTGACTGAGACGCCATTGACAACTAAAGGTATTAAAATTTGTACTAGCCTGGCGTCGGGCGTGAAGTAACATAAGTAAGCGTCGGCGTACAAAAGGTTAAGTGTTGTACATCCATATTTTCGATTCATTATTCTTCGCGCTGGGAGCTCGACAACTGATATAAAGCCTCGCGGTGAAAGGGTTAAACATTGTATTAAAAACGCATGATAAAATAATCAGACGATATGGTAGCTGATATTTTTGGGACGTTATGCGAAGTGGTCATTTTGCATCTGAGCCGTCGTACTATAGACATTTCGATATTATAGTTAATCTATTAAATGCAAGGATGACACTTAGGTTGAATGCTGTATATTGGCTTTCGTTCATAATTATTTTACCTCCAATCGGTACAATCTAAAATAGACAAACATAATACATAAACAACTCAAAATACCTAACTTATTCATAAAAAATAACAAACGCGTTCAATAAGTATGAAATAAGTATTCATTAGTAAAATAATAAACAACCATAAATAATATCATTTTGCAACAATAGAAGCTAAGCAGTATCACAAAAAAAACACCCCGAAATTCGTCGATTCCGAATTTCGGGGAAAATATTCCCCAACCTGGCAACTCAAAAGCCTTGGCTGTCAACGTCATCATTATTTGACAAATTGTCAATGACATGGACACTGTCATGTGATTGAGCATGGGAATATTTCTTTATAAAGCCTGCATTCGGGATTATTTCCAAAAAATCATAAAAAAAAAACTTAAAAAATTCTGGTCATAATTAGATTCGATTGCATAAATAAAAACTATTACTTACTGATAAGGCTCTGTGTACTCCGTAAAGGATATAGATATAAATAAGTTTGTATTAAAATAAATAAATATATATACGGACAAATCACACAGATTGAGCTAGCACCAAAGTAAGTTCGAGACTTGTGTTACGGGATACTAACTCAACAATACTATATTTTATAACAAATACATATATAGATAAACATCCAAGACCCAGGCCAATCTGAAAAAGATCATTTTCCATCTTAACCTGGCCGGGGATCGAACCCGGGCACCCCGTGTCGCAGGCTGGCGTGTTAACCACTGCGCCACGGAGCTCGCCATTGTTGAAAATAGTTGAATTTAATTAAATTTGCCAAAGATAAAATAACTATGAACGAATAGTAATAATTGAATTAGACGAATAATTTCATCGTGCTCGGGACTATAACTTGTCTAAAGTAGATATAAACGTAATAAGGCTACCGTTTTTTGGTCACTAGTGGGCGCCACTGTTGAGTGAGTTTTCGAAAAAACTTTTTATTACACGCTAGGAAACTTTTACATTTAAATACATACATAGTATCACGTCTTTTTCCCTTACGGGGTAGACAGGGCCGAGGTCTATAAGACCTGAAGGCCAGGTTTAGCATGTTGGTGGGGCATTAGGTGGAAAACATATAAATAATATTTTGAATTAAGGCATAAAATGTCATTAAAATGTAAAAGTTTCCACGATCATCATTTCGTGTAGGTGTCACAGTCAATCGACCATGCACACCCTGGTGTCAGAGTTCTTCGGAACCGCCTCTCGGTCTTTAACGACTACCAGATGGCAGCCGGGACCAATGTCTTAACGTGCCTTCCGAAGCACGGAATCATCTTTATTATCAGACAATCAGGTGATTCAAGCCTGCAATGTCCTAACCAAACTGGAAACAACTAAACAATAATGCTTCCGGTGGGAATCGAACCCACGACCCCCGGGTCAACAGGCAAACGCCGTAACCACTGGACCACGGAGGCTGCTACGCGCGCGTGTAAAAAAAACCTTTTTCGTAACTTTACTCAACAGTGGCGCCCACTAGTGAGCAAAAAACGGTAGCGCTCATTGAATTGTATAGCTCATGTAATACACTTAAATGTGCTATTATTATATAATACAGTTATAATAAAGAAAGGTACATTTATATCTTTGAATCGATATCCGAGCCAGAGTTATTGACATATTTATACAAATATAATTATAATATACAAATATTTATATATAAGGTCCATTTATATAAAGGGCAAACATTTTAAACGCTGACAATTATAAGCTAGAAAAATGCGTTAAAAACAAATAAAAAAAAATCGACACTTAATAATCTTTCATGTAAAAAAAACTTTAATAAAACTACTGAACCGATTTTGATGAAATTTAAATGGTACCAACTTTATTACCGTTACCGAGGGATCGGGATAAACGCGGGCGGAGCCGCGGGCAAGCTAGCTAGTTTTTTAGCGTCAATTACTTTTTCTTTTTCTTGCGTATGACGACTTTGATGACGTCATTAAAATATTGCGTAATATCATACATGGTGAAATTTTGATCGTTTTGGACCCTTAAAGGGCGTGACTCAGACCATCAATATGAACAACTTTTCTATGGGACCAATGCTGCGAACTCAAAAAAATATTTTAAATATTGATATGGGAATATCGATTTTTTTTGGGTTCCCAGCATTGTTCCCATAGAAAAAGTTGTTCATTTTGATGGTCTGAGTCACCCCTTTAAGGGGCTTTTCTTCACATTTCACTCAATAACTCTGGCTCAGTAAAAACCGTAAATATTCACAAACTGTTACCAAACATCATCCTATCGTCGTACAAACTTAATCTGTTGCACTCACTAGCCCTCCCCTTCTGCAAAGCCCTGTCCCTCCGAGCCCTCCTTACTGCCACAGGGAGGTCCCCGGGGGTTTTGACCCTCCCCGCAGGGTTCTGTAAGTTTATATCACCTGATGACGCGAATATCTCCGAAACCTGCTCTAAAGAATGCTGCCTTTTGATACTTAAGTTTTTTAACAATGGTTTTGGAGATTTCGGACTCCTTTCTACGTCTGGATTCATATATTTAATGTCCGTTGTGTCGATTTCACCGTTCAAAGCAGCCAAATAGACCGGATTGTCACCACTGTATGTAACTAAGTTCTCTTTGTCGTTCGGATCACTGAATTCGTTGTCAAAATTTGTGTATTTATTCTGGTATTTGTTGAAACCGAAATCTGTTACTTGACTCGCTTCTTTTAGGACTTCGTTTTGGTAACGTTTCTTATCGGACTCCTTGGGTATCGTTTGCATTGTGATTTTGGAGCCTCCGTTCTCAGATAACAGCATTAAATGCTCATCTTCGCTGCTTGAGCAATCTGAGTTGACATCGAACGGACTATCGTTGTAATTATCTGTCTGTCCGTTGATGTATTGTAGCTCTAAATTGATGCTTGCTCGTGAAGATCTTCCACTGTTAGAATCGATAATCTTGTTGTCACAACTTAACCGTTTCTTTACCGTAGAGTCTTCGGACTCCGAATGACCGGACTTGAAAATACTCTGAGAAGACATAGACGATTTGAATTTGCTTATACTCTCAGAACTTCCACTGGTTTTACTTCTCATTTCAACGGTAGCTTTTGCCTTTGGTACTATAACGGCAAAAATCTGATTTTGATTTTTCCCATCGTCTACGGGCAGTTCTTTGAAGTTAAACACTTTGTTTTCCCTATTCAGCTCTGACTCCATCATCATGGTCGGTGACAGTGTCCTATTCGGAGGAGATAAGGTACATGGCCCTTCAAAGTTGTAAGGAGTTCGTTCTTGACTCAAAACTAAGTTAGTCGGTCGATCAAAAGTGATATTACTAGGTTTTTCAATTACAGAAGTTTGTGTCCGTCCATTTTGTATGCTAGACTCCGGAACCAATTTAACTTCTGTTTCTTTCTGATTCTTGTATCGATCGAAGAATTTCTTTATGCCCCATTTAGGCTTTTCCACTTTCACATCGTTCAGCAAATTAGTCTGTTTAGGTCCTCGATCAATATCATGGTTGCTAACGTCATTCGGGACGTATTCCAACGGTCTTTGGTAAGATCGAATTTCGTTCAATCGGTCTGAGTTTTCTGGTATCGGTCTATGAGTGATTCTTGCCACGGATAAGCAGTTTTCTTCAATGTTTTGTAGCCTAGGTGTTTCTGTTGTAGTGATATCTTTTAAGCTCTTGTGTATCAGTTCGACGGTGTGTGTCTGTGTGTGCGTGTTGCGTTCGATGCAGGCGTTGCGGCCGATGTGTGGGTGGGGGTAGAGGAGGGGGGTGGTGACGTCACACGGCTGGTTGGACGTGCAGTTGGAGTTCTTGTCCGGTTCCTGGTGGGTGTTGCTTGCATCTGGAATAAAGTTATAATCAGTCTAGTTCATTATAGCACTCTTAGGTACCTATTAAACCATTCTGAATTTAGGATCCGATGAGAGGGACGCCGCTATACGTTAGACACGATACGAGATATCTTCAATCGTATCGCACGTATAGCGGCGTCCTTCTCATCGGATGCGATTCAGGATGGTATAGTACCCCCTTTATAGTCGGCGCGTTATCAACTGAGTCGTAGGGCGATAAATAATTTATTTATATCTATCTCGCTCGCACTTATTAGTCTTATGGAACCGCCTAGTGATGTGCGTAAGTAAATAAAAGCGCATATCGATAAGGGAAGTATTCAACATATTCAATATGCAATGTAATTTATAAAAGCTTTTTTTAACATTCATTTGTTGTTTGATGTAAAATATTATGCCTGTAATATAATACTGATGGAATAATATCATAATTTTTGTGCAGACGTAGATCTAGAAGAAACAAAACAGATAGTTTAGCGGCAATGGAATAAATAAATATGTTGGGGGGACATATCACACAAATTTAGCTAGCCCCACAGTAAGTCGTGAACTTGTGTAGTAGGATACTAACTCAACGATACTATACTATATTTTATTAGAAACTTATATAGAACATCCAAGACCCAGGGCAATCTGAAAAAGATCGTTTTCCAACATGACCTGACCGGGGGTCGAACCCGAGAATCCTCGTGTCGCAGGCTAGCGTGTTAGCCACCACGCCACGGAGCACGCCAAAAAAAAATGTGCTTCGAATTGAATAAAAACTGAAATAATTCATATTACAACTGTCTTCGTACTGAAATAATTTATATTACAATCATGAATTCGTTCTCAAGGAATGTGACATTATGTTTCTATATCGCGTAGCATATTTTCTGTAGGCTTCGATCAAATATAATGGTAGATACACGATTCGCGCTCGAAAAGTGGCACCGGCAAAACAGCGCACTAATCGAGTTTCGGAGCTGTTTTGTCCACAGTTTCAATAAACCGCGCTAGCACTCACACGTCTCGCGATGACGAAAGTACAATGAAAAGATGCAAAAACTACGCACCAGACAATTAAAAACAAAAACATGCAGTTATACTTTCAGTATGTACCGTTTTTGTCGTTGTTTGTAAGTATGCATGATGTTTTGACTCGATGGACATTATTTAGGCTTTATTTTGTATGAGACTGTGTATCTACCATTATATTTAAGTCTATAGGCGTTATTTTGTCCTCACGTATATAAATAAATAAATAAATATATACGGACAAATCACACAGATTGAGTTAGCCCCAAGGTAGTTCTCTTGTATTATGGGACACTAACTCAACGATACGATACTATATTTTATAACAAATACATATATAGATAAACATCCAAGACCCAGTCCAATCTGAAAAAGATCATTTTCCATCTTGACCTGGCCGGGGATCGAACCCGGTCACTCCGTGTCGCAGGCAGGCGTGTTGACCGCTGCGCCACGGAGCTAGTCAATAAGTATATTAATAAGAATACACTTTCACACTACAGAACACGGTTAGATGACAGAATGAGTATGTACTTACCCGGCGGGTGTGGATGCAGATTGTTGTCGTGTATGACTGGACCCTGGGCCTGCAGCATCTGTTTCAGCTCAGCCATCCTCTCCTCAACGCACACGGCCGTGAGCCTGGTAAAAACATTGTATACTTACCCTTACTTCTAAATATATATAACTCAAAGGTGACTGACTGACATAGTGATCTATTAACGCACAGCCCAAACCACTGGACGGATCGGGCTGAAAATTGGCATGCAGGTAGATGTTATGACGTAGGCATCCGCTAAGAAAGGATTTTCAACTCTACCTCCAAGGGGATAAAATAGGGGATGAAACTTTGTATGAAACTATACTTCTTAACGCGAGCGAAGCCGCGGGCAAAAACTAGTAATATTATAAATCGAAAGTGAGTTTGTTTGTTACCCCTTTCACGTCGTAACTACTGAACCGATCATCGTGAAATTTTGCATACAAGTTCTTTGCAGCACGGAGAAGGACATAAGAAATATTCAGGGTTTCATTCCAGAAAAATACTGTTCCCGAGGGAACAACGTTGGCGCGAGCGGGCCGCGGGCGAAAGCTAGTTGTTTCATCGTCATCATCATCAGGTCTTTTTAGTCTCCACTGCAGGAGCATGACCCTCTTTGTTTACAAAAAATGTGTCGTTAAATTATCGACGCGTCCTTCTATCACGGAGCGCGCGGCAGACTAGTTCGCGAAAAAAAACTACTTTTAAGCCCCGCCCGCTTTGCTCTACTTTGCGTGGTGTCAGTTTTTGAGCGCAATGCTGCTTCCATAGTTTTCAAATTCAATGCCTAGGTGTTATATTTCTATGCTAAGGAAATTTTTCAGATCCTTGTGTCATTTTAACAGGAAATTTTGTTCATAAGAACAAACTAAGTTGCCCTTTTAGGTAGGACCACCCTGTCCATTATTCATTTACATTTGACACTAGACATTGTTTAAAACTAATACCATTAAAATCAAAAATATTAATAATTTTGCATGTCAGTATCTGGTAAAATGTGTGTGACTTATACGTTATGTATTATATAAGATCTCCTTATGTACCACATTTCGAGCAAAATAAAGTATATGTATTTACAGCCACGGAGTACATACAGAGAGGACTTGCCCTAAGGAATATTTTCTATGAAACCATGCGTGGCACTTACCCCCTGTAAGTGCCACGCATGGTTTCATAGAGGTGGTGAGGGGAGTATTATCTGTCTCACTCTACTTGCTCTGTCTGACTCCCTCCTTTATATCCATCTAGCGGCGAATAGCCCAACTACTTAATAAGTTCGATGTTGATCTTTCTTTTTAGTTTATCTATCCGTCACTAGATGTCCCTAACACCTACTGACATCTAGTGTCAGATAGCTGAGTAATTAGGGTTGCCAACCAGACTGTTAAAAACAGTATAATACTGTTTTTGCTAGTTAATGCTTTTTACTGTTCTATTATAAGAGAGTTTGCAAAACACTGTTTTCACGACTGCTGGTAAAACTATGGTTAGAAACATATAAATTTAAAATTTTCCAATAACATAATATTGTTGTATATAGTATAGTTCTGTACCTGTTCAAAGCAATCGTTTATTTGGAGACTACATCTTCACAGCCACAAAAACAAAGAATCAATATGTTTTATGTAAATTATTTCCTTTCTGTTTTTTGTCATAGATAATTAATCAAATTCCATAATAAAACCATAGTGTCAGTGACCATATCATGTAAAAGAGTAGTCAAAATCCAGGCAGCATACGAGTTGACGCACGGGCCACCCAAAACTTTGCCATACTAGAGGTGACTTGAGCTAGTAGTAGTACTAGCCTGCCTTCGACGCCGCCACAAGTTTGTATATTTTTTTGACCCACATGCTCGACCCACATGTCAAAAAATATACAAACTGGTGGATTGATCTTTTGTTGATCGTTGATCTTATCAAGAAATTACATCGATCGCATGACATTTTTCCATCATTAATAATAAAGGACATAGGGAGATATTGGTTCCAATAGTAAAAATCAAATACGATTATGCTTCGGTCATATATTTCTTGAAGTATTATGATTTAATAATCATAGCATGGAGTGTAAATAAGCTTAGAATAGCCATTAATTTTTTTCTTACCATGAAAAATCTACATTAACAGACATAATCTCAATCAATTGAAAAAGTATCACGTAACGCCAAAGAGCAATATTCGATTTGTATGAATGTCAAAAAATGATACAACATGTACAAAAGTTTTATTTACAACTAACTTAACTAACAAGCGGGATCAGAAAAGGAATGGGATGTACAGATCAGCCGGCCTATTTGCTAACTCGGTGTACAACGTTTTGATAGACACTTCAAAATGCATTGCGGCTTTCGTATGATATTGTTAATTTTTATATAAGATGTATTTGATGTGACCATCAAAATGTATTTTGAAGTGACCATCAAAACGTTGTACACTAAGTTAGCAAATAGACTGGCAGGTCTTATCCATGTCTTTTTCATTTTGGAGAAATTTTTGGCCAAAGGTCAAAAACTGTACTGCGCAATCGTAGATTTGGAAAAAACCTATGAAAGAATTGTGGTCGATGCTGTCTGCATATGGGGTGAGCACTCACTGAAAGTAGGTTTCTTTGATGAAAAATGCTCTCGGGGTGCTCAGAAACATCATTATTCCCTCATCTTCCATGTAACTTTTTATAAAATTTCAAAATCCAATCGTAGTTTTATCAGCGGTTGAGAAAACAGTATTTTGTATACTGTCTTTTAATAAAACAGTAAAAAGTAATAACTAGCGAATACTAGGTGGTTGGCAACCCTAGACATTTTGCCATGTATGGCTATTATTCGTGAACGTCAAGATGACGGGACCCCGCCCGGTTTTGTGAATATGATGTAACTATGATGTAGTACCATTACGTACGTAGTAATATTAATGCTATTTTATACTTACATACGTACTATAATAAAATTGTACACTCAAATGATTTCAAGATATTCAACAAAGAAAGTGGTTCGCTATTATAATATTAAAATGGCGGGACCACAATTCAGTTCTTAAAAAACACTTCAATTGTAAAAATAAAAAATATTTTCAACGATTTTTCTGGGGAAATTCTACAGATAAAAAATTGGTTTTTAAAATGCAAAAACGGTGTATCCGCTCTATGTTTGGTCTACAAAGCACCGATAGCTGTCAATCTTATTTTAAACAATATAAAATACTAACACTGCCATCACTGTATATATTTGAGATAGCTGTATTTGTTCAAAATAATCCCCATTTATTCAAACGTATATCGGATGTGTGTGCAAGAAACAGAAGAAATGGCGATAGACTTTGTCTACATCAATCAAAAACAGCTCTGTTCCGAAAATTTATAATAAAATCACTAAGGAATATAAAACATTAAATATAAATTTATTTAAGAAAAAACTGAAATCATTCCTAAACCAGAAGTGTTACTATGATATTAGTGCGTTTTTTAATGATTAAATTTAGTGTTTATTTTATCTCTCTATTTATATATTTTTTGTGCTTAATTCAATTCAATTCAATTCAATATCAATATTTTATTGCTTATTGTACATATATTGACTTATTTTGTAATTTAATATTATTTATTTTATGTGGTACTAACAAGAGCTCATCTGATTCAATATTTGTACACCCTAACGGTGAGCATGTTAATTCCTACTTTTATATTATTTAACACATTGTAACACATGTTTGACAAATAAATAAATAAACGAATAAGCTCCTGAGGAAAAAGTGAATTTCAAAGCCAAGTAGCATTATACTGCTCTTACAATTTGCTTAGGCGTTTGTTTGTCAGTTTTATTATGGAGGTTATTCTACACTGAATTTGTTTTAATTTACCTTTGCCTAAAAATTAAGTGCAAAACCAAAATGTTAAAACATACATACATATTATCACGTCTATTTCCCTTACGGGGTAGAGAGAGCCTAACCTCCATAATAAAATTTTATTATGTAAGTATAAAATAGCACTAATATGGTACTACATCCTAATCACATCATATTCGCAAAACCGGGCGGAGTCCCGTCATCTTGACGTTCACTATTATTTAACGTTGACGATAGGTGGCGCATTGCTGAAAAGAGAATTATGAAACAACATAAACATAATCTTTTTGTCAAGGTAAAAGTCTTTAGGTATAAATTTAGAACAAATTTCAGTACTTATGGTTATTATTTATTACGATAATTAGCTTTAATATATTTTTATAGTTCATACGTCCCATTACGCAAAGTTGTGCCATCTAACGATGAGTAGCACGGAACGTCGCCAAAAGATTTTTCTGGAATAATTTATGTAAATTACGAATAAATATACTTACAAATGAAATGTGATTCCTTCCATAACATCTGAACGTTTATCTGAGTAGTTTTTACATGATATAATGCAACACTTCATGATTTTCTTCGTAAAAAACAAGATAAGTCCGAAAATCTCACTGTGTGCACAGAACTAACCACGTACGAACATTGACAGCTACAACAGCAGACTAATAGGCCACACCTACTCTAGATGTTAACGTGATGACGTCAGGACCTAGTTGGAATCACAGTGCACAGTAGCTAACGCCGTCTCCACTCTGTATGTACTCCGTGTTTACAGCTCACACACAAATTCCTAATCTGCCTGCGCTTAAATACGGTTTTGGTGGGCAGCAGCGTCGGAAATGACCGAGAGAAGCCTTTCTTACTTTTGCTGACAAGGTGGAGGAGGGGGTTACAAATATAAATAGCTGATATATTGCTCGGGATTGCCATCCCGATGATCCTATTGACATCGCACAAGCCCGCCCCGACCCCTCTTCGGCTCCGAATAGCCAGAGGAATCCCACTATCCGACCCCGTCACACTTGCCACCGGAACAGATTGCGTAGAGTAGGACTAGCTCCGATTACTGGTGACCGCCCGGCGGTCCCGGGTGACTTGCACCCAGGATAGGCCCTTCTGGCAACGAAGCTTTCGGCCCATAAGACAAAAGATGATAGCTGCTCTCCAAAGGCTTTTGCCATTGTTTCTCAGATTGGCCCTTCAGGCTTGCATGCACGTATACGCGGCCCATCAGGCAATGTGAGAGTTTGCTGTCTCTCCAAGCCTTGAGCACACAGGCAACGCCCAAAGCCGAGGTCCGTCCCTCCTGGGGGCCCTTTGGTGATGTTGTCTATAAAGGTTGGGCACTCTACCCTCGCCTCAAACGACCGGTGAAGTAGCGAAAGCTCACTTAGAGCTAGCTACATAGTAAACTAAAAAAAAAAAAATTGGGTTAGTTTCGGGCTCGTCAGGAGCTCATTTTCAAGGCGAGTGTGAGACGCGCGGCGGGTGGTCTCGAACATTCACCTTGCTGAGGAGAGAGGTCGTACTCGCCTTGAAAATGGGCTCCTGGCGAGTCCCGTGAACGACCCGTATGAATATGTTAGGATAAGACAGACCTGGCTTCGGCGTCGTGGTCCCAGCATTCGTCGCAGGTGTCGATGGCTACGCGCAGAGCCCGGGCTTCAGGGACGGGGCCCGCGGGCAGGGGGGGACGCGCCTTGTTGCGGGACACCAGGCTCTGGGGACAGTACATGCTTCTTATAGACGATCGTACCAACGCATTTTTCTAATCATCCATCATTTCGTGTAGGTGTCACGGTCAATCGACCATGCACACCCTGGTGTCAGAGTTCTTTGGAACCGCCTCTCGGCCTCTGACGTGGTACCTTTAACGACTACCAGATGGTAGCCAGGACCAAAGGCTTAACGTGCCTTCCGAAGCACGGAAATATCTTCATTATCAGACAATCAGGTGTTTCAAGCCTGCAACCTACCCAAATTGGAAACAACTAAACAAAGTATGCTTCCGGTGGGAATCGAACCCACGACCCCCGGGTCAACAGGCAAACGCCTTAACCACCGGACCACGGAGGCTGTTGTATAAGATAGTGTTTAGGGCAGCTTCATCTGTTGCGCATTCATCATCATCATCAGGTCTTTTTAGTCTCCACTGCAGGAGCATGACCCTCTGTACTACCGGAGCCAAACTTGGCCAGAGCAGACAGAGGATTTAGCCTACACTTTCCTCGCTGGCCAGACGGGTTGAAGAGGTCTCATTGATGTTTTATGAGCTTTGTTTAGCTTGTATTTCCTAAGTCGCTTACGACATCCATGGGAATACTTGGAGTGGTCCTATTCTACTCTGCCAGAAACCACACGGCTTCATAACATAAATAAATTCAAACCTGCATCTGATGAAGCGTAGGACAATCCGGCAGCCCTAAATGTGTGTACGGCATGGCATAGGGGGGCGTAGCGCCCCTGTGAGCCCCGGAACACCTCCACAACATCTCCCACAGAACCAGGCCGAGAGCGAACACATCCACAGCACACAGCGCTGCTCGGGCTCCGCTAAGGTCCAGGGCTCCTTCGAGGGCCTCGGGGGACAGGTAACGCAGCGTTCCCGCCTGTAGAAATTAAAAATACAATCTGTAGTATCCTAACTAATATTATAAATGCGAAAGTGACTTTGTTTGTTTATCGAACCCGGGTACCCTTGTGTCGCAGGCTGGCGTGTTAACCACTGCGCCACGGAGCTATGGTTTGATCCCCGGTCAGGTCAAGATGGAAAATGATCTTTTTCAGATTGGCCTGGGTCTTGGATGTGTATCTATATATGTATTTGTTATAAAATATAGTATCGTTGAGTTAGTATCCCATAACACAAGTCTCGAACTTACTTTGGGGTTAGCTCAATCTGTGTGATTTGTCCGTATATATTTGGGATGGGTGACCGCAAGTGGCATACGTTAGTGGCCTTTAGGCCTTATATGTTTATTTAGCGAAATATTGCTGACGTCTTCAGCGTGCCAACTCACCTGCCCCCCACGTTGGCCAAAATAGACCCTCCCCCACTTTCACTGTTTTCTTTTTTTTTTATGGACAAATCACACAGATCTATCGAGGTAGCCCCAACTTCGAGACTTGTGTTATTGGATACTAACTCAACGATACTATACTTTACAATAAATATATGAATAGATAAACATCCAATACGCAGGCTAGTCTGCAAAAGATCATTTTCGGTCTTGTCCTGACCGGGGATCGAACCCAGGATGTCCGTTGTGGCAGCCTAGGCCACAGAGCTCGTCAAAATTTGAACTAACCCTACCTAGGTTATAAGTTAACCGTTAAGGTAGTCTAGTAGGTATATTTTTATTATTTGATTTGAACCTTATGTTAAGGATAGAAGGTTCAATTTAAAGTTGGCTTCAGTTGCCCTCTGCTTGGTTATAAGTATAAATTCACGGACACCAAACCAGACAAAAGATATAAATAAATCTACAGGGAGTGTCTGTGAAAGTGATAAAAACTTTTAGTCGTGGTAGAGCCACTACCGGAAAATGAATTGCTAGTAACATGAATGGGCCGGCTCGTTCGGGGAAGTACCACACTCTCACAGAAAATCGACGTTGAGTAGAAGCTTTACCGCTTCTATGCTTCGCTCGGTGAGCGAGAGAGCCGGAGGCCCATCCTTCTCCCTCCCCTCCCAATTTCCTTTTAGTTAATTAGGACATTGCAGGCTTGAATCACCTGATTGTTTGTTAATAAAGATGATTCGGTGCTTCGGAAGGCACGTTAAGCCATTGGTCCCGGCTGCCATCTGGTAGTAGTTAAAGGAACCACGTCAGAGGCCGAGAGGCGGTCCCGAAGAACTCTGACACCAGGGTGTGCATGATCGAATAACCGTGTCACCTGCACGAAATAATGTTCCCATATCCTTCCCCCAACTCCTTGAAAGGCCTCCGCACCTGTCACACCCTGGTGTTTCAGTTGCCCATGGGCAGCGGTGATCACTTACCATCAGGTGACCCGCTTGCTCGTTTGCCTATATCATAAAAAATAAACCGTCAAATTTTACCTCAGATATCCTTGTGTGTGTGTGCGCTGTGTGTGCATATGGCTGTACCAGCTGTGCCAGTCCCAGGTCCGCCAAGCGCGCCTGGCCGGCCATAGATATCAAGACATTGCTGCTGTTCACATCGCGATGCACTACACATGGCTTGGTGGCCGCTGGAGAAGAAACATTCAGTTAATGCCAGTGTACGAGCTAGCGTACAGTATTAGTTTAGGATGATGACACTTTGACGTCACGCGGGCCAGCGCGTGTAACCTACATACTCGATATTTTGTAATTCTTTCTATTATTAGTGCAATAAATAAATTCCGTGGTATCGGTCGGGTTTTAATACTGACATCCTTGACACCTGCACTCTCCATCCCAAGCATACCGTGTCCACCTGACATCTGCATCAGCTACAGGTACTGAGACCATACTGTCCGGTACATTTTGGTCCTTCGAGTTTTATTTAGGGTTTTTGTGGTTTTTTATTATTTTTACGATTATAACTTTGACTCGGTCGGCCTCCCAGAAGCGGGTCTCACCAATCGAGTTGAGTGTCGTAAAAATCGTATTAGACTTCATAAGCGCTAAGGAGTTACAGTTACTTTGGACATCAGTTCAAAAGGATTGCTTTGTGACTTTTACTATAGTAGCTATTTTAGTGAAGTGAAGTGACGTTACGTGACATCATTATTACATCTTACTGTGTAATCCTGTCTTGACATTTTACCAGTGTTGATATCTGCGTTATCAACAATGGATCTTCTTGCCAGGCAAAAGGAGATCATTGACACCATCAAGAAGACTCATGTGAACTTTAACAAGGATTCGGCGACTAAGAAAACCGAAGCTTATATTCGGAAACGGGTTAGTACGCTTGAAAGCCTTTGGACGGAGTTTGACATAAATCATGCTAACATTTTGTCGGCAAATCCTGCTCAATCTGATGAGTACTTCACGAAAGATATTTTTACAGACACCAAGCTTTTGTACGAGCGAGTTAAAGCTGTAATTAAGAGTTACGTGCCTCCGTCGGACGATGAAGATGACGTAAAGAGACAATCTGTTGACGACCTTTTGCGCGAACAGCGGACTAATTTCCGTGCCTTGAGTCGTCAAATAAAAAACATCAATCTGTCAAAAATTACGGAAAAATGGGAAATGGAAGATGAATTAAAAAACTTGCAGTCCCGTTGGAAAAATATCGATAATCTTCATCTAAAAATTGACAATTTATTAAACGGTGAAGATGTGGATTACGATGAAGAATTTGCTGAATATTAAGAAAAATTCAAGGTGATAAAAAGGTCCCTAAACCAGAGGATATCTTCATCTGCACACCAGTACGAGTCAACTCCTAAAGTGGAAGTGCCCACGTTCCATGGTGATTATACACAATGGCCCACATTTTTGGATCTTTACAAAAGCAGTATCCACGATAACCCCACGCTAAGTGACTCACAAAAAATGCAACATCTGAAGGGAAAATTAAAGGGTGAAGCCCACCGCCTCGTGCAACATCTTTCTGTTTCTTCAGATAACTATAAAACTGCGTGGGAAATCCTCTATCACCGCTATAACAACATGCAGATTCTGTTTAATAAGTATATTGAGATATTTCTAAATCAACGCGTTATCGAAAAGCAGACATCATCTGAAATTAAACGCATACATGACACTGCGATGGAATGTATTCACGCGATACACAACTTAGGCGTGGATACATCGACCTGGGATCCACTGTTGGTCTACCTATTGCTACAGAAACTCGATCCTGAAACTCGAAGTGATTACAAGGAGTCCCGCAAAACTCCACGCGAGCTCCCAGAGTTTGACGAATTTATGTCATTTTTAGAGGCAAAATTTACTGCGCTTGAACCAACGACGAATAAGAAAGAAAGAGAATCTGGAGCATTGACAAGACAATCTACATCATACAAGGCCGCACGAAACTCGATTGTCGGCACTGGATATAAGGCTCAATTTCATAAATCAGCTCATGTGACTTCTATCAAAGAACATTGTATTTTATGCAACTCAAATCATGCGCTATACCAATGTCGCAAATTTGACGCCTTGACTACAGACGCGAAGCTGAAATTAGTTGCGAAACATCGGCTTTGCAAAAATTGTTTATACGTACACGAGCGAAATATTTGCAATTCTACCAAGAGATGTAAGATATGCAATGACGAACATCATACCTTATTGCATGACTCGGACAACGACCCGACCTCGGCCACTGCATCGACCTCGAATATCAAACGTCAGCAACGTTCGACAAATACTGTGACTTATGAGGATGACGAAATACTATTGACGACCGTACAAATAAAGGTGCGATGTAATGATGGTACTTACCTGATTATGCGAGCATTGTTAGACCAAGGGTCGCAAACAACCCTCATAACTGAACTGCCGCACAACTTTTAGGCTTGCCTCGCCAAAGCTTACATGCCTCGGTGACAGGGGTGGGTATTTCTTCTAAGAGAAGCAGAGGAAGAATTCCACTATGTTGCGTTTCAATTCATGACGACTACAGCTTCACCACTGACGCCCTAGTTATGCCAAAGCTAGTGAATAGTCTACCACACACTACATTTGACTGCAAGAAATATCCACATTTACAACATATTCAACTTGCGGATCCTGAATATAATGTATCTAAGCGAATCGATATATTACTTGATGCCAAGATTTATTCAGAGATTTTGATGAGCGGGTTAATTAAAGGCTCTCAACAAGAACCCATCGCCCAGCAGACGAAACTAGGGTGGATCTTGTCTGGACCCGTGATGACATTTAACTGCCATGTTGTTTTAAATGGAGTTGAAGATATTGCCAACTACTGGGAGGTTGAAGAAATTGCATCTGAAACCACACCACTGACGCAACAAGAAGTATTTTGTGAAGAACTTTACGCCAAAACGACTAAACGGTTGCCTGACGGACGATATGAAGTTCAATTGCCAATGAAGGAGGACTTCGAAAAGGACCTCGGTCACTCAAGAGCACGTGCCGTGGCTCAATTCAAGCAATTAGAGAGTCGTCTTATGAAGAATGACAAACTACGTGACAGTTACGGGCAGTTTATACAAGAGTACATCGATCTAGGTCACATGCGCGAATGCACCAAACACAAAGATCCTATGTGTTATTTACCACACCACGGAGTACATAAGGAGGACTCCCTTACCACCAAGCTCCGCGTCGTTTTCAACGCCTCTTCAAAAACATCAACAGGCAAGAGTTTGAATGACCTCATGGAAAGCGGTCCTAAGTTACAACAGGACATTCAATCTTTGTTATTGAGATGGCGTACCTACCGCTATGTATATACTGCGGACTGTGAAAAGATGTACCGTTGTATCCTGCTTCAATCTGACCAGCAACATCTGCAGAAGATTATTTGGAGAAATAGTCCTCAAGATCCTCTTAAAGAATACCAATTGTGCACAGTGACGTACGGTATGAAAGCTGCACCTTATTTAGCTATGCGCACAATGCAGCAACTAGCACTGGACGATGCAAATAAGTATCCCTTGGCGGCTGAAATCCTAAAAAATGAGGTGTACGTTGATGATGTTCTCAGCGGCAGCCAGTCAATTGAGCATGCAAGAGAAGTTCAGAAGCAACTGATCGAGCTACTGCAAGGCGCAAAAATAAACCTTAGAAAGTGGTCGAGTAACTGCCCTCAATTACTTGAGAATCTGACGTCAAAACAAATAAACCCGACTACAATTGACTTTAAAAATGCTAACTCAACAAAGGCGCTCGGGTTACGGTGGCATCCCACTACTGACATATTTACATTTCACTCACTTGACGAGTACGATGAGTCATCACCATGTACGAAACGAATGTTATTATCTAACATCTCGAAAACTTTTGACCCCTTAGGATGGATGGCTCCCCTGACAATAAGGGCAAAACTATTATTCCAAAAACTTTGGTTGGTGTCTTTGGATTGGGATGACGAAGTTCCGAAAGATATTCAATATGAATGGGACAAACTGCGAAAGGATCTTAAACACATCAACGAACTGCATATCCCTCGGTGGGTCGGTGATCTCCATGCATCTATCGAGTTACACGGATTCTGCGACGCTTCCGAGCGAGCTTATGCTGGAGTGGCTTACCTAAAGTCAAAGAATGACAAGGGCGAAATTACCGTTCGATTGATTGCCGCGAAAACAAAAGTAGCGCCACGCAAGAATACTATGACTTTGCCGCGACTTGAGCTGTGCGGCGCTTTGCTACTGTCCAAATTAATAGGAAAAATTTTGAAAGCTCTTCAAAAATCCGACGTTCCTATCTATTGCTGGACTGACTCCCTGGTGGAGTTGGGTTGGCTCCAAGGCCATTCCTCCCGATGGAAAACTTTTATCGCAAATCGTACGAAAGAAATTTTAGAGATAATACCGTCATCCTGCTGGCGTCACGTGATTTCGAGTGAGAATGCCGCCGACTGTGCTACCAGAGGATTGACAATATCACAGCTGACTGAACATCCGTTGTGGTGGGAAGGACCCCAATGGGTTAAAGGCGACATACCAAGTGACATCCCACAAGTGGATCTACCCCAGTTGGAGAGGAAAAAAGAAATCCAGATATGCGTAGTTCAAACTACAAATACTATCTTTGAAGACTTATTAATAAATATAGTTCTATTAGTCACGCCGTGCGAGTGATAGCGCGCGTATTACGTTTCATAACAAACATACGTCACACGGCCAGCCGGTGTTCCCTAGACGGACAACATGAATCATACCTGACTGCAACGGAAATCGAACATTCTTATGAACTTGTAATAAGAGCGTATCAAATACGAGAGTTGCAATCAGAAATAAATCAAATAAAACAAAATGGCACCGTGCATTCTAAAAGCCATTTATTGACTCTGACGCCCTATTTGGATAAAAATTACATTTTACGAGTCGGCGGGAGGCTTGAACATTCACAACTAACTGACAATGCAAAGCATCCTGTCATCCTTCCGAAGGACACGAGACTGACTGAACTTCTTGTCAAACAAGCTCATCTGCGAACACTACACGGTGGACCTGGTCTGACTTTGACATATCTACGGCAAAAGTACTGGGTCCTAGGTGGTATCCGAACAGTGAAAAAATATCTGAGGAGCTGCGTTAAATGTGCTCGTTTTAATAGCCATAAACAACACCAAATAATGGCTGACATGCCGGGTCCGAGGGTGACACCATCCCGTCCATATACCCACACAGGGATTGATTACACAGGGCATGTGGAGCTGAAAGCAAATAAAGGACGAGGAATAAAAACAACCCGAGGATACGTCGCTGTCTTCGTTTGCTTCGCGACTAAGGCGATACACCTCGAGCTCGTTTCCGACCTGAGCACTCCGGCATTCCTGGCAGCTTTTAAACGGTTTTGCGCAAGAAGAGGAACCCCGAAACACGTATATAGTGATAATGGGACCAACTTTGTCGGTGCATCACGCCTCTTAAAAAAGGAATACAAAGAAGTACTACAAACTATCAACCATGACCTTTTATCTGAGGTAGCAGAGATGGGCGTGACTTGGCATCTAAACGTCCCAAAATGGCCCAGCGGTGGGGGATTATGGGAAGCAGCCGTAAAGAGCACAAAACACCACTTGAAACGTGTCTTGGGCGAGCAAAAACTGACATTTGAAGAGTTCACCACGTTACTTTGTCAAATCGAAGCATGTCTGAACTCTCGACCATTATGGGCTCTGACGGAAAATGATGATGACAGCTACCTGACTCCAGGCCATTTCCTTGTAGGAGGACCACTGCTGTCCCCTTTGATGGCTGACGATGACGTCCGATGCATCAAAACGAGATGGCAACTCATTGAAAGGATGCACCGTGATTTTTGGAAGAAATGGTCTGCCGACTATTTACAACACCTGCAAACTCGGTCGAAGTGGAAGCAACCTCGAGAGAACCTTAAAGCGAATGACATTGTCCTGATCAAGGAAGATAATCTACCTCCAACAAAATGGGCCATGGGCCGAGTAACTGATGTTCATCCCGGTAAAGACGACCACATTCGAGTCGTCACCCTGCGGACAAAGGATGGACAACTTAAACGCCCTATAATCAAGCTGATTCCTTTGCCAATCAACCATGACTCGCCAAAACTTACCTAAAACGTAAAAGTTAATGATGAACCAAAGAAAGATGACAACTTGACGCCTAGAAGGTTGCGAAAAAACAATGGCAAACGAACTACATTGGCGAACATAGTATTACTATTACTCATGTTCTTAACACCTGGTATAAACGCCGACGCTACCATCCAACGTCTGAATAATACCAACACATTGTTTTTTGACAAAATAGTTGACGTACGCATCATCCAGGATCAATGGAAACTGATCGCCTACTATAATATGACGGCCTACTGGCAGAGTATCACTGCAGTAGAGAAGTATATTGACATGATACAGAAAACCTGCGATAATGACCACTCATGCGCTTCCATAATTACGCAACTCGCACACGAAATCGATGAACTACGCTACTATAACGAATTACTATCGAACCAACACCACATCCTACAACGAAAGAAAAGAGGTTTGATTAATGGGGTCGGCTACTTAGCGAACACGTTGTTTGGTGTATTGGATGACAAATTTGCTCAAAGATATGAACA
Organism: Elegia similella; assembly: GCA_947532085.1. NCBI lineage: Eukaryota > Metazoa > Arthropoda > Insecta > Lepidoptera > Pyralidae > Elegia > Elegia similella. The sequence continues at coordinate 8,495,566 of OX383953.1, forward strand.
TGATATTGATACAGTGAAAACGAGAGAAGATCACCTCCTTACCTTATTTAAGAACCAAACGTCACTGATTGAAGCGGAAAATAACATCCTGAAAAGAAACGAACATATAATGAATACACAATTCGAACAAATCTCCAAAACCTTGCAACTTATGTCTGAAGAAATAAATCAAGTTGGGAAAGTTAACCAAAACGCTTTACACGTCTTTCACATTCTGTCTTCCTTGATATCTGCTGACGTCATTGTGTCTAATCTCCGCCGAACCCAAGACACATTGCTTGACATAGTGACGGACATTTACCATGGCCGCCTAAATATACATTTGTTAACTCCAGAAGATCTTCAACAACAATTAAACGTTATATCAGGTCATTTACAGGATGATGTTGTTGTGCCAACTGACAATTTTCGAGACTTGTACGGTCTCTTGCACGTACAAGCAAAAGTGACGAAAAGATTTCTGATAATAGAAATCAAGATTCCTTTGCTCAACAGAGATCAGTTCGAACTGGATGCTGTTATTGACATCCCTCAAATAAGAGGAGACACCGCCATCTTCACAACAACAGAGACAAAGTACCTCGCCGTCAATGTGAAAAAGGATACAATAGTACCTATGACGGAATACGACATAAACACCTGCATAAGACATACACATAAACATATATTATGTCCGTTAAATCATCCTGTATATACAATGCGAATTGGAGAATCATTATGTGATATGAAACTGCTAATCAATGAAAACAAAACATACTGTCGGTCAGAAGCCAAAGCATGTTCCGACCGATGGATCAAGTTACACACTCGCGACACCTGGCTGTACTCGTGTTGCACCGTGTGCTCTATACGAATCATATGTTCGAATGACGTCACAACAAAACATTTGCGTGACAACGGGTTGATAACTCTGGAACCTGGTTGCTCTATCAAAGGTGACTTCTTTATAATTTACGCTCAACATGACTACGCAAGCCAGATATACATGCACCCGGCCATTAACATAACTTTACCTACTGTCTCTACGTTGAACGAGTTTATGAACGTATCACTTCCTGACAATTTTAAGGCAGAAAACCATGAGCAATTATTTACATCGATAACACAGAATGTAAACCATTTGAAACAGCAAGAACTGGAGAAAATGGACAACTATGACTCTACGCATTACATAATTATTTATTCTATTCTAATTGCTATGACGATTGTTTTGACAACCCTGGCACTCTGCAACATGAAACAAAGATGGTGTAAACGATGGAAACCTGAAAACCACAACCACGACACTGCTGCCACGATGAGTGAGACTTCGTTCGGGGCGGTGACAGAGTCTGCGCCACCTTCTTCTTCCCCGCTCCCAAGGACAACACCTGCTTCACGAGGTTCCGTTGCGAGTGTAGACACCGCGACGTCCCCTACTAGTCCAAGAAAAATTCATTTTAATTTAAATTCTAGTACTAATGACTTGACTTTGTGTAATTAATTATTTACTTACCTACTTAATTTTACTTTCCTGACTATTTAATTACAATTTTATATTTTTTATACTTTTATTTTGCTATTACTGTACATTGTTTATTATTTTACGTGTATTATGTTATTTAAGAATGAAATATTTAAGTTTTCTTTTGCTTTTGTGGTTGGAAATATGTACGAGCTAGCGTACAGTATTAGTTTAGGATGATGACACTTTGACGTCACGCGGGCCAGCGCGTGTAACCTACATACTCGATATTTTGTAATTCTTTATATTATTAGTGCAATAAATAAATTCCGTGGTATCGGTCGGGTTTTAATACTGACATCCTTGACACCTGCACTCTCCATCCCAAGCATACCGTGTCCACCTGACATCTGCATCAGCTACAGGTACTGAGACCATACTGTCCGGTACAGCCAGAGATTTATAAACTTAACCATCTCAATCATTCTTAAAAAAAAAACCGACTTTAATTAAACTACTGAACCGAAAACCATACCATTTCAAACAAAAAATAATTTTTAAAATCGGTTACATGACAAACTATGCGGTAACAAATATTTAAAAAAAAAACAACGGGTTGCACTTCGGGAGTACCGGCAGAAGTGAAATCTCGCCTTTGCGGCGGTCTCACGTCACGTGTCCGTCTTACGAATTTTCGATCAGGTCACGTGTCCTGACGCGAGTTTAACATTTTATACCCATATTATATTAGAAAATAAAATATGGTAAAAAAATTTCGTGCGGCCGGGATTTGAACCTGCGACCTTAAGTCATACATAGGTTTAAATCCTCCCCGCAAAACAAAAGATTTTTTTACTATATTATATTTCCTAATTTAATAAGTTCGAGACTTGTGTTATGGGATACTAACTTAACGATACTATATTTTATAACAAATACATATATAAATAAACATCCAAGACCCAGGCCAATCTGAAAAAGGTCATTTTCCATCTTGACCTGACCGGGGATCGAAAACTCGTGTCGCAGGCTGGCGTGTTAACCACTGCGCCACGGAGCTCGTACATAGCGTTTACTAGCTGTTGCTCGCGGCTCCGCCCGCGTTAATGTCGGTCCGTTGGGAACGGTAGAAATGATAAAAATTCCATACTAACCCCTCCCCCTTTGCTTTTTCCCCTTAAGGGGGAATTTAATACATTTCACCTGCATAGATTTTTAGCCCTTAAGGAGGGGATTTTGCCCATTTTACCTACACAGATATGTTTTTATTATGTGTTTAACGTATTAAGGTGTACTTTGGCTTGGCAGGTTATATGCAAGGAAATACGTGTGTATTGTAGCAATTTTATTTTGCAACTGATTTAATAAATAGTGTGCTATTATTATATAGGTACAATGTGCATATTGGACGACAAGACCGACTTTATTTCTAATAACAAATTGAACATACCGCCCACCAAAGGACCAAATGGGTCCTTTCAAATTTAGTTGTTTAAATCACTTTATATATGCATCAAATAGGCAAGTATGAAATCCAATGTACGTCGTTACAAACTCATGCAAATCTACATAGAATCATTATCATTAACCGGGAAATAACACAATTTACTAATTGAACGTTTGACTATGTTGTTACCACATTTGAGACTGTATACTCTAGTCACGCCATCGGCTCCAGGGTGTTTCTCAACTATTCGGCCTAAAGCCCATTTGCCTGGTGGCAACAACTCATTTTTGATCAGAACTATTTGTCCAAGGTTAAATTCTTCTTGTTTTTTTTAGCCATTTGGGCCTCTGCTGCAGCCTTGATAGATATTCTTGCTGCCACTGACGCCAAAAGTCATTCAACAACTTTTGAGTATATTGCCATCGCGTCAAATTCGAAACTTTGGTGTTAAGTAGACTGGGACAAGGAACAACATTAGGGGTTTCGCCGATTAAAAAGTGTCCAGGTGTAAGCGGCTGAGTAGCTTCTGAGTCATCCAAGGGCGACAACGGCCGCGAGTTTAGGCATGCTTCGACTTCACAAAGTATAGTCGTAAACTCCTCGAAGGTCAAATGGGTAGTCAATAGCAGCGTTTTACCTACCATTAAAACGCTTATTAATTTACTTACCTTATTCGAAGCTTACTTTATTGAGATAGGCATTACCTTTCCCGCCTTATAGTTTTATCTCTTTCTACCCTATAGTGCCCTCTCTTTCTATCACCACCCCTAGGCAGTGGGTGGGGATTGTCCGTTGTCGGACAGTCCACCCTGTTTTTAAATCATTGAGTCTCAAAATCTACCAGGCAGAGCTAGTTCATAAGCTTCGAATAAGGTAAGTAAATTAATAAGCGTTTTAATGGTAGGTAAAACGCTGCTATTAATTTGACTTGACCGTTATTCGAAGCTTACTTTATTGAGACGTGTTTGTTATCGCCTGGTGGTGGTGAAAAAGGAAAAGACGCCCAATGTGATTATTCTATGACAGGTATCATCGTTACACAGATTTTAAAATGCTATACCTATAGTCGTAAAAGGTATAAGTATTTCACATAAATGAAAATTTTTATGTTTTTGAATTTATTTATTCTAGAAAATTATATTCTATGTGTAAATCATTATTGCTTGACCAGGCAATATATTTTTTTTTTTAACAGTTCTATGTTCAATCATACAAAATAAGTATATATTCATTTCAGCAATTAATCAATCACCAATTCAAGCAAAAAACAGCAATGAAAATTGATGTAGCTTATATAAGCTAAAAACTGTTTTAATTAATATTGCTTACACAAATTTTAATCAGCTACAGTAAACAATGTTGTTACGGAGGGCGTGACAGATGTATGCATAACTTCTCGTCTATAAAAATTAGAAAAGGTATTTTATGAACGCCAGTTACCTCTTGACAAAATGTCTTCCAATGAGTAATTGTCTACCCAATTTCTAGAGGCGACAGCAGACCTTATGCTCCCAGGTGTTGCTATTATCCCTGCATCTTTCAACAAAGTTTTAATCCAGCCTGCTATGATTGCTCGAGAGGCTGGCTTTGGTTCGCCTTTGCTACTTAAAAACAAGGTATTACATGTGTTTGGAACTCTGAGGGTTTTAGGCAAGTTAATTGTATGTTTTATCCAGAAAACTGGATCTAGGTTATGACATCTGCGATTCACACTTAATCTCCAACCCGATTGCCTATACTCTACGGAATCCGTCTTGGATCCGAAGACTGGCCACAAAACTATAAAGTCGTCAGATAGAATGCAATGATCAGCGTCCACGCTAAGAAGAGTTAAATCGTGGATTCTTCGGCCTGAACACAATAACAAAAGGGCAGCTGTATGACGTTGAATCTGAAAAGTGTTATTAATATCAACGTTATAATGACCTATGTAGGAAGCTAAAACATATATATTCCACACTGGTGGTTTTTGAAACCTAGGTTTCTGTAGAGATATCGACTTCAAAACATGTTTAACTAAAGAATGCGAACTCAATGTGCCAGCGCACTCTGCGTTACAAAGTGTTGAAACCGCAGATTTGTGCACTAAAATAGTGTTGTAAGATAATTTGTGAATTAAATGTAAATCTGATAAGTACCTTGCCAGGTTACTTCCACCAGGGTTACATGGGTCGACATTATGCTCTTTGCACCACAGGAGCCATTTTTTCCAGGCGCAATTATAAGTTTTTTGAGTCGAATGCCGCCAAGATTTCTGAACAAGATTTATTTGTTCATTATTCCAACCCTTTAAACTATTTGTCCACCCCCACATTTCCATACTTCCAGGGTTATACTGTGCACGTTTGGAGGAGGAAGTCCCGTCGATACATCGATAAGGACTTCTGCTAGTTTTAGGAGAGTGAACGGAGGAGCTAGAGCTCGTGCTTTTACGTCCGCTCTCCAAAACACTCGATCCCATCGAGGTACCACTAACAGGTAAATCCCTTGACATTGGTTCAGATGACTTAATACCCTGGGAATGAGGAAGGGTGGAGGAAAAATCCATGCCAGGGGATAATTCCAAATCTGCGAGAACGCGTCGTGAAACAACGCTTGGTGATCGTTTATGTCCAGAGAAGCATAATTGATCACTACGTGAGCGCGATTGGACGCAAACAGGTCGATTAAGGGAATTCCCCATTTTTTGAATACCTTTTGAGTAACGCTGGGAAGTAGATGCCATTCTGGAGTTTGCCTTAACCTCGATAGGTAGTCAGCATGTCCATTGTAAATTCCTGGAATATGATAAATTTTCAGATGAATTTGATATGCGTCCAGAATCTGATATATTTGGTATGTCAGATTTAGCAGAGGAGCTGATCTGGTACCCCCTTCGTGTCGAAGATACGCAATGACAGTTCTGTTGTCGCACTGTATCAATAAAGTACTGTGACTCAGGTGCTGACAATGATCTTGTAAGACTTTTAAGATTGCGAGCATTTCTTTTTGATTGCAATGGAGGTTTTGTTCGCAGTTTGTCCAAAAACCCGATAGTGACAGGTTGTCCAATCGAGCTCCCCATGCTAAGTCCGACGCATCGGTTGTCAGGTAATGTGACAGTGGAGGTATGTGAATAGGGGATGGACGCTTGCAATTCATCAGCCACCACCTCAAATTCTCTATCGCATCCCGAGGAATCTTGTGTTGTCGCCCGGGATTCCTTCTCAATAACGCATTTTGTAGGTTTAATAGAGCGCGATAATTCAGGCGGCCCTGTGGCACAGTAAAACTCGCGAAATTGAGGAGGCCTGCCAGACTTTGTAAACTGACAAGATCTGTGCTTCCCTTTTTCAGCATCGTCGTCAACTTGGATATCAGGGATGGCAGCTTCTTGTCTGGGAGGTGTTTCTGGTTGGTCCATGGGTTCCAATGAACACCTAAATATGTTAAAGACTTTGATGGGACCAGGACAGACTTCTCGTAATTGACTAACCAGCCCAGTAACTCCAAAGTTTGTACTGTCAAGTGTACATGGTTTTGTAGAGTGTTTCTGTCTTGGTGAGCGATTGAGGAATCGTCCAAAAATACCACTATCCGAACAAAATACTTTTGCCTGAGTACCTGTGCAATCCAATTGGTTAAACTCGCGAATGTTTTCGGAGCCGTACTCAGGCCAAAAGGTAAACAACTCATTTCCAAAAGTTGGCCTTGATACAATAGGCGGAGGAACCTTCTGTGGCTGCAAGCGACGGAAAGGTGGAAATAGGCTTGCGAAAGGTCGACTTTGCTAAGCCAATCCCTCGATTGCAAAAAATCTGGTATACGGGTTACGTTGAGTAGTCGAAATTTTTCCGTTAAAACAAATTCGTTGAGGGCTTTCAAATTGAATATTGAACGAGACGTCCCGTCGCTCTTGGGAACAAGAAACATTAAAGATAGGAAACTTGGTCCTGGATTGGCCCTCGTTAAGACTTTTTGGTCTTTCATTTGTTTTATTATTGCAGACATTTCGTCCGATTCGGGCACACTTGGATAATTTTTTAGAGCGTTTATATGAACCAACGGCGGTTATCGGCAAAAGGGTATGCGATACCCTTTTAGAATTTTCAGTATATAACTTGGTGCCTGCAAGTGTTCCCATTCGTGAATGAAGTGCTTGAGACGGCCGGCTTAAAAACTCCTCGAGTCAGAATTTTTTTCGCTTATTGTCATTATTATTTCTTGATTGAGATGATGCTCTTTTCTGACCAGCCTTGCTCTGTCCTTGGCCTCTCGAATTTGTTCGAAAGGAGCGATATCGAAAAGAATTTCGATTTTTCGTTGCGGCCGAACGATGACTATATCCTTGCGAAGGATAATGTGCATTGCAACCATCTTGCGAAGGTGGATTATGGCAATGTGTGCCATGCGAGTGGTGCGAGCCACTGCATGATTCTTGAAAACAACCTTGCGTAGGTTTCTTGTGTGCAGCCCCCTGCGAGGAGGTGCTAGGTTTATGTTCAGCCTGCGAGGTGGAGCTATTATTCTTTTTGATTGGCCAAAAACTCTTCCGGATGCCACCAGCCTTTTCGATGGCAACTGTAGCATTAAACAAATTCGTGGCAGTTGGTGGAATCTTTTTTAAATTCGTTTTCAATAATGGGTCTTTTACTTGTTTCGTGACGCAATCCCTGCGCTTCTGGAGAATTTTGGCTCTGTGGCCACAAACAAACTGTAATAAATCTGAAGATGTCTTAAGAAACTCTCCTGTGGAAAAAAGCTCATTAATTTTCCCATTAAGGGAATCGTAAGAAAGACTGTCAGAGTCTTTGGCCCATAACAACAAGTCACGCAAAATTATTTGCAACGACTCTCTCTCCTTTACGGCACACATTGTCATTGCTGCGAATGCTCGATCAGATTGTATCAAATGACGAGGAGCCTCATATTGTTTTACTTCCTCATTTAAATCGATATCTGTATAACCAGGAGTATGATTATATAATTTTTGAGTGTCTAAATATCTGATTGCATTCCATTCACAAGTATCAAAATGTTGAAAAACATTAAGTAATTCGAGAATTCGAGATGCTCCGACGAAGTCTTTGGAATACTCGGCTCCTTAAGCTTAGTCTCAATATCGAAAGAGAAGGGCTTTTGGTTATCTGTTACATTCTCTGGAGGCAATTCTAAAGAATCATTGTAAAGATTTTGGCTTATGCCAGACAAAATAGAAATAGCATCATTATCAGAACAATTTCCATATGGTGTACTCACGGTTTGTTCATCCTTCCGCATTTATTGTCGACGAAGGTTACGTATTTCCTTCGAAAGTTTATGTGCTTTTAGATGTGAACGCCGTTTTCTTCGCCCCCCCTTTTTCCTCTTACGGCGCTTACGGCCATGGCCCGAGGAACTCGAGTCACTCGATGAAGATGAGCTGCTGCTAGTCGAGGAGCTGGTACTATCCTTTCGAGACCGCTGTTTACTTAAACCAGATGGTCCCGGAACTGGTTCCAAACTTCGTCCATCATGCCGGTGTTCATCATTTACATCCATACTGTAAATGTCGAAAATAATTAGAGCAAAGTATTTTAGGTAGGGTAGAATTCGTGTCAAAAATAATTAAAATATCGAAAACGAACGAAAACTCGTTAAATTTATAAATCAATTTCAACCCAATGGTTTTAAAGAAAAAAATATCAGTAATTGATACATGAAATCAATTTAAATATATTGCCGCGCTGGATATTACATCCCATAAGAAATGGGTATTACATCCCATAAGAAATGATTTCTTTTTGAATAAACGAATTTATTGTTAAAAGAAACTGTTCTTACTTACGTATTTGTTTGTTACACTTACACAAACGAAGTACACAATAACAAGTGGGCCGTTGTTTGCCCGTTATTTTAAAATGTTGTCCGACGTGAAAGTAGACACGTCTGCACACGGCGGGAAACAAGACGCCAATGATTTAAAAACAGGGTGGACTGTCCGACAACGGACAATCCCCACCCACTGCCTAGGGGTGGTGATAGAAAGAGAGGGCACTATAGGGTAGAAAGAGATAAAACTATAAGGCGGGAAAGGTAATGCCTATCTCAATAAAGTAAGCTTCGAATAACGGTCAAGTCAAATTAATATGCGTCTTAAATGGTACTTAATAGATTTTACCCCCGCCTCCCATAAACCCCCGTAGTTAGGGCTATAAGGGGGGATGAAGTGCCATTCCGTTCTATCAGACAGCAACATATTCGCAATTTCTCCTGAGAAGTCCAGATTCGCCTCTTTCCACGCAGCAACTAGTTCTTTGTTCGCTCCAACGAAATTTCTCCCCTGGTCACTCCATAGATGAGAGCATTTTCCCCTTCGTGCAACGAATCGCTTGAATGCTCCGATAAAAGCTTCTGACGTCATGTCACCAACCAGCTCAATATGTATCGCTTTTGTAGCCATGCATATGAATATGGCTATGTATGCTTTTTTTGTTTTTATACCTTTTCCCTTTGACGTCAGAACTTGGAAAGGTCCAGCAAAATCTACGCCGCTGTGTGAAAATGCTCGTGACGGCGTTACGCGCGCCCTAGGTAGATCGCCCATCAATTGAGTGCGAGCGGTTGCTTTTTGCCTGGCGCATATAAGACAACGATGTAGGTGTGTCTTCACCAAACTTTTCCCCCGTATTATCCAATATTTAGAGCGCAAGTAGCACATCATGATTTGAATTCCACCGTGCAATGTCTTCAAGTGGGCGTCGGAAACGATCAATGATGATAACTTATTGGTGTGACTCAATATGATCGGATGTTTGTTGTCTTCATCTAAGTCAGAGTGTCTGAGTCGTCCGCCCACCCTGAGGATACCTTCATTGTCCAAATACGGATTTAAGGATTTTAAGCTACTTCTCTTTCCTACTTGTTTCTTTCTTCTAATCGCATCTATTTCTTCTCCAAAGTCTTCATTTTGTACTTTCATGATGCATGTGTGCAATGATTTTTCCAATTCATCAGGAGTAATAGTATTGACAATATTATCTTTAAACTGTCTATAACTTAAAAATCGTTTGCATAAAGAAATTGTCTTAAGTAGTTGTAGTAATGTATCAAAATTCTCAAACTGTTTTGTAAAATTTGTATTCTTTTCTGTATCTATTTTCAGATTTACTTGTATAGTTTTCTTCCTTTCGAGATCTGTTTCTTCAGCATTAGGTTTAATGTATTGTATATTATGTTCAGACAGCCACTGCGGTCCTCTCCACCATAAACGGCAATCTTTTAAATCTTTGAGCAGCATTCCCCTTGACGCAATGTCTGCAGGATTTTCATGAGACAAAACATGGAACCATTGTTTACTGTTGAGGTTATCAATGATTTCCACGACTCTGTTTGCTACGAAAGTCTTCCACCTGTTAGGTTCGCCGAGGAGCCATGCAATCACGATGGTGGAATCAGTCCACGCAAATATCTGGCACATAGGAATTCTCATTGCCTGTGAAACCTGTTTGAGCAATTTTGATAAGAGCACCGCGCCACAGAGTTCTAAACGCGGCAATGAGACTGTCTTTAAAGGCGCTACTTTTGTCTGTGCTGCGATAATATTTGTATGTATCGTTCCGTCAGGTTTCTCTACTCGGCAGTATACCACCGCGGCATAGGCTTGCATGGAGGCATCGCTAAAGCCATGTATCTGAATTGCTCCCTTATCAGTATTATATGTGCCCAACCAACGATCAACATAAACTTCGCTCACATTTTTGAAATCTGATTTTATCGCTATCCATTTATCCTTTTCAGGTTGGCTAACTTTATCGTCCCAATCTATTCTCTGAACCCAGAGCTTTTGAATTAGAATTTTAGCCAGGACTATTAACGGCGCAATCCAACCTAATGGATCGAACAGCTTTTGGATATCAGATAGAATATATCTCTTGGTCACGTCCTTGTACTCTTCAAATGCAGTCGAGTTGTACTGAAATTGGTCAGTTTTTAAATTCCACAATATTCCAAGCGCCTTTGTGGTTCCGTCAATATTCAAATCTAGACGTACATTTGACGATCGTTCTTCCAATTTGATTGACTTCATGAATTCAGCGCTGTTAGATGACCACTTCTTTAATTTAAATCCACCTTGCTCTAGCAGCATTTTCAGTTCTTGACTTGCATGTATCGCTTCTTCGACAGTATCAAATCCTGAAAGGACGTCATCAACGTAGAAGTCTTCCTTTGTAATTTTTGCCGCTTTTGGATATTTATCACCTTCATCAATTGCAAGTTGCATAAGAGTCTTGATAGCAAGGTATGGAGCAGATGCGGTACCAAATGTGACCGTTAACAGTCTGTAGTCCTTGACAGGTTCATGGGGGTGATCTCTCCACAAAAATCTTTGATAATCAGTGTGTTCTTTCGCCACTAATATCATGCGGTACATTTTCTCAATGTCCGAAACGAAGCAAACTGCGTGCATCCGCCATCTCATTATTAAGCTTCTGAGGTCACCTTGTAATAACGGTCCCAGTAAGAGTTCATCGTTCAGAGAAATACCATTTGAACCTTTTGACGAAGCATCAAACACAACACGGGTGCTAGTAGTCTCTTTTCCTTCTCTTATTACTGCAAGATGAGGTATGTATACAGATCTCTTTGTATGTATTTCTTCAGCTGGCACTTCTTCAGCATGTTTCATTTCTTTGTATTCTTCGATTGCTTTTGTATATACTTCCCTTAGACCTGGGGTCCTATCAAATCGCTTCTCTAGTAAATTAAATCTATGTAAGGCTCTTTCTCTTGTATTCCCATCTGGAGATTTAGGATTTTGTGTATTGAATGGTAGTTTAACAATGTATCTTCCGTGTTCATTTCTTGTATAAGTCTTCTCGTAGATGTCCTCGCATAATTTTTCTTCTTTTGTATATTTTCTTTTGCTATCCACATCTATCTCCCAAATGCTCTTCAGAATTTCATCCATATCTAACTGGTGATGCATAACAACAAAAGAACACTCTTGAGAATCTACGGTTGTATTAATATCTCCAAATAGAATCCAGCCGAGTTTAGTATTTTGAGCACATGGTGTACCCGGCGGACCCTTGATCAATTCTGGCAGTAGTATTTCAGCATATTCTTTGACGCCAATAAGTAAATCAATTGAGCCTGGAGTACAGAAGCTAGGATCGGCCAGTTGTAATTTTTCTATGTGTGGCCAGTCGGTATAAGTGAGTGCTTTAGTGGGTACTTTCGTAGTCAGCTGTTTGGACATGACAAATGCTTCAATAGGCAAGGTATAATTTGTCTCACATCTTGAAATAATATTCAACTGAACAGCATGATTGATACTCGTTCTTGTAGACCCTACTCCAACAACGCTTCTCTTTGCAGGTTTTCGAGTAAGTTTCAGTAATTGAGTCGCTTTCTCGCTGAGGAAAGATGCTTGCGAACCAGGATCAATTAGCGCTCTGAGCATGATGGTGCGGCCTTTGTCACTAACCACGCCAACTAATGCAGTCGCCAATAATGCTTGTCTAGTATTGTAAGAATGGGACGCCACCATTGTATGGACTTGTAGCTCTTCATTCTCTTCCACATTGGATAATGCTGATACAGTCGGTTGTATGGTACTCGAAGAAGCCGATGTATCTGCCTTGCTAGATGTATGCAGAAGAGTGTGATGGCGCTTGTGACAAACACGACAGGACATCCGGATGCGACACTTGCTCACGGCGTGCCCTGGTATTAGACAATTGTAGCACAATTTGTTGCTTTTCACATATTCGCATCGCTCTGTAGGCTGCATCTTGGAGAACTCTTTACAATGACACAAGTAGTGATTTTCCTTGCATAGTACACAAGTTTTATCTTCTGTAGCAACATGAAACGTCTTGGTAGTTCGCTCTTTAATAGTTGAAGGTGGTGAAATCATCTCTAACGTACGAAACGTATTCTCCAGAAATTTCTTCAGTTCTTCCCACTCTGGTAATTCTTCAGAGTTGTTTTTGTGGGCAAGAGCTTCCCAGTCCTTATGTGACTCCGGGTCCAATTTCTGCACGACCAGAAAAATAATTATAGGATCCCAAGAATCTGTAGAAATATCCAGGTTTTTCAGACTATTCAAACATTCGGATGTAGTATCCAGCAATGATTTGATGTGACTGGCAGACTTGACATTGATTTTCTTCTGAGTGAATAATCGTTTGAGTAAAGAGTTGACTATCAATCGTTTGTTACCGTATCTGTGTTTCAAGGTATTCCAAGCTTGAGTATAGTTGCTGTCAGTAACTTGTATGTGTTTCAGTAAGGATGCTGCTTCGCCGCTCACGCTGCTTTTCAGGTAGTGTAATTTTTGAACGTTGCTGAGAGTTGCGTTATTGTGTACTAAGGAAGTGAAAAGATCTTGAAAGGAAGGAAATTCTTCATATAGTCCCGAAAAAACAGTAAGTTGAATTTTTGGCAATTTTATAGGTTGTTCTCTTGATGTGGTGTGGCTGTGTGCAGACGGAGATCGCGAACTGGTAGGCGCGACTGACCCCAGCATGTCCCTAAGGTCAGCTTGCATGCATAAATACGTTTCTTCATGAATATGATACTCTTCGTTCGAAAAATACGGCAACACACTACGCTGTTCCCTCGTCGTAGCTCTTATCAAATCTTCATGGGACTTCTTAAAAGTTTGCCAATATTCTTCTATGCAACGTAGTCTTGCTTCAATGTAACCTCGTGTAAGTCGTTGTTTAGGACATTTCGAGAGGTTTATTTTAGCTTTATTTAATAAACTCGCAGTATCTTCCAGTACACTAATTATTTGTTCACAAGCAGCCATAATGTTGTATTGAAAACGTTCCTTAACTTCAATTAATCACGTAGTATAAGATAACCACACAAAAAAACAAAGTTTGCAATCCAAATGAATAAATACGCACGTCGTTAAAAAGTCTTAATTGTGCACAAACAGGTAAGTTCGCACTCGTCCTTATCAGCGTTGGAATGCGGTTCTTTTGTTCGCGCGGAAAGGGTCGAGAGCAGGTAGCTATCCTCCGAGTAGGTAATCCGGCTAGAACTGTGACCACTATGTTTAACGTATTAAGGTGTACTTTGGCTTGGCAGGTTATATGCAAGGAAATACGTGTGTATTGTAGCAATTTTATTTTGCAACTGATTTAATAAATAGTGTGCTCTTATTATATAGGTACAATGTGCATATTGGACGACAAGACCGACTTTATTTCTAATAACAAATTGAACATTATGTATTGGAGAACTTCTTATTGTCATATTTCTAAGTAAATAAAAAAAACCATACAAACTTTACCCCACCTATTTTACCCCTTCAAGGGGGGATGATTTTGTATTTTACTCGTGTTTCATACCTTTCAGTAAAGAACCTTCATGCTGAATTTCATTCGAATAACTTCAAAAACGACAAAGTTTCATACTAACTTTGCAACCCGTTTTACCCCCCTAGGAGATGAATTTCCAAAAATCCTTTCTTAGTGCTCCCTTACGTTATAAACGGAACCCCTGTGCAATATTTCAAGTTTCTAACCCTTATAGTTTAGGCCCTGCGTTGATATGTCAGTCAGTCAGTCAGCTTCTCCTTCTTTTTAGTATGGATTACTATGGATAGATATAATGCTGTCGTAATGCTGTCGTAAAATGATGATGAATTGACTTTGGATTTCAATTTTCTTATGTCACTTATTATTTTTATTTAATATTTGTTTTTTGCTATATGTTTGCAGGCAAACTCATGCCTTGAGTTCATTCAAATAACGATAACTTTTTTTTTTATGAACCGATTTTAATGAAACAAACTTTAAATGTTTTGCTGAGTTAAAACAAAGCAATTAGTGAAAGTTTGAAGTAAATCGGTTCAGTATTTTCGGAGATAATCGTGATCATACATACAGACGGACAGACAGACAGACAAGAAATTCGAAAAAAAAATTTTTGCTTATTTTATTCTTTTTAAGTGTCCCTCTATTCATTTCAGTCAAAAATTCTAAATGTACAGACAAAATATTTTTACTGTTTTATTATATGTATATAGATTACCTATACAGGATGAAACGGAAGTCATTAGCAAACGTTTAAGGAGTGACCCAGACCACGAATCTGAACAACTTTCATTATGGGACCAACGCCAAAACTGCAAAAAAAAAACAGCTGTTCCATAGATTTTGGCCAAGTAGATATTCCACTTTTGTATGAAAGAGCAGATATTTTTTTCATAATGTCGAAGTTGGTCCCACAATGAAAGTTGTTCAGATTCGTGGTCTGAGTCACTCCTTAAACGTTTGCCGATGAATTCAATTTCACTCGGTATAAACGCCTATATAGGTAAAGAATGTTTTTTTTTTGGTTAGCCATTTAGGTCCCACTGCTGGGCAAAAGCCTCCCTTTCTGTTTTCCACCTTGTTCTATTCATTGCCTAGCCTTGACTAGCTCCGTGGCGCAGCGGTCAACACGCCAGCCTGCGACACGGAGTGACCGGGTTCGATCCCCGGCCAGGTCAAGATGGAAAATGATCTTTTTCAGATTGGCCTGGGTCTTGGATGTTTATCTATATATGTATTTGTTATATAATATAGTATCGTTGAGTTAGTATCCCATAACACAAGTCTCGAACTTACTTTGGGGCTAGCTCAATCTGTGTTATATTTTTTTTTTTTTTTTTATTTTATTTAAAAATCTTTATTGACCACAATGGTACAAAGGGCGGACTTAATGCTAAAGCATTCTCTACCAGTCAACCTTCAGGAAAAACAGATAAAATTGTTGCGATAGGCGCATAAAGACTATTAAAAAAAACATATACAATGATTATTTTGATTTGATACATAGGTACACATATACATAAATACTCATATAAATACATAATTATAAAAAAATACATATATATATAATAATACTATACTATCCAGAAAGTGAGTGACTAATTCTGCTGCATGCTATTTACAGAAAGGAGCGCATGAATCTTTTTTTTAAATAGGAACCTATTTACGATACTTCTTATGTCTTCGGGCAAGGCATTCCAGAGTCGTGAAACTTGGAGAGTAAAAGAATTTGACATAAAATCAGAACGAAATAAAGGAATATGGAGGCGAAGCGTATGGCTGGAGCGGAGGTCACGACTGTGAGACTCTGACGAGTAATGAAATCTGCTTCTCAAATATTCTGGAGAATGAGGGTTTTTAAGAATAGAGAAAAGGGTACAAAGCATTCTCTGCTGCCTGCGTTGACGAACAGGAAGCCAGTTGAGCTTGGATCGAAAAGAAGATACATGATCATATTTTCGAAGGCAATAAATAAATCGGATACAGTTATTAATGAGACGATCAAGTTTGTTGAGAAGATCTGCATTTAGATCAGGATAACACACATCAGCATAATCAATAATAGGAAAGACGAGAGATTGGACTAAAATTAATTTAGTTTTGTGTGGAAGAAAGTTTCTAAAACGATTTAGATACTGTAAAGAGGAGGTAACTCTTCTACTGATCTCAGTTACCTGATGCTTCCAGCTAAAATTTGAGTCCATGACAAGCCCCAGGTTTTTTACTGAGTCACTAATTGGTATGTTATTATTATTTAACATGATTGGAGAAACAGTACTCTTATTTACTTTACATAACTGTCTTGAACTGCCAATCATTATCGCCTGACATTTCGAGGGGTTAATTTTGATTCCAAAATTATCCGACCAGCTAGAAATATCTGATAGTGCAGTGTTCAGTAGAGCTATACCGTTTTCGACGTTTTCAGCATTAGTTTTAACATAAATTTGCAGATCGTCGGCGAAAAAATGATAAGAACAGCTAATAGAATGCGATAACAAATTAATAAAAAGAGCAAATAAAAGGGGAGATAGGATGCCTCCTTGAGGGACACCTGAGGATATTTTTTTCCATTGAGACAACTCACGATCAATTCGGACAGCTTGTTGCCTACAACAGAGGTAGGACGAGAACCAATCGATAACCGAGGATGAGAAATTAATGTACTGGAGTATTGCTAAGAGAATATCATGATCAACCATATTAAAAGCATTAGAAAAATCTATGAGAACCAAAATGGTGATCATTGAATTCTCCATACCAAGGCGAATATCTTCGGTAACGTTGAGAAGAGCAGTAGCGGTACTATGCCCGGGACGAAATCCAGATTGCAGGGGAGTGAGGAGACAGTTTGCGTGTACAAAAGAGGAAACTTGAAGGTGGGCAGCCGCTTCCAAAACTTTTGAAAGATAGGGTAGAATCGAAATAGGCCGAAAATTGGCCATAGCCTGTGGACTAGAATTTTTTGGCAAAGGAGTAACGTATGCTTTTCCCCAAAGATTAGGGAAATTGCCAGATACGAGTGAACAATTTACAATATGTGTAATGATAGGAACTAAGATATCAAGAATATTAATTATCATTTGCCGACTAATATTATCGCAGCCAATAGCATTAGACTTAAGGGAGATAATAATTTTACGAATATCATCCTCAGTTAACGGAGAAAAAGTGAAGGAATCAATTTGGAGATTAGCCATGGAAAGAATCTTTGAAATTGTTTTGAGTTTGATAGAAGGATTAATGGTAGATATGTTGGAAAAATGATTATTAAAGTCATCAGGCGAAAATAAAGAAGTTACTTGATGAGAACTTTTACCTAGATTTAAGGAATGAAGGAACTTCCAAATGTTGGCCGATGAAGTATCTGTCAATTTTTCGTGGAAATAATTTCGTTTAGCTGCCCTTACCATCCGATTGCACCGGTTTCGTGCTTTTTTATAAGCATTCCAGTTTTCATCTGACCTGTCTCGTTTATACAAGCGAAAAGCACGGTCCCTTCGCGTCATAGCCATGCGAACTCCCCTGTCTATCCACGGAGCCGGTGGCCTTTTAACCTTGACAGAATGCATAGGAGCATGAGCATCATATAATTCCAGTAACGAAGAATTAAATAAGGCGACCTTGTCATCAATCGATTGTGCTTCAAAAATATTTGCAAAGTCAATGGCCCTAGCATCCTTTTTAAGTTGGTCAAGATCAAGATTCGCAAAATTTCGCATCCAAATAATTTCTGGTTTGCGTTTGGATGGCTTGAGTTTGTACTGCAGGTAAATGAGATCATGCTTGGAAAAGCCCGGAGCAGCTAGTTGACCATGATTAGTCACCAAATCTAAAGGAGAAGTCAAGATTAAGTCAAGCCAAGTATCTTTGGTTGAAGGATTAAAATGAGTGGGGCCTAAAGGCAGAATATTGAGATCAACTGACTTGACTATGTGACTAAGCTTTGAGGAACGTGCATCTCCATCGATGAGATCAGTATTAAAGTCACCCATGATGATGTGATGTGTGTAATCCGAACAGTAAGAATCAAGGATGGACTCAAATTGAGAAAAATAATCATAGCCAGGAGGAGAATATACGACCCCGAGAAGTACCTTTTTACCCTCGACATATAACTCAACAAACAAAAACTCTGCCGCACTACAGTATAAAGGTGGTGATGTATACAAAATTTTGTAGGTATAGTTACTGCGTACGTACATTGCCACTCCACCACCGCCACATCCAATGCGGTCATTTCGAATGAGCACATAACCTGGAAGGCCGTAAGATAAAGAAGAGAGAGCAGGTTTGAACCAGGTTTCGGAAACTAATATAGCATCAAAAGAAGTTGAGGAAAAAGTATCAATAAAATCACTATAGTGATACGGCAGACTTTGAGCATTGAAGTGGCATACATTAAAAGAATGACAAGAATTGTTAACAGCGCGATTAAGAAGAGTATTTAGAGTTTCAGGATCATTAAAAGAATCACGACTAGAATTTGAGGTAGCAGACAGAAATGAGCACTCACTATCACTAGACATAAATAGATAAAGTACAATACAATAACTTAAATAAATTACCTAATTATAAACTAAGAATAGATTTACTTATAATACTGTATGTCCTGCCGGTTGCCAGTTGAAAAATAAATGTAAAGAAAACTTAATAACAAAACGCACAAAGACAATTACAATGGCAAGACTGCAAGTTAAAAAACAAAACGGAATCTATGGTGTCAACGTCACTATGACAATTGACAGCTCTGTGAGTTGAATTGATATGATTGTAAAACAAATTTACGTTTACCTTACATAATTAGAGAAAGAAGCAGATAACATTTAACAGATTACACAATAACAAAAACATACAAAATGCTATCGTTGGACTCCGGCACATTGATAAAATGAAACACTGCTATGGATTACTATCATAGAACGATTATTTCTTTCCTCTCGCCGCCCGCTTCGTCTTTGGGGCCTGCTCAGTGGAAGCAGCCGCATCTTGTGCTCGTGGACCCGACTGCGCTTCATCCTCCGACTCGGGCAGTCTAGCAAGATCCAACTCTGTGTAAAGCCGCTGCTTCGACCCGTTTCTCAGCTTGACAATAACGTTGCCACTCATGGTCCAACACCGCTTCATACCAAACCGTTTGCGCGCCTGAATGAAGACAGTCTGTCGCTGATGAGTCAGGAACTCTGAGATGCTATACTGAGATCCTTTAAACAGTGTCTTCTTATCCCAGACAGCCAGACTTAAGTGCAATATCAGTGAACCGCACCAGCACTGGCCTACACCTTCCTTCAGTCACCTTACCAATGCGGTGACAGACAGTGAGCTTCTCCGATGTGAGCTGAGAGACACCAAGCTTCTCTTGAAATAACTTTATGAGAAACTGTGGCAAATCACTAATATTATCCGGGACACCACTGACCAAGATTGCTTTTCTCCGATGTCTAGCTTCGAAAGAGTCCTGAGCTATAGAAAGTGCAGAGACCTGCTTGCTCAACAGTGATAACATTTTGATAGTATCAGACTTAAAAGCTACGAACCGCTCTTCGAGTTGAGCCAGTGTGGCAACGGCCGCTGCACCGCTGGTTGTGGAGGTCTTGACTTTGAGCTCATCCTCAAATTCAGCAAACTTCTTTGTGAATAATGCTTCCATTTCACGCTGGTTCTGCGCTATTTCCTCAAAGTTCGACATCTTGAGTGTTCCAGTGCTAATAATAAGTTGTGTGTGTGATGGCAGGCAGGACTACTACAGTGTGAAAACTAACTTAGTGCATCAAAATGGTGAAAATAACACTTTAATGTAGTTATTGTATTAATTATTATGTATTATAGTGAAAATAAAGAATTGTAAGTATTTATAATTAAATTAAATCAGAATTTTTACTGAGAGCCTTATGTGCACGTTTTTCACACCTACCGCCGAAAAAACCGTATATATTTATTTATTTATTTATTGCCATGTTTTGCCACCCCTTATTGAAAACAAACCGATCGTCTCTCCATCTCGTTCTTGGCTTCCCTCTTAAACGTCTTCCATCAGTAGGTACTCATGACTATATCAGACGTGCCCATCTTTCAGGGCTCATAAGGCATACATGACCCGCCCAATCCCATTTTAGCTTAGCGGACTTCTTTTCCACGTCTACTTTAGTAATGGAGCGCAGCGTAGTATTTCTAACACAATCTGTCCTTTTAAACAATAAATAAAAACGAAAAATACTTACTAGCTGCATGGAGATGAGCTAACGCCGAAGAAACTCCATGTGCTATAGTAGCGAACTCCATCCACGTGAGAGGCTGGTGCTCCAGTCTTGCTCTCAGGGTTGTAGGGCAAAGTTCCAAGACTATGAGGTGCTCGCGCCCCCCACCTTCCGTTAGGGTGGGGCGTGTGTCGCTTCCTGTTTATTTGAAAAAAAAAAAGAAATATTAATAAATAAATAAATATATACGGACAAATCACACAGATTGAGCCAGCCCCAAACTAAGTTCGAGACTTGTGTTATGGGATACTAACTCAAAGATACTATATTTTATAACAAATACATATATAGATAAACATCCAAGACCCAGGCCAATCTGGAAAAGATAATTTTCCATCTTGACCTGGCCGGGGATCGAACCCGGTCACTCCGTGTCGCAGGCAGGCGTGTTGACCGCTGCGCCACGGAGCTAGTCAAATTGTTAAAGCCGATCGAGGGTAAGGACCAAAATCTGACGAATCATGGTAGTAGACGACTCAGCTAGCAACCTACTATTTTGTTTCGTAAATCTGTTAATTACGATAAAAAAATATTTTGTTTATATTTTTAAAAATTGGATGTCTATAAACGGTGAAATTTTGATCGTTCTGGACCTTTAAAGGGGTGATTCAGCCCATAGATATGAACAACGTTTCCTATGGGACCAATTATAGAAACTCAAAAAAAAAATGGGAAGATCCATACAAAAAATTCGGCCGCCCGGTATTTGTTAGGGAACGTCAAAAAATTATTTGAGTTCCCAGCATTGGTCACATAGGAAAAGTTGTTCATATCGATGGGCTGAATCACCCCTTTAAGGGTCCAGAACGATCAAAATTTCACCTTGTATATGCGATTTTACGGACGATAATTTTACGTGATAACAGTGGAAGAGAGATAGATGCGTCACAAGCCGAACGCTTAGGCCGATCGTGCCTCTCTATCGCTTGTTCCGCGCTCTCGCTTGCACGCGGAACGTGACACTTTTTCGTGCATACAGCCGGCGTCATAGATTTATAAGACGTTATTATGTCAAAAACCCCATAGAATTAGTATAGACTAATATTATAAAGCTGAAGAGTTTGTTTGAACGCGCTAATCTCAGGAACTACTGGTTCAAATTGGAAAATTCTTTCTGTGTTGGATAGTCCATTTATTGAGGAAGGCTTTAGGCTATAAAACATCACGCTGCGACCAATAGGAGCGAAGCATCATTAAAAAATGATTTAAAAACGGGGGAAAATTATTCATTGTTGAGGACATCCGACGCGTGCGATGCGTAAACGGTTCAAGTTACAAAAAATGTCTATTTAAGAATTATTCCTCTTTGAACGAACTAAAAAAATGTCGGCGACAGTATATGTCTATAACAGAAATTGCTGCGGACGAAGTCGCGGGCAACAGCTAGTATATCGTAAAAGGCGACCAAGAGAATCTGAATTTCCGTATTCCATCAAATGCCTTCGTTTCTACTATTGCGGTGCCGCATTTGGCGTCCATCCTTTGCGGGGTAGACCTAGGTCTAGGCCTAGGCCTTGGTGGAAGAGTAAATTAATAAATAATACGGACAAATCACACAGATTGAGCTAGCCCCAAAGTAAGTTCGAGACTTATGTTATGGGATACTAACTCAACGATACTATATTTAAAACAAACTAGCTTTCGCCCGCGGCTCTGCCCGCGTCAAAGTCGATCCCTCGGGAATAGTACTTTCCCGGGATAAAAGGTAGCCTATGTCCTTCTGCGCACTCCAGAAAACTTGTATGCAAAAATTCATGATGATCGGTTCAGTAGTTACGGCGTGAAAGCGTAACAAACAAACAAACAAACTCACTTTCGCATTTATAATATTAGTAAGGATAAGGATACCATATATAGATACACATCCAAGACCCAGGCCAATCTGAAAAAGATCATTTTCCATCTTGACCTGGCCGGGGATCGAACCCGGGCATTCTCGTGTCGCAGGCTGGCGTGTTGACCGCTGCGCCACGGAGCTAGCCTATAGTGGTGGTAGTTCCGCCGTGCCCACCATTCCGGTAATATGTCGTGGAGAGTGCAATCATGTGGTTTCCAGCGGGCGCGAGTCCCGCATAACTGTTCTGTTCCCCCGTAGCAGACCAGTATTCATAACGCATTTTCCACATGTAAAAAAAAAACCGTCCAAGTGCGAGTCGGACTCGCGCACGAAGAGTTCCGTACCGTTATCTATAAACACGGCAATAAAATCATGCCTGTTGTATGGGAACCCCCCTTTAATACTTATTTTATTTTTATTTAATTATTAATTTTTAAATTGAATATAAAAAGAAATATTCTGTGAATATTTCAAGCGTCTACCTGTTGCCGTTGTCAATCGAGCAAAAACAAGCAAAAAATCACGTTTGTTGTATGGGAGCCCCCTTAAATATTTATTCTATTTTTTAGTATTTGTTGTTATAGCGGCAACAGAAATACATCATCTGTGAAAATTTCAACTGTCTAACTATCACGGTTCATGAGATACAGCCTGGTGACAGACGGACAGACAGACAGACAGGCGGACAGCGGAGCGAAATTAATAGCGTCCCGCTTTTACCCTTTGGGTACGGACCCCTAAAAAAAGGTCTAGGATATTTATCACTTATTTGTACCCCATATTTCATAAAAAAAGATTCTATTCTACCCCGCAAGGGAAAAAGTGATGGTATTGTCGCGAAGCTCCCGGAACAGAATAGTCTAGAACTTTTCCGAACATCGTCTGTCGCGCTCATACATCTTCCATCCTGCTCACACATATGTATTCTATCCCGCTCATACACATACTCGAATATTCTGGGATGTTTTAGTTATCGGCCGTCGGGACCGGAAGTATATGGAACTTTCTAGAGACCCATAAGTCAGTATATAAGGGAGCGGACGTGGCGATCGTTAATCAGTTTACCGCGAGTGTTCTTAGTGAGCTATACTAATACGAGTGATTTGTGTGCGACTGATAAGTGATAATTTATACGACCACAGCAACGGACCAGGACTACGAGTGCTTTGCGTTTTGGATATTCGACGTGTTGGAAGACCAGTCAGTGTTGGGATTCCGTAGTGAATAAATTCCCTCTGAAGAGTTTGGTGTTTTACTCCAAATCCTGAACCCTAACCACGTAACATTTGGTGTCAGAAGTGTGGGATTTGGAAATGCCAGTGTTGCCGAGGGACGAAGAAGATAAGGAAGGCGTCCGGACCCGGGCTCAACGTGCAATGGAGGCTACCGCAGCCGCCGCCCAAGTTGCATCCGCTCGACATGCGCCAGCCGCCCAAAACATCGCAGCCGAGCAACTGCCGCCCGTAGCCCCAGAGGTCGCAGCCGCCCAAGACATGGCAGCCGCCCAGGACATGGCAGCCGCCCAAGACATGGCAGCCGCCCAAGACATGGCAGCCGCCCAAGACAGGGCAGCCGCCCAAAATGTCGCAACCACCGAAGCCGTCACAGCCACCCAGGAAGTTACGGCCTCCCAAGAGATTGCCGCCGCCCAACAGATGCCAGCCGCCCATCATCAAGCCACGTTTCCTAGCCCCTCTTTCCAGGTTCCCACTCAAGCATCTTTTGATTTTGGTAGCTTGATGCAAATGTTGCAGTGCATAAATGAGAACCAGAGTAAACTGCAACGCATCAATGTGGAACTTAATGGAGAAATACAAAATATGCGGTATGAACAAAAGTGCTCGAGGGATGAACAAAAGCGTATGCAGGAAAAGCTGCATCATATGAGTGAGGACCAACGAATGGTATTAGCAGCTGTCAGCAAAGTCAGCAACGTGGTGGACCAGATCCGTAAGGATGTGGATTTGGTGGATAATCGCGTGACAGGTCTGGAAACAAACTTCTCCAGACTAGAGAAGAAACTAGCTGAATTGGAAAAGAAGATACAACGTTTGGAGGCAGTAGGCGTTACAGTAACGCCGAGCGCTCCCATCACTGCTGTAACTGGACCAAAAATAAAAGTGCCATCTTACGATGGTACCACTTCTTGGGCCGCTTACAAACAGCAATTCCTAACTGTCGCTACTGCAAACGGATGGACTGATGAGCAGAACTTGACAGCCCTCACCATCGCTCTAAAAGGATCGGCTTTATCAGTATTAGAGGCACTGCCTAACACAGGCCGTAAGTTCGGAAACTTAATAGAGGCGCTTGAAGCAAGGTACGGAGAACGCCACCTGGAGCACGTGTTCCGAGCACAACTACGAGATCGAAAGCAGCGCTCAAACGAAGGATTACAACAATGGGCACTAGAGATCGAAAGGCTAGTGCGGAAAGCGTATCCTTCGGAAGACCCTAGGATGGTGGAGAAGAATCTGCTGCAAGCCTTCATAGATGGCATCATGGATCTGGAGGTAAGGGCTGCAGTAAAGCTACACCATCACGGTTCGCTTAAGGAAGCCCTCGTACATGCCCTTGAAGTAGAAGCAGTAAGGCAAGATGAGCGACATAATAAAGGACGAGAAATTAGCGAGGTCGAGGACGTCAGAGCCACAAGAGACACACCCAGGAAAACTAATAAAACTGGACGCATGTGTTACAAATGTGGCGAGAGAGGCCATCTACAACTTAGCTGTCCAGAAAAGGATAGGCTTGTAAATAAACAAGGGGATAGTTGTCAAGCAGGTAAATGGCGCAGATTGACACTATTGAGTGAGCCCCGGTATGAGCTGTGTCCACAACGCTGCAACCGGGACAAGCGCGAGTTCCACGGGAATTCTGAGGGATTGACTAAGTTTAACGTGAGACCTATTGGCGATTGTGACTCCAGATTTTCTTACAATTGGCGAACTGAGGGGGTCTTTAACAGTTCAACGAGAACCGCTAAGGGAATGAAGGCGAGTGTCTTTGGAGAAGGAGCATTGGTTTGGGTATTCAATCCATTACACCAAAGAAGAAAGTCTACAGAGTCACAAGCAAGATGGGAAGGCCCATTCAAGATAGTAGCCCAATTAAGTGACGTGACATATGTGATTCAACGACGACCAGGTGGATCACTAGAGATGGTACATGTGGACCGCTTAGCGCGTTATCATAGCGGCAAAAGTGACGCTCGGGACGAGCGTCTCTAAGAAGGGGGCAGTGTCGCGAAGCTCCCGGAACAGAATAGTCTAGAACTTTTCCGAACATCGTCTGTCGCGCTCATACATCTTCCATCCTGCTCACACATATGTATTCTATCCCGCTCATACACATACTCGAATATTCTGGGATGTTTTAGTTATCGGCCGTCGGGACCGGAAGTATATGGAACTTTCTAGAGACCCATAAGTCAGTATATAAGGGAGCGGACGTGGCGATCGTTAATCAGTTTACCGCGAGTGTTCTTAGTGAGCTATACTAATACGAGTGATTTGTGTGCGACTGATAAGTGATAATTTATACGACCACAGCAACGGACCAGGACTACGAGTGCTTTGCGTTTTGGATATTCGACGTGTTGGAAGACCAGTCAGTGTTGGGATTCCGTAGTGAATAAATTCCCTCTGAAGAGTTTGGTGTTTTACTCCAAATCCTGAACCCTAACCACGTAACAGTATGTATATAAAAAGGAAAGGATACTGTCACGAGAAAAAGATAAACGCGTTGTACACTTACCAAAGTATCTTAGGATGTTCTCGTGCGCAATTTGAGGTAGAGAATATACGGCGGCTTCTTTTTGCCAGGCCGACGCGGTGGAGTATAACTTCACAGCAACCGGGGTAGACCCCAGACTGCCTCGCCATACAGACCCGAACTTGCCTTGACCTGCGAAAGAAGTATGAATACATAGTATCACGTCTTTTTCCCTTACGGGGTAGGCAGAGCCTAGGCCTATAAGACCTGAAGGCCACGTTTAGCATGTTGGTGGTATAGGTGGTTCATCATCATCATCATCAGGTCCTTTTTAGTCTCCACTACAGGAGCACGACCCTCTCTGTACTACTAGAGCTAGAGCCATACTTGGCTAGAGCATCCAGAGGACTTGGCCTTCACTCTCCTCGCTGGCCAGACGGGTTGGAGAGGTCTTACAGATGTTTATAAGCTTTGTTTAGCTTGTATTTCCTAAGTCGCCTTCTACGACATCCACGGGAAGACTTGGGGTGGTCCTATTCTACTCTGTCGGATACCACACGGCACACCTAATATGCCAATAAAAATAAGTCTAGCTGACCTCAATTCCCATCCGCTGCTTATTTGAATGATCCCACTGTGTGAATCTATATATAATAAATAAATAATAAATATATACGGACAAATCACACAGATTGAGCTAGCCCCAAAGTAAGTTCAAGACTTGTGTTATGGGATACTAACTCAACGATACTATATTTTATAACAAATACATATATAAATACACATCCAAGACCCAGGCCAATTTGAAAAAGATCATTTTCCATCTTGACCTGGCCGGGGATCGAACCCGGTGGTCACTCCGTGTCGCAGGCTGGCGTGTTGACCGCTGCGCCACGGAGCTAGATAATTATCATTATCATAATCATCTCAATCTCTCTTCCCACTGCTAATGATTATTCAAAACTAGTTTTACACTACCGCTTAATCTCAAAAAGACCTTTTAACCAAAATATTTCGGAAACCCTGATACAGTTTTACTTACCTATGTGTTCAATAAGCGTTAAATTATCTACACACAATAGCCCCGTGGCTAAGGCGTCTGGGCCACTACCCATCACGTCACCTAAAAGAAAAGGAAAAAAATTATAAAAGAAATGTACGAGCAGTAAATTTATTATAATACTAGCTGCCCGCGACTTCGTCCGCGGCAATTTCTGTATGATTAATTAGTATAGATGAATAATTTTTCCCCGATTTCAAAACATTTTTTATTGATGCTTCGCTCCTATTGGTCGCAGCGTGATGTTTTATAGCCTTAAGCCTTCCTCAATAAATGCACTATCCAACACAAAAATAATTTTTCAATTTGAACCAGTAGTTCCTGAGATTAGCGCGTTCAAACAAACACACAAACAAACTCTTCAGCTTTATAATATTAGTATAGATTCAAAGTAGATGCAATGCCCTCCGTTAATGAGTTGTCATGCATCAAGCAGCAAAAACAATACATAAGTTTTAAAGGATATTAGGACAGTTTGAATTTACAAGTATGCCATTTGGCCTTGAAATATCAAGTTAGTAGATATTTAGTTTACGTTCTATACAGTGTGTAAATTAACCACCGGCATTCCTCGATGGGGTCTCAGTTCGTCAAAATGAACAACCTTTCCTATGGGACCAACAATAAAAACTAAAAAAAAACAATTAATCTTTTCCATACAAATTACCGGGCCGACCGAACACTTTTGTAAGGAAATGTCGATTTTTTTTCGAGTGTCCAGCATTATTCCCATAAGAAAAGTTGTTCATTTTGACCAATTCAAGGGAATCTTGGTGGTTAATTTACATGCTATAGTGTTATGCTCTGCATTCTAGAGCGTATGGTAGATTTAAAGTGATTTTAGAATAAAGTCATGGTTGAACTCCCTTATATGGATAATCTACAATAAAGCCAAGAAAAGTATGTCTTAAAGTCAAAAGTCAAAGTCAGATTTTTATTCAAAATTGGATACATGTATCTCTTTTTGAACGTTATATTTTTATTTCTTATATATTTTTTTATTTATGCAAAATTGAAATACTACTAGCGTTTCGGAACGACCACTGGTCATCTTATCTCTGTAGATAAGAGTCAAATTACCTTTCTCGAGGTCAGCGCATAAGCTTATATTCGCTTATTGATATCCACAATGAAGCCAAGAAAAATATGTCTTAAAAGTGGATGCAATGACATCCGATTTTAACGCTACTACCAGAGATAAGACTCAAATTACCTTTCTCGAGGTCAGCGCATAAGCTTATGTCATCTTTCTCCCCAACCTTGCTGCAGTAGAACTTCCTTAACACTAATGCTGTCACCAAAAGCGCTGCCAAAGCCAAGATCCCTGATGCCAGGACATTGGAGTAGTTGGGCTGCTGTTCGGAAGTATCCATGGTCGATTCTGCCTTCATTGTTACTGCTGCTTCTTCTTTCATCGACACTGGAATAGAATGCAAGTTAGGTAACATTCGGTGTTTTTAGGATTCCGTACCTCAAAAGGAAAAAACGGAACCCTAATAGAATCACTTGGTTGTCCGTCTGTCGACATTTTTTCTCAGAAACGCGTAGAGGTATCAAGCTGAAATTCATATGAAATAATCAGGTCTAATTAAACTTCTAAGCCAGCGCAATCAAAAGATACAGCTGGTTATGCCGCAAATTTTCGTGTTATTTCGCAAGGGAATCAAAACCTACAGGCTACTTCCCGTGAACCCAGAATCATGCTATTTGGTACGAAGCAAAAATAGGAAGAAAATTGCGATAAAAAAACATCCTAATTTCAATAGCTCAATGGTTGGCAATTATCACCAGCTTGGGATCCTGTCATCAATTTATTAAAATCTCAAGCTCATCACAAGACTACAAGACCTTTAGACACCGTAAGCCAATACTGCGTACATCCGGAACGTTATCAATAAGTATTGTAAACGGTAGTTTTGCATCTCAGAAGAATAATATACATAGAAGCCGCATAAAAATAGAAACTGAAAACAGATAGTTGACACGGTATTTTTCTTATGAGCTTTCGCTTATGACAGAATGAGACAAAAACTTCAGTCAGTTTCTATTATTTTCATGGTTGTCCCGACTTGAAATGTCAATGGACTCCATTGGACTCCAATTAAATCCGACTAAATTCAAAATAACTTATTACAGTTCAACGTCTGTAATATTAGCATCTTGCCGATTTGATCGGGTTATATATCGACAAAAACATTGCGGCGGAATTGTGATGTCTGCAAATTAAATATAGGATTGTGCTAAAATTCTCACGGAAAAAAGTATTAACCGGTGTTGGGT
Source organism: Elegia similella (assembly GCA_947532085.1). Lineage (NCBI taxonomy): Eukaryota > Metazoa > Arthropoda > Insecta > Lepidoptera > Pyralidae > Elegia > Elegia similella. Next base: position 8,524,896 of record OX383953.1, read on the forward strand.
TGGTGCGTTATCAAATGACCATTATACTAAACAATGTCTTGTGCAATGGAGCGATGTAAATCCCATTCAGGACGAACAGAAATAAATTCTGTAAAACATAATTTTCTTCGGTAAGTTTTTCAGTTAAAAGTGCATAATTAAAACCCAAAATACCTCAAAATACAACAATAATATTGTCAATTATATAACGTATTGTATAAATGACAACTTTTATAGGTATTTTGCTTAAAATTATCGTTTTTTCCTTATTTCAAATTAGGTTAGTTTTTTTTGCTAGTGATGTGGTAAAATCACGTATCTACGAGTATATCGATATTTTTTACGACGGTCTTGCTATCAGGGATATTTTTGTTAGTGTTGAGCCATGCAATAGTAATGTAACAAATTGAACTATCATGGTAATTAAACAACCAGCAAAGTGTGAGTCGGACTCGCGCACGAAGGGTTCCGTACCATCCTTACATATAATATTATAAATGTGAAAGTGAGTTTGTTTGTTACGCTTCCACGCCGTAACTTTTGAACCGATCATCATGAAATTTTGCATCATCATCATCACCATTGCACGATCTCTGGAGTACGGAAAAGAACATAGACATAAATTACATCTCAGAATAAGGTACTGTTATCGGGGATAGACATTAACGCGAGCGGAGCCGAAAAATTTCGGGCGTTTTTATAGCTTTCGCCCGTAAGCTATAAAAACGCCCGAAATTTTTGTTTGTAATATTTCAACTGTCTCACTATCACGGTTCATGAGATACAGCCTGGTGACAGACAGATGGATATCGGAGTCATATTAGTAGGGTCCTGTTTTTATCCTTTGGGTACGGAACCCTAAAAAGAATCGATTTTTACTAATATGAAGAAAATTATTGTTGAAATTTTATTGCAGCTCCCTGAAGTAAAAGGATAAAAATGTGTGGATCCGAGGAACTTTCAAGCGACATATTGGACATAAAATGTCATACATACTCGAATTTGTTCAAAATATTTTACTGCCGTGCCGATACATTAATTTCGAATATAAAATTAAATGGAAGCGATTGAAACACGATGCTGCTTTACCTACATTTATATTTGCCGAATTATAAATCAATGGTAATAAGAAAGTTTACGGAAACGGTTTTATTATTTATATTTAAAATTATGAAAAACATATTTTATTTTGGACAGTAATGAAAGTAAGTAAAGTAATCTCTTGTTTTTCTTCACCTCTTGTTTTTCTATTACCAACACTGTGAATTTTTCACAAATAACACACTGGCACTTTTTTACCCTAGTGTAAAAGTTTTATAAAATAAAAAATATCACTTCGAATTATGTGTTTCTCTTTACCTACCTGATTATGTTTCCTTTACTGACTGTTCCTCAAAGCTAGCTGGGAAAAGCTTTAGATGGTTTTGGAATATGCTGAATGGCCCATTGATCAAGTGAAAAATATATCTGACCTTATATTACCTTTTGATACATGAGCGCCCCATTGCAATTTAGTCTATTGTGATTCCTAAGAAGGTGGTATCATTTACAAAGTCTATTTTACCTTCAACTAGTATGTCAACGTTGGACTGCCTCACATTGGGGACTGTAAATCGAATGCATTGGGTTTTTTGCGCATTCATAGGTAATAGGTAAGGTAGGTAAGTAGGCACTGTTTGAATTTCGAAATAATCGAAAATATGATTGACATCATATTAGGTATTCTGCCGTTCGACCAATACTGGGTAAGGCCTAATGACCAGCAGTATACAGTAGACGCGCGGTGGGTAATGTATGGATTTTTTTTTTACCTATTTATCAGATGAAGCCAAGCGGCGCCATGCGATTAGGAGTTATTTAGGTGTATCTTGACGTAACTTTTAAAGTAAAAGCCTCTTTAGCGGCTTTGTGCACTTTTTGGGATGGGTAAAATAGAAAACTCGCGTCAGGACACGTGAATTGATCGAAAATTCGTAAGAAGGACACGGACCTGAGTATGCCGCAAAGGCGAGTTTTCACTTCTGCCGGCACTCCTGGAGTGCAACTAGTTGTTTTTTTTTTTATGAATCGTACTCATTTAACGAATCGATACAATCAGAGTAGAGTACATTTATGACTTTCTTAGGACGAAACATTTAGTCGATATATATATTTTATCGATATAGTACAACCCTGATCACATCAGTACCCCAGGACAACCTGCACATTTACGCAAATGGCATTGTATATGCATCTCTTTCTGATGCTTTAACAATGCCATAAGTAAAAACAGTGTAGAATATTGTATTTTGTTGTTATTTTAACACGGTTTCTATGCTTTAGTTATTGTTCTGAGTTTTGCATAGTTCTTATAACAGAAAAGACAAATGTCAACTTAGTCTACCTACGACCATTAAAACTGCAAAGTTTTCGAAACGTTGAGTGTTAAAATAATGTAATTAACGCGATGAAACCGTATCAAGTGTTTTAATTGAAATATTAAGTTTGTTGTTAATTCTTACAAAAGTACTGAAACTAACTATTGGACTCATTAAATTTGAAAAACTATGGAAGCAGCATTGCGCTTAAAAACTGACACCACGCAAAGTAGATCAAAGCGGGCGGGGCTTTTTTTTTTTTTTATTTTTAAATCTTAAATTTGAGTGCGTTTGACCTCCATCGTGCCTGATGGGAAACAACGATGAGGTCTAGGGTGGTACACGCAAACTCAAATAATGCCTGAATAGGCTTGCCTTGAAAATCCCTAAATTGTACGAGTCGGGAAACAGCGACGCGGGAAGGGAATTCCATTCCTTCGCGGTTCGCAAAATGAAGGAGGAGGCGAATCTAGAGGTGCGATGAGCAGGAATATCGACCACATATGGATGGAATCCCTGTCCACGCCGTGTCGTCCGAAGATGGAATGGTGCAGGGGGAATTAGATCGTGCAGTTCCTGTGCGCACTTACCGAAATGCAGTCTGTAAAAGACACTCAGACTAGCTACTAATCGGCGGTGTTTAAGGCTCTGGAGTCGCTTTACCGTAAGCATTTCATCATCGACGAGTCTTCTGGCACGTCTGTCGATAGCTTCCAGGGCTTCGAGCTGGTAGCGGGCGGATCCATCCCACAGATGGGAACAATACTCCATACAGGAGCGGACTTGAGCTGTGTAAATGCTCAATAGCTGGCCTGAAGAAAAATACTGTTGGACCTTGGAGAGGATGCCCAGTTTTTTTGAAGCAGTCTTAGCCCTGGATTCGATATAGCTACCGAAGTTAAGGTTGGAGGATAGTTCAATACCAAGAAGTTCGAGATGATTTGTGACGGGAACAGGAACATTACGAAAAGTAGGAGCCAAGTTGAACGGGCTCTTCTTTGCGGTGAAAAGACATGCCCGTGTCTGCGAGGCATTAAATCTTACAAGATTGGCATCGCCCCAATCGGAGACAGCCTGCAGAGTAAGATTGGTGCGGTTCACCATTGCCTCTCTAAGATCATCGATTTCTGTTTTTTTTGTCTTTGCACTTGAAAAATATCTTTCCGTAACGGTGCTATCGTCTGCGTACCCAATAATTCCTGGTATTAACAGATCGTTAATGTGTAGCAAAAAAAGCGTCGCGGAAAGAACAGATCCTTGAGGTACCCCAGCATTAATAGCCAATAGGTTCGATGAGCAGCCGTCAACAACTACTCGAATAGACCGTTCTCTCAGGAAATCTGAAATCCAAGCACAAAGACTAGCGGGGATACCGTAGGTTGGAAGTTTCGCCATAAGACCGTCATGCCAAACCCTGTCATATGCCTTTGAAATGTCAAGTGAGACAGCAAGTGCTTCACCATGTTTTTCAAGGGCCTCACTCCAAAGATGCGTGGCATACACAAGAAGATCCCCAGTAGACCGGCACTGGCGGAATCCGTATTGTCGGTCGCTGAGAAGATCATTATCTTCAAGGTATGCCAGCAGTCGCTTGTTTATAGCACGCTCCATTACCTTGCAGAGAATGGAGGTGATCGCGATTGGGCGATAGTTTGCAGGGTCGGCACGACTACCTTTCTTGGGTACGGGTTGAACGTTGGCGAGTTTCCACACTTTAGGTACATTCCCAGTCCGAAAAGAAAGACGATATAGGCGAGTCAGGACAGGTGACAATTCGGCTGCGCAATTACGTAAGACAATAGCAGGTATACCGTCAGGACCACTGGCTTTGTTTATGTCTAGGTTGCGTAGAATTTTGAGAATCTCCTTTTGGTGAATGCGGATTTCTGACATTTTACATCCGCAAGGATTAAAAAGCAGATTTTTCGCGAACTAGTCTGCCGCGGCCTCCGTGACGGAAAGACGCGTCGATAAAAGCATTTAACGACATTTTTTTTTAACATCGGCGAAATTTTAACGAATTAAGAAAAAATGACTTCTTGTGTAGTAAAGTGGTGCAGGCAACGCAAGGAAAGACGGAAAAGTGCCACTGGAGTAACTTATCAATGGTGAGTAAAATATTTTTTGCGACTGCTAGCCTGCCTACCTCCGCTATGTTGACACCATAGCGTTTATTAGATATGTTGACACCGCCCCGTGACCTTGACGCGGCGAATCGCAAACTAGCTTCGTCTAAGTGTGCGTAAGTTTTTCGTTGAGATTTGTGTTAAGTTTTTTTGCATAAATGGACCTCATATTGAATCGTTAGTTGTATGAGAGTTACGCTTCCATATTTTTACTTATTCAATGATTGGACTTGAAATGAGACAGTGTCATATTAACAGACACACAGCATCCAAATTAAATACTTACAAAAATCGGCATTGCAATAACTCTGTGTACAACAACAGAATTTAGAGCTAGGCAGTACTGCGTGGACAGGAGTACATTTGTTGCAGGGACTCCGCCCCTTCGTCTGACTGGAGTGCCAGCATCCTGAAAAACATAATACATCATCAATCATTCATGGCTAGCTCCGTGGCGCAGCGGTCAACACGCCAGCCTGCGACCCGAGGGTGCCCGGGTTCGATCCCCGGCCAGGTCAAGATGGAAAATGATCTTTTTCAGATTGGCCTGGGTCTTGGATGTGTATCTATATATGTATTTGTTATAAAATATAGTATCGTTGAGTTAGTATCCCATATCACAAGTCTCGAACTTACTTTGGGGCTAGCTCAATCTGTGTGATTTGTCCGTATATATTTATATTTATTATTCATCATTAAAATCAAGTAGCAGCTCGGGGAGACCGGGCGCGTACCTGATGCCATACCTGCAACCACCGGACAGGCAGTTAAGGATGACACCCGGGACCTATCCTATCCATTAATTATGACTATGTAATAGCTTGGCCAGAGCAGACAGAGGATTTGGCCTACACTCTCCTCGCTGGCCAGACGGGTTGGAGAGGTCTCATTGATGTTTATGAGCTTTGTTTAGCAAGTATGGCTCCTGTTGTACAGAGTGGGTCATGCTCCTGCAGTGGAGACTAAAAAGACCTGATGATGATGAGCTGTTGGCGAGCTCCGTGGCCCAGTGGCTAACACGCCAGCCTGCGACAAAAGGGTTCCTGGGTTCGGTCCACAGTGAGGTCATGATGGAAAACAATCTTTTTCGACCTTGTTCTTGGATGTTTATCTATATAAGTATCTATTCGAAAATATAGTATCGTTGAGTTAGTATCCTACGACACAAGTTCACAACTTACTGTGGGGCTAGCTCTTTGTGTGATAATGTCCCTATATATTTATTATTTAATCAATATGGCTATAGCAAATACATTGTTAGCACCAGGTTTGTTCGAAGGAGTCTTAGAAGATAAAGGAGAAAGTGGGAGTGGTGCCAAGCAGTCAAAAACCTGACGGAGAATTAAAAGAGATGAAGTGCTTCACCTAGAGGTCGTTATCAAATTTTGATGAAGATGACTTAAATCTAAGTACATGAGAATGAATAAATTGAGGTCTAAAAAATATCCTTACTAATATTATCTAGTTGAACTCCCACCATTCCTCCATCAGACTACGAGGCGCAGACAGAAATTTCACCCTTTCATCGTTGCAATACCAAAGAGTCGAACTAAACGCTTTGACAGATCCTTTTTGGTTCGAGTAGCTTAGATGTGAAATGAACTGCCTGCATCTATATTCCCAGACAAGTACAGTCGCCGGACATTCAAAAGTAGAATAAATGGTTATCTCTTGGATAGGCATGTAACATCCTCGTCTTCATCGTTACTTACCATCAGGTGAGATGGGACACAAATGCCTAATCCAACATTTAGTAAAAAAAAAATATAAATGCGAAAGAGAGTTTTGTTTGTAACGCTTTCATGCCGTAACTACTGAACCGATCATCGTGAAATTTTACAAGTTTCCAGGAGTACAGAGGACATAGGCTACCTTTCATCCTGGAAAAAAGTACTGTTTTCGAGGGAACAACGTTAACGCTAGCGAAGCTGCGGGCGAAAGCTAGTAAATTAATAAATACAAAGGGACTAATTACACAGATTGAGCTGCCCTCACAGTTCCATATACTTCCGGTCCCGACCGCCGATAGCCAAAACATTCCAGAATATTCCAGTATGTGTGTGAGCGGGATAGGATACATGTGTGTGAGTAGGATGGAAGATGTATGAGCGCGACAATCAATGTTCGGAAAGTTCTAGACTATTCTGTTCTAGGAGCTTCGCGACAATATATAGATAAACTTCCAAGACCCAGATCAATCTGAAAAAGATAGTTTTCTATCTTGACCTGACCAGGGATCAAACCCTGGACACAAAGGCAATTCCATTAAAAGGCACCTGCGGTACCACTGAGCTTCAGGTGTTGTCAATTAACATAGAATTTAGAGTTAAAACAAGACTCACCTTGGCCGAGTATAGTGACATTCCCAGAGCTGTCTCGATGCCACAGAGTATAGCAGGCGGGTCGAGGATGCACACACTGTTCTACTTGCACAGGTTCACCATTCCAGACAGTGTCTAATATGGGGCCGACCACTACAATAATATGAAATTAGGTTAAAAGATGTTCTTCAAAATTTTTTTCTCGGATAGGATTGAATATCTGCTAATGCTAGACACGATACAAGATATTATCTCCAATCAATACGAGATATTATCTCCAATCGATACGAGATATTATCTCCAATCGATACGAGAAATTATCTCCAATTGTATCGCACGTATTGCAGCTTGCAGCATTCCTCTTATCAGATCTGATTCAGGATGCGATTCAGGAAGGTATAATACCCCATATAGTTTAAGAACCCATTTTTATGACAATTCAATTCTAATGTTTATTGCCCAACGATACGAGATATTATCTCCAATCGATACGAGATATTATCTCCAATCGATACGAGATATTATCTCCAATCGATACGAGATATTATCTCTAATCAATACGAGAAATTATCTCGCACGTATTGCAGCTTGCAGCATTCCTCTTATCAGATCTGATTCAGGATGCGATTCAGCCCCCGTAGCATGGCTTCTATCTACAGCTCACGCCAAAGATAGATAAAAAAGCAGCCTACTTAAAATTTATCGAAGCCCACCAATGAAAACGTAGTATTTATCTCATACTATTCGTAGCACGCATGCAGTCTAGAAACATTATTCATATTTCAAACACGAAACTACAAATAAAAAATTAAAACCTCGTATGATTAAAGAAAACGAACGTATTAGACATAATTTATAAAATACCTAGTGATATTTACTTAAAAACTAAATATATTTGGGTTTATTTTTATTCAATATGGAAATATCGGAATTTAAATCGTGTACCAACCAAACGCAAACAACCACTTTACACTGACAGTACACATCTGTCATTAATCTGTCGGTAAAATGGTTCTTTCCGTTTGAGTTTTCGTTTCTCACGCAAGATGGCGTACTAGTATCGGGCTTTATTTACGTAAAAATCTATCGTTTTTGTACTGTACACTAAAATATTATACTCATTATAGGTGTCTGACAGCTTGTAAGATAAGATAAGATAAGATAAGATAAGATAATTTTATTTGCTTAAACATGTGTAGGTTACAAAAGTAGGTGTCAGATACAAGTTATATAGTTCAACATGTTTTACTATCAAGTGTGCAACATTTCAGTCAAAATTACTAGCTGATAAACAAAATGAAATAATGTCAAGTACTGATTAAAGTCAAATAAAATATTAGTAACAAATTAATTAAAATAAAATTTACAACAATATGTGGGTATTAAAGTGAATCATTAAGAAAATCGTCAATCCTATAGTAACATTTTTCAATTAGAAACGCTTTGAAATGTTTTTTGAATACATTCAATTTCAAGTCCCTAAGTTGCCTGGGTATCTTATTATAAATTCTTGGCGCCATGCATACTACGCTTTTGAGTAATAGTGTCGTTTTTGCTGGGTGCAGACATAGTCTATCACCGCCTCGTCTACTTCTTTGCACATTACTAGATAGGCATGGAAACAAATGTGGATTATTTTTTACAAATATGCCTATTTCAAGTATATATAACGATGGAAGTGTTAGAACTTTATACTTAACATACATTGGTTTACAGCTGTCCTCGACCTTTAACCCGAACATTGCTCTTAAACAACGTTTTTGTAATTTAAAAATTATGTCTTTATTGGTAGAATTTCCCCAGAATATAATTCCAAACCTAAGAACAGATTCTACTAATCCATAATAAGCTGTTAGTAAGGCGTTAGTATTTAATTCCTTCGATAGTCTAAATAAGGCATATGACAGTCTACTCAATTTCTTACTAAGCTCGTCAATGTGGTCCTTCCAGTTTAGTTTCGCGTCTATTATCAAACCTAAAAATCTTGCGGAGTCAATATCTTTTATTATATGACTACCATATTCTATCTTTAAGTTCATTTTATTTTTTACCCTTTGCGTAAAATGCATGATATTTGTTTTATTTAAATTTATTATTAGATTATTATTATTAAACCAATTAATTAATGATGTCAACGTTAATTTTATGTCAGAGTGATATGAATTTATGTCATTGCATTTTATTGTAACAGTACTATCATCAGCGAATAATGTCATTTGGTTGTTAGTTATTCTTGGAAGGTCATTGATGTAAATTATAAATAGAAGAGGACCAAGAACACTGCCTTGAGGTACGCCGTATTTTACAACTCTTTCATCAGACAGGTAAATAAGTTCTCTTTTTGTTTTGCAATCAAATTTAGATATTTCCGTTACCTGTCGACGATCTGATAAGTAAGACTTAATCAGATTTAGAATGTTACCTCTTATTCCGTAAGCTTCTAGTTTTTTAAGAAGTATGTCATGGACCACATAATCGAAGGCTTGCGTCATATCACAGTAGAGGGCGCATACAGGATTAGTATGGTCGACTTGACATATTACATTTTTTATAAAGTCAAATATCGCCATATTTATTGTCTTGTTTCGTCTGAAGCCTTTTTGCTCCTTGCATAAAATGTGCTTTTTCTCAAAATATAAACTTATTTCATTACATATATACTTCTCAAAAACTTTGGAGAATATAGAGTTAAGCGCAATAGGTCTAAAGTAATCCATTATTTCCCTGTCATTATTTTTGAATAACGGTTTAACTTTACAAATTTTTAGGGCTTTTGGGAACACTCTAGCCTCTATAATTAGATTTACGATGTAACTTAAATGTTGACAAATATATTCATTTACGGATTTAATTATTTTTGTTGAAATTCCATCTATTCCTACACTACTAGTATTTTTAAGATTTCTTACAATTTTATAAATATCATGAGGTAAACTTGGGGCCATAAACATAGAATTTGTTTGACGTGTAATACTCGCTGTAACATTACTACCACATCCATTTATGGGCTTAATTTTGTCAATGAAATAATTGTTAAAAGCATTAGCTATGTCAAAAGGATTTGTAATATAGTCATCTTTTAACTTAATTCTAGTTATAGATTGTTTTGGTATATTTAATTTTGAACTGTTGATCATTTGCCATGTTGTCCTAGATTTATTTTTTGATGTCAATATTTTATAATTATTTTGACTTTGCTTGGTCAATTTTATAACTTTTTTAAATGTCCTACAATACGTTTGGTAGATTAGTTTATTCACTTTTGTCGGTCTCTGTCTGAACATCCACAAAAGATTTCTTTTCTTTTTACTACATTTTTTGAGTCCATGAGAGATCCATTTTGGTTTACTGTTTACTTTAATTAAAATATCTTTATGAGGAAAGCACAATTCATAGAATAATTTAAATTCTTCAATAAAGATTTGATACGCCTTATTTGGATCTGTGGTAGTATACATTTCAGAGAAACTCAATTTTTTTATGCAATTTTTAAACATTGTCATATTTTCTGGGTTACAATCACGAACAGTTTTAAACCAGTGTTTAATTTTTACTAATTTCTGTACTGGTAATTTTATAAGTTGAGCAGTATGATCTGAAAGGCCGAATTCTATCACCTCCGTTTTATATTTATCATTATAGTTATGTGCAAAATTATCTATACAAGTTCCACTGGCCATCCTTGTGACTTCTTTTATGCCTAATTTCAGATTATAATTTGATAATATGCATTCAAATTCTAGTTTTTCTTTACTCTCCTCTAGGTTGTCAATATTAAAATCACCGGCTATTATTACACTTTTATGTTGAAATTTTGAAACATATTTCAAAGCATTATCTAATTTGTTAAAAAATGAATTCAAATTTTTGTATTCAGGCACTCTATACAAGCACAAAATAATAATGTTATAGTCAATTAATTCTATTCCGCAACACTCAAATGTACTAACTACGCAAAATTTCCGTATGTCTTCAATTTCTCTCCATCTCATTTCTTTATTTATAAGAATACACGATCCTCCTCTTTTGATGTTGCTACGCAAAACCAATATTTTTCATATATTTTTGTAACTACGCAAAATAAAATATTTTGATTGTTTTATCACTTTAATGTTCGAAATGCGTATGAAACATATTTTATCTAGGCTTTGCTAAACCTCGATAAATTTATGCGATTTCAAGGTACCAACCTCGATTTTGCCTGCATTTGTCTATCGCGAGCTGTCAAACCCATGCTCGCAAGACGCGCACCCCGCGACTTGTAACGTATTTATGAATGAAATTTGACATTATTTAACGCGTGTGCCATGCTCGCGGGGTTAAAAGACGCAAAACGCGATATTTTGTCTTTTTATCAAGGGAGACAGTGAGCCATGCTACGGGGGCAGGAAGGTATAATACCCCATATAGTTTAAGAACCCATTTTTATGACAATTCAATTCTAATGTTTATTATATGTAGGTTTCTTTAAACACTTATTAATTGTCATGTTTGACTTTTCAACAATTGTTGATGGCAAAAATTTAGTAATGGCTAAGTTAAGTTTAGGCTCAGATAGACTAAAACATGAAGGCCTATTTTTTGGGCTAATGCAGTAAATTATAGCATAATGAGGCATTTTTATTTTTCTCTATCGTCCAATAGACATATCTCCCATCATCTCTCCCCTCTGCAGTCCTACGTTTCCTCGACGAGCTCAGATGACTCGAGTAAATCAACAAAAATGAAAATGAGGGAGAGAGCAGTCTCTCCAAGGCAGAAGACCAATAGGAATAACGTGTTCAGCTCACACACAATGGGCCCAAACGAGAGGCCTAAGTGTGGAAAAATGCCCACGGAACCAGGTGAACCAGGTGAACCAGGTATCTCCCATCATATTGCATGTATTGTAGTGTCCCTCTTGTCAGTGACAGAATTATAGCGCCTATTATACCATCCTGAATCTAGGATCCGGAATTCAGCATCCGATAAGGACAAAAAATTCAGTCATCAGAGCTCCTGATTACACCGTCCGGAACGTGTCCTGAACAGAGACTGCGCGTCCTGAGAGAGCTATCCGTTGGCCATCCTAAATGCGTGAGAGGGACGCCGCTATACGTGCGATGCGATTGGAGATATTATCGTATCGTTTCTAATGTATAGCGGCGTCCCTCTCATGCATCGGAAGCCATTCTGTCCTGACAACGGATCGACTGTCCTGAATGCGATTAAACTGTCCGTTGACTGAATTCCAGATCCTGAATTCTGGATGGTCTAATTGGCGCTTAAGGGTGGTTTAATAGGCACTTTCCAGAGTATAGGCAAAGCTATCTCAAGAGAGATTTATCAAAAAGGAAATCAAATGATACAATACAAACCATGACTATCATTCTCCACCATCATCTGTGTATTAGCCTCATCCTCATATGATGGAGTCTCGCTCTTTGACACACTGTGCATTTTGTACAAGCAAGAGATGACAGGACCCAATGTTGTTGGCGGGTCCGTCACTATGATGGCCGCTTTTACTTTGTGCTTCTCAACCTGGTTGGACAAACTGTTCTTAGTGTCATAGCTATTCTTGCTAGAGCTGATTGCCGTTTTCTCAAAGGAACCAACTATATCTCTTGTGTTAGAAGCAAACTCACTCATTTTTGTTTCATCAGAATCATGCACAAACTCTTGCATATCCAAACTCCTTTTTTCTATCACTGAGTCATCTGGCCAGTTTGAAACATCAAAATTCGAAATTGGATCAACACTTCTCTTTTGCCGGCCTGTATCAATGCCTGAGGTTAGATCACTTTCTTTCAGTGGCCAGTAATGACTAAGATAATCACTTGAATATGGAACATCAGCACTTCTTTTTCCAATAACTTTTACTTCAGGTGGTGGCCAGTAACTCGCATCTTGGATGTTGTTCCATTGGATTGTCCTTCTATGGTGGTACTTCGTAAACGTTCTCACGTAATGTGGAGATTTGAACTGCTGTATCTCATTTCGCGAATCTTGGGAGTCATGCGGCCTCGAAGTTAGGACTTTCGCGGTAAATATAAATAAAAACAAAACCATGCATTTTAATATCGGCGTCACTCTCTGAGATATTATTCCCTCCATTGTAAACTACAAATTCACTTGTGCAACATTATTAGTGTTTACTGCATTACGTTTTAGAATACCTAGCAACCGCAGATTGCAGTTTTATTGATTTTTCGGCACGCAGCAGGCGTCGATGCGGCTCGCGGTGAACTTTGACTTTTACAACACTACACTAATTAAAATATGCGAAACACTAATTCATTTTCGACAACACACACTAAAAATTAATGTTTTTATGAAATGTGCGATTTGTGTCGCAGTTATGTTTTGTGAAAGTTTAGGTTTTAACACTTTTTGTACACGTGATCCGGTGCGCGATAGATGAAGAATAGATAGAGAAGTTTTTGTTACTCATTAATAATAGTTATAATAGATCCACAAACTTTTATTTTTACAGAAAATCGATACAATGTTGACAAACACAAATCAATTCATTTTCCGACATTTTGAGTGACGTTTCGTTTAATTAATTTTGTAAATAAATTGGGCTCAGGTACAAATTCCAAAAATCCAAAATAAAAATTGTATGCAGCGCTTTTGAATTTTTATTAAGATTGTTAAATGAAGAATTTATTTTGTACTCTTTACATCAATAACTTTAAAGAAAATCAATTATGTAGTAAAACAAAAATAGTTTAAACAGTTTGGCATTTCATGCCACTTGCGTTCAAATAAACGTTGTTCAGCTGTCAAACATTTGTCAAAAGAGAGTTTATATTATAGTTGATTTGGTTGTCGTTCCCAAAATATTCAACATAATATTCCTATTTCGAGAAACCGTGTTTCGATTTGTGCAATTTTGTGTTTGATTTGATTGTATCTTTCTAAATAAAGCACCAAATATGTCATCGTCGTTAGCAGAAGAAATAGACGAAGCGAAAGAGCGCGCTCATTTTCGAGCTGTAGTGACCGCTTTTAAATATTATAAGTAAGTAATTTGCTTTTTTTATCATTTAAATCACTTAGGATACCTTCAAATAACCACGCAGAGGAATAAATATAGATTGTGAGTTGTAAAAACGTAAAAAAGCTCGCCTAGCAACAGGTCTTTCGATGCATTATTGCCTGATTAATTAACCTATTTAGATACAACAATAGGCTTTGTTTATGTCATTTACACGTGCCTCTGAGTGGTTCCAATTCCGTACGCCATAAGGGCGCATTTCCTGCTTCAATTTTGAGATAGATTTCTGTATTCCGATGGCCGAAAATATAGTTTTTAGGCTCTGACTACTAGTAGGTACTTACCTTTAAATGGTTTGTTTGCTACCTATTAAGGTGATTGTTTACGTTGGATTCTGATCTCTATTTCTACAGCGATAAGTTGCATATTGAGAATTGTGCTGTATTTGAGTTCAAATTATGTAAATAAACTAACAAAAATGGTCTAATTTGAGGTAATATATCTAAATTGGTCTAATAGTCTGTGTGAAGAGGAAGCAGTATGATAAAGATGCATATTGGTCTGCCTTACTTCATATGTTATAGTTTTCATATTGTTTATTATTTTAATTATGTGTTAGTGGGTAACACTATGTAAGATTGATCAATAAATAAATAATAAATAAATATACATGGTGAAATTTTGATCGTTTTGGACCCTTAAAGGGGTGACTCAGACCATTAATATGAACAACTTTTTCTATGAGACCAATGCTGGGAACTAAAAAAAAATATCTTCATTTCCATACAAAAGAGTTCCGCCGCCCGGCCAGTTTGTATGGGAATGTAGATTTTTTTTACTTCCCAGCATTTTTCTCATAGGAATCGTTGTTCATTTTGATGGCTTGAGTCACCCATTTAAGGGTACAAAACGATAAAAATTTCAATACATGATAGGGACATATCACACAAAGAGCTAGCCCAACAGTTTGTTTGTTTGTTTATAAAGCTTTATTGTACTTAAACAAAAGAGAATATACAAAACAGAAAAAATAAATATACAATGGCGGACTTATCCCATTGAGGGATCTCTTCCAGTCAACCAGCAAGTAATTGGGAGGAATGTTAAACATTTACATATTTCGGTAGAAGTAATGTACAAAATATATATGAATTTACCTACAATATTACGAAACACACAATGCATACTACATAAATATATCATACATATATCATACTCACTACATAAATATAATAAATACATAAATAGGTATATAAAATATAAACAGTAAGTTGTAAACTTGTATTGGAGGATACTAACTCAAGGATACCATAATTTATAATACATATAAAGCTCAGGCCGAGATTGTTGCCTCTCTATCGCTAGTTCTGCATTCTTGCTTGCATGTGGAATGAGACAGTTTTTCATGCGTGCAGCCAGGTTCATCCATTTAAGACATTATCACATAAACATTATCACGATGAGAAGAACTCCGCTATACGTTAGACACGATACAAGATATCTCCAGTCGTATCGCACTTATAGCGGCGTCCCTCTCATCAGATCCTATATTCGGGATGGTTTATTTGTGACCCAATCAGACCTATGTATTATAGTCATAAGGAGAAATGTGGAAGCATACTTTGTTTAGTTGTTTCCAGTTTGGTTAGGACATTGCAGGCTTGAATCACCTGATTGTCTGTTATTAAAGATGATTTTGTGCTTCGGAAGGCACGTTAAACCGTTGGTCTCTGCTGCCATCTGGTAGTC
Organism: Elegia similella; assembly: GCA_947532085.1. Taxonomy (NCBI): domain Eukaryota; kingdom Metazoa; phylum Arthropoda; class Insecta; order Lepidoptera; family Pyralidae; genus Elegia; species Elegia similella. The sequence goes on from OX383953.1 coordinate 8,540,410, forward strand.
GTTAAAGGAACCACGTCAGAGGCCGAGAGACGTCCCGAAATCCCGGTCAGGTCAACATGGAAAATTATCTTTTTCAGATTGGCCCCAGGCCAATCTTGTATTTATTATAAAATGTACTATTGTTGAGTTAGTATCCCATAATCGAACTTACTTTGGGGCTAGCTCAATCTGTGTGATGATTTGTCTATATTACTTATTTATCATTTAAGAAAAATACTAGAGGTCCGTAGCCGTGTGGTATCCAGCAGAGTAGAATAGGACCACTCCAAGTCTTCCCGTGGATGTCGTAGAAGGCGACTTAGGAAATACAAGCTAAACAAAGCTTAAACATCTAAGAGACCTCTCCAACCCATCTGGCCAGCGTGGAGAGTGTAGGCCAAGTCCTCTGGCTGCTCTGGCCAAGTATGGCCCTAGTAGTACAGAGAGGGTCGTGCTCCTGTAGTAGAGAGACTAAAAAGGACCTGATGATGATGATGACTAGAGGTCCCACATGAGGCTGGCATAATCACACCAAGTACCGAAGACTCGAAAAAATTAAAAATAAATTAAAATAATGTATGTGCATACATTGTTTGCACGTGTCACAGAGAGTTACATGTTTTATATGGTATCTGGTGTGTAATGGTTGTTTATAGATTTATCTCAGTTGAATTGGTAATAAGGGTGATGTCATTTTGTTTATGTACTTACTCATCGTGTAGATTTGTACTTTCAACAGTATTTTTGTATTACAAGATATGAGAAATCGCTTGCGCGTGTTAAGCAATCCCAGTAGCGTGGCCCTACTGGGATGGGTGACCACAAGTGACAAACATATCTCGAGCTCTGTGATTTGAAAGGCACTTTAAGCCGGCTTAAAGTAGATGTCGTTGGGAAAAATTATCAAGGTCAATTAAACCTTAAACTATTTAAACAACTATTTTGCGTTTAAAATAAAAGTAGAGAATAATCGCGAGGAAATAACACCAGTCTTGAAGCTGGCTTCAAGTATAAAGAACCGGCCAAGTGCGAGTCGTACTCGCGCACTAAGGGTTCCGTCATAAAAACGGCAAAAAAAACATGTCTGTTGTATGGCCCCCCTTTAATATTAGTTTTATTTTTATTGAATTATTTATTTTTAAAGTGAATAAATAACTAAATATTCTGCAAATATTTCAAGCATCTACCTGTTGACGTTATCAATATCGAGCAAAAGCAAGCAAAAAAATTACGTTTGTTGTATGGGAGCTTATATATTTATGTCATTATATTTTTTAGTATTTGTTGTTATAGCGGCAACAGAAATACATCATCTGTGAAAATTTCATCTGTCTAGCTATCACGGTTCGTGAGATACAGCTTGGTGACAGACAGACAGACGGACAGCGGAGCGATATTAATAGGGTCCCGTTTTTACCCTTTGGGTACGGTACCTTAAAAAACTGTTTTTTTATACTTTGTTGCATGATGAGTACAAATGGAATGAACAAATTTCATTTTTGTGAAAATGAAATCCATCGCCATAGAAACAGAGAAATTTGGTCAGGAGTGTCATGGTCAACTGCCTAGCCGGCAGCAGGTACCTATGATATCGGGGACACGCGCCCGGCCTCCCGAGCTGGTACATGCTTTTCCTCATTCATCCAGTGAGTAGTGTCCCAATACTTCCATTCCGTGGCTTCGTTAGCCGTGTGGTATCCGGAAGAGTAGAATAGGACCACTCCAAGTCTTCCCGTGGATGTCGTAGAAGGCGACTTAGGAAATACAAGCTAAACGAAGCTCATAAAATCTAAGAGACCTCTCCAACCCGTCTGACCAGCGTGGAGAGTGTAGGCCAAGTCCTCTGGCTGCTCTGGCCAAGTATAGCAGCAGGAATCTAAACATTATTTTTATTTTATTTATTATTATGGCCCTAGTACAGAGAGGGTCGGGCTCCTGTAGTGGAGACTAAAAAAGGACCTGATGATGATGATGATGACTTCCATTCCCTTCCCATATGCAACGAATTCCTATCCTTCCCCAGCTTAATGATTCCGATGGGCAGCAGCAGCGGAAGCGGATACTAACTCAAGGATACCATAATTTATAATACATATAAAGCTCAGGCCGAGATTGTTGCCTCTCTATCGCTAGTTCTGCATTCTTGCTTGCATGTGGAATGAGACAGTTTTTCATGCGTGCAGCCAGGTTCATCCATTTAAGACATTATCACATAAACATTATCACGATGAGAAGAACTCCGCTATACGTTAGACACGATACAAGATATCTCCAGTCGTATCGCACTTATAGCGGCGTCCCTCTCATCAGATCCTATATTCGGGATGGTTTATTTGTGACCCAATCAGACCTATGTATTATAGTCATAAGGAGAAATGTGGAAGCATACTTTGTTTAGTTGTTTCCAGTTTGGTTAGGACATTGCAGGCTTGAATCACCTGATTGTCTGTTATTAAAGATGATTTTGTGCTTCGGAAGGCACGTTAAACCGTTGGTCTCTGCTGCCATCTGGTAGTCGTTAAAGGAACCACGTCAGAGGCCGAGAGACGTCCCGAAATCCCGGTCAGGTCAACATGGAAAATTATCTTTTTCAGATTGGCCCCAGGCCAATCTTGTATTTATTATAAAATGTACTATTGTTGAGTTAGTATCCCATAATCGAACTTACTTTGGGGCTAGCTCAATCTGTGTGATGATTTGTCTATATTACTTATTTATCATTTAAGAAAAATACTAGAGGTCCGTAGCCGTGTGGTATCCAGCAGAGTAGAATAGGACCACTCCAAGTCTTCCCGTGGATGTCGTAGAAGGCGACTTAGGAAATACAAGCTAAACAAAGCTTAAACATCTAAGAGACCTCTCCAACCCATCTGGCCAGCGTGGAGAGTGTAGGCCAAGTCCTCTGGCTGCTCTGGCCAAGTATGGCCCTAGTAGTACAGAGAGGGTCGTGCTCCTGTAGTAGAGAGACTAAAAAGGACCTGATGATGATGATGACTAGAGGTCCCACATGAGGCTGGCATAATCACACCAAGTACCGAAGACTCGAAAAAATTAAAAATAAATTAAAATAATGTATGTGCATACATTGTTTGCACGTGTCACAGAGAGTTACATGTTTTATATGGTATCTGGTGTGTAATGGTTGTTTATAGATTTATCTCAGTTGAATTGGTAATAAGGGTGATGTCATTTTGTTTATGTACTTACTCATCGTGTAGATTTGTACTTTCAACAGTATTTTTGTATTACAAGATATGAGAAATCGCTTGCGCGTGTTAAGCAATCCCAGTAGCGTGGCCCTACTGGGATGGGTGACCACAAGTGACAAACATATCTCGAGCTCTGTGATTTGAAAGGCACTTTAAGCCGGCTTAAAGTAGATGTCGTTGGGAAAAATTATCAAGGTCAATTAAACCTTAAACTATTTAAACAACTATTTTGCGTTTAAAATAAAAGTAGAGAATAATCGCGAGGAAATAACACCAGTCTTGAAGCTGGCTTCAAGTATAAAGAACCGGCCAAGTGCGAGTCGTACTCGCGCACTAAGGGTTCCGTCATAAAAACGGCAAAAAAAACATGTCTGTTGTATGGCCCCCCTTTAATATTAGTTTTATTTTTATTGAATTATTTATTTTTAAAGTGAATAAATAACTAAATATTCTGCAAATATTTCAAGCATCTACCTGTTGACGTTATCAATATCGAGCAAAAGCAAGCAAAAAAATTACGTTTGTTGTATGGGAGCTTATATATTTATGTCATTATATTTTTTAGTATTTGTTGTTATAGCGGCAACAGAAATACATCATCTGTGAAAATTTCATCTGTCTAGCTATCACGGTTCGTGAGATACAGCTTGGTGACAGACAGACAGACGGACAGCGGAGCGATATTAATAGGGTCCCGTTTTTACCCTTTGGGTACGGTACCTTAAAAAACTGTTTTTTTATACTTTGTTGCATGATGAGTACAAATGGAATGAACAAATTTCATTTTTGTGAAAATGAAATCCATCGCCATAGAAACAGAGAAATTTGGTCAGGAGTGTCATGGTCAACTGCCTAGCCGGCAGCAGGTACCTATGATATCGGGGACACGCGCCCGGCCTCCCGAGCTGGTACATGCTTTTCCTCATTCATCCAGTGAGTAGTGTCCCAATACTTCCATTCCGTGGCTTCGTTAGCCGTGTGGTATCCGGAAGAGTAGAATAGGACCACTCCAAGTCTTCCCGTGGATGTCGTAGAAGGCGACTTAGGAAATACAAGCTAAACGAAGCTCATAAAATCTAAGAGACCTCTCCAACCCGTCTGACCAGCGTGGAGAGTGTAGGCCAAGTCCTCTGGCTGCTCTGGCCAAGTATAGCAGCAGGAATCTAAACATTATTTTTATTTTATTTATTATTATGGCCCTAGTACAGAGAGGGTCGGGCTCCTGTAGTGGAGACTAAAAAAGGACCTGATGATGATGATGATGACTTCCATTCCCTTCCCATATGCAACGAATTCCTATCCTTCCCCAGCTTAATGATTCCGATGGGCAGCAGCAGCGGAAGCTATGTAAGCATAAATATTTACACGCCATCTTGATGGCGAGATAAGCTGTATCCTGTTATTGTTTGTCACGTTTTTTACCATGATTCACTCAAATTTTAACAGCCTCCGTGGTCCAGTGGTTTAGGCGTTTGCCTGTTGACCCGGGGGTCGTGGGTTCGATTCCCACCGGAAGCATACTTTGTTTAGTTGTTTCTAGTTTGGTTAGGACATTGCAGGCTTGAATCACCTGATTGTCTGATAATAAAGATGATTCCGTGCTTCGGATGGCACGTTAAGCCGTTGGTCCCGTCTGCCATCTGGTAGTCGTTAAAGGAACCACGTCAGAGGCCGAGAGGCAGTTCCGAAGAACACTGACACCAGGGTGTGCATGGTCGATTGACCGTGACACCTACTCGAAATGATGATGATGACTCACATAAATCATTTAATTTCAACCAAAAGTAAAAACTCAAATCACACAGATTGCTCTTGCCACAAAGTAGGTTGGAGACTTTTGTTATGGGAACTCAACGATACTATAATTTATAACAAATACATATAAACATCCAAAATCCAGGTCAATCTGAAAAAGATCATTTTCCATCATGACCTGACCGGGGATCGAACCCAGGACCTACGCTGTGACAGGCTGGCATGATGGCCACTAGGCCACAGGGTTGTCACAATTTTGGATGTGCTATAAACTATTTTAGCCACGCTACCGGCAAAATGTATTTTTGCTACTAGAGTAGCATGAATGGGCCGGCTCGTCCGGGGAAGTACCACACTCACAGAAAATCGACGTTTGAGTAGAAAAGCTTTACCGTTTCTATGCTTCGTTCGGTGAGTGAATCCTTCCCCCATTTCGTCCCCTTGAAAGGTCAGCAACGTTCCTGTCCTGTCTTTTGAATACCTGCTACCGGTGAAGGAAAGTATCGTAAGGCAATATGCATTTTTCACTAGTGGGTAAAATTCTGGCCAAAAATAGTCAGACCTTGCGGGTACAAATATTTCTAAATCCGGGGCTGAATGACAACGACAAGAGCCTCAAAATTTCGGATGGATCAGATAATCATTTTACTCTCTGTTGCTTCAGACTGTGCAGCCTCGACAGAATCCACAAATCGGAGAAGATTATATCCATCCTGCCCCCCACTCATCAGCGGCGGCTCGGAAAATACAAGACTTACCTCACGAAATCTAAAAAATGTCTCGATGTCAATAATAGCATAGGTAAGTTTATCTAAACGCCCACTGAAATATATCAAGATAGAACGGGGATGCCAGGATTGTTTTCAAGTAAACGCGCGTGTCAGTTTTTGCATAAACTGCGCCCCCAATATGACGTCATTACTAGCGAAATAGTAATGTGATTATGTGACATGCACAGAAATAAATCGCGTCATATCTATAAACAGTTTTTACAAGCAAGCGACTAGCTCTGAAATTTCTGATAAATAAATATATATGGACATTGATTACAACTACACGCAGCGAGCATACAACGCCCTGAGAGTTCAATATAACAATTCCTTCAGGGCGCTGATGGGGCTGTCTCGGCGCTGTAGTGCATCTGGCATGTTTGCGGAGGCACATACAGATGGCTTTCACGCTATTATTCGCAAGCGATGTGCCTCCATGCTCAGGCGGCTGCGTGACAGCTCCAATAGCATCCTGAAGAGGATAGCGGATAGATGGAGCAGTCCACTGCTGATGCACTGGAATAGTTTGCATTGCGGTTAGATGGGCAGCTCCACTACTATATTGTCATTTTATAGCCTACATAAATATCATTATTGATTGAAGTGGCACTGGGCGAGGCGCATTACTTGTGTATTTAATCTTAGAAATCTTTAAATATCTTTTTCCAGTACATATGATCATCAAAGATGTGGACACAATGTTTGAGAACGTAGACCATAGTGTGGACAGCACGAATGGAACAGAGAGCTTCGGGTGTAATTATAATAACTGCGAAATCGCATCTCAGAAACAACACAAGATGCAACACGACGTTGAGAAGGTAAATAACATCGGCCAAGTGCGAGTCGGATTCGTACATGTAGGGTTCCGTACCATTATACAATGTTTATTCCAAAAAAACTTTGAAATACACGTTTTTTGTATGACTTATCCCCTTTAGTTTTTAATTGTATTTATTACACAGCTCCATGGCGCAGTGGTTAACATGCCAGCCTGCGACACGGAGGGCCCGGGTTGGATCCCCGGCCAGGTCAAGATGGAAAATGATCTTTTTCAGATTGGCCTGGGTCTTGTATCTTTATCTATATATGTATTTGTTATAAAATATAGTATCGTTGAGTTAGTATCCCATAACACAAGTCTCGAACTTACCTTGGGGCTAGCTCAATCTGTGTGATTTGTCCGTATTCGTCCGTGCTTCAAAGTGCTAATTTTAGTCAAGTGAACCCTTATAAAAGCTTATTACAAAAAAATATTTTTGAAAATCTTATTTTATTTTACACGCTTTTTAGTGGTCTCACCCATGTTTGATTGTTTGTTTCTTTCTCACTTTAAACGGCCAGATTTAATAAAAATGTTGTAGACTTATCAAGGACCGATAACAATACAATAATTTGATAAAAGCGTGTTTTTTAGTTATTTTAAAACAACATATATTTACTTAAAATAAAAACTTACATGTTTTCTTTTATTATAGGTCCAATCAGTGCTAAAGAATATAGTAAGAGATTGGAGCGACATGGGCGCTCCAGAGAGGCAACAATGCTACAAGCCCATCCTGGACGAAATCGACGAGAGATTCCCTGAAGAAGAGATCAGGTAAAGTACTCCATGCCGCATGTAAAATTACTACAGAAATTCCCTTCATCATCATCATTTCGAGTAGGTGTCACGGTCAATCGACCATGCACACCCTGGTGTTGAAGTTCGTTCGGAACTGCCTCTCGGCCGTGACGTGGCGTGGTTGAAGGGGTGACTTAGCCCGTCTAAATGAACAACTTTTCCTATGGGACACATTATAGAAACTCAAAAAAATTTCGTCAATTCCATACAAATTGCCAGGCTAGCTGAGCATTTTTGTATGGAAATGTCGCTTATTTTTCGTGTTCCTATCATTGGTCTTACAGAAAAGGTTGTTAATTTTGATGGGGTTAGTCACCCCATCGAGGGAATGTCTGTGGTAAACTCCATTTCCATCGTGGTAGAGCCACAGTACCGGCAAAATAAATTTTTGCATGTAGCATGAATGGGATAAGTGTCATCATATTTTGGTCGGATAATGGTTTAAACCAAGTACTAAAGATAGTCCTCGTTTTATATTAGAACACAATCCGTCTTATTATAAAACGCGGAATAACTTTAGTACCTGCCCTCGTAGCATGGCTCACTGTCTCAGTTGATAAAAAGACAAAATATCGAGTTTTGCGTCTTTTAACCCCTCGAGCATGGCACACGCGTTAAATAATGTCAAATTTCATTCATAAATACGTTACAAGTCGCGGGGTGCGCGTCTTGCGAGCATGGGTTTGACAGCTCGCGATAGACAAATGCAGGCAAAATCGAGGTTGGTACCTTGAAATCGCATAAATTTATCGGGGCTAAACCCCGATAAATTTATGCGATTTGTTTATTGAAAGCCTAGATAAAATATGTTTCATACGCATTTCGAACATTAAAGTGATAAAACAATCAAAATATTTTATTTTGCGTAGTTACAAGCTGTTATACACCTATAATGAGTATAATTATATACTCATTATATACTCATATATATATATTTTAATGTACAGTACAAAAACGATAGATTTTTACGAAAATAAAAGTCCGATACTAGTACGCCATTTTGCGTGAGAAACGAAAACTCAAACGGAAAGAACCATTTTACCGACAGATTAATGACAGATGTGTACTGTCAGTGTAAAGTGGTTGTTTGCATTTGGTTGGTACACGATTTACATGCCGATATTTCCATATTGAATAAAAATAAACCCAAATATATTTAGTTTTTAAGTAAATATCACTAGGTATTTTATAAATTATGTCTAATACGTTCGTTTTCTTTAATCATACGAGGTTTTAATTTTTTATTTGTAGTTTCGTGTTTGAAATATGAATAATGTTTCTAGACTGCATGCGTGCTACGAATAGTATGAGATAAATACTACGTTTTCATTGGTGGGCTTCGATAAATTTTAAGTAGGCTGCTTTTTTATCTATCTTTGGCGTGAGCTGTAGATAGTAGCCATGCTACGGGGGCTGGTTTAAACCATTATCTGACCAAAATAAGTCGACACTTATCACTTTGAAGTTTGGTCAACTGTCATTGTCAATTTCTTTTGGTCGGATAATGGTAAACCATTATCCGACCAAAATAAAAGCAATTACTAATGTAAGTCCTCGTCTTTAATAAGACGGTATATGTTTTTTTCACAAAATGTTTGTTGCAGTGACCGCAGCCTCATAAAAGTCCTAGTGCCAGGCGCGGGTTTAGGTCGGCTAGCGTGGGAGATAGCGGCGAGAGGGTTCACGTGCCAGGGCAACGAGTTCTCACTGTTCATGCTGTTTGCTAGCAACTTCATACTGAACCGGTGTGGGGAGGTACAAACATATTTTAGTATCATCATCATCATAACAGTAAAGAGTCCACTGCTGGACAAAGGCCCCTCCCAACCGTTCTTCGTTCCAAGGATCATCATCATCATCACGAGTGGGCGAGCTCAGTGGCGCAGTGGTTTACACGCCAGCCTGCGACGCGAGGCCCGGGTTCGATCCCCGGTCAGGTCAAGATGGAAAATGATATTTTTCAGATTGTACAGACTACATGAGACTTGTTAAATTATACATTAAAATAATATAACAAGTATCATGTAAAAAATTAAAATCAATAACAGCCTCCATGGTCCAGTGGTTAAGGCGTTTGCCTGTTGACGTCGTGGGTTCGATTCCCACCGGAAGCATACTTTGTTTAGTTGTTTCCAGTTTGGTTAGGACATTGCAGGCTTGAATCACCTGATTGTCTGATAATAAAGATGATTCCGTGCTTCGGAAGGCACGTTAAGCCGGTGGTCCCGGCTGCCATCTGGTAGTCGTTAAAGGAACCACGTCAAAGGCCGAGAGGCGGTTCCGAAGAACTCTGACACCAGGGTGTGCATGGTCAATCGACCATGCACACCCTACACCACACACATCATAATCATCATTTCGAGTAGGTACACCTACTCGAAATGATGATGATGATGATGAATTATACATTAGCATAAATGTACATTAGCATTAGAAAAGTGGCACCGGCAAAACAGCGCACTAATAGAGTTAAGGAGCTGTTTTGTCCAGTTTCAATAAACCGCGCTAGCACTCACACGTCTCGCGATGACGAAGGTACAGTGAAAAGATGCAAAAACTACGCATCAAAAGTGAAAAAAAAATGTTTATTGTAAAATAAGAATGAAATTGGTTTGCAATGGATTCTGTAGGCATCTAAACGAAAAGGTGCTGCGTTCTGATGCGTGCTAATTTACACCGTATCGCTAAATACATTGAGTTGATATTCCTTTGAATACCTTTGCACAGTGCGACTTCTGTGCGTAAGTACTAATATTTATTCTGTGGTACTGTAGACCTTATGGCCACATCATCATCATTTCGAGTAGATGTCACGGTTAATCGACCATGCACACCTTGGTGTCAGAGTTCTTCGGAACCGCCTCTCGGCCTCTGGCAGATGGCAGCCGGGACCACCGGCTTAACGTGCCTTCCGAAGCACGGAATCATCTTTATTATCAGACAATCAGGTGATTCAAGCCTGCAATGTCCTAACCAAACTGGTAACAACTAAACAAAGTATGCTTCCGGTGGGGATCGAACCCACGACCCCCGGGTCAACAGGCAAACGCCTTAACAATTGGACCACGGAGGCTGTTACATCGCCACATAATAAGGCCATAAGGTCCTATAGATGTAGGCTTTATCTACCCCGCAATGGAAAAAGACGTGATACTATGTATGTACTGTAGTTTTATGATCTTTCAGAAAAATCAGTACACCGTCCACCCTTGGGTCCATCAGCACGTGAACAACCTAACGTGTGAACACCAACTGCTCGCAGCACGCTTCCCAGATGTTACCCCGTCAGGAGACAGGCCGAATCACAACTTTTCCATGACAGCGGGAGATTTCCTTAAGGTAATTTTATTCATAATGTTTTAGTGGGGAGCCTGATAATCTAGCGGCGTGAGAATAATCAGCAATTGGTCGCAGCGTGATGTTTTATAGCCTAAAACCTTCCTCAATAAATGGACTATCTAACACAAAAAGAATTTTCCAATTTGAACCAGTAGTTCCTGAGATTAGCGCGTTCAAACAAACAAACAAACTCTTCAGCTTTATAATATTAGTATAGATATTAGTATAGATTATACATTTTTCCCCAGGTATATACAGAACCAGATGAATGGCACTGCGTGGCGACGTGTTTCTTCATCGACTGCGCACCAAACGTAATAGAATTCATCGAGAGGATATACAGCATACTGCAGCCGGGGGGGTACTGGATCAACTTGGGACCATTGTTGTATCATTACAGGTGAGTGAACAACCGGTTGTCACCATTGAATTTGAAAAACTATGGAAGCAGCATTGCGCCCAAAAACTGACACCACGCAACGTAGATCAAAGCGGGCGGGGCTTAAATAGTAGATTTTTTCGCGAACTAGTCTGCCGCGCGCTCCGTGACGGAAGGACGCGTCGATAAAAGCATTTAACGACATATTTTTTGTTAACAGCAGTGAAATCTTAACGAATTTAAAAAAAAATACTTCTTGTGTAGTAAAGTGGTGCAGTAAATGCAAGAAAAGACGGAAATGTGACACTGGAGTAACTTATCATAGCGAGCGAGGCGAGCTGCTAGCCTACCTACTCCGCTATGTTGACACCATAGCGTTCATTGGATATGTTGACACCGCCCCGTGACCTTGACACGGCCAATCGCAAACTAGCTTCGTCTATGAGTGCGTAAGTTTTTCGTTGTGATTTGAGTTAAGTTTGTTTGCGCAAATGGGACTGATATTGAATCGTTAGTTGTATGAGAGTTACGCTTCCATATTTTTTTCTACTTCAATGGTTGTCACATTGCTTCATTTAATTTTTATTTTCTTAACTTCCTGGAGTGGGCTTTACAATAGCTTAGCACGAATTTAGATATTCTGGGCAATGGAATAAATAGATCTCACTTTCCTCTTTATTACGACACCGTTTTTAAATTATAAGCTTTTTAATTTGCATATATTGTCTATACAAAATTACAATTTAAATAATGGTATTTTTTCTGTACATTAAAAACACGAATGGGAAAAACAGCAAAAAAAAAGTCTGTCTGTCTGTCCGTCTGTCACCAGGCTGTATCTCATGAACCGTGATAGTTAGACCGTTGAAATTTTCACAGATGATGTATTTCTGTTGCCGCTATAACAACAAATACAAAAAAATAGAATAAAATAAATATTTAAGGGGACTCCCATACAACAAACATGATTTTTTTGCTTGTTTTTGCTCGATATTGATAACGGCAACATGTAGACGCTTGAAATATTCACAGAATATTCATTTATATATTCACTTTAAAAATAAATAATTAAATAAAACTAAAATTAATATTAAAGGGGGCTCCCATACAACAGACATGATTTTTTTGCCGTTTTTTATAGATAACGGTACGGAACCCTTCGTGCGCGAGTCTGACTCGCACTTGGCCGGTTTTTTTTCTATTCTCCTAGACCGGCTATTCTCTCTTACGTGTAATAACGTTTTGATTGTTTGACAGTGATACGCCGACTGAGAACAGTATCGAGCCGCCGTATGACATTCTACTCGACATCATAAAAGACATTGGATTTGACATACTAGTAAGTACACATCAAAAGGCGTAAGCTGAGCTTTGCATTTGTGTGAGTGTACACAGATAGTGTAGGTGTGATGTCGGCCTAAGGTGAGGCTCGCCCCTTGCCTTTTTTTTATTTCGGTGTTATTAATTTCAATAATATGATATTATTTTTTAAATTCAATTCGAACATGACGTTTAAATAAACCAATATATACTTAGTCCACATACCTAATTTCTAAGGTTTTCAAAAATTGTGAGTAGTCGTCCTTGGAGAAAATGCGGTGTGCAGTTTGTTGCCGCTTCTTCTGCACTCCGCTTTGGAAGCGGCATTAAACTTAGCCATAAGTAAAATTTTGACGTCAACAATTGTTGAGAAGTGAAATATGACAATTATAAGTGTTCAAAGAAACCTATATTGAATAAACGTTTTGAATTTTTGAATTTTGCATGTAATAAACCGGTTTATACTGCTTTTTGGCAATCGGCCTGATGCGCGGTTCCGCCGCGTACTGACACTTGTACTGGTAGCATCGTAGCGTGTTTTATTCTTTTATTTTATTTTTGTGTTCGATTATTACTATTTGTGAAATGGTTGCCTATACAGTTAACTAAAAATAAGAAATCATTTAAATAGCAAAGTAAAGCTCAATTTAAATAGTTATTTAAAAGCCTTGAACGATAAAGACTCGTCAAGTATCACTACGTCAGCATAATTGGTAGCCACATAGACGAGAATTCCGTTGTCCACTGTCAAGCGAGTTTTGTTGGAACGTAAACGTCTTTTGGAAGTCGGAAGCGAATTTAAATCTCCGAAAAAGATCAGATGTAAAAATAAAGACAAAGAAAATGATGAAGATGCAATGTCCGGTAGAAGAATTGTTATAATTTTTTATGTTGGAATTATAAAATAACTATAAAATATTTTTTAAACTTTTAGTCTGACTCTACTTTTGGTGATGTGATGACTCACACAAATGCAAAGCTCAGCTTAGACCTCGCAGACTGTATCTTATATATTCATTTATTATAAAACATTATTAGTTATTACAATATTTACAATAGTCAGTTAGCTAAAAGATTTGGTCTGATATATTTAAAACCCGCCCTGTAACGTTTCTGGCGCAAAGATGACCAAAAATGCTGCTACATTAATTACCTATGTCTCGTCAACAAAACAATAATGTCACAAAAATTTATATAAATTAATAATGATTAGAATTAAAATAAAAACCCCTTACAACATGAAATCTTAATTTGGAATAGACATTTCTCAAGCTGCTCTTTATAATACCTACTTTTCTGTGAATGCCAAAACACATCAACAAAATCATAGACGCCACATTTTGAAAGTTCAAATTCAGTTCCAATTTTTTTTTCTCTAAAACACCAAATGCCAGTACAAAAGGACTTCCCTAATGCGCAGGGTCCGAGATAGTCCTAATAGTATCACGGGCATTATTGCTAAGAAGTTTAAAGGACCAGTGTGGAAGCATTGGATTTCAACTCATGGGTCCTCACATGTTCACATATATAAGTAAGTTATATAATTAATTAAATAAGTTATCTTTGACGAACATATATGTGAATTATAATGATTAAATGAGAGAATGACTGACATACCTGTAACAAGTACTCGTTATATGGACTATAAAAAAAGAGTCTGAAATAAAGATTTTTATTTTATTATTTATTATAAAAACTCCACAGAATATAAAATTTCTAGCCAAAAGCCATTACTACAACACTAAGGAATCTAGCATAGAATCCCGGGCGAAGCGAGGGATTGTAGACTCCTGAATGAAGCGAGAGAGGGATTTAGAATATGTTACCCGAAGTAGAAGTATTATGTTAGTCCTGAGATGAGACATTCTGCTTTTCTTCTCCCTCTATGGGAAAAACAAATTGAATTCTAAAACTAAAGTTAGTAAACTGTTTAAAAATATGATTCAACCTTTGTGGTCATGGATATTTTCGGAACAATATTTGTGTTGCAGTTCAAAATATTTTTATACCCTTGGGAATAAAAACGTATTTTAGACCCTGTTCTCGGGGAACCGTTATTTGTTTTTTGAATAAAGGAGATGAAAAACAATTTATTTTCTCTTTTAACTTACAGAGAGAGCAGACGGGCGTCAAAACGAAATACGCGCAGAATCCAAACTCAATGATGCAGCACGAATATGACTCTGTATTTTTTGTGTGTAGAAAGCCTTACTGCATTTAGCTAGAATAAGTTTTTTGTGATCTTTTTATTCGACTGCTTATTTCACCTTTCCGTCCGAATGGCAGGGGTACTATTTCTGAAAGTGTGACACTCGTCTTCGAGCGATATTTGTTTGGAAAAATCACTCGTTTACGATCGGCATCATTTCAAAAATAGCACTCCAGGCCTGTCTCACTCGCCGTGTCGGTATCGAATATTTCTTTTTTTTAATTTATTTATGGCTTTCACGCGTTACGTATTTAGCCAGTATCAAGTATAAATGAGTTCTCCCGCGCTTTTTCTAAGTCTTGTTAAATAATTAAATGGTGTAGTTCATATCGTTGATTCTACGGAGCCCCTGGCGACAATTCCTACGAATCCACTGGCTTGATCATAAACGACGCAACGAGGCGAGGCGGACAACCACCAGCCCGCTAAGTAAATCTCACTACAGCCGCACTGTGACAGTTTGTTTCAGTTATTCCACACATTGTTCATAAACATGGGTATTTATAACACCAAATTACAATGATTTCACATTATAAAGTCCACTAGAAACAATTTACAAAACAATCCAATACACACAGCCGTGCAGTCCGCCAAAATTCCCGGCAAGAACTCTTATTTCTTTCTATACTATAAAGATAGATCTGTTTTTTTTTTATGTTATATGGCGGTAAACTAGCAAGCGGGTCACCTGATGTTAAGTGACCACCGCTGCCCAAATTAAAATAAATAAAAAAGAATAAACAGATGATAAAATTAAAAAGCCCTTCAGGCGAGTAGGCGACCAATACTGTTGAAACTTTCTTTTGGCGTTTCTTCTCTGCAGTGGTCGGTTCCGAAACGCTAGTAGTCTGTAGCTTTTGCACATTCATTAATAATATCATCATCATCATCAGGTCTTTTTAGTCTCCACTGCAGGAGCGTGACCCTTTCTGTACTACCGGAGCCATACTTGGCCAGAGCAGACAGAGGATTTGGCCTACACTCTCCTCGCAGGCCAGATGGAGAGATCTCATTGATGTTTATGAGCTTTGTTTGCTTGTATTTCTTAAGTCGCCTCTTACGACCTCCATGGGAAGACTAGGAGTGGTCCTATTCTGCTCTGGCGGAAACCACACGGCTAAATTAATAAAATAAATATTACTAAATTAGATCCTAGCCGTGTGGTATCCGGCAGAGTAGAATAGGACCACTCCAAGTGTTCCCGTGGATGTCGTAGAAGGCGACTTAGGAACTACAAGCTAAACAAAGCTTATAAACATCTAAGAGACCTCTCCAACCCGTCTGGCCAGCGTGGAGAGTGTAGGCCAAGTCCTCTGGCTGCTCTGGCCAAGTATGGCCCTAGTAGTACAGAGAGGGTCGTGCTCCTGTAGTGGAGACTAAAAAGGACATGATGATGAGATCCTTGTAAATGTGATTTGGCGTGAAAAAGTGCCTTCAAAGGTCTATTTTCTAAATAAACGTTTTAATTTTGATTTTGAAAACATACCTATGCGCGGCGACACCTTCGAAGCAGTATAACCGGCTAAAACCTGCTAAAACCGGCCAAATCCAGTAGGAACGACACGCGTTTGGTCACATGTGTTTACAGACTACAATTATGAATCGTTTGTTCGGAGTTATAAGAAAGAAATTGGCTTGCAATAGATTCTGTAGGGATCTTAACGTGAAAATGTGCTGCGTTCTGACACAAGCTAAATTACACCGTATCGCTCACTACATTGAGTTGATATTTCTTTGTATGGTTGCTGAACATGTATTATGTAGGTTATGATGCGCTTTTAACCTGTTTGATAATTTTTGACGTGATACGTGTTATAAATCTATGAATGGCTACACGCACGAAATAGTGTCACGTTCTGTGGGCAAGCGAGAGCGCGAACGATAGAGGCAGGATTGGCCTAAGCGTTCGGCTTGTGACGCATCTATCTCTCTTCCACCGTTATCACGTAAAATAATCGTCCGTAAACCGACTTTACAGACGGTGAGTCCCACTCGTCACCAAGACAACATTTTTTTTATTATTTCGTATTTTAATGTAGTTATATATAATTACTATAATATATAATTAATAAGGTATGTGAAATAAGCAGCCGGGTATAGGTATAAGAACTCTGAAGAGAGAAATATACAGGATTATTTTTATAAAGATTTATTATTATTAGTTTTGTAAGGTACGATACAGACCGACCGGCTCGCATCATCTCTGGCCGGACGGCATTTTACAATGTGGCTAAGTAAATTGAAACTTATTAACTTAATTATTTAATTCATTAGCCGACTTCAAAAAAAGGAGGTTGTCAATTCGGTTGTTTTTTTTTGTTTATTTCCTCAGAACTCCGTTATTTATGAACCGATTTGAAAAACTATTTTTTTATTAAAACATTTTTTTTAAATTTAAATGGGGTCTTAAAAGAGTCCCATTTTATATGGGAACTTAAAAGAGTGCCATTTAAATTAAACACACAGTTGTACATATTTAAATTAAAAAAAAAAACGATTCTGTAATTTGATTGTAAGTCGGTTTTTTTTGTATGTAAGATTATATATCATATTTACATTCCGTACGGCTCCGAACGGCTTTAATTAAATATCTTGCATATTTCTCTCTTCGATGGCGAAAAGTACATGTTATTTGTATTTGTGTAACAATTAGTATCCGCCCTTTAGATAAGTGACCAATGGCTGAGAGACCACGGCGATTTGAAGCGTCCTTATAACATTTTTAACCGACTTCAAAAAAGGAGATTTCAATTAGGTTGTTGTATTTTTAATGTTTGTTACCGCATAACTCCGTCGTTTGTGATGATTTTATAAATTATTTTTTTGTTTACCAGAGTATGCTTTTAAATTGGTCCCATTTAAATTTCATTAAAATCGGTTCAGTATTTTGATCGAAGTCGGTTTTTGACTTAACCAAGTCACGTTAGTAAGGTGTCAAGGGGGGGGGGGGGGGTTTAGGGTGTCTATATTTGATGACGTGGAGGTCATGGCTCCACGGGGAGGTCGAGGGGTTTGCATGGTAATGACGTCATCAACATATGAAAAAAAAAAATGTAAAAAAGGGGGTCGTACTTTCGTTGGGGTCAGAAAAAGCTGATGTCCTACTTACGTAATACTTGAACGGCCCCTAAATACTTTGCTTTGTGGTTAATAAAACCCAATGGCTTAACGTGCCTATACGGGGTTCTAATCATAAGATGGCAGCTACAGCCACGTCAGTGCTGCCAAGTACAGTTCTTGGAACTCTCGTATGTGATATGACGTACATTGCTTTGTGTGTGAGTCTTGCCTTATATTTACACCACACCTTTTATACCTGTTCTTCTAATTTCGTCAAGAACTGGAGGCGAAATAATTTTAGCTGTCATAACTTCAAATACTCGTTGCCATTGATGTAGACGAATCATTTGATAGCGATATTAATGATTAACCCTTTATTTTTTTGTGTAACACTTTCTCTCGCTTTCCTGCAATCTGTGGGAGTGATTTCGTGAAATGGGACGGAAGTACCAAGTACCAAGAAGCCTGTCAGATGGTACTAACCAATACATCTTATGCGACTGTTGTAAGTGATTTCTCGCTTTCAGGTGGTAGGGATGAAATTTTAATTTCTGTCGGGTGGTACGATAGTGATACATACGAAAAAGAAGATATAATATTGGCAGTTATTTATATAATAATTTATTTTAGACATTATTTCGTTGCGGTCTCTCTGCCTATAAAATGTTAATGTTAGATTATATTAATAAATAATCGTTTATACGTACACAAGTCAGTTTTATATTTAAGATGCTTACGTAGATGAAAATCATCCGGATTATTTTTATATTGTTAATTAATTATAATGATAAAAGGAAAAATTGGCTAACTTGTACAACTGTAGTATCGAAAGGCGTCCCGCACTCATCTATGGCTGTCGCGTGACCGGCTCACTCATCTATGGCTGTCGCGTGACCGACTCACTTATCTACGGCTGTCGCGTGACTGACTCACTCATCTACGGCTGTCGCGTGACTGACTCACTCATCTATGGCTGTCGCGTGACTCACTTACTCATCTACGGCTGTCGCGTGACTGACTCACTCATCTATGGCTGTCGCGTGACTTACTTACTCATCTATGGCTGTCGCGTGACTGACTCTCTCATACTCTTGCTCGTCCTTACTTTATAACCACGTAGACTATACAATATTATAATGTTTATAGATTATCGATTGACTTGATGTCCAATCAATAAAAAATGGAGATGGTTTCAAGCCTATCGTTATTAACTGCCTTAAAAAAATGAGCGGGTTTTCAATTCGGTTGTATGTTTTTGACCTCATAACTCCGTAATATATTAACCGATTTGAAAGATTCGTCAAAATCGCTTTAGTATTTGATTGAAGTCGGTCGTTTTGACATGAACGATTATTTAAATGTTACATTCACATCATTCACTTCAATGTAAATTATAAGTTAAGATCACGGTGTATGTAAATTCAACTTTAGTCCTTAAATAAACCGACTATAACGTGTTTGTGACCGCAAGAGCTAAAAACACGTTTTTTTTTCGAAATGTCAAATTTATTTATTTGCATAAATGTAGGTAGACATAACATTGTTATATTATAATTTATATAAAAGTGCCAGTACATTTTGCCTCTGTAAGGCGTGCAAAATTTATTTTATAAGTATTTATTATATAGAGAATATTTTTCTTATTAAATACTAAAACATGTCTAAAAGTATGTGAAGGTTATATTTTGATTCCGTATTATATCTTTAAGCCCATCAACATGCTAAACGTGGCCATTCGGTCTTATGACCTTAGGTTCTGTCTACCCCGTAAGGGATAAAGATGTGATACTATGTATGTGAAGATTGTGAAGTGTGAGATTTATTTTCATCTATGTAAGCATCAGTATATCGTTTTATATTAATAGATGTATGTATGTAGGTTACTGTTTTGTAAAAGAGGGTAATTGTTTTCGTTTCGGGGAGCAAAGAGTGGCAATTAGTGGCCATCCAAAAATTACGTCACACCAATTTCATGATTTTATGACCCCTCTCCCGTCCTTGTCACCTTTGTGTGACCCCTACTTTGACGTCACATTTTAATTTAAGATATTAAACCTCCCCAAAAAATCTTTTAAAAGCTTATTAATAGGACCTTATAATTAATCTTTGAAGATATATTTTGTGTATTATTTTAAAATATTTCGAATAAAGAAATATCACGTGCTCACCGGAGCGTTTGCAGTTGTTTGGAGGTTGATGCATACGCCCCGGTGATCGAATTTATATGTGTGACGTCAAAAAGCTTATTTCACAGCCGAAATTGTCACACGCTGTCACACTTCCTTGACCCCCTTAAAGTGAGACGTAATTTATGGCGTTCGAGTTATTTGTTGAACAT
The DNA here is from genome assembly GCA_947532085.1 of Elegia similella. NCBI lineage: Eukaryota > Metazoa > Arthropoda > Insecta > Lepidoptera > Pyralidae > Elegia > Elegia similella. The sequence goes on from OX383953.1 coordinate 8,560,392, forward strand.
GGAGACACAGTCTTATCGAAATTTAAACATGTATGTTAAAAATATGTATATTTTATAAAGGGTTGTAAAGAACACATTGGAAATGAGCGACTTACCATCTAAGTTAACGAGAGGCTTGTAGTGAGAGTTTTTATTTCTATATCACTTTGTATACTTTTCACATAGAACTTGTAAATTATCGGCATAGATATGCCTTCGCTTATTTACTTACAGTCCAACAGGCGACAACCCACTCTAATTATTTTATACGCACACAAGCAAATTAGAAACAAATTACCGTACTGATGATCACTCATACATGTGACATCATCATCATCAGGTCTTTTTTAGTCTCCACTACAGGAGCACGACCCTCTCTGTACTACTAGAGCCATACTTGGCCAGAGCAGACAGAGGGATTGGCCTACACTCTCCACGCTAGCCAGACGGGTTGGAGAGGTCTCACAGATGTTTATAAGCTTTGTTTAGCTTGTATTTCCTAAGTCGTCTTCTACGACATCCACGGGAAGACTTGGAGTGGTTCTATTCTACTCTGCCGGATACCACGCGGCATACATGTGTAATTAATGCATATTTAATACTCATAAATGCTCTTAACCACGTTGAGATAGAGTTTAAAATCGTCTGTTGTAAACTACACTCACACATAAATCTAGTGTCAGAGGCGGCGCGAAGTGCCTGCTTGCATTCCATTTCTATTTCGATATATTAGAAGTTCTGTTTACATTTGCGTAAAATAAAAGTATATTATTGTAGCCCTAGGGTGTAAAGTATTTGCGTGCGCAATACTCAAGGGAAAACTTGTAAATCTATCTTCGGCAATATGTGAAGAAAATCGGGATGCACTTCGGGAGTGCCGGCAGAAGCGAAAACTCCGTGCGGTAGAAAGAGAGGGGGATATTAGTTCCTTTTCTACGCCGCGCGCGGTCTCAGATCACGTGGCGGTCTTACGAATTTTCGATCAGGTCACGTGTCCTGACGCTTAACATTTTTTACCCATCCCAAAAAGTGCACTACGCCGCTAAAGAAGTTTTCGCTTCAAAAGTATTTAACGATTTCATATAAGACTTGAGACAGACCAATTTTGTATCACAAATAAAGTATTAATTAAATTTACGCCTTGCGCGCGAACTGAACTGAAAAAAAATTGTATTATTGTTTAAAAAGTTTGTAATTTAAAAACGTAAAATATAAATTAGGCGAGACTTCGTTCAAATAAAAAAAAACTGGATACACAATCCGTGATTTAAAAAAAAAGTATTTTCCGTTTAAATTTGAAATTCTAAAACAGATGGTCGTCAGCTTTTGAAATTCGAGTTTATGGCATGCAAGTAAGGTTGGTTTTGCATTGATGTAGGTTTATAACAAAACAATTCTTAAAAATTGTGGACAGCATGACATGTCATTTTTGTATGTCTAGTTTTTTTTTTATATTTGATCAAAGGTGATGAACTACAATATGTAAGAAAACCCTGTCCGATCCTTGAAGGGTCGATTCAGCCGGTCGATATGAACAACTTTTCCTGTGGGACCAAAGCTCGAAACTAATTTTTTTTGACATTCCCATACAAATTCACCGGGCGGCGGAAAATGACCATTTTTTGAGTTCCCAGTTTTGATTCGATATGAAAAATTGTTTATATCGACGGGCTGAATCAATCCTTGAAGAGGCGAACAGGGTTTTATTTACATTTTGTATAAAAAAAAATATTTTTTGGTAAATTCATAGGTAGATACGATGTCTGTATACTTTATGTACTCATAGAGACCTGTGTTAATTCAATAGTTAAGAGCCATGACCATGTTTTCACCCATTGTTCAAATATTCCTGGTAGAAGAAAATATTGTTACTAATCCTCCACAGGGCAGGTGTCACTTTAGGTTCTGATATACAGGGTGATTTTGAATTACATGGCAATGTTTTTCATATTGGAATGAGAATCGCAAATAAAATATAGACGCGAAATAAAAATTACCAAAAGTTGGGCTTTCAATACAAATTCACTGATCAAAGTCTGCTCGGCAGGTGGTCAAAGTTCTATGGGAAGTCGAATTTGTTCGTAAATTACCTTTTTCTTTATATATTCTTTTGTATATTCGGATTCTGATTCAGTCATTAAAATATTGCCAGGGAGTTCAAAATCACCCTATATAAGGTTCATTTAAAATATTAAAATATTTTAAGGGCTGTCATCTATAAGCTAGAAAAATACTTTAGAAGCAAAAAATCGACACGACGTTAAAATTGAGAAAAACAGACGCAAAAAACACGATGTGCTGAAAAAATATTTTTTTTACAACTTTTTATTACTAGGTAATACTTATTAACTGACGTCGACAATCAAAACGGCAGAAGTATCGATTTTCAGAAGAAAAAAAAACTAACAATATTTACCGTGTCAGTTTCTTAAAATTTGCTACTAAAGCATTTCTCTCACCTTTAAGAGGCAGCCCTCATATTTAAACTTAATTCAAATTGACCTTTTACATGGTGAAATTTTGATCTTAAAGGGGTGACTCAGACCATCAATATGAACAACTTTTTCTATGGGACCAAGGCTGGGAACTCAAAAAAAATCGTCATTTCCATACAAGAGTTCCGCCGCCCGGCCAGTTTGTACGGGAAAGTCGATTTTTTTTTAGTTCCCAGCATTGTTCCCATTGGAAAAGTTGTTCATTTTGACGGTCTAAGTCACCCCTTTAAGGGTGCAAAACGATAAAAATTTCTCCGTATATGATCGTGGTAGGCCTCCAGTAATACGTCATTTTTGGTAAAGGCTGTACGCTGTGGCGGTAAGGTTGTTTCGCCAATACCAGCACGTTCACGTACTTCTTTTGTTATATACCAAGAATGTATACTTTACAATAAAAAAATACCTTTTTGTACTGACTGAAGGATTTAAGCAATGACAATTTAAAATGAACTCTATGTCATATGTATATAAGAATGATAATTCTTCGCAAACCATCTTGCGTGTATGGACTCAAAAAGCGCAAGTGATAAAACCGAAGACTTAGTTACGTTGGCTTAGATACACGTAAGTACATGAGATTATATTAAAATCTGTTTATTGGATTTTGCGTTTGATTTTAACATGTTCCATATTTTTTAGGGTTCCGTACCCAAAGGGTTAAAACGGGACCCTATTAATATCGCTCCGCTGTCCGTCTGTTTGTCTGTCTGTCCGTCTGTCACGTGATAGTTAGACGGTTGAAATTAACACAGATGATGTATTTCTGTTGCCGCTATAACAATGAAATACTAAAAAATAGAATTAAATAAATATTTAAGGGGGCTTCCATACAACAAACGTGATATTTTTGCTTGTTTTTGCTCGTTATTGATAACGGCAACAGGTAGACGCTTGAATTATTCACAGAATATTTAGTTATACATTCACATTAAAAATAAATTATGAAATAAAAATAAAATTTATATTAAAGGGGGGCTCCCATACAGACATGATTTTTTTGGCCATTTTTATAGATAACGGTACGGAACCCTTCTGGCGCGAGTCCGACTTGTACTTGGCCGGTTTTTTAATGACTATTGAACGGGCCACGGCACACACAAATTACGAGTGTCAGCGACTCTACACCTCGTGGCGTTGGGCAGCATATCATCATCATCATTTCGAGTAGGTGTCACGGTCAATCGACCATGCACACCCTGATGTCCCTCTCAGCCTCTAAAGTGGTTCCTTTAACGACTACCAGATGGCAGCCGGGAGCACCGGCTTAACGTTCCTTCCGAAACACGGAATCATCTTTATTATCAGACAATCAGGTGATTCAAGCCTGCAATGTCCTAACCAAACTGGAAACAACTAAACAAAGTAAGCTTCCTGTGGGAGTCAAACCCACGACCCCCAGGTCAACAGGCAAACGCCTTAACCACTGGACCACGGAGGCTGTTTATGGGCAGCATAGAATAATCAGTTTAAGTCAACGACGGTACAAGCAAAGCAGTGTCGTGTGCTCGCTATCATTCTATCTTCTATCATTGTTATCAGTGTATTCCGGTCGCACTATCATCTATCAGTAGGTATTATATCGTATTGGGAGCTACGCCATTAATTGTGCGATATTTAAGAAACATTGGGTTTATAAGACGTAATATAAGTAATGGTGGGACATCCTAAAGTAGAATAAATGGGTATCTCTTGGATAGGCATGTAACATCCTCGTCTTCATCGTCACTTACCATCAAGTGAGATGGGATACAAATGCCTAATCCAATATTTAGTAAAATATAGTAGAAAATAATTCCTACCATTTAGAGTTCTATTAATAAACTATTTCAGTACTGGCTATCATTTATATCAATCTATCTGACTATCATTACTCTATGTGTGGGTAACAAAGCGCACATATGTGTAGCTAGCTCTGAGCTTTTGATACTTCACCGGACGTTTGAGGCGAGGGCAAAGTACCGGTGTAATTTTGCTTCGCATACGTCAACAACTATCTGAGTAGACGCGCTACTTTGACTGCCTTACATAGGGAGAGGCGGACGGCTAGTCTATATCTATACTAATCTATACTTCTATACTAGTGGTTCTGCGAGAACAGTAGACCTCGCGAGCCCTTACAATCAACATCCACATTTGCCCTTTAGTGCTCTAAAATATATCTGTTACTGATATGCTAATTGACTAAAGGATGATTTCCTTCAGTTAGGTACTATTTCCCAATCCCCACTGCTCTTAATTAGGTACCAGAGGAAACGGAAATTTAAACCTACATTCCCTTACCAAAAGACCCGACCAGACCCTTTTTTTAAGAGGAAACACTAAGCTCGAGAGAATTGGAAAATAGATATTTATAATATCTATTGCTGTCGCGCCGCGTGCCCAAACAAACCCCGCAGAGTGCGATAGAGATAACTGTAAAAGCACAAATATATAGGCATGTAACATCCTCGTCTTCATCGTCACTTACCATCAAGTGAGATGGGAGACAAATGCCTAATCCAATATTTAGTAAAATATAGTAGAAAATAATTCCTACCATTTAGAGTTCTATTAATAAACTATTTCAGTACTGGCTATCATTTATATCAATCTATCTGACTATCATTACTCTATGTGTGGGTAACAAAGCGCACATATGTGTAGCTAGCTCTGAGCTTTTGATACTTCACCGGACGTTTGAGGCGAGGGCAAAGTACCGGTGTAATTTTGCTTCGCATACGTCAACAACTATCTGAGTAGACGCGCTACTTTGACTGCCTTACATAGGGAGAGGCGGACGGCTAGTCTATATCTATACTAATCTATACTTCTATACTAGTGGTTCTGCGAGAACAGTAGACCTCGCGAGCCCTTACAATCAACATCCACATTTGCCCTTCAGTGCTCTAAAATATATCTGTTACTGATATGCTAATTGACTAAAGGATGATTTCCTTCAGTTAGGTACTATTTCCCAATCCCCACTGCTCTTAATTAGGTACCAGAGGAAACGGAAATTTAAACCTACATTCCCTTACCAAACGACCCGACCAGACCCTTTTTTTAAGAGGAAACACTAAGCTCGAGAGAATTGGAAAATAGATATTTATAATATCTATTGCTGTCGCGCCGCGTGCCCAAACAAACCCCGCAGAGTGCGATAGAGATAACTGTAAAAGCACAAATATATAGGCATGTAACATCCTCGTCTTCATCGTCACTTACCATCAAGTGAGATGGGAGACAAATGCCTAATCCAATATTTAGTAAAATATAGTAGAAAATAATTCCTACCATTTAGAGTTCTATTAATAAACTATTTCAGTACTGGCTATCATTTATATCAATCTATCTGACTATCATTACTCTATGTGTGGGTAACAAAGCGCACATATGTGTAGCTAGCTCTGAGCTTTTGATACTTCACCGGACGTTTGAGGCGAGGGCAAAGTACCGGTGTAATTTTGCTTCGCATACGTCAACAACTATCTGAGTAGACGCGCTACTTTGACTGCCTTACATAGGGAGAGGCGGACGGCTAGTCTATATCTATACTAATCTATACTTCTATACTAGTGGTTCTGCGAGAACAGTAGACCTCGCGAGCCCTTACAATCAACATCCACATTTGCCCTTCAGTGCTCTAAAATATATCTGTTACTGATATGCTAATTGACTAAAGGATGATTTCCTTCAGTTAGGTACTATTTCCCAATCCCCACTGCTCTTAATTAGGTACCAGAGGAAACGGAAATTTAAACCTACATTCCCTTACCAAAAGACCCGACCAGACCCTTTTTTTAAGAGGAAACACTAAGCTCGAGAGAATTGGAAAATAGATATTTATAATATCTATTGCTGTCGCGCCGCGTGCCCAAACAAACCCCGCAGAGTGCGATAGAGATAACTGTAAAAGCACAAAATTAACGCTTCGTAGTCCTCTCATTTCTTTTCCAAAACTTAACCGATTTAATTTCTTTTTACATTTGAAAACACATTGTCGAAAGTCGCTGATTGGGGCCAAAAAAATCTGGTCAGTTTTAACCCCTCGAAGAAACAAGTTTGTGCGTTCACCACTAAAAAAACTCCATTTGCTGTAGCTCCACAATTTCAAGGCACATCCCTTACCATCTCCAACAGAATTGGAATCCTTGGTGTCGATGTTTCTGCCAGCGTTCAATACTGCAGTCACTTGGAGGACAAGGCCAAGATGGCATCAAAAAAGCTGGGTGTGCTCTGTTGAGCTCTAAGAGATTCTCTAAGAGATTCTCTAGCACCAAGGTTATATATAGATCTGATAGCGCGTTTCTGCAATACAAATATGGTGTTTACTTCTGCAGCGTTACCCCATAGTAAAATTCCGTAAGACATAACACTATGAAAGTAACTGAAATATACTAAACGCGCAGTATCAACATCGGTCAGTTGTCTAATTCTCCTAACAGCATAAGCTGCAGAACTAAGTTTACCCGCTAACGTAGTAACATGGGCACCCCATTCAAGCCCGACATCAAGAGTTATTCCAAGAAATGTTGTTTTATCTGTTAAATCTAGTGGTTAATTGTCCATTATTATTCGGGTAGGAATTTTAACATTTGGTAAGCCAAATTTAACGTTTTCTTAACGTTTAATAGCAGATTGTTCGCTGTAAACCGATCCAACACCTGAGCTAAAGTACTATTAACCACTAAGCGGCTAAGCGGTACTTTACCTCCGGGCAAAGACTGCTACTTTATAAGTCGCAAGTCCGTCCACACATGGAGTACTGCTGACACCTCTGGGCAGGTGCACCCAAATATCAGCTGGATCCATTTGACTCAGTCCAAAGACGAGCTGTCAGAATTGTCGACGATCCCAATATTACAAACGGTATCGAGCCACTGAGTCTAAGGAGAGATTTTGCTTCTCTCTGTGTGTTTTATCGTTTGTATAATGGGCTGTGCTCCGAAGAATTGTTTGAGTTGATGCCTACGGCCACTTTTCATCATCGCACCTCACGCCATCGGCAGGGAATTCATCCCCACACCTTCCTATCCTAAATGGTTGCGTACAGTACGCTTTGAAAGGAACTTTATTCCACGTACGCTTAAACTCCCTGGAAAGAACTCCCAGCCATGGTTTTCCCGAGTGACTACAACATGGGGTTCTTTAAAAAGAGCGTGAAAAGATTTCTTCAGGGTCGGCAACGCGCGAGTGGCACCCCTGGTGTTGCAGGCGTCCATAGGCTACGGTAACCACTTTCCATCAGGTGGGCCGTATGCCTGTTTGCCTACTAAGAAGTATAAAAAAGAAAATTAACACAACGGAAATTCGTACCAATTTTTCATGTTTTTGAAGGTTAAATAATTTAATTATGAAAAAATTTAAACATAAGGATTTTATTAGTATAAAATCATTACTTTATTGGTCATATACATATGGTATATCCGGCGAGGAATAAGGGGACTACTCTTGTATGGAAACACGGCCCTTGAGCACCATGTTTAGTATGCTTTTGTACACATTAACTAAGTTGGAGTGATCCTCTTCAAGATCGGAAATATCGGAATAGCGAACTTGGCATGGCTGAATGGGAGGCAAAGTTTAAGTACCCGGTTTCATAGTTGTAATGATACCAATTGGTAAAAATGATAATAGGACGCTAATTTTCAACTATTATGGCAGATAAACATGCGAACTTTACGTTAAGAAGTGGCCGGCATATATAAGCCCTGGGTTCAAGTCACAGGATAGCATGTGAATCTTTTTTATTTATTTTTAATTTTTAGTTCATTATTCTAAGTTTATTCAGAGTTTTCAATTATAAAAGTAATACGCAGTATCATGCTTTAAGCCAACAAATATTTTTCATATTTTGATTTTTGTTCCTTAGGGAAAGTTGTTTAATTTCACTCCCTCTCCCACTTCACGTACTTCAACTTCTTTCATAAATATACAGAAAATCGATTCCGACTATAAACACGTTCAAGTTTATCGTATAAAAAAGTTGTTCAGACAAAAAAGTTGCGTCTTAATGAGAATAACAAAAAAGTCTAATGACATTTTTGATTTTTTTTTCCAAATAGCTGTGCTATGAGTTTTTTTAAGTTTCGGACCCCAATATATCCGCCATTTTTTAAAATTTCGAAAATCTGGCACGACTAAAAAAATTTATATAAATACCGAACCTGCTCACAAAATTTCATGAGAATCGGTTGAGAAATGCGACCTGTAGGCGAGAACAGACAGACAGACAGACAGATAGACGGACAAAAGAATTTTGGGCCAGTGGAAACTGAGACGCTTCGCTCGCTCGGTTAACTAGTAGTATTATAAAGAGGAAAGATTTGATTGTTTGTTTGCAGAGCCTATTCGCTCTGAAACTACTGGACCGATTTGCAAAATTCTTTCTCCATTAGAGGCCATATCCCTGATGAACATAGGCTATTTAAATACCTATATCTTCCCGTGCGAAGCCGGGGCCGGCCGCTAGTGTATAATAAAAGACAGTGTATCAGTCAGTATGAGTATTATTGAGGTATTGCACGTAACATCTCGCGAGGTTATGTTTACTTTCACTGGCGTAATTTTGCTTCGCATACTTCAACAACTATATTAGAGTCGCGTTACTTTGACTACCTTTTATAGGGGGAGGGGGAGGGCTTGTGTATAATAAAATACAGTGTATCAGTCAGTAAGTGTATTATTGAGGTACTGCACGTAACACCTCGCGAGGTTATGTTTACTTTCACTGGCGTTATTTTGCTTCGCATATTTGCTACGATGCAGCACTACATTCGTAGTCACGGTATACTTTTGACTACTTTTCATAGGGGAGGGGGGAGGGCTAGTGTATAATAAAATACAGTGTATCAGTCAGTAAGAGTATTATTGAGGTATTGTACGTAACATCTCGCGAGGTTATGTTTACTTTCACTGGCGTAATTTTGCTTCGCATACGTCAGAAATTGTCTTCTTAGTCGCGCTATGCTCTGTGCACTTGCTGCTTCTATACATCCAGGGTTTAGAGAACATCCCCAGGTAGGGAACTTCACGTCGGTTTGATACAGCTTCTTGGCCTCGAGGATCTGTTGGGTGATCTCTTGCGTCACTTGGTCCAGTTCGTAGAGGAAGTTTGTTGAGCTGAGTGGCGGCTGGAAAGAGGAGATTCTAGATGTATTACAAGCCATGGTTTACACCAGCGGAAGCCGATAAGTCTCGGTTATGCACAAGTCACGGAGACGGCGCAGGATGTGTGAGAACCGCCCTAATCTTCTATTTATATTTAAGATAATAGAGATATAAATCGTAATATATAATGAACCGACTATCAAAACGTTGTATACCGCCGTGTTTGTCAAAAGTTAGCGAATTGCGCAGCGCCTGCTGGTTGTTTTACATATAAAAAGAAACAATGCCGCCCTACAATGAATTACTTTTCATTGTAGAGCGGCATTGTTTCTTTTTTAAAGTAAAAAATAAAAGAATATAAACTTTTGTCGTTTGCACAGCTAATGCCACGGTAACTAATGCGCTCGCGGCGCGAGTGTCCATACTTATAGCTTTTACTGTCCAGTGGTTAAGGCGTTTGTCTGTTGACCCGGGGGTCGTGGGTTTGATTCCCACCGGAAGCATACTTTGTTTAGTTGTTTCCAGTTTGGTTAGGAAATTGCAGGCTTGAATCACCTGATTGTCTGATAATAAAGATGATTCCGTGTTTCGGAAGGAACGTTAAGCCGGTGCTCCCGGCTGCCATCTGGTAGTCGTTAAAGGAACCACTTTAGAGGCTGAGAGGGACATCAGGGTGTGCATGGTCGATTGACCGTGACACCTACTCAAAATGATGATGAGTAAGGCGAATTTTAAACACCGATACCGAGTACCTTGTATCTAGAGTTATATGTGTCTTGTATCGTGGGTGACTGGTATCATAACACCCACGGGGTGACTGGTAAGACACATAGCCACCCACACGGGTGACTGATAACTGGTATACTCTTGGCTGGACCCGTAGTCAACAAATCATGATGAAATAGAGGGATATCCTACTTTGATATTGGTTATTTTATCGTAGAAAATCTTTTTGGTATGCCCCTTTCCACATATACTTACATTCTGTGTGCTCATGTTAGGCGGAGGCGGCTTCTTCTCAAACAACACTTTGTACACGGCTTCCAGGTCTAGCGGGTCTGTGGGCTGCACCGTGAACAGCGGGCTGTCCCACCTGTTGTTGGGGTTGGGTTCTTCAAACCTGCAAGATAGGCTTTAAAGTTAGCTAAGAAATGTCGAACATCACTGTCACACATGATGATGACAATCTCATTCTATTCATCATCATTCATCATTTCCGTCATAAGAAGTACATTGTTGAACAAAGGCCTCTCCTTAAGGCTATTGCTATACTCACCATGCTTTGCAGGTGGCTTAGCAAGCACAATTTCTTTGGCTTCTTTTGTTTCCGACGCTGCTGCCCAAGCATTTTTGGGAAGGCTAGGTATGTAAGGGCTCGACCGTCCCGACGCTCCAGCCGAGTTCCCACATATAAGGAAGTTAGGGAGAATACAAGGCTCGACACACAGAACACACAGAGATTAACTTTATTTGTCTTATATTGACATTTTTTTTGTAATATATTGACTTTTACATAATATATCAGAGACTGTAGGAACCAAGTAAACAGTCCGAGAGATGATGGTAGACTGAAGAATGAGTGATGAGAGAGAGAGAGAAAGTTGCAGCATGCAGGTGGCATGCTGCAACGTTACAGGTATTCGTTGGATCTGGGAAGGGAATGAAGGTATTGGGATAATCACTTGAATTAATGGGAAATAGCAAGTAGCAGTTTGGGCGACCGGGCACGCATACCGTTGACATACCTTCAACCACCAGACAGTTGAGGATGACACCCCTGACAATATTTTTAACATATGTGTTAAACAGGACAAGTAACAAGAACGTGCCGTTTTTGTAACTAATAGATAACTTTTAAATAAAATCACCATAATACGGTATTATCGCGTATATTACATTATTTTTACACCTAACGTTTTGTCTTTGTGTTGGAAGCAGGTACTTAGTCTACCTGCGACCATGACTAGCTCCGTGGCGCAGCGGTCAACACGCCAGCCTGCGACACGGAGTGCCCGGGTTCGATCCCCGGCCAGGTCAAGATGGAAAATGATCTTTTTCAGATTGGCCTGGGTCTTGGATGTTTATCTACATATGTATTTGTTATAAAATATAGTATCGTTGAGTTAGTATCCCATAACACAAGTCTCGAACTTACCTTGGGGCTAGCTCAATCTGTGTGATTTGTCCGTATATATTTATTTATATTATTTTTACACCTAACGTTTACAAAACTTTACAGTTTTCATGGTTGCAGGTAGACTAAGTTGACATTTGTCTTTGTGTTGGACGCAGGTAAACTAAGTTGACAAATGTCAACTGAGTCTACCTGCGACCATGAAAACTGTTAAGTTTTCGAAATGTTAGGTGTAAAAATAATGTAATATACGCGATAATACCGTGTTAAAGTGATGTTATTTAAATGTGTAATAATAGATAACTGCCAAATAATACCTTAGTCTACTTAAAGCATCAAACACCTCCTGTGTGTAAGGTTCATCAGCTTCGGTCCGTTTTTTATTATCCTCCCACGCCTCGTCAAAATTCCTTATTGTGTAGACTGTGCACTGTGTCGACTTTGATGCTTTAGACGCACAGTATAATTCATAGCGGTAACCTGAGGAAATAAATAAAAATATTGTCATAAAGATATATGAGTTTGGTAAGCCGCCGTAAGCCATGTGGTATCCGGCAGAGTAGAATAGACCACTCCAAATCTTCCCGTGGAAGTCGTAAGAGGCGACTTAGGAAATACAAGCTAAACAAAGCTTTTAAACATCTGTGAGACCTTTCCAACCCGTCTGGCCAGCATGGAGAGTGTAAGCCAAGTCTTCTGGCTGCTCTGGCCAAATATGGCTCTAGTAGTACAGAGAGGGTCGTGCTCCTGTAGTGGAGACTAAAAAGGACCTGATGATGATGATGATGATATATGAGTTTGGAAGATCTTTTTTTAGTGTTGTTGTAGGCTATTAAAACACTGGCTCTTGCTAGATAATCCATACTAATATTATAAATGCGAAAGTGAGTTTCTTTGTTAAGCGCCTATTATACCATCCTGAATTTAGGATCCGGAATTCAGCATCCGATAAGGACAAGAAATTCAGTCGTCGGAGCTCCTGATTACACCGTCCGGAACGTGTCCTGAACGGAGACTGCGCGTTCTGAGAGAGCCATCCGTTGGCCTTCCTGAATGCGTGAGAGGGACGCCGCTATACGTGCGATGCGATTGGAGATATTCTCGTATCGTTTCTAACGTATAGCGGCGTCCCTCTCATGCGGCGATCCTAAATTCCGGATGGTTTCACCTATGCTTCCGTTAAGGACGTCGGAAGCCATTCTGTCCTGACAACGGATCGACCGTCCTGAATGCGATTAAACTGTCCGTTGACTATCCGTTGACTGAATTCCGGATCCTAAATTCTGGATGGTCGAATTGGCGCTTTACACTTTCACTCAGTAATTACTGAACCGATCATGATGAAATTTTGTATACTGTTGTCTCAGGCACGGAGGGTATATTTAGTCCCGGGAAAAAGTATTGTTCTAGAGAGATCGACATTGATGTAAGCGGAGCCGCGGGCGAAAGCTAGTATTATAAAAAGGCAACGATTGCATTGTTTTGATTGTGTGTTTGTTTGGAAACTACTGAACCGAATATAAAAAATCTTTTGTCTATAGACAGCTTAATGATTGTGGGTAGCACAGGCTATTATTTATGCGGATGAAATTGTGGGAAAAAAGGCGAGTAACAAATAAGCTATACATAGAGTATGTCAACTTGTTCTTTCTCCGAGTTTTCATTTAGTGGCTGTGAATATTATTTAAGGCTCCTTCCATGCTGGTCTGGTAGAAAAGAAAAAACATAGAATGTGCCAGCTGCTTTTTTTCCCGCGCAGACCGTAGAAGCCGGTCAAGAGAATGTGCGAAAATTTAAAGAATCATGACAATAGACAATGCGGCTGGCAACCCATCACTATTTTGATTCCGTTTTCCACCTTTAGGCCCACCCACACTCTAACACTCTAAACATGGCCTTTCGGTCTTATGACCTTAGGCTCTGTCTACCCCGTAAGGGATAAAGATGTGATGATATGTATGTATGATATTATTTAAAATAAACAATATGCTATCCACTTCTTACAAATTCTAATCCTTGTCTCAATGTTTTTGCTGTTATGAGACTTGGTCTATGGTCTTGTCTTTGCTTTGTCAACACTCAATTCTTAACATTGTTACTAAAGTTTATAAATTGAAATTTTTAGCATTTTGTTTTTATCAGTAACTATAGGTAGGTTCAGGTCAACGACGGGTCAGGGGTGTCAACTGCTTGTCCGCAGGTTGCAAGCATGGTATTGGGTATGCGCGCCAGGCCTCCCGAGCTGCTACTAACTTTTCCCCCATTCATAGCACATACTGTCATTCCCATCCCAAATCCAACAAGCTCCTATCGTCCCCCTTAAAAATGCTTTCGATGGGCAGCAGCATCGGAAGAACAAGAAGACTAAGAAACTGCGCTCGCCAATTCGCCTGCCAAGTGTGGTGAGTATAGATATAGGATATTAATCCTCCCATTGAACGAAGAATCCGTGGGAGAAGGGCTTTGACCAGCAGTGGAGTTAAACAGCCTCCGTGGTCCATTGGTTAAGGCGTTTGCCTGTTGACCCAGGGGTTGTGGGTTTGATTCCCACTGGAACCATACTTTGTTTAGTTGTTTTCAGTTTGGTTAGGACATTGCAGGCTTGAATCACCTGATTGTCTGATAATAAAGATGATTCCGTGCTTCGGAAGGCACGTTAAGCCGGTGGTCCAGGCTGCCATCTGCTGGTCGTTAAAGGAACCACGTCAGAGGCCGAGAGGCAGTTCCGAAGAACTCTGACACTAGGGTAAGCATGGTCGATTGACCGTGACACCTACTCGAAATGATGATGATGATGATGATGACCAGCAGTGGAGAGTATACGGCTGAGATGATAAGTAGGTTACACCTATATTTTGAATTCAGTTAGAGTGCAATAAAATATGAAAGTATGTACAAGTTGGTAAAGAAATGTAATCAAATATTTGAACTGGCCTCACCTTTAATATAATTGCTCCCGTCCAATATAACCACATTGTCCTTTCCTATCAACTTTATCACTTCAGATTTGAGGTAGCCTCGGACCCTCTTCTCCTTCTGCGAGTCCAAATAGGTCCCATTTTTATCATAACCTAACTTTTTAATACTTTCCTCTTCAGATACGATTTCTACACTTTTCGAGTGTTGTTTCTCAAAAAACTCTTTTAATTCTTTTGCTCTAGTTGTTTTTCCACTAGCTGGAGTGCCGCAAATTATAATTAGAGGCATTTCGATCCGTAATTTTATAGTAAACAGCTGGCCGAATTATTATGACTATTTATTTTCCCGTAGCTGACAATAGATAGAGACGCAAGTGACAGTAATTTTTTTAAATCGAATGTCAATGTCCTTAATTCTTACCTATTTACCGACATATTTTTTACTGTATCCAGCTTTTGTGAAATCTTGCAGTACGCAGATGATATCGCTTTATATACCCGTTCGGAGAACTTCTCGGATGCGACCACCCGTCTAAATTCGGCCCTCTACTACCTTCATGATTGGTTAGATAGCCATGGTTTGACCCTTTCTGTCAGTAAATGTAGTGCGGTAGTCTTTACTCGTAAGAGAGTAGTCCCCTCTATTCAGCTATCTGTCAACTCTATTCCAATTTCTCTTCGTAACGAAATCAAATTCCTTGGAGTCATACTTGACTCTAAAATGAGTGGCCTACAACACCTCAACCATGTTTGTCAGAAGGCTCAACAAGGTGTTAATGTTCTTAGAGCGGTTTCAGGCGTACGTTGGGGATCTCACCCATATAGTCAACTCTTATTGTACAAGGCAGTTGTTCGTAGCCATTTCGATTATGGTTCTTTCATTCTCGAACCATGTAATAAAATTGCACTTGCCATGCTGGATAGGATTCAATCGAGATGCCTACGCATCGTTACGGGTGCTATGAAATCCTCTCCCAGCCTAGCCCTCCAAGTAGAATGCTTGGACCCCCCTCTTCACCTTCGAAGGCAGTATTTGGCAGACAGATTCTTTTTTAAAACTGTGCAAAACTCATCTCACCCTCTTCATGAAATCTTAGACTTACTCTCTCAATCTATTCCAACTTCCAATTATTGGTCCCACAAAATCCTCCCACCCCTTTTTAATAGTTATGATAAATATAAAAGAGCAAATTGTCCCATACGTACATACGACCGCAACCCACTATTTTGTACAGAGTTCTCAGCTCTAATCTTTCAGCCTCACGTAATCTTAGACTTAGGAATAAACAAGCTTTCCCCCCAGGCGAATCTTCAGTTCAATGCACTTTTGGCTGAAGAGTGGAAGGACTGGCTTATCCTATTTACCGATGCTTCTAAAATGTCAGAAGAGGACAATGTTGGCGCAGCCGTGTGGATTCCAAAGTATAACATAGTTTTAAACTTCAAATGCCCGCCTCTGTCATCAGTTTTCACTGGCGAAGCCATTGCCCTATTAGAAGCCGTCTCATTTGTGAAATCCCACCAAATAAAAAAAGCCTTGATTTTCTCGGATTCTAAGAGCTGTCTGCAAGATATTGTAAAACTCCCATTCCATGCTAAGGACAACCATCCCATCACACTCATGACGAGACAGACTCTATTTCACTGTCACCGTGCTAATCTAGAGGTCGTCCTGGCCTGGATCCCTAGTCATTCAGGTATTATCGGTAACGAAACTGTAGACATGTTAGCAAAGGACGCCATTCAGGTAGGAAATCAAAAGCATTATTATTGCCTCCCTCGTGATCTCAGACTGTCAGCTCAATCTCATTTAAATAAAAATTGGAATAATTTCTGGACTACTTATGGGAGCTCTAGAGCCAAAATCTATTATAGGATACAGCCTGAAATCCCAACAAAGCCGTGGTTCGCTAAATACAAAAAATTTGATAAACACCCTACATCTGCCATAATTAGACTTCGATTAGGCCATGTTTGTTCTCCGGTCTTCCTTGCTAAAATTAAGGTAAAAGACAGCTCCCTATGTGAATGCGGTTTGGATGAAGGCTCCTTGGAACACATTTTTTTCGATTGTCCATTACTTTCAATATCTCTGTACGACTTGCAGCCCAAAAATATTCCGCGTCCTGTTAACGTCTTATTTCTGCTAACTCTGGTATTCTCCCCTTTTGTATCGGTTCTAGCAAAATTTATTAAAAGTAACAATTTATACCTCTGAATCTTGTTCCCGTCATCTTTGATTCAACTTATGCACTTAATTTCTTCCCTTTACCGGTCATTTATGTTTTAATGATATAATATTTAATATTATATATAATATTAAAATAGTTCTAGGCAGGCATTAACTTTTTACTAACTCTATGTGTTGTGTTGTTCTAGGAAACCCAATGCTCCTCAGTTACCGGTCAACTGCTTCATGTTTACTTTAAGTATAATTACTGTTTTACGTGTTATTCTCAACCTTGACATTGGCAGAATCATCGTTTTTGGCTAAACGATGGAGCCATAAACTTAAAGAAAGAAAAGAAAGAAAGAAAGACATATTTTTTTTGCTATTTACCAAATTTACCAAAGTCAAAAATGCGGTATCTAGTTAATTTATTTATTTCTTTGTTACGCTTTAACACCTTCTCACTCAACTGATACCTTACATGAAATTGTGAGTACATCCAAACAGAGAACAAAGATTACGAGTTCTTGAAGGATACCTCCCTCATGCCCCTCTATAAAATGCGGACCAGTCAGGACACAATATAATTCGTCTAATGTCACGTTAGCAACCCAAAATAGCAAGTTCCCACACTTGACCCCAAAGCGGAGGCCGCTCGCGTTATGGAAGTGATCTTGTTACTGGTATTATTGCTACATTTTTTGCACCTACATACACGGCGCCACATTAGGTTAACCTCGTGCAAGTCGTGCGTGGAATGCTTGCACTTGTATACAATTTATTATGATATAATTACGGTTTAAGAGTATGTTTTTTTTATAAATAAGAATCGCACTTATTGATCTAGCTCTATTTTTTTTACTACATGTTGGATTAGGCATTTGTCTCCCATCTCACCTGATGGCAAGTGACGATGAAGGCGAGGATGTTACATGCCTATCCAAGAGATACCCATTTATTCTACTTTTGAATGTCCCGGGACTGTACTTTTCTGGGAATATAGAATGGTTGTGAACTTAGGCAATAACTGGGCGTGGGGCTGATAAATACCTATGCGTGCTTGCGGGCCCCTAGCCGTTGCGGGGCTCCCGGGGGTCACGGGAAGTACCCTGTAGGTTTTGATTCCCTTGCAAGTGTCGAAAAATTATTAAAAATATTTTTATTATACCTATTATTAAAAATGTATACTTTGCAATTTTTCCTATATCTGTGCTATAAGACGTTGCTTCGTACCAAATTTCAAGATTCTGAGGTCACGGGTTTGATTTCCTGGTTTTGATTCCCTTGCGAATATCGAAAAAACACGAATCATTGCGACAAAACCAGCTGTATCTTATGATTGCGTTGGCTCAGAAGCTTGATTTTTTCACAACTGCAAGGTCTGCTACCTGAGTATTTGATATGAATTTCAGCTTGATACCTCTACGCGTTTCTGAGAAAAAGGGCTTGACAGAATGACAGGCAGACAGACAGACGGACAGACAGACAGACAGACGGACAACCGAGTGATCCTATAAGGGTTCCGTTTTTTCCTTTTGAGGTACGGAACCCTAAAAAGAAACGAAAATCAAACAATTACTCAGTCCATACTTATATTAACTCTGTGCTCAAGTTTTATAGAATATGCCCTGCCCGCCTAAACACGAAGTCTGACAACTACATCAAGGAGCTAGGTCAAGCAGTCTATCAAATGGTCCATTACGTACGCATCAATGGCGACCTTGTCATGTCTGCCGGAGGCTGAATTGGGCTGATCGATTGGTTGCTATTAGGTTTATTATGCAAAGATATTGGTTCCGTAATGCATTGTATATGCCTCGCAATGTCTTGTTCGGTATTTTGGGTTGGTTCCATGTAGCGTCTTGTTCTTCATAGTTCGATTCATTAGTCCTATAATTGATGCATATTGGCAGCGTGAAAAACCTGCCACCAGTGTTTGCCACTTATTTAAGGTTAATTTAAATTTGCTGTGTTGTTTCCGTCAGAGTAGAATAGGACCACTCCTAGTCTTCCCATGGAGGTCGTAAAAGGAGTCGCCTTTTAGCAAATAAAAGCTAAACAAAGCTCATAAACAATAATGAGACCTCTCCAACCCGTCTGGCCAGCGAGGAGAGTGTAGGCTAAATCCTCTGTCTGTTCTGGCCATGTATAGTCCGGTAGTACAGAGAAGGTCATGTGCTGTCATGTGCTGCAGTGGAGACTAAAAAGACCTGATGATGATGATGATGATGATTTTTAGGGCTGGCACCCATAAACTAGAAAACTGCTTTAAAACAGCAAAATAAAAAAAAAAGACACGCTAGTTTTCAAAATATCTAGAGCTAAATTAATAGATTAAACACAAAAGACGACAAAAACACCCTGTGTACAAAAAAACACTTTCTTGGTGAATAACTTTTTACTGTTATCTATAATTTACCGCGTGATTTTGAACCTCTGAACTATACTGAAATCCTGGAATCAGAATCCCTTAAGATATACAGAATTGCTGAAAAAAGGTATGCGGGGCGCGAACTTAGGCTAATATATACGGAAGGGGCGCAAAAATCTCGCCCAAGGCTATTGTAATTTTAAAATGGCGCGTTATAAAAATCGGGCACAGCGGGCAAGGCAGTCTCACTATCCGACCTCGTCGCACTCGCCACCGGAATTAGAGTGCGTAGAGTAGGATTAGCTCCGATTACCGGTGACCGCCCGGCAGTCCCGGGTGACTTGCACCCAGAATAGGCCCTTTTGGCAACGTAGCTTTCGGCCCATAAGGCAAAAGATGAGAGTTGCTGCTCTCCAAAGGCTTTGGCCATTGCTTCTCAGATTGGCCCTTCAGGCTATGCATGCACGTATACGCGGCCCATCAGGCAATATGAGAGTTTGCTGTCTCTCCAAGCCAGGCAACCAGGCAACGCCCAAAGCCAAGGTAGTATAGTGGAGTATGGTGAAGTAGCAAAAGCTCACTTGGAGCTAGCTACATAATCGGGTCACAGTCGCAGCTTATACCTGTCATTAAAAAATCCACTTCGTAGCGTTCACTAACTTCTACTTTTTGGTATGTGTTAGTGGTCATCATCATCATTTCGAGTAGGTGTCACGGTCAATCGACCATGCACACCCTGGTGTCAGAGTTTTTCAGAACCGCCTCTCGGCCTCTGACGTGGTTCCTTTAACGACTACCAGATGGCAGCCAGGACCACCGGCTTAACGTGCCTTCCGAAGCACGGAATCATCTTTATTATATATATTAGATTTATACATTATTGTATCCTGACAATTTGTTATGCAATGCTATATGGGTATTTACCTGAAATAAACGTCTATTATTATGTTCTCTTTTCTCAGCTTAATGCTGGACATTTTTTAATATTTACGGGTCGTAACCAAGTAAATATTAAGAGGATGATTAGGTTGAATCTGTTTGATTGCTGGCGGATTCGATTTGAGAAGGAAGATCATTTTCATCTATCTGCATGAACTTTCTCACAGTGCGGCAGGTATTGAGAATAGCAGCCTTTTGAAGGGTTATATAAATGTTTGGGTCGAGACCTAGTAGTTTTATGCTGTGATGAAGATGCTTCGGTATTACACCAGTCGTAGATAATACGATAGGCACAATGTAGACTTTATTTTGTTTCCACATACGCTGAATTTCTTCCTTTAGCTCTGTGTACTTACTAACTTTTTCTGTGATCGTTTTAGTGACATTATGGCTATTGGGTACGGCTATATCTATAAGGTATGTAATTTTGTTTTGTTTATCCTGCAATGTAATGTCTGGTCTATTGTAGTGTATTGTTCGGTCGGTTAATATAGCACGGTCATAGTATACTTTGTAGCTTTGGTTTTCCAATATAGGAGAAGGTGTATATTTATAATACGGGGTGTGAGTGTCTTGTGTTAGTGTGTGTTTTAGTGCGAGGGCCTGGTGTAAAATATTAGCTACTTGATTATGTCGGTGAGTATAATCGGTTTGTGTGAGAGCGGAACAAGCACCTGTTATGTGTTGAATGGTTTCGGATTGTGTGTGACATTTACGGCATTTATCATTGGTAGTGGATGGATCTTTAATTATATGTTTTCTATAGTTTTTTGTATTGATGACCTGGTCCTGGATCGCAATCATGAAACCTTCGGTTTCTGGGAAAAGGGAGCCAATTTTTAACCATTTATTTGAAGCTTGGATATCCACATGAGATTGCTCCAAATCATGCGGATGGCGGCCGTGTAAAACCTTCTTTTTCCATTCTTCTATTTTCATCTTTTCCTGTTCGTTGTAATTGTGATTCGAGGAGAGTGTATCTATTAAATTCAGCGGCGTACAATTTTGATCATTCTCTGCTATTGCTTTATGGATATTACTACTTTGAACTTTCCTAAAAAAGAATTGTCGCAGTTCGTGTATTTGTTTCTGCCAAAGTGCTTCTAAGTTAATGATACCTCTCCCTCCGTTTTGTCTGGTAACGGTTAACCTTTCTATTGCGGATTTCGGATGCAAGTAATTGTGTTTTGTGAAAATCGTCCTAATATTACGTTCAAGGTTGGTGATATTGGTTTTGTTCCATTTTATAACGCCAAATGAATAGGTCAACACCGGGATAGCATAGGTGTTAACAGCTTTAATAAGTTTTTTTCCCTGTAAGTTGTGTTTTGCAAATATTAGCGATTCTGCGTTTAAATTCCTGCGTTAATTTGCGTTTAATATCTGTATGGTCTAAGCCTTTAAGTTGATAATATCCTAAATATTTGTAAATTTCGCCAGGTTCCAAGGCCGATATGATTTCAGTTTCATTCACAGCGTAGTTACCTAGATGTACTTTACCCTTAATAATATGTACAGTTTTGCATTTTTCGAGTCCAAATTGCATACGAATATCCCTACTGAATTCTGCAGTTGCTTGAACTAATTTTTGCATTTCTTTATCTGTTCGACTATATAATTTTAAATCATCCATATATATTAAATGTGAAACTAAAGTTTGGGATTCTCCATGCTTCAAGCAATATCCAGCGTTCTGACTATTAAGCAAGCTAGATAGGGGATTAAGAGCCAGGCAGAACCATAAGGGACTTAAAGAGTCTCCTTGATATATACCCTTTTTAATTGTAATCGGTTCAGTAGTTATTGACCTGTCTTTGCAATTTAGTTTCAATGATGTTTTCCATAAGGGCATTATATTATTTAAAAAACTGATAATGTTGGAATTGATTTTGTAAATTTTCAGGACATGTTTTAACCAAGAATGCGGGATACTATCAAACGCTTTTTGATAATCTATATAAGTGCAATGTAGGTTCTTCTTCTTCTTTGATACATGTTTGTGTATGGTCGAATCTATTATTAACTGTTCTTTACACCCCATATGGCCGTGCTTGCACCCCTTCTGCTCTTCTGACATTATATTATGCTGTTCAATATGTCCGGTAATTTTTGAAGTTATGACAGATGTAAGAAGTTTATATATAGTCGGTAAACAAGTTATGGGGCGGTACAGTGATGGTTGTTGCGTATATGGACCTTTTGGTAACATGTATCACTCCTTTTGCAATGAACTCTGGTATTGACTGTTTGCCTAAAATAATATCTGTAAAAATGTTAGCAATTATTTTGTGCAATGAGTTAAACTTTTTAAACCAAAAATTATGAATTTTATCAACTCCGGGTGCTTTCCAGTTATGTAATTTAGACGTAATATTTGTTATTTCCTTTTCAGTGATCTGATCGAATTTCATTTCTTCTATACCTGCCCATTTTGTTTCTTCTGCAGTAATCCAATGTGCATTTTCTTCATGTTGAACTTCTGCCTCCCATATTCCTGACCAAAAACTTTTTAAGTCTTCGGCTGTTGGTGTTTCCGTATTTTCTGGACTTTCGTTGTTTTTAGAGTTAAGGCTTCGATAAAATGCTCTTTCACTTGTTGAAAATAGTTTATTGTCTTGTTTTCTTTTAAGCGCTTTCTTATATCTTGATAGTCTATGAGATTTAAGTGCTAGTTTTTGTTTTAAAGTATCGAGGTATTCTTCTGGTTTGCTGTTATATTTTTCGTGTCTGGTGTGTAAATTATATGACCTAAATATAGCCTCAGCTGCTTTTACAATTCTATCTGACCTATTTCCTCTACAGTACTGTGTAATCCTACCTATGTCAGCTCTCAATTTTTCTATATTTTTTTCCAGTCTAACCTGCCAGCGTGGTTTTATGTATTTTTTATGTTGTCTATGTTCTGATTCCTGATCAATTTTATATCCAAGTTCTTGAGTGATAACATAGGCAGAGCAATATACTAATGTGTGTATATCTATTAGTTGGGAATCTGGGGATGTAAACCGGTTTAATATTTTATCGTTAAATAAATTAACCATTTTTGTAAGGTTATTATTATATCTTAATCTTGGTAGTCTTGGGCGGGACTCTGGGTCCATTCCGGAATATTGGAGAATAACCGCTTGTAATTTTTCACTTAATGTGTCAGCTAGTGGGTCATTCAGAGGTACGTCGAGAGATTCTATTTCGTTCTCAAGTAGTAAACTAATTGTTTGTGTTGATACCGGGCAAGTTTGTGTAGATGTTTCGTATGAGCTCATCAGATTAGGTTGAGTGGTTGTTGTTTGGGTAGTGAGAATAATGGTGGTGAGTCAGATATACTAAGGTCTGTTGTGTTAGGTGTTACGACGGGTTGATGCTGTGTGCTATTGATGTTATCTAAACTGCTGTTCCTTTCTATTTGTAATTGTATCCTAACTTCTTGTTTTATTGTATTTAATTCTTCATCTGATAGTCGTTTATTTGTTATAATTACACGTTTTTGGTCAGCTATTCTTTGTTCAGACACATTTATTCCGGGATACTTTAGTAAGAATTGTTCATGCAGATATTTCCTCCAACACGTCCTGTCTGTTTCTAATTTAGTTAGGAGATAGTATGTACGCATGATGAATTTGTTAACATCCGGAGTCCATCTCATGCGTACTCTAGTTTTCCCAGCTTTAGTGGACGCGGGTAATAAGGGATTAACCCCCCGCGCAACATCCAAAGTGGGATAAGGACCTATTAGATCACTAGGATCTTCATCCACAGAGGCTAGTGAAGGTGTATACGATATTGTACTTGGGCTGTAAGGTTCAGATACATCAGATATGCAGTGTGTAGGTGATGTGCTTCTGTATCTATTACGTGTTCTCCTGGTACTTCTTCGGATTGAAGTTTGTTGGGATGGACTCTGTGAATGAGTTAAGGAGTTTGGTGTGGTGTTATTTTCTACAGCAGTTGGAGACTGGGTAGATTTAGATTGGGTTTTTTTGGTTTTATTCATTTTGACTCATGTGGTTCCCACGAGCAGCAAGGGATTTAAAGGTCGACCACGGCATTGCCCCGCTTACCGTGGCAAGGGTACTTTAAACTGGAGGTCCCCCGGTATCCAGAGTCCGCATATTTAATACTGTGCACTCCCACAGTCATGCAGCCCTCGGCATATGCTGTTCCGCCTTGGCTTGGATTGACCTTTGCCTTGTTGGCCGCGTAAGTTTCGATAGTACACGTGTCCGCCCCCCACGTGGCCAGATGTTCGGCGCGGACGTAAGGTAGGGTTTTTTAGGGGGCCTATTATTATTATTATTATTATTTATTATCAGACAATCAGGTGATTCAAGCCTGCAATGTCCTAGCCAAACTGGAAACAACTAAACAAAGTATGCTTCCGGTGGGAATCGAACCCACGACCCCCGGGTCAACAGGCAAACGCCTTAACCACTGGACCACTGAGGCTGTTAAACACTGGTATCAGTTTTTCAGGCTGCCTTAGAGCATCATCAGATAGCGAACGTCCCTTTCCAAGCTATATACACAGGAAAAAATCTGCCTATTTATATGTATGCCGTGTGGTTTCCGGCAGAGTAGAATAGGACCACTCCAAGTCTTCCCATGGAGGTCGTAAGAGACGACTTAGGAAATACAAGCTAAACAAAGCTCATAAACTAGACTAGCTCCGTGGCGCAGCGGTCATCACGCCAGCCTGCAACACGGAGTGACCGGGTTCGATCCCCGGCCAGGTCAAGATGGAAAATGATCTTTTTCAGATTGGCCTGGGTCTTGGATGTGTATCTATATATGTATTTGTTATAAAATATTGTATCGTTGAGTTAGTATCCCATAACACAAATCTCGAACTTACTTTGGGGCTAGCTCAATCTGTGTGATTTGTCCGTATATATTTATTTATTTATTATTATTTATTTATTTATAAACATCAATGAGACCTCTCCAACCCGTCTGGCCAGCGAGGAGAGTGTAGGCCAAATCCTCTGTCTCCTCTGGCCGTATATCCGGTAGTACAGAGAGGATCATGCTCCTGCAGTGGAGACTACAAAGACCTGATGATGATATGTATGCCACTATTGGGCACACCGTTTTAAGTCTGAGGGTTGCTTAACGCTGGTAAGCGTTAGGTTCGCATGTCTATTGGTTTAAATTGTGTACAGAACCCTAATAAATGTGCAGACCGGTCCCTTATCAAACATAGAACATATCCTAATTGATCTTGTGTGACATGCGGCGTGAGAGTAGAGGTCATATCGCGAGAAAGTCAAAATTTTGCGGAGTCACGGACGAGGCTTAATGATCAAAATAATTTCGGGTATAATACAACGTTTTATACACTACTTACATACCTACTTACCTTGCGACTCAGTGATCTTTGCAAGCAATCAAACTCTTTTGTTTTTATACACTGCGGATCTCGAGGGGGCTCACTGACGTCAAAGAATATATACACTACGCCTAACGTGTCGCGTTGTGAAAAGACTAAAGATTTTTTTAACATTATATTTTCTTAGTAGCAAGATTATTTTTAGTTTGTTTAACTGATTAGACATTGACTATATCGTAAATTAGTTGATCAAAACTTTTAAATCTTTGATCAACTAATTTACGATGTAGTCAATGTCTACACAATACAAAAACACGTCTAAAATATCTAAGATATAGTTATCTATGATAATAATAAATAAAATATAAATATATACGGACAAATCGCATAGTTCGAGCTAGCCCCAAAGTAAGTTCGAGACTTGTGTTATGGGATACTAACTCAACGATACTATATTTCATAACAAATACATATGTAGATAAACATCCAAGACCCAGGCCAATCTGAAAAAGATCATTTTCCATCTTGACCTGGCCGGGGATCGAGCCCGGGCACTCTCGTGTCGCAGTCAGGGAGTATATTGTTCTATCTATGTGTCGCAGGCTGGCGTGTTGACCGCTGCGCTACGGAGCTTTCCATAATTATCAAAGTACTTTCGGATATAATACAATGTTTTATACACTACTTACATACCTACTTACTTGCGACTCAGTGATCTTTGCAAGCAATCAAACTCTTTTGTTTTTATACACTGCGGATCTCGAGGGGGCTCACTGACGTGTCGCGTCGTGACTCGTGAAAAGACTAAAGATTTTTTACATTATTTTTAGTTTGTTTAACTGATTAGACATTGACTACATCGGAAATTAGTTGATCAAAACTTTTAAATATTTGATCAACAAATTTACGTCAATGTCTACACTATACAAAAACACGTCTAAAACTATTTACGATACAGTTATCTAAGATAATAAAAAGCTTTTGTAAAAATGAGACACCTTTTTTAATTATTATCATCATCAGATTTTTTTAGTCTCCACTGCAGGAGTATGACGCTCCTGTACTACCGAAGGTATACTTGGCCAGAGCAGAGCAGACAGAGGATTTGGCCTACACTCTCCTCGCTGACGAGACGGGTTGACTAAAAAAAGCTCATAAACATCAATGAGACCTCTTCATTGATGTTTATGAGCTTTTTTTAGTTTGTATTTCCTAAGTCGCCTCTTACGACCTCCATGAGAAGACTAGGAGTGGTCCTATTCTACTCTGCCGGTAACCACACGGCAACCGGAAACCACACACCTTTTTTAACAATCTTTAATAATGTTTATTTGTGTGAGCGAGACAGCCAACCAAATATCAAACGCCCTTATAGAGATCTATAAAATTTACTGTATTTTATTGAAAACTAGCTTTCGCCCACGGCTCCGCCCGCGTCAATGTCGATCCCTCGGGAATAGTACTTTTTCCCGGGATAAAAGGTAGCCTATGTCCTTCTCCGCACTCCAGAGAACTTGTATGCAAAATTTCATGATGATCGGTGCAGTAGTTAGGGCGTGAAAGCGTAACAAACAAACAAACTCACTTTCGCATTTATAATATTAGTAAGGATTGTAAAATCCTGAGGTTTCATGAGATTAGGAAAATTCGGCTGTAATCCTGATAAGAGTATAATTTTTTTTTAAGGACTAGTAGCTCCAAGTGAGCTTTCGTTACTTTATTAGATCCAAAGGTTCTTGTAGGTAAGTACCTCATGGCCGAAGCTCGATAGTTAGCAGCAGCTTCGACCTTCGTCATGACATCTTACATTGTCAACAAGTGAAGATAAAATCTTAAATGTTATTAGGCTTATCATCAATTTGTACCAATGGCGCCGTTAGGGCGAGGGTACACGGAGACAATTATCTTGCCTACATACAGCATTTATTTATTGTGATAAAAACGACAAACATTAATTACATTTATCAAACATTACAAGATATATGTACGTACATGTAACATAACGAACGACGTTTCCGTGAAGGGGTGACTCAGCCCGTCAATCCTCTCAAATCCGGCGTTACCATCCTACACAGATATTAAAAATCCCCCTGCGCTTCGCCTTAAATCTCGCCAACCGCCATACATCACTACCATAAAGCCGACAAATTCAGCGTCGAAGACGTCTGGATACGGATGGGCAAATAATCCACCTAAGAACCTCGTGACTAATATTGACCCTACAAAGTTACCAGGGTTTTCACTACCTAAAAGAGTCTGGTGCCAACTAAACAGACTTAGGACAAGATGTGGTCGAAGCCGAGCTTACACGTACAAGTGTGGATGGAGGAAATCGCCAGCATGCCACTGCGGCGCTGCATTTCAGGACGTCGAACATATTATTACCACCTGGCCCCACACTAAATATGGAGGTAGACCCTCGATTTTCTCCTTAACTAAAAATAATATTAACATGAAAATATATATTTAGAAAGATTTTAATTAAGTCTTCCTGAATATACATTTTCATGTTAATATTACTTTTAGTTTCAGAGAAAATTCAAGATATGGGTAGATGGCGGGGTCAGGTATCTCCTTGGCTGACTGTACATAGGGACAGACCGCGGGGACAGACAGATAGCGGGAAGCGGCTTTGTTTTATACTATGTAGTGAAGATTGTCTACCTTACCCCTTACTTTCCAAACCTCCACACACACACAAACAATAAGTGATCTATCTATTCAGATGTCAAACGCATTTTTGCTGCAGTGAGTGGTCGCTCGCGACGCTAAAGCGGTCTAACGAGGCCGGCGCGCCATATTTTATGTTTTGAAATTCGAACTGAATTTCGTAATTCGAACTGGATTAATTGCATTTGCACCTACGTTAATGTGGGTTTTTTTGATAGTTTAACACCAGATGGCAGCACTGAACCGTAGGCAGGCTCTGAACCGCTGTCATTGAATAATAAATCCCTGTAAACATAAACATTTATAATGGAGCATTTTTGAATATTTGGAATGTCACGTGTCCGTCTTACGATTTTTCGATCAGATCACGTGTTCTGACGCCAGTTAAACATATTTACCCACCCCAAACAGTGCACAATGCCGAAAGAAGTTTTTACTTTAAAATTTACAAAGTACCACCCTCATAACCACAGCTGCAAAAACTAAAGCAAGAACTTAACATTTATTATCATGAATATACCTCCGTGGTCCAGTGGTTAAGGCGTTTGCCTGTAGACCCGGGGGTCGTGGGTTCGATTCCCATGGGAAGCATACTTTTGCTGACTTGAATCACCTGATAATTAAAATAATTCCGTGCTTCGGAAAGTACGTCAAGCCGTTGTTCCCGGCTGCCATCCGGTAGTCGTTAAAGGAACCACGTCAGAGGCCGAGAGGCGGTTCCGAAGAACTCTGACACCAGGGTGTGCATGATCGATTTACCGTGACACCTACACGAAATGAATGAATTATCATGAATGCTAGTTCCTGAAACCTTGACACAGGAATGCTACAATCGTTTTCGTGAGATCTTCGACCCGGATACGATAACGGAGGTCAAGCAAGGCAGTTTGATTTTACATGCTTTTTGCAGATAAAATATTTATCTTTTAGCAAAAAAAAAATTTAATCAAAACGTTTATTCAAAAAATATATAACCATCAAATATTTCCTCTTTATTAATGTTGTATGCATGTTTGACGGCAAACGAGCAGACGTGCCACCTGATGGAAAGTGGTCATCTTCGTTCATGGACATCTGCAGCACTAGAGGAGCTGATGCGTTGCTGACTCTTTAAACACGCCCTAAGGGCCTCAAGTCAAAGCACGCAGGGAAAACCTCGGGAGCCCATTCCACAATCCTGCGGTACGTAGGAAAAAATCAGGAGACGCTCTGACTTTTCATCATTACAACCGTAAAAAAACTGCTACTGGACAAAGGCCTCACCCAAAGATACTTCGTTCCACGGGAGGATATTGCCATACTTACCACGCTTGGCAGGAGGGTTGGCGAACGCAGTTTTTTTTTTTTACTAAATATTGGATTAGGCATTTGTCTCCCATCTCACCTGATGGTAAGTGACGATGAAGACGAGTGACGATGGTAAGTTTCTTTGGCTTCATGTGCTTTCCGACGCTGCTGCCCATCTGAAACATTTTAAAGCTGGGGAAGGATAATGAAGGTATCGGGATACTACTCACTCAAATCATCATCATCATCAGGTCTTTTTAGTCTCCACTGCAGGAGCACGACCCTCTCTGTACTACCGGAGCAATACGTGGCCAGAGCAGACAGAGGATTTGGCCTACACTCTCCTCGCTGGCCAGACGGGACTCACTCAAATAAATAAGGGAAAAGCAAGTAGCAGCTCGGGTGCCGGGCGCGTACCCGATGCCATACCTGCAACCACCCGAATGAATGAATGAATGAATGAATGAACACTTTATTGTACACCATAAGTAGCAATTAACAATATATACATTAATCTATGTACAATGGGCGGTCTTATTGCTAAAAGCAATCTCTACCAGACAACCGATGGATGGAGAAAACTAAAAAACGATAACAGAACGGGGTGTACATTTCAACTAATAATAAACATAAATATATATTTATACATAATATAATACTTAAATAAATAAAATATATACAAATTAAAAAAACATACATTGACTACTAATGTTAGACTTAAAGATATGTGAACGAAGTAACGTAACGATGTTGGACAACTAAAACTATTTTTGCAGGTAGAACTCTTTTACCTGGTCTTAACACCGGACAGGCAGTTGAGGATGTCACCCCTAACCATTGACACCTCTGACTTTTATTATAGTGTAAACACGGCAATTTTGATAAATCTTTTTCGCCTAAAAATCATGTAGTGGTTTGTCTAAGCGCTGCTCATTCGCACAATAAACAAGTAGATAAAATTATAAACTAATAAATAATAGGTATATACGGACAAATCACACAGATTGAGCTAGCTTCAAAGTAAGTTCGAGACTTGTGATATGGGATACTAACTCAACGATACTATATTTTATAACAAATACATATATAGATAAACATCCAAGACCCAGGTGAATCTGAAAAAGATCATTTTCCATCTTGACCTGGCCGGGGATCGAACCCGGGCTTTCCGTGTCGCAGGCTGGCGTTTTAACCACTGCGCCACGGAGCTGTTTAACTAAAAAGGTAAAAATTATCGTTGAAATAAAAGTGGCCTCAAAGCAACCCCTAAGAGCTTTTTCTCGGTGGCGCCAAACAAGGCTCATATTCAACCTTCATAGACTAATGCGGATAGTGGACGGTGTCATTCAGTATCGCTACATTCAAAATTGGAATTCCTTGTACGACTGCCTTTTTTATGATATAGGATGGCAATCGAGCCACCTGATTTAAAAGTTTGGCCATTTTACCACTACCTTGCATGTACATTCTAGAGGTAGCTTGCTTTGTTAAATATAATAAAGCCCTTTTCATTAAAGCATCTGAAATACATTCAAGATGTAGACGCGTGGCGTGACCCGCATAAACTTGTTTGTCTTAAACAACCTAATTTGACATTGTTTTTAAGACAAAGCCAAGTGCATAAAAATTTTATTTTTATAGCTCGGGCGTAGTTACCGGATTTGCCCGGTTTTAACTTTTCAAAGTGGTCGCCGCGCGTAGTTATGTTTTCGATTTCGACACGAGGAGTGAGACAGGCCTAACCATAGTCAGTTATCCTGCCAATTTTTGACGTGATGACCTCTTATGAATCGATGAACGCCGGCTGCACGCACGAAAAAGTGTCATGTTCCGTGTGCAAGCGAGAGCGCGGAACAAGCTATAGAGAGGCACGATCTGCCGAAGCGTTCGGCTTGTGACACATCTATCTCTCTTCCAACGTTATCAGGTAAAATTATCATCCATAAACCGACTTTACAGACAACCAAATTTTTTTTATGAACGAAAGTATTTCTTTGCTCCTCCATGTTGCATAACACCATCCCGTATCAATATCAAGTTCACTCTAAACAAATGGATTACAAGTTTAGCTCTTAATCTCTATTGGTAGCGACTGGCGACGCGCGGTGGCGAAACCGCGCGTAAATTTGTTTTCTTTATTTAAATTTTTAACCAGCCAGGATTAAAAAGAAAACAGTTTTTTTATTTATTTTTTTGACTGGCCAGTATTTCTTTTTTATTTGTGAATTTTTGTGTTAAAAATATGTTGAGGATTGTTTTGTTTTTGTTGGGTAAGTAAGTTTATTAGCATTTCTTTAATCCTGTTGATTTATTTTAATTTAGAATACACTATTAACGAAGAAAACATTTAAGAAAATTTAGTTTTCTTATTTTAATGAATAATATTAAATCTAAAGGGGTTGTTGCATAAAGTGTCAAGTGTCACGAGAGTATTTTGTTGTAAAGAGGTTTATTTAATAATCAATATACAACCTATCTTATTACTTACCTGTTTTTTACTATTAAAATATGATTAAGAGAGTGGAATACTATCATCTTGAGTTTATCAAACACCACACCACCACAAAATTATCTTAGATCAATAAATTATACCAGATAGAACCAATAAATTATTCGTTTCTGATGGCACTCACCTCACTATATTATGGCAACCTGCATTAAATCTATACTAATATTATAAAGCTGAAGAGTTTGTTTGTTTGAATTTGTTTGTTTGTTTGATTGTTAATCTCAGGAACTACTGGTTCAAATTGGATTTTTTTTTTGGTGTTGGATAGTCCATTTATTGATGAAGGCTTTAGGCTATAAAATATCACGCTGCGACCAACAGGAGCGAAGCATCAATAAAAAATGTTTTGAAAACGGGGGAAAATTATTTATTAATCACAATAACAGAAATTGCCGCTGACAAAGTCGCGGGCAACAGCTAGTCTATACTAATATTATAAAGCTAAAGAGTTTGTTTGTTTGTTTGAACGCGCTAATCTCAGGAACTACTGGTTCAAATTGGATTTTTTTTGGATAGTCCATTTATCGAGGAAGGCTTTAGGCTATAAACATTACGCTGCGACCAATAGGAGCGAAGTATCAATAAAAAATGTTTTGAAAACGGGGAGAATTATTCATAGTTGAGGACAACCGACGCGTGCGATGCGTAAACGGTTCAAGTTACCCAAAAAATGTGTATTAAAGAATTATTCCTCTTTGAACGAACTAAAAAAATGTCCGCGACAGTATATGTCTATGATAACAGAAATTGCCGCGGACGAAGTCGCGGGCAACAGCTAGTAATAAATAGGTACCGCGAAAACATTGTTATACGTGTTATAAGGAAAAATATATTTCTTTTCTACATATCCAGCGATCGCCACAGCCCTCTGTCAGCTACCCTACGACTATTACCACGTTCTACACCTACCTCACGATCCGCCCCTTCACCCTGTGCTGGATAGAGCACCCCCTACTGACTTCACATGTGCTGGCAGGCCTAGAGGTTACTACGCTGATGTCCACGCTGGTTGTCAGGTAAGGAAACAATTCCAAACTCAAGTAAGCAAAAAAACCGGCCAAGTGCGAGTCGGACTCGCGCACGGAGGGTTCCGTACCGTTATCTACATATAAAAACCGGCAAAAAATCATGTCTGTTGTATGCGAGCCCCACTTTAATATTATTTTTATTTAGTTATTTATTATTATAACGAATTATGTAGGTTGGGAGGCGATGGGAAACACCGTAGTACAACAACTACGTTTATTTTATGCAATCTACACGGCACAATCCCAAAATACTTTAAACCACAACTTCACACGTCCGTCCTCTACTTTTACAGCGTAGCCATCTTGTCTATCATTCATCTCGCTCACACCTACATCCGTCTCTCATACTTCCTCTTCCGGTCTGTGTTGCCATCCTACATATATAACTAAATATTCTGTAAATATTTCAAGCTTCTACCTGTTGCCGTTATCAATATCGAGCAAAAAAATCATGTTTGTTGTATGGGAGCCAATAAACGTGATTTTTTTGTTTTTTTTTGCTCGATATTGATAACGGCCACAGGTAGAGTAGTTATATAGTTAAGTAGTTATATAATCACTTTAAAAAATAACAAAATTAAAATAAAATTAATATTTAAGGGGGGCTCCCATACAACCGATATGATTTTTTTGCCATTTTTATAGATAACTAGCTTTCGCCCGCGGCTCCGCCCGCGTCAATGTCGATCCCTCGGGAATAGTACTTTTTCCCG
Organism: Elegia similella; assembly: GCA_947532085.1. Taxonomy (NCBI): domain Eukaryota; kingdom Metazoa; phylum Arthropoda; class Insecta; order Lepidoptera; family Pyralidae; genus Elegia; species Elegia similella. The sequence continues at coordinate 8,594,017 of OX383953.1, forward strand.
GGATAAAAGGTAGCCTATGTCCTTCTCCGTACTCCAGAGAACTTGTATGCAAAATTTCATGATGATCGGTTCAGTAGTTACGGCGTGAAAGCGTAACAAACAAACAAACAAACAAACTCACTTTCGCATTTATAATATTAGTAAGGATAAGGATATTCTGTAAATATTTCAAGCTTCTACCTGTTGTCGTTATCAATATCGAGCAAAAAAATCACGTTTGTTGTATGGGAGCCAATAAATGTGATTTTGTTTTTTTTTGCTCGATATTGATAACGGCCAGAGGTAGAGTAGTTATATAGTTAAGTAGTAATATAATCACTTTAAAAAATAACAAAATTGAAATAAAATTAATATGTAAGGGGGGCTCCCATACAACCGATATGATTTTTTTGCCATTTTTATAGATAATGATACCCTTCGTGCGCGAGTCCGACTCGCACCCGGCTGGTTTTTATTCTGATCTTATTATTTGTTTGTGTTCATAAATTATTGTTCCTTTTCCAGGCTTACCATTTCTGCTGGCGTCAGCATCTAGTCAGTACTGACCTCTGCGCTAACGGAACGCTGTTCAATGAACAGTTTCAGGTAAAACTCATAGACATAAGACTTGACGAGCCTAGCCATGTCTGATATTTTGATCATCATCATCATTTCGAGTAGATGTCACGGTCAATCGACCATGTACGGTGTCAGAGTTCTTCGGAACCGCCTCTCGGCCTCTGACGTGGTTCCTTTAACGACTACCAGATGGCAGTCGGGACCACCGGCTTAACGTGCCTTCCGAAGCACGGAATCATCTTTATTATCAGACAATCAGGTGATTCAAGCCTGCAATGTCCTAACCAGACTGGAAACAACTAAACAAAGTATGCTTGCGGTGGGAATCGAACCCACGATCCCCGGGTCAACAGGCAAACGCCTTAACCACTGGACCACGGAGGCTGTCATTTTGAAGTGATGTTAAACTTTAAAGGCCTATTACACATTACTGAAATCAGTCACTGACGAGAGCTGTAGTACGTTAGACACGATTGGAGATATCTCGTATCGGGTTTAACGTATATTTATTTATTTAAAACTTTATTTACCAAAGATAATGGTACAAAAGGTGGACTTAATGCTAATAGCATTCTCTACCAGTCAACCTTCGGGATAAATAGAAACAAAATGTGGAAGGCGAATATTAACATAACAAATCTTAGATTTACATAGATATTTATAATACATACAAACAAATATATATATATATATATATAAACATACACTTACATACATAAATACTGATATACATAACAAAATGGTTCCTGAAAATGAACAAAATATATATATAGTATAGCGGCGTCCCTCTCAATGACTGAATTAAGTTTTTTTTTTTAATAAAATGTGATTGAGGTTTTAACCCACTTAACCCTACTGTGTCGTAAACGACACATCAACTTTAGAAAAATATTGAGAGCTAAGAGGGTACTTAAACTATTTTTTCTGCGTTGCGTTTGGTTATCGAGGACTCGGTTAGTCGTTACTTTCAGTTGTATTATAGTACTCTATGGTCGTTACGAAGTGTTGTTAGTGTGCAGCAGTCAATTTCTTTTGTGCTGGATAACGACGAATTTTGAGGTTTTTACCATGAGTTATTCAAGGTAAGATAATATATTGTTATAAACAACTTTTTATTTCTATGTGATATAATAACAATAGCTTGGTTCCTATAGACCTCTCAACTTTAAAAACGTTGGTAAATTTATAACATTTTCAGACAGAAGTTAGCTTTTTTTTTGGGCGTGTCGTAAAAGACACGGTAGGGAAATGTACTACTAAAATCAAAACTTTTTATTTGTTACAGAAAATCACGAAAACCCCTCACTTTGCATGAGATAATCGCGGAATTAGAACAAAATGATGAGATGGAAGTCCCCGACTCCATAACTATCATGCCCCCGGACAATTGTAATGCCGAAATTACGGACGAGGACTCTGGAGATGAAGATTTTGTGTCCCTTCAAAATCTACCAGGATCTCAACTCAGGGCACCTGCTGAAATTCAGCAAGATTCTTCTGATGATAGCGAAGATGACAACTTACCTTTAGTACAGCTTTCTAAACGGCGGCGCCTTGTCTCTGATCCTGAACGCTTTTCCATGGGCTCTTTACCACCAACTCCAGAAGCAAATTTTTCTATTCCTGACCAAGCTGAAGAACCAATTCCGTCTACTTCAAGGAGCAACTTAAGATTATTTACTTCGAAAAAAAAAATCTATAAATGGAGCTCGAGAGATATTCGACCGATACCCAGTTTGTGGCAAAACATGCATGGTCCAGCTAATAGGATGGATCCTATTGATTATTTTGAATACATGTTTGATTCTGCAGTCATAGAAATGATGGTGAAGTATACGAACCTATATGCGACTCAGAAAAATAAAGGGGGTAATATTAGCACCAGTGAGATGAATTGCTTTTTGGGTATTTTACTTTACAGTGGTTATGTGGTTGTGCCAAGGCGAAGTATGTAATGGGAAAATACTTCGGATTGCGGTATGCCTATTCTTTTCAACGCCATGTCAAGGGACAGATTTAGTTTTATAATAATGTCGAATATTCATTGCTGCGACAATACCCAGCTCAACATGAACGATAAATTTTCAAAACTGGAACCGTTTTCCGCCTATTGAATGCCAATTTTTCAACGTTTGCTCCTTTTCAAGAATGTCATAGCATTGATGAAGCAATGATACCCTATTACGGTGGCATAATGTCGCTGTAAATCTTCTTGAGAAGATCAAGAAAGCGGAGAGTAACAGAGGCAGACGTCCATCTCAAAGTGTTTCTGGGGCATTGCGGTACAGTCACAACGGACATTTAGTAAAGTACAGGGAGGATCGGCTGCGATGCGGTGTTTGCCACAAAAGTGCTTATTTCTATTGCTTAAAATGTAATGTTACATTACATCCAAAAACATGTTTTGAATCGTATCATACCCTTAATAAGTAGATTTTCCTAGAAAGATATAAATAAAAATATTTTTTATATTGACTTGGACTTTTATTGGGTATTTCCGAATTGAAAATAAATTGTACTGAAATCTTCATACTAAGTTATCAAAGTAGTAGATTCCCCTACTGTGTCGTTTACGACACGGCATTTTCCAGCTTTTCTGGAAATCAGATATTTTTTTAATTATTTTTCTGCTATTATTTGACACATAAATATTAGGTATACGAAGTTTCAGATCAATAACTGAAAAACAGGTTATTCAGGAACAAGTGGGTTAACTGTTTTACATAAAGATGAATAAGAAGTAAAGGACATGATCAAATCATAAGGTCAGGGGTATCCTCAACTGCTTGTCTAGTGGTTGCTGGTATGGTATCGGGGACGCATGAGCCTCCCAGAGCTGCTACTTCATCATCATCATCATCAGGTCTTTTTAGTCTCCACTGCAGGAGCATGACCCTCTCTGTACTACCGGAGCCATACTTGGCCAGAGCAGACAGAGAATTTGGCCTACACTCTCTTCGCTGGCCAGACGGGTTGGAGAGGTCTCATTGATGTTTATGAGCTTTATTTAGCTTGTATTTTCTAAGTCGCCTCCTACGACCTTCATGGGAAGACTAGGAGTGATCCTAATCTACTCTGCCGGAGACCACACGGCTTATTCTTACTTATCCTCAACTCTTCCAAGCAAGTAGCATCCTGAATACCTTTCACCTTTTCCCTAGCCCAATTAACTCCTACCCTCCTCACGCTTAAAAAGAACAGGGTTGGATGGAACTGAGACAAGCAAAATAACTGCGCTCACCAACTCTGGACACATGTTAAATGGGAATACTGGGAACTTCCCAGTATTCCCATTTCATATGTCAAGCCGTAACAATATGAGACCTCTCCAACCCGTCTGGCCAGCGAGGAGAGTGTAGGCCAAATCCTCTGTCTGCTCTGGCCAATTATGGCTCCGGTAGTACAGAGAGGGTCATGCTTCTGTAGTTGAGACTAAAAAGACGTGATGATAATGATGTCGTGCCGTGAACTTCTTGCGGCTGATATGATGATGATGTGCTTAAACAATTAAAAATAGTTACAAATAAAACAAAATAATTTAGAATATACAAATATAATTTATTTCCTTACTTTACAGGTGTGTGACCATTTCTACAATGTGCGTTGCGGATCTCCATATGAAGACTTATAAATTAAAAACTAAATAATGGCTCATTCGTTATAGTTTATGCCTCGGTCTATATGCCGCTGACGGATTGCATAATTAGACGTTATACAAAAATGTTAGATGGTTTACATAACAGTTTCCTTAACAAAAAGTAGGATTGTCAATTACATATCTTTCACAAAACTACTTCTTAGACGGGTATCTTTTACTCGTTTTAGAAGAATAAAAAAAAACTTCAATCAAATTACTAAACCGATTGTGATGAAATTTTAATTAATCATGAAATTAATGATTTGGATTTGAATAAATGAGACTAACTTGAAAGCATACACTATCAACAAAAATATTGCCGATCCCACTTTTAATGGAAATATGACTTCAGCGTCGTTTTCGAGCTTTTGCAGATCACACACACATTTCATTTATTCTTGATCATTGAGGAGTCATTGACTCAGTGGGCGTACGCATTATTAGCGGTTGCAGTAAAGCATGCAAGCAGGTTCCGTCCCCTGCCCCAGATCCCCTGTTCAGATCCCCTGGTTAGGTCCCCTGGTCAGCTCCCCTGTTCACGTCTCCTGATCAGGTTCCCTGTTCAGGTCCACTGTTCAGATCCCCTGGTTAGGTCCCCTGGTCAGGTCCCCTGGTCAGGTCCCCTAGTCAGGTCACCTGGTCAGGTCCCCTGCCCCCCTCTCGGTACGCTCACGCCGGTATGCTTTACAGAAATCTCTTGTACCCCGAATACAGGCTAAAACGACCAGTGAAAATGAGCCATTATGAATATTTATTTATCTTTTGTTGAAGTAATATTTGTTTGCAATCATTTTGCTTTTTATTGTCCCACCAGCTGTTAAATATAAATAAATAAATAAATATATACGGACAAATCACACAGATTGAGCTAGCCCCAAAGTAAGTTCGAGACTTGTGTTATGGGATACTAACTTAACGATACTATATTTTATAACAAATACATATATAGATTAGTGATGTAACGAATATTCGCATTCGCATTCGCATTCGCGGATATTCGCATATTTTTGCATATTCGCATTCGCATTCGCATTCGCGAATTTAATGCGAATGTTTTTGCGAATATTTTTTTTCTTATTTTTTTTTTATTGTTGGTTGATATAATAAAACAAAATCTATACATTAACTATGTTTTAATTCAAGAAAATTATTTAACCTCGTCCTCACATAATCAGTCTTCTCTTTATCATTTGGTTGGTAACATTTATTTATTAACTTTGAGAAATTAACCTTAAATCTATAATTATAATGTCTACAAACATTGTACACAAACAAAAACAATTCTTCTATGAATTTTTACCTTTTCTACTTCTTAACAAAACTAAAAATAACAATCAACAAACATTATTTGTCAACAAAAAATAAACTATAATTATGAGAATCATAAGTAAACTCTTTAAGAAACAAAATAATTTCTTTTCTTTTATAGCTTTAAAATTAAATTGTCGCCATAAACTATAACCAATATATTAGTATTGTATTATGTTCTTCTAATAACAAAAATATTTTTTACAATTAAACTTTTCTCAGTCTTAAGATATATCTTTAATGTTTAAATAATCAAACTAAACTGCTATCAAGGTCACCAAGCGATAGTGAATTGGCGCCAAATTTAAACAAAATCTGAATATTCGCATTCGCATTCGCATTCGCGAATGTCGGTAGCAAATATTCGCATTCGCATTCGCATTCGCGAATGTCCAAAATATAACATTCGTTACATCACTAATATAGATACACATCCAAGACCGAGGCCAATCTGAAAAAGATATTTTTCCATCTTGACCTGGCCGGGGATCGAACCCGGTCACTCCGTGTCGCAGGCTGGCGTGTTGACCGCTGCGCCACGGTGTAACTTAGTCCAGGTGGTTTTCCATTCAATCGATTTAATTCTTTTATTGGTTTAAATCCAAGGATGTTTCTTTTTTAATAATGATCTATATCATTACAAAAGGGTATACCTATACCTAACTAAACAAGATGCAGATCACAACAGTAATAATGTTTCTATTAAAAAACCGCCTTCAATCAAAATACTGAACCGATTGTGATATATTTTTAAAGGGCCAATTTCAAAGAGTACCTTCTGCAACAAAAAAAAATAACAACAATGATGACTTTCTACTAATGTATTCAAATTCATTCAAAATTTTTGAGGATACCGAATAATACATATCAAAACCCATTATATTTGTTTTTTTTTCGTTCTTTTGAAGTATTGTTTACTGACCAAGTCGCACACATTGACTTAAATCATTGCGAGTCCAACAAATTACGTTCTGCTTACTATTTAAGAGCTTAATTACTATAAATATTCCATATAAAACCTACGTATACAGAAATAATAGTTATTCAATTAGAGTTATTCATATCAAACCAAAGAGACCATATAAAAACATTTTAAAATTGTTTTCGAGGTTATAAAAAAAAACATGGAAGAAAAACCTGTCCTATTTCCATTATGTGTTGAGTAAGCTGAAAGTGTATTTAAATACATTTGGCTTGATATTATACCTTTTTCATCTGCCTTGCATTTTAAATAAATCAGGCTGGGGAAAAAGTCTTTTCGTACAAAAGAAAATTCAACACAAAAAATGCTTCATTCATTTTATTGGGATTGTAGTAAGTTCAAATATCAAATTTTAATTCTAGGTCTTTTTTGCATTTTCCCTTTATTTTTTATAATATAAGACGGCAAACGAGCGAGACACCTGATGGTTAATGATAGTGATGATAAAAATGTGAGTGAAAAAAAAAATCTGTATCGAAAACTGAAAATCATAGTCATCAAAGAACAAACGCCAATTTCATAGGTAAAGACATATTAAAAAGAATAATATTTTACATCTATGATAAATGTCCAAGAAAGGGTTCACACGTTTAAATAGAATTTAAAAACGTGTAAGATTCAGGGACCGGAAAACCCCTTTACTTAGTTAACTCTATCGATCGAGTAACTACATCATAAGCTTACCCTTTTGTTAGGGTAAGCTAATTATTGCATAACTTTAATTATGGTAAGTCCTTCGAACTAGTTAACTACTACCACTTGAACTTAGCAGTTACCTTAATCCTCGAATATACCACTTAGTGTTACCCTATCCCCGAGTACTTACCAACTCATCGAAACGATTGTCAACCACGTATTATGAGTTTTATGACATTGTTATAAGAAATTATTGATTGACAAGCCAGACGTTCGTCTCAAGGACAACACTGACTTCTTTCTCCAGCCGTCGTGCGTCGGCTTGCTAAAACCCCTTCAACTGTTTTCGGAGAACAGTAATGTGTTGTTTCAGCTGTTTGACATGCGCACAGAGATCATAATAGCTTGAAGCTGTTCAATTTACACTTGATAGGGTAAGCTAATCATGGATTTTGAGATATTAGTAAGTGCTTAGTCAAATTAACTATATCGTATTAGAAAGCCTTTCGTTAGGGTAAGCAGACAATATGGTTACCGAATCTTTGGGGGTTGGGAAAATCAGTCAATTAAATAACCCACCGAAAACCCTAAAAAAGGTAAGTGGTTCCGGTCCCTGCCCTGACTAAGATTTCGAAAACTAAAACACAAATAATATTAGTTTCAAGGAACTCGATGACTAGTTCACAAACCCCTTGTTAATAAAAAATACAGATAAAAAATCACATCTTATCCCCTCCGGGGTACACATAGCTTAAGGCTAAAATTTTGTTTCGTATCAATATCACAACAAAGAGTACTATCGGGGCTTTTAAAATCCATTAATAATTGTATTTTTTAGTTATCAGGTGTATAAATTTCCATAAAATAAGCTAGTACAAAAAATGAGTATTCTATAAAACAAAGATGTAACCTAAAGATTACCTAGAAAAATATAGTTAACTCCACAGAAATATATATCAAGGTAGAACGGGGATGCCAGGATTTTGACAAGAAAAAAAGTGTTGCACTCCGGAAGTCCAAAGAATGTTCGCGTAATTACATTCTATGATTTCTATGTCGTCTCGCCACCACCTGCTGGGGAGCATCACCTCATGTGATGCTCCCCAGCAGGACCTTTCTTACAAGAAATCAAACTAGCAATTAATGTACATTTTCAAAGAAAAAAATAATATTTTTTAATATATTTTGGCGAATTGTAGATATGAGATACGAAATATTATAAATGATTTTGAGAGACATGATATGGGAGGTGCTATTGTCCAATATAGAGCTAAAAACGGCTGAATATGATAATAATGATTTAGGTCTCAAATCATAGAAAATTCCCTCCCCACTAAAGGGCATTTTTTAAACTTGTGAACAATGTAAACTGGTGTTGCAGGCGCCCATAGGCTACGGTAACCGCTTCCCATCAGGTGGGCCGTGCCTGTATGCCTACAAAGTGGTATAAAAAATAAAAAAACAAACAAACTGAAGACAAAAATTGAGAGAAACATGCCTTGGATCGTTATTTTCCATGGTTTTATGGAGATATATAGAAATTCATGAAACTATATCAATTTAGAATGGCAGTTTATTAATATTGTTCACAAGTTCTAAAGACATCTACTTTACATCAAACTTCCTTTTGGCTTGATAATAATGTTCCCCAAATTGTCTTTTAGATAGCCGTGTAGTTTCCAGCAGAGTAGAATAGGACCACTCCAAGTCTTCCCATGGAGGTCGTAAGAGGCCGACTTAGGAAATACAAGCTAAACAAAGCTCATAATCATCAATGAGACCTCTCCAACCCGTCTGGCCAGTGAGTAGGCCAAATCCTCTGTCTGCTCTGGCCAAGTACGGCTCCGGTAGTACAGAGAGGGTCATGCTCCTGCAGTGGAGACTAAAAAGACCTGATGATGATGATGATGATGATGACATTTTAGATATATAAATATCATTACAAACTAAAATACAAAATGTAATACAAAATATAAAATTCCAATTAGATTTTCCTTAATTCTTTGGATCCAATTCTGTGGAATATAAATAGTGAAGCAAAAGTTTATCTACCGAAGGTTCAATTTGGAACCACCACTTTACATCATGTTCTACTTTGTCAGTTTTTATGAATTTTTATGTAAAAACTAACCTAGAAAAATCGTCCCAATGCGAATAAACTTATACATAAGAAACCAGCATTGACCATATGCGAAGAATCAGGTTCCTTCTTATCTTCTATCTCGTTTCCTCTCGCGACCTTCTCCATCTCATCTATGATCCTCTTCTCTTCCATGGCGAGGCCAGCCGCCTGGTTGATGGCCTGCATCAGCGGGTAGTTGGAGAACATGGGCTCGGGTATCCGGAGGTGCAGGCTGCCGTCGGAGATGGTGTAGGCTGTGTGAGTGCTGAGGCTGTTGTCTGTGAAATTAATGTTTGTCGGGTTAATATTATGATAAATTTTTACGACAGGACAAACCCCTTCTTCTTGAAGTAAATCATAAATTTAAAAAAATGACGTCTATATTGTAAGTTAAATATTTACCTGTCGAGTTACCATTATCCATAGCATATGGCCATTTTTAATCTCGATTAAAAATGGCTACAGTCGATTTTAATGTCGTGTAGATTTTTCAGTTACTTATAAAAGTGACCTTTTCTTGCTCTTTTACTTGGAACCAACGTCAAATCACCAAAAATAAAATATAGTGTAATTTACAATTTTGTACCTTTTGCAAATACTATTAGCTCTTTTCAAAGTTGTTTATTTAGGTCCTATTCTAGTCCTAGGAGTTGGTATCCAAGATTAGGGCTTAAGCGATAATTGGAATTGCATAAGAATTGCCGAACCCTCAGAAATAACTAATAGGAACAAATCACACGGACTGACTTAGACCAACAGCAAGTTGTAAAATAGTTAATAAAAGTAATCTCACCTCGCAGATTCAGTGTCTTTAAAGCCTCCTTCAGCACAGGATCATTCCTGAGCGCCTTGTATCTGTCGTAGAAGTCTTCATACGCGTCGAGTTCGCCGTCGCAGTTGCCGTTGAAGTCATCTGTGTCTATGCTCCACACCATCAGGCCACCGAGGTTGTAGTCTACGGCCATCCTGTTTTAATATACAAAATAAATAAATATATATGGACATATCACACAAATTGAACTTGTGTCGTAGGATACTAACTCAACGATACTATATTTTATAAAAGATACTTATATAGATAAACATTCAAGATCCAGGTAAATCTGAAAAAGATCGTTTTCCATCATGACCTGTCCGGGGATCGAATCCGGAAACATTCGTGTCGCAGGCTGGCGTGTGCCAGCCTGCGACACGAATGTCGAACACCACTGTGCCACGGAGCTCGCCTAATTCAGTCAATATATACCCACTCAGCTTTTTGCAGAACTAAGACCACTGGTACTCTTTGCCAGTGGTCTTATAGAGATTTACATTTTTTCATAATTTAGTGTGACATTGACATGGAATCACAAAACAACGGTATCCCTCAGACTTTCGTTGTTTAGCACACTAGTTGGCGCCACTGTTGAGTAAGGTTCCTCAAAAGCTTTTTTTACACGCGTGGAAACAATGTTTATATTTCAATCATAACTAATGCCTTCTTATCATTTTAACGAGCTTTTCTTATCTTTATGTAAATACAATTATAATCTAAGAAATGGCTGAAAGATTTTGATGAATTTTAGAATTTTGGGGGCAAAACATCGACGTCATCTCGGTTACTTTACGCTCCACGAGCGGTCTTAGCAGAAATTGCACATGCAATAGCCTTTCCTTAGTACTATTGCGACAAATTTAAACAGTCCATGGGCACAAAAACTATTTTTGTTTTCCATCTATACATGTGGAAATATAAGTCCACAATGAGATATAGAGTTTGCGTCACCCGCCTGAGATTTTTAAAAAGTTTGGGTATAAATTTACTTTTAAATGCAGTTACAGTCCAGGAAGATAAGATAAAAACATCATCTACGTACTTGACTTTGGCAGCGATGGACCGCCCATTGTCATAAGACAGGACTTTCTCCCCATTTCTGAGGTAGGGTGTTGATGTCTGTTCGTGCCACAGTCTCTGCCAGGATGAGCCGTTGTTCTTGAGCTCCATGCATATCTGATAAAACACAAAAATAATAGTTAAAGGATTAGGTGAAAACCACAGGGTTAATCCATAGTTTATCGCATCGTCTGTGTGTAATATATGTACGTCTCCGTTACACATAGGTATATCGAGCTCCTCCGTGCATTTTAAGCCTGAAATGTCTGACACCAGTAAATGGCCACTTACACATATGAAAAACAAACAAATATTAAAATTGAAAATATGTAATGAAAAGGAATTCGCCACAGGTAGGATTTGAACCAAGTTCCTTAGGTTTACGCCCTAAGCTACCAACTACACCATCGTGACTTCGAATCACCACGTTGAATTTTGCCATCATATATCACCCCGTAGGGTATACGCATTCCAAGCATGCGTATTTCTTCAATACTACCAACTATTTAGTGGATATTCTACTTCATTCATATCCTATGAACAGAAAGTTGACAAATTTTATCTCAAATTTAAATTTTCATAGTACACGGACACGGTGTAAATTATCATGTCTTCGTAATTACAAATCATATCTGTTGAACGGGAGCCCCACATAAATATTAATTTTATTTTAATTCAATTACTTATTTTAAAGTGAATATATAATTAAATATTCTGTGAATATTTCAAGCGTCTACCTGTTGCCGTTATCAATATGGAGCGAAACAAGCAAAAAAATCATGTTTGTTGTATGGGAGCCCTTAAATATTACCTTTTTCTGTTTTTTGTGATACGGAACCCCAAAAAGGCAAAAAGCACAATTAACTTACCTCGTTGTATCCCATAAATCCATTTTCCCCAGTATGCGGCCCCTTGAACCCAGCGCTTTCGACCTTCGTCCTGTCGAATTCAATGTGGGTTACGTTAGGGTTCTTCAGTATGAATGTGCGCCCGTACATCGGCAGACCAAGCACCATCTTGTGGGGCTTCACGCCGTGATCCAGCATGTATTTGATCGTGTATTCCTGGAATATAAATATACATTATAGATTATGGATATTACTCTATTGCACGAAAAACATATAAACACGAGGTATTAAGTGGCGCAAATATGCGGTTTTAGATGAGCCCTACATAACTAAATCATCATCAGGTCTTTTTAGTCTCCACTGCAGGAGCATGACCCTCTCTGTACTACCAGAGCCATACTTGACTAGAGCAGACAGAGGATTTGGCCTACACTCTCCTCGCTGTCCAGACGGGTTCGAGAGGTCTCATTGATGTTTATGAGCTTTGTTTAGTTTGTATTTCCTAAGTCGCCTCTTACGACATCCATGGGAAGACTAGGAGTGGTACTATTCTACTCTAATATAATAAATAAATAATAATAAATATATACGGATAAATCACACAGATGGAGCTAGTCCAAACCGAAAGTAATTTCGAGACTTGTGTTATGGGATACCAACTCAACCAGGCCAATCTGAAAAAGATCATTCTTAACCTGACCGGTGATTGAACCCGGGACCCCTGGTGTGGTAGCCTGGCATGATAACTACTAGGTCACAGAGCTCATCAACATATTTATGCCTTCAGGTGTGGGTTCTCCTGGGTACCTTACCTGTGATGACAGCAATCTAGACGCCATTTGCTATTTAGATTAGTCTTTTTTATTTGTTCTTTTTTTAAACAGTCCTTTTTTAATTTCATCATCGTCATCTAAAGTGGATTCTAAAAGCACAAGACCGAGATGGATGGCGTAGATTGAGAGAAGCCTTTACCCCGCAGTGGAATACAGAAGGCTGTCGATGATAATTATGAAGAAATTAGAAAAGTACCATGTCAAAAAGGGCCCTTTTAATTTCAAATGGATTTAATTTTGTACTTCAGAAAGTAAAAAATGTTATGTATCTGTTTGAAAAAGTTATATGTATAAAATACTTACGACACTTAAAACGTCATCATCAGACACCCCTCTCAAAGGAGCGTTCGCCCCAACAGTTCCGTCCCAAGTTCCATGATAATCGTAGCACATCATGTGTATCAGGTCCAGGTACTGGCTGAGTTTGGGAAGGTCGTAGGAGACGTCCATGGTGCTCTTCCCGGCTCCAAACGCAGCGGTTAGAATGTACCCCTTTTCCATGAAGGCTTCTTTCAGCTCCTAAAAAAATATTGGAGATTTATCAAATTTTGATGGCTTATCATCTATGTGTTAGTTGCTATTAGAGGTAATTTGCATACCAAGGGCATGCTCAGCTGCTTGTCCGATGGTTTTAAGTATGACTAGGAGTACATCATCAGGTCTTTTTAGTCTCCACTGCAGGAGCTTGACCCTCTCTGTACTACCGGAGCTACTTGGCCAGAGCTGACAGAGGATTTGGCCTACACTCTCCTCGCTGGCCAGACGGGTTGGAGAGGTCTCATTGATGTTTATGAGCTTTGTTTAGCTTGTATTTCCTAAGTCACCTCTTACGACCTCCATGGGAAGACTTGGAGTGGTCTTATTCTACTCTGCCGGAAACCACACGGCTAGGCTTCCAACCTTAAACAAACATATTGACCCAACTTAAAGCCTTTTAAAAGCAGTCGGCAGGCTGTGGTAGTGAGTTCCACTAATTGCCACTATGTGCGGCATAGAGGGCGCTAGAGTGCAACAGTTACTGACTTTTCCACCCGTCACTAGATGGCGTTAGCCTAAACATAGTTAAACTGAAAACCTATGGCGCCACCTATGTCATGAGCCTGACAAAAATCACGCAATAGGCGTTGGGACCACATGTTGTTAAAAGTACGTACAAAGTACCTGACAAGTATGCCGGTAGGCCATGGTAATTAGTTCCACTAACTGCAACTATGGGCGGCAGCAGACTAGGAGTGGTCCTATTCTACTCTGCCGGAAACCACACGGCTAACTAGGAGTACGAGCGTCCGGTTTTCCGAACTGCTACTTGCTTTTTCCCCATTCATCCTACTAGTTATATCCTAGCAAGGAACAAAATAAGCGAGACTTTAGCGTGAAATAAAAAAAGAAAATCACTCACCTTGACGAGTAAAACATAGTTAGCTTTGTCCTTCTCCACGCCGCCTCTCTTTGCAGGGTACTCCCAGTCAAGATCCAAGCCGTCAAACTTGTGTTTGCTGAAAACATAAAAAAATCGTTATTGGCGTTTAACGTTATTTCTCAACCGTTTTATGAAGTCATCTTGAGCTACCATAAAAAAATAGTTTATCATAAGGCTTAGGCATATACTCGTGAGTGTTGCGAGTTCTAACAGCTGTGCTGGAGACCTTAAATTCACTCGTGAAGATCTCTGACCGATGACGGGTGTCACCTTAAGCCGTTATCGCGCAAGGCTACCCGACCCCCCATTACTATGTAGTGCGTCACAGACATTACGTACAAAGTAGTGCAAGTTAAGTTATTATAAATTATTTGTAAGGTATGTATTATATAGGCCATATTTTGTAAAATAGAATAAGTTTGAAAGTCAAGGACGTTATCTTCTTAAGTTTGCTTAAAGACTAAATAAATAAATAATAAATATATACGGACAAATCACACAGATTGAGCTAGCCCCAAAGTAAGTTCGAGACTTGTGTTATGGGATACTAACTCAACGATACTATATTTTATAACAAATACATATATAGATACACATTCAAGACCCAGGCCAATCTGAAAAAGATCATTTTCCATCTTGACCTGGCCAGGGATTGAACCCGGTCACTCCGTGTCGCAGGCAGGCGTGTTGACCGCTGCGCCACGGAGCTAGTGACTAAAAACTTTTCTGATCTCGAGTGGCCAAAATCTAGTGGTACATTGGCAACTTGGAAAATTTAAAATGTAGTGCAAAATATCGTATTACCATAATTTTTTTTGCATTAAGATCTATCGTCTTGTCTTTAGAAATTATGTTCCTTCTTTAAGTTTTGGATTCCTATCTTTCCTTTACTAGTTGTTGAATCAACTAAGAATTCAATAGACCGCGCATTCACTTTGTGTACCTAATTTAAGTATTTCGTGTGTTCAGTTTTATTTTACCTTTTCTTTCTTCATCATCATCATCATCAGGTCCTTTTTAGTCTCCACTACAGGAGCACGACCCTCTCTGTACTACTAGGGCCATACTTGGCCAGAGCAGCCAGAGGACTTGGCCTACACTCTCCACGCTGGCCAGACGGGTTGGAGAGGTCTCTTAAATGTTTAAGCTTTGTTTAGCTTGTATTTCTTAAGTCGCCTTCTACGACATCCACGGGAAGACTTGGAGTGGTACTATTCTACTCTGCCGGATACCACACGGCTACTTTTCTTAATTTATATTTAAAAGCATAGGGTACATATCTGTGAAGTAAACACTAACAATTACTTACTTAAAATTAGGTCAGGGGTGTCATCCTCAACTGCCTGTCGGGTGGTAGCAGGTATGGCATCGGGTACGCGCGTCCGACCTCCCTAGCTGCTACTTGCTTTTCCCCCATCCATCCGAGTTATTAGTGTCCCAATACCTTCATTCCTTTTCCAAATCCATCAAATGCCTACGCTTCTCCAGTTTAAAATGCTTCCGATGGGCAGCAGCGTCGAAAGCACAAGAAGCCAAAGAAAATGCGCTCGCCAACCCGCCTGTCAAGCGTAATGAGTATGGCAATATCCTCCCATGGAGCGAAGAATCCTTGGGCCTTTGTTCAGCAGTGGAAATCATGCGGCCGAAATGAAGATGATGATGAAATACTTACTCTAAGTACACCAAAACACTGTCAATGAACTGCTTCCTGGTCTCCCTGGTAGCGGCCATATTGGAGTATTTTGTGGATCCCTCGTTCCAGCCTCCGATGGCTATCGTCACCTGGAAAATAAATGAGATGTATTTTTTAAAATGTGTTTTAAAGAAAACTGTGCTGGGCGGGTAAGTGGCAATTTCCTAGGGATGAGATCTAGCTACATGAATATTTGCTCCCGAAAACTCCTGCTTACAAAATTGGTGGTGGGCATGAAGGGACTAACATGGACTAACAGGGTCCAGGGTGGGCGCTGGCCAGCAATAGTTTGCATGAACTAATTTGTGGTAGTGGTAGTAGAGGCACACAACTCAATTCCAATGTAACTCAATTCCATTTATTTATTTGCACAATAATATGTATATTATTAGCTAAGACAACATTAAAAAAATAAAGAAAAATGTAGGGTAGCTGCGACACGGTTGCCACCCTATATAACGGCAGGCTGTCAGTTCCTAATTTTTAGCTCCGATTACTGGTGACCGCCCGGCGGTCCGTCCCGGGTGACTTGCACCCAGAATAGGCCCTTCTGGCAACGTAACTTTCGGCCCATAAGGCAAAAGATGAGAGTTGCTGCTCTCCAAAGGCTTTTGCCATTGTTTCTCAGATTGGCCCTTCAGGCTTGCATGCACGTATACGCGGCCCATCAGGCAATATGAAAGTTTGCTGTCTCTCCAAGCCTTGCGCACACAGGCAACGCCCAAAGCCCCTCGGCTCCGTCCCTCCTGGGGGCCCTTTGGTGATGTTGTCTATAAAGGTTGAGGGCACTCTGCCCTCGCCTCAAACGCCCGGTGAAGTACCGAAAGCTCACTTGGAGCTAGCTACATAGTCAGTTAAAAAAAAAATCCTAATTTTCACTTTTGCGGCGGCACTCCTGGGGTAAACATCGTGTTCGACGTGTCTTGTGAGCCATATCGTTTTCTATTTTGGTTCATTTTGTTCCATTGATTGTTATTTTTAGATTTAATTAAGAAGTAATTAAAATTTGTTTGAGTTTATTGTTTTTTTTTAAATTAAATCCAGCCTGCTGAGCTAGCTAATATTATAATAGAGTAAGTATTATGGAAGTATAGATTTGTATAGAAGAATAGCTACTAATTATATCAAATTTAAAGCAATCCTCGAGAGGAAAATCCCTCTATCTTGTTAACGGCTGGACCGATTTTGATAAGACTGATTGGCCATTTGAATACTTGTATGTTACATAAAAACGGCTGAGCGACAACAGCCACAATTTGCTTATTACCAGAATGAAACACGTTAGGTCGGGTAAATTTTAGTCGAGACGCAGAAATTTGTGAAAAATAATTTTACCTTCAGATGTGGATAGCGATCTTTTAAAGCTATCACTTGGTTGACAGCGCCTGAGTTTCTCTGGAAGTCCATCCATTCGTCTGAAAACACACAAATACAATAAAAAGCCTGGATTCCGGCAAAGAATAGAACCAGTCTATTATTTATCAGCATGAATAGGTCATCATCATATCAGCCGCAAGAAGTCCACTGCTGGGCCCAAGGCCCAAGGATTTCAAGAATGACCGGTTAGAAGCGGCCTGCATCCAGCGTTACCGTTGGAATGCCCTCCCCCTTGATATTCGTAAAGCTCAAACTGTCATCAACTTTAAACATCTCGTTAAGTTCTACTATCTCTCCACACTTTCTTAAATTCCTTTGCTGTTAAAATACGTATGTATGTAAACTATGTAATATGTATGTATATATTATTTTATTGTATGTATTGGTATATATATATTAAATTCGTATATATACCTATTTAAATTATTATTTTCTTCCTGTTTTATCATTCATCTGTTCTGCGCTAACGCCATCTAAATGTGCTCTGTCCATCTACCCTAAGGTTGACTGGAAGAAATCGCTAAAGTGATAAGTCCGCCTTTGTACCATTTTTTTCTGTTCTGTATGTAATTGTTTTTTGTTTCTTTTATTTGGTGCAATAAGGAATATTCTATTCTATTACCCTGCGACCTTGGTTAGGTAGTGCCTAAGACCTAGGTGGGTGTTCAACGCTGCGCTTGCCGGTATGTCGTGGCCATTTGAAAAACTTTCTGCCCTATCTACCATCGGTTCTACGTGCATGTGACCCATCCCTTGCCTAATCTACAGACCTATTCCGCTGACTTGTGTTGTTCTACGAATCTCCTCATTTCTGATGTGGTCACGTAGAGAAACGCCGAGCAATGTCTTGATCAAATGTCAAATGTTTGAACGTGGCCGGCTCAAGAGCACTATGTCTGAGGGAAAGTAGTAGGAGAGAGACTCAGTCGAGGGTTAGTAAATTCCAATACCTATTTTTCTTCTATTGCTATCTCGCCTTTTCCCTGTATGTCAACTCCCTCCATTATTTCTGTCCCATCATATTCTCTCCACGTCTTTCTAGACTTCCTCTGCTCTACCACTAAATCGACCATTCTCAAAATATTTCTGGCATATTTACGTACCTAAAGTCTTGATGGTATTTTCAGCACTCAATCCAGCGAAGGAGTAGACGATATGAGTACATAACGAAGGGTTCAGGTTGCCGATCTCAAATTGCCCAGCGCCCTTCCTGTACGCCGCCCAGGAAGCCACGTAGCACACCACAGCTTTGCCATGCCTGGGTCCTGAAAAAGAGAAAATATCAATTTATAATCTTTTGTATTGAACTACTAAACCAAACACAACAGATATCTTTTGTAATTAGGCTATATCCAAATCCATGCTAATGTTGTTTATTACTTCGATCAATTTTAATGGTAGATACACGATTCGCGCTCGAAAAATAGCGCCCTAATCGAGTTTCGGAGCTGTTTTGTCCACAGTTTCAATAAACCGTGCTAGCCCTCACACGTTTCGCGGTGACGAAGGTACAGTGAAAAGATGCAAAAACTACGCATCAAAAGTGAAAAAACAAAGATGGCGTTATACTTTTAGTATGTACCGTTTTTGTCGTTGTTTGTAAGTATGCATGATGTTTTGACTCGGGGACATTATTAAAGCTTCATTATATTTGTTCGAATGTTTGTTACGCTTTCACGCCGTAAGTACTGGGGTACTATTTTTGAAAGTGCGACACACGTCTTCGAGTGATTTTTGTATGGAAAAATCGCTTATTTACGAACGGCCTCATTTCAAAAATAGCACTCCTGAACCGATCATCATGAAATTTTACATACTCGTTGCCTGGAGAACGTATAGCGAGTGCGGATTCTAGTGATATAATTTTTTCATGTTGACCTGACCGGGGATCGAACTCAGAACCTACGCTATGGCACTCTGGCATCACTAGGCCGCAGAGGTCGTCGATATACCTTTCGGTAATCAAAATATATTACTCTTTCTTAGAAATAAAGCTTTGATTAGGTACATAATTTAAAATGTAATTAGTAGGTAACTGTTAACAAATTAACATAATGTTTACAGTCATTTTCAAAACCCAACGATCATAATAATGAATAACTATAATTGTCTTCTAATGCGTTTAATTCATTCGCAATGACGTCATTTTCTTGGTGGCGCTATAAATATGAGGAAATCGTACGGCTGTATTTCCATACAAGCGTAGTCCCCTGATTCCTCGCCGGATAGTACCAGTACAGCAATGATTTTTTTACCAAAGATATCTATGAATATAGTACTATATAGTACTAAGCATGTCCCGATGTTTTAATTTTTTTCATAATTGAATTGTTTAAACAGATATGAACGTTCAAATATCTAAAAAATTGGCAAGAATTTCTGTTGTGTTCAAACATCAAGAAAACAAATTCGACGCGATTTATTAGAAAAAGAAAACATTGAAATATAGCCATAGCTTATTTTAATTTTTTTTATGAAAAAAGAAATTAAATCGGTTAGGTTTTGGAGAAGAATTCAGGGGACTACAAAGCGTTAATTTTGTGTAATTTTTATAGGTAGTTTCGGTCCGATCTGCAGTTGTCTCTATCGCACTCTGCGGGGGTTGTTTGGACACACAGCGCGACAGCAATAGATTTTACAAATACCTATTTTTGAATTCTCTCGAGCGCAGTGTTTCCTCTTAAGAAGGATAGCTAGTAGGCCAGTAAGACTTTATGATGTCATTTAACATAGTTTTAAACAGCTGTTATTATGTATTATTGTGTTTTGGAAATAAATATATTATTATTATTTTTTTTAATACATATCCATACTAATATTATAAATGCGAAAGTAACTCTGTCTGTCTGTCTGTCGCTTCAACCATTAAGTCATTTTGGATAAAATTTGATGTTGTTTGGGGCCCAAGGAAGGACATAGGGTACCTTTTATTTCGGGATTTTATTTTTCATTTATTTTGGCACAAACAGTAATAATGAAACAAAATAGTACAAAATACTATATTTACACGGTTATAGACCGCAAAAATTACCTTAATATATAGTTTTAAGTAATATATGTTAACAAGCGAGTAAAATATATAAGACTAGCTTTCGCCCGCGGCTCCGCCCGCGTCAATGTCGATCCCTCGGGAATAGTACTTTTTCCCGGGATGAATGGTAGCCTATGTCCTTCTCCGTACTCCAGAGAACTTGTATGCAAAATTTCATGATGATTGGTTCAGTAGTTACGGCGTGAAAGCGTAACAAACAAACAAACTCACTTTCGCATCTATAATATTAGTAAGGATAAGGATGATACTGAACCCTTTGTGCGCGAGTCCGGCTTGCACTTCGCTGGTTTGTTTTTCAAACATCTCAATTCCAGAGAACTTGTATGCAAAATTTCATGATGATCGGTTCAGTAGTTACGACGTGAAAGCGTAACAAACAAACTCACTTTCGCATTAATAATATTAGTAAGGATAAGGATAAGGATGGTATCGGTTACGGTAACAGCTTATTAGTCTAACACACTTATATCACAAAAAAATAATAACAATACGCTTACGCCCTTTCCATTTGAAAAATTTAAGAGAGCGACAAGGTTAAAACATATTTAAACCAAAACAGATTCAACAAACAACTGCTAACCTGTATGAAATTCTACAGTTCCCGAGGGATCGACATTAGGAGCCGCGGGTAATAGCTAGTATAAAATATAATTAAAATCAACTACGAAGTATAGGCCGTACTCTGCGTAGAGAAAGGACATCGCTCTCTTCGAATTCTGCGAGTGTTGCCAACCGTAAAATTATGTCTCAACCAACTTTTCCTAAACTTGGGTAATATAGCGAATAATGACAGCATTATTTAAGGCAGAAACCGTGTCGTGAGCCCAAAATGACTCACGATTTGAAAAGGAAGTATTTGCTGCAGAGGTATCTCGTGACCAGAGGGCTGGCCTGTATTTTGGTCAAAACATTAGGGACATACAACGTGGCAATGCTGCCAGCCTTCATGGCACGCTACCACGGGGTAATTAGCTGCCAGGGCTATTGTATTTGTAATTTGGTTTTCTATTTATTTCTGAGCCGTCTGGCCAGCGTGGAGAGTGTAGGCCAAGTCCTCTGGCTGCTCTGGCCAAGTATGGCCCTAGTATTACAGAGAGGGTCGTGCTCCTGTAGTGGATACTAAAAAGGACCTGATGAGTTTCTATTTATAAGTAGTTTTTATAAACTACTAGCTTTTGCCCGCGGCTCCGCCCGCGTCAATGTCGATCCCTCGGGAATAGTTCTTTTTCCCGGGATAAAAGCCTATGTCCTTCTTCATACTCCAGAGAACTTGTATGCAAAATTTCATGATGATCGGTTAAGTAGTTACGACGTGAAAGCGTCACAAACAAACAAACAAACTCACTTTCGCATTTATAATATTAGTTAGGATTAGGATTAGGATGTAATTTTCCAATGGAAAACTTGGACACATTTTTTTCCTTTTACCATGTACACATGTTTGCAAAGAAATAAATAATCATAATTATGATTATAAGAGTCCTTGAGGAATTATAAAAGCACCGTATCATCTTTAAAAGGTGATTCGAAATGTCAGTCGCATTCACCGATATTCGTCGCCGAATCCACAAGTTCACCTTGATACTGACCGGTACATTTACCTGCTCTGAATCACGCATATCATACTAATGTGTTTATGTGTAAGATGTACTTACAACAGGCCCTTTTTGAATGCGTCAGTCAAATTTTTGAACCCAGTAAAATATCTGGTTAAATCAGCTCAGCCTATTCATATGAACAAAGTTTCATATAGGATCAAATCTTCAAAATTTTCTAGTGTTTAGTCGTCCCGGCTGTCTTTTACATTGATGACATTTGTGCTGTCAGATGCCTTTAGGCAGCTCGGAAGATCTGACACTTGTGTGGCCAACAAGAGTCTCAGATTTTTCTACTATTACTTACACACTCGAAAAACAAACAACTTATATACTTATGGGAGTGTTGAAAAATTATCCCCGACCCCTCTTCGGCTCCGAATAGCCAGAGGAATCCCACTATCCGACCCCGTCGTACTCGACCCCGTCGTACTCGACACCGGAACAGAGTGCGTAGAGTAGGATTAGCTCTGATTACCGGTGACCGCCCGGAGGTCCCGGGTGACTTGCACCCAGGATAGGCCCTTCTGGCAACGTAGCTTTCGGCCCATAAGGCAAAAGATGAGAGTTGCTGCTCTCCAAAGGCTTTTGCCATTGATTCTCAGATTGGCCCTTCAGGCTTGGATGCACGTATACGCGGCCGATCAGGCAATATGAGAGTTTGCTGTCTCTCCAAGCCTTGCGCACACAGGCAACGCCCAAAGCCGAGGTCCGTCCCTCCTGGAGGCCTTTGGTGATGTTGTCTAAAAGGTTGAGGGCACTCTGCCCTCGCCTCAAACGCCCGGCGGTGAAGTAGCGAAAGTTCACTTGGAGCTAGCTACATAGACCTTCCAAAAAAAAAGCGATACAAGCTATGACAAAATGGTCAGAGACTGAATTTATTATTGATAAATTACATACAAATAAATTCTTACATTCATTTTAATAGGACTTTTAGTTTCCAATCTATGGTGGGTCAAAATGTTTGTTTGTAATATCTTTATTGTACGAGAAAAACAAAACATAAAACATAGTATAAACGAAAAGTAATATATAATGGCGGACTTATCCCATAAAGGGATCTCTACCAGTCAAGTGATTGAGAGGATGTTTATTAATTGGGCAGAAAAACGTACAAAATAATAAAAATAATATGTAATATACTAGCTGGTGGCCGCGGCTTTGTCCGCGGCAATTTTTGTTATTATAATTAATTAGTATAGATGAATAATTTTTCTCCGTTTTCAAAACATTTTTTATTGATGCTTCGCTCCTATTGGTCGCAGCATGATGCTTTATAGCCTAAAGCCTTCCTCAATAAATAGACTATCCAACACAAAAATAATTTTCCAATTTGAACCAGTAGTTTCTGAGATTAGCGCGTTCAAACAAACAAACAAACAAACAAACAAACTCTTCAGCTTTATAATATTAGTATAGATATAGATAAATCACTAATAACCACACTTCTCACTAAGTTCAATTATGGCGCGAAACGCATTGAACCCAGAAGACTAGGGCTGGGAAAGAATAATAACTTTGTATCACCCATATATACCACAAAATCATCAGCTCCAGGGTCGATACTGAAAATCTATACTAATATTATAAAGCTGAAAAGTTTAATAGTTTGTTTGAACGCGCTAATCTCAGGAACTACTGTGGACTATCCAACACAAAAAGAATTTTCCAACTTGAACCAGTAGTTCCTGAGATTAGCGTGTTCAAACAAACAAACAAACTCTTCAGCTTTATAATATTAGTATAGATATGCATAATACAACACTTAACCCTAAGTCGGGTAAGTAGGACCCTTCTTTGCCTACGTATTTACCATTGGTATTCGCTACTGTGGGAAATCGAACTCTCAAGCCCCAGAAGGCAAAAGTCGAGACCGAATGGTGTAACGAGTAACAGTTGACACGATTAAGTTGCAGTTCTTGGGTTCGATTCCCGGTGCTGATAATTTTCCATTCATTGTGTACACATGGTTTCTGTGTTTAAAGGTTTAAATTACTATTCAGCGTGTACGTGTTTACCACTGTCATTCCCTTGAAGGCCCCTTCAAGGGAATGACAGTGGTAAACACGCCGCCCGGCTTCTGCCGGGGCCCGGCGGAGGCGGCATAGCAAGACATTTGTTCCCGATGTAATTTTTGAGAAAACCGGAAAATTAGATAGGTAACCGTGGACGTGTGGTATCCGCCAGAGTAGAATAGGACCACTCCAAGTCTTCCCGTGGATATCGTACAAGGCGACTTAGGAAATACAAGCTAAACAAAGCTGATAAACATCTATGAGACCTCTCCAACCCGTCTGGCCAGCGAGGAGAGTGTAGGCCAAATCCTCTGGCTGCTCTGGCCAAGTATGGAGTAGTGTAGAGAGGGTCGTGCTCCTGTAGTGGAGACTAAAAAGACCTGATGATGATGATGACATAGAGAACAAATGTCTTACTATGCCACCTCCGCCAGGCCCCGGCAGAAGGGGGAAACCCAAGAAGTGCTGATGTCGTTGGGGGGGATATGCGTGCCAATGGTCTCATAACCGAGGATGCCGAAGATCGTGCGAAGTGGAGAAGAAGAAGCCGGAAAGCGGACCCCGGGCTCCGAAGCACCCCAGCTGAGGATGCAACCGGGAACACGCTCAGATGAGAGAGATTCCCTTGAAGGGGGAAATGATGATATTTACTAATAAAATAAAAGTATGTACCAGCAATGAATCGACATATATAAAACGTTTTGTCAGGCTGAGTCGCCCCTTCAAGGGAATAAATAATAAATAAATATTTACGGACAAATCACACAGATTGAGCTAGCCCCAAAGTAAGTTCGAGACTTGTGTTATGGGATACTAACTCAACGATACTATATTTTATAACTAATACTTATATAGATACACATCCAAGACCCAGGCCAATCTGAAAAATATCATTTTCCATCTTGACCTGGCCGGGGATCGAACCCGGGCACTCCGTGTCGCAGGCTGGCGTGTTAACCACTGCGCCACGGAGCTGTGAATACTATGAGCTGACAATACTAATATCATAAAGAGGACCGATTTGATTGTTTGTTTATTTTAATGATGCTCATAAATGACTGGAACAATTAAAAAAAAAAATAATTAATAGGTAAAAGCTTTGTTTAAACTTTACGTTAAATAACATACCAAAAAGGTGTAAACAGATGTATGGATATCGCTAGAGTATTTTAAAATAATGTATGACATGGAAGACTCTCTTCCATCTTGGTCGGGTCGTGGGTTCGATTCCCACGGGAAGCATACTTTGTTTAGTTATTTCCAGTTTGATTAGGACATTGCAGGCTTGAATTTATAATTATTATAATCTTTATTAATTATATTATTATGTGTTATTAGCTTTTGCCTGCGGCTTCGCTCTCGTTAAGAAGTATAGTTTCATACAAACTTTCATTCCTTATTTTATCCCCTTTGGGGTAGAGTTGATCAAAATCCTTTCTTAGCGGATGCTTACGTCATAACATCTACCTGCATGCTAAATTTCAGCCCGATCCGTCCAGTGGTTTGGGCTGTGCGTTGATAGATCACTATGTCAGTCAGTCAGTCACCTGTGAGTTATATATATTTAGAAGAAGATAGACGATTAAATAAATGAGTATGGTACTTTTAAATCGGCTTTTTAAAACACAAACTTAAATAAATTTAAAATTTGGTGTTTTTTTTTTAATTTCGGAAACTGAAATTTCGATTTGGTAGCAATAATTCCGGAATTTCAATTAAAATATCATTCCGGAGTTACAAAACTCCGAAATTTTGAAATAACTGGATTCTAGCCAGTTTATACATTTGTAGTTCGCTTGTTAGTGATTAAAATCATTAGGATTTCTCATTTAACACAGGATTTCTAAAAAAATTCAATAGCTGTGACATTTTGAAAAACACGCCACGCGCGAAATAACCGCTACATTCGCAACAAAGGAAACTGCAACAAGAAAAGAAAGTTACCTCCAGACTGCGCTGACAGACATCCAAACAAACACACAAACACGCACGCACTAAACTTCAACATTGTTGTTGTCTGTCTATAAGTTTGTTGTTAAGTTTTTGTTGTTAGAACAACACGTCCGCGAAACAACGCGGTGTTGGCACGACTGGTTACAGCCGCCTTTCACTTTGGTGTATGCGTTGCAAAATTAAAAAGTTAACATTTTGTAGAGAAATAATGTTTGGCGGGAATGTCTGTGGACGTTACGCATTACTTATTGTTATGAATGTTAAGAGGAAATCGTAACCCATACAATAAAGCAAAGGCCGTATTCCATACAAGTGTATTTATTTATTTAACTCTTTATTGCACCAATTTCAATGTAATAAACATAAGGGTAACAGACTTAGAAAAGCAATAGGCGGCCTTATCCCTAAATGCAATTTCTTCCAGGCAACCTGAGGGTAGTAGCAATATAAGAAAATAACAACAGGTAGGGCGCAAAATTTATAAAGGTGAGTAATAAAGTTAATTCAGTCAAAAAAGAAGAAAGAAATCTAAAATTTTATATATTATACATAATAATACATACATATATACATACATACATAAAATATCTGAAGACAAGACGAGGATTTAAAACAAAATACGAGAGAAAAAAAAATATTGCCTGTGTGATTTCACAAGAGTAGTCCGCTGACTCCTGATTCTTCGCTGGGTAGTAGTAGAGCAATGGTATTTTACCAAAAATATCTATAAATATAGTAACATGTCCCTTGTTTTAATTTTTACATAATCTATATAAAATGAAAAGAAAGAGATATGAACCTTCGAAAGCCTGAAAATTGGTAAGAATTTCCGTTGTGTTCAATCAAGTAAACAAAGTCGCGATTATATTAAAAAAAGAAAACATAGAGACACAGCCAAGCATATTTTAAATTTTTAATGAAAAAATAAATTAAATCGGTTAAATTTCGGAGCAAATGGGATTGGGCGGGTCACGTTGGCAAATGCATCCAGACCGATGGGCTACTATAGTTACAAAATGGACTCCGGAAGATGGATACAGAAAAAGATGGCTCGTGATATCATCACACCAACGCTTTCGAGGCCTAGAAAGCGTTGGTGTGATGATATCACGAGCCATGAAAAGAAATGGTCTGAAGTGGCACAAAGTAGGGATGTTTGGAAGGAAATGGGGGAGACCTTTGCCCAGAATTGGGACAGTATAGGTTAATAAAAAAAAAAAAAATTTGGAGAATAAATCAGGGGACTACGAAGCGTTAATTTTGTGTAATTTTCATAGGTATTTTCGGTCCGAGCTGCAGTTGTCTCTATCGCACTCTGCAGGGGTTGTTTGGGTACACAGCGCGACAGCAATAGATTTTAGAAATACCAATTTTTATATTCTCTAGAGCGCTGTGTTTCCTCTTAAGCAACTCCTGCGTGGTTCAGGCTTGGATTGGTAATGATTAGTCATCATCATCATTTCGAGTAGGTGTCACGGTCAATCGACCATGCACACTATTGCACACCCTAGTGTCAGAGTTCTTCGGAGCCACCTCTCGGCCTCTGAAGTGGTTCCTTTAACGACTACCAGATGGCAGCAGGGACCACCGGCTTAACGTGCCTACCGAAGCACGGAATCATCTTTATTATCAGACAATCAGGTGATTCAAGCCTGCAATGTCCTAACCAAACTGGAAACAACTAAACAAAGCATGCTTCCGGTGGGAATCGAACCCACGACCCCCGGGTCAACAGGCAAACGCCTTAACCACTGGACCACGGAGGCTGTTAGTTTTATTAGTGAGTTGACATATCTTGAGTCTCTAGGTTAAGGGTGTCATCCTCAACGGTGGTTGCAGGTGTGGAATCGGGTACACATTGCCTCCCAAAGTACTTGCTTTTCCCTCATTCATGCGAGTGAGAAGTATCCCAATACCTTTCTTTCGCCAACCCGCTTGCCAAGCGTGGTGAGTATGACAATATCCTCCCATGAATTACTATATCATTATCATTACATAGGAACAGCCTCCGTGGTCCAGTGGTTAAGGCGTTTGCCTGTTGACCCGGGGGTCGTGGGTTCGATTCCCACGGGAAGCATACTTTGTTTAGTTGTTTCCAGTTTGGTTAGGACATTGCAGGCTTGAATCACCTGATTGTCTGATAATAAAGATGATTCCGTGCTTCGGAAGGCACGTTAAGCCGGTGGTCCCGGCTGCCATCTGGTAGTCGTTAAAGGAATCACGTCAGAGGCCGAGAGGCGGTTCCGAAGAACTCTGACACCAGGGTGTGCATGGTCGATTGACCGTGACACCTACTCGAAATGAATGAATGATTACATAGGACAAAACTTTTTTGCTGCCAGTACTGAAAAAAAATTGTGGGTTGAAAGCGGAATTTAATGTCAAGGTGGGCAGAAAACGGAATAATCATTATTATTTTAAGGCGGTGGGATGAAAAACTGGGATGGAAACGGAAAGACTCAACAAAGTCGCTTCCCGCTGTCTGTCCGTCCCTATGTATGCTTAGATCTTAGAACTACGCAACGGATTTTTTAAATAGATAGAGTGATTTAAGAAAAAGGTTTATATGTACATTGCACCCGTGCGAAGCCGGGGTCCGAGTTACTAGTTTTTAATAAACTTTTTATAAGTGCCATTTTTAACAAAATTTGTACCTTCATTCCATACTAGCAATACTAACACAACAATTTTACCGCCTCCGTACCAAGAAACGACTTTTTAAATAAGTTTAATCGCTGTTCAGTCGTTGCTTCGTCTCATGGTAGAAGGAAGGTCGCCCATAAAGCGTGTTTCCTATTTTGTTTTCTTTATTTTAAAGGACGTAGAGGCCATTGTTGTTTTGTGTGAATTTGTATTATCTCTATAGTCAGTTAATGTATATTTTATTATATATCAACGCACAGCCGAAACAACGGTACCTGATACTGTACTATACTAAACGCTTTAACAGTTCCTTTTTGGTTCGAGTAGCTAAGGTGTGGAATGAACTGCCTGCGGTTATATTCCCAGACAAGTACAATCCCGGGACATTCAAAAGTAGAATAAATGGTTATCTCTTGAATTTTAGTAGATATTAAAGATTTATTGCGGTTGGCGCTTGCTTGGACGATAAAATTATGACTGACAAGTTGGATTAACTTTCAAGGGAAATGGTGAAAATCTAAAGAATCATATAAGAAGGCGATTCGGCTAGCAACCCATCACTATTTCGATCCGTTTCCTCCTTATGCCCACTTACATGCTAAACGTGGCTTTTAATTCTAATATACTTAGGTTCTGTCTACCCAGCAAGGTAGAAAGACGTGATGTTATGTATGTACGTATAAAATGCAGCTATAAGTACAGTACCTAGTATCTGCGGTAAACCAAGCATTCCGGACAAATCACTTGGCACTTAATACTAATTAAATCATTATCAATTATCATGCCATTATTCACGTCACTAATAAGGATAATGTCGTGGTTTGTTTGTTCAAGCTGCCTTAAGGCATCTGACATAACTGAACGACTGCCATCAATGATGACAGCCGGGACCAACGGCTTAACTTGAACCCCAGACTACGGGTATGCAAAATTTCATGACGATCTCAGTACAAAGATAAAACTCACTTTCGCATTCATAATATTAGTTAGGATTAGGATTACACGCTTCGGGAATCAAACCCGTTGCCTCTCGTGTAACAGGCTTGTTACCCACTACGCCTTGGAGCCATAATCATACTTATTCGCTGATAGTAAAAAAATAAAACAATGGAAATAATTTGGTTAAAATTTATTGCTATAACAACTATTAGTAAAACATAAATAAATAAATAAAACAGTAAGAGATCAAAACTCAGCCAAGTTAAAATGGCAAGCAAAGCGAATAGTAATTAACTAAAAACTACAACAAATAGTATTAGGGTCAATTGAGACTAGGCGGAAAAATGCTCGAGCAATGTGCTCGAATATCATAAGAAAAAATATAGGAAATCGTAGGGTCGTATTTCCATACAAGCGTAGTCCCCTGATTCCTCGCCGGATAGTACCAGTAGAGCAATGATTTTAACCAAAAAATCGATGGATATATTAGCCTATGTTTTAATTTTTTTCATAATTGAATTATTTAAAGAGATGAATCTTTAAAACATGAAAAATTGGTAAGAGTTTCCGTTGTGTTCAAACATCAAGAAAACAAGTTTGACGCGATTATATTAGAAAAACAAAACAGAAAAACAGCCACAGCTTATTTAAAATTTTTAATAATAAAAGAAATTTAATCGGTTACGTTTTGGAGACGAAATCAGAGGACTACAAAGCGTTAATTTTGAATACTTTTTATAGGTATTTTCGGTCCGAGCTGCAGTTGTCTCTATCTCACTCTGGGGGATGTAAGGGAAAGCACCGCGACAGCTATAGATTTAACAAATACCTATTTCTCAACTCTCTCGAGCTTAGTGTTTCCTCTTAAGTGGTATATACTTAGTTATAATCAGTGTAATGTTAATAGGTATTATTTGTTATGTATAATTTCTAATCTATTAATGTTGCGTACTATTTTCAGCTTTGATGGAAAAGAATAAGGTTGATATTTGAGTACCAGTTACAAAGTGCTCGAGTATTTTTAGCCTAGTCTGAATTGACCCTTACATAAAAAACAACCCTTCCTTTTTTAAATCGTCTAAGATCACTAAGGTTTTTGGGACGAACCGAACGATTACTTAACTGTCGGACCATCCAGGCGTTTGGAAGACACGAGGTAATAAAAAGATTAACAAACATGCGCGAAAAACATAACCCTTTTTCGGCAGTAGGGTAAAAAAGGTAGATCATGTAATCAGAAAATGAATGCCTGTCTACAAATTATGATCATTTCAATGAAATGAACTGCGTTTCAACATATATATATATATATATATATATATATATATATATATATATATATATAATTTCGTACATCAACCTACTTTGAATGTGAAAGGGGCGTTTAAATTAGACAATTTCTGTACAGATAGTTTTCTATGAAGTACAGACAGACCCGTCTTACTATGTGGGGCCCTCGGATGCTTAATACATACATACATAGTATCACGTCTATTTCCCTTGCGGGATAGACAGAGCCTAGGTCTATAAGACCTATATCTCGGATTCTTAATGGAAACTAAAACCATCGGCGCCCCCTGACCCATTATGCTCGAGGCATTCGACGCCTGGTAGGGGGGAGGTGTGGTCTCACGGAGAAGTGGGGGGAGCAAATATTTTAACAACTGATAATTTCATTTCTTTTAAATATGTTCTGTGATAGAATCTCCACAGTACACAAAACGCACGTACTCTTAAATCCGCAATCCACACAGAGTAAAATTTTGACCTCTCCCCGAAGGCGATTTCATAATTGTTATTGACTAATGAAAATGGGACATACAGGACAAAAACTCTATATTTTCCCACTAGCACAGGTTTTTCTTATCATCAAGATGAAATTGGTGAAAATATACCTACTTAATTGTATTTGATAACCAATATTGACAAACAGACGAGCTTCTAGTCTCCTCCTTCTCTAGGTACTCCTGTTCACATTTTGTAACAGACATTTTAAAAATACACTGCATGTTATAATTTGCACTGTTATATTTTGTACTTTGTGAATCTGTTGAAATTGACGTTCACATTACAATATGTCACTGGTATATATCCGTATATATACCAGTGATATATTGTAATGTGAACAAAATGTGAACAAATCGCACAGATTGAGCTAGCCTCAAAGTAAGTTCGAGATTTGTGTTATGGGATACTAACTCAACGATACTATATTTTATAACAAATAAATAATAAATAAATATATACGGACAAATTGCACAGATTGAGCTAGCCCCAAAGTAAGTTCGAGATTTGTGTTATGGGATACTAACTCAGCGATACTATATTTTATAACAAATACATTATAGATAAACATCCAAGCCCCTTTTCTATTCTATTGACATTTTAATGGAGGCAACTCTATCTTGCGACCACAATGGATGGAACTCCATTGAATTCGACCATGTGTTTTAAGCGCGAAAGCACCTGGACATCCTTGACCTTGGTTCTAGTTCGAAGTGCCTATTATTATATATCTCTGACTGATGAGCTTTATACCTAGAACCCTTAGAAATCTATGTAGTTTGTTTGTGGTGAAATAACTCCTCTTATCCAGTTGGAGGTGACTTTTACGTTATGGTATATCCCGGGCTGATGGTCTACGCCGCACCCAAAGCCAGCGGACGTGATGCCCACGAGGTAGTAGCGGCCATTGTCCAGCACGATGAGAGGGCCGCCCGAGTCACCTGGAATACCCAAAATATTGAGAACTAGCTGTAGCCTGCAGCTCCGCTCGCGTTATGGTCCATTCCACGGGAACAGTACTTTTTTTCAGAATTTAAAGTAGCCTATGTGATAATCTAGGTAATAATCTATCTGTGTGGAGAATTTCGACAAAATCCGTTCAGCCTTTTTTTAATGTTATAGGACGGCAAACGAGCAAGCGGGTCACCTGATGGTAAGTGATCACTGCTGGCCATGGACAACTGCAACACCAGGGCGTGACAGTTGCGTTGTCGGCTTTTCAAGGAGTTGGGGGAAGACGTTGGGAGTAGGAAAAAATGGGGGAGGACATGGGGGAATGGGGAGAATGATGGGCCTCCGACTCTCCCACTCACCGAACGAAGCATATAAGCGGTAAAGCTTCTACTCAAACGTCGATATTCTGTGAGAGTGTGGTACTTCCCCGGACGAGCCGGCCCATGCATGCTTATAGCAAAAATGAATTTTGCCGGCAGCGTGGCTCTACCACAAATATTGGCGTGATTGACTAATAAACAACTATACATTGTCTCAAATTATCGCATTTATAATACTTATTAGTAACATTCCATGGAGGTGATGCTTTCCTAGCACTCACCAATGTGAGTGGTGAAAGCTTCGTTGGGCTTAAGTTACGGTGGGAATGGACTATTCCTAGATGTGTTCAAATTATAGCAGCTTCATCGTGCTACTGTTGAATCATCTATTTGGCGATATCCTGGATCATTTTTTTTTACTAACTATTGAAGTAGGCATTTGTCTTCCATCTCACCTGATGGTAAGTAACGATGAAGACGAGGACGAGGTTACATGCCTATTCAAGAGATACCCATTTATTCTACATCATGTGGTCAATCACTATATACTGAAGAAACAAATGGATCAGAAGTGATACCAGATTTTCCAACCCACAGTACAATAATTCCAAATTTCTAAAAGGAACCTTGCATATAAAAACAGCAGTCGTCAGTCAGAATTATTAAGATTCTAGGTACATATTATAAAGGCACAGATATTTTAATTTAATGTTTAAGCTACATCTTTTCCATTCTCGTATACACACCTAAGCAAGCATCCTGATGTCCGTCTGAGTGTCCCGCGCAGATCATTTCAGAGTGAATCTCCACAGAGATCTGCTTGCTCTGGTGCCATTTGATGCACTGCTCTTTACCTGAAATATGAACAGTATACCATTAAGTACTTTACATCTATACTTTATATTCCAGTCAGTATTCGCAAGGCACGCAGTCGTCTGACTTTTAAAAATGCAGTACGCGCATATTATCTTAATGACATTACGAAGAGTATTTGAAAAAGTATTTATGTAAATAGTATTAATATATATGTATCAATATTTGGTATTTATGTATTTTGGTATGTAAGTTTATTATGATTTTATTTAACTATATGGATTCTTCAGCTTTTGTTTTGCACTTACTTCTACATTTTGTTCTCGGCATCACCTGTTGGTTGACTGGTAGATAAAGCCTACGGCTTTAAGTCCGCCAATTACTTGTTTGTAATGAAGTTTTTAAATAAATAAATAAATAATATTATAAAGCTGAAGAGTTTGTTTGTTTAAACGCGCTAATCTCAGGAACTACTAGTTCAAATTGAAAAATTCTTTTTGTGTTGGATAGTCCATTTATTGAGGAAGGCTTTAGGCTATATTATGTGTGACCACTTAGTACTTAAGACCTTTTGTAATAACCATATTCGTAAATAAAGCTATTCTATTCTATTCTATTCTATAAAATATCACGCTGTGACCAATAGGAGCAAGGCATCAATAAAAAATGATTTGAAAACGGGGAAAAATAGAAATTGCCGCGGACGAAATATTAATATACAAAACTAGTCATTCATATAATTAAATTAATATAGTATTTAAACCCATTAAGTACATTAAATCTTGTCTTTGCCAGCAGTTTGCGTGGTAGGTATCTCTCTTATTAAAGCGTTTCAGTAATAGTTTTGTTTAATCAGTTGTGGTGCTTTGGCCTTCGAGATTCGTAATGTTATTTTTTTGATTTAACAGCGGCCAACATAATTTTATATTGTGACTTGACATTAGGAGTTACTCTTATCATATGTACTAAATCCAATTTACAATCAAGTTAGTCTTGTTCCATGTGTTTCAAAACAGCACTTAGATGTTCGCTTCAGCAACTATCTATTCCATAGAATGCCATTTGGAAAAATTTCAAGACTTTTAATTGCCAGGAAATAGTAAGATACTTACTTAAAATTGGAACGGTTGCAGACCGCAGCAAGTTTGTGCCAGTATGTCCGTTACTGGTATCCGTCTTCCCCCATCCCGCTATCACTCCAGATCTCCCACTTAGTTCCAATTCAAAGTCCGGGAGACATATTGGTAGAATGTGACTCATATAAGTGATGGGTCGAGACAACTTTAGCAGTGCGATGTCGTAGCGGTCAGGCTGCGTGACGCGATATTGGAAGTATGGGTGGAGAATCTTCTGGACAACCCTGAAATTTTATTTATTTAATAAATAAAATAAATAATAAAAAAATATTTATTCAGACAAAAACGTCAATTTTGTTAGTAGCACATAAACTTACAATTTATGTTAGTATATCTTTTAATTTAAATATATTCTCGACCCACTGAGCGACCCTGAGACAACCGCGTGAGCATTTATCATATAGGAACAAGGTTATTAGAAACGACTATGTATAAATTGAATGGGTTTGTATATCAAGACGAAAAACTTTGCAACAGTGTAACTCTGAAATTTAAATACCAATTGCTCTTTAATTTTGACTTTCAAACAAAATCTTAGATGATTATTCAAGCTGAACCCTGATAAATTTATTTCCAATAATATTACAATTAAAATTAAATATTTACTAGCTATAAAACTAAAAATTAATTAAATCTAAAATAAAACCTAGCTTTATTTAAAACCTATCAATAAATAAAAACCTACCTTTTTAATAATAATTGCTCTTTAATACAAAATTTTATATCTACCATGAGAAAATGCGTTTTAAAATTATTTAACTTTACGGAAATTCCATTGTGTCTGCGTTTCTCCCACTTGATGGGTTAAAGGACTAAAATCTCACTTCTCTTTTCTGTGATCTTGACCTATTTTTTTTATGCCGCTTATTTTATTTAATCGCTTAATGCTGTCGATAAACCTTTAATATTTTATTCAATAATTCTGGCCGTCCTGTCTTCCATTATTGGAATATCTCACTTCTCTTTTACGTGATATTGACCTATGTTATTTGAAGTAAAAGGTCTAACGTCATCTTGTTTACAACAAAGAGAAAAACACTAACCCCATTTTTCTAGCGGTGTCGGATCCAGCGCTGGTGTCCAGGGCTCCTAACCACACAGCGATATCTCTCGGCCGCGCTCTGGAAACGCAGTGCGCTGCTGTCGCGACAAACCACCGGGATACTGCAAAAAGACAATACTTTTAATATTCTTAGCCTTTTAGTGTTGTGTCCCAATGCTGGGCAAAGGCCTCCCTCTGGGTTCTATACTCATCTCTATCCTTCGCTTTATCTGGCCATCCATGTTTAAATCTATCAAGGCTAATCTATCTATCAGGCTGAAAATTAACTGCCTTCGTGGTCCAGTGGTTAAGGCGTTTGCCTGTAGACCCGAGAATCGTGGTTCGATTCCCACGGGAAGTATACTTTGTTAAATTGTTTCCAGTTTGGTTATTACATTGCAGGCTTTGAGGCCCTTTGGGTCCGAGGCTCTAAGTTGAGCGTGGGCAAGACATGTTTCGCGAGGCCTTGTGATTCTTTTTCGAAAATCGTAGGCTTCCCAAAAAAAGCTCCCATTACCTTTTATCTCATACACATTACCTATGCGCGAATCCGAGGGCTAGCGTCTTCTTCACCCACGTCTAGCTATGCCACTGAAAGTGTCCATGTGTTCAATTTATCAAATTCCTTTTTTAAATTTTTATTTACCTATAACGTCCTGCAGACACCGGTGTGGGTAACTCACATACATAATACTATTTTACAGTATATATTTATTCTTATATATTAAATTCCTTTCATATAAAATAAATCATTCATAAATTTATATTACAAAACATATTTTCCTTATACACTATTTATAAATATATTCTATTGCCTACTTAAACTAGTTCAACACATATAGTATTAATCTATTTACATATATTACATTTTATTACTTACCTTAAATACCATACGTAACTTACCGTGTCGCCCGCCGGTCGAGGTATTATGGAAACGCATATTTTACCACAAATGCGAGCTTCAAACTCGTTCCCAAACAATGCCCGCGCGCAGAGCCGGCCGAGGCCGACAAACCAGTCGCCAGTCGAGATCTGCCTTCGATACGCGAAGCCCGCGTCGCTTGACCGCAGCTACTTACGTAACCGCTGACTCGCCGCGACTAGCTTTGTTACCTATCACTGCTTGCACTAGGCAGGTGCCTATCACTGCTTGTGCTTGTGTTTTTCACTTCTATTCTTCTGTCTGTTCTATCATATTCCTTCTGACTATTGTGCTTGTGAGTAAAAGCTGATAATATACGTATAAGTTGTGCCTACCACGGACTTTGTTATTGAAGCCTACTCCTGCATACAACTACATAATTGGTGAGCTACCC
This sequence comes from Elegia similella, assembly GCA_947532085.1. Classification (NCBI taxonomy): domain Eukaryota; kingdom Metazoa; phylum Arthropoda; class Insecta; order Lepidoptera; family Pyralidae; genus Elegia; species Elegia similella. Next base: position 8,630,867 of record OX383953.1, read on the forward strand.
ATTTACTTTCTCCAAACTGGTGACCCCTTTCAAGAACATTGAAGAGAATGGACAGCGAGGAATCAACTAAATCAGCGCAACGTGACGGACACACCCAGTCCGGTGGTTTTGAAGCGCGCGTTTCCACTACACCATCCGATATTTTTCGTGTTGGAATTCGTGTCGCACCATTTTGGCCGGATAAGCCAATGATATGGTTTGCGCAATTAGAGGGTCAATTCCTGATATCGAACATAACGGCAGATACAACGAAATTTTATTACGTCATATCGCAGCTCGATAATCAGTATGCCGTGGAAGTAGAAGACTTGATCGTGTCCCCTCCAGCGTCAAATAAATACGAAAAGCTCAAAACCGAGCTAATTAAGCGACTATCAGCCTCAAAAGAGAGAAAGGTGAAGCAGCTTCTCATGGACGAAGAACTTGGTGACAGGAAACCCTCGCAATTTCTTCGACATTTGCAGAACTTGGCAGGCCCCGGCGTTCCCGAAGATTTTGTGAAAACAATATGGACGAGCCGCTTGCCACACAACATGCAGCAGATAATCGCCTCCCAAGCTACTTCTCCGCTCGAAACCTTGGCTGATTTGGCAGACCGGATCCAGGATATCGCACCCCCAGCTCCATCAGTAGCTTCTACATCGTCTCCGAGACCTTCAGCCATGGATGAAATGGCCAAGCAAATTGCAGAGCTCACGAGACAGGTGCAAGCCCTTACACACCAGAGATCAAGACCTCGAAGCCGCTCCAACTATCGCCAGCACAACCGCAGCCGATCAGATTCCCGGTACAAAAAGCAGCCACTTTGTTGGTACCATGCCAAATTTGGAAGCAAGGCCCGCAAATGCATCAACCCCTGCGATTTCAAACCGGAAAACTTCCAGGGCGGTCGGTAATGGCGGCTGACGATTGCCCGAAGACAACTGGTCGCCTGTTCGTGACGGATCGTAGATCTAAAGTCCAGTTCCTCGTGGACACGGGAAGCGATTTATGTGTCGTCCCTCGATCTATGCTCCGAGAACGTCGTGTAAAGACTAATTACGAACTATGTGCAGCCAACGGATCTTCTATAAGTACATACGGTTCAGTGCAGTTAAATTTAAACCTTGGACTTCGTCGAGACTTTACGTGGCAATTCATCATAGCCGATGTTACCAAAGCCATAATTGGCGTTGATTTCCTTTCTTTTTACAACATTGTCGTCGACATTAGAAACAAACGTTTAATAGATAGGAATACTAATGTATCTACTGTAGCTTCCGTTTCTTTTTCAGAAAATCTTGTACCTAGTGTGAAGGTCTTGACTGGCATCGGGAAATATCACAGCATCCTTGGTGAGTTTCCAGAAATAACTCGACCTGCCGGCACACCACATACAGTAAAACACAACACGATACATTACATACGCACCACGCCAGGCCCCCCAGTTTCATGTTCACCTCGAAGACTGGCACCAGACAAACTGAAAATTGCCAAACTTGAATTTGAGGCTATGCTAGCAAACGGGACCGCCCGTCCTTCAGACAGTCCATGGGCGTCACCCCTTCATCTCGCCCCGAAAAAAGATAATAGCTGGCGCCCTTGCGGCGACTATAGACAGCTCAATTCCCGGACAATACCCGACAAATACCCCATACGCCATATTCACGACTTTACCAACTATCTTTCAGGTTGTAAAGTGTTTTCTACCGTTGATTTGGTAAAGGCATACAACCAGATCCCATAGCTACGGAGGATATTCCCAAGACAGCTATTAGCACGCCATTCGGTCTCTTCGAATTTCCATATATGACCTTTGGTTTGAGAAATGCTGGCCAAACTTTTCAAAGATTCGTGGATGAGATGACCCGCGACCTCGATTTTTGTTTTCCCTATTTGGATGACTTCTTGATCTTCTCCAAGAGCGAATCAGAGCACGAGGGCCATCTCCGTCAAATTTTCACACGAATGAGAGAGTACGGCATACTCATAAACACTGCCAAATGTGTTTTCGGCCAACATGAAGTGTCGTTTCTCGGCTACAGCATCTCTCAATCGGGTGCTCAACCTCTGAAAAATAAGGTTCAGGCCATAACAGACTTCCCAATACCGAAAACCGTAAAGCAACTCAGGAGATTCTTAGGTATGATCAACTTTTATAGAAGATTTTTAGCTAACTCTGCCCAAGTTCAAGCTCCCTTGAATGCACTGCTCACTGGTTCGGTAAAAGGTTCAGACCCGGTCAACATAAGTGGAAATTCGTTGAGTGCATTTGAAGCTTGCAAAGAAAGTCTGATAAACGCGGCCCTGCTAGCACACCCAGACCCTCAATCCAAACTAGGTCTGACCACCGATGCATCAGATGTAGCAATTGGCGCGGTCTTACAGCAGTACAAGGATAATAGTTGGCAGCCCCTTGCATTCTTTTCGCGCAAGTTGAGCCCATCGCAACTAAAATACTCTACTTACGATAGAGAGCTCCTTGCTATCTACGAAAGTATCAAATACTTTAGATACATGCTAGAGGCGCGCCATTTTACTATATATACCGACCACAAACCGCTGTGCTATGCCTTCCACGAGAGAAAGAGTAACTGCTCACCTCGTCAGTACAGGCATCTAGACTACATCTCACAATTTACGACGGACATTCGTCATTTGGCCGGAAAAGATAATGTGGTAGCAGATACTCTTTCCCGCGTGGAAGAACTACAAAAGCCTGTCGACCTTGAAACCCTGGCCAATTCCCAAATTTCAGACTCGGAACTTACACAACTACTCCAAGGCGATACGTCCCTTCGTCTGGAAAAATTGGCGATCCCTGGCAGTCGTGCATTATTATATTGCGACGTCAGTACGTCGACTCCTAGGCCTTTCGTCACTAAACAGTTCCGTCAACAGGTTTTTAATAGCTTACACTGTTATAGTCATCCCGGAGCTAACACTAGCGCCAAGTTAGTGGCCCAACGATTTGTTTGGCCGTCAATGAGGAAGGACTGTCGCGAGTGGTCTAAGGCATGTGTGGCTTGTCAACGTGCCAAGGTAAACCGACACGTCTCATCACCTTTGGGTACGTTAGATTTACCGAAAGCACGCTTCAAATATGTCCACCTAGACTTAATCGGTCCACTCCCTCCATCTGCTGGTTACAGGTACTGTTTGACAGCAGTCGATCGCTTCACGCGATGGCCTGAAGTTGTCCCAATTACCGACATTACAGCAGAGTCGGTGGCCAAAGCCTTTATATCTGGCTGGATATCCCGGTATGGATGTCCCACAGACATTGTCACCGACCGCGGAAAACAATTTGAGTCAGCTCTATTTCAGCAACTGGCTAAACAGATCGGTTTTAAGCACCGGAAAACCAGTTCTTACCACCCACAGTGCAATGGTTTAGTCGAGCGATTTCATCGCCAGCTAAAGACAGCCATTACCTGTCATGGTGACACAAACTGGACAGAAAACTTACCGTTAGTTTTACTCGGCATACGTAACGCAATTAAGGAGGACTTAAATGCTACTCCAGCAGATCTCCTTTATGGGGAAACGTTACGAATGCCAGGCGAATTTTTTGGTGACAAGTCCCCTTGTCACACTAGTGACATTCGTGATTTTTCCACTCGCTTGCATTCATTTGTCGCTAAACTACAACCCGTCCCCACTTCACATCATCAAAAAGACAAAGTCTTTATCTATAAAGATCTGGCAACGTCTAGTCACGTCTTTGTCAGAGACGATACTATCCGTGGTACCTTTAAACCGGCGTACAACGGTCCATATGAAGTGATGGGGAGAGGTCCTAAAACTTTTAAGATCAAAGTTAAACAGAAAAATGTCACAGTATCGATAGATCGCCTAAAGCCGGCCTATATACTTAGTGACAAACTTACTGGTCTTAACAACACAGTTCCGTGTGGTAATAGTACTCCACCAAAATATCTGACCCAAAATGAAACTAGTAAAAAAACTAAAAACACCATTCCTACCCCAATTACTACAACCCGTTCTGGACGTCGGGTTAGGTTCCCGGATTTTTATCGCCCGTAGGCACGGTCTTTGGGGGGGAGTGATGTGGGTAACTCACATACATAATACTATTTTACAGTATATATTTATTCTTATATATTAAATTCCTTTCATATAAAATAAATCATTCATAAATTTATATTACAAAACATATTTTCCTTATACACTATTTATAAATATATTCTATTGCCTACTTAAACTAGTTCAACACATATAGTATTAATCTATTTACATATATTACATTTTATTACTTACCTTAAATACCATACGTAACTTACCGTGTCGCCCGCCGGTCGAGGTATTATGGAAACGCATATTTTACCACAAATGCGAGCTTCAAACTCGTTCTCAAACAATGCCCGCGCGCAGAGCCGGCCGAGGCCGACAAACCAGTCGCCAGTCGAGATCTGCCTTCGATACGCGAAGCCCGCGTCGCTTGACCGCAGCTACTTACGTAACCGCTGACTCGCCGCGACTAGCTTTGTTACCTACCTGCCTATCACTGCTTGTGCTTGTGTTTTTCACTTCTATTCTTCTGTCTGTTCTATCATATTCCTTCTGACTATTGTGCTTGTGAGTAAAAGCTGATAATATACGTATAAGTTGTGCCTACCACGGACTTTGTTATTGAAGCCTACTCCTGCATACAACTACATAATTGGTGAGCTACCCATTTACTTTCTCCAAACTAAAGTAAAGAGTTAGACTGCATTCGCAAAAACATTAGATCCAGTTTACATAAAACGATAATTTTCTCTAAATCCGTACTATAAGAGGCTGATTTTATCTTACCAAGCACTCCTCCACATTGGAACTCCGATATCCTCACGTGAGCCTGCCAGGGGAACTCCGCGAACCTTGCCTCCCTGCCGCCAATGATGCGCTTCTGGAGAATCCGGGATGCGGGGAGGCCGCAGTCCACCTGAAAAGGTATGCAAAAAATGAAATGGCCTCAAAAAGTCAAACTGGAATTGTGAATACTATGGAACCTATTGATCCATTGATATGTATATTCTTTTGTCCAAGGAAGTCAAGGTCATCATCCTTGAACTGCAGGTATGGCCTCGGGTACGTCGCCCGGCCTCCCGAGCTGCTACTTACTTTTCGCCCATTCATCCGAGTGAGTAGTATCCTAATACCTTTATTCCCTTCCCAAATTCAACAAATTCCTATTTTTCCCAGCACAACATGTTCCGATGGCGCAGTAGCATAGAAAACACAAGAAGCCAAAGAAACTGCGCTCGCCAAGTCGCCGATCAAGAGTGGTGAATATGGTTACATCCTCCCATGGAACGAACAATCCTTGGGAGAGGCCTTTGTCTAGCAATAGACTTCTGACGACTGAAATGATGGTGATGATACCTTCTTCTTCTCGAAACAAAAGGCTATTCTTTACACTACAATATTACTGCAGCAGGTGATACCTAAGGATGTTTGGCGTCAGGCAGACATCCAGCCTAAAAACTTTCGCTAAATCATATCACAACATGAATACTATCAGCGCACCCCGTGCTCCATCGTACCACAGTTGAGGACGCAACCGAAAAACGCTTGACTGATAAGGGTATTCTTATAACGATCGATTTAGGGACTAAAAGAATTAAAGTGACAATTTTCTAGAGCATCTTCCACATCATTATATCTGAACCATTTACAACTGAGTTTGTTCGTGGAATCGATTATCTACCAGGAAGACGGTCAGACGAGAGAGTCAAGATAATAATTTTACCTGCGAAGCATCATTGTCAACTCTTCTTCTGAACACGTTGGCAGGCACCACACTCCGTTGCGGGATCTGCCGCAGTTTGGGAGGCACCACCTTGTTGTACTTCCACTCTGATGAGGATATACTGGAATTTAAAAGAAATACAATTATTTTTAATTAAAACTAACGCGAGATAATAACATTATTTATATGAGAATTACGGGTTACTCACATGTTTGATATATGACATGTTTCAACCTCATCCGGAGGTCTTCCTCAGTGCGCGCGTCTCGGTTCACATTCGCCCTGAGGAAGACCTCCGGATGAGTTTGAAACATGTCGGCCTGTAGCTGACTTCGTACGTGAGTAACCCGTAATTCACATATAAATAAATACAATATTAGGTGACTACAAGTTACACCATAGCTTCTCCATGCTACAGAAAGCACAGACATAAAATAAACAATTAGATAGGATTGGTTGAATAGGTCAGGGGCGTCATCTTCAATTGCATGGCTGGTGATTACAGGTATAGCATCGGGTACGCGCACCCGGCCTCCCGAGCTGCTATTTGTTTTTCCCCCATTCATCTGAGTAGTTCCTATATTTCATTCCCAGATCCAAAAAAATCCTATCCTTACCCAGCTTAAAATGTCCAATGGGGGCAGCAGCATCGAAAGCATAAGAAGCCAAGAAAACTGCGCTCGCCACCCCGCCTGCCAAGCGCGGTGGTCCTACTATTTACGGCTGTAATGATGATAGGATTGACAGGAACTCCGGCATTACTGTAGTCTTCATGTTCGTGATATAGGAGACTTTAAGAGTCTATATTAGTATGGCGAATCACGTATAGAACAAACTCTATCGTCTCTAGCCCTAACCCCGGCTACCCCGGCAGATCAAGTACATACATATTTCACGTCTCTTTCCCTTGCGGGGACAAAGTCCAGGTCTATTGTTATAGACCTTTAAGCCAAGTTTAGCGTATAGGTGGGCGAGTAGGTGGCAAACGGAATTAAAACAGTAGTGCAGCAGAATGAATTCAAGTAAGAGAAGTCGTAACTTGCGACTAGCAACAGCAGAAGCTAACCCTGTTTCTTAAGTAATCAAGAACACCAGAGAACAGAAAAAAGGTTTGGAGATGCCATATGCGATTTTCGTTCTATACGTTAGTACTTATATTAATTATGTGGGCAGATGAGGAAGTTAGCTCGAAAAATCTGAAAGAGTAAATTCCAGACTTACCTGTTGTCAAAGACATCGTTCCTCGACGGTTGTTCCGGTGTAATACAGCAGGAAAACAGCCAGCTGCTCCCGCACCCTTTGACCCTCGTCCCCCCTTTTAACCAACAACTAAGAGAGAGGGTACAAGGCCTCACGTCTGGACCAAAACTGCAGGTGCTGGGGTACCCCAGAATAGATGCTAGCACGCGGCTAGTTAGGGCTGGAAATAATACAATGGTTGTTACAATTTAAAACTATTGAAACAGTCGGTTAGGCTGACAATAAATAAATATATAGGAACGAATCACACGATTAAGCTAGCCCTACTATAAGTTGTAAACTCAACGACACTATATTTTATACTACCTGTTGCCCGCGACTTCGTCCGCGGCAATTTCTATTATTATGATTAATTACTTTTTTTTAGTAGACCAATAATCTTCCACAGTTTTCAAAACATTTTTTATTGATGCTTCGCTCCTATTGGTCGCAGTGTGATGTTTTATAGTCTAAACCCTTCCTCAATAAATGGACTATTTAACACAAAAATAATTTTTCAATTCGAACCGGTAGTTCCTGAGATTAGCGCGTTCAAACAAACTCTTCAGCTTTATAATATTAGTATAAAAAAGATACTTATCTAGATAACCATCCAAGACCTAGGCCAATTCAAGTATGACGGCGTCCTTCCTCATAAAATAATAAAATTATACGATTTTAACAAATTAGTTAATAAATATATACGGACAAATTACACAGATTGAGCTAGCCCCAAAGTAAGTTCGAGACTTGTGTTATGGGATACTTACTTAACGATACTATATTTTATAACAAATACATATATAGATAAACATCCAAGACCCAGGCCAATCTGTAAAATATCATTTTCCATCTTGACCTGAGCGGGGATCGAACCCGGGCACCCTGGCGTGTTAACCACTTCGCCACGGAGCTCGCTCAGTTCATCATATCTGAGAGACTCTTAATCAATGAGACAATTATTTTCTAACCTATACTTACTGTCCCACGGCTGGGCAAAGGTCTTTCTCATTTCCCTCCACTTCTCTCTGCAATTACGTTTTACAACATCCTTTGGTCTGAGACTAAATATTTAGAAAAAAATCATAATAAAGAAATATTTACCTTCCACAGCATTAGCTTGTCCCGATACATTTAAAATAATCAACGGTATTAACACCGGGCTGATCCGCCATCTTGGCCACCATTTTGTTTTCGCTACGCCATTTTGTGGTAAATGGTTTTTTCTTCTTTTCAAGACGAGATCTGTTGCGTGGAGAGTTTTTGACCTGTACAGTGAGAGTAAAGTTAAAAAATAAAATAAATGAAGGTACAATATGTTAGTGTTAACACCGTTGTCCCTTTAATCACCACATTAGTTTTTATACAAAAGTGTACGGCTGGCCCGGCCATTATTAATTCAATTCAATTTATTTGCATACATGTATGTGTTACAAAAGTTGTTAACCTTATCTTAGAGTGTCAATACATTTTGCCTTACAGAGGCTTGCAAATTTAACATTATTGTCAATATTTGTTAATATATACATATTTATCTTATCAGTCAAAAAGTCTTCTATGCTGTAGTAACATTTGTCAATTAGTATTTTCTTTAATTTAATTTTAAAACGCTTATTATTTAATCCTTTCAATGTGTCCGGTTATTTGTTATACAGTCTTGAACCTATGATATATACAGTTCTATTATATGTAGCCATATTAGAATTCTGTTGCGGCAATATTTGAATTTTGTTTCTAGTAGCTCCGGAATGCTTACTAACAATTTGCCTAAACTTACTCATATTCTCTTTAATATTTATGTTACGGTAAGAGTGATTAATTAAAAATTATTAATAATTATCTATAATTATTAATAATTACCGAAAGTAGAGGTAAAAGTGAGAAATTAATCACATTTGTCGGTGATTATTAATAATGTAACCTTAGTACCGATAAATGTAATAACTACCGATAAAAATAAATGTACACTAGCGATTTTTTTCTCGATCGGGCAACAGAGGTGCGGGCGAGGCGAGGCGGCGTGCGGGATGTGTTTACATTTTGGGATACTATAACTGATGTAATTTTCCAAAACTATTATTTTTATAAAATTATTAATAATTTTCGATTAATCAAATTTACCGTAACATATACACATGCTTCTAAAATATATAGGGAATAAATTGTAAGTATATTAAGTTTTTAAAATAAGGCACACAGCTATCCCTTTGGTTTGCTCCAAACATGGCTCTCATTATGAAAATGACGATGTTTTTTCTATGGGTTCCCAGTCTTGGTCCCATAGGAAAAGTTGGTCGCGATTTAATACTGTGAGGGTGTTTAGGTACAATCACATCTTGTATCATCATCATCATCATCATCTAAGCTGCAAGAAGTCCACAGCTGGACAAAGGCCTTCCAACCGGTCCAATATGACCAGTTCGAAGCGGCCTGCATCCAGCGTCTTCCTGCGACCCTGGTCAGGTCGTCCAACCACCTGGTCGGATCATGCTTAACATCTTGTATAACTAGTCCAAATTATACTAAAAACTCCAAACTTAAAAATAACCTATGTTACTCTTGTAACCAAAACCAATCTGGCGATAGCCGATATGTTAAAATCCATCGTTCCATTATGCTGCAGAGCGTACCAAAGAGAGAATCAACTTTTATATAGGTATATATATTCATCAATCATAGAAAACATCACAATTTTATTGCTGTGGCCAACAGGGTCCATGAATAAAATTGTATTTATTTCTCGTCTTATCAAGTTCTTTGCAGTAAAAATTGAGTATGAAAAGTAATTCCAAGGGTGTCATTCTCAACTTCCTGAACGAGAGAGTTCGGGCACCGGTGACCTTGAAACGGGGCGGGTAAGGGCTAGGGTTGGTAGTCACTCACCTCTTGCTTGTGCGGTGCGAGCACTGCGAGAGACGCAAACACAACTCACACAGCCCTCGACCAAGGCAGTCGGTGAATGCCCGTTCTACGCCCCGCGCGCCTCTCGCTACCCCCGCGCACATCCAGACACCCACATATAGCCGCAAGCGATTTTACGTGCAAATATAATTAAGTGACGTTCTTTCGTGTATACACGGTGAATTTTGATCGTTCTGAACCCTTAAAGGGGTGATTCAGCCCATCGATATGAACAACTTTTACTATGGGATCAATGGTGGGAAATAAAAAAAAAATTGGCAGTCCATACAAAAATCGGCCGCCCGGTCTTTTTGTAGGGGACGTCCCATAGTTGTTCAACAGTATCAACGGGCTGAATTATCCCTTTAAGGGTCCAGAACGATCAAAAGTTCACCGTGTATATTCTTTGAGACAACCGTGATGGTAGTGTATTACCTGTATTTGTGAATACATGGTGAGTTTCCATTTTTCACCGCTGACATGGCGCTAGTGTGCTCCTATATTGTTCTGACATAGTGTGTTGTTGTTATTTGGTTGGTTTCAAAATATTCCTGCAACAAAACATAAAAATATACAGACTGACTGGTAAATCACGTGTCATAATAAAGGACATAATAAATAATTATCACATGTAACGTCAAAAAATATAAAACCAATAAATACTTATTAATTTCAAAGAAAAAATTAATCAACTTGGTCCGCAAAGTCTCGGAATTTTTGGACACCGCGCGTTCACTACGCGCATCTAGTTAGACGGCCTAGGACCGACACGTCTACAGTTACATACACGCCACGCGCTTTGATTTGAGCGAATAGAATAGAGCGAGTGTCCACACTTCTTGTTTTTATTGGATAATTTGGTCCAAATTATACTAGTGAAAAATACATAAAATAAATAAATATATACGGACAAATCACACAGATTGAGCTAGCCCTAAAGTAAGTTCGAGACTTGTGTTATGGGATACTAACTCAACGATACTATATTTTATAACAAATACATATATAGATACACATCCAAGACCCAGGCCAATCTGAAAAAGATCATTTTCAATCTTGACCTGGCCGGGGATCGAACCCGGTCACTCCGTGTCGCAGGCTGGCGTGTTGACTGCTGCGCCACGGAGCTAGTCTTACATACATACATATTATCACGTATTTATCCCTTACGAGGTAGACAGAGCCTACAGTCATAAAATCGGAAGGCCACGTTTAGCGTGCTGGTAAAGGTGGAAAACGGAAAAGTAGAGTTCTAATACAGTGTAAGTTGACCCTCGAAGTTCCCTTAACGGGGTGACTCATCCCATCGACATCGACATCAACATCCCATGAACAATGTTTTTCTATGGGAAAAATGCTGGAAACTCAAAAAAAATCGACATTCCCATACAAACTGGCCGGGCGGCAGAACTCTTTTGTATGGAAATGGCTAAATTTTTTTTGAGTTCCCAGCATTGGTCCTGTAGGAAAAGTTGTTCTATTGATGGTCTGAGTCACCCCTTTAAGGGAACGTCGAGGGTACATTTACACGCTGTATAAGCCAAAATTTTCTTTATCTTTAAGATATTTTTCGTGAATATTGATTTTATTTCTTGTAATTTGCTGAATACATAGTTGTGAACAAAACTTAAAACGCCATCTATGAGATGAGTGTGAAACATTCGTACTGTTACGAGTCTCGGAGTCTTAGGGTTTTTAAAAAAGAAAACAATTAATTAATTAAGGCAGCCGTCTAGCGAGGTTGGATGATGGAATGAGACTGGTGCTGGAGGGCTGTGCACTCGGGACTGTGGCCGAAATATGATGATGGTGCACTAAGGGATGCGTTAGGTGTGCAATAAAGGGTGCATTACATATATACAACGTGATTTTGAACTCCCTAGCTTTATTGAAATCTGGGAATCGGAATCCCTAATGGAACACAGAATTGCAAGAAGAAAAGGTGAAAAACGAAAAAGAAAATTAGGTTTCCCATACAAAGTCGCCGATCAGCTGGACGAATTTCTATGAAAGGTTAAATTTATTTTTTCGTTTTTTACCTTTTTTTCTTACAATTCTGTATTCCTTAAGGGATTCTGATTCCCAGATTTCAATATAGCTAGGGAGTTCAAAATCACGCTGTATAACAGTACGCAATGGGCGTTGGGGGTTTTAGTCCCCACTTCAGGAGCACGACCCTCTCTGTACTACTAGAGCCATACTTGGCCAGAGCAGAGGACTTGGCCTACACTCTCAACGCTGGCCAGACGGGTTGGAGAGGTATCACAGATGTTTAAAAGCTTTGTTTAGTTTGTATTTCTTAAGTCGCCTTCCGCGACATCCACGGGAAGACTTGGAGTGGTCCTATTCTACTCTGCCGGATACCACACGGCATATGATGATGATGGCGTTGGGGCCATATGGTACCGCGCGCAGCCAGGGCGGAGCGCTAGTTATAATTAACTCGAAAGCAGACATGCGCCGACGCCCTTGTGGGGCGCTGATCGAGCCCGCGACTGCGTAAGTCGCGAAAGTAATGAAAGCGAATCACTCTTTGATAATGTTTTTAACTTAAGAAATAAAATACATACATACATACTATCACGTCTTTTTCCCTTGCGGGGTAGACACTAGAGACTAAAGTCTTATAGACCTAGACTCTAGGTCTATAAGACTTTATGGCCACATTTAGCATGTTGGAGGGCGTGTAGATGGAAAACATATCTCCCATAGACATGACTCCGCAGATTTTCGCCCATTCACTCGATCGGCTTTTACGATCTGCGCGGAAAGAGAAGCAGCTGGCAAATTCTACGTCTTTTCTTTTCTTCCATACCAGCATGGAAGAAATAAAATATGAAGAAAAAATGTATACGGGCGTTATTTCTTAATATAATAAGAGTATATCAAAATAGCATTGCGAATGCAAAATAAAACGCTTACAAAAATATTATTGTTAACCTAATAAGATGTTTATGATTACGAAAGCGTCTACCGAAAAAAGATCTGTACGAGTATATAGAGCTTGTGGCCTAACCATATTTACCACGTTGTACAGTTTGTATATAAATATTTATTACTAGTTTTCGCCCGCGGCTCCGCCCGCGTCAATGTCGATCCCTCGGGAATAGTAGTAGTCCCGGGATAAAAGCCTATGTCCTTCTCCGTACTCCAGAGAACTTGTATGCAAAATTTCATGATGATCGGTTCAGTAGTTACGGCGTGAAAGCGTAACAAACAAACTAACAAACAAACTCACTTTCGCATTTATAATAAGAGTAAGGATTTTAATGTACAAAGCGTATTTAGCTTTAAGTCTTGTAAATATATTTTACATAAGTAATTTGTACATATTTATATAAAAACAATTTCAACGTACAGGCGGACATACATTCTGTGTAAGCATTAACTTTAAAACCCTAATAAAATTACCTATCTATATTTCCGTTTCCCCTTCCATACATATTTCCTAATTCGCCGAGACGGCCTGTGATTGGCCGAAAAGACAGTCAAAAAAATATGGCGATCGAGTCATGTTAGCGCGTCGCTTGCGCTGATAAAACAACTAAAAATAACGTCTCCTAAGAGTTCGCTGGCCGAAAAGAACCTTAGATCTCATCCGCGAGTGTGTGATGGTGTACCACAAGTGTAGGCAGCAAGAAAATAATAAAGTTCAAGCACAAGGGTCGTCGGCCGGTCGACCAAGGTCCCGTGAAGGCGAATCCTTTCGAATCCTGTTCACAAACGAATCCAGGTGAGTGCTTACTTTTTCCTCTACTGTGATTCTGGGGTTGACCGGAGAATGCAGTGGCTCTTTCAGGAAGACGCAACATTAATTTATGGTGCCTCCTGTGAGGACATTCCTCACGTACTTATTTCAAATTTACCCACTTAATTTCAATATTTCCAATTAAAGTTATTTCCAAATATGGATAGCTAATTTATTCATAAATAGACTTATTATAGATTCAAATTAACTAGGTACTTACCCACCTAGCATTTGTCTATTTGTCTAACAATCTCGGATCAAACAGGAAATTCCATACCTGTGCCATACCATAGTAAATACCTATTGTTTACGAGTACATACTTCTTATCTCGTTAATTCCCTTGTAATAATCCCTTAATCGTTCGATTTGTATGCCATAAGGTACTATCTTGTTACTCAGGCTTACGAACTATTTTGGATAGCCTAGATACCTACCTAAGGTTAATTAATAGCAGCGAGGTGTGTATTTATGATTATAAGTAATAGTCCGTAGTTTTAAAACCTACGTGTTTTGTGAATATCTGTTCCATTACTCAGTTTCCATTTAAACTTTTGCTACCTACCTACCTTACTCGTACTTTCACAATTAGTGCTTGGCGAAAACATGGCAGAAGGAGAATTAATGTCAACCATTAAAAAACGTGAATATGAGTTTAAAAATATGTAAATACTTTATGACTTAGCAAAAATTACGAAAGAAAATAAAACTAAATTGGCATCCTTTCGAGCTAGGTATAAAAGAATTGATATAATTCGTGATAATTTCATGGAATGCAACGATCGTGTAAACCAGTTGCAACTTAAACTAAATCCTCAATTTGTTATCGATAATAATGCTTTGTTGTCATTTGACGAGTTATACTATTTTGTAACTGAGTTTGCTGACTCTCTCGACGTCAGTTCGCCTTCCATGCGCATTCCAACTCTCAAGTAAAATTACCTAAATTGCAAATAGCTAAGTTTGATGGTAATATAGAGAACTGGCAGATGTTTAAAGACAGTTATACGTCGCTTGTGCATAATAATGTTTCGTTGTCGGACACCGAGAAATTTTACTATTTGTTGTCATGTCTGTCTGGATATGCCCTGACACTAGCTAAGGGTGTTCCTATAACATCAGCTAATTATTCTGTTGTTTATGCAGCGTTGCTAGACAGGTATGATAATAAAAGTATTTTAGCTACCGCTTATTTAGAAAAAATAATAAAATTAAATCCGATCCAACGGCCATCATTATCAAACTTATCACAATTAACCAACACACTTTATGAATGTGTTAGTGCCTTGCGCGGGTTAAATATTGATGATTTAAGTGAATTTCTTTTATTTTACATAGCATCTCGGCCGCTTGATACAGAAACTAGGAAAAGGTTTGAATTACAAAATACCGAAGAAATTCCTAAATTTAATAATTTGATTGTCTATTTACAGAATTATATAAAGGTATTAGAGGTTAGTCAACCTAGTAATTTACAGTCATTCAATTCTACAAATAAACAAAACCACAATAATACAAAGAAAGATAATTTTTCTCGGCAATCAAATTCTTCCTTAATTACTTCTTCGAACTCAAATAATAATAAACCTAATCAGGCTGTCTGTGCGTATTGTCATGAAAATCATTCAATGTATCGCTGTGGTAAAGTACATTCTATGAATCTAGGACAGCGACTACAATTAGTTAAAGAGTTACAATTATGTCAAAACTGCTTAACCTTTAACTGGTGACATGGTTTTTTTGTAACGTAACTGGTGACGAGCGGCCTGAGAGGCCGCTGCCGTATTTGGTCAATAACATGAAAACTGTGTTTGTTTGCATACAACAGTTGTTTAAAAATGTTAAATGGAATATTAAGTAATACAATTAAACAATGTACTATTCTATAAAAATATTTTTTAATTAGGAACTTTCCATCAAAATGTCGGTAGTCACTAAAATTAAAAAACTAGACTTAAGATAAGCAATTAGTAATAAAACAAATAAAATTAACAATTTTTAACAAAAATACTGATTTTCCTTAAAGTTTACATACAAAACAACTAAAAAAAAATTAAACCTCTAATCAGAAGTCTATAATCACAAACTTGACAATGGGTAAACTTTGGTTATTTTTATTGGCAGTTGAGACATAACTGATTCGCATACTGCAGTATGCGAATCAGTTATGCCTCAACTCAGCTGTTTTACACACGAATGCCATTAGTAATTTGATTTTCGTTTTAGTTTAGGAGGACAACTGATACACGTTTTCCGTGTTATTGTCCTATTTTCGGGGTTTTGTGGTTCAGGTGGCAAATCAAGACCCAAAACACGCGAATCCGCAAATTATCAAATCTATTCATTTGATAATTTTCGGATGCCAAAAGAATATTTATACCAGTATTTGGCACTACATTCTATGCACCCGACTCCCTACGCTTCTTTTTTGGAGGTCCGGAATTATTCATTGCAAATAATAGCTGAAAAAAACAAAAATTACAATACAGAATATTACTTCAAAAAGTTACGTAAGTGGTGACATACGGTCTGAGAGGCCGCTACCAAACTTTACGTACATATAACTTACCAATTTGGGCCCATCCGACGCAGCTATCCCCTTCCACAGCGTGGACACATCTAAAATCAAAGGTACTGAGGCGCACAAACGATGTACGTGCGGGGAAGGGGGTAAAATGACAATTCACCGACGACGCTCGGCCTGTGAGACCGCTTGTCACCAGTTAAAGGTTAAGGCCCGGTCACACCAGTGCAGACTGCAAGTCTAAGTCCATGTGTTTCATTTGTAACTCAAAACATAACACATTATTACATGAAGAACATAAAAGTTTATTATCTAATACCATTGACCTAAAGACTTCTGAGAATTCCAATATGAGCACTTCCCTAACTTGTACAACTCAGCCAAACATGTCAAAGTCACCTATGAGTACCAAAATTATTGGTTCAGCAGTGGTTCGGTTGAGAAGAGTGGATGGTTCATTGCAGCATGCTCGTATAATCATAGATAGTGGTTCGATGGACTCTTTCATTACAAGTAGCTGTGTGCGACAGTTAGGTTTACATATAAAAAAGTGTAATTTAAATGTAACCGGTCTCGGTCAAAATTATGTATGTAATATTAAAGGTTATACTTTTGGCTCTATTGTGCCTAGGTCAAATGACTCGCCCCAATTCGATATACCATTAGTGGTTTTGCCTAAAATCACTTCAATGGTTCCTTCAACTCCGTTACCGTCGGTTGTCAAGGAAAAGTTTAAACATCTGGATCTCGCCGACCAAGATTTTGATAAATCGGGTCCGATCGATCTGTTGTTAGGAGTAGACTGTTTTGACCAGATATATACTGGTTCACGTTATTGCCCAGGTCCTGGTTTTCCATGTGCACTGTCTAGTGTATTCGGCTGGGTGATAAGTGGTCAGTTTCTTCAAAACGTGGTGGCTCAAACTCCAGCCACACCCGTTACGTCACTCATCGCGTCTTCTAGTGCGCTCGATGAGAGCATTCAACGGTTTTGGGAATCCGAAGAACCGTCGAAATGTAAAATTTCCGGTCCTAAGGATGAAATATGTGAAGTGACTCAAACTCCAGCCACACCCGTTACGTCACTCATCGCGTCTTCTTGTGCGCTCGATGAGATCGTTCAACGGTTTTGGGAATCCGAAGAACCGTCGAAATGTAAAATTTCCGGTCCTAAGGATGAAATATGTGAAGTGGCTCAAACTCCAGCCACACCCGTTACGTCACTCATCGCGTCTTCTTTTGCGCTCGATGAGATCGTTCAACGGTTTTGGGAATCCGAAGAACCGCCGAAATGTAAAATTTCCGGTCCTAAGGATGAAATATGTGAAGTGGCTCAAACTCCAGCCACACCCGTTACGTCACTCATCGCGTCTTCTTGTCTGCTCGATGAGATCGTTCAACGGTTTTGGGAATCCGAAGAACCGTCGAAATGTAAAATTTCCGGTCCTGAGGATGAAATATGTGAACAAAAATATAAAAATGGCACATATCGTACCTCCGAAGGTCGTTATGTTGTACCAATTATGCTTAAAGATGATACTCCAGCCTTAGGAGAATCATATCATCAGGCTCTTAACCGTCTCAACTTGGAAAAGCGTCTTGCCAGCCAGACTGAGTTGAAAACGGAGTATAAGGAATTTATGCAGCAGTACGAAGAGCTGGGACATATGCAGCCTGCTGAATCTTTGTCTACTGACCGTTATATTATTCCTCACCATTGTGTAAGACCACCCGATAGTACAACGACACGTTTACGAGTAGTCTTCGATGCCAGTAGTCGGACCTCGAATAATTTGTCACTCAATAATATTGTTCATGTGGGTCCTAAGCTGCAAGTGGATATTGTCGATTTAGTGACAAAATTTAGACTTCACAAAATAGTTTTTACTGCCGACATCCGTCGTATGTATCGGCAAATATTGATAAGACCCGAGAAATGGACTACTAACGCTCCTCGTCTTCTTAAGGATGTTCCTCCTGAATTTTGTCAAAGTTCCAAATCCTTCGATGAATCGGGAATCGAGTTTGTCAAAATATTAGGGATACGATGGAATCCCATTAATGATTTTTTTATATGCCTTTTCAGACTCGTTCGAAGTCAAATTTACTAAAAGATCCATCCTCTCTTTATTAGCTCGCATTTTCGATCCACTCGGTTGGATATGCCCAGTAGTCTTTGCAGCAAAATCGATGTTGCAAGAAATATGGCGGTTGAATTTATCGTGGGATGAGACTATTCCAAAACATTTAATCAAACAATGGCATTTAATAGCGGCCAATTTGTCTGATTTACGAAAAATTTCTCTTCCGCGGTTAGTTATACCTTCCAATCCGATGGAAGTACACTTGGTAGGTTTCTGTGATGGTTCTCTGAAAGGCTATGGTTGTTGTGTGTATATTTGTGTGGTAACTAATGAGCCCAGAATTTCTACTGCGACTAGTTTACTGATTGGAAAATCTAGAGTAGCTCCTTTAAAACCTACCACGGTAAATAGACTCGAGCTAAGCGCAGCGGTGCTTCTGGCAAAAGTTCTATCGCATATGTATAATTTGCTTAAAGACCATATAACTATTAATTCTATTCGAGCTTATTCAGACAGCCGCACTACCTTGTCATGGCTTAATACAGCCCCTCATTTGTTAAAAATGTATGTAGCCAATCGTGTCATTCAAGCAACTGACTTGATTAGTACCGATCACTGGTATTATGTTTCGTCTAAGGATAACCCGGCCGACTGTTGTAGTCGCGGAGTGTCCTGTCCAGAGCTTATAGACCATCCTCTGTGGTGGAAAGGTCCTTCTTGGCTACAGGATTTGCCTAGTCAATGGCCTAACAAACGGGTTCTACTTCCAAAAGAATACTTACCCGAGTTTAAATCACTAGAAACTAAAAGTATTCACATGATTAATGTGAGTAACCCACTTCTGGACTTAATTGCCAGACATTCCTTTTTTACAAAATTTCTAAGAATTGTAGCATGGTGTATAAGATTTATTTCAAATTCGAGGGTTGTAAGGCAAAATCGAATTCTTTCATTTCTCAGTAGTACTGAACTCGAGAAGTCAACTAAAGTATTATTTAAATTGAGTCAGTATCATTATATGTCTTCCGAAGTCAGTCGAGTGCGAGATAATGAACCATGTGTAAAGTCCATTCAAAAACTTTCACCTTTCCTGGACGATGATGGGATCGTGCGGGTACGGGAACGCATCGATGAGGCTAATCTGTCACCATCTGCGTTACACCCTTTTTTGTTACATAAACAATGTCCAATATCTTAAATTATAATAAAACATTTTCATAAAAAATATTTGCATTGTGGACCTCGAACCTTACAATCTCTTATTCAACGCCAGTTTTGGATAATTGGATTGAGACTTCTGATACGTACCGTGCTGTCAAAGTGTGTTAGATGTTTTATTTCGTGTCCGCGCTCTCGTTGGGTCATGCTTAAGAAAATTACCCAGAGATTTTGGCGCGTATGGCAGCGTGATTATCTTCATACATTACAACGAAAGAACAAAAGGTTCGTACATGAACCAAATATTAAAATAGATAACTTAGTCATAGTTAACGAACCTAATCTTCTGCCGATGTTTTGGAAGTTAGCACGTATTGTGCAAGTGCATGCTGGTTCGGATCAAGTAATCAGAGTAGTTACTTTCCGAACTGCTAACGGAAAGACCTTTCGTAGGCCGGTAGTAAAGGTTTGTCCCTTACCAATTAATTAAGATATTTTTCATAAATTACTAAAACATAAATACACACTATCCAATCCTTAGGCTAGTTAAAACTTATTTATTACTTTATCTTTCGAAAATAATATTTCTAGATATTCTTGCAATAGTGCGTAGCTATTGCTTTTGTTTTTTTTTTTATCTTTCAATTTGCATTCTCTGTGAAACCCTTGTGGATTTCAGGTGGGGGAAAATGTGTAAGCATTAACTTTAAAACCCTAATAAAATTACCTATCTATATTTCCGTTTCCCCTTCCATACATATTTCCTAATTCGCCGAGACGGCCTGTGATTGGCCGAAAAGACAGTCAAAAAAATATGGCGATCGAGTCATGTTAGCGCGTCGCTTGCGCTGATAAAACAACTAAAAATAACGTCTCCTAAGAGTTCGCTGGCCGAAAAGAACCTTAGATCTCATCCGCGAGTGTGTGATGGTGTACCACAAGTGTAGGCAGCAAGAAAATAATAAAGTTCAAGCACAAGGGTCGTCGGCCGGTCGACCAAGGTCCCGTGAAGGCGAATCCTTTCGAATCCTGTTCACAAACGAATCCAGGTGAGTGCTTACTTTTTCCTCTACTGTGATTCTGGGGTTGACCGGAGAATGCAGTGGCTCTTTCAGGAAGACGCAACACATTCATTTATATATATACAGTTTGCTTGGGGCGATGACAGTTCCGCACATCACGCATGTGCGTAGACCAGCATAGACGCTGTCTGTCTGTGGCATAGAGATAATATCTATGGTCTGTGGATTGCCCGTGACGGGCAGCGCTGAGGGGCAGCGCCCCTAGTGCTTTACAAGAAAATCTTTCTAGCTGTCTCTTCTGTCATACTTGATAACAGTTTTTTTCGTTTTGTAAAATATTTTGCTGAAAATTCTATTTTTTTTTTTACTTAAGATTGAATTAGGCATTTGTCTCCCATCTCACCTGATGGTAAGTGACGATAATTCATTATAATTCATCTAGTTCTCCATTAAGTCCCATTTCTCCTTCTATATTATATTTCATGCAGTGTGCTTGTGTGTAAATATTGTGTATACTGTGTAAATAAACTTTGTAAATAGTGTACCGTTTGTCGCTCTTCCAAACATTACCGTGCCCATTATCTCTTTGGCGAGGACGATAGAGAAGATTACGGAACTCGCCACTGCTAAGAGCTAAAAAAACATAACTATTTGTTGTAATTGGATTTCATTGAAACCACTAGACCTATTGTTGAAATTATTTTTACATGTGTATCTTAAAATACGTGGCGAATCGGTCTTATGACCTCAGGCTCTGTCTACCCCGTAAGGGAAAAAGACGTGATATTTTAGATTATTTTAGATTTTCGTGTTCGATATAGAAGTAAAGAATTAAATCACGGGTGGCGCTAATTTTGTTCATTTAAGCCCAAACTGCCTGCTAGGTCCAGTGGTTAAGGCGTTTGCCTGTAGACCCGGAGGTCGTGGGTTCGATTCCCACGAAAGCATCCTTTGTTTAGTTGTTTCCAGTTTGGTTAGGACATTGCAGGCTTGAATCACCTGATTGTCTGATAATGAAGATGATTCCATGCTTCGGAGGGCACGTTAAGCCGTTGGTCCCGGGCTGCTATCTGGTCGTTAAAGGATCCATGTCAAAGGCTGAGAGGCCGTTGCAAAGAACTCTGACACCAGGGTGTGTATGGTCGATTGACCGTGACACCTACTTGAAATGATGATGATGATTTAAGCCCCTTAATACGGGACCCTAAAAAAGTAAATCCAAGCTCTTCATCAAGCTATCATCCTGTTCGTATGCACCGACGGTCATTAAAATCTCATAATATGCAGTTCCTTTCATTTTTATTTTCGTATAAAATAAAGAGATCATAGAAGTATAGCCATTCTTTTGTTGTCATGAACACAAAAATACAACATTGTTGTTGTGTTCAGTTCGCTTGAATTTTGTTTCCAGTTTCGGATAATTTTTAGTAAATAAATAAAGTTTAAAAAACTAAAAAAACACGCCTTTGTCACATTATTGTATTGTCATCGGTGTAACTGGCTGCTAAAACAAATTGTGCGGGAATAATACTATTACTTATGTTTTTGATTTATTCATGTCACCCAAAGCTAGCCTGGAAGAAATTGCCTTGGGGATAAGGCCGTCTATTGTACTGTATTTTTTAATTAGAATTTATTTATATCGATTTATAGTTATGGGACAATAAAGAATGTTTCCTTACTTACTTAATAACTTAAATCGAAGTGTCAATTCTGTGTTATCATTATTTGTGTTGAAAGTTTCTAAGGCGCGCATAAATAGTCGGAATAATTTCAAAACATTTGGCAAGAAAGCGGTGAAATCTGTTATCATTTTAAATAATACTGGTTTCTGATATTTATAGCAGTCATTTGTAATGTGTTTCGTATTTTCTCATTTACCTCTTTGTTTTTAGGTCCTGTAATTTTTTTTTTTTAACATGTTCACTACTGCTACGATAATTGTAATATACTCTTTTTTATGTACGGCAAACGAGCAAGCGAGTCACCTGATGGTAAGCGACCAACGCTGCCAATGGAAAACTGCAACACCAGGGTATTACAGGAGCGTTGCCGGCCTTTCAAAGAGTCGGGGGAGGACATTTGGGGGTGAACATAGGGGGATGTAAATAGGCCTTTTCTACTCAAACGTCGATATTTGTGAGAGTGTGGTACTTCCCCGGACGAGCCGGCTAATTCATACTAGCAAAAAATAATTTTGACGGTAGCGTGACTCTACCACAGCTACTCGTAATCATCATCAGGTCCTTTTTAGTCTCCACTACAGGAGCACGACCCTCTCTGTACTACTAGGGCCATACTTGGCCAGAGCAGCCAGAGGACTTGGCCTACACTCTCCACGCTGGCCAGACGGGTTGGAGAGGTCTCTTAGATGTTTATAAGCTAGCTTTGTTTAGCTTGTATTTCCTAAGTCGCCTTCCACGACATCCACGGGAAGACTTAGAGTGGTCCTATTCTACTCTGCCGGATACCAACTACTCGTTATAAAACAATGAAATTAGATCAGGGGTGTCATCCTTAACTGCTTTGCCGGTGATTGCAAGTTTGGCAAGTTTGGTAACATCATCATCATCATTTCGAGTAGGTGACACGGTCAATCGACAAGTACACCTTGGTGTCAGAGTTCTTCGGAACCGCCTCTCGGCCTCTGACGTGGTTTCTTTAACGACTACCACATGGCAGTCAGGACCAACGGCTTAACGTGTCTTCCGAAGCACGGAATCATCTTTATTATCAGAAACTCAGGTGATTCAAGCCTGCAATGTCCTAACCAAACTGGAAGCAACTAAACAAAGTATGCTGCCCGTGGTAAATAAACCCACGATTTCCAGGTCTATTTATTTGCATAAATGTAGGTAGACATAACATGGTTCTACAGGCAAACGCCTTAACCACTGGGCCACGGAGGCTGTTATTTCCTGACGAACGTAGGGGTAACGGGTGCGGACGAGGTGAGAATATATCCCATTCAAGTTCTACGAGATTGGCAGCAGGCTGCGTTAGATAGGAATCAGTGGGGGAGGGGAGGCTTTTGATGACAGGATCCCAAACTGGTGGTAACTGCCAACCATTCTTTTTAATTGAAATTAGGATATTTGTTAATTAAATAGCTTTACGAAGCATTATTGCAATGTATCTGTTTGCAATTTTTCTTTTGCAAGGACTTGAGTATAGTCGAACTCATAATATGACTAGCTCCGTGGCGCAGCGGTCAACACGCCAGCCTGCGACACGGAGTGACCGGGTTCGATCCCCGGCCAGGTATTTTTTATTTTTTTTATTTTATTTATTTATTGTGATAAAAACGGATTTTAACCAATTACATTTGTCACACATGGAATTTAAACATAATTAAAAAAATTAGAAATTGAATTTAACATACACATAATAATAACATACAAAGAAAATAAAATAAGAAAATTCGATATTCAAAAAGAGTATTTAAACGACAATTTAAACATTATTACAATAAAAAACAA
Source organism: Elegia similella (assembly GCA_947532085.1). NCBI lineage: Eukaryota > Metazoa > Arthropoda > Insecta > Lepidoptera > Pyralidae > Elegia > Elegia similella. The sequence goes on from OX383953.1 coordinate 8,654,754, forward strand.
AATAGAAATTAAATTTAACATACAAATAAAGAAAATAAATAAGATAGTTCTATAGTTAAAAAGCTGTCCATCCGATTTATATGATCTAAGGATATTACATACATTAAAATCATTCATTGTCAATTTCATTAGTATTAAACCATTGGTCACTCAACATTTCACAATAGGCCACTAAAGCCTTTACGATGGTTGACCAGTTGTCAAAACAGAAATCAAAATCAGTGTTGGCGCTACGTAGTGCATTGAGGTGGTTTAGCGGTCGCACTAATGGTGACATTGCGCGTGACACGGAGTGCCCACTGTCAACGTTAAATATATCATGGGGTCTTCTGCGGCCGCGCCTATCCACAGGGGTCTCAAGTGTGTTAGGTACGAACAAAACACATATCAGGTTGTGTAAAAGTAGGCAGTCGACCGAGCCTCTTAGCACCTTAAGGCAGGTGGTGAGCTGTTGTACCATTCTTCGCACTTCCAGTGAGTTTATAGCCTAAGTGACCAAGCAGAAACTTTGTCGGATACAAATATGGGTAGAACCCGTATAATTTTTTATATAGAGACCTCAAAAATACTTTTTGGACTTTTTCAAGCATCCTTGTATAAGTTACTTGATGTGGGTTCCATATACACGTAAAGATGGAAAATGATCTTTTTCAGATTGGCCTGGGTCTTGGATGTTTATCTATATATGTATTTGTTATAAAATATAGTATCGTTGAGTTAGTATCCCATAATACAAGTCTCGAACTTATCTTGGGGCTAGCTCAATCTGTGTGATTTGTCCGTATATATTTATTTATTTATAATGGTTGGATTTGTCCAAAGCATGTTAATGGTTAAAAAACAAAAATAGAAAACATTTAAAATTGTCTTGATAAATTGTGAACCTGTTATTTTTGGGTAGGTTAGGTGAAAATGTCTAGACATTAGATATGTGAAACCGAAAAGAAAGTAAAATTAAAGACTAGATCAATTCCATTTCCATTGCAAATGTGCTACGGAAATACGAGAAATGATTTGTTTTTAATAATAATAATAAAGTGAGTCGGCGAGTCACCACCTGCCTATTTTTCCGTGTGTATCAACATTGGTCAGGCAGGTGCCATAGTTATTCCCATAGTCCAGATACTAACCATTAGCCGTTCATCCCAATAGCCCTAAGAGTATTTATTTATTTATTTAAGTTCTTTACAAAGTGTAAAAGGCGGACTTAAAGCCAGGGGCTTTATCTACCAGTCAAAGAGTTTAAAGAGTTTATTAGAAACCAAAATAACATAATATTCAAATAACAATCTAGATCGTAAACAACTGCGATAGTGTAGAACTGTGTTGCAGTTGTTTGTCAACCCACAGGTGGTGCCGAAAAAGGAGAATTTTGGAAGTTGGTGCAAGAAAGTATACTTTAAACAAAACTAAATTATAGTGTACCCTAATAATATTTATAACCATACATATCAAGACTACATACATATTAAAGTATAATATATAGTACATAAACTACATATATATAATTTATATTCTATCTGATTGTTCTTGAAAATGAGCGCTTACTTTACTCTGAAAAGCTTGTCGAGTTTGAGCCTTCCTTTCCAGTCCAAGAGTAGTGTTCCTTTATATCAATAGGTTTGCACCTACTGGGGATTGTCTGTGAGCACATTTCTATAGTGTGTTTACTGTCATGACCTGGATAGTGCCCCACCCCATTTTATAGAAAACGTCTCCCAAGGCCTCTACATGTTGGCCATGTGTCCCCATGCAAGCCTCAAAAGACCGGGCTTCGGTCCGGGGTTACATAAGTAAGAGACAACATAATAATAGACGAAATATGTAGGCTCTGGAACTTACGGAAAGCGACCATAATACTAGTCATTTCAACGACAGGCGTTATACCGAAACAGTTAAACCAAGGTCTATCTAATCTCGATTTACATCCTCAAACCTATATCTCAATGCAAAAAGCAGATATATTAAATACTTGTAGAATACATAGTTAGAAAATTCCTCCAATCAGATCAAACCTCCCATTACTCACTTGACCTAGGTCCGTGTTTATCATTATTACCGCCTTTCTTAGCCGAGAAGAAATTAAATCTAAACCGAAAAATAATAATAATCAATGTAATAATGTGGGATGTAGATTCGACGATCATTGTCTCGATAGTCGTTTCAGTGAACGGTCTTATTGCGATGAGGCTCGATCAACATCTCAAGAGGCTCTCGCTAGATGGCTGGATCTTGATCCAGCCATGACCCTTGGGTCAGATACAGAAGGCAGTACTCCTGGACACGGCGCGTATCGTCAGGCAGGAGGTTCCTCTCTCTGTAGCCCTAACTGCCGGTAGCTTGAGCCCTGCCCCGCTGGCAGCGAGCTAGGTTAAGGTTTTTGTTATGTATTTATGTTTTGTATTATATTTTACTTTATATATTAATACTATAAAAACCTACACTTAAGATTTAAAGTAAATAAAGAGAATAATAATCATTTATTTGCATTAAAAGTGGTGATAGTTAGTGGAAATACTTATTAATAGACATTTGTTTCACACTCTTAAGGGCCCGTACTACCTCACACTGCTTTGCATGATTGTCTATAATATCAATAATAATGAAATACTCAAGTTGAAATAAAAAAAGTTCAGGACTAACTCTGGTAACTATCTGACTCAAAAACACGATTGCGTTAAATTTTCTCGATAGAAAAAAATTACAAAGTGCCTCCAAATCACGTCTAATTTACTCGGTATACAGCATAATTTACCAAATACATTAAAATTAACCTTAAAACTTTTGATTATAATTGCATTACAGATATGGCAGCCATCATGTATTTTTCTTTTTCGAATAACCCTTGAATATTCTTAAAAAACGAAAATATCCAAAGTAGCCAACGCGTTTAGACCATCCGCGTTTGTACCGCCACGCCGCCCGGCCTATGGCGAGCCGTTAACCTAAAACAGGTATGCACATTTTTGGCAATAATTTAAACCAATTATATTAATAGTTTTGTTGCATTAAATTACGTTTATCAAAACACAGGAAAAAATTACTACACATAAAATATTATTCAAAAATAAAAAAATCTGAAGAAAAAAATTTTTATTAATTTATTACCAATTGTCATTAAGGAACTCGTACAGAATGGTAACACTTTTCTAATTAAAAACATCCGTAATCTATTCCTGAATATAGGCCGTAGATCCTTCAAGTCATCCGGCAATTAATTAAAAATACGAAAATTGTTATATTACTTTGTAGACCTCTTTGTCTGGAGACCTCTCCATCCCGTCTGGCCAGCGAGGAGAGTGTAGGCCAAATCCTCTGTCTGCTCTGGCCAAGTATGGCTCCTGTAGTACAGAGAGGGTCATGCTCCTGCAGTGGAAACTAAAAAGACAACATAACGGCAACAGGTTGACGCTTGAAATATTCACAGATTATTTAGTTTCATATTTACTTTAAAAATAAATAAATAAAAATAATATTAAAGGGCCTTTTAATATTCCCATACAACAGACATGTTTTTTTGCCGTTTTTATAGATAACGGTACGGAATCCGAGCGCGAGTCCGTCTCGCACTAAGCCGGTTTGTTTTTTAACATAATCGCCTAATGGTTTTGCGCAGCCTAATGGCTTGCGCAGTCGCTACGACAACGCAACGGATTTTGATGCAGTTTTTGGGTTTTTGAGACAGTTTTAGGGATCGTTAGATCCTAACGATACCTAAACTTTCGAAATCCATCCAGCCATTTGGAAGATACGAGTTATTAAAGAAATTTACAAACAAAACGCGCAAAACACATAACCCTCTTTGTAGTCGGGTAAAAAGAAAGTAAAACCCAGACTAGACCAAGCATTTCCATTTCAAATGCGCTAAGAAAATAATGAAATATAACTTAAAATGTCCTCTCGTTTCGTTATACCAAGTTATACACAATGCCTTCTTTGAATACCTCACTTTCCATATACACAAAGCTTCTTTTGGAAATCTGTATTTGCGTATAAGTTTGTTTTTAAGTTACGTAATACCAGATATTGCCAGAGGTGTCAGTGACCCAGGGGTGTCATCCTCAATCAATCATCCTGCCTATCCAGTGGTTGCTGGAATGGCATAGGGTACGCGTCCAGCGTAAATGCTGTGTGGTTTCCGGCAGAGTAGAATAGGACCACTCCAAGTCTTCCCGTGGATGTCGTAGAAGGCGACTTAGGAAATACAAGCTAAACAAAACTTATAAACATCTATGAGACCTCTCCAACTCTGGGCAGCGTGAAAAGGGTAGCCAAGTCCTCTGGCTGCTCTGGCCAAGTGTGGCTCTAGTAGTACAGAGAGGGTCGTGCTCCTAAAAAAAAATCGACTAGCTCCGTGGCGCAGCGGTCACCACGCCAGTCTGCGACACGGAGTGACCGGGTTCGATCCCCGGCCAGGTCAAGATAGAAAAATGATCTTTTTCAGATTGGCCTGGGTCTTGGATGTGTATCTATATAAGTATTTGTTATAAAATATAGTATCGTTGAGTTAGTATATACACAAAAAACTTATAAACATCTATGAGACCTCTCCAACTCTGGGCAGCGTGAAAAGGGTAGCCAAGTCCTCTGGCTGCTCTGGCCAAGTGTGGCTCTAGTAGTACAGAGAGGGTCGTGCTCCTAAAAAAAAATCGACTAGCTCCGTTACGCAGCGGTCACCACGCCAGTCTGCGACACGGAGTGACCGGGTTCGATCCCCGGCCAGGTCAAGATAGAAAAATGATCTTTTTCAGATTGGCCTGGGTCTTGGATGTGTATCTATATAAGTATTTGTTATAAAATATAGTATCGTTGAGTTAGTATATACACAAGTCTCTAACTTACTTTGGGGCTAGCTCAATCTGTGTGATTTGTCCGTATATATTTATATTTATATTTAAAAAAGACCTGACGATGATGACGCGTTCGGCCTCCCTGCTCTCTCTTGCTTTTCTCCTATTCATCCGGGTGAGTAATATCTCAATACCTCCCTTTCCAAATCAAAGAAATTCCTATCCTTCCCCAGCTTAAAAATGCTTCCGATAGCAGCAGCGACGGAAGCACAAGAAGCCAAAGAAACTGCGCTCGCCGACCCGCCTGCCAAGCGTGATGAGTATGGCAATATCTTCCCATGGAATGAAGCATCCTTGGGACAGGTCTTTGTCCAGCAGTGGACTGTTTTTCGGCTGTAATGATGAAATGATGATAGATATTGTTATTCTACAGGAATAGACAAGAGATGTCTTTTCGAGCTGCATGTACACTGGCAAAGGCTCTATAGCAAGCTCTATCTCTGGCAAAAGCTCATCATCATTTTGTGTAGGTGTCACGGTCAATCGACCATGCACATCCTAGTGTCAGAGTTCTTCGGAACCGCCTCTCAGCCTCTGACGTGGTTCTTTTAACGACTACCAGATGGCAGCCGGGACCACCGGCTTAACGTGCCTTCCGAAGCACGGAATCATCTTTATTATCAGACAATCAGGTGATTCAAGCCTGCAATGTCCTAACCAAACTGGAAACAACTAAACAAAATGCTTCCGGTGGCAATCGGATCTACGACCCCCGGGTCAACAGGCAAACGCCTTAACCACTATAATTTTTTGGACTAAAGAAAAATACATGTCCAATGTTTTGTGATTACCTAACTGAAAGCTTTTTTTTAATATAATTTATTTATTCCATAAACTAACCTATTTCAGTATAAGAGGTTACAGGCAGACAGATTGTCACTTTTGTATGAAAACGAATGCATAGGATTGCATTTCCTTTTCTTTGGAGAGAACATGCACATATTTTAATTCATTGTGTTATAAAAAGTTCGAACAAAAATAGCCATCAGTCGAATAAATATCTTGATAGTCAATTAATTATATTAATAGCATTACAATGCTCGGTTTAATATTAAAATCGAAAATATGTGATGAAAAAATTTTTTCATCACTTATTTTCGATTTTAATCTTGATAGTCCAAAATCTGGGTGTGTGTGTTATCCTTTTAGTTTTATTTTACATACATCGTTAAAAGTGGCTTTAAGGTCTCATAGACTTAGGCTCTGTCTACCCCGCAAGGGAGAAAGACATGATGGTATGTATGTGTCCTTTACAGTCTTTTCAGATAGATTTTTACCAAAGTACTCAACTTTTGACTCTAATAAGTAACAATTATCACTTAGCTAATAAGAATAAAACGATATTTTTTTCATATTAGACACGTAAAAACTTCTTTTTTCGGATTCTGTCTACCTTCTTTTTATGAGCTCTTGTTGGCCGTGAATGTCAATATTCTCATTTTTGCATATTAATAAAGCCAAGTTGAAGTCGGAATCCCACACGAAGGTTCCATACCAATATACAATATTGTATATAATATTGAACGTTTTTGGTAATATATTATTACACACGTTTCTTTACACTCTTACTTTCAATTTTATTTGGATTTTATTATTTGTAATTATAATGACACTTTTACGAGTATACACATTATGTAAAAAAATCAAGTCTACTTATTACGGTTCTATTGGTTGTGAAAGAAGGATGGACGGATAGGCACGGGAGGTTTAGTAATAGGATTTCGTTTTTAACAAATTATAATCATTGTTAAGTCATGTAATATAAAGACAAAAACTGAGATGATGTACCTATATTTTACGTTTGTATTCCAAACTCCACCAGACAAATACTTTGTCAAAGAGAAATTGGGCCAATGTCAACGACCTATCTCAATACTTAATCCACGCAAATCAAAAGTTACTAGTAGTACTCACATCAAACGCCTTTCACTGCTCACTTTCACTGCACATAAACTTTTAAAAATATCCTGCCGAGGTCACTTCTAGTCGATACAAAACTCTTTTGTCTAACCTATTTCGAAATTAGGAAAAGAATTCGTAAATTGAAATATTTTTTTTTAACGTCGTGAGGCAAAGGCTGTTGCTTGCGGACTGACGGGTTTTCAAACCGGCCAGTATCATAAGGCTGTGTTGTAAAGCGTTGTACAGACCGCGGCGAAAGCCCGATGGGGGTGATAGTGATTGTAATTTTCGTATCGTTAGTTTCTTAAATTATTTGTAGTAATGCTTATTGTGAGTTTTGCTTGCAGAGTTCCTGTAGGCAAGCTTCGTGGCGCAGTGGTTAACACGCCAGCCTGCGACACGAGGGCCCCGGGTTCGATCCCCGGTCAGGTCAAGTAGGAAACTGATCTTTTTCAGATTGGCCTGAGTCTTGTATGTATATCCATATATGTATTTGTAATAAAATATAGTATCGTTGAGTTAGTATCCCTTAACACAAGTCTCGAACTTACTTTGGGGCTAGCCCCAAAGTTTTGAGCTAGCTCAATCTGTGTAATTTGTCCGTATATATTTATTTATTTATTTGTAGTTTTTGACCGCGGCTTAATATAAATCCTTTGGAAATAGCACCTTCCTGTTATTCGTCATCATTTCGTTTAGGTGACACAGTCAATTAACCATACACACCCTGGTGTCAGAGTTCTTCGGAACCGCCTTTCGGCCGCTGACGTGGTTCCTTTAACGATTACCAGATGGCAGCCAGGACCAACGTGCCTTTCGAAGCACGGAATTATCTTTATTATCAGACACTCAGGTGATTCAAGCCTGCAATATCCTAACCAAACTGGAAGCAACTAAACAAAGTATGCTTCCCGTGGTAATCGAATCCATGACCCCCGGGCTACAGGCAAACGCCTTAACCACGGAGACTGTTGGTACGAGTAAAGAGAAGGGTAGGATATCTTCATAGGATCGATATCCTAGTAAAATTCCTATGTCCTACTCTTTACTAAAAAGAATAAAATGGTGTTTTCCGCCATCGCCTGTTAAGAGCCCGTCATATGCCAGGCGGCCTGGCGATACAAACGCGGATGGTCTAAACGCGACGGCTACTTTGGATATTTTCGTTTTTTAGGAATATTCAAGGGTTATTCGAAAAAGAAAAACATATGATGGCTGCCTTATCTGTAATGCAATAATAATCAAAAGTTTCAAGGTTAATTTAAATGTATTTGGCGAATAATGCTATATACCGAGTAAATTAGACGTGATTTGGAGGCAACTTTGCAATTTTTTTCTATCGAGAAAATTTAACGCAATCGTATTTTTGAGTCACATAGTTACCAGAGTTAGTCCTGAACTTTGCTGCATTTTTATTTCAACTTGAGTATTTAATTATTATTGATATAACAGTCAATCATGCAAAGCAGTGTGAGGTAGTATGGGCCCTTAAGGGTGTATTATACCATCCTGAATCGCATCCTGCATCGCATCGTGAATCTTGTATACCATTTTTTTAAAACCCTTGGATTGTTACTTCTACCTTCACTTTATGTCTATGAAGTATGTATGTTTGTGCATAAGCTTAAAACACTATTTAAAACAGCTAAAGATTTATATCCACGTAACACGAGAATTAGGAATAGGCTGGTGTTAGATGTTACTCCTAAATTTGAAAAATTTAAAAGTAATTGCTTGTATATGTGTATACAAATATTTAATAAATTACCAGAAGAATTAAAGATGTTAAATGTTGTGCTCTTTAAAAATATGTATATAAATGGCTTGTTGACAAAACCTTTTATAGCCTAAGAGATTTCTTGGACCACTAATATTTGCATGCTATTAGTTTTAGCAATATCTTATAATACCATGTTTTTACCGACATAGCTCAGCGGATTAGCTCTTTGAAGTGGCAGTGGGCGGGGCACATAGCGCGTAGAACCGATGGCCGATGGGGCAAAAAGGTTCTCGAATGGCGACCACGAAGCGGCAAGCGAAGCGTCGGACACCCACCAGGTGGTCGGACGACCTGGCCAAGGTCGCAGGGAAACGCTGCGTGCAGGCCGCTTCCAACCGGTCATTTTGGAAATCATTGGGAGATGTCCAGCAGTGGACTTCTTGCGGCTAATATGATGATGATGACAATGACCATGTTTTTGAGCAAATAAAAATATTATTATGATTATGTATCGGAATCGAAGAGTGGGACGCCGCTACACGTGCGCTACGATCGGAGATATCTCGTATCGTGTTCGTGTCTAATGTACAGCGTCGCTCCCATCTGATCCTAAATTCAGGATGATTTAATAGGCGCTTTAACCCGAACCGCTCGCACTCGCCACCGGAACAGAGTGCGTAGAGTAGGATTAGCTCCGATTACTGGTGACCACCCGACGGTCCCGGGTCACTTGCACCCAGGACAGGCCCTTCTGGCAACGTAGCTTTCGGCCCATAAGGCAAAAGATGAGAGCTGCTCTCCAAAGGCTTTTGCCATTGTTTCTCAGATTAGCCCTTCAGGCTTGCATGCACGTATACGCGGCCGATCAGGCAATATGAGAGTTTGCTGTCTCTCCAAGCCTTGCGCACACAGGCAACGCCTAAAGCCGAGGTCCGTCCCTCCTGGGGGCCCTTTGGTGATGTTGTCTAAAAGGTTGAGGGCACTCTGCCCTCGCCTCAAACGCCCGGTGAAGTAGCGAAAGCTCACTTGGAGCTAGCTACAAAGTCCTTCCAAAAAAAAAATAGGCGTTTTTTACTCCCTGGTCTGCTAGACGCCTAACTCGCTCGGTCTACTGTCGCGGTTATTACCGAGTGATATTGGTTTTCAATATGAAAGCATGAGGTAAAATTTAATAAACGGTTTGATTGATTCGCAGGTTCTTGGAAAATTTCCGTTTCGTGTTGGCATTTCTTTTTGATGACCAGGTTTCTTTGCGTCTGTTTATGTTTTTACATATATTAATGTTTATGTGTTAATGTGTTTCTATTTTTATCCTTCATGGCCAAACAAACGAAAAGACTGGCTATGAATTATATGGTTACTAGCTTTCGCCCGCGGCTCCGCCTGCGTCAATGTCGATCCCTTGGGAATAGTTCTTTTTCCCGGGATAAAAGGTAGCCTATGTCCTTCTCCGTACTCCAGAGAACTTGTATGCAAAATTTCATGATGATTGGTTCAGTAGTTACGGCGTGAAAGCGTAACAAACAAACAAACAAACTCACTTTCGCTTTCTAATTAATTAATACAATTCTAAGATAATAATGCATATTTAGTACTGACAATAAAAACCTATGTTACAAAAAGTTGTCTAGAAATTATGATCTCTTCAATTTAAAGAGCCATTACTTTTATATTATACTAGCGGCCCGCCCCGACTTCGCACGGGAAGATATAGGTATTTAAATAGCCTATGTTCATCAGAGATAATGTAAGAGTCTAATGGTGAAAGAATGACTCAAATCGGTCCAGTACTTTCGCTCCGAAATTATATTCAATTCAAACAAACAAACAAATCTCTCCTCTTTATAATATTAGTGTAGATGTAGATTACTTTTATTTCACAGGACGACACTAGTATCGAGGACCATCGTAATGTCCAGACGTCGAGAATCCGCGGGGAAGCCGCCCTGAAAACGCCCTGCCCGGATTAGAGTGAGTTCACGAGGACTTCATGTTGACGCGGATGAAGCAGCGGACCAACTTAATTTCACTAAGTACATAGTATAAAACAAAGTCGCTTTCCGCTGTCTGCCTGTCCCCATGTATGCTTAGATCTTTAAAACTACGCAACGGATTTTGATGCGGGTTTTTTTAATAGATAGAGCGATTCTAGAGGAACGGTTACTCGTATATATATAATTCAATACACCCGTGCGAAGCCAGGCTAGTCGCTAGTCCTTACTAATATTATAAATGTGAAAGTGAGTTTGTTTGTTTGTTACGCTTTCACGCCGTAACTACTGAACCGATCATCATGAAAATTTGCATACAAGTTCTCTGGAGTGCGGAGAAGGACATAGGCTACTTTTTATCCCGGGAAAAAGTACTATTCCCGAGGGATCGACATTGACGCGGGCGGAGCCACGGGCGAAATCTAGTATAATTATAAATTTAATAGCCTATTTGGAAGGTATGGTCCTTGAAGCTTGAAGCCAAAGTAAAGAGAATTTAACTGTATTTTTGCTGGAAATAGCTGACGCGCAGGTACCGTTAGTGTAGGCTATACTCGACTGATGAAAGAAATAAAGATTCCAGGCTTGCAATCATCATCATTTCGAGTAGGTGTCACGGTCAATCGACTAACGGCTTAACGGCACGGAATCATCTTAATTATCAGACAATCAGGTGATTCAAGCCTGCAATGTCCTAACCAAGCTGGAAACAACTAATCAAAGTATGCTTCCCGTGGGAATCGAACTCACGACCCCCGGGTCTACAGGCAAAAGCCTTAACCACTGGCCTATAGAGGCTTGCAATTTTGTTCAGAGATTCAAAATCATGCGGTACATCCATAAGTTCGTCCAGTTTCACGAATGTCAAAAAATGAGTGTATTGTTTTTAGATACAAAAGTATCTAAATTCCTCAACGGATTTAGACGTATGAGGTCCTTACGTTCTCTCCTGAGTGACATAGGCTATAATTATTTTGGCAGTCATATATCTATTTTTGTTTGAAACAAAATATGTTTCAGTTGAGTATAGCCAGATTCCAATTACGCCGGCAGAGACTCGGGATTCTCAGTGTGATATTGAATTACAATGAATAAGGGAATTGGCGTGCTCTTATCTATAAGTTAGACTTTTAAAACATAAATATAATATAAATAAATATATACGGACAAAATATATACGGACAATATAAAAAAAAATACACGCTTCAGTTTTATTATTTAGTAGATCACTAATTCTAGTGGGAGCCCTGACTGGACACTTAGAAAATAACCGTCATCTCTTTAAACTAAAAATTGTCGAAAGCCCACTATGTAAGGCATGTGAAGAATCGGAGGAGACAATGAGACACATTTTGTGTATCTGTGACTCGTTAGCTGGTAAGCGTTTGGACCTTTTAGGATCAGCTTATCCTGAGCTAGAGGACTATGTTCTGAAGCTCATACAGTCCTTCTTCAGAATAAACCGTGCGGGTGAGTAAGGCATGGGGTAAGTACAAAATAACCCAAAGGTTAGACGTGCTACCGATTCTGAATCGGCCCCATCGAAGATAAGATAGTAGATCACTCTAAAATGCAAAATTCTTATTCTTAACTAAGAAAAGTCTCTGATTAACAATAAAAATATATGTTAAAGAAATTGTGGTAGAGTCACGCTACCGGCAATATTAATTTTACTTGTAGCCTGAATGGGCCGGTTCGTCCGGGGAAGTACAACACTCACAGAAAAACGACGTTTTGACTTGAAGCTTACCACTTCTACGATTCGTTCGGTGAGTGAGAGAGCCGGAGGCCAATCCTCCTCCCCATATCCTTCCCTAACTCCTTGAAAGGCCGGAAACGCTCCTATACACCCTGGTGTTGCAGTTGTCTATGGACAGTGGTGATCGCTTACCATCAGGTGACTCGCTTGCTCGTTTGCCGTCCTATACCATAAAAAATAATAATTAATCTTTCTTCTTTTGAGTGCGACTAATTAGACGCACTCAAAAGAAGAAAGCCATGGCAGTAATAAAGCAACGTTTTGAAAAGCCCTTATATATTCAAACTCAATTGACTAAAAATAATCATCATCAATAAATCTTTATGCGTATGTAAGCGAAACTTAACACTTCTTCTGTTGCAGTCGAGTAATAAATCTGTTATCTCCAGTTTCAAGATCTCGTTGCGTTAATCTGGCGCCAAAACATAAATTAGAGAATTTCAGATGTGACACCCCACAGTTATTTACTTGCCATTTCTTAATTTCAAGCATTCGACACAAGAGTACCATAATCGGGTTAAGGCTGGTTTCCAAAATAATAACATTAAAATAAGCTAATAAGCTGGTTAGCTAATTAAAAATATTGGATACTTATATTTTTTTTTTAATTCGAGCGCGACCTCTATGGCGCGTTACGGGGTGTCCGGGTTCGATCCCCGGTTAGGTCAAGATGGAAAATGATCTTTTTCAGATTGGCCTGGGTCTTGGATATTTATCTATATATGTATTTGTTATAAAATATAGTATCGTTGAGTTAGTACCCCATAACACAAGTCTCGAACTTACTTTGGGGCTAGCTCAATCTGTGTGATTTGTCAGTATATATTTATTATTATTAATTAAACAAAAAATGATGATGATAAAGATAAAGCGCATGAAAGTACATGAGTGGGGCTTTTTTTTTAAAATTTATATATTTTGATTATGATTATTTATTTAACTTCTTTACAAATGTAAAAGGCGAATTTAAAACCAGAGGCCTTATCTACCAGTCAACCCACAGGTGGTTAAGGAGAATTTCGGAAGTTGGTGCAAGAACATTTACTTAAAACAAAACTAAATTATAGTACTTATACCCTAATAATAATAATCATAAACATACATATAGAAGTATTATATATATGTAAATTATATTCTATCTGACAGTCCGTGAGAAAAATGAGCGCGTACTGCACTCTTAAAAGCTAGTCGAGTTCGAGCCTTCCGGATATCTAATAGTAAAGTTTTCCAAGGCTATACCGGCTTTATAGTATATTTAAAGAACTCACTCCGGAAAAACGGTGTATGAAGGAGGAGATTGCTAGAGCACGGTGAAATTTATCGTTTTGGTGTGATTTTAGTTGTGGTAGAGCCACGCTACCGGCAAAATTCATTTTTGTTAGTAGTATGCATGGGCCGGCTCGTCCAGAAAAGTACCACACTCTCATAGAAAATCGACGTTTGAGTAGAAGCTTTACCGCTTCTATGCTTCGTTCGGTGAGTGAGAGAGCCGGAGGGCCGATCCTTCTCCCCCTTCCCCCATGTCCCCCATTTTTCCCTACTCCCAATGTCCTCCCCCCAACTCCTTGAAAGGCCGGCAATGCTCCTGTCTCACTCTGGTGTTGCAGTAGTCCATGGGCAGCGTTGATCGCTTACCATCAGGTGACTTGCTTGCTCTGCTTGCTTGTTTGCCGCCCTATAACATAAAGAAAAAAAAGATTTGAATCCTATCGATATTAACAACTTTATAAACTAATATCGGAATATACATTTTTTTGGCGTTCCCATACAAATTGACCGGGTTCAAGCATTTTTTTATGGAAATGTATTTTTTTTGAGTTCCCAGTATTTTTTCCATAGGAAAAGTTGTTCATATTGGCAGGCTAAATCACTCCTATAAGGGTTCAAAACGATCCAAATTTCACCGTGTATACTCGTATAACTGTTAAAAAACCACTGATACCCAAGCGTCTCTACCTCTGTTACTCTATATTTTATGATCGCGAACGAAAGTGATCTCAAGAGAAAACATTTGACGTTTACTGATTGAGGTCGCGACCCATCGCATGGCTTGTGAGCGTGAAGAAATATAACGGTCAAGAGCGAGTCGGATTAAAGTGCCTTTTATTAGGGTGTTATTTAAACGGTTAAGTGTCGTATGGTTTCCGGCAGAGTAAAATAGGACCACTCCCTAGTCTTCCCATGGAGGTCGTAAGAGGCGACTTAGGAAATACAAGCTAAACAAAGCTCATAAACATCAATGAGACCTCCCCAACCCGTCTGGCCAGCGAAGAGTGTAGGCCAATTCCTCTGTCTGCTCTAGCCAAGTATGGCTCCGGTAGTACAGAGAGGGTCATGCTCCTGCAGTGGAGACTAAAAAGACCTGATGATTATCCAAATATTTTCACTGCTTGTATAAGACATTTGTATAATGTTGCTGCCCAAATTTACTTTCCTTTTTTTTATAACTAGCGGCCTGCCGTTGATATATGTATTTATAGCCTATGTTCATCAGGTCGATGCAGTAGTTTCAAAGCCTATCAATGCAAAGAAACAAACAATCAAATGTTTCCACTTTATAATAGTAGTGTAGAAGCCTCTCTTTCTTATACGAGCGTGTTCTCAGCTGCACAGTTGTAGTGTTTAGGAAGTCGGAGCAATATACCTACCTGCGACTATCGGATAAACAGTTAAAGATGACACTTCTGACCATGAACCGTTAAAGAACATATTTTTATACTTCCTGGGTGCATGTTATGGGTTTCGGCCTCTACGATCTTCTATTTCGCTCTGTCTCTAGCCTCCGGTCTCCAAGATGTTTTTTGCCTTAGTCTCTTCAGGTCCTCCAGACAATCCTTCCACTGTTTTATCTCGAGGTCTTTTCTGTGGTGGGTTGTGGCCATGAACCGTTAAAGAACATATTTTTATACTTCCTGGGTGCATGTTATGGGTCTCGGCCTCTACGATCTTCTATTTCGCTCTGTCTCTAAGATGTTTTCTTGCCTAGTCTCTTCAGGTCCTCCAGACAATCCTTCCACTGTTTTATCTCGAGGTCTTTTCTGTGGTGGGTTGTGGCCATGAACCGTTAAAGAACATATTTTTATACTTCCTGGGTGCATGTTATGGGTCTCAGCCTCTATGATCTTCTATTTCGCTCTGTCTCTAGCCTCCGGTCTCCTAGATGTTTTCTTGCCTAGTCTCTTCAGGTCCTCCAGACAATCCTTATACCGTCTTTTAGGCTTTCCTCGGGGTCTTTTTTGTTTTGGGGTCCATTTATACTCTTACATGTTTTTGGGAGCTCTGGCGTCATCCATTTTTGTGTGATGTGACCTTAATTAACGCTTACGCATGTTAGGTGACCCTGGGCGCTGTTCCCACTTGGATGGGTGACGTAGAAATATCTGGAGCTCCTCCGTGCTCCGGAAGGCACGTTAAGCCGTTGGTCCCGGCTGTCATCACAGATGGCAGTCGCGAAGCTATGTCAGATGCCTTTAGGCAGCTTGAAAATCTGACACTTGTGTTAGTCACATACACACGCGAATAACAACAATAATTTTTCCAGATAACCTGCCCATCGCAGTCTTGTGACTTTTTAAATGTAGTAAAATCTAATGGCCATGCGTAGGTACGAGTTGTTAATCCAGTTTAGCTGGAGTACCTATAACACACTCATCTAACTTGTGCTGTTACATTGTTGCGAGCTAGTACAGTCAGCGTCAAAACTAAATTTATTTTATTTTCTTTGATACACAATTGTGTGTCGGGTCGTTGAGTTCCCTCTAATATGGTTGAGCTCAGCGATGGCTGATCTATGCGTCAACTCGTGAACGGGTGCTGCCGGGGGGGACAGGTCTACTCGGCCTCTTTGAGACTATCTTTTATCTTATCTGTTGTTGTTGCACGTTCGATCGCTAACATACTCGTAATGTGTTCCACAAAGTTATGTAAATTAAAATTGTATATAACATGAAACCAGAAAAAAAGATATATATAAAAAATATCATACAAAACACTTCAGGCAAGTAGGCGACCAAGGCTGTTGAAAAGAGTTTCTTTGGGCGTCTTCTTCTCTGCAGTAGTCGGTTCCGAAACGCTAGTAGTTTGTAGCTTTTGAACAATCCTAACTAATATTATAAATGCGAAAGTGAGTTTGTTTGTTTGTTTGTTTGTTACGCTTTCACGCCGTAACTACTGAACCGATCATCATGAAATTTTGCATACAAGTTCTCTGGAGTACGGAGAAGGACATAAGCTACCTTTTTTCCCGGGAAAAAGTACTATTCCCGAGGGATCGACATTGACGCGGGCGGAGCCGCGGGCGAAAGCTAGTAAATAATAATTTTAATAGCTCCGTGGCGCAGCGGTCAACACGCCAGCCCGACACGGGGTGCCCGGGTTCCGGGAAAATGATCTTTTTCAGATTGGCCTGGGTCTTGGATGTGTATCTATATATGTATTTGTTATAAAATATAGTATCGTTGAGCTAGTATCCCATAACACAAGTCTCGAACTTACTTTGGGGCTACCTCAATCTGTGTGAATTGTCCGTATATATTTATTTAAAAAAATAAGCTGGAATATCGACCATATAAATGGAATCGCTGTCTACGCCGCGTTGTCCAAAGGTGAAATGGTGAAGTTGGAATTATTGCTGCAATTCCTGTGCACACACCCCGAAATGCAGCCTGTAGAAGATACACAGACTCGTTACTGATCGGGGGATTTAGAATATGTAAGAATTCTAAATCCGTGAATGTCGTAATTTTTTACTCGTACAGCAGGATTGTGAATTGGACTCCCTTCCGATGTTTTCCCTGTGTGCTATGACTTGGGGTACTTCAATAGGCGTGTTTACAGGTATTTTAGGAGTCGGCAACGCATCAGCACCTCTGGTGTTGCAGATGTCTATGGGCGACGGTGACCACTTTCCATCAGGTGGCTCGTCTGTCGTCTAATCCTTACTAATATTATAAATGCGAAAGTGAGTTTGTTTGTTTGTTTGTTACGCTTTCACGTCGTACTACTGAACCGATCATCATGAAATTTTGCATACAAGTTCTCTGGAGTACGGAAAAGGACATAGGCTATCTTTTATCCCGGGAAAAAGTACTGTTCCCGAGGGATCGACATTGACGCGGGCGGAGCCGCGGGCGAAAGCTAGTATACATATAAAAAAGTAATGTTTACGACAAAAGAAATGATACTTAGTTTGAACTTCGTTTTGCTATAATTTTTTTGTGGAAAATAAAATGTAACAAATTAAAGTCGTAGAACAATATTGTTGTTTTTTATGTAAACTATCTAGTCCTACGAGATTATTACTGTTTTACGAGTAACCCTGTATAATGTCATCATCATCATCATCATCATCTCAGCCGCAAGAAGTCCACTGCTGGACATAAGCCTCCTAAGGATTTTAAATATGCCCGCTTGAAGACGCCCTGGATCCAGCGCTTTCATGCGACTTGGTCAGGTCGTCCAATAGGGCACATAGCCCGCAGTAGTGTAGGTGGCTCGTCTGCTCGTTTGCCGTCAAATATACATAAAAAAACGGAGTGAAATTACTTTTCTTTTTTTTATTTATTTTCTTTTATTTTATTTTGGCACAAACAGTCATATTATAGAATAATTACATAAAAATAGCAGTTTTACATAAATAGACAAAATAGTGCCGAAAATTACTAAGCAAAGTTATATAGTTATACTTTTTATTGCTTCAAGGTTCGAGTTTTAGCTACAATACTTTATTTCTATAATTTCTTACATTTGTATCACGGTAGCGAACTATGTACATTCTTATTGTAAATGCTGTGTACGCTAATAATTGGCACTTACTTATAAAACGATGCCTATTTGTAACATTTTGAGCTTAATGTACTATAAGTAATGCTGTAAGCGTGCATATTAAATAAATAAAAATAAATAAATTTCAATTGGTCAAGCTAAGTTTTGTCTGAATAAACAGAAACCCATTTTATAATATCATAAATGCGAAAGTGACGCTGTATGTGATTTGTTCTCGCTGCAACCATTGAACACATTTAGAACCTAGTTATCCTAATGAGTATTATAAATGTGAAAGTGAGTTTGTTTAATTGATTGTTTGTTTCGCTTTCACGCCAACCAATCGTCATTTCTTGAATAAAAATAAAAAAAACATGAAATTTTGTCAAAATCATTGACTAGGGTCAAAGAACGAAGGGGTGTTTTCGTCCAGAAAAAAGTAATGTTTTCGAGGGATCGACAAATGCGAGCGGAGCCGCGGGCGCTAACTATTAGGCTATAAAAAACCGGCCAAGTGCAAGTCGGACTCGCGCACGAAAGGTTCCGTATCGTTATCTATAAAAACGGCGACGGGAAAAAGTACTATTCCCGAGGGATCGACATTGGCGGAGCCGCAGGCGAAAGCTAGTAATATTATAAATGCGAAAGTGAGTTGTTTATTTGTTACGCTTTCACGCCGTAACTACTGAACCACTCATAATGAAATTTTGCATACAAGTTCTCTGGAGTACAAAGAAGAACATAGGCTGCCTTTTATCCCGGGAAAAAATACTATTATACTATACCCGAGGTATCGATTGAAATACATTTTATCAATTAAAATTAATTAAAATTTCATCCCTACCATCAGGATAACTGGCAGTCAACCACCGTACGTTTTAACAGAAGCTTTCTGCCCCGTACGACGGAACTGTGGAATGAACTTTCTGCGGCGGTATTCCCGAACCGATATGTCATTGGAACCTTCAAAAACGAGTCTATGTTTGTCGGGCAGTTGTTGCAGTTGTCCATGGGCAGCGGTGATCACTTACCATCAGGTGGCGCTTGCTCGTTTTCCGTCTTGTCATAAAAAAAATATACATACATAGTATCACGTCTTTTTCCCTTGCGGAGTAGACAGAGCCTAAGTCTATAAGACCTGAAGACCACGTTTAGCATGTCGGTGGGCAGTAGCTGGAAAACGGAATCAAAATAGTGATGGGTTGCTAACCGCATCGCCTATTAATATGATACCTCAGATTTTACCCATTCCCACGATCGGCTTTTACGATCTGCGTGGGAAGAGAAGCAGTAGTTACATTCTATGTTTTTTTCTTTTCGCCCAAACCAGCATAGAACAGTGTTATAAACTAATTTTGAACATATTTTTGTTTTTGACTGTACCTACCTTATACAAATTTCTCTCATATTCAAAAGACGGGTTGTTGACTTACATATCGTCCTATTTCCCTCTTTTTGAGGCCTAGAACGTATGTATGTATAGTGACGTAATAGTCAAACTCGCTCCATGCATGTATTTTGGTGATGTTTTCCTCAAAGCCGATGCACCGAATAAAATTTCACATTCTTGTTCATAATTTCACTGTATGATTTCACTAAACCCGCTTCGAGGCGCCGGCGCCGAATTATCCAACAGTTTGTGACCTTCAAAACCTCACTCTCATCCGGTTGCATCATCAGAACTGTCGTTTGCAGTTATAAGTAAATAGATATATATAGGGACATAGCACACAAATTGATCGGAATGTTGGGCCACAAAAGGGATGGAAGAAAGAAAACTGCATGTAACAGCGAATGTAGAGATGGATGTGTGGAGTGACAAGAATGGATAAAATACGGAATGAGTATATAAGGGGAAGTATGAAAGTCGCCGTGTGGTTTCCGGCAGAGTAGAATAGGACCACTCCAAGTCTTTCCGTGGATGTCGTAGAAGGCGACTTAGAATAAACAAGCTAAACAAAGCTATTAACATCAAGTATGACCTCTGCAATCCGTCTGGCCAGCGTGGACAGTGTAGGCCAAATCCTCTGTCTATTCTGGCCCTTGGTTCTGGCCAAATATGCTCTGATAGTACAGAGAGAGTCGTGCTCCTGTAGTGGAGCCTGATGAAAGACCTGATGATGATGATGAAAGTCGCGTCAGTAATAGAAAAGCTCCATAGTCATAGACTGAGCTGGTATGGAAATGTGATGAGGAGAGAAGAAGGTCATATCGCAAGGAAGGCTTTGGAACTGAAGGTGAATGGAACCCGAAACAGAGGACGACCTAAGAAAAGATGGATGGATTGTGTCAAGGAGAGTATGAACAAGAAAGGAGCGACAAAGGATATGGTAGGTGACAGATCAAAATGGAGGGAACTGACATACTGTGCCAACCCCACATAAAAAGTGGGATAAGGTAAAGGAAGAAGGAGAAGATATCACACAAATTGAGAGAGAGGGTCGTGCTCCTGTAGTAGAGACTATTAAAACCTGATGATGATGATGACACAAATTGAGCCCCACAGTAAATTGTGAACTTGTGTCGTAGGATACCTTCGATCATTGTTCATATCTCACCTTCTGTCGCGTCCTAACTGTCCTTACTCGGTACAGGACCTTCAATTTGATTAATGATATGGCGATCAGCGTAGCCAAATACTGGCGATACAATGGCGAGCTCTGTAGCGCAGTGGTTAACACGCCAGCCTGCGACACGGGTGCCCGGATTCGATCCCTGGTCAAGATGGAAAATGATCTTTTTCCGATTGGCCTGGGTCTTGGATGTTGATCTATATATGTATTTGTTATAAAATATAGTATCGTTGAGTTCATCATCATCTTCATCATCATTTCGAGTAGGTGTCACGGTCAATCGACCATGCACACCCTGGTGTTAGAGTTCTTCGGAACCGCCTCTCGGCCTCTGACGTGGTTCCTTTAACGACTACCAGATGGTAGCCGGGACCACCGGCTTAACGTGCCTTCCGAAGCACGGAATCATCTTTATTATCAGACAATCAGGTGGCAAACGCCTTAACCACTGGACCACGGAGGCTGCTTGTATCGTTGAGTTAGTATCCCATAACACAAGTCTCGAACTTACTTTGGGGCTAGCTCAATCTGTGTGATGTGTCCGTATATATTTATGCAATTTTTTCAAATTGCATAAATATTTGCTTTCCCACAACCAAATGGTAACCATGCATTTCATTTTCCTATTTGACCTGACCGGGGATCGAACCCGGGAACTCCGGAGTGGCAGCCTAGCATAATGACCACTAGGCCACAGAGTGATGGTGATGGCCACTTACACATGAAAATCTTAAAAGTAGCAATGTCTTGTCCCGTAAGACACTCAAGTCTTAATGACGCGCTCATCAAAAATTCAACATTCTTGTACATAATTTCACTTCTGATTTCACAAACAGGCGCTGGCGCCGGCTTACACAGATTTGCGTATAAGAAGTTACGTTTGTCTGGCTATATGACAGGCTAGTTTCCTCGAAATATAATTTGTCTGTCAGTCAGATAATAAAACAATTTTTTTAACTGCTTCCGTGGTCCAGTGGCGTGGGTTCGATTTCTAAGGGAAGTATACTTTGTTTAGATGTTTCCAGTTTGGTTAGGACATTGCAGGATTGAAACACCTGATTGTCTGATAATGAAGATGTTTCCGTGCTTCGGATGGCACGTTAAGCTCCCGGCTGCCATCTGGTAGTCGTTAAAGGAACCACGTCAGAGGCGGTTCCGAAGAATGCTGACACCAGGGTGTGCATGGTCCATTGACCGTGGCACCTATTTGAAATGATGATGATGACAATTTTTTTATAAAAAAAATATTTTGTTACAAGCTTTTATTAGAAAGTGCTTCTCAAGACAAATCAAATGATCCCAAACACGATTGGTGTAACTTGTCTTGGAAAATTGACGTGTTTTCAAATCACTAGTACTATGGCTGAATTAATTAAATACATCAAAACAATTTTTATAATTTAGGTCGACCCTTTCACAAGCTCGTCCCCTTGTTGAACTTTGAAACAGATACATGGGGAATTTAAAAACGATGCATATGTTATGATATATAAAATTCCTATGCCCACCTTACGACTAGTTTTTGACTCATACTGCAAGCGCTTGCAAGATGATATTGAGTGGTAGCATGGAGCAACAGAAATAAACTGGATTTCAATGTCTCGAAATGTCAGTCCATTTCATTTACAAAAGGGCATAACCCGATTCAGTACAGCTATAAAATCGGTGATACATCAATAGGAAGGGTGACAGAAGTGAAGGACTTGGGAGTTCACATAACATCACAGCTGGGGTTCCAGGAGCACATACAATCTATTTGCAAAATAGCGTATAGAAATCTGGGTTTTATCCTACGCAGGGTGACTGGCTTCTCAAATAAGCATGCAATTAAAACACTTTATAATGCTTTAGTTAGGAGTCACTTAGAATGCAATGCACAGGTTTGGAATCTGCATGAGATTAAATACAGCCTTATGTTGGAAAAGATACAGAACAACTTTGTGAGGTATTTATATTGGAGACAAAACGGAGTGTACCCTTTTTATCCTCTAATGTACCCCACTTTGTTCGTGTTAGGTATGGTGGGATATTATGAGCTACGGGTAAGAAGGGAGCTTAGCATGGTGTCCTATATTTTTAAGTTGATTCGTGGTATAATCAATAATATAGAAATGCTTAAAATAGTTGAATTTTATGTTCCGAACGGAGCCGGAGCGCCGGAGGCAGCCATGCCTTTCAGTGGTACCTCACGGGCGGACCAACTTGATGAACAAGTCTCCGTTGGCACGCGCAATACACATTCTGAATTTGATTGCGGACAAAATAGACATATTCCAGTGTACTCTGTGTGAATTCACAAAGGTTGCAATTTACGTAATAAGTTATGGTAAATAATTGATTATTAATTGCTTTTCTATTGTATTGGGGAATATACCTGTAAAAATAGAATAAGTTAATTAAAATAAATAAATAAATGCTATGTAGTTACGACTCCAGCATCCGACCAGCGCAACGATTCCATAATATTGTATTGTCTTCCGATTTATACATGCATGCAGAATTTCTGCTCAATTGGTGACCGGGACATCAGGCCAGAAGAAACTAAATAAAATCTTTTCTTTCGACAATTATATTTTTTTATGGTATATGACGGCAAACGAGCAAGCGGGTCACCTGATGGTAAGTAATCACCGCTGCCCATAGACAACTGCAACACCAGGGTGAGACAGGAGCGTTATCGGCCTTTCAAGGAGTTGGTGGAAGGAAATAGGGAAGGGAGAGGGCAGGATGGGCCTTCGGCTCTCTCACTCACCGACCGAAGCATAGAAGCGGTAAAGCTTCTACTCAGACGTCGATTTTCTGTGAGAGTGTAGTACTTCCCCGGACGAGCCGGCCTATTCATGCTACTAGCAATTCATTTTGCCGGTAGCGTGGCTCTACCACGACCAATTTTATGTTATTATAATGATAAAGCGCTTTGAAGTAATGAATAAATCATTTCGTATTCAAGGCTATATGTATAAGTTAATTAATTAAAAAGTTAATTAATGTATAAGTTATAAACCTTTAAAAACTTTTTGAATTGAAATTGGACATACCATTTAAAAGTTAATAAGTTAAATAATTATCAGAATTGAAATTTAAGAATACTGCAGAATCATAGTTCCCAAACAGATGATTTTGATTGTTTGTTTTGTCAAAAGCAGACTTGATCAAGTGTTTTATAATAATCATAATAATTTATTTGCAAACATACAGTA
Organism: Elegia similella; assembly: GCA_947532085.1. Taxonomy (NCBI): domain Eukaryota; kingdom Metazoa; phylum Arthropoda; class Insecta; order Lepidoptera; family Pyralidae; genus Elegia; species Elegia similella. Next base: position 8,678,512 of record OX383953.1, read on the forward strand.
AATAAGGGTCATATAACATTGAGAGTACATTGTATGAAACTGCACGCAGGTATGAAAATATTTAATACAAATGTCAAAAAAAAAGAAAAATTTAATTCATTAATAATGTAATATAATTTCAATATAAATTATAAATTAATATTTTTATGTGATTTGCAATAGTCAATATATTCCTTCAAAGAGTAAAAACAATTCTCAAGCAACCACCGCGTCAACTTACTTTTGAATGATGTACCTTTTAATTATTTAAATTCATTAGGAAGTACATTATATATTACAATAGACATGTTAAAGACGTTCCTTTTATAAATATCCTTATGACACATAGGCTGATATAACCTGTTCATAATTATAGCTCGCGTCTAGATGTAACTTCACATCTTCTCTGCCAAAATTCTGGATGTGTATATATTTAAGTATGAAAATGTGCCATGAGTGTGTTGAAATTTATAATATTTTTTGTTAGATTCCTATATCTACCTGTGCGAAGCTGGGGCGTGCTGCTAGTTAATAAAAAAATGAAAAAGAATAGAATATCTATTGCTAGATAACTGACATAAAAATAATCGGGAGAAGGTTATCATTTTTTTAAAATGTTTGTTACTTCAGAACTCCGTCATTAATGAACCGATTTAAAAAAAACAATTATTTGAAAGGATATGCTTTAAAGTTGGTTTCATTCAAATTTCATCAAAATTGGTTCAGTAGTTTAATCGAAGTTGGTTTTTTAATGAAAGATTATTTGAAAATAATATTTACTTCCCTTCCACGAAGACGTCACAAATAATGGCGCGTTGATGTCTTTTGTACTAGCAATGTAAAGTATCAAATAAAAAGCATATTTGTGCTGTTTTTATAAAATAAAATTTATTTCGTCTTCTTATCTATACTTAACGTATGTTATCACGTCTTTTTCCCTTGCGGGGTAGACAGAGCTCAGGTCTTTAAGATCTAGAAGCCATGTTTAGCATGTTGGTGGGTGTTAGGTGGAAAAAGGAATCAAAATAGTGATGGGTTGCTAGCCGCATCACCTACTTATATAATTCCTTATATTAAAATATAAGGGCATTCCCTCGATAGGCTTTTACGATCTGCGCGGGAATCATTAGCTAGTACATTCTACCGTGGTTTAGTGAGGACCACCCTTATCACTGAGGGGTATGAAAAATTAGTTCACATCCTATTCTCAGACCTACTGAATATACACATACCATTTTTTAAGAATCGGGCAAGCCGTTTCGGATGAGTTTTGTTACAAATACTGTGACACGAGAATTATATATATATATATATATTAGAAAGATGAAAAATTAAAAATGATTGATTTTCATATGACTTTTTTATTTCGCTACTTCAGTACTATTAAGTGATAGCTACCATTTAAAAAAAAGTTTAACGTTTATATTTATATACTAGCTTTCGCCCACGGCTCCGCCCGCGTCAATGTCGATCCTTCGGGAATAGTACTTTTTCCCGGGTTGAAAGGTAGCCTATGTCCTTCTCCGCACTCCAGGGAACGTGTATGCAAAATTTCATGATGATCGGTTCTGTAGTTACGGCGTTAAAGCGTAACAAACAAACAAATAAACAAACAAACAAAGTCACTTTCGCATTTATAATATTAGTAAGGATAAGGATTGCGATAACATCAAAATGTATACCCTATTATAATATTGCAAATAAATTATTTATTTATTTAACAATGTGATACGAGAATTTTATATATGAGAAAGATTAAAAATTGAAAATGATTGATTTACATATGACTTTTTTATTTCGCTACTTCAGTACTATTAAGTAATAGTTACGATTTTAAAAACGTTTAACGTTTTTATTTATATCTATACTTCTATACTAATATTACAAAGCTGAAGAGTTTGTTTGTTTGATTGTTTGTTTGTTTGTTAGAACGCGCTAATCTCAGGAACTACTGGTTCAAATTGGAAAATTCTTTTTGTGTTGGATAGTCCATTTATTGAGGAAGGCTTTAGGTTATAAAACATCACACTGCGACCAATAGGAGCAAAGCATCAATAAAAAATGTTTTGAAATCCATACTAATTAATCATAATAACAGAAATTGCACGGACGAAGTTGCGGGCAACAGCTAGTATTTATATATATAGCAGTATATGACTCCCTGTATATGTTCCGTATAAAGCAACAAAGCGCCATCTATCCAAAACATAGCGATATACAACGCCGAGTGAAAGCCTTCAATATATTATGGTAGAGAAAGGTTCCATGTTTATGTCTGTCATCCAAGACTTTGCTCGAAAAGTGTAGATGGCACTGTTTTACGTTAACTTGTAGTAATAAGAATTGTTTATTTAGAGTGCGTAGAGTAGGATTAGCTCCGATCACCGGTGACCGCTCGGCGGTCCCGGGTGACTTGCACCCAGGATAGGCCCTTCTGGCAACGTAGCTTTCGGCCCATAAGGCAAAAGATGAGAGTTGCTGCTCTCCAAAGGCTTTTGCCATTGTTTCTCAGATACGTGGCCCATCAGGCAATATGAGAGTTGGCTGTCTCTCCGAGCCTTGCGCACATAGGCAACGCCCAAAGCCGAGGTCCGTTCCTCCTGGGGGCCCTTTGGTGATGTTGTCTATAAAGGTTGAGGGCACTCTGCCCTCGCCTCAAACGCCCAGTGAAGTAGCGAAAGCTCACTTGGAGCTAGCTACATAGTCAGTTCAAAAAAAAAAGATTATTTAACCAACTTCAGAATAGAAGGAGTTCACTATAAGTTAAAACTTTTGTTGCGGTTCTTCGTGTATATTAAGGAGTACGTGTATAATATACAGTCAAGGACAGAGATACCTGACCAGGCCCTCTACTTATATTTTGAGTTTTCTCTTAAACTATAAATAACTAGCTTTCGCCCGCGGCTCCGCCCGCGTCAATGTCGATCCCTCGGGAATAGTACTTTTTCCCAGGATAAAAGGTAGCACATGTCCTTCTCCGTACTCCAGAGAACTTGTATGCAAAATTTCATGATGATCGGTTCAGTAGTTACGGCGTGAAAGCGTAACAAAAAAATAAACAAACAAACAAACTCACTTTCGCATTTATAATATTAGTAAGGATAATAACATGAAAATGAGTTTCTTGGCAAGAATAATGATTCTTTTTGGCACATTATTCCTGCACACTAGTGAACAATCCACTCACGCCACACGATGTTTTCCTTCACCGGAAGTAGGTAGTGGTTGATGTAAGTGACAGTCTTCAGTCAAATTGGGCCAATAATTCGAGAGGTTGGGCCTTGTGGGGTTCGAACCAATCTTTTTCTTGTTGTGCTCAATGACAGCTCTTAGACTTTTAAATCCCAATTAAGCTGTCAATAAGTTTTTTTTTGCCATCGGTTGCGTACTTGACACCGACCTTCCTTAAGTATGATTTACTTAGCAGAAACAATAATATGCTCTAGGCACACACGATTCTATTGCATATTATTTAACATCAAAATACTGCATCCAACAATAACACTCGTAAACAGATACAACAGCGCATTCAGCTGTCACACATTCAAAAACTCTTGTCTTCCAAATAACAAGTGATGGTCCAAGTCGCTAAGCACTATCACAAATCACCGCCATTACATAAACGCGACGTCACAACTGCACTTTTATATAACAAGTTTAAACCCCACTCGAACCGAACTCCAGTCCGTTCGGTACCGTCGCGAGCGCCGCGCGCGTACAACCACAACACAAAACAATCCAAAAACAAAACTAAAAAAAAAAAACAAAAAAAAACATGTTTTAAAAAAGAGTTTTTAATCGTCGCGAACAATAACATTCTTTTATCAAATAATCATATGTAAAATGAAAGTGAGATCAGTGCGTTGACCGAGCAAAATGTACAGTGCAAAGGAATGGAAAGTATTGCTTCTACTTTTGGCGTCTTCTGCTGCGGGCGAGCCGAGCCGGGCGCTGAGCATAGTATACCAACGGCCTTATAGGAATATCATGTTCATACCCAAAAATTACCGGAGTCGAGCAAGGCAATCGAGAGTCCTGTTCCTTGATGAAGACGAAAGTCATCAGCAATATGGAAAGGGCGAAATAGATTTGACTGTTGATAAAAACAGTAAAATTAAGTTTGACGAGAATCCTGATTACGAATTCACGTCACCTGGAGATGAAAAAGAGGATATACCTTCAGGGAATGAAAGGTTTTACGAACCATATAGGTATAGACAGTTCCCTAAGTTTTACCAAGGAAGATTCGGTCGCCCGTACGCTCCGACTTTTGGCTTCGAACCTTACTCCTTCCCAGTGGTGACCAGGAATAGTTTTTACCAACCGGGATGGAAGGCAAGGAGTCCTAGAGTGGTATTCCCGTACTCGGAGCCAGTGCAGACGAACTCTCACGCGGGTCCTGGGTTCGACAATGTGGTGTTTCGTGACCAGAACTTCGGGACAAACGATATCCCTGCGGATGACCAGGCTCTCCAGGATATTGGCACAGGGAATGCTGATGCCTTTGCCGAGCGAGGTGAGTGTTAGTTTAAAAATAAGGAATTATTTTGTAGCTATTTTTAAGTAGCTTGTAAAACTATCATGCTTATCGACATGGTTGTTTGTGTGTAAGTGGCCAACATTGGTGTAAGATTTTTCAAGCTGCCTATAGGCATCTGTCATAGCTTAACGACTGCCATCAATGATGAAGGCTGGAACCAATCTCGTAGTGTGTCTTTTGAGGAGCTCGAGATATTTTTATGCCACTTGCGGTCACCCATCCCAGTAGGGACCGCGTCTGGGTTGCTTAACATACTAAGCGTTAATGCTCAGACTCACTGGACCATCGGGCTCCTCAAATCGATATAAGTATGAAACTTATCAGGGTTACTAGGTCTAGTTCTGAAATATCAAAACCTCGCTACAACAGAAATCACAGTACATATATCCAGTTTTATAAAAAAATATACTTTTAACCGACTCCAAAAACAGGAGGACGTTATCAATTCGGTTGTATGAACGCATATGCTACTTGCTTTCAGATTGTTTCCATATATTTCATCGAAATCGTATTAGTTCTTTCTTTGAATTTGTTTATTTTTTTGAATAAAAGATTGTCACAAAACTAATTGTGACTAATTTTTAATAATTAGTTCTATGATACTGAACAATTGTCACTATAGAACATAGAAGTGTCGAAAAAACGTAAAAAAATTTGTTCGTCTTATCGGCCAACAAATCTAGCAATCAGCTGATCGAGTTTATGTGGAAAGTTGATGATAATGAACAAATTTCTATTAGGAACATATATCTATCTATAATTTAAGAACTGTGCTGTCGGTGGAGTACTCTCCATGTCTCTCGGTTCTCACTCAGCCATTCTCTTCACCTCTCCATATGACACAACTCCAGCCTTTTCCTTCTTCTCATTCAAATATGCTCTTCTTGGTCTTCCTTTCCCTCTCCTTGCCTTTTTTCCCTCTATAATATTTTTCATAAATTGATCGTGTCGTAAGGTGACGAATAACGTCACCAGGAACATATATATTAAGTATATAATCTTTCATATAAAAAATACCGACTTCATTAGAACTACTAAACCGATTGTGATAAAATTTAAATGGGACCAACATAAAAGCATACCCTTTCAAACAAAAGAAGAATTTTTAAAATCGATATATAAATGACGGAGTTCTGAGGTAACAAACATTAAAAACACAACCTCCTCCTTTTTTTAAGTCGGTTAAATATAATATGTAGAATATTATATTTAACAGCCACCCATTAAATAAGTCTAGGGACTCGCAAACTGGCCAAATCAGGGTACCCACCAACACGCTAAACGTGACCTTTCGGTCTTATGACTTTAGGCTCTGTCTACCCCGTAAGGTATAAAGACGTGATAATATATATATATGTATGTAAACCAAGTCTTCCCATGGATGTCGTAAGAGGCGATTTAGGAAATACAAGCTAAACAAAGTTCATAAACATCAATGGGCCTCTGAAAACCCGTCTGGCCAGCGAGGAGGCCAAATCCTCTGTCTGCTCTGGCCAAGTATGGCTCGGGTAGTGCAGAGAAGGTCATGCTCCTGCAGTAGAGACTAAAAAGACCTGATGATGTATGTAAAAAAATCATTTTACATTCAAGTTTATTTCTTTACTCTCAAACCTCATGGAAAAGATTTAATAAATAATACATATATAAATAAATATATACCGACAAATCACACAGACTGAGCTAGCCCCAAAGTAAGTTTGAGACTTGTGTTATGGAATACTAACTCAACGACACATCCAAGACCCAGGCCAATCTGAAAAAGATAATTTTCCATCTTGACCTGGCCGGGGATCGAACCCGGTCACTTCGTGTCGCAGGCTGGCGTGTTGACCGCTGCGCCACGGAGCTAGTCAGTCTAGTAGATTTAAGATCCTTCTTTTAGTTTCGGAGTTAAAAAGTAACATTCATAATTACTGTAACATGTTCATAAACATACATATAGCGTCATTACGAGTTTACTTTTACTGTCTGGGTACATTTGCATTTTAGTCGTGAGAAGGCAATTACTTCGTGCGTGGCAAGCAACGCACGTGCAATGATGGGTGACCGTTTCAAGATTATTATTCGTAAGTTAAGAGCCCGCCATATGCCAGGCGGTGTGGCGGTACAAACGCGGATGGTCTAAGCGCGTTGACTACTTTGGATATTTTCGTTTTTTAGGAATATTCAAGGGTTATTCGAAAAAGAAAAACATGTGATGGCTGCCTTATCTGTAATGCAATAATAATCAAAAGTTTCAAGGTTAATTTTAATGTATTTGGTGAATAATGTTATATACCGAGTAAATTAGACGTGATTTGGAGGCAACTTTGCAATTTATTTTCTATCGAGAAAATTTAACGCAATCGTGTTTTGAGTCATATAGTTACCAGAGTTAGTCCTGAACTTTGCTGCATTTTTATTTCAACTTGAGTATTTAATTATTATTGACATAACAGTTAATCATGCAAAGCAGTGTGAGGTAGTACGGGCCCTTAAGGCATTTGCTTGGACTGTTTATATATAAATAATAAGGGACAAACCACAGATATTTATTTATTAGGTACAATATCTATAATAATATAATATATAATATATTTACATACATACGTCTTTTTCCCTTGAGGGGTAGACAGAGCCTAGGTTCATAAGACCTTATGGCCACATATAGCTTGTTGGGGGGTGTGTAGATAGAAAACGGAATTAAAATAGTGATGGGTTGCTAGCCGCATCGCCTATTGACATAATTCCGCAGATTTTAGCCCAATCTCTCGATCGGCTTATACGATCTGCGCGGGAAGAGAAGCAGCTGGCACATTCTACGTTTTTTCTTTTCTCCCAGACCAGCTTGGAAGACTTTTATAATATATATATAATCTATACTATAATATTATAAAGCTGAAGAGTTTGTTTGTTTGAACGCGCTAATCTCAAGAACTACTGGGTCAATTGGAAAATTCTTTTTGTGTTGGATAGTCCATTTATTGAGGAAGGCTTTAGGCTATAAAACATCACGCTGCGACCAATAGGAGCGAAGCATCAATAAAAAATGTTGTGAAAACGGGGAAAAATAAGTCATCTATACTAATTAATCATAATAACAGAAATTGCCGCGGACGAAGTAGCGGGCAACAGCTAGTATAATAATATTATAAAGCTGAAGAGTTTGTTTGTTTGAACGCGCTAATCTCAGGAACTACTGGTTCAAATTGAAAAATTATTTTTGTGTTGGATAGTCCATTTCTTGAGGAAAGCTTTAAGCTATAAAATATCACGTTGCGACCAATAGGAGCGAAGCATCAATAAAAAATGTTGTGAAAACGGGGAAAAATTATTGACCTATGCTAAGAAAAAACCTAATTAATCATAATAATAGAAATTGCCGCGGACGAAGTCGCGGGAAAACAGCTAGTACATTATAAAGTAAAGAAAGGATCATCGCATATCAAGTTACTAACGGGTCAAGCTAAAAGCCCGTAACGCAGTATGTAAGGGCCTTGACACACGCAGCTCAACCGTGTCTGATTGCAAATCATTCAGTTGCAAGTGTTTGCTAACTTTATAAAGACAGAGGTACATCAGGAGCCCGGTATCCGAAAAACAAAGAATCTTAGTTACATTGATACATACATATATAATGATAAAACTGAATTCAATAAATTTGAATGAGTATGTGGAAATCATAATTTTTTTTTAATGTAAAATATTTCAGTTGTAATACATATGTCAAAAAAAGTCCTTCAGGCACGTAGGGACAAATACTTGACCGAGTTTTTTTCGCCGTATTCTTCTCAGCAATGGTATTTCTAAAACTTTCGTATTTTATAGATTTTGCAAATATAAAAAATAATAATATGAAGTTCAAAATGAGATACATGATATCCAAATTTGAATAAATTTTTCATCATTTTAATAGGTGATGTGGCTAGCAAACCGTCAGTATTTAGATTCCATTTCCAGCTGCAGATGCTAAACGTTGTTTTTAGATCTTGAGGCCTTAGGCTCTGTTTACCCCGTAAGGGATAAAGAGGTGATTATTATAGCTCCTCTCCTTTAAATCCGCGTTTTTGCAAAGTTTACAAAAATAACTCTTCCATGCTGTTCTGGGAAAGCAAAAGAAAAAACGTAGAATGTGCCAGCTGCTTCTCTTCCCGCGCAGACTGTAGAAGCCGGTCAAGGGAATGGGTGAAAATCTATAGAATCACTAGCTGTTGCCCACGGCTCCGCCCGCGTTAGTGTCGATCCCTCGGGAACAGGAGAATTTCCCGGAATCAAACATACCCTATGTCCTTTCCTGGGCCTCAAACTACCTCCGTACCAAATTTCATCCAAATCCGTTCAATGGTTGAAGCGTAAAAAGACAACAGACGCTCCTTTCTAAGCGGTCACTCGCATCATTATAAAAACCCCTGTACCAAATTTCAATCGGTTGCGTTGATATATAAGTCAAAATTTGCCCGCGGCTACGTCGCCGCCGTAAGTGTCCATCCCTCAGGAACTGTAGAATTTCCCGGAATAAAAGATACCCTATGTCCTTGCCCGGGTCTCAAACTACCCCCATACCAAATTTCATCCAAATTGGTTCAATGGTTGAAGCGTGAAAAGAAGACTATACATACATACATAGTATCACGTCTTTTTTCCTTACGGGGTAGACAGAGCCTAGGTCTATAAGACCTGAAGGCCACGTTTAGCATGTAATTTTCCTATGTCACTTATAATATATAAGTAAGTGCTATATATTTGCAGGCAAGGCAAACTCATGGCTTAAATTCATTCAAATGACGATAACTTTTTTTTTAACTAACCGATTTTTATGAAACAAACTTTAAATGTTAATCTGAGTTAAAATAAAGCAATTGGTGAAAGTTTGAAGTAAATCGGTTCAGTATTTTCGGAGATAATCGTGATCATACATACAGACAGACAGACAGACAGACAGACAGACAGACAAAAAATTCTAAAAAAAATTTTTTGCTTTCTATTATTCTTTTTAAGTGTCCCTCTATCCATTTCAGTCAAAAATTCTAAATGTACAGACAAAATATTTTTACTGTTTTATTATATGTATAGATGACAACAGGCGATGCGGCTAGCAACCCATCACTATTTTAATTCCGTTTTCCACCTTTACGCTCACCAGCACGCTACGTGGCATTTCGGTCTTATGACTTCAGACTCTACCCCGTAAGGGATAAAGACTGTATGTATGTATGTTTACAATAAAAATCATACTCCTTTTTACACAGTCAAGTAAAAAATCTCGCCTTTTAAAATCTTCACTGGTCTCCTCTAATATTTGAGCTCTAAGTTGATTTTTATTATCATCATCATCATCAGGTCCTTTTTAGTCTCCACTACAGGAGCACGACCCTCTCTGTACTACTAGGGCCATACTTGGCCAGAGCAGCCAGAGGACTTGGCCTACACTCTCCACGCTGGCCAGACGGGTTGGAGAGGTGTCTTAGATGTTTATAAGCTTTGTTTAGCTTGTATTTCCTTAGTCGCCTCTTACGACATCCACGGGAAGAATTGGAGTGGTCCTATTCTACTCTGCCGGATACCACACGGCAATTTTTTTTTATTATGTATCTATTTAAATAAGATTTTAATAAATATATATCTATTACTATAATGTAAAATATTTATGTATTTAAGAATATATTTTCTTCTTTTTATTATTTTGTGCGTTCTTTTGCCCAATTAGTAAACATCCTCTTAATCATTTGGCTGGTTGACTGGTAGAGACCCCTTTATGGGATAAGTCCGCCATTGTATGTTTACTTTTAGTTTATACTATGTTTTATGTTCTGTGTTTTTTCTCGTACAATAAAGATATTACAAACAAACAAATATATTGAGAAAAGGTCAAACGGTAAACAATGTTTATTCGCCATGCAAAATTGATCAGTTGATCGCTCAATTTGTGTGGTGTGTATGGAAGATTGATTCTCCATGCAAATCTCCATGAAATAAACATGAGTTTACTGTTTTACTACTATGTACTTATGTTATACAATACAAGAGTTTTATTATGTACTAGCTTTCGCCCGCGGCTCCGCCCGCGGCTCCGCACGCGTCAATGTCGATCCCTCGGGAATAGTACTTTTTCCCGGGATAAAAGGTAGCCTATGTCCTTCTCCGTACTCCAGAGAACTTGTATGCAAAATTTCATGATGATTGGTTCAGTAGTTACGGCGTGAAAGCGTAACAAACAAACAAACAAATAAACAAACAAACAAACTCACTTTCGCATTATAATATTAGTAAGGATAAGGATTGTTATGTTACAACATATTTTTAAGAGAAGCAGTTCTATTTTGGAAGGACTATATAGCTAGCTCCAAGTGAGATTTCGCTATTTCACCGGGCGTTTGAGGCGAAGACAGAGTGCCCTCAGCCTATATATATAGACAACATCACAAAAGGGCCCCCAGGAGGGACGGACCTCGGCTTTGAGCGTTGCCTGTGTGCGTAAGGCTTGGAGAGACAGCAAACTCTCATATTGCATAATTTCCCCCGTTTTCAAAACATTCCTTAATGATGCTTCGTTCCTATTGGTCGCAGCGTGATATTTTATAGCCTAAAGCCTTCTTCAATAAATGGACTATCCAACACAAAAATAATTTTCTAATTTGAATCAGTAATTCCTGAGATTAGCGCTTTCAAACAAACAAAATAACTCTTCAGCTTTATAATATTATCATCATCATTATCATCAGGTCCTTTTCAGTCTCCACTACAGAAGCACGACCCTCTCTGTGCTACTAGGGCCATACTTGGCCAGAGCAGCCAAAGGACTTGGCCTACACTCTACACGCTGGCCAGACGGGTTGGAGAGGTCTCTTAGATGTTTATAAGCTTTGTTTAGCTTGTATTTCCTAAGTCGCCTTCTACGACATCCACGGGAAGACTTGGAGTGGTCCTATTCTACTCTGCCGGATACAACACGGCTATAATATTATAGTATAGATATAGTAGCGAGACACACACAAATAAAAAAAAGTCTCTTAACTCGCTCACTGTATTACGATTTAATGAAATCGCAATTATATTTAATATAATTGGGTCAGTGAATTAATTTCAAAACATTCCGTAAACATTTATAATTTATTATACATTAATTTATACAGTTTTAACGAAAGGAGAACAAGCGGAAGAAGAAATGATACGATAGTAATTTAATTTTTATTTCGTTACTATCACAACACAGAGTATACAGCGTGATTTTGAACCCCCTAGCTATATTGAAATCTGGAAATCAGAATCCTAATGGAATACAGAATTGTAAAAAAACAAGGTAAAAAATGAAAAAATAAATTGAACCTTTCTAACGAAATTTTTTTCTTGCAATTCTGTTTTCCATTAGGGATTCTGATTCCTAGATTTCAATATAGCTAGGGGGTTCAAAATCACGTTGTATAAAATTTCTTCTCGCTGTCTGTCCCTATGTATGCTTAGATCTTTAAAACTACGCAACGGAATTAGATGCGGTTTTTTAAAATAGACTGATTCAAAAGGAAGGTAAATGTAAAGTACTACCAAAGAGTCGAACTAAACGCTTTGACAGTTCCTTTTTGGTTCGAGTAGCTAAGGTGTGGAATGAACTGCCTGCGTCTATATTCCCAGACAAGTACAGTTCCGAGACATTCAAAAGTAGAATAAATGGGTATCTCTTGGATAGGCATGTAACAATCCTCATCTTCATCGTCACTTACCATCATGTGAGATGGGAGACAAACGCCTAATCCAACATTTAGTTTAAAAAACAAGGTTTATATGTATAATTTATCGCACCCGTGTGAAGCGACAGCTGGTCACTGCTATCGTATAAACAGAAAAGTTACTTGTGCTTGATTGAGTATATTTAATGAAAATTAAACTTTATTATTCTTCTTTCTTTCGCATAGCTGGATCTCAACCTTATTTCACATTATCTACCTTATTTTCTATCCATATACACATGATACCTTATAACATTGACGCTAACAAAAAACGAAAGTAAAAGACTTGAAGCGTTCGAGATGTGGTGTTGGCGTAGAATGGAAAGAATAAGCTGGGTAGAAAGAGTGACGAATGAGGAAGTCTTGAAAAGGGTAGGTGAAAAGAGACACATATTGAAAATTATTGAGAATAGAAGAGGGATCATAGAAAGAAAGATAGAAGGAAGAAGGGGACCGGGAAGGCCGAGACACACTTTTATAAAACAAATAGAAGAAAAAATAAAGGTTACTTCATATAGAGAAGTAAAGGAACTGGCGGAAGAAAGAGAGGAATGGAAAAAGCTCCACCGACAAGAGCACAGCTCTTAAAGATGAGACCATATTTCCAAATAACAATCACAACTAGTTTGGGAAACAAGCGCCACATTCTCAGACCTTTTAGTCGAAGGTACAAATACTAAAACAGGGGGTCGATAGAGTGGGGCCTATCGAAGTGATGCCCACCAAATTACAGGTTCGACCTAGTTTGGACTCGGTACTGTCAGTTCGTAAGTGCACCACGTATCATGCACCACGCCTTTGCAAATATAGCCTCCCAAACTGCTTGATTTTCCCCCATTCATCCTAGTGAGTAGTGAATAAATAAATATATACGGACAAATCACACAGATTGAGCAAAGTAAGTTCGAGACTTGTGTTATGGGATACTAACTCAACGATACTATATTTTATAACAAATACAGTGAAATTTTTATCGTTTTAGACCCTTAAAGGGGTGATTCAGCCCATCAATATGAACAACTTTTCCTATGGGATCAATGTTAGGAAATAAAAAAAAAATTGGCAGTTCCATACAAAAAAATTCGGCTGCCCGGTCAATTTGTATGGGAACGTCAAACATATTTTTGACTTCCCAGCATTGGTCCCATAGGAAAAGTTGTTTATATCAACGGGCTGAATCATCCCTTTAAGGGTTCAGAACAATTAAAATTTCACCGTGTATATAGATAAACATCGAAGTCTCAGGTCAATCTGAAAAAGATCATTTTCCATCTTGACCTGACTGGGGATCGAACCCGGGGCCCTTGTCGCAGGCTGGCGTGTTAACCACTGCGCCATGGAGCTCGCCGTGGCAGATCATCAGATGATGGCAGTCGTTAAGTTATGTCAGATAACCATAGGAAAAGTTCTAGACTAGCTCCATGGCGCAGCGGTCAACACGCCTGCCTGCGACACGGAGTGACCGGGTTCAATCCCCGGCCAGGTCAAGATGGAAAATGATCTTTTTCAGATTGGCCTGGGTCTTGGATGTGTATCTATATATGTATTTGTTATAAAATATAGTATCGTTGAGTTAGTATCCCATAACACAAGTCTCGAACTTACTTTGGGGCTAGCTCAATCTGTGTGATTTGTCCGTATATATTTATTTATATTTATATATTTATATTTATAACTTTAAATTATACATATTGTAAAATCGGACACCAGTATTGGCCACTTACACACACGAAATACAAAACAAGCCTTTTCATATTTTCTATGAAATTTAACCTAATTGCATGATCATTAATTTTTATCATATTTGCATAATAGACCCGTATGCTATTGGAATTTTGGTTAGGCTAAACATTACTGAAATATTTTTGAGAGTTAAGCATTTAGGTTAGACGGTAGGTACTGCACGAAATTGTGAAAATTGACGCACTTTTAAATCACTAGTACTATGCGCTGAATTAATTAAATACATCAAAGGTATTTGTATAATTTAGATGAATCACTGAACAAGATCGCCCCTTTTTTGGAATTTTAAACAGATACATATTAAATTTAAAAATGATATATATATGGTATGATATCTAAAAGCATTTTTCATCGAAAACTTTGTAATTTTTACGTCTAAAACAATAATTCTCACATTACAATATTTATATGTACGTCTCGGAGGTCGCCCCTTTTCTATTTCTTTTTAATAAAGATATAAATATGAAAATATTACGACTTTTCATCTTTTTTCTTAATCGCCGAATGGTTCTGCGCAGCCTAATAAGGCTTGCGCAGTAGCGACGTTTTTCGTTCGCGCGGCACCCGCTTAAAACAAAAAATAACTAGGTGTATTGTTATTTGAGGGTTCTGTATCGATATACTATCAATGTGGTCAATGGCGAAACCGAACAATTCCGGTAGGAACGACGCGTGTTTGGTCATGTTTCCACCGACTTCAACGAATTATGAATCGTATGTTCAGAGCTATAAGTATGAAATTGGCTTGCTGTAGGTATCTAAACAAAAAGGTGCTGCGTTCTGACGCGGGCTAAATAACACCGTATCGCTAACTACATTGAGTTGATATTTCTTTGAATACCTTTGCAGAGTGCGACTTCTGTACATAATTATGTACTATTACCCAAGACTAGTACTTATTCTGTGACTCGGTAGTGAGGTACATTAAATTTAATAACATAATCTTTGAGCTAGTTGAACCCCTCACTATTCCTCCATCGGACTACGAGGCGCAGACAGAAATTTCACCCTTTTATCGTTGGAATACCAAAGAGTCGAACTAAACGCTTTGACAGTTCCTTTTTGGTTCGAGTAGCTAAGGTGTGGATGAACTGCCTGCGTCTATATTCCCAGACAAGTACCGGGACATTCAAAAGTAGAAGTCTTTTGGATAGGCATGTAACATCCTCGTCTTCATCGTCAGTTACCATCAGGTGAGATGGAAGACAACTGCCTACTTCAATGTTTAGTAAAAAAAAAATACTTTTTGTTGCTTCGAGATTCGAGATTATTAACATATATAAAAAAAACCGCTGTTAATCAAACTACTGAACCGATTGTGATGAAATTTAATACCCTTTCAAACCAAAAAAATATTTTTTTTAATTGGTTCAAAAAAAATCGGCCAAGTGCGAGTCGGAGTCACGCACGAAGGGTTCCGTACATTATTTGTAATAAGTTTATTTTTATTATGTAACTATATATATTTTTATTAAGTATATGATGTAGCTCAAAATTAATGCTTTTCGGAATTTTCCCTATAACTGTGCTATAAGACGTAGCTTTGTATTCAATTTTAAGATTCAGGGTTCATTGGAAGTACCCTGTAGGTTTTGATTCCCTTGCGAATGTCGAAAAAACACAAAAATTTGCGGCATAAATGGCTATATATTTTGATTCTGTTGGCTTAGAAGTTTGATTTTTTCACAGCTCTAAGGGACAGGTCACTTGAGTATTTGATATGAAATTCAGCTTGATACATTTGCGCGTTTCTGAGAAAAAAGTTCTTAACAGACAGACGGACATCCAAGTGATACTATAAGGGTTCCGTTTTTTCCTTTTGAGGTACGGAACCCTAAAAATACAACCAAATTGAAAACCAATGCAATTTGCATGGTATCTTATAGCCCGGACCACAATAGAGACCGATCAGAATTAGACCACTTCCATTTATTGACATCGTTTAAGAGTAGGTGTGATGAAAAACCTTTAAAAGTAATTGATAAAAGTTAATTGGTAATCAATCTATCTAATATGCCATGTCAATTTACTCAAATTTACTCACTAAGAAAATATGAACTATGAACTTAGCCGCTACTAACAGGCGACTTAGCCCTTTGGAAAAATAAGTGTTCTGAGAGATGTGATTTTACTTTATACATTTTAACCCAGATATCCCGTACAAGAAATGAGATAAGGTCATCATCATCATTTCGAGTAGGTGACATGGTCAATCGACTACGCACACCCTGGTGTCAGAGTTCTTTGGGACGGCCTGTCGGCCTCTGACATGGTTCCTTTAACGACTACCAGATGGCACCTGGGACCAACGGCTTAACGTGCCTTATACATGGTGAAGTTTTGATCGTTTTGGACCCTTAAAGGGGTGGCCGGGCGGCGGAACTCATTTGTATGGAAATGATGAATTTTTTTGAGTTCCCAGCATGCATTGGTCCCATAGAAAAATAGGTCTGAGTCACCCCTTTAAGGGTCCAAAACGATAAAAATTTCACCATCTTAATATATATAAATCTCGTGTCACAATGTTTGTCCTCAATGGACTCCTAAACCACTTAACCGATTATAATAAAATTCGCACACCATGTGCAGTTCGATCCAACTTGAGAGATAGGATAGTTTTTAACTTATGGCGAAACGAAGTTCGCCGGGGCAGCTAGTTATACTATAGGATATGGCGAAAAAATTTTACGCGGATATGGTTTGAACCAGCGACCTTGGTCTATGTGTGATACGCTCTGCCATTTGAGCTACCGCGTGTCAATCCTAGGCGTCTAAAATCTCCACCATACCTTATTCCTCTTATTAAGGCTTGCGTCACCTAACAACTACATTAGAGCAGTTGATAAAGATCTCATTTAATCTCGTTAATCGTAAGGTGATGTGAACTTTCCGTGTTATAAAAACAAATCTCGCCTTTCTTAATGTGTCGTCTCGGCCGTTTGTGTTGACCATAATTCTGCCAGTAATAAATAAATAAAAAAATAATAAATAAATATATACGGCCAAATCACACAGATTGAGCTAGCCCCAAAGTAAGTTCGAGACTTGTGTTATGGGATACTAACTCAACGATACTATATTATATAACAAATACATATATAGATAAACATCCAAGACCGAGGCCAATCTGAAAAAGATCATTTTCCATCTTAGCCTGACCGGGGATCGAACCCGGGCACTCACGTGTCGCAGGCTGGCGTGTTGACCGCTGCGCCACGGAGTTAATTTAAAAATAAACTATTATGCAGGATACCAAACTTAGCTACTAGTTTTTAATTTTAAACTTGTGAAAGTGATTAGAGAGTTGTTGTCAAAATAAAGTTTTGAGTAAGAAATTACAAAATATTCAGACGTTTAGACATACAAATGGACGTACAGTCGTAACATTGGGCAAAAGAAATCTCTTTCACACATTATGAGCAAAAAATGCCGGCTTAGCGACATGAAAGCCGAAATACATGGAAATATATTCATACTAGATGTAGCTAGTGGCTTAGGATGAATAGATGTTTTTACTTAACATTGTACTTCTTCTTATCGAGTCGGATATGGCTATTTTCAAATGTATTTTGACCAATATTTGGTCACATTGACCGCCTTGTCGTTGGCTTCGTTAAGATCTCTAATAAACATAAGCATACTTTAGCAGATGATCTTTGTGAATTTGTCCATTAGTCGGCTTGGATACTATTTATAAGAAAAGTCAGAATGTGAAAAAACAAAATTAATTGTAAGCTAGGTTGATAAGAAATATATGTTGTTATAACTACAAATCATCATTATTTCAATCGGTAGAAGATGATGTATATTCCTATGTCAGAAGTATAATTCGTTCAGTAGAAGGAAATTGCCATACTAACCACGCTTGGCAAGCAGGTTTTTCTATGGGATTAGTGATGGGATTTAAAAAAGAATTCGACATTGTGACAAGTGCTAGGCCGAACGAATGCGTAGCCTTACCCTAAGAAAATTACGATTTTTGTGTGTTTCTACCACTGGTCCCATAGGAATATATATTAAACTTAAAATTATAAATTTATATCTATACTAATATTATAAAGCTGAAGAGTTTGTTTGTTTGATTGTTTGCTTGTTTGTTTGAACGCGCTAATCTCAGAAACTACTGGTTCAAATTCGAAAATTCTTTTTGTGTTGGATAGTCCATTTACTAAGGAAGGCTTTAGGCTATAAAACATCACGCTGTGACCAATAGGAGCGAAGCATCAATCAAACATGTTTTAAAAACGGGGAAAAAATATTAATCTATACTAATTAATCATAATAACAGAAATTGCCGCGGACGAAGTCGCGGACAACAGCTAGTTTCTAATATGGTGCAATAAAGAATTGTTGTATTGTATTGTATTATAATTTTGATGGGCTAAGTCATCCATTCGAGGGAATGCCGGCTTTTAACACACACTGTATAGTTTTAAACTTCTTTAGAGGCTAGCTCAACCTTTGTGATTTGTCCGTATATATTTATTAATTCTATTAATATTTTTATGTTTATGTATTACACAAAAATATACATTTCTTCGTTCTTTTTTAAACTTTCGCGCTTAAAACACATAATTATGTATATAAACGGGACTTAACACGAACCTTTTTATTATTTGTTTCCGTTGACGTTTCAATGGAGTTACATCCATCGTGGTTCGTGTTAAGTCCCGTTTATATACATAATTATACATTTCTTCGTATTCGAATTACAATAAACGAAAAATCGACATCACTTATCATATTACATAATATTACTAAAACGTTTCAAGTGCCACTTCCATTTTCTTAGCGCTGCGTCCGGACAATGGGACTTTTACTCAATTGTGTGCTAATGTTGTCAACTGATGTTTCACACTGCTTGACACCCTGGCTTCGCTCGTTACGAATTTTTAATGACAGCTTGAAAGTTTGTAAGTTCCATGTTACCATATAACCATTAGGTTCCATGCTGGTCGATTTCTTCCATGCTGCTCTGACAGAAAAGAAAAAAAAACCTGCGAAGTGCGAGTCGGGCTCGCGCACGAAGGATTCCGTACCGTTATCTATAAAAACGGCAAAAAATCATGTCTGTTGTATGGAAGCCTCCCATTAATATTCATTTTATTTTTGTTTTATTATTTATTTTTAA
The DNA here is from genome assembly GCA_947532085.1 of Elegia similella. Taxonomy (NCBI): domain Eukaryota; kingdom Metazoa; phylum Arthropoda; class Insecta; order Lepidoptera; family Pyralidae; genus Elegia; species Elegia similella. Next base: position 8,697,608 of record OX383953.1, read on the forward strand.
AGTGAATATATAACTACATATTCTGTGAATATTTCAAGCGTCTATCTATTGCCGTTATCAATATCGAGCAAAAACAAGCAAAAAAATCACGTTTGTTGTATGGGAGCCTCCTTAAATATTTAATTTATTCTATTTTTTAGTATTTGTTGTTATATCGGCCACAGAAATACATAATCTGTGAAAATTTCAACTGTCTAACTATCACGGTTCACGAGATACAGCCTGGTGACCGACAGAGAGACACGGACAGCCGAGCGATATTAATAGGATCCCGTTTTTACTCCTTAGGTACGGAACCCTAAAAATATGTTATAATTGAAATAAAACAGCGAAAAAATTTGCGTCAAAACAAATAATTCCCATAATGAAGCGACAAATTGTCTAATTCCATGTGAATATGGTAGTCACGCGAAAATAATAAAATACACTTTAATATCACTATCTCTTTCCATCTTAAGACTCTTATTGTATGTGCGATAAGGACGGAAAACACTTTCACGCAAAAAAATGCTATTTGCGTGTGTAATATTGAAACAATCGCATGGCCTTTATTATGTAAGAGCTAGGGTTTAAATTGGTAGTGAAAATTTTACAGGAAAAGTTGATAGTTGGTATTTATTATGTATGCAATAAGGTCGGATATTGCGTGTTCGTAAAATGTCATTACGAAGGAAAATGAGAGTTTAATAGGAAAGGATGATTACATAGTTCTCGTACATTGCCTTAGTTCATATTGAAAATAATTATATTTTCAACTAGCTTTCGCCCGCGGCTCCGCCCGCGTCAATGTCGATCCCTCGGGAATAGTACTTTTTCCCGGGATAAAAGGTAGCCTATGTCCTTCTCCGCACTCCAGAGAACTTGTGTGCAAAATTTCATGATAATCGGTTCAGTAGTTACGGCGTGAAAGCGTAACAAACAAACAAACAAACAAACAAACAAATAAACAAACAAACAAACTCACTTTCGCATTTATAATATTAGTAAGGATATGAACTAAGTTATTTTTTCATATTATTATAACTATGATTATATTTTCATACAAAATACAAATACTAATTACATATTGAAAATAATAATATTGTAGCGATATTAATTTTTGGTTTTATCGTATTGCTTTATCAATAATTTATACATACTAACTACGTCTCTATCCAGGCAAAGTCAAAGGCAATGAGACCTAAAGGCCAATAAAAAAAAATAACAAAATCAAGGAACCCTTGTATTTTTAATTTAAAAAGTCGACTTCTTTGCCTTAAAAAATAAGGATTACTATGATACTACATATACTGATATTTGTTCAGGCACTTGGGTTTAATGTGGGAATCCATAATCTCATTGCGACCACGATGGATGTAACTCCATTGAAACGACAACGGAAACAAATAATAAAAAGGTTCGTGCTCAGTCCGTTCAGTTCAGTTTATATACATAATTAAATATAGTATCGTTGAGTTAGTATCTTATAACACAAGTCACAGATTTGTTTGAGGCTAGCTCAATCCGTGTGATGTGTCTATAATATACTAGCTGTTGACCGCGACTTCGTCCGCGGCAATTACTGTTATTATGATTGATTAGTATACAATAGACAAATAATTTTCCCCCGTTTCCTAAACATTTCTTATTGATGCTACGCTCCTATTGGTCGCAGCGTGATGTTTTTACCCTAAAGCCTTCCTCAATAAATGGACTATCCAACACAAAAAGAATTTTCCAATTTGGACCAGTAGTTCCTGAGATTAGCTCGTTCAAACAAACAAACAAACAAACTCTTCAGCTTTATAATCTATATACTAATATAAAGCTGAAGAGTTTGTTTGTTTGTTTGTTTGTTTGAACGCGCTAATTTCAGGAATTACTGGTTCAATCTGGAAAATTCTTTTTGTGTTGGATAGTCCATTTATTGAGGAAGGCTTTAGGCTATTAAAACATCACGCTGCGACCAATAGGAGCGAAGCATCAATGAAAAATGTTTTGAAATCGGGGAAAAAATATTCTATACTAATAAATCATAATAACAGAAATTGCCGCGGACGAAGTCGCGGGCAACAGCTAGTATTAGTATAGATTTAAGTCCATCTTTCTCTTAACTTAGCGCAAACCTTTTTATTATTTGTTTATAATAATAAGGTTCGAGCTATGTCCCGCCGTTTATACATGGTGAAATTTTTATCGTTTTGGACCCTTAAAGGGGTGACTCAGACCATCAAAATGAACAACTTTTTCCTATGGGAACAATGCTGGGAACTCAAAAAAATCGACATTTCTATACAAACTGGCCGGGCGGCGGAACTCTTTTGTAATGACATGACAAATTTTTTTTTGAGTTCCCAGAATTGCTCCCATAGAAATATTTGTTCATATTGATGGTCTGAGTCACCCCTTTAAGGGTCCAAAACGATCAAAATATCACTATGATACATATTGAAATGAAATAATGAAATAAATTTATTTAACTTTTTGATATGCTATGTGAGTAAGCGGTGGCCCCACACTATGCAATATGCCTGTCCTGTGGTAGCCAGTTTAGAGTAACAAGTTCAGGTTTTCCATAGCCGACAGTAAGGTTACCTGAGTTCTATTATTTCTATACTTAAATAACTAAATATTATGATATCAACTATCACACACAACTATTATTACAACGATCGAAAAATTTAATATAAAACTAAAAGATGACAAAGAAATGGAACATCTTACTGTTTAAGTACAATCATCAATATGTCATTAGAACAGAGATGTTTCACGAAAACCTTAAATTATTCTGTAATTGGCGCTTACTTTGCGATTTGTAAAAAATCTTCAATTATACATGGCTATTAAAAAGGTCTATGACTGACATGATCTAATCGGCTAAGGCATATGGTCATTGGTTATTTAGCACATACCTAGGTCTACCGGGTTTACGTAACACATACGGTAACGTAAGGACATTACACCGGTCGGGATTCCATTGCGTAACGCTTCTTAGCTAACGAGGCAGGACGAGATTACTTGATAAATAATTGATGTCCATTGGCGTATATTCTGGCGTCGGTACCACGCCATAGGTGCGATGTGGGGTGTCCAATCCGGGTGTTTCGGGATCTCGCGAAAAAATCAAAATGTGATGGGTTGCTAGCCCGATCGCTTATAGACATGATTCTTCAGATTTTAGCCCAATCATTCGATCGGTTTTACGATCTAAGAGAAGCAGCTGGCACATTCTACGTTTTTTCTTTTCTCCCAGATCAGCATGTCCTAATATTTTCGGAATAAAGTGGCGGACAGACAGACATACAAGAAGACACAACTTTACAAGATGATCTCTGTGGCTCAGTGTTACCGTAAGTGCCTCTGAATCGCAGGGTCCTGCGTTCGATCCCCGGTTAGGTCAAGATGAATTTTTATTTTATTTTTAAGTATTTATTATAGTGGGAAAATTTATTTTGTATAATATAATGCGACTACAGCGTTCGGGAAGCTCCGCAGTGTCTTCTCGTCCAAAATACCTCAGTGCCTCAAGTCGAAAGTATTCGAACAATGTGTGTTACCAGTGATGACTTACGGGTCCGAAACGTGGTCGTTTACTATGGGCCTCATAAGAAAGCTCGCTCAAAGAGCTATGGAGAGGGCTATGCTCGGTGTTTCTCTGTGAGATCGAATCAGAAACGAGGAGATCCGTAGAAGAACAAACGTCACCGACATAGCTCAGCTATAGGAAAAGTTGTTCATTTTGACGGGCTGTAAAAGGGGTGACTAGGGGTTAAGTTACACAGTTTATTAAAATAAGATTTTCAACTCACGTTCTCGCGCAGAAAAATAATACAAACATATTGGCAGATCTCTCTGACATCCCGCCTAAGAAACGTCAAATGTCAACAGCACAGATATTCTATTGACATTGACGTTTTACATTTCAAAAATGGTGCCATGCACTTTTATTTTTAGATTACTATTGAGAAATTATTATATGTTATTATTAGACAAAATCATGAACAATAATATGATATATATGTGCAAGTCTTACAATTGTTTTTAAAAGAAGAATAATTCCCGAGATTGAGATATATTGATTATGAATAGGTCATAGAGTTCATAACAGAAAGATGTGGCACGCACGAAATTGATTACATAAACATATCCAGCGCTGCGCTTGCCGCTACGTGGTCGCCATTCAAAAACGCTTCGGGCCCATCCCGTACCGGTCGCCCATCGGCCATCTACTTTTTGTTTTATAATATAGGACGGCAAACAAGCAAGCGAGTTACCTGATGGTAAGCGATCAGCGCTCATCATCATCATTTCGTGTAGGTGACACGGTCAATCGACCAAGCACACCCTGGTGTCAGAGTTCTTTGCCGCCTCTCGGTCTCTGACGTGGTTCCTTTAACGACTACCAGAAGCATGGAAGCATCTTAATTATCAGACAATCAAGTGATTCAAGCCTGCAATGTCCTAACCAAACTGGAAACAACTAAACAAAGTATACTTCCCGTGGGAATGGAATCCACGACCCCCGGTTCTACAGGCAAACAGTAAACACGCCTTTTGAAGGACCCCAAGTCATAGCACACAGGGAAAACCTTGGGATTACTTATATTTTAATAGTTATTTTTCTATTCGGGGTGATAAAAAAAACCAACAAATAAAAGATTATAACAATTGGTTACCCGTTCTTGAGTTATAAGTGATTGAACAAATCCGACAGTGTTTTATATATCATCAGGTATTTTTAGTCTCCACAGCAAGAGCATGACCCTCTCTGTACTACCGGAGCCATACTTGGCCAGAGCAGACAGAGGATTTGGCCTACACTCTCCTCGCTGGCCAGACGGGTTGGAGTGGTCTCATTGATGTTTATGAGCTTTGTTTAGCTTGTATTTCCTAAGTTGCCTTTTAAGTTATTGTTATTTATATAGGTCACAGAGTTAAGAAGATGCGTTCGGAAGCTCTGTCAAGAATTGAGGCCGCAGAACTGAGTCACATTTTTATAATATGCACTGTTTGAGCGGACCGACTTTCTAGAAACACTTTCAAATTGCGCAATTCTCCCAAAATGGCGCTTGATGTAACACTATGATGTAATGCCCTCAATTGCTGATCGATATATTGTCTCTTTCTTTCGCTTTGTGAGCGAGCGAGACGGTGATATGGCTGAGGAAGTAACTTCCGAATTTTTGTGATGATTTGATTGACGCGGTCTTGTTTAATCTATTTTTATTTTGGTCTATATTTTTGTGTGTTGCTTGTTTATGTTTTTTTGTGTTACCGACTGCCGAGAGAAGGGTTAGTGTGTTAATTTATGTATAAAGTGTGCAACATAACCAACGACGTGCCCGTGAAGGGGTGACTCAGCCCGTCAAAATGAACAACTATTCCTATGGGACCAATGCTGGGAAATCAAATTTATTTTTGACATGATCATACTAATTGCCGGGCTGGCAGAAAACTTGTATATGAAATGTCAATATTTTTTTTGAGTTCCCAGCGTTGGTCCCATATGAAAAGTTGTTCATTTTCACGGCTGAGTCACCCCGAACGTCGTTATATTACACGCTGTAATATAAATTATGTTATGTTATTCGTGTGTGTAAGTGGCCAACACTGGTGTCAGATTTTTCAAGCTGCCTTAAGGCATTGACATAGCTTTACGACTGTCATCAGTGATTGATGACAGCCTGGACCGACGGCTTAACGTGCCTTCCGGAGCCCGGAGGACCTCGAGATATTTTTAAGTCACTTGTGTTGTGGTCACCCATCCAAGTGGGGACTGCGCCCGGGGTCGCTTGACATGTGTAACCGATAATTAAGCTCACGCCCACTAGGCTACCTGGCTCCTAGACTATGAACTTGGACTTCGCGAACAAATATCTTATAAACCACTGAACCGATTTTGATGCCCAACGTACATGATTTTTTTTTCTAATACTCGTAGTTCCTACATTTGCGGCATAAACGGCTGTATCATTTAATTGCGTTGGCTTAGAAGTTTGATTTTTTTACTGCTCCAAGGGACAGTAGACCTGAGTATTTGATATGAATAACAGCTTGATACCTCCCTGCATTCCTGAGAAAAAGGGTTGACAGACAGACAACAAAGTGATCCTTTAAGGCCGGGACTTCCTTGACACTCGCCCTGAGGATGGCCTACTGACTAGGCTGAAACTGTCGGCATTTTTCCGACTAAAAATACGTGAGTTAAACCGTTTTGTCATATATTAAGATCCTATAAGGGTTCCGTTTTTAGGGTTCCGTACCCAAAGGGTAGAAACGGGAATATTTAAGGGGGCTCCCATAAAACAAACGTTTTTGCTCGATATTGATAACGGCCACAGGTAGACGCTTGAAATATTCACAGAATATTTAGTTATGGATTTACTTTAAAAATAAATAATGAAATAAAAATAAAATTAATATTAAAGGGGGGCCTAATAAAATACAACAGACATGATTTGTTGCCGTTTTTATAGACAACGGTACGGAACCCTTCGTGCGCGAGTCCGACTCGCACTTGGCCAGTTTTTTGCTATATTCTAAACATCCGTATTTTACAATGACATAATTACTGTTTACGAAAAATCGTTAAAAGAAACGTAAACAGAAACAGTTACATAATGAACTTGTGAGTGATTTTATCACTTAGTTAAATTTTATAATCTTACGTACTATTGAAACACTTTCAACAATAATTTCCTCAAACAAACACTTTCATACGAACAATACTAAAATTCCCATAGTTTTTGCGCTGTCTTCAGTGAAACTAACGTTTTCACCCGTCGCCGCTCGCTCCCACGACGCTGAGACGTAGAAATTGTTGTGTATTGTTATTTTTTTCGTGGACTGATTTTAAGATGTAAGTCGTGAGAGATAAATATAGTCACGGAAATTGATGGTAATAAAAGTTTGAAACATGGGAAAGGACTGTCAAAATAAAAGAAAATATTTTTTTACGAAAATGCCTAGTATTTGATATTTAACATATTAGAAAAAAAAAAACATAGAATGAAAAAAAAATGATAAATGAAGAAATTAGATGATAAATGATAAAGATAGATGATAAAATAAAAAAGCCCTTCAGGCGAGTAGGCGACCAATACTGTTGAAAAGAGTTTCTTTTGGCGTTTCTTCTCTGCAGTGGTCGGTTCCAAAACCCTAGTAGTCTGTAGCTTTTGCACATTAAGTAATAATATAAATATGACTAAATTAGATCCTTTAAAATGTGATTTGACGTGAAAAAGTGCCTGTAAAGGCCTATTTTTTGAATAAACGTTTTGAATTTTGAATTAGTTGTCTAAAAAGTCGGTTTACGGCTGATAATTTTACGTGATAACGGTGGAAGACAGATGCGTCACAAGCCGAGCCCTTAGGCTGATCGTGCCTCTATGAGTTGTACCGGGCTCTCGCTTGCACGCGGAACGTGACACTTATTCGTGCGTGCAGCCCACGTTCATCGATTGATATAGTTATAACGTCAAAAAATTATATCTAGGCTTGTAACGCGTCTATCTCTTCCGTAAAAAATGATGCATTGTCTTGTCGTTCGAGTGTGTCACCTACACGAAATAAAAAAAAAACGCATATCTATTGTCCGCAAACCGAATCACAGACAAACAATTTATTTTTCACCAAATTGTTTATTTTAACGCAACACAAAAAAAATGGAAGCAAAGTGCCTATTGTCACTAGTTACTATCCATGGTGAAATTTTGATCGTTTTGGACCCTTAAGGTGACTCAGACCATCAATATGAACAACTTTTTCTATGGGACCAATGCTGGGAACTCAAAAAAAATTTCGTTATTTCCATACAAAAGAGTTCCACCGCCCGGACAATTTGTATGGGAATGTCGAATGTTTTTTTGAGTTCCATAGGAAAGTTCCCATAGGAAAAGTTGTTTATTTTGATCGTCTGAGTCACCCCTTTAAGGGTCCAAAACTATAAAAATTTCACCACTTATATTTCTCTCATATTTAGTCCCAAGATCTGTCTACCCCGTCAAGGGCAAAGACAGAAAATTACAACTAAACCACAAAGTTACCGACCTAAGCCATGAACTTGCGAGTTCTGATGGCAGATAAACGCCTTCACCGCGGTTGACTTTCATTTGTTAATCACCATTACTGATTTTTATCATTGTGATGGCTGTTGTTGATGAGAGCGTATTGCACATTGTTTTAAAAGGTTTGGAGATCGTTATGGATAGGATTATGTGTAGTAGAATTTTATATGTAGCATCGGCTATGTTCGACGGTGCAGAATAGCACAATCATCATCATCATCAGGTCTTTTTAGTCTCCACTGCAGGAGCATGACCCTCTCTGTACTACCGGAGCCATACTTGGCCAGAGCAGACAGAGGATTTGACCTACACTCTCCTCGTTGGCCAGACGGGTTGGAGAGGTCTCATGGATGTATGTTTATGAGCTTTGTTTATTTTGTATTTCCTTAGTCGCTTTTTACGACATCCATGGGAAGAATAGGAGCCGAGCAACTGAATAGCATAACCTACCGGCGAATCAAACTGAATAAAAATATCAGTGAAATAATGAACTTATTGCTACTACATAAGATTCAAAATCCAAAAACAACTGTCTCGTTCATAATACTCGTACGGAGCGGCGCCCCAGCGTACTCCAGACATGGCGCGATCGCATCAGCCAATAGCAGACGGGTATTTTCGCGCTTTGCAAGAATTTAATTTCTTAGGCGCAGGGACATCGGTGTAACTTACAAAATTGGTAGTACTGTATGTAGAAACGCATCAGTAGAGTAAGTACTATTTATCCCACGCAAAAAAAATTTAAAGGTAAACAAACCTTCTCGACACGGTTGTTGGCAGATATTTCTTCAATCACACAATACTTTCGAACACTAACACTTTAAAACGATGCTTTGTAATGATTTACGCCTTTTTAAATGAATGTCACTAGATTTTACCTATAAACTTTTACTGAAATCGTTATTTTCGATTATGGCGTTTATTACGAGGTTATAATTTGTACTCTTTTTCTGTATAAATGACAATGTCAACCTGACTGCATGAACAAATAAATGAAATTATTTTGCCAGTGTCATTTCCTCCGAAATAAATATTGTAACTTATTGTAACCGATTTGCCAAAAAGGAGTAGCGAGTTTCATGAAATTTATTAACTTGTTATTTTGTACCGTGTTTATTTGTATATTATAGTATAGTATTTTTTCATTGTTTCTTTGTTAATTCGATAGACCAATTTGATGCATATTGATAAAGATATTTGAAGATGGGAATAATTCTAGGTAAAAAATGATTTTGTTTTCTAATGTAGGTACGGTACTTGAAATTATGTTTTTGATAGTTTTCAACCGACTAAAAAAAGGAAGTTATCAATTCGGTTGTTTTTTTTTAATGTTTGTTCGTACCTCAGAACTCCGTCATTTATGAAACGATTTTAATAATTGTTTTTTTGTTTTAATGGGGTTGAAATTGAAGTTTCTTGCTAAATATACAAAAAAAAAAAATGTGAGAACTTGCGTTACTTTTATGGAAAAATGACTGGCAACACTGACTTCTTTTTTAATTTTTCCGCGAAAAGTACCTGTCAGTTGCACAGATTGCCTATAAGTGGTCAAAGCATTGTTTACAATTAAATTTTTTTGGAATGGGATATAGGTTAAGCATTGGAACTTAGAGATGACCGAATGAAAGGAAGAAAGTTGGCGAAAATGAATGAGTGGGAAGTTCGTGGCGGGAATTTCAACGGACAACTAGGCTTTTGTTTTGGATTGTTTTGCAAATTGTTCATAGTGTTTAAATAAAATCACTTTAAGACGGTATTATCAAATTACATTATTTTTACACCTCGTTTCGAAACATTTACACTTTTCATGGTCGCAGGTAGACTAAGTTGATATTGTGTTATAAAAACTATTATCTAAAAACTATATAACACAAAGACAAATGTCAACTTAGTCTACCTACGACCATGAAAACTGTAAAGTTTTCGAACGTTAGGTAAAAATAATGTAATATTCGCGATAATACAGTTTTAAAGTGATTTTGTTTAAATGTGTAACAATCGCGAAAACATCAGAAACAATTGTTTATAGTGGACTTTATAATGTGAATTCGATGTAATTTAGTGTAATAAATGCGCATGTTTGTAAACAATGAGTTGACTAGCTCCGTGGCGCAGCGGTCAACACGCCTGCCTGCGACACGGAGTGACCGGGTTTGATCCCCGGCCAGGTCAAGATGGAAAATGATCTTTTTCAGATTGGCCTGGGTCTTGGATGTTTATCTATATATGTATTTGTTATAAAATATAGTATCGTTGAGTTAGTATCCCATAACACAAGTCTTGAACTTACTTTGGGGCTAGCTCAATCTGTGTGATTTGTCCGTATATATTTATTTATTTATTATTAATGAGTGGAATAACTAAAATTAAACTGTTCAATAAAGATCCTTGTAGAACTTAACAGTGCTCTAAGTTTAAAATATTGAAGATAAATCAAAACAGAAATCACGATAGAACCTCAAACTTGACACTGGTTGAATAAAAACCTCTAAATAAAAAAGCATAACTTTGGTAAACATTTTTTATCTGTGCCGCTGTGCGTCAACTGTCATGGTTGCAACATCCTCTGACAAAAAGCTATCAGATTGTTTGACATTGTCGAGAGATCAGTAAACTCGAGGCCTTTGAGAGGTCAATATACTCTGAATACTTCTGAAGCAGCTTGACAATTGATCTTATTTCTTAGGGTTCCGTACTTAAGTTAAAAATGGGAAACCTATAGATCATTTATTTCTTAGAATATGGTGTTACAATGTACAAAAGGTGAACCATACGCTGCTTATTAGGCGTAGAAATATTAGTGTATTGTATATTAGTGTATATAATATTAGTGTACCCGCGCAGATCATAAAATCCGATCGAGGGAATAGATAAAATCTGAAGAATCATGTCAATTAATAGGCGATGCGGCTAGCAACCCATCACTATTTGATTCCGTTTTCCATCTAACGCCCTCCAACATGCTAAATGTGGCTATAAGGTCTTATAGACCTAGGCTCTGTCTACCCCGCAAGGGAAAAAGACGTGATACTATGTACATACACACATAGTATCACGTCTTTTTCCCTTGCGGGGTAGACAGAGCCTAGGTCTATAAGGCTTTATAGCCACATTTAGCATGTTGGAGGCTGTGTACGACTATATACATATGTACATACGTGTATGTATTCTTGTCTCGAACAGAAACCAATTAATACATTTGATGTTTGCATTAACTCAAAAGCATAGGTCACTGTGTCAAAACAGTCGGTTATATAAGCGGATGTGTGTATTATATCATATGTATGCTTTGTTGGTAGGCTGGTTGTACCGAGCAGCTGACAAGTCATTTTTAACCGACTTCAAAAAAAAGGAGGTTTCCAATTCGGTTGTATTTTTTATGTTTGTTACCTCAGAACTCCTTCATTTATGAACCAATTAAAAAAATGTTTTTTTTTTCAAGTTGGTCCCATTTAAATTTTATCACAATCGGTTCAGTAGTCTGATTGAAGTCGGTTTTATTATATATACCTAAGTTTGTTGTGCATATGTAAGTTTTTTATTACATTTTATCATTTATTCCTAAAAAAACAGTTTAAAGGACTTAATAATAATAAAATAAATAAACGAACATAGAAACATACAACATAAACTATTCAAAAATATCACCCCTACCCCTATCACTATGACTAGCTCCGTGGCGCAGCGGTCAACACGCCAGCCTGCGACACGGAGTGACCGGGTTCGATCCCCGGCCAGGTCAAGATGGAAAATGATCTTTTTCAGATTGGCCTGGGTCTTGGATGTTTATCTATATATGTATTTGTTATAAAATATAGTATCGTTGAGTTAGTATCCCATAACACAAGTCTCGAACTTACTTTGGGGCTAGCTTAATCTGTGTGATTTGTCCGTATATATTTATTTATATATTTATATCACACCTACCTTGCTCAAAGGTGCCTATTACGCTAGCTGCATTTCCCCTTTGAATCGCTCTATTTTCAAAATATTAGTCCATCTAGTAGACAATCAAAAAATATTGAACACGTATTTTTCTTTTGTCAATCAATTAAAAAATTATAAAGTTATAGCCCGTTAAAGTTCCGCGTGACGTCACTGACCGGTACTCTTTTTACCGGCCTATTGCGTCATGAGCCCCCACTCCTGAACTTTGATGCGCTTTATCTTCTTTTGTTTGATTGAAAAAAGAAAAAATACGTATCTAATATTTTTCGATAATATATAAGATGGACTAATTATTTTATATGATATTTTTTTAGAAAACAAGCTTATTTAGTATACTTTGATAGATTCAGAAAGGTCAAGACATTTGATCTAAACATAACCTTTTAAGGCCTATCGATACTCAAACTAACCAATAGGTCAGAGTGTCAAAACGATATGTTGTACAAGCGGAAGTTTTAGCTATTATATCATATTATATCACAAATGTCAGGCATTGTGATGTAACAAACAAACTCACGTTCTTCCGGTTGAAGACGATAGAGCGAGGCGAATCGGTGGTATTGGCCTGTGCCACTTTTAGAAAAAGAAAGATAAAATTGTGATTGGTAATTACGGCAAAGTAGCACGTGAGTGATTCATTTTTAGCTGACGTCAAAAAAGGAGAAGGTTATATATATATTCAATTGTTCTTCTTCACTTCTGACCAATAAAAAATATTATACACTAAAGGAATATTGGGATGGTAAGGTCTGACATTTTTCTTTATTTTTATTAATTTTATAATAATTCTATTTTATTGATTTAATTGATTGTATTGAAATTCACAATGCCTTAAAAAGGTAAAAATTGTTATAACTATCTTATGTGCATGTGTACTTGTTACAAATTTTTCGTGAATAAATTAATATGAATATATTCTGATAAAAAATGTTAAACTCCCGTCACACACACGTGACCTGATCGAAAATTCGTAAGACGGACACGTGACCTGAGACCGCTGCAAAGGCGAGTCACTTCTGCCGGCACTCCCGAAGTGCAATCCGTAGTTTTTTTTTTCGTTACCTCTGTCTTCGGATCACTGAGCCACAGAGATCGTTAGTAAAGTAAACTTGATCAACAATAACGGTACAAGCTTATGTGATGTAAGACATTTCGTAACAGCATTTTATAAGCTGTTCCGTTACACGGCATTTTTGTTGACATCTTGTGTTTGAGATGCATTTGTGTTTGAGTCTGAACACGAATCTGAACAACTTTCATTATGGTACCAACTTCGAAATTGCAAAAAAATAAACAGCTGCTCCATAGATTTTGGCCAAGTAGATATTCCACTTTTGTATGAAAGAGCAGATATTTTTTTCACGATGTCGAAGTTAATCCCATAATGAAAGTTGTTCAGATTCGTGGTCTGAGTCACTCATTAAACGTTTGCTAATGAATTCAATTTCACCCTGTATTTTTACTACAAGAAGACTTTATTATCATCATCATCATTACAACCACATAAAGTCAACTGCTGGACAAGGGCCTGTCCCAAGGATTCTCCGCCCGGTTTCCCAAGCTGCTTCTTGCTTTTCCCTTATTCATTCGAGTGAGTAGTATCCCAATACACCTTTATCCCCTTCCCAAATCCCACAAATTCCTATCCTTCCCCAGTAAATAAACTACCGATGGGCAGCAGCATTGGAAGCACAAAAAGCCGAAGAAACTGCGCTCGCCAACCCGCCTGCCAAGCGTGGTGAGTATGGCAATACCTCCAATGGAACAAAGAATTCTTGGGAGAGGCCTTTGTTCAGCAGTAGCCTCTTTACGGCTGTAATGATGATGACGATCATCATCATCAGGTCTTTTTTAGTCTCCACTACAGGAGCACGACCCTCCCTGTACTACTAGAGCCACACTTGGCCAGAACCGTCAGACGACTTGGCCTACACTCTCCACGCTGGCCAGACGTGTGGGAGAGGTCTCACAGATGCTTATAAGCTTTGTTTTGCTTGTATTTCCTAAGCCACCTTCTACGACATCCACGGGAAGACTTGGAGTGGTACTATTCTACTCTGCCGGATACCACACAGCTTTTGATGATGATGATCTTATCTTATTTTCGATGGGGCCGATTCGAAATCGGAAGCACGTCTAACCTTTGGGTTATTTTGTATTGATCCAATGCCTCACACGGTGTATTCCAAAGAAGGACTGCATGAGCTTTAGTACATCGCCCAGTGCGTAGTGCCTGTATTCCTCTAGCTCAGGATAAGCTGATCCTAAGATGTCCAAACGATTACCAGCTAACGAGTCACAAAGACACAGAATGTGTCTCATTGTCTCCTCCGATTCCTCACATGCCCTACATAGTGGGCTTTCGACAATTGATGATTGATGATGATGAAATATTCTTAAAGAAAAGCCATAGGATTTAAACCTTTGCTTGGTATTAAAGAACCGCATATGTATTCAAATACTGATGATAATGAAATTGTATTCATTTCATCATCATCATTTTCAGCCCACATCAGCCCACTGCTAGGCATAGGCCTCCCCTTTTTTTACGTCATTCTCTATGGTCCTGTGTAAGTGTCATTTTCTTCATCATCATTATCATCATCAGGTCTTTTTAGTCTCCACTGCAGGAGCATGACCCTCTCTGTATCACCGGAGCCATACTTGGCCAGAGCAGCAGAGGATTTGCCTACACTCTCCTCGCTGGCCAGACGGGTTGGAGAGGTCTCATTGATGTTTATGAGCTTTGTTTAGCTTGTATTTCCTAGGTCGCCTCTCTGTGTCATTGTCTTACAAAACGTATATCAAGCGGTGGAAGGCGCAGGCGACAGCCAGTATAAACATAAACAGATAAACATCAATAAAATAACGGTGCAGGTAATAATATGATGTAATATATTTCATAAGAATTATATGTTATAGCCGTTTTACCGGCGTCCGGCATTTTTGTAGTCATTGAGCGTAATTTATGAAGTTACTGCACAGATGCAACTTAAGGGGAAGACTACACTGCATTTGGACGATTTTTTGAATAAAATACTTTTTTAGCGGCGTTGTGCAGTAAAAAATGTTAAACTCGTGTCAGGCAGGACACGTGACCTGATCATCTGAATAGTAGACACAGGCTATTTTACAGGATTTATTATACATACATTGACTAGCTCCGTGGCGCAGCGGTCAATACGCCAGCCTGCGACACGGAGTGTCCGGGTTCGATCCCCGGCCAGGTCAAGATGGAAAATGATCTATTTCAGATTGGCCTGGGTCTTGGATGTGTATCTATATATGTATTTGTTATAAAATATAGTATCGTTGAGTTAGTATCTCATAACACAAGTCTCGAACTTACTTTGGGGCTAGCTCAATCTGTGCGATTTGTCCGTATATATTTATTTATTTATTTATACACACATAGTATCACGTCTTTTCCCTTGAAAATTTTCAGAGGTTTATTAACGATGAGTGTAAATTACCCAAGTTGGAATCTGAACCCATAACTTTCTGAATAGTAGACACAGGCTATACGGAACTATCAATACATTTATGTGAGGATTTTCTTAAAATCACAGTTATCTTAATAAAACCTTAAATTAAAAAAATTATCATTATCATCATTTCATGTATGTGTCACGGTCAATCGACCATGCACACCCTGGTGCCTGCACCTGATCGAAAATTCGTAATACAGACACGTGACTTGAGACCGACGTAAGAGAGGAAGTAATCTCTTTCTAACAAGTGGAATTTTCACTTCTGCCGGCACTCCCAGAATGCAATTCGATGTTTCGTTTTTTCTTTTCTTCTTTTTGCCCATCAAACTTCATTTCTTAAGCCAGTATATAGTTATTATTCGATTTATTCTTGTGTATCATCGAAATGATGGTGTACTTAATTCTTTTCGTTGATTCGACAGAACCCCAGGCGTTAATTCCCACGAATTCACTGGTTTGGTCATAGACAATACGGAAAGGCGGACAACCACCAGCCCGCTTTGTAAATATCACTACAGCTGCACCATGACACTTTATTTTAGTTATTCCACACATTTTTCATAAGCGTCGGCATTTATTACACCAAATTACACCGATTTGACAAAACATTTTCAAACAAAAATCGCAATGTATTGTGCGCAATATATTAGCACTCATTCATTCATTTCGAGTAGGTGTCACGGTCAATCGACCATGAACAACCCTGGTGTCAGAGTTCTTCGGAACCGCCTCTCGGCCTCTGACGTAGTTCCTTTAACGACTACCATATGGCAGCCGGGACCACCGGCTTAACGTGCCTTCCGAAGCACGGAATCATCTTTATTATCAGACAATCAGGTGATTCAAGCCTGCAATGTCCTAACCAAACTGGAAACAACTAAACAAAGTATGCTTCCGGTGGGAATCGAACCCACGACCCCCAGGTCAACAGGCAAACGCCTTAACCACTGGACCACGGAGGCTGTATATTAGCACTATAGAGGGGTTATTGAAAAGATGGCAGCATTGTCATAAAATTGTAAATCATGGGACTATGGAAAATATATACATAAATATATACATGAAATTTTGATAATTATGGACCCTTAAAGGGGTGATTCAGCCCGTCGACGTGAACAAGTTTTCCTATGGAACTAATGCTGGGAAAATATTTTACAAGCTTAAAATATTCATCATCATCATCATCATCAGGTCTTTTTAGTCTCCACTGCAGGAGCATGACCCTCTCTGTATTACCAGAGCCATACTTGACCTTGTTTATTATGTTTATTTTGTAGACTTTTATATTTTATGGTTATTATTTTATGTTACAATTTTTTGTTTCTTTCTCTAAAATCATATTTACACACCAACAATGGTAAATATGTTAGAACTCAAGTTAGTAAATATCTTACATGTGCAGTTAATATTTATTGTAATATCACATGTTTTTGCAAATAATATCTTTAGCTTTTTAATAAACGCGATAAAACTGTAAAAATACTATTAAAATATAATAAATATTTACGACAAAGAAATAATAGCGAAGCGCCGAGACAGCCCATGTTTTGATATATCTTTTCCGTAAATTTTCCTCAAACCTAGTATGCAACTAGTAATTACACTACTAGTTTGTAAATATAACCCTTAACTATAGATTTCACTAAAACACGTTCACTATCACGAATGCACATATTCCGTCTCTTTCTAGCGCTACGTGCACATCTTCTGTCTCGCTCGGGCGTGTGTCAATGACTCTAACTGGTCCGTACGGCTTTACTAGTAAAACTGTAAAGGAAGTGGTCGTTTGGTCGTTTGTGGACATTAAACTTAAGAGACCTTTAAGATTATTATAAACTAATTAACGCCAGCGGCTCCTCTCGCGTCAATATCGATCCCTCGGGAACAGTACCTTGTACCGGGATGAAAGGTACCCTATGTCCTTCTGCGTACTCCAGAGATCGTGTATGCATTCATTATGATCGGTTTAGTACTGCCAATCTTTTTATACTGCAGGCATATGGGTAAAATACTCTCATAAAACCTATGATGCCCTTCGTGTTCTCTACAACAATTTATTTAGAACGAGCTTTCGCCCGCGGCTCCGCCCGCGTTAATGTCGATCCCCCGGGAATAGTACTTTTTCCCGGGATAAAACGTAGCCTATATCCTTTACCACACTCCAGAAAACTTGTATGCAAAATTTCATGATGATCGGTTCAGTAGTTATGGCGTGAAAGCGTAACAAACAAACAAACAAACAAATAAACAAACAAACAAACTCACTTTCGCATTTATAATATTAGTAAGGATAAGGATGCTGTTGAGATTACCTCGGTATTGTAGTGCATCTGGTATGTTTGCCGAGGCACATACTGATGGGTTTCATGCAATAATTCGAAAATAAGACATTTTCACTCTTACACCGTCTTCGAACAAGCAACAACAGCATTCTAAGGTCAATTGACTAGCTCCGTGGCGCAGCGGTCAACACGCCAGCCTGTGACACGGAGTGACCGGGTTCGATCCCCGGCCAGGTCAAGATGAAAAATGATCTTTTTCAGATTGGCCTGGGTCTTGGATGTGTATCTATATATGTATTTGTTATAAAATATAGTATCGTTGAGTTAGTATCCCATAACACAAGTCTCGAACTTACTTTGGGGCTAGCTCAATCTGTGTGATTTGTCCGTATATATTTATATATTATATATAATTGCTGCAAGATTTGATTGCCCTATCCAGAAACACTGGGTCAATGTTAGTATAGGAAATGTAAAGTGAATAATGAAACAATGATTTATAAGTATAGCTACTAATATAATATTAATTTGAATTAGGTATAAAATTTAATGTAATTTTTGGTTTTGAAATTGTAATAAGAAAACATTATGTAAATTATAATATGGACGATTGACGTCTGAAATAAATGATTTTATTATTATAACTAGCTGTTGCCCGCGACTTCGTCCGCGGCAATTTCTTTCATTATGATTCATTTATTTTTTATTCTTTATAGATGAATAATTTTCCCCGTTTTCAAAACATTTTTTATTGATGCTTCGCTGCTATTGGTCTTAGCATGATGTTTTATAGCCTTAAGCCTTCCTCAATAAATGGACTATCCAACACAAAAAGAATTTTTTAATTCGAACCTGTAGTTCCAGAGATTAGCGCGTTCAAACAAACAAACAAACTCTTCAGCTTTATAATATTAGTATAGATTAGTAGTTACGGTGTGAAAGCGAAACAAACAAACAAACTCACTCTCGCATTTATAACATTTAGTAAGGACAACGATTTGTTATCAACAAGATAAAGTAATTCAAATGAGAGTTCTTGGCGGGAATGTCGAAGGACTGCACGGTTTTTGTTTTGGACTGTTTTGTAAATTGTTTCTAGTGGAGTTTATAATGTGACATGGACGTTTAATATTATTATAAACTAGCTTGCGCCCGCAGCTCAGCTCGCGTCAATATAGATCTGTCGGGAACAGTACCTTGTTCCGGGATGAAAGGTACACTATGTCCTTCTCCATACTTCAGAGATCGTGTATGCAAAATTTCATGACGAACGGTTCAGTATTTGCGGCGTGAAAGCGTAACAAACAAACTCAATCTCGCATTTATAATATTACTAGCTTTCACCCGCGGCTCCGCCCGCGTCAATGTCGATCCCTCGGGAATAGTAATTTTCCGGGATAAAAGGTAGCCAATGTCCTTCTCCGTACTCGAGAGAACTTGTATGCAAAATTTCATTAAGATCGGTTCAGGAGTTACGGCGTGAAAGCGTAACAAATAAACAAACTCACTTTCGCATTGATAATATTAGTTAGGATAATAATAATAAATTGTTCGAATAAATGTAAAGTAATTAATTAATTTGTAGCGGATTTTTTCATCTCATATTTTAGATTTTAATAAAGAAAGTATATATTAGCCGTGTGGTAACGATAAGGATAAGGATTTGTTATACATACATACATAGTATCGCGTCTTTTCCCTTGAAAATTTACAGAGGTTTATTAACGATGAGTGTAAATTACCCAAGTTGGAATCTGAACCCATAACTTTCTGAATAGTAGACACAGGCTATACGGAACTATAATACATTTATGTGAGGATTTTCTTGAATTCACATTGTTATCTTAATAAAACCTTAATTTAAAAAAAAAATATTTTCCATCCTGACTTGACCGGGGATCAAACTGGGGGTCCCGCCTCCGGTGTGGCAGCCTGACATGATATGACCACTAGGCCACAGAGTTCGTCGAAACGTATGTATGTATGTAATACATGGGCATACATAGAACTAAGTTTTTTTTTTACTTAATATTGGATTAGGCATTTGTCTCCCATCTCACCTGATGGTAAGTGACGATGAACACGAGGATGTTACATGCCTATCCAAGAGATACCCATTTATTCTACTTGTGAATGTCCCAGAACTGGTAAAAAAATAAATTGATCGAGGTGACCCGTGACCAGAAGGCTGATCTATACCTTGGCCAAAAGATCAGCATTGCCATCCAACGAGGCAATGCTGCCAGCCTTCTGGGCAACGATCTACCCGGACTATTTCATTTGTAAATATATATTAATTTTTATTTATTTTTAGCTGTCGCATATGTTAAGTTATTTTAAATTTGAATTGTAGTATTTGAACAAATAATAAATACAGGTAAAATAAACTAAATATATTTATATACGGACAAATCACATAGATTGATCTAACCCCAAAGTATGTAAGTTCGAGACTTGTGTTATGGGATACTAACTCAGCGATACTATATTTTATAGCAAATACATATATAAATAAGCATCCAAGACCCAGGCCAATCTAAAAAAGATAATTTTCCATCTTGACCTAACCGGGGATCGAATCCTGGCACCCTCGTGTCGCAGGCTGGCGTGTTAACCACTGCGCCACGGAGCTCGCCGTATATATGTATATAGGTATATATATATGTAACGTTGCAGCATGCCACCTGCATGCTGCATCTCATCCAACCTCATTTCTCTCATCCTGTCCATTTTTCATTCCTAATTTTAATTCAAATTTCATTTTTAATTCAAATTTCATTCCATTCTATTCCATTTTTAGATTACTTTCTCTCTCTCTCATCACTCATTCTTCAGTCTGCTACCACCTTTCAATCTGTTAACATCTTTCAGTCTACTATGTGTCTACTACCATATCTTGGAGCATAAGTCTCTGATAATAATTTATTGAAGTTGTAAGCAAAGTTATAATAAAGTTATTAGCTGTGTTCTGTGTGTCGTCTTGTGCTCTCCCTAACATCTTTATATGTGGAACTCGGCTAGAGCGTCGGGACGGTCGAGCCTTCACATATATATACAAATTAGTGATGTAACGAATATTCGCATTCGCATTCGCATTCGCGGATATTCGCATATTTTTGCATATTCGCATTCGCATTCGCGAATTTACTGCGAATGTTTTTGCGAATATTTTTTTTTAATTTTTTTTTATTATTGGTTGATATAATAAAACAAAATCTATACAATGACTATGTTTTAATTCAAGAAAATTATTTAACCTCGTCATCACATAATCAGTCTTCTCTTTATCATTTGGTTGGTAACATTTATTTATTAACTTTGAGAAATTAACCTTAAATCTAAAATTATAATGTCTTTGTCTACAAACATTGTACACAAACAAAAACAATTATTCTATGAATTTTTACCTTTTTTACTTCTTAACAAAACTAAAAATAACAATCAACAAACATTATTTGTCAACAAAAAATAAACTATAATTATGAGAATCATAAGTAAACTCTTAAAGAAACAAAATAATTTCTTTTCTTTTATAGCTTTAAAATTAAATTGTCGCCATAAACTATAACCAATATATAAGTATTGTATTATGTTCTTCTAATAACAAAAATATTTTTTACAATTAAACTTTTCTCAGTCTTAAGATCTCTTCTTCGCCTCGTTCGAACGGAACTGCTATCAAGGTCACCAAGCGATAGTAAATTGGCGCCAAATTTAAACAAAATCTGAATATTCGCATTCGCATTCGCGAATGTCGGTAGCAAATATTCGAATTCGCATTCGCATTCGCGAATGTCTAAAATATGACATTCGTTACATCACTAATACAAATACGTCTGTTTACGTTCCAACAGCCAGCTAATCGTCCGAGAAATAGTTGTGATTGTGTAATGAAGCGTGGGGTGCGGCTATGAAAGTGATAGTACCGACAGCAGTAGCCTCAATCTATACTTATAAAAATACTAGCTGTGCCCGCGACTTCATTCGCGTACATTACGATGTCATCATCATCATCCTCCTTACCTTACCCTATTATCTGGGGTCGGCGCAGTATGTCTTTTCCTTCCACAACTCCCTGTTTTCCGTCATGCCTATATCCACTCCCACCGCCCTCATATCCTGCCTTACGCATACATTACGATTACGATTTCAATACTAAACAAAAACGAAAAAAAATACCTTTTTTTTTTGATAGGACTAAGTAGCTAGCTCCAAGTGAGCTTTCGCTACTTCACCGGGCGTTTGAGGCGAGGGCAGAGTGCCCTCGACCTTTATAGGCAACATCACCAAAGGGCCCCCAGGAGGGACGGACCTCGGCTTTGGGCGTTGCCTGTGTGCGCAAGGCTTGGAGAGCCTGCCTGATGGGCCGCGTATACGAGCATGCAAGCCTGAAGAGCCAATCTGAGAATCAATGGCAAAAGCCTTTGGAGACTGTACGTCTAAATGTTTATGTACCAAGTTTTATAAAAACAGTTTATTCTTTTAAGAATTATGGAAGAGCATACACACATATACACGGCGAAATTTTGATCGTTCTGGACTCTTAAAGGGGTGATTCAGCCCGTCGATATGTACAACTTTTCCTATGGGACCAATGTAGGGGAAAAAAATGGGCAGTTCCATACAAAACATTTCGGCCGCCAGGTCAATTTGTATGGGAAGGTCAAAAAATTTTTTGAGTTCCCATCATAGGTCCCATAGGAAAAGTTGTTTATATCAACGGGCTGGATCATCCCTTTAAAGGTCGTAAGAAAAAAATCGACAATTTAGTTTCAGTATTATGGATAGACGCCATTTTTTTAATCTATGGTATCATGTATAGAACTTATAAACACGATATCTCTGAAAACAAAGTAACTTACTCCAAGATCGACCTTTACAGATTTATTATTATTATTGATTGATGACAAGGAGAAGATTATAAACTAGTTTATGCCCGCGGCTCCGTTTGAGTTTATTCAGATCCTTCGGGAACACAATTTTTTCCAGGATGAAGGTATTTTCTGACCCAAAAACACGTATATGGAAAACTTTACGATTATCGGTTCAGTAGTTCAAAAGCGTATCAAACAAATAAATAAAAAGAACTAACAAATCAAAATCCCTCGGGATAAGTACTTTTTCCCGGGATAAAATGTCTATGTCCTTTTCCGTACTTCAGACAACGGGTATGCAAAATTTCATGACGATTGGTTCAGTAGATAGGGCGTGAAGGCGTCACAAACAAACAAACTCTATTCGCATTTATAATATAAGCTAGGAAGTTAGGACTAGCAGTCGCCCTGGCTTCGCACGGGCATATTATGTCTACATGTGTGGTTTGTCGTATGTAGGTAGTAGGATGCGTTCAGCTTGAGCTAGCTTCAGCTTGTCATGTTTCGTCGTGTACATTTTTGCGATATCTTCTAAGATATTAATATAAATTATATGGTGTAAATCTATACTAATATTATAAAGCTGAAGAGTTTGTTTGTTTGATTGTTTGAACGTGCTAATCTCAGAAACTACTGGTTCAAATTGGAAAATTATTTTTGTGTTGGATAGTCCATTTATTAAGGAAGGCTTTAGGCTATAAAACATCACGCTGCGACCAATAGGAGCGAAGCATCAATAAAAAATGTTTTGAAAACATTTCACTTGGCAACAGCTAGTATCATAATAATGTGCATGAGATTTTGCAAGCTAGGTAATTAACTAACGTATTTAAGTTGATAAGGATCAAAATAAAAGATTAGGTATTTAAACATACATACATACATAGTATCACGTCTTTTTCCCTTACGGGGTAAACAGAGCCTAGGTCTATAAGACCTGAAGGCCACGTTTAGCATGTTGGTGGACATAAGGTAGAAAACGGAATCAAAATAGTGATGGGTTGCTAGCCGCATCGCCTATTAACATGTTTCCTCAGATTTTACCCATTCTCACGATCGGTTTTTACGGTCTGCGTGGGAAGAGAAGCAGCTGGCACATTCTACGTTTTTTCTTTTCTCTCAGACCAGCATGGTATTAATTTCTTAATTATAGTTATTATTTAATTCTATATTATTTGTTAAGAGCCCGCCATATGCCAGGCGGCGTGGCGGTACAAACGCGGATGGTCTAAACGCGTTGGCTACTTTGGATATTTTCGTTTTTTAGGAATATTCAAGGGTTATTCGAAAAAGAAAAACATATGATGGCTGCCTTATCTGTAATGCAATAATAGTCAAAAGTTTTAAGGTGATTTTAATGTATTTGGTGAATAATGCTATATACCGAGTAAATTAGACGTGATTTGGAGGCAACTTTGCAATTTTTTTCTATCGAGAAAATTTATCGCAATCGTGTTTTTGAGTCTTATAGTTAGTCCTGAACTTTGCTGCATTTTTATTTCAACTTGAGTATTTAATTATTATTGATATAACAGTCAATCATGCAAAGCAGTGTGAGGTAGTACGGGCCCTTAAGTTAATAAAATATTACAAACATTTGGGCATCAGCGCAGGTTGAATACATTAAATAAATATGTGTGAAGAATGAGTGTTCATTTTAAATAAAAATTAGGATTATGACTGCATACGTATAATCAAACATACATTTTATCACGTCTTTATCCTTAACGGGGTAGACAGAGCCTAAGATCATAAGACCGAAAGGCCACGTATAAACAGCGTTCCAATTACCGCATTGTACATTTGTAGTTTCATAAAAGGGGAATATCCCATAATGGAAGCCGTGTGGTATCCGGCAGAGTAGAATAGGACCACTCCAAGTCTTCCCATAGATGTCGTAGAAGGCGACTTAGGAAATACAAGCTAAACAAAGCTTATAAACATCTGTGAGACCTCTCCAACCCGTCTGGCCAGCGTGGAGTGCGTAGGCCAAGTCCTGTGTCTGCTCTGGTTAAGTATGGCTCTAGTAGTACATACAGGGTCATGCTCCTGCAGTGGAGACTAAGAAGGACCCGATGTTGATGATGATGATGATCCCATAATGCATTGTTTAGTTATATCTCAAAGGGAGGCAGCTTTTTCGATGAAAGCTCCTTCCAACAACCAAACCTTGCTCATGAATCACACCATCTATTGGTGATAACCACACGAAAAACTATGCAGTAGATTTTGAGTTTATCGGGTACATATAGACAGACGCAGTGGTGGACTTTATTTAATAATATGTAGTGATTAAATAGGATATAATATAAATGTAAAAACCTTAAAAATATAATAACTAAAATACCTCCGCTCCAGCTCATTGACAGCTCCGTGGCGCAGTGGTTAACACGCCAGCCTGCGACACGGAGTGCCCGGGTTCGATCCCCGGCCAGGTCAAGATGGAAAATGATCTTTTTCAAATTGGCCTGGGTCTTGGATGTTTATCTATATATGTATTTGTTATAAAATATAGTATCTTTGAGTTAGTATCCCATAACACAAGTCTCGAACTTACCTTGGGGCTAGCTCAATCTGTGTGATTTGTCCGTATATATTTATTTATTTATTTTTATTTACCTATATTATTAAAAGGAGTCCCTTTAGGTAAGGTTCCGAAGATACTGGCATCGGTCCCCCTTATATAATAATAATAGGATATAATATTAGGTAGGATGCAAAAGTAACTTTGACTGTCTATCTGTTACTTGTTACGGCTTAATAATAATAATAATAATAATAATTGCTTTATTGCAGACACAAAGGATCCATAATTTTTTAGTCATATACAAAAAATATATATTAAAACAAAAAATACAAAATATATATTGTAAAAAAATAATTGTTAGCTGGCGACAATAGTCAGCCAGTGTCTGTACGTGTCCGTGGTGACAAGCCTCTCTGCCAGTCCTCTCACGATACTGTTACTGCACATATTTACTTTGGACATGAAGTTCGCTATACGGTGACGGTGTATGGCGTTAAAAGAATTAACCCTAGCCTCCGTAAACATACCAGAAGCACTACACCATGGTTTCAATCCCATCAGTTGCCTAAAAATGTTGTTGTAGGCTACTCTTATACCGTCATAGGTTTTAAGCGTATAGTCAGTCCAGAGCTGACAGGTGTAAAAGGACTGGCAGAAGGATCTAAATAGTGTGAGTTTCACGTCATGGGAAGCTTTATAAAATTTTCTGGCGACCATATTGCCAACTACACACAGCGATCTGCGCTGTCTCTCTATGTCGTCATCGTCTTTTAACGACGATGTAACTATATGGCCAAGGTACTTGAACGAGTTCGCGATTTTTACAGGCTGTCCGTTTAGGGTCAAGCTAGGTACGGACTCTGGCCCCTTACCCGATCTAAACACCAACATCTCTGTCTTTTTAACATTGTAAATTAAATCATGCTTTTTTGCATATTCTTCACATATGTTTATTAGTTTTTGAAGTCCTTTGATTGAGGGGCTGAGCAGCACCATGTCGTCAGCATAACTTAGGTTGTTGATATATCTATCGTCAAGCCGAAGTCCGACTGGTGTGCTGCTCAACTTCACAATCAGGTCATTTACATAGAGGTTAAATAGATCGGGAGAGGTGAGTCCGCCCTGCCGCACCCCGCAAGTTAACCTATAGGTATCAGACAATTCGTTACCCCATTTAACATTATTTGTTTGATTACGGTACCAGTATACTAAGAGGTCAACGACTTCGGGATCAATACCTGCATTACGCATCTTTTCCCAAAGTAAGCCGTGATTTATTGTGTCAAATGCACTACTTAGATCGAGAAAACATGCGTAAACAGTGGTACCACGTACTTTGTAGTATTTAACTACTTGTTTAAGCGAAAAAATGGCCGTGTCAGTGGATAGATGCGGCCGAAATCCAAATTGTCCATCGTCAATAGTGAGAGAGCTTATTTTATAATGTATTACTCGATCAAATACCTTGGCCATAATGGTGGCCAGTGAGATGGGTCGGTAGTTAGCCATGCTCGAGATATCGCCCGTCTTGTTCTTGATTATGGGCACAACCAATGTACGGATAAGGTCATTCGGGACGTAACAGTGCTGTATGCATAAACTACAGAAACGCGCTAATATTTCACAGATATGTTGGCCCGCATACAACAAATGTTCAATGCTAAGGCCGTCATGGCCGGGAGACTTGCCCCTCTTCATATATCTCAATATATGAGCAATATGTTCGACCGTCACACGGCAAGTCTCCCCGTCAAGACTGCTTAACTGTTACACATTGACTGACTGTTAAACATTGAACAGATTCTGATGATTGGAGTAGGATCCCAGGTAGAACGAAAGAATCTAAATTCATGCGAGCGAAGCCGCGGACGGATAGTTGTTGAAAAATAAAAGCCTGCTTACGTTTGTTTACGTACCAAGTCAGCTGTTCGTCCGAGAAATAGTTGTGATTGTGTAATGTAGCGTGCGAGTGCAAAAGCGATAGTACAGATAGCAAAAAACCCTAGATATCTTCATTATTTCGTATGGCAGGTTTTCTGCAAAAATCCTATAAGAACAGTCAGCGACAGAGATACCTGACCAGAACAGAGGTTCTGGTAGGTAGAGACCTATATCTTACTTTTTCTCTTAAACTATTAGTGGTTCTGTGAGAATAGTAGACCTCGCGAGCCCTTACAACCAGGGTGGAGGGCAAATTATGTGGAGGACATTTGCCCTCCAGTGCTCTAAAATATATAAAACTAGCTTTCGCCCGCGGCTCCGCCCGCGTCAATGTCGATCTCTCGGGAATAGTACTTTTTCCCGGGATAAACGGTAGCCTATGTCCTTCTCCGCACTCCAGAGAAAGAAAACAAACTCACTTTTGCATTTATAATATTAGTTAGGATGTAAGTAAGTAAACAATAATAATTACGCGAAAATTATCACGCTACGTTACGAGCGTCTCGGTATTTATGGTAATAGACAGACGGACAAGTGAGAGTGACATGAACATGCTTAGTGTGCTCGATATATTTCCATGCTGGTCTGGGAGAAAAGAAAAGACATTGAATGTGCCAGCTGCTTCTCTTCCCGCCCACACCGTAAAAGCCGGTCAAGGGAATATGCGAAAATCTAATCATGACAATAGGCGGCTAGCAACCCATTACTATTTTTGATTCCGTTTTCCACCTTTACGTCCACCAACACGCTAAACGTGACCTTTCGGTCTTATGGCTTTACGCTCTGTCTACCCCGTAAGGGATAAAGACGTGATAATATGTATGTATGTATATATTTCTGAGTTTATGTGGTTACAATGGCAGTAGATGTAAAACTTCCGAATATTTCAACACTAGTTATATTTTGATCCTAAACCTGTCTAAAAAAAATAAAAATGAAAAATATATGAAAAAATTGAACATATAAAAAAAAGTAAGACGAGTGGCGTGCAGGACGAAAAACGCATGAGAACTCGAAAACACGCGTTTTGCCAACTTAAATTTTTTTCAATCCATATACCTAGTTTTTAAGATAAACTAAAATTGTAAGTTGACGTCGATTGGAGAAAATGCGCTGTGCAGTTTGTTGCCGCTTCTTCTGCACTCCGCTTTGGAAGGGGCGTAAACTTAGCCATG
Source organism: Elegia similella (assembly GCA_947532085.1). Classification (NCBI taxonomy): domain Eukaryota; kingdom Metazoa; phylum Arthropoda; class Insecta; order Lepidoptera; family Pyralidae; genus Elegia; species Elegia similella. Next base: position 8,725,891 of record OX383953.1, read on the forward strand.
AGTAAATTACTGACGTAAACAATTCTCAGTTGAAAATATGTGACAATTAATGTGTCCTAATGACCAATATTAATAAAATGTTTTTGAATTTTGAATTTGATCGTTTTAAACTCTTAAAGGGGTGAGTCGATATAAATAAATTAAAAACCGGCCAAGTGCGAGTCGGACTCGCGCACTAAGGGTTCCGTACCATAGGAAAAGTTGTTCATTTTGACGGGCTGACACCCCTTCACGTGACCGTCGTTGGTTAGGTTACACACTGTATATACATATATATATTCCTCATACCTTCGGTTGTTGTGTCACTTACACTGTATATGAAAAAATATAAGAGTGGCGCGTATTTTTATGAGGGCACTATCTACATCTATTATCAATCCTATTTTTGTTTTAATATCTCCTGCTCAGTTTGGTCAGAGATTGCAGAAGCGATAAGGCTGCCTATTGTGCATAAATTGTCAATTTTACATATTTGTATTGTTTTTGGTGCAATAAAGAGTTTACTACTACTACTACAGGGGGTAACAGAAAGATAAAATAATATTTTTAGTGCAGTATGCATTAAATAAATAAATAATAAATAAATATATACGGACAAATCACACAGATTGAGCTAGCCCCAAAGTAAGTTCGAGACTTGTGTTATGGGATACTAACTCAACGATACTATATTTTATAACAAATGCATATATAGATACACATCCAAGACCCAGGCCAATCTAAAAAAGATCATTTTCCATCTTGACCTGGCCGGGGATCAAACCTCACTCCGTGTCGCAGGCTGGCGTGTTGACCGCTGCGCCACGGAGCTAGTCAATCATTATCAAATGCATTAGTAACATGTCATGGAACAAATTTCTTGAAAGGAACATACAGAAATACGATTCTTGACTTTGAAAATACCTTTAAAAAATTATTCTTCTTTCTGTTATCTATAAGACACATCTACATCTAATTTCAAATAGGTCAATCTTTCTTACATTTCATTGCTAAATATCACATAATGTATATATTCTATTCTTAATATTCATGCTACTATTAACCTTAATATTCATATTTTATTCAAACAGATGCCAACGACCTACATCGAGCTCGAATGGATAAGGCAACGATCAAAACCTTACAAAAACCGATGTTCATACAAACAGAAGGCAACACATTGACGTATTTGAAAAGAAACGACTACTACACATTTCCGAACGCGACGCAAAAACTGCCAGTATTCAAACCGATATCAGACGAACAGATATTAAAAATAAATCAAATACTAAAAGAGATACCAAAGAGTACAAATAGAAAAGGCCGCCAGTTACACAGTACTGTAACACCAGACGTAACAGTTACATCGACTATGATAGCAAACTTAGATGACAGACAAGACGAAAAGAGATGTCCTCAAGGAGGGACTTGTGAGTTTTTTATATACTGTTGGATGGTCGGAGGACTTCTAGAAGGAACATGTGGTGGTTTACTTAAAGGATGTTGCCATAGAGTCGCCAAAGCTGGTATATTGGGAGTGCATGACTCTAATAGCATAGACTATACGTCAAGTGAAGGATTGAGTTATGGACCAGTGATAAATGATGAAAGTAAGTGAACACGGATAGTAGAAAGATGGGACCCTGAGAGTTATGTTGGATTTTTCGCTTGCTGTATATAGCTTTGTTTGCAAGTGTATGTGTTGAAGTTTGATGTTACAAATATATTAAATTACTTAATCAAGGGTTAGTATGATTCAATGCCAAATTAAGCACTCAAATATAAGGAATATTAAAAGTATATTACAATAATCTCCTAAGGATGTTTAGCATTTAAATAACAGTAAATTAAAATGCAGTGAATTTACATCTTAGCTCAAGATTATGCTCTTTGAAGCCTAGATTTTTTTTTACTTTCTTTGTCTGTAGATGCTTTTTTTCTTTGATATTAAAAAGAGGGTAAAATGGTAGTGCACGATAAAATATGCATGTATTTTTTGTACTTTATGGCATACTTATTTATGATTTATTCTTTAGAAAAATTATTTATTAGCGTCAAATATCATGCTAAGTTATAACATTTTTGTAGATTAAGTATTTTAAACATAACGCTAAACCGATGACCACTCAGCATGAGTCTAGGCATCTTGCAATACCCCGACGCTGGTCTTCCGGAGACACCGGCCAATCGAGAAGTACTACTGCGCGCTGCATTGACACGCATTATGAATTCAACATATACTTAGATAAAAATGATGATTAATTAAATTCAAGCAAACACAATTACTTATACGTTACAAATTGCTACATAAAAACAAACATTATAAACACATTCTTATCCCTTACGGGGTAGACAGGGACATGTAACATCACGTTCGGCGTGTTAGTAGAAAAATACCAAACTTCAACACATATTACAAAAAATTCAACATTACTCAACGGTGTGAATGTACTCCATCAGAACATGACAACACTAATACGAAATAATTTGAGCTCAGATGTGGTCGATGGCAAGACATAGGTAGAAATGAATTGTTCCGGACCGCTGTGACGTCATCAGGTATATCTTGTAAATAACTCTTTCTCTCTCTAATTCTGCTCTTTAACTATGTCTTGCTTTCCTTCACGTCTTTATACTAACTTACTAATTTCAGTTTCAGGTGGTATTTTTGTTTAAGATACAGGGTTTTTTGTAAAACTCTAATAACATCGCAGTACTAGATAGCTAACATCATAAACAATAATGTTTGTTCTACGAATTCTGACATAACTTAAAAAATTAAATAAAATAAATGATTTTTCAAGTTTCTAAGTGGGTGCCGCGCGAACGAAAAACGTCACTACTGCGCAAGCCATTAAGGTGCACAGAACCATTAGGCGATTAGGAAAAAAAGATGATATCTTAATATTTACACATTTATATTTAAAAAAAAAAATTAGAAAAGGCGTATACCTCCGAGATGCAAATATAAATATTGTCATGTAAGAATTATTATTTTAGACGTAAAAATTACAAAGCTTTCGAAGAAAAATGTTTTTAGATATCATAACATATACCTATATATCGTTTTTTAATTTCATACCTATGTATCTGTTTCAAATTCCAACAAAGGGGCGATCTTGTTCAAGGATCGAAATTATACAAATACTTATTAGTAGTATATAATTAGTATTTAATGAATTCAGCGCATAGTAGTAGTGATTTGAAAACATGACAATTTTCACAATTTCGTGCAGTACCGTCTTAATGTCCTGTCGTATAGCCGCATAATTAACATTCATCAGGAAAATTTAATTAATATTTATTGTTGTATTTATGTAAAATCTAACAAATTAGTAGAACTCGTAGAACAAACCTTGTTGTTTATGATGTTAGGTATCCAGTCCTGCGAGGTTATTAGTGTTTTTCAAATAACCCTGTATATATTTTTCATGTAGTAAAATGTATACTTTTATTTGCTTTACAGGGGAAGGTAAGTGGTTTGAGTTTTATTTGTAATATTGACTACAGATACAAGAAAATGGGCGCTTTTTATAGAATACTAGCTGTTGCCCCCGTTTTCAAAACATTTTTTTCTGGTCGCAGCGTGATGTTTTATAGCCTAAAGCCTTCTTCAATAAATAGTCTATCCAATACAAAAATAATTATCCAATTTGAACCAGTAGTTCCTGAGATTAGCGCGTTCAAACAAACAAACAGTATAGATGTGTAACACATGTGTCATCAAAATTGGCTAAATGCGAACAAGAACGATCTGGGTACAAATTCACTCTTGTAATGAGATTAATAATAATATATCGTTTTCATCTTTGTTTCTTAAGGCGCTGTATCCCTTAACCGTTTGTAGCGGACATCGCGCAATATTTTATATATTTGTGTCATACCTGTCGTCAGTCTCAGTTCAAATCCGTATCTGCCATTTTCGTGTTAATTTTCACTTTTAATTTAATAATTATAATAATTCAATAATTATAACCAAATATTGTATTTTTTTAGGTATCCATCTTGCTCATTTAGTTATACTTTTTATAGACGTATAAAAGTTGGTAGTTGTCGCTGAAAATATCAAGTAATTCGCGACGAAAATTTTTCTGGATATACCTTTTTTGATATTTTATTTAGTTTGGTTTTAAATATTTTTTTGAACATATTTTGATGTAACCATTTATTTTGATCTTAGAACTGTACTTCATATTTTTTTCATGCTAGTATTCTTTGAAAAATAAGGCTAACTGCGCGACGAAAAAATACACGTTTTACGGTATTCTTCTGATGCACAGCGCCTTAATATTGATTGAAATATCTGTGATTCTAAGATTTCTATTCAGGTAGAAATTACACAATCTCCATGTGTATTTTTTTTAAACCCGGCTAAGGGCGAGTCAGACTCGCGCACGAAAGGTTCCGTACCATTATCTATAATAAGTTTAAAATTATTAAAAATATTGTTATTTTATGATGTAACAAAAAAATATGCTTTTCGCAAGCTTTTCTTTATCTGCTGGTCTGGGAGAAAAGAAAAAACGTTGAATGCGCCAGCTGCTTCTCTTCCCGCGCAGATCGTAACAGGCAATCGAGGGAATGGGTGGAAATCTGAGGTATCGTATCATTAGGCGATGCGGCTAGCAACCCATCACTATTATGATTCCGTTTTCCAGCTAATGCCAACCAATATGCTAAATGTGGCGATAAGTTCTTATAGACCTGGGTTCTGTCTACCCCGCAAGGGAAAAAGACTTGATACTATGTATATTTCTTTATCTGTGCTACAAGACGTTGCTTCGTACCAAATTTCAAGATTCTGAATTCACAAATTTTCGGCATAGACGACTATCTTTTGATTGCGTTGGATGATCGATCATACTTAACTACAATCTAAAGAATGACCATACAAACTAATGCGTAGAAGAACGAAAGTTACCGACATAGCTCAGCGGATTGGCTGTTTGAAGTGGCAGTGGGCGGGGCACATAGCGCGTAGAACCGATGGCCGATGGGGTAAAAAGGTTCTCGAATGGCGAAGCGTCGGACACCCACCTACCAGGTGGTCGGACGACCTGACCTAGGTCGCAGGGAAACGCTGGATGCAGGCCGCTTTCAACCGGTCATTTTAGAAATCATTGGGAGAGGCCTATGTCCAGCAGTGGACTTTTTGCGGCTGATATGGTGATGATGATGACAAACTAATGGATCGCAACGACTTAGAGCGCGCGTCTCGATCCACATTCGCGACCTCCGGATGAGGTCGAAACATATAAAGCAGTAGCTGATTTCGTACGTGAGTAGTTGTTACATCATCATCAGGTCCTTTTTAGTCTCCACTACAGGAGCACGACCCTCTCTGTACTACTAGAGCCGTACATGGCCAGAGCAGACAGAAGACTTGGCCTACACTCTCCACGCTGGCCAGACGGGTTGGAGAGGTCTCGCAGATGTTTAAAAGCTTTGTTTAATAATAATAATTCATTTATTTCGGTTTCCCATGTAATGTTAGTAACAGTTTGACTTAAACACCTATATTAGTACAAATTTATAATTTTATTTAATATCCGACCTCCTATAGCCACCAGCATGCAGCGCCTCAATATGGTACAGTCAGGGCGTGAGGCTGTTTAGCTTGTATTTCCTAAGTCGCCTTCTACGACATCCACGGGAAGACTTGGAGTGGTCCTATTTTACGCTGTCGGATACCACACGGCTGAGTTGTTACATATTTAAATAATAATAACAGTAATCGACCATAAAAAATACATTTAGAGACATATTAAGAGCTGTAATACAATAATAATAATCATAACGCAGGCGCCTTCCGAGAAAGTGTATTATATAAGTATGGCGGAAAGTGTCTGTCTTTCTGTGTTACATTCTGTTGGGTCCTCAAAAGACAAATGTTAAGTTATTTCTTTTTGGATGTTATTTGAACGGTTAGCAATATTCGTATTTTTGTGAGCATAAAAATGTAACTAGTAAGTTAGGCGAGCTCCGTGGCGCAGTGGTTAACACGCTACCCTGACACACGAGGGCCCCGGGTTCGATCCCCGGTCAGGTCAAGATGGAAAATGATCTTTTCAGATTGGCCTGGGTCTTGGATGTTTATCTATATATGTACTAGCTGCTCCGGCGAACTTCGTTTCGCCATAAGTTAAAAACTATCCTATCTCTCAAGTTGGATCGAACTGCACATGGTGTGCGAATTTTATTATAATCGGTTAAGTGGTTCAGCCTCCGTGGTCCAGTGGTTAAGGCGTTTGCCTGTTGACCCGGGGGTCGTGGGTTCGATTCCCACCGGAAGCATACTTTGTTTAGTTGTTTCCAGTTTGGTTAGGACATTGCAGGCTTGAATCACCTGATTGTCTGATAATAAAGATGATCCCGTGCTTCGGAAGGCACGTTAAGCCGTTGGTCCCGGCTGGCATCTCGTAGTCGTTAAAGGAACCACGTCAGAGGCCGAGAGGCGGTTCCGAAGAACTCTGACACCAGGGTGTGCATGGTCGATTGACCGTGACACCTACTCGAAATGATGAGTGGTTTAGGAGTCCATTGAGGACAAACATTGTGACACGAGATTTATATATATTAAGATTTGTTATAAAATATAGTATCTTTGAGTTAGTATCCCATAACACAGGTCTCGAACTTACTTTGGGGCTAGCTCAATCTGTGTGATTTGTCAGTATCTATTTATTTATTTAGCTAAAATAGCTAGTTGGGCAGCAATATGGTCACCTAACTTCTTTTCTGCCCTCAGTCTTTCCGGGTGGAAAGCCAAATACATACATACATAGTATCACGTCTTTTTCCCTTGCTGGGTAGACAGAGCCTAGGTCTATCAGACCTGAAGGCCACGTTAAGCATGTTGGTGGGCATTAGGTGAAAACGGAATCAAAATAGTGATGGGTTGGTAGCCGCATCGCCTAATAACATGATTCCTCAGATTTTACCCATTCCCTCGATCGGAGTTTACGATCTGCGCGGGAAGAGAAGCAGCTGGTTAATTCTACGTTTTTTTCTTTTCTCCCAGATCAGCATGGAAAGCCAAACCTTGTCCAAATGTTGTCTCTGCTGCTCCAATTGTATTATCTTGCTGCCCAAATAATTATTCTGCGACTTATTACATTCCTTTCTTTTTTGAAGTGAACACTCGTTAACTGGCGTTATGCGCTTTTTGGGATGAGTAAAAAATATTAAACTCGCGTCAGGACACGTGACCTGATCGAAAATTCGTAAGACGGACACGTGAACTAAGACTGCCGGCGCGGCGTAGAAAAAGAAGTAATATCCCCCTCTCTTTCCACTCGGCGAAAATATAAAATGTTTGTGTACGATACTGCCTCCGTGGTCCAGTGGTTAAGGCGTTTGCCTATCGACCCGGGAGTCGTGGGTTCGATTCCCACGGGAAGCACACTTTGTTTAGTTGTTTCCAGTTTGGTCTTGGTAGGCTTGAATCACCTGATTGTCTGATAATATAGATGATTCCGGGCTTCGGAAGGTCCCGGCTGCCATCTGGTAGTCGTTAAAGGAACCACGTCAGAGGCCGAGAGGCGGTTCCGAAGAACTTTGACACCAGGGTGTGCATAGTCGATTGACCGTGACACCTACTCGAAATGATGATGATAAATAATAAATATATACGGACAAATCACACAGATTGAGCTAGCCCCAAAGTAAGTTCGAGACTTGTGTTATGGGATACTAGCTCAACGATACTATATTTTATAACAAATACATATATAGATACACATCCAGGCATCATATATAGATACAAGACCCAGGCCAATCTGAAAAAGATCATTTTCCATCTTGACCTGGCCGGGGATCGAACCCGGGCACCCCGTGTCGCAGGCTGGCGTGTTGACCGCTGCGCCACGGAGCTAGCCATAGCCTAGATGATGATTACAAATAATACAATGTAAAAGGAAAAACTATTGCAATTTCATTAATTCTAATTGAAATCTATTGTTCTGAATCCTATTTTGCCTAAAAAGTATTCTGTAGATTATAAAATATGCCTCTTTAGGTTAGATTTCGTTAGACGAGTATTGAAATAAACTTTATAAGCTCCGGTCGCAAGGTTATTGGCAATGAATATTCATTAGATTTCAACAAGCATATAAGGAAAGAGCTTTTGAAATTTGTTGCGTTATACATACATACATATTATCACGTCTTTATCCCTTACGGGGTAGACAGAGCCTAAGATCATAAGACCCACAGACCACGTTTAGCGTGTTGGCTATACGCCCAATAGGTGGAGAACGGAATCTAAATAGTAATGGGTTGCTAGCCGCATCTTCTATTGTTCCCTCAATCGACTTCTACGTTCTGCGTGGGAAGAGAAGCAGCTGGTTCATTCTAAGTTTTTCCTTTTCTCCCAGACCAGAATGGAAGTTTTATTTATATATTGTTTACTAGCTGTTGCCCGCGACTTCGTACGCGGCAATTTATGTTATTTTGATTCATTAGTATAGATGAATAAATTTTCCCCCGTTTTTAAAACATTTTTTATTGATGCTTCGCTCCTATTGGCCGCAGCGTGATGTTTTATGGCCTAAAGCTTTCCTCAATAAATGGACTATCCAACACAAAAAGAATTTTCCAATTTGAAACAGTAGTTCCTGAGATTAGCGCGTTCAAACAAACAAACTCTTCAGCTTTATAATATTAGTATAGACAAAGACAATATAATATATTGTCTTTGGTATAGATTATCTAAGTATGGAAGATACGCTTCATAGTTTAAGAAACTACTAATCCTTATTATGTAACGTTCCACAAGTAAAGGTATCTTAAGGACAATATCACTTACGACATTATGTTTATTAAAGCTAAGTAAAATTGTATGAACAGTTTTTCTAAACGTCTTAAGCGCCAGCTTCCACAGCTTCGATTAAATATAGATACACGATTCGCGCTCGAAAAGTGGCACCGGCAAAACAGCGCTCTAATCGAGATTGGGAGCTGTTTTGTCCACAATAAACGCTTACAAATCTCGCAATGACGAAGGTACAGTGAAAAGATGCAAAAACTACGCATCAAAAGTGAAATAAAAAAGGTGGAGTTATACTTTAAATATGTACCGTTTTTGTTGTTGTTTGTTAGCATGCATGATGTTTTGGCTCGGGGACATTATTAAGGCTTCATTTTGTATGAGACTGTGTATCATCATCATCATCATCATCATCTCAGCCGCAAGAAGTCCACTGCTGGACATAGGCCTCCCCCAAGGATTTCCAATATGACCGGTTGGAAGCGGCCTGCATCCAGCGTCTTCCTGCGACCTTGGTTAGGTCGTCCGACCACCTGTGTATGTGTATCTACCATTATATTTAATCGAAGGTCCACAGGGATTCAAAAACACCATTATAAAGGATAGCCGTGTGGTTTCCGGCAGAGTAGAATAGGACCACTCCAAATCTTCCCATGGATGTCGTAAGAGGCGACTTAGGAAATACAAGCTAAACAAAGCTCGCAAACATCAATGAGACCTCTTCAACCCATCTGGCCAGCGACGAGAGTGTCGGCCAATCCTCTGTCTGCTCTGGCCAAGTATGGCTCCGGTAATACAGAGAGGGTCATGCTCCTGCAGTGGAGACTAAAAAGACCTGATGATGATTATAAAGGATACACATAAGGGTTACACATTAAATGTGTTACATAATTATTACTGTAACACTTATTTGGGTGTTTTAAACCAGTTTTGCTGTTAACATTTTTAAGCTGGGGAAGGATAGGAATTTGTTGGATTTGTGAAGGGAATGAAGGTATTGGGATTCTACTCACTCAGATGAATGGGAAAAGCAAGTAGCAGCTCGGGAGGCCGAGTGATACCTGATCTCATGCCTGCAACCACCGGACCGTGAACCGTACGGTAATCCTTGGCTTACCTGTCCAGGTACCCAGAAAATTGATGTTCATCTCATCTGCAAGAAGTCGTTCTTGCAGATGAGATGAACATCAATTTACTGGGTAAATAAATAAATATATACGGACAAATCACACAGATTGGACTAGCCCCAAAGTAAGTTCGAGACTTGTGTTATGGGATACTAACATAACGATACTATATTTTATAACAAATACATATATAGATAAACATATCCAAGACCCACGCCAATCTGAAAAAGATCGTTTTCCATCTTGACCTGACCAGGGATCGAACCCGGGGCCCTCGTGTCGCAGGCTGGCGTGTTAACCACTGCGCCACGGAGCTCGCCAAACCCCTTATTGACGAAGGAAAGAAGGATCTATAAATTCCTTGACCCAGCAACAGAATATGAATGCAAAGATTACGGAAACCCGGACTTCGGTGCCTGCAGTAATACGTCAATTAATGACTCATCGTTACAACAGCGATTTCTCGAGTGCGCAAATAATAAGTTTGGAGAATTGACACCTAACATGTCACATGATGCAATGGCTAGTCTATTGGTAAATTCGGTCAATCGGACTAAATTGACCCTCGATATTCCCTTAAAGGGGCTACCCAGCCCATCAACAAGTTTTCCTACGGGACCAATGCTGGGAACTCAAAAAAAAATTTGCCATTTCCATAAAATTGAGTACTGTCGCCCGGCCAGTTTGTACACATTATATGTATTTGTTGTAAAATATAGTATTGTTGAATTAGTATCGCATTTTGTGATACTGTTCTCCAAATACTTTTATAGCTTTCTTTTACACATATATAGCGTCCGCGGCTCTTCAGCCAATATGAGAGTTTGCTGCATATTTGACCCTTGTGGACACAGGCAGCATCCAAAACCGAGGCGGCACTTTGGTGATGTTGTCTATAAAGTTGAGTACACCTGGAAACGTAGTTTTCGGCCCATAAGGCAAAAGATGAGAGTTGCTGCTCTCCAAAGCTTTTGCTATTGTTTCTCAGATTGGCCTTTCAGGCTATGCATGCACTTAATCACGGCCCATCAGGCAATATGAGAGTTTGCTGTCTCCAAGCCTTGCGCACACAGGCAACGCCCGAAGCCGAGGTCCGTTCCTCCCTTTAGTAATGTTGCCTATATAGGTTGAGGGCACTCTGCCCTCGCCTCAAACGCCTGGTGAAGTAGCGAAAGCTCACTTGGAGCTAAGTATATAGCATATCAATTCCTTGACCCAGCAACAGAATATGAATGCAAAGATTACGGAAACCCGGACTCCGGCGCCTGCAGTAATACGATCATTAATGACTCATCGTTACAACAACGATTTCTCGCGTTCGCAAATAATAAGTTTGGAGAATTGACACCTCATATGTCATATGATGCAATGGCTCTCAATGGCTAGTCCGCAGAAATCGTCACCATCTTGTGGCTATCTCCTCTATGCTTTATACTGATTTCTCGCATCACTTCTTTTGTTTATGACCATTCCTATACAACGAGATCCATTCTAAATTAAAAATATTACACCTTACAAAATATTCCTGCAAATCTGCTGTATTTAAATATTTTCTATCTCTGGATTACGATAATACCAAAAGCTAATAAAACTCTTTATCTTAAATCTCTGTGTCTTTTTTCATTGTTTTTTTATTCATTTTGATGTCTGTTTTTAGTTTACTTGGCACCCATGTAAATTCTAATTTGTTATTTGTAAACTGTTGTTTACAAATAACAAATTAGTATGGTAAATTAGTATGGTATTACAAATGTTGTTGTAGGCCAAGTCCTCTGGCTGCTCTGGCCAAGTATGGCTCTAGTAGTACAGAGAGGGTCGTGCTCCTGTAGTGGAGACTAAAAAGGACCTGATGATGATGATGATGATGATGAAACTGTTGTTTGTATACAGTTGTATGTTACACATCGCAATCGCGGGAAACCCATATGCGATGTGTATGTTTAAGGACGTAATTACTACATAGTGAGAGCACTGGAGTTCTGTAACTCAGATTTCTACCTTCAACAGGCTCCAGCCTCCTACAATCTGTATTGGCAACCAGCCCAAATATTCTGGCATTTAATGTGATTGTATTGTATGGAGGAAATAAATTACTTTTTCCTTTTTTTTACATTAGAAGTGTTATCACGCGTTATTTCTGTGAAAACCAGTTGTAGTACAATTGAATAGTGACTCCTTTGGTTAAAGTTTCACTAGGACTTCTCACTTCACACATTAGAATAGCACACGTCGGCATATTTCGATTTTATTTTCACGTAAATCTTAGTTTTGTTCCTTTGACGATCGCGGGACAAACTACATAGGTGATTCAAGTGAGCTGATCGAGCGCATTGTCGCCGCGCGTGCCACGCCCCCTTGCCATTTCTAGGTTAGTCCATCGGTAAATACGGCCAATATAAATAAATAAATAAATATATAGGGACATATCACACAAATTGAGCTAGCCCCACAGTAAGTCGTGAACTAGGATACTAACTCAACGATACTATATTTTATAATAAATACTCATATAGATTATCATCCAAGACGCAGGTCAATCTGAAAAAGATCGTTTTCCATCATGGCCTGACCGGGGATCGAACTCGGGCACCCTCGTGTCGCAGGCTGGCGTGTTGACCACTGCGCCACGGAGCTCGCCTATACAGAGTGAAATTGAATTCATTAGCAAACGTTTAAGGGGTGACTCAGACCACGATTCTGAACAAGTTTAATTATGGGACCAACTTCGTCATTGTGATAAAATTATCTGCTCCTTGCAAAGTGGAATATCTACTTGGACAAAATCTATGAAACAGCTGATTTTTTTTTGCAAGTTCGGAGTTGGTCCCATAATGAAAGTTGTTCAGATTCGTGGTCTGAGTCACTCCTCAAACGTATGCTAATGAATTCAATTTCACCCGGTATCATGGTGATCATCTATTTGACATGTATTTTATTTATTTATTTTATTTAAAAACTTTATTGAGTCAAAAAAGCTACAGTAGGTAGACTTAATGCTAAAAGCATTCTCTCCCAGTCAACCTTTGGGAAAAAAAATTATAAATAATAATAATGTACACGGCGTATCATATAAATCTTCTTCTTCGTCGTGTCGTTTAATGAATATAGTATACCTTTACGTTAAATTACTTGTGACTAATAATCTGCCACAACCATCGCATTGGGGTAACCGCCACGAGGTTCTCCGTTGTCAAAAGTAAAGGATTTTTATTCAAAATTGGATACATGTATCTCTTTTTGATCGTCATATTTGTATTTGTTATATTTTGTTTGTAAGATTCGTGGTCTGAATCACTCCTTAAACGTATTTAATTTCATCCTGTATAAGCGGTAGCAGCAAAATTACAAGACATATATAAACAGTGTGTCGACACAACAACCTCCTTGGACCAGTGGTTAAGGCGTTTGCCTGTTGACCCGGGGGTCGTGGGTTCGATTCCCACCGGAAGCATACTTTGTTTAGTTGTTTCCAGTTTGGTTAGGGCATTGCAGGCTTGAATCACTTGATTGTCTGATAATAAAGATGAGACCGTGCTTCGGAAGGCACGTTAAGCCGGTGGTCCCGGCTGCCATCTGGTAGTCGTTAAAGGAATCACGTCAGAGGCTGACAGGCGGTTCCGAAGAACTCTGACACCAGGGTGTGCATGGTCGATTGACCATGACACCTACTCGAAATGAATGACGAGTGTGTCGTTCTGTAGTTTCCATATTTTGTGATATCGGGAAATACGTAAGCAATACGGACACGGTTGTAAACTGAGCTTAATTGGTCTTGGGAAGCTTCTGTAAGTTTGGGCAACTGAAGGATGTTGCCAATTTAAAGATTATTGTTTTCTTATTTTAATGAGGTTGATGATTTATAACTTATCATTAAAAGTCAATGTGAATCTTCCAAAACATGTTTGGGAGGGAGAAAATCAACTCGCAAAAAAACAGACCTGACTTATCCACTCTTACAATTTAATATAAGATGTTTTCATTATTTATTTTTTATTTCTAACGTATGTCAAAGGCAAGCCGTGTAAATAATATCTTTTATGTTTTTTCTTGTATCCTTGTTTTCACTTTTAAACCAACTAAGGTAATTTAATTTGCTAACTTTTAATGTAAGTGTAACCGCGTAAAGTGTGTTACTGCACTCGATCTCAGGGAGAGGGATGCCTGAAAAACAGCGGTATGCTCGGACCTTATTCCGGGCTAACAAAAGCTGAGGCATTCCTTTACTACACATTAAAAGTCGACCTGCCGGCCGATTTGCTAACTCAGTGACCAACGTTTTGATAGTCACTTCAAAATACATTGCGGGTTTCCTATGATTGACTATTTTTGTTAAAAATATATAAAACGCAATGTACTTTGAAATGACTATTAAAACGTTGTACACTGATTTAGCAAATAGGCCGGCTGAATGTGTCCTCATTGTTTTAAACACGTTTTTGTAAAAGTTGATATTTGTTTTGGCAAGAAATTACTTTTTAATATTTATTATTTTTTTTTATTTTAATTGTGAATATATTTAAATATTCTTTATTCTTTTATTAAATGGTCCTATGGGACCATTTAATAAAAGAATAAAGATAAAATAATATATAAATATAGGAAAAGTTGTTCATTGTCACGGGCTGAGTCACCCCTTCGTGGTTGGTTATGTTACATGCTGTATATATTTATTTATATGAGAACTTTAACAACAGTTCTTCAAACTTGAACTGCGAACTTGGACCTCACGAACCTATCATGAGGTCCAAGTTCGCGGCGAACTACCAGTTTAATTCAAAAAATTTGTTTTTCTTGATTCGTTTTGGTTTTCATGAGCGAGTTTTAGTTGCATTCATCTTCTTCTAATTAGGATTACACGTTTGTTATGCAGTTGTCTGCACTTTTGATTACAGTGCGCAGGAAATGTATGCTTGAGCGGCCGTGTTCATCTTCGCAGATGGCGTGAGTCATAGGAGATAGCGATTTAATTTATTTCTAACTAGTGACTCGAACCCTAGCTTCAACATCATCATCATCATCATCATTTCTTTTTAGTCTCCACTGCAGGAGCATGACCCTCTCTGTTCTACCGGAGCCATACTTGGCCAGAGCAGACAGAGGATTTGGCCTACTATCTCCTCGCTGGCCAGACGGGTTGGAGAAGTCTCATTGATGTTTATGAGCTTTATTTAACTTGTATTTCCTAAGATGTTCTTGTATGGGAAGACTTGGAGTGGTCCTATTCTACTCTGCTGGAAACCCCGGCTTTATACGGATGCAATATACATATAAAGCTTCCTCATGAATCACGCTATATATTTAAAAATAAAGGAACAAAATCAGTACCGTACCTAGTTTGGAAGATCTAAGCATACACTGCGACAGACAGACAGTGGAAAGCGACTTTGTTTGATACTATAGGTATAGTGATGTGTGGGAAAAATACTCATATCATCATTAAAATACTAGCGAAGTAGCGGCCCTCCCCGCGCTTCGCACGAATAGATACAAGTATTTAAACTATATCTATCCGTGCGATCCTCTCGGGGGCAGGGTGGGCCTATGTTCATCGGCAATAATGCAGGATCCTAATGGTGAAATATTTTTTTTGAATACAAACAAACAAACAAGTCTTTCCTCTTTATAATATTCTAGCAAATAACATAGAATTCTAGCAAAGCGTTTTCAAAACGTCTAAAAATATTTGATTTTAATACGTTTATACCTATTTGAAAGGGATTTTTGTTTACAATTGTATTTTTAAAAGCAACTAGCTAGCTCCAGCGGCTCCGCTAACGTTAACGTTAATCCCGCGGAAACATTACTTTCCGAGATGGAAGGTAGCCTTTGTGTTAATCCAGGTAATAACCTATCTGTGCAAAATTATAGCAAAATATGTTCAGCCATTTTGGCGTGATTGAGTAACAAACATCCATAAATACTCCCAAACTTTGGCGTTTATGATATTAGTAGGAACGAATGAAGTAGGATAGTAGGATGTGCTTACTTTTTGGCTTATTTTTCACCTACCAACCAGGTGATCGGACGACCTAGCCAAGGTCGCATTGAAACGCTGGGTCATTTTGGAAATCCTGAGAATAGGTCTTTGTCCAGTAGTGGACTTCTTGCGGGTGAAATAAATAATATTTTGGAAAAATCGTGCATTTTTCTATGTACGTGTTTACACAGTTCGTATCCATATAGGCATTTTTCAGGCAAGTGTGCTTGAGCTGTCGTATATGCATAGTTATGCCAATGTAAACTTTATTGGCTGTAACAGTTATCAACACTGTAAGCAGTTATTTTTGAAAACAGATTGAAAGTGTTACATTTTCTTCCTGTTTTACTTTAAAAACAGAAATAAAAACAGTTTTCAAAACGCTTTATTCGGATACCGGTAAAGTCCCTGATATATACAGGCTTTAAAACTGCGAAACTAAAATCTCTCTCCGCCTGTGACTCGCGCCACTTGTTTAATGGCCACAACCGTTCGCGCGTAATTTCCGGAGAATCGTTCCTGACTCCTTTCACTGTTTATATTGCTTAACAGCTGACAGCCGAACGAATAACACGCGTGGGAAGACATTTTATATCTGAAGGATTTTTTCTATTGTACAGTCACGAAAATACTTGCAAAATTCATTTGAGCTTTGTTGAGCCAAGCTTTGTTTGGCAGAGTAGAATAGGACCACTCCAAGTCTTCCCGTGGATGTCGTAGAAGGCGACTTAGGAAATACAAGCTAAACAAAGCTTATAAACATCTAAGACACCTCTCCAACCCGTCTGGCCAGCGTGGTGAGTGTAGGCCAAGTCCTCTGGCTGCTCTAGCCAACTATGGCCCTAATAGTACAGAGAGGGTCGTGCTCCTGTAGTGGAGACTAAAAAGGACCTGATGATGAGTTGAAGCTTTACCGTTTCTATGCTTCGTTCGGTGAGTGAGGGAGCCGGAGGCGCATCCTTTCACCCCAACTCCCCATTTTCTTCCCCCCAACTCCTTGAAAGAGCGACGATTTGCGTAGGGCGGCTGGCAGCAATTGGATGAGCAAAGCTGGGGATCGGGCAAAGTGGCGCACCTTGGGAGAGGCCTACATCCAGCAGTGGCCTGCCGCAGGCTGCTAATGATGATGATGATGAACTCCTTGAAAGGTCGGCAACGCTCCTGTCACACCCTGGTGTTACAGTTATCCATGGGCAGCGCTGATCGCATACCATCAGGTGACTCGCTTGCTCGTTTGCCGACCTATTGTACAAAATCTATTGTATTGTACAAAAAAACAATTGTGTTCCAATTTATACCTTATTACATTGACTTAAGAACCGATGTGTATTCATTTCAATGCTTCACTTCGTGGCTGTACAAAATATGATATGTCCCTTTAATATTAATTTTATTTTCATTTATTTATTTATTTGTAATGTGAATACCTATATAACTAAATATTCTATGAATATTTCAAGCGTCTACCTGTTGCCATTATCAATATCGAGATAATGGCAACATCGAGCAAAAACATGCAAGCAGTCTGGTGACAGACGGATAGACAGGCAGACGGACAGCGAAGTGATATTAATAGGGTCCCATTTTTACCCTTTGGGTACAGAACCCTAAAAATTGCGTCCTCTAACAAGCGCAACCCCAAATGTAACTTTTCAATGGACTATTTCTGCTATTTGTATATCATTTATGCAATATCTCTCAATCTATGTTACCTACTCTCATAAAGCGAATTAAAATTGCACTTACGGAAACTCCAACTATGTGTGCAGTTGTAGCTTGCTGGTGCTGATATCCAATATCGCAATATAGAAAAATGCGATATTGAATATCGAGATTTCATAAGTCGCGTTAACGTACATGACGATTTCGTAAATTGAGAATTCATGAGTCGTTACAACGTTTGTCGAGATTCCGTGCATCGATTTTACATGAGTTGGAATCTGTCGTACTAGCGTGTGTCGAGCTGGCATACTTCGAGTTTTGATAGTAGAGTCCTTTTGTCTCGGTCATCCTAGGCTCTAAACACACAATGCTGAAAATACGCGACGTTTATGTTCAGCGTATTCGGCTCCTATGACACACTATAAGCGCAGAATTTACGCGATTTATATTCGCTTGCAGCGTTTTCGTGCAGATGGAAGCAATAGTTAATAGATTCAAGTGTTACTTTGCGGAAGTCAAAGATACATTTACTTTGAGACAATTTACTTTGCGTGCTTCCGCCACCAGTTAGTTCATGCAAACTATTGCTGGTCATTCGTTGCTTGTCATTCGAACGATCAACATCTAGGTTTCACTGCCTGAAGATGCCTCGTGTAGAGGCGAAACACGTGTGGCGAGCACGACGGCCGACATTGCTGCAGCCTCAACGGATCGACCAGGGTTGCATGCATCAACTATTGGTGGCGGGTATGAAGGGACTAACAGTAGTGGGTGGGCGCTGGCCAGCAATAGTTTGCATGAACTAACTGGTGGCGGAAGCACGCAAAGTAAATTGTCTCAAAGTAGATGGAAGAGAAATACGAGTAAGTAAGCATGACGTGCGGGGTGCGGGCGGACATTCCTGTCTCTCGCTGCCCTGTTTGTCCCGGGCAATTGAACCGAACTTCCATCGCATACTATCAGTTGCTGGCCGCCGATTTGGAGCCGAAATACCCCCAGCCGACATTCGGCTGTACGCTATTATGCGGCATAGTATCGGCAAAGTGTGTCGTTAATAATTCAGATAGTATTGCAGGCGTATTCATGCCCGATTTCGGCCACGTATTTTACGCATAGTGTTTAAGGTGCAAGGTTGCAGTGGAAGGGAAATGCCGAAATGTTAGTTAAAAAATGTTTTTATTTAAAGTTCCACAAAGGTGCGTAAAATAGTAGTTGAAAAGTTCACAAGTAGTTTTCACAAGTCAGAATGTTAATTATGTAAATGTTAGTTTGTTAAAGAAATGTTAAAATGTTATGTTGATTGTTAGAATGCACCCGGACCGGCGGACGTTTAGTTGTGCACTGTCTATCAATTGCAAAGGCTCGCGGTTAGCGAATTAGGTAAAATAACAAAAGTAAATAAATAAATATATAGGGACAAATCACACAGATTGAGCTAGCCCCAAGGTAAGTTCGAGACTTGTGTTATGGGATACTAACTCAACGATACTATATTTTATAATAAATACATATATAGATAAACATCCAAGACCCAGGCCAATCTGAAAAAGATCATTTTCCATCTTGACCTGGCCGGGGATCCAACCCGGGCACATCGTGTCGCAAGCTGGCGTGTTGACCGCTGCGCCACGGAGCTGTCGAGTGTTTGGTTGCATTATTGCACCAAACATAGTGTGTTTAGACACTTAATGGCTGGCCTTACTGCGACAACCAGACTTCACCTTGCCAGTTAAATCGTCAATAACCTTCTTTTGTGCAGATATAATGACCGATTGATTTGCAGTCACCATGACTAACTCATCGATTTTCTTGTTTTGTGACGAATGTCGCAGATTGCGCTGTGTATTGTGACTGATGATGATGATTAGTCTGACCGATTTCGGTCATGGCGACCACTTTGGACTCCTAGTCAGTGTTTTGGCGTTGGTGCGCCCGAAGATGGCTAATGTAGCCTATCTTTACAGCGAACTTCCGTGCACATTGAGGGCACGTAAGTACGCCGTCCTCATAATTATAAAAAATGGCAGCAGGTGGACGGGCCTTTACATGGTCGCGTTTAGCATCGAGATCAGCTTTACGCTGATCCTCGAAGTCGCGTACGTGGGTATTAATTAATTGTGACTATACAATATGTAAAGAAAAACCTCCCCGATACTTGAGGGGATGATTCAGCCCGTCGATATAAACAACTTTTCCTATGGGACCAATGCTGGAAACACAAAAAAAATCGGCATGTCCACACAAAAGAGTTCTGCCGCCCGGCCAGTTTGTATGGGAATGATGAGATGTCCATATTGATGGGCTGAGTCACCCCTTTAAGGGTACGTCGAGGGTACTTTTACACACTGTATAATTTATACATAATATTTACTTAGATTTATATATTAGATATTACTTAGATAATAAAAAATATATAAATAAAACTTCGATGCTGGTCTGGGAGAAAAGAAAAAACTTAGAATGTGTCAGCTGCTTCTCTTCCCGCGAAGGTCGTAAGAGCCGATCGAGGGAATGGGCGAAAATGTGAGGAATCATGTCAATAGGCGATGCAGCTCGCGCCCATCACTTTTGTGATTCCATTTTCTATCTATACGTCCTCACATTTTATTACAAAATTAAATTTAATTATAATTAATATTTAGATGGGGCTCCCATACAATAAACATGATTTTTTGCCGTTTTTATAAATAACTAGCTTTCGCCCGCGGCTCCGCCCGCGTCAATGTCGATCCCTCGGGAATAGTACTTTTTCCCGGGATAAAAGGTAGCCTATGTCCTTCTCCGCACTCCAGAGAACTTGTATGCAAAATTTCATGATGATCGGTTCAGTAGTTACGGCGTGAAAGCGTAACAAACAAACAAACTCACTTTCGCATTTATAATATTAGTAAGAAAAGGATAAGGATAAGGAAGGATGGTACGGAACCCTTCATGCGCGAGTTCGACTCGCTCTTGGCCGGTTTTTCTATATCCCCTGGGGAAAGTTGTTTAATGTCTTGAACTGAACATGCCCTATAAGTATTGTTACCCCCCATTCTGTTACACGTTATATAGATTAAAAAACAATAGTGAGAAAGTTTTTTTCATCTTATCAAGCGTAGGCGAAAGAAATCGAAAGTTCTTCGTATAAGGATATATGGAATGAGATAACTGTTTGTTGGTTTGGTTGTAGTTTCACTTAAATAAAGTTCAATCTGATTGTATGACTTGCGTCATACTGTACAATTTTTCATCGATTTTAGGGTTCCATACCCAAAGGGTATAGAAAATATAGCCGTGTGGTTCCCGGCAGAGTAGAATAGGACCTAGTCTTCCCATGGAGGTCGTCAGAGGCGACTTAGGAAAAACAAGCTAAACAAAGCTCATAAACAACAATGAGACCTCCAACCCGTCTGGCCAGCGAGGAGAGTGTAGGTCAAATCCTCTGTCTGCTCTGGCCAATTATGGCTCCCGTTGTACAGAGAGAGTCATGCTCCTGCAGTGGAGACTAAAACGACCTGACGATGATGATACCCAAAGGGTAAAGGCGGGACCCTATTAATATGGCTCCGCTGTCCGTCTATCATCAGGCTGTATCCCATGAACCATGATAGGTACACAGTTAAAATTTTCACACATGACGTATTTCTGTTGCCGCTATAACTATACTAAAAACAACATAAAATAAATATTCAGGGGAGCCCCCATACAACAAACGTAATTTTTTTTGCTCGTTTTTGCACGATATTGACAACGGCAGATAGACGCTTACAATATTCACTTTGAATATAAATAATTAAACCCATACAAAAAACTTGATTTTTATATTATACTGTTTGTAATGTTGTATACCTAGATTATTATTATTTCGTGTAGGTGTCACGGTCAATCGACCATGCACACCCTGGTGTCAGAGTTCTCGGAACCGCCTCTCGGCCTCTGACGTGGTTCCTTTAACGACTACCAGATGGCAGCCTGGACCACCGGCTTAACGTGCCTTCCGAAGCACGGAATCATCTTTATCATCAGACAATCAGGTGATTCAAGCCTGCAATGTCCTAACCAAACTGGAAACAACTAAACAAAGTATGCTTCCAGTGGGAATCGAACCCACGACTTGCGGGTCAACAGGCAAACGCCTTAACCACTGGACCACGGAGGCAGTTATACCTAGATAATGGTACGGAACCCTTAGTGCGCGAGTCCGACTCGCACTTGGCCGATTTTTTTTATTCGCGTGAACGGCCTGATACTCAATACGGATATGGTTGCTAACCGTTTATCTAAATGACAAGAATTGTAATACATTAAATATTAAACCTTTGTTTTAACATACATAGTATCACGTCTTTTCCCTTGCGGGGTAGACAGAGCCTAGGCTTATAAGACTTGAAGGCCACGTTTAGCATGTTGGATGGCTAGCCGCATCGCCTATTGACATGATTCCGCAGATTTTAGCCTAATCCCTCGATTGGCTTTTACGTTCTGCGCGGGAATAGAAGCAGTTGGCATATTCTATGTTTTTTCTTTTCTCCCAAACCAGTATGGTTAGATCTTTCTTCAAAACTACGCAATGGATTTTGATACGGTTTTTTTAATAGATAGAATGATTCAAGAGGAAGTTTTATATGTATAACTTATAGCAACTGTGCGAAGCCGGGGCGGGTCGCTAGTTTATTATAAAATACTAGGTGTTTTCCCGCGACTTCGTAAGCGTAAAACATAGCATATGTTCAGCGCAGATAGTGTAGCTTCCCAACTGTGAAAGATTTTTTCAAATCCGTCTAGTAGTTTCGGAGCCTATTCGTGTCAAACAAACAAACACATCTTACCTCTTTATAATATTAGTATAGAAGTATAGATTACTATCTATACTAATCTATACTTCTATACTAATTTTTTAAGAGAATAATAGTTTAATTGATATCCCACTAATTTCACAACTGTGTTGCCAATGGTCAGTTCATATGTGAAATTCTAAAATAAACAAATATACAATATGTAGACAAAATTTTCTCTACATCACTGACCGACCTTTGAAGGGGTGATTCAGCCCGTCAATGAACAACTCATCCTATGGGACCACTGCTGGCTACTCAAACTTTTTGACGTTCTTACGAATTGTCCGAATATTTTTGTACGCAAAATGACAATTTTTGTTGAGTTCTCAGCTTTGATCCTATAGGAAAAGTTGTTCATATCGACTGGCTGAATCACCCCTTTAAGGGTCGGACAGGATTTTCTTCACATATTGTATAGTTATTTTTTTATTATTAAGTATTTAATTAGGCATTTGTCTACCATCTCACCTGATGGTAAGTGACGATGAAGACGAGGATGTTACATGCCTATCCAAGAGATACATTTATTCTACTTTAATGTACTTGTACTGTACTTGTCTGGGAATATAGACGCAGGCTGTTCATTCCACACCTCAGCTACTCGAAAAGGAACTGTCGAAGCGTTTAGTCCGACGTTGAAATACCAAAGTATTTCAACGACAAAAGGGTGAAATTTGTCTGCGTCTCGTAGTTCGATGGAGGAATGATGAGGGTTCTACTGGCCCAAAGATTCAAGATTCAAAGATTTATTTAGAAAATAGGCCTTTGCATTTTCACGTCGATTCACATTTTTAGTAATACTTATTAAATTATATTAAAATTATCAATTATTGTTCAAAAGCTACAAAATACTAGCGTTTCGGAACTGACCACTGCAGATAAGAAGACGCCGAAAGAAACTCTTTTCAACAGTATTGGTCGCCTACTTGCCTGAAGGGCTTTGTTTGATATTTTATATTTTTTCTTTTTTTTTTCTGATGTCTTATTATATATCATTTCAATTTACATAATTTTGTGGAACACGTTATGTTAGCGATCGAGCGTGCAACAACAGATATGATAAAATTCTCAAAGATAGATAGAAGTCTCAAAGCGCAAGAACGCTTTCGCACACTCTCCAAAATGGATCCAAAAAAAAAATATCCGATAGATTTTTATTTGTTTTGAAAGTCTTTGGTGTTAGTAGGACAAAACAATACTAGTTAGACGTAACAACACTTACCAATTTTCCGCGCTTGCGTAGATGATCGGAAACGCTCACCTTACACTTTTAATTGTTAAATTACTGTAATTTTAGTTATGTAAGAACAAACTTTTAATTGTTAAGAATTCTGCATTTTTGCAGGTTTACTTACCTACTTTTTAGATGAATTCGTATATTATTAATTCACTAGCTATCGCCCGCGGCTCCGCCCGCGCAATGTTAGTCCATCAGGATAAAATGTACTTTATGTCCTTCTCCGTACCCCAGATAAAGTGTATGCAAAATTTCATGATGATTGGTTCAGTAGTTACAACGTGAATGCATAACAAAAAAACAAACTTACTTTCGCATTTATAATATTAGTAAGGAATTAAGGATAAGGATTGTATACCTAATGATTTTCATACTTTTAAAAATGATTTCGGATTTAACTATAAACGATCTTTAAGGTTACTTAAAGAATTTCTTAACAATATTTTTAGATGGATATCAGTAACATTTAAAACATATATATACATGTGGCGACGATGCGGCTAGCAACCCATCACTATTTACATTTCGTTTTCTACCTTTTGCCCAACAACATACCAACACACGTCTTAAAGATCCGGACTCTGACTACCCCGCAAGACGAAAAGACGTGGTTGTATGTATGTAACTTTGACTCTGTCTACCATCATCAATTCTTTTTTTTAGTGTCCACTGCAGGAGCATGACCCTCTCTGTACTACCGGAGCTATACTAGCCAGAGCAGACAGAGGATTTGGCCTACACTCTCCTCGCTGGCCAGACGGGTTGGAGAGATCTCATTGATGTTTATGAGCTTTGTTTAGCTTGTATTTCCTAAGTCGCCTCTTACGACCTCCATGGGAAGACTTGGAGTGGTCCTATTCTACTCTGCCGGAAACCACACGGCTACCAATAAGTCTCAATCCAATAAAAACCTAACCCACGACCACCTAGGAACGAATTATCTAAGCGTACCTACGTGAGTGGCGTATACTATATTACGTCACGGAGAAAGTGGCACACCACGTAACTGATGGTTTACTTTTCCGGTGGCAAGTAAAAGGGCCAAGGTTCTTTTGATATTTGATTCATCATCATCATCATTTCATTTTGACTAGCTCCGTGGCACAGCGGTCAACACGCCAGCCTGCGACACGGAGTGACCGGGTTCGATCCCCGGCCAGGTAAAGATGAAAAATGATCTTTTTCAGATTGGCCTGGGACTTAGATGTGTATCTATATATGTATTTGTTATAAAATATAGTATCGTTGAGTTAATATCCCATAACACAAGTCTCGAACTTACTTTGGGGCTAGCTCAATCTGTGTGATTTGTCCGTATATGTATATTTCACAGTTGACGCCCACTGTTGGCCTAAAGTCTCTACTAAGGATATTCTCGTTCCATGGGAGGATGCTGCCACCAGCCGTGTGGTTTCCGGCAGAGTAGAATAGGACCACTCCAAGACTTCCCATGGAGGTCGTAAGAGGCGACTTAGGAAATACAAGCTAAACAAAGCTCATAAAAATCAATGAGACCTCTCCAACCCGTCTGGCCAGCGAGGAGGGTGTAGGGCAAATCCTCTGTCTGCTCTGGCCAAGTATGGCTCCGGTAGAACAGAGAGGGTCATGCTCCTGCAGTGGAGACTAAAAAGACTTGATGATGATGATGATATTGTTGCCACCACGCTTGGCAGGTGGGTTGGTGAGCTCAGTTTCTTTGGCTTCTTGTGCATTGCTGCCCATTGGTAGCATTTTGAATCTGGGATTTGGGCAGGAAGGAAGAAAATCATTAGGATACTACTCAATAGGATGATTGAGGGAAAGTAGGATTAGAATAGAAAGAATAGAATAGAAGGATATTGCCACGCTCACCACGCTTGACTTGGTTGGCATGATTTGATGATTGATTAATCTAACCTATTTGACATTTGTAATCATCATCATCATTTGGGCATTTTCCCAGTTGCATTCTTATTAAATTCTTACTTCCTTACTTATATTATAAATGCGAAAGTGAGTTTGTTTGTTACTCTTTCACGTTGTTATAAGGGGGTCAGTTCTATCTACCCCAGACTGTACCTATCATGAGCTATCGCGTGTTGTGCGTAAAGGGGTTATATTTATTTATTTATAACTACTGAACCGATCATCATGAAATTTTGCATACACGTTATCTGGGGTACGGAGAAGGACATAGGGTAAATTTTATCCCGGGAACTACTACTTATATACTGTTCCCGAGGGATCGACATTGACGCGGGCGGGCCGCGGGCGAAAGCTAGTGTAAATATATACGGACAAAACACACAGATTGAGCTAAGTGAGAACTAAACACTATAACCACTAACACTGTCTTGTTAATACATACATACAGTCTTTTTTCCTTGTGGGGTAGACAGAGCCTAGGCCTATAAGATCTTATGGCCCCATTTAGCATGTAGGAGGGCGTGTAGATAGATAACGGATTCAAATAGTGATGGGTTGCTAGCCGCATCGCCTATTGACACTATTCCGCAGATTTTAGCCCAATCCCTCGATCGGCTTTTACGATCTGGGCGGGAAGAGAAGCAGCTGACACATTCTACGATTTTTCTTTTCTTCCAGACCAGCATGGAAGAGTCTGTATTGCTGTACTGTCTTGTTGAAACATCCTAATCCTAACTAATATTATAAATGCGAAAGCGAAAGTGAGTTTGTTTGCTTGTTTTTTACGCTTTCACGTTGTAACTACTGAACCGATCATCATGAAATTTTGCATACACGTTATCGACATACATATACAGGGATCGACATTGAAGCGGGCGGTGCCGCGGGCGAAAGCTAGTTATATTATAATCATATAATCAA
Source organism: Elegia similella (assembly GCA_947532085.1). NCBI lineage: Eukaryota > Metazoa > Arthropoda > Insecta > Lepidoptera > Pyralidae > Elegia > Elegia similella. The sequence goes on from OX383953.1 coordinate 8,752,286, forward strand.
TAAAAATACTTGAGAGGGCGGGTTCTGTATCTGACCTAATCTTATGGCTAATTGACTATTGTAAATATTGTAATATCTAACAATTATTTTTAATAAATGATTCTTGATACTTAAAACGTAAATTTTGCGTAAGTTTTGGCACACTCGCTATATAATACGCCACTCACGTACTACCTGTATACGTGAGAGGCGTATTATCTAAGACTGTCCAGGTACTTAGGTTCTTAGGCAGTCTTAGATAATATTTGATCTTTTGCTAGTCCACTCTCAGGTCAGGAGGTTATACCAACTTCATGAGACTTGTCTTCTTAGTTATGGTTTCCTAGTAGTTATTTCTATAGCCAGTAGATGTAAGCAAAGCATTATTAGTGCTTACGCGTGTACACCAACCTTGGGCGTGGTCACTACTGTGATGGGTGACCACAAGTGGCATTCAAATATTTGGAGGATTGTGCCTGAAAGGCACGTTAAGGCTATGTAGGAAAGACTATTTTAACAATTCTTTCGCCCATAGAAAGCTAAAAAACAGGAAACATGCTGTAATTCACGCGAACGAAGTCGCGAATACAGATAGTTGCTTATTAAATAAATAGGTATGCATTTGAGATAGAGATTTGATTTAAAAAAAAATTTACTCTATGTAGACAGGACGCAACAACTTTACCCAGGTCGATATACAAAAAAAAAGAAACTGATTATCTGGGCGTGCCGACAGAATTGATAACTTAAACATTCGTAAAGGGGTGATTCAGCCCGTTGATATAAAAAAAAAGAAACTGGCACTCTGGTTCACTCTCTTCCATGCTAGTCTGGGAGAGAAGGATAGGTACAATGCAACGTCTTATAAAAAATGTAAGATTCTGAGTTCATAGGAAGTATCCTGTAGGTTTTAATTCCCTTGCGAATGTCTAAAAACACGAAAATTTCAGCTTGATACCTATACGCGTTCCTGAGAAGAAGGGTCTTGACAGACGGACAGAAGGATAGACGGACAGACGGACAGACGGACAGACGGACAGACGGACAGACGGACAGACGGACAGACGGACAGACGGACAGACGGACAGACGGACAGACGGACAGACGGACAGACGGACAGACGGACAGACGGACAGACGGACAGACGGACAGACGGACAGACGGACAGACGGACAGACGGACAGACGGACAGACGGACAGACGGACAGACGGACAGACGGACAGACGGACAGACGGACAGACGGACAGACGGACAGACGGACAGACGGACAGACGGACAGACGGACAGACGGACAGACGGACAGACGGACAGACGGACAGACGGACAGACGGACAGACGGACAGACGGACAGACGGACAGACGGACAGACGGACAGACGGACAGACGGACAGACGGACAGACGGACAGACGGACAGACGGACAGACGGACAGACGGACAGACGGACAGACGGACAGACGGACAGACGGACAGACGGACAGACGGACAGACGGACAGACGGGCAGACGGGCAGACGGACAGACGGACAGACGGACAGACGGACAGACGGACAGACGGACAGACGGACAGACGGACAGACGGACAGACGGACAGACGGACAGACGGACAGACGGACAGACGGACAGACGGACAGACGGACAGACGGACAGACGGACAGACGGACAGACGGACAGACGGACAGACGGACAGACGGACAGACGGACAGACGGACAGACGGACAGACGGACAGACGGACAGACTGACAGACGGACAGACGGACAGACGGACAGACGGACAGACGGACAGACGGACAGACGGACAGACGGACAGACGGACAGACGGACAGACGGACAGACGGACAGACGGACAGACGGACAGACGGACAGACGGACAGACGGACAGACGGACAACCGAGTGATCCTATAAGGATTCCGTTCTTTTCCTTTTGAAGAACGGAACCTCAAAAAAACATATCACCGAATTGATAACCTCCTTTTTTGAAGTCGGTTAAAAAGATTACATAATTTCCACTTTCAATGTCATAATTTCAAGGGTACGCGAAAATTTGCATAGACTATATACATATTAAATACCCCGGCATACTTCGTTTGATTGAAATTCAAGATATCGACACATACGTAATGGATACGTGACGGACAGACAAACGCTTGTTACTGGGTCAGGTGGGATTACGGTTATGTAATTAGTAATGTTTACTTATTAGGTTCCTTACTTAACTTCGACTAGCTCCGTGGCGCAGCGGTCAACACACCAGCCTGCGACACCGAGTGACCAGGTTCGATCCCCGGCCACGTCAAGATGGAAAATGATCTTTTTCAGATTGGCCTGGGTCTTGGCCTTGGATGTGTATCTATATATGTATTTGTCATAAAATATAGTATCGTTGAGTTAGTATCCCATAACACAAGTCTCGAACTTACTTTGGGGCTAGCTCAATCTGTGTGATTTGTCGGTATAAAAAAAAAAACTTAGCTTACTTATTCCTCACATTAAAAACAATATTCCTCGATATTGATAACGGCAACAGGTAGACGCTTGAAAATTATATAATTAAAATAATGTCGATCTCTCGATTTCTCGGAATGAGTATGTCCTTTCCCGGGCATCAGTCTACCTTCATACCAAATTTCATCCAAATTGAAGCGTGAAAAGCGTCACAGACAGATAGAGTTACTTTCGGAATCTTAAGAGTCGGCTACGCATCAGCACCACCTCTGGTGTTGCAGATGATTTTTTTTATGATATTATGATGATATTTTTTTTTTTTTTTTATTTTTACGTCAAACGAGTGTTGATAATGAATGAATGAAGAATGATGGTGAGCGACCAGCGCTGCCTATGGACAACTGCAACACCAGGGTGTAACAGGAGCGTTGCCGGCCTTTCAAGGAGTTGGGGGGAGGAAATGGGGAAAGGATGGGCCTCCGGCTCTCTCAATCACCGAACGAAGCATAGAAGCGGTTGAGCTTCTACTCAAACGTCGATTTTCTGTGAGAGTGTGGTAGTTCCCCGGAAGAGCCGGCCCATTCAAGCAAAATAAATTTTGCTGCTAGCGTGGCTCTACCACATCTAAAGATGTCCATGGGCGACAGTGACCACTTTCTATCAGGTGGCTCGTCTGCTCGTTTGCCGTCAAATAGGTATACATAAAAAATATATTAGTATGGATTTGTGATTCTACTAACGTAGGTACCTACATGTCACATGTTTACTAACAACTAGCGACCCGCCTAGGCTTCGCACTGGTTATTATAGGTATATAATTTATAGCCCGAATGAAAAAAGTTACTAATAATTCTCACATATTATCCTAACAATTTTAGGAGTAGTTCGAAAGCCAGAAATCACGATTATATTTTATTATTAGAATTTGTTATACAATTTTATATTAGGTACCTATTTTTAGGAATACCTCATTTACCAACAACAAAAAATTGAGGGCAAGAATGCATATAATACTTTGCATAAATAACTAACAATTCACACATATTATCCCAACAATTTCAGGAGTTTTGCAAGAGCGAAAGCCAAACATCGTTACAACACCGTCAAAACCCAGGAAAATTACATAACCTCACTTTCTCTCGCTAAGCAAGGATTCGGCGTCTCGCTCTAGTGTATGCGTAATGATATGCTATCTCTCTTTATGGTGGAAGGATTAAAGGCTGACCAAAATTAGCCTAGCTAATGGCTCGCGGTGTTTTGGTCGTAAACATATGAGTTATATGGCTAGCTCCGTGGCGCAGCGGTCAACACGCCAGCCTGCGACACGAGAGTGCCAGGGTTCGATCTCCGGCCAGGTCAAGATGGAAAATGATCTTTTTGAGATTGGCCTGGGTCTTGGATGTGTATTTATATAATGTATTTGTTGTAAAATATAATATCGTTGAGTTAGTATTCCATAACACAAGTCTTACTTTAAATATTAACCTTAATAGTATGCAGCATAAAGTCGATTTTTGTAGTGCGCCCGGCGCCATCATGCGGCGCGCGTCTCTGCTTCGCGTCTCTGCTTCGCGTCTCTGCGTCGCGCCGCATGATGGCGCCGGGCGCACTACAAAAATCGACTTTATGCTACATACTATTAAGGTTAATATTCTGTTGTTTTGACTCTGCGCCGCTTGTGGCGCGCCTCCGCCGCACTGCATCTGTTAGTTTCTTGCTTTAGGTGACGTAACGGCAGGGTATGAACCAGCGACTCCGCCCGCGTGGAAGTTTTTCATCATCATCATCATTCCAGCCCTTAGAAGTCCACTGCTGAACAAGGCCTGTCCCATGGATCTTCGTTCCATGGGAGGATATTGCCATACTCACCACGCTTGGCAGGCGGGTTGGTGAGCTTCTTTAGCTTCTTGTGCTTCCGATGCTGCTGCCCATCGGAAGCATTTTAAGCTAGGAAAGAATATGAATTTGCTGGATCTGGGAAGGCAATGAAGGTACTGGGAAACTACTCACACGGATGATACGGAAAAGCAAGTAGTAGCTCGGGAGGCCGGGTGCTGAACCCGATGCCATACCTGCCACCACCGGACAGGTAGTTGAGGATGACAGCCCTGACTATCTGGGGTCTAAGAAGTTATTCACCGTATTTTATTTCTTAACTAGCTTTTGCCCGCTGCTCGCGTTAAGAAGTATAGTTTCATACAAACTTTCATCCCCTGTTTTATCCCCTTGGGGCTAGAATTGATCAAAATCCTTTCTTAGCGGATGCCTACGTCATAACATCTACCTGCATGCCAAATTTCTGCCCGATCCGTCCAGTGGTTTGGGCTGTGCGTTAATAGATCACTATGTCAGTCAGTCACCTATATATATATATATTTAGATATTTTGAGTTATATATATTTAGATTTCAGGCGCTGTATCCCCTAACGTTCGAAGTGGTTGAAATTGGCGATACCGGTTGGCCTGTCACTAGTCTCATTTTAAACCCGTGTCTGCCATTTCCGTGTTAATTTTCACTTTTTATTTAATAATTCAATAATTACAACCAAATATTGTATTTTTTTAGGTATCCATCTTGCTCATTTAGTTATACTTTTTATAGACGTAAAAAAGTTGGTAGTTGTCGCTGAAAATATCAAGTAATTCGCGACGAAACTTTTTCTGGATATAGCTTTTTCGCTATTTTATTTAGCTAGGTTTTAAATATTTTTTTGGAAAATATTTCCATGTAACCATTTATTTTGATGTTTGAACTGTACTTCATATTTTTTTCATGCTAGTATTCCATGAAAAATAAGGCTAACTGCGCGACGAAGAATACACGTTTTACGGTATTCTTCTGATGCACAGCATCATCATTTCGAGTAGGTGTCACGGTCAATCGACCATGCACACCCTGGTGTCAGAGTTCTTCGGAACCGCCTCTCGGCCTCTGACGATGGCAGCCGGGACCACCGGCTTAACGTGCCTTCCGAAGCACGGAATCATCTTTATTATCAGACAATCAGATAATTCAAGCCTGCAATGTCCTAACCATACTGGAAACAACTAAACAAAGTATGCTTCCGGTGGTAATCGAACCCACGACCCCCGGGTCAACAGGCAAACGCCTTAACCACTGGACCACGGAGGCTGTTCTTGTTAATGCACATCGCCTTAAGTTCACTGGTTCAATTCAAACAATTCAAAATGATTCCACGCGGCCGGGAATTTTTTTTTCACTATATTTTTTTTCTGACAATTGTTGAGGATGCAACCGTGAAGGAGAAAGGTCACATACGCCATGAGCCATGATATCATAGTAACAATGGTGACTGTCTCAAACCGCTCATTTGTAGGCGGATATTGCCTAAGATGTCTTGTAAACCTATATTTTCATGGTAGCTTGCCGTATTAAGCACTTGATTACTGTGTTTGGCGATATTAAACCTTGTATGGAGGATATTGGAGCCTTGTGTTACCTATGTACTTGTACCATAATATATTTGTACATATATAAGAACGTTTAAAAAGGAACTTTTTGACATGCTTGCCAGTAAAGGGTATTATTCTGAACTTAAATGAATATTTAACTGACAATTTGAAGTAAACAATTGACTTTTGCAATGTATAATGACGTAAACTTAGTTTTAATTGACATGTATTTATCAATAATAGAGTTTTTGTTTTTTAGTATATTTTGAAATAATTATTTAAATAGATAGGATGATTTTCTTTGTTTAAAAAAAAATTTACACGCTGAGATTATACTCGGTAGAATATGTTGATTTATATTAGATATTTATGTTAATTAAATGAACCACCTAACAACACACATATTCGTAAATAAAGCTATCTTTATCCTTATCACTATGTTGGTTTTTGCAGTAGAAAAGTATTTCAAAAGTAGAATAAATGGGTAGCTCTTGGATAGGCATGTAACATCCTCGTCTTCATCGCCACTTACCATCAGGTGAGATGGGAGACCAATGCCTAATCCAATATTTAGTAAAAAAAAGTACTGACAAATCCAGTCAAAAAATGACCCTGGCTTCGTAGAAAGATTTAATACTGGAAAGGTAATTAATGGAGTATAAAAAATTATAACTCATCGGGAATGTTTTTTTTTAAGAAATTTTCTACAAGACATAAACAATATATTCGAACCAGGAAAATAAGTCACAATATAATCTTTTGATTTTTAAAGATAATAAATACACGAATAATTATCTATCAAAATTACCTCAGACAAAAGATGATATACAAAAAAGATATCAAAACATATTTTTCCTAAAACGTCATAATATGTACACATTTCCACGAGTAAAATTTCCAAAAATAAATGAATGAATGAATTGTTTATTTTAAAGTAACAATGACTCATACATATGTTAGTGATACTTAAGTCTAGGTTATTTATAATACTAAATTTTAATTAATTTCATAAAGGCCATTCTTGCACCACCCCTCCGGCTATGGCACAAGAATGGTTAACGTGGAGGCTGTCCAGTCTTCGCGCGATCATGTTCAGGATGCTGTTGCCGCTCCCCCGCACCCTGTGCACCAGGGACGCGCATCTCTTCCGCGTAGTTGCGTAAAAGCAATTTACTCGAGCTTCCGCGAACATCCCTGATGCGCTACAGAAGCGCGGCAGCCCCATCAGCACCCTAAACGCGTTGTTGTATTAAATAAATAAAATAAATAAAAATTCTTTATTTCACTCTTTTTTTTTATAGTCCATATACGAGTACTTGTTACAGGTATGTCAGTCATTCTCTCATTTAATCATTATAATTCACATATATGTTCGTCAAAGATAACTTATTTAATTAATTATATAACTTACTTATCTATGTGAACATGTGAGGACCCATGAGTTGAAATCCAATGCTTCCACACTGGTCCTTCAAACTTCTTAGCAATAATGCCCATGATACTATTAGGACTATCTCGGACCCTGCGCATCAGGGAAGCAGTCCTTTTGCGTATAATTGCAAAGAAATCACTGACTCTTGCATCCGCGAACATCCCTGATGCGCTACAGAACCGAGGCAGTCCCAACAGCATGCTGAAAGCATTATTGTACTGAACTCTTAGGTTGCCGACAGCTCGTGCCGTATAGCTAACCCATAGGCTGCATGTATAGAAAGATTGACAATTTGCACACGAAGGGCGTTGTAAGTTTTTTGAGTGTACGTATCAAGCCCATAGGCTACACGTGTAAAACGATGTACAAAAAGCTCTGAATAAGGTAACTTTAACCTCTCGTAAACAACGTGCAAACCTGCCTGCCAGCATAATTGCTCTCACTGACATCGCCCTCCGTTCCCTTTCTATGTCACACTAATACGTGGCGTACTCGTACTTAAGCATTTTGTGACGAGTACAACTTTTTGAATCGTTGTATCTCAGAAACGGTGGCACTTAGGAAAAAGTATCAATATTTTTTTGTAGATAATTTTATGATCTACAATTTTGTCTCAGGTAATTTTGTGATAAAACTTACCGTTTCGGTGAAAATCGCGAAAAACCCATTATTTACCTTTGACCTTGAGTAAAAATTTTTGCAAGTACTGGAACGATGGGGAACCTTAAAATGTTACTTAAAAAAAAGAAACAAATTATGGATTACTTACGCAACATCACAAAAATGCGCCATGATCAATGATAAGTTACACTCTATTTTATAAAATTTTATTAACTTATATAATAAACCGCTTGCCGTTCCTCCATCCATTTTTCAGTTTGCGATGCCCGACAGGGTTCATATTGTACCTAATATAACTACAGTGCAGTGTATTATTATAACAGCTGATGTAATGTGCAATATGAAATGCAATAAATGAATTTAATTGAACAAATTTACCAATTTTCAGCTTGATCGAAATTTATGTAGGTACTTTCATACTTCTTGTTTGGTCTAATTTGACTGGGCTATATTTTTCTGGTGAATTACGATTGAGAGACGAAAGGCTACTTATATGGGTCGTCTGACAGAGAGGGTATGAGAAAATCTTCTCTAGTTTACACTCGTGAAGATTCTACTAATAAGCAGGTTTTCTCAAATTATTTTTCTGCAACGAAAGCAGGCAGTGAAAAATTATTGATCTAAAGTCAGATTGGACTTTATAGGATTACTTGTTAGTTGTTGTGAGTGTGATATGTGTATGTGTGTTGTATGTGTGAGATAGCTGACTTCTGTAACCTAGCGGTCATCAGGCCAGGCTTTCATAGCGAGGTCCTGGGTTAGATGGTCAGGTCAATATGAAAAATTCGGCCAAGTGCGAGTCGGACTCGCGCACGAAGGGTTCCGTACCATTAACTATAAAAACGGCAAAAAATCATGTCTGGGAGTGTCATAGGAGCCGCTTTAATATTATTTTATTTTTATTAAACTCTTTAATTTTAAAGTGAATAAATAACAGTATTCTTAGATTTTTAGCCTTTGGGGACCCTAAAAATTATATTATGTAGATTGGGGATATATATTTTTCAGATTGGGTTTTGGATGTTTATGTATGTATTATAAAATATAGTATCGTTGAGTTAGTGAGGGGCTAGCTCAATTTGTGGGATATGTCCCTATATATTTTATTTACCATTTTAATGCTTTGACTTGCAACCAAAGACTGTCTACCCCGTAATTGATAGAGAGGTAATAATTGTATTTGTGTGTCAAAATCTCTCTTTGGCATCGAAAGGCATGATATCATCGTATTACACTCAACTTGAACTTTCTCCCAGTGGTTTTGTGGTTAGGAAGTGCTGGGGCCGTGATTCGATTTCCTACACAGTTATTGTTGTGGGTTGGTATTGTGTATATCGATACATTGAAAGTGGCCAAGTGCGAGTCGGACGCGACCATGAAGGGTTTGGTAGTAGCAAACATTTTAGGGATATATATGGTCTATGTCGAAACATATTTAATGTGTAATTGGGAATGCAGCCAGCATTCTTGCTAACATGTCATATGGGCAGGAATTTTTAGATTACGTCCATTTTACGTCTTTTTAGAAGAATAAGAAGACAGTGAGTTCACACACGGACACCATGCGGTTAGGAACTCTAACAAGAAAATAGTGATTTTTCGATTTTAAGAAAATAGTGCTCGCAAATCAGGGAACTCGTACTCTATTAAATCAAGTTGTTGACCTCGCTTGATACGTGTATTATTAGAGGTCAATCACTAAGCTATACCGGGTGTTACACACTTTTTCTTAATATAGGCTTTCTGTAACACCCGGTAAAAGGTAGATTTAAATTAAGCGTAAATATTTTAAGCTCTGTCTCTCATAGGTCAAAGAATTGCTTTAGTAGCAAATTTTAAGGAATCGACACGCTAGTTTTTGTTTTAGCTTTTTCATATAATTTTTAGCGTTACGTACCCAAAGGGTAAAAACGGGACCCTATTAATATCACTCCGCTGTCTGTTTGTATGTCTGTCAACAGTAGAAAATTTTACAGATGATGTTTTTCCGTTGCCGCTACAAATAATAAAATAAATATTTAAGGGGGCTCCCATACAACACATGTGATTTTTTTTGTTTGTTTTTCCTCGATATTGATAACGGCAACAGGTAGATGCTTTAAATATCCACAGAATATTTAGTTATTATATTTACTTTAAAAATAAATTATTCAATGTAAAGGGGGGCTCTCCCATTCAAAAGACATGATTTTTTTTGCTGTTTTTATAGATAACGGCACGGAACCCTATGTGCGCGAGTCCGACTCGCACTTGGCCGGTTTTTTATCTATAATTCTTCTTTTCGAGTCAAAATAGCTATTTACGAGTATGTATAATAAATGTTATATCAAGTAAGACCAAAATTTGGCCACGTTGACGGCACGATCATTTAGATTTAGAGCCTTACTCAACTCCTTTACAGTACAGGAAGTAGGACACCTGGGGCCGTTCATAAGATCCATCGTCTGATCAGCGCCGCAGCTGCACAGGTTGTTGCTAGACATTAGTGTTGTGTCATGCTCAAAATTTTTGGGAACGATGAGTTAGGTCGGAAACTTTTCCCGAGAATTACTTCTTTTTTTCTCTCAAGTGCGGGAATCATTGAGAAATTCTCGAGAATAATTGGAAATTTTCCGCAAATATCCGAAAGAAGAAATTCATGAGAACAGAGAATTTCTCTCCGGCACATCACTATCAACATAAACTAATTTATTGTCGCCACCTAAGCCAGTTATCTTGGCATCTTCCAACACCAGTCCGAAGTCTATTTAGCGACTTCCAGACTGGCCAGGAAGGTTCACCACCCGGTGGTAGTTTCTCTGCAGGTGGAAGAAGAGAAGGTGTTGGCAGGCAAAGGGATCCCCATTTTTCTATTTTAACTTATGGGGATTTTGTGGGTGAATACAAATATACAATATTTTTTTTTAGCATTAAATGCTGGTTTGTCAAAAAATATGTATATATGTATGATAAAAATAGTATATATGTATGTAAAAAGACAATTAAGATAAATATAAATTTTATATTTATTTTAATTGTCTTTTTAAGGAAATGTTATACGAGTATGTGATGACATTTTTACATACATACATATTATTATCACGTCTTTTTCCCTTGCGGGGTAGGCAGAGCCTTGATCTACGAGACCTTATGGCCACATTTAGCATGTTGGAGGGCGTGTAGATGGAAAATGGTATCGAAATAGTGATGGGTTGTTAGCCGCATCGCTTATTGTCATGATGCCGCAGATTTTCGCCTCAATACTCAATACTCAATATTTATTGCAAACCATATAGACATAGGATGACAAATTACAAAGTAAGACCATATATGGACCCTGTCGGGCACAGCAATATTAGATTAGAGGAGGACGCACATAGATTAATAGGAGTACCCACTAATTATTACAATTAGTAAAAAGTACTACATCACTAAATTTAATATGAGATTTTATTTTATTTTATTTTACGATCTACGCGGAAAGACAAGCAGCTGACATATTCTACTTTTTTTTCTCCAAACTAGCATGGATGAGGAATTACCTCATTAATAATGCCATCCATGTCTGATTCTTAAATTATCATAATCATTACTATGATTATGTTATTTTTATATAACATTACAATGGTCTGTTTATTATTTAACTTAAAGTATATAATAATAAATCTTTATTTCTGTAACAAGCTTAGATTACATTATCAAATTTTTGAAATTACCTTTTAAGCAAACATTTCACTTTTCCATAACATTCCATGAAATTCAAATTAAATATTATTAATACATTTATAATAAAATTACGTACATAATGTTCAATAAAAGTAATATTCCTTATTCATGCTATATAAAAAATACAAATTTGTTATTTTTTTTTTATCATTTTAAACAAGAACTCGCCATAAGTAGGATTCGAACCCACGCCCTTTAGGTTTACGTCCTTAGTGTGTTAAGGATAACCAAATATATCTTCGATGCGATGATTCTAAGTCACAGTGGTAATTTCGAATTCTGCCTCTAGCGAGGTCTTTTTATTCTACACATATCTTCAATTATAATAATTATTACTATATTTACTTATGTATGTATGAATGAATAAATGAAATATACTTTATTGCACCAAAACGGATACTTATAAAATAATTAATTATTACAAATGAAGAACAAGCCATTCCTCCAGACAACCTTTGAAGAGATGGAGATAGTGAAATGAAACACAGACAGGTGGCGCAGAGACAAAAATGAAGATAAGATAGAAGAACAAGTTTATTACTTAAATACATTTTTTTTCTTTTCTTCTATTTGGCCCTCAAACTTCATTCAGAAGTTTATTTTAGCCAGTGTCTAGTTATTCTTCGAGTTATTCTTGCTTTTGTATCAACGAAATGATTGTATAATTCATTTCGCTGATTCGACGGAGCCCCTGGCGACAATTGCCACGAATCCACTGGCTTGATCATAAACGACGTAACGAGGCGAGCAAACACCAGCCCGCTAAATAAATCTCACTACAACCGCATAATGACACTTTATTTTAGTTGTTCCACACTTTTTTCATAAACATGGGTATTTATAACACCAAATTACACCGATTTCACATTATTAAGTCCACTAGAAACAATAGGCTTGTTACCTAAGAAAATACCATTTTAAATAATTAGTTCGTCTAATAGATTATCGAAAAATATTAGATACGTATTTTTTTCAAAAAATGTACCGGATAGTGACGTCACGCGGAAATTTAACGGGCTATAACTTTATCAATTTTTGTTTGATTGAAAATAGAAAAAATACGTATCTAAATTTTTTCGATTTTTTATAAGACGGACTAATTGTATTTTTTTAGGAAACACGCCTATTTGCAAAACAATCCAAAACAAAAGCCGTGCAATCTGCCGAAATTCCCGCCAAGAACTCCATTCATATACATATCTGCATATTATATTTTTTATTTTTATTTGTTTTGACATAAACAAACGAGCTAGCGGGTCATCTGATCTGTAAGCGATCACCGCAGCCCATAGACTACTGCAACACCTGGGCTGTGACAAATTGATTACACTTTACAATCAGTGCGTGTATACGTTTAAAAAATACGAATAATGTACCTAATACAGCATAATTAACATAGTTTTTTTGCTCTTTTTCCGTAAACCACACGATATACATTGTAGGCATAACAGAACTTCCTTTTATGTAACGATTTCTGTTTAGTTTAAGTCTAACTCAATGATACGTGGTCGTGCTTGTGTTTAAAGAAAAATGTGTGTGCTGTGAAAAATCGAAAAGAAATATATCAAAAAATTATTATAATGTTATTAAAAAAACTTAATTAAATTATAAGTAAAATTACGCGTGATTAGATTTAAAAAAAAAGTGATAACGCAACGAAAAGGAATTAATTGTTTTATCTAACCTAAAAACGTTAACGCTTACTCGACTGTGACAGAAAGACGATAGTTCAAAAAGAGAATAGGTATAGTAACAATTTAGTTATCTGTGGAATAGATGTGGTACCTATAAAAGGTAACACGGGTACTAAATAGCAACTCAGTTCGGAAGTTTGTTCGATCATGAATTAGTTTATGTTGATAGTGATGTGTCGGAGAGAAATTCTCTGTTCTCATGAGTTCCTTCTCACGGAAATTTGCGGAAAATTTTCCATTATTCTCGAGAATTTCTCAATAATTCCCGCATGTGAGAGAAAGCAGAAGGGATTTTCGGGAAAAATTTCCGACCCGTTCTCATTGTTTTCCAAAATTTCGAGTACGACACAACACTATGTTGAAGTTTATGTGATGTTTTAGGGTTCCGCACCCAAATGGTAAAAAAAGGGACCCTATTACTATGACTCCACTGTCCGTCTGCCTGTCTGTCACCAGGAAGCCTGATAGCTAGACAGTTAAGCCGATCGAGGGAATGGGTGAATATCTAAGGAATCATATTAGTATAGGCGTTGCGGCTAGCAACCCATCATTATTTTGATTCCGTATTCCACCTAACGAGACTAAACCTAACTTATTGAGAAATTCTCGAGAATAATGGGAATTTTTCCACAAATTTCCGTGAGAAGGAACTCATGAGAACAGAGAATTTCTCTCCGACACATTAGGCGGAAACAGGAATCATAATAGTGATGGGTTGCTAGCCGCATCGCGTATTAACATGATTCCTCAGATTTTACCGATGACCATTTAACACAATGACGATGAATGATAAATCTGACTGATTTTCTTCAAAATTCAAAGCATGTAATGATTGAAAAGCAAGAATGAGATTGTTACTGCTTTGTGTTATTCTATCGTCATTATTATTAGAAGTGATAAATAAAAAACAAAGTGTAAAGAAGACGATGAACAAAATCAAGACGAAGTTTCAAAAGTTAAACACAACATACTCTTATGACGGTAAGTTTTGAAGGACGTACAGAGTGTTACTTAACCGACGACATTTCCGTGAAGGGGTGACTCAGCCCTTCACGGAAATGAAGGTCAACGTCAATCAACGTCAAACTAAACAACTTTTTCTATGGGACCAATGCTCGGAACTCAATTTTTTTGACAGTTTCAAACTAATCGCAGAGCCGCCCGAACATTTTTGCATGAAATTGTAATTTTTTTTAGCTCCCAGCATGGTTCCATAGGAAAAGTTGTTTATTTTGGTTCTGAAGGACAACAGTGTTTCTCCTAAGATTGTGTATATATACAGGATTGCACATGCACATGTGTCATTGATACCGCGCCTCAAAAGTCTCCGTGGTCCAGTGGTTAAGGCGTTTGCCTGTTGATCCGGGGGTCGTGGGTTCGATTCCCACCGGAAGCATACTTTGTTTAGTTGTTTCCAGTTTGGTTAGGACATTGCAGGCTTGAATCACCTGATTTTCTGATAAGAAAGATGATTCCGTGCTTCGGAAGGCACGTTAAGCCGGTGGTCCCGGCTGCCTGGTAGTCGTTAAAAGAACCACGTCAGAGGCCGAGAGGCGGTTTCCGAAGAACTCTGACACCAGGGTGTGCATGGTCGATTGACCGTGACACCTACTCGAAATAATGATGACCGCGCAAGATTAGACACCTCACATCATAAACAACAAAGTTTGTTCTACGAGTTCTCACATAGCGTAATAAATAAAATAAAAATTATTTTTTAAGATTTTAATGTCCTGTCTTGACATTTGTACGTCTATGTCACATTCATAAAGGTAAGGACGACGCGACGCTTGTAATCGTTATCTTATTTGATGCGCGTAGAGTTGTTAATATTTAACCTTATAATATTATTTTTTTATTCATCATCATCATCATCAGGTCCTTTTTAGTCTCCACTACAGGAGCACGACCCTCTCTGTACTACTAGAGCCATACTTGGCCAGAGCAGCCAGAGGACAAGTCCTCTGGCCAGCGTGCAGTGTGTAGGCCAAGGCCTACACTCTCCACGCTGGCCAGACGGGTTGGAGAGGTGTCTTAGATGTTTATAAGCTTTGTTTAGCTTGTATTTCCTAAGTCGCCTTCTACGACATCCACGGGAAGACTTGGAGTGGTCCTATTCTACTCTGCCGGATACCACACGGCTTTTTTTTATTATCTTTATTTATTTAGGAGCTTTTGTCTCTTTGACATGGCAGCTCCATCGATTCAAAGTTGAATATAAATCTTAAAAGTATTCTATGACAACCGCTTATTCTATTATTAAGCTTATTCAGTACTTGTGCAGTTTACTGGCCGTACTCCACTAAACTGCACAAGTACAAGACGACGTCGGAGTTAGGGTTGCACAGAACACTTCTTCTTCTTCTTATCGTGTCGACTCGGGCGAATTAAATTTGTGTTGACCAAAACTCTGCCACTGAGACAGCGTTATCAGTGGCATTGTATAGGTCCTCGCGTGTGCAGGTTGTAGGACACGCATGGCAAGACAACAGGTGTGCCATGGTCTGAGGAGTAGCACCACATGGACAGGAAATATCAGAGCTGTAACCCCACCTATTCATGTTCTCCTTGCTTCGGCCGACTTGAGTCCGGAGTCTGTTCAAGGACTTCCATGTAGCCCAAGGTAGATCATGACCGGGGGGGAGATGCTCCATCAACGGGATGATAGACGCTGTTGGATATCTCTCCTTCCAGATATTAAGCCTTGATTTAGAGACTTCGGCAGACAAAGGGGGCACTTCTTTTACAAAGCTATGCCGGCTCTTCAATCTTTGAGGAACCGGCACGTGATGTTGTAAAGGGTGTCGTCGATCAGTTTCCTTTTTGGCCCTTTCAAGGGAGCTGGCCACGTCGCTACGAACGTCCGGAGGAGCTATACCAGCCAGAACACTCTGCACATACCCTATATCTAGCCTATTTATACCAAAATTTTGTATGAAAATTTCTCTTTGCGTTCAATTTCGCTCACATTCCGTCAGTACGTATATCAAATCATCCATCTGTCCACATACATCACAATTCGATATTTTTTTTGACATGCTGATAATATTGTATGCCTGATTTATAGGTAAAACGACGCAATTTTTTTTTATCTATGGGTAAAATCATATACGCAATTTTTTTTAATCTATGGGTAAAACGAGATACACAATTTTTTTTAAAATCTATGGGTAAAACTGTGTACTAATTGTTATTTTGTAACATCTTTATACTAACCAGTTTGACAATAAATGATGAATGAAATGAAATGATTCTGATTCTGATTCGGTGAACTTACTTTTTTCATAATAAACGCAAACTTTCCGGATGGAATGGAGTTACGGCGTGAAAGCGTAACAAACAAACAACCAAACAAATAAACAAACTCACTTTCGCATTTATAATATTAGTAAGGATTATTATTTTTGACGAAAGCGTCTTTTTTTAGACGCTTGGCTTTTTAGACGGGTTGGAGAGGTCTCTTAGATGTTTATAAACTTTGTTTAGCTTGTATTTCCTAAGTCGCCTTCTACGACCTCCACGGAAAGACTTGGAGTGGTCCTAGTCTACTCTGCCGGAAACCACACGGCAACGTTGTTTATGATGTTAGCTGTCTAGTACAGCGAGGTTATTGTTTTTTTTTTTTTACTAAATATTGGATTAGGCATTTGTCTCCCATCTCACCTGATGGTAAGTGACGATGAAGACGAGGATGTTACATATACCTATCCAAGAGATACCCATTTATTCTACTTTTGAATGTCCCGGGACTGTACTTGTCTGGGAATATAGACGCAGGCAGTTCATTCCACACCTTAGCTATTATTATTATTATTGGTCTTTTACAAGTAATACTGTAGAACCAAAAACGCATAAAGATAATGTACCAGTGAGACCAGTAGTTTTCTACATTGGAGCCCCAACATATGAGCTGGCCAAGTTCCTCAATTATTATATTCGCGAAAAGATACATTTTCAGCCTAAAAATAGTCTAATAATAATACTGTAGAATTTGTTTTCGAGAGTATTGTTTGTTGTTATGTAAGTGGCCAACACTGGAGTAGAATTTTTCAAGCTGCCTAAAGGCAGACATAGCTTCACGGCTGCCATCAATGGTTTAACGTGCTTTCCGAAACACGGATAAGCTCGAGATATTTTTATGCCACTCGGTCACAGATAAAGATGGCAGCATCGATACCTTTGGCTAGCTCCGTGGCGCAGCATTTAACACGCCAGCCTGCGACACGAGAGTGCCCGGGTTCGATCCCCGGCCAAGTCAAGATGGAAAATGATCTTTTTCAGATTGGCCTGGGTCTTGGATGTGTATCTATATATGTATTTGTTGTAAAATATAGTATCGTTGAGTTAGTATCCCATAACACAAGTCACGAACTTACTTTGGGGCAAGCTCAATCTGTGTGATTTGTTCGTATATATTTATTATTTATTACTATACGTTGATGTTCAACTTTTTTTTAAATTGTTTCAGGTTGCGGCATCGCGGTGGGAAAGCAGACGGCCCAGCGACGGATCGTGGGTGGCGACGACGCCGGTTTCGGGACTTTCCCGTGGCAAGCGTACATCCGGATCGGCTCCTCAAGGTTACCGCTTTTGCTTGTATAAAGCTTGGCTTCACCCTTCGGGGCCACGGCACGCAAAAATAAATACTAGCGTTTTGGTATACAATGCGGTTTTCATATGATCATAAAAAAGTGAACCATTATAAAACTGCAATGTACATTAAAACGCTGGCGTTTGTGGCTTAATATGCGCGCGCTCAAATTTACAGTGTTAAGAATACCGTGAGCGGTAGAGGATAGCGTTTTCTTGAGCATAAAACGCGTTCTACCGCTTTATTCGCTCCAACGTGTATAAAAGTGGTACGAGTAAAGGTATGGGCAGATTAAAGCGGGTAGCATTGAGGTTAAACTGTCATAATAGTTGGAATGTTGGTGTTAGTAGTTTTTCGATATAACATACATTTAAAAATAAAATAAGCGGATGAAAGTTGCTGCTCTCCAAAGGCTTTTGAATTTTTTTCTCAGATCGGCCTTTTAGGCTATGCATGCATACAATCGTAGCCCATCAGGCAATATGGAGATTTTGCTGTCTCTCCAAACCTTGCGCACACAGGCAATGCCCAATGCCGAGGTCCGCCTATTGGGGGGCCATGTGATCTATATAGGGTGAGGGTACTCTACCCTCAAACGCCCGCTGAAGTAGCGAAAGCATACTTGGAGCTATATACTTAATAAAAAATAAAGGTGTGAGCAGATTAAGGTGGGTCATAATAGGCGGACTGTTGGTATTTCAATTTTCTGCCGTGATTATTCGAAACGCTAGCAGTTTTTCAATTATGTATTCATTAAAAAAAAAAGCAGAAAAATATGACGTTTAAAAAGGGATACATTTATCCAATTTTGAATAAAAATGTGTGACTTTATAGTATTAATCAGCATCTATATAAGTACATAGATTTAAAAAAAATTGTGTCTCTCTGAAATATAACTAATTCACCATTTATACAACGTGATTTTGAACCTCCTAGCTATAATGGAATCTCGAAATCAGAATCCCTAATAGAATACAGAATTGCAAGAAAAAATCTGATTGCAAAAAAAAAGTAGGTTTCCCATACAAAGTCGCCGATCAGCTGGACGAATTTCTATGGAAAGTAAAGTTGTTTTTCGTTTTTACCTTTTTTTCTTGCAATTCTGTATTCTATAAGGGATTCTGATTCCAGGATTTATTCCACGTAACACGAGAAATACGAATAGGCTGGTGTTAGATATTACTCCTAAATTTGAAAAACTTAAAACTAATTGTTTATATATGTGTATACAAATATTTAATAAATTGCCAGAAGAATTAAAGATGTTAAATGTTGTGCTCTTTAAAAAATATGTATATAAATGGCTTGTTGACAAAAACTTTTATAGCCTAAGAGATTTTTTGGACCACTAATATTTGCATGCTATTTACTTTTAGCAAAACATGTCTGTTCCTTATATATTTGTTACATCTTATAATACCATGTTTTTGAGCAAATAAAAATATGATTATGATTATGATTATAGCTAGGAGGTTCAAAATCACGTTGTATAGGCCTTAATACAGGTTGAAACTGCCCTCGCCTCAAACGTTCGGTGAAGTAGCGTAAGCTCACGTGGAGCTTGAGTCAGTAAATAATAATAATGAAAAAAAAAATGAAAATATATTTATTTCCAAAACATGTTACATAATAATAGCTGTTTAAAACTATGTTAAATGAAATCATTATGTCTTACTACACTTTCTGGTGTACCCTTAATAGGCAGAGCCTGTGTTATGGTTACAAAAAATTCAAATTATAAAATGTATTTATTTAATTTATATACAATAAAAAAAAAAACAAAACGGCTGGTTCTATGTTATAAACGACTGGCAAAATGGAAGAGCCGCATTACATTTACTACGCTAACATGCCTCCCGATCTGTGATGGCGTAATCTGTCAAACATTATATACTCGTTCATACCATACTAAGGAAGTCTCCTTACTTTAATAATATAAAATAAGTCTATTTGCCGGCTTTTGAGGACCAACTGGCCCGTTGCCACTTGCGACACGCTTAAATTTGCCCATACCTTTACAATTGAATAAGAACTTATAATTTTATACAGTGTTAAGAATACTCAGCGATTTCGAATACTCTGGCAATATTTTTATGTCAGAATCTGTATCCCTAATAGACCCGCAAGAAAAAGCGCAAATTACTATGGGAAGTAATTTTTTTTTTTATAAATTTCCTTTTTTCCTTGCTGATGTATATTCTGTCAAGGATTTTAATTCGTTCATCAAAATATTGCCAAGAAGTTCAGAATCACCTGTATGAAAAAATGAGAGGCAGACTTTTTTTTTTGTTTTTTGCACAATGTAATATAACAAACGAATTATCTTTGTCAAAGTGCAGGTTTGTATAAACACATCACTTTTGCCCTGTAAATTAATTCACTAAAAGCTACTAATCTATTTGTCTGTTTTCCTAATTTATATGTAACTAATATTAATATCTGAGAATATATAAGGTCCATTTTAAATAAGCGCAAATATTTTAAGGACTGCTTGAAGAAAAGAAATGCTTTGGTAGCAAATTTTAGTTTTTGTTTTGACTTTTTACATACATACATACATGAAGATATCACGTCTTTTTCCCTTGCGGGGTAGACAGAGCCTAGGTCTATAAGACCTGAAGGCCAGTTCAATATGTTGTTGACTTTTTCATACCAAATAATTATAATATTTTGTTAAAATCGATAAAACAGTGACTTTATATTCATAGTAGGTAATAGTAAAAAGACGCAAAACCCCCTTTTTTCAGTAAATAGAAAAAAGGGGTCTTGCGTCTGTTTTCCTAAATGTTCAAGGCCAGATATCTCGAAATCAGCGTGTCAATTTTTTAATTTCCTTTTAATGCATTTTCTAGCTTACGCATGCCTGGCTTTAAAATATTTGCGCTGAATTAAAAAGGACCTTGTATTTTAACTTTTTTTTAATTAGTAAAAAACCATAGGAAATAATGAGATAAGTTAGTAAAGCAGACTATGTTTTTATATGTATGTGAAAATGTGTTTTATTATTATTTTCTAATAATGTGGTGATATTATCAACAATTAGTAATTTTCTATTTTATAAATTTTTTTTCACTAATTCTAACATTTAAACTAACGTGAGTTAATTTAAATGTTAGAATTAGTGAAAAAAAATACATTATATTTTGAGAACGGTTCACTCACATGCTATTTTGTCGGGATTGCCGACTATAGTTTCGGACTCGTCAGGAGTCCATTTTCTCTCATTTTTATAATTTACTATACTCAGTCTTTATTCGTTTTATTTATGGTGATGGACGAATGATAGTCGAAATATTAGGCCACGATTTATTGCGTACTAGCTTTCGCCCGCGGCTCCGCCAGCGTCAATGTCGATCCCTCGGGAATAGTACTTTTTCCCGGAATAAAAGGTAGCCTTTGTCCTTCTCCGTACTCCAGAGAACTTGTATGCAAAATTTCATGATGATCTGTTTAGTAGTTACGGCGTGAAAGCGTAACAAACAAACAAACTCACTTTCGCATTTATAATATTAGGAGGGATAGGAGGGATAAAGACAGAAGCCATTTATTTAATTCTAGAGATATAACATTACAAAATGGACAAATGTCAACTTAGTCTACCCGCGGACATGAAAACTGTAAAGTTTTCGGCCTCGAAAACTTTACAGTTTTCATGTCCGCGGGTTATGCCTGTTAGGTCAATTAAAATAATAATTCTAGTTTTCACCCGCGGCTCCGCCCGCGTCAATGCCGCTCCTTCGGGAACAGTAAGGACATAGTGTACAAACAAAAATTTACACAATGTTCTACTCTGTTCCTCAGACAACAGCTATGAAAAATTTCATGACAATCGGTTCAGTAGATAGCGCGTGACAAACAAACTCACTTTCGCATTTGTAATATAAGTAAGGATAATAGCACGCAAAACTACTGGACTGAGTTTCTTTCGGCGTATTCTTCTCAGCAGTGGTCGTTTCGAAACGCTAGTAGCTTATCGATTTTGCAAATATTAAAAATAATAATATGACGTTCAGAAAGAGATACATGATAACCAAATTTGAATAAAATTCCTTTTCATTTCATTTCATTTCATTTCAAACGTGGCCTTTTGGTCTTATTACATTTACTGAAGAGAAATAAAAATATGTCCCTGCCATGCTGGTCTGGGAGAAAAGAAAAAACGTAGAATGTGCTTCTCTTCCCGCGCAGATCGTAAAAACCGATTGAGGTAGGGCTAAAATCTGCGGAATCATGGCAATAGGCGAGGCGGCTAGCAACCCATCACTATCACTATTTTGATTCCTTTTTCAATCTACACGCTCCAACATGCTAAATGTGGCCATAAGGTCTTATAGACCTAAGCTCTGTCTACCCCGGAAGCGATGTGATAATACATATAATACATACATATGTATATCTCGTAAGGGACGTGATAATATGTATGTATGTTTAAAATATTGTCTGAAGATATCACCATATTACGTGTTGTGTACTAATAAATACTAATAAATATTAATAAATTAATTTTACAGATGCAACATGCTTATGTCCATTTTCGAGCTTATCGGTTGGAAGCAGTGTTGGATAGAGAGGTAAATGTGCGAAAGAGATAGCATGATATCTGTAGATTCACTCTTCAGTAGGCTCTTTCTTTAGAGGGAATTGTAGTAATTATCATTTTCAGGTTATTAATTTCAAGGAATCATGATTT
Organism: Elegia similella; assembly: GCA_947532085.1. NCBI lineage: Eukaryota > Metazoa > Arthropoda > Insecta > Lepidoptera > Pyralidae > Elegia > Elegia similella. Next base: position 8,774,856 of record OX383953.1, read on the forward strand.
AATTTAAAAAAAAAAATATATATAGAGTAGTTGATAGTGCTGAGACCAAGCGCTATTCACTTCTCTATATTTTTTTATTTTTTTAAGGGAGCAAGTGACAATTGGTTAATTTATGAAGTGTTTAATAGTGTATAATGCTTGATAGTATATTTATCTATTCTTAAAGAAATCCTTGTAAGTGTGGGGCAACTCAGTCGGATTGATCTGTCCCTTTATACTAATGGTATTGAAGGATTTTTTGAAAATAATAAATAATCTTTCAGATAAAATAATTTTTTTTCAACCATAATAAATATGTAAAATATAAATATACCTACAAAGTTAAATACTCTTTAAAATCATATAACAAACAAATATCTTCTCTTAGTTTGAAGACTGTTGAAAATTCTAAACGAAATAATAATATTATCTAAACGAAATAGTCTTATTATTGACCATCAAAATTTTCGTTAAACCATTTTTGCGGTATGCTCTTACAAATAGATATACAGATGAAATATATACAAATATATAAGAACTTTGGTCTCTCAATATACAAAGAATATAGAAAGAAGAAAGAAAGAAAGAAAAATTATTTATTAGCGTCAAATATCATGCTAAGTTATAACATTTTTGTAGATTAAGTATTTTAAACTTAACGCTAAACCGATGACCACTCAGCATGAGTCTAGGCATCTCATGCAATACCCCGACGCTGGTCTTCCGGAGACACCGGCCAATCGAGAAGTACTACTGCGCGCTGCATCGACACGCCGAACCGTGCATAATATATTAATTTAACAATTATGAATTCATTATATAGATAAAAATGATGATTAATTAAATAATATATCGATACACAGTCCCATGAAACATAATACAAGACATGTTAATTATGAAGTCAAAAGTTCAAATTAAAAATAAAATATTCCTTGATTCCTTTAAATTAATATTTAATTGGGTTATCTATTTAACTGACTATTGACTCGTTCTTAATTGTATAAAGCACACTTCTAAATTATATACAGTAGACTTCTAAATTATATAAAATAAAACTTCTAAATTATAAAAAGTAGACTTAGTGGTGAGGAATTTAATTATTTTTTGTACTTAATTTACTTCTGAATAAGTAAAGGCAATTTTGTATCATACTGCTATTGCTATGTAGATACAATTACAAAATACACAGTTTGGAAAGGTAAATATGTCGGTCCAAAAGTTATTTAGTATCAATATTTTTTTTTGTATAACGTCTATCTTGAAATATACAACTCAAAAATAATACAAAAGCTCCCAATATTTCAGATCTTTATAACTCAAATTTATTAAAACTTACGCGAGATATAATTTTTATATCAAACAATGCGATTTTACTCATGTATTTTTTGTCGCAAAATTAAAACAGTTTCAGCCTAGTCAGTAGTCTATTGACTTCACTATGTCAATGGAACTACTGAGAAAAAAATCTCACTTGTTCTATGGAATTGTTAGCCGATGGAACTAGTGAGAATGATCTCCTTCTTGGATCCTTGTCAAGGACGTTCTGGCAGTAATGATCGGATGGCCGCGCCGGGACGTCCTTGACACTCGCCCTGAAAATGAACTAGACTAGGCTGAAACTGGTTGGCTTTTCCGACCAATAATACGTGAACCGTTTACTTTATCTTACCTGTGTTGCACTCCGGGAGCGCCGGCAGAAAAGAAAATCCGTTCGCGGTATCAGGTTACGTATCCTGATGCGAGTTTAACATTTTCTACCCACCCCTAAAAGAACACAACGCCGCTATAGAATTTTTTACTTCAAAAATAGACCTTCAAACATTTCTTCAAATCATCTTATTTACTTCAAACATATTTAACCGCTCAGGAGCAGAAAAAGCAAAAAAAAAAAAAAATATCATATTGAAAAAAAAAACTTTTTGATACATGAAGCTATTAGAAAAGTACCTTTAACATTTTATTTTCATGAAAATAAAAATTAAGTAATACTAAGAAAGTACATATACAAACTTTTTTTTAAAATTATTTATTGTAAATGTAGGTACAATAAATAATTTTAAAAAAAGTTTGTATCTACATAGCAAGCCCTTTCGGATTGACATATTCTTTTCAACTGTGTTTTGTAGTGTTTAGAGTAAAAGCAAAAAAAAAATGTAAAAATTCTGATTTAGTTTTTTTGTAGAAATCAATGTAATAAGTTCACCAACTTTTTCGCACATTACTCTTTTCTATCAATTAACATATTTTGTTAATATATAAATATGTTAATACGCTATTATTTTAGAATAAATGGCTACTAACACCTACAAAGGTAAGTTATTTAACATTAGATACTGCATGCATTTTTATCACATTTTTTACAAGTTAGTATGTTGATAACAATAGTTTTTTATTTAAATTTATAGGTAGTAAGCACATAACATAATAATGCAAAATTTAACAATATTTTTTATTAAGTCAAGCATTTGATTATATATACATATATATGACTAGTTTCCGGCCGCGGTTCCGCCCGCGTCAATATCGATCCGTCGGGAAAAGTACTTTTTCCCGGGACAAAAGGTAGCCTATGTCCTTCTCCGTGCTCCAGAGAACATGGATGCAAAATTCATGATGATCGGTTCCGTAGTTACGGCGTGAAAGCGTAACAAACAAACAAACTCACTTTCGCTTATATTAGGATTAGGATAAGGATATTATATCTATGTATTATTTTTTTACCCGTTATTTGTTATTTTTAAATAAATATGAAAATACTACCCGTCTCCCGCGGCTTCGATCACGTTAATGTCGATCTCGCGGGAGTAGTACTTTTTTCCGGGATGAGAGGTAGCCTATGTGTTAATCCATGTAATAACCTATCTGTATGCAAAATTTTGTTTAAATCCGTTCAGCCATTTTTGCGTGATTGAGTGACAAACATCCATACATGCACATTCATTTACGGGTTTATAATATTAGTAAGGATATTAATATATAATCATTTAGTCACGGTATAGCCACGCTACCGGCAAAATGAATTGCTAGTAGCATGAATGGGCCGGCTCGTCCGGGGAAGTACCACACTCTCACAGAAAATCGACGTCTGAATAGAAGCTTTACCGCTTCTATGCTTCGTTCGGAGAGTGAGAGAGCCGGAGGCCCATCTTTCCCTCTCCCCTCCCTATTTTCTTCCCCCAACTCCTTGAAAGGCCGACAACGCACACCCTGGTGTTGCAGTTTTTTTTTACTAAGTATTAAAGTACGTGATGGTAAGTGACGATGAAGACGCGGATGTTACATGCCTATCCAAGATATACCCATTTATTCTACTTTTGAATGCCCCAGGACTGTACTTGTCTGGAAATATAGACGTCCGGGCAACGGTGATCACTTACTATCAGGTGACCCGCTTGCTCGTTTGCCGTGAATTCGTGAACGGGTGCTGCCGGGGGGGGACAGGTCTGCTCGGCCTCTTCGAGACTTCTATCTATCTTTGAGACTTTTATCATATCTGTTGTTGTTGCACGCTCGATCGCTAACATAACGTGTTCCACAAAATTATGTAAATTGAAATTGTATATAACATGACATCAGAAAAAAAAGAAAAGGTGAAAATATTAAATATCATACAAAGCCCTTCAGGCAAGTAGGCGATCAATACTGTTGAAAAGAGTTTCTTTCGGCGTCTTCTTCTCTGCAGTGGTCGGTTCCGAAACGCTAGTAGTTTATAGCTTTTGAACAATAATTAATAATTTGAATATAATATAATAAGTATTATTTAAAATACCGTGAATTGACGTGAAAAGTGCCTGAAAAGGCCTATTTTCTGAATAAATCTTTGAATCTTGAATCTTTGTCCTATATCATAAAAATAAATTAAATACAATTAGCGTACATAGGATTAATCACATTATAACACAACGTAACTTGACATATGGCACAAAGTTTGAAGCGTCTTGTCCAGACATCTTCGTTATAGGCAACGGTGACGTCACACCAAATTCAAAATGGCGCCCTCTAGAACAAAAGCTTTTTTAAGTATATTGTTCTGATAAAGGGTAAAGTATTTTTGGGAATATTACAAAAAATATATAATTTTTATATGTACATAATACAAATAAATATCATTCTTCTTTGAAACTTCAAAATATAAGTTGTCACGTTTTCATTTTAAAACTTTATCATGTCCCTTGCTGGTCTGGATGAGAGGAAAAACCTAGAATGTACCGGATGCTTCTCTTCCCGCGCAAGCCGTAAAAGCCGGCTGAGGGAATGGGCAAAAATAAGGAATCATGTTAATAGGCAATGCGGATAGCAACCCATCACTATTTTGATTTCGTCTTCCACCTACGTCCACTAATTGTTACGCTAAATGAGACCTTTGGGTCTTATAGCCCTAGGCTCTGTCTACCCCGTCAGAGATAAAGGCGTGATATATGTTTGATGTATATATCTTGATTGTTTGTTTTTCAAATGTGAAACTAGCCAACACTGGTGTCAGTATTTACAAGCTGCGTAAAGGCATCTGACATAGCGACTGCCATCAATTATGCCTGCCGGGTCAACGGCTTAACGTGTCTTCCGAAGCTCGAGTAATTTTTAAGCCACTTGTTGTAAAAACTTGTTACCGTTACGTACGGCTTAGGCAACATAGACTTAACAATTGTTAAGAGCAGTCATCCGTTTTCATCACATAACATTGTTTTCCTGTCGCATCAAAAAATATGTATGTAAGTCTGTCATAATCATAATCATGTCATAAGCCGGTGACAGCTACGCAAGAAATGAAGCAAGCGTTGTATTGTAATACAATTTATGTAATAGTGATGCGACTGTAGAGGATTTGATAAAATAAAATGTTGGAATTTTCGAAGAAAAAATACAGTTCCTTTTTAGGGTTCCATAGTCAAATGGCGGAAAACGGAACCTTTATGGATTCGACATGTCTGTCTGTCCGTCCGTATGTCACAGCTACTTTTTCCGAAACTATAAGAACTATACTGTTGAAACTTGGTAAGTAATTTTTTACTAAACTGAATTGCGTGAGAGACACTTCCAAAGTGGTAAAATGTGTCCCCCCTGTAACTTCTAAAATAAGAGAAAACAAAAAAAATTTTTTTTTTTATTATTCTCTTATTTTAATTTACATCATATATTGAATATATGATGTACATTACTATGCAAGCTTCCACCGGAAATTGGTTTGAACGGCATCCAGAAAGTAGTTTTTTTTAATACGTCACAAATCTTTTTTTTTTATTAATTTACCTTTCAGTCAATCAACTGGTTAAGCAACCCTGGGCGCAGTCCCTATTGTGATGGGAAACCACAAGTGGCAAAAAATATCTCGAGCTCCTCCGTGCTTCGGAAGGCGCGTTAAACCGTTGGTCCCGGCTGTCATCTTTGATGACAGTTGTTAAGCTATGTCAGATGCCTTGAGGCAGCTTGAAACATCTAACACCAGTGTTGGCCACTTACACACACAAATCATTCTGGCTCAGATACTTGGTTAATATCATTAATAATGTAATGTCCACATATATGACGAACGTTTCAAAACTGCAATAACTTTAAATAAGCTAAATAATGTTTTTGCTTGCACATTACTACAGTCTACGAGTAAGATGCCGCGCATGTCATTTCGTAATTGCAAGAACAATTTTTTTCTTTATCGTATTGCATTGTTGCTCATTGTTAGTATGTAGACTTGCGTGCGTAGACCAAGTATGTTATGGAATCATCATCAGGTCTTTTAGTCTCCACTGCAGGAGCATGACCCTCTCTGTACTACCGGAGCCATACTTGGCCCGAGCAGACAGAGGATTTGGCCTACACTCTCCTCGCTGGCCAGACGGGTTGGAGAGGTCTCATTGATGTTCATGAGCTTTATTTAGCTTGTTTCCTAAGTCGCCTCTTTAGACCTCTATGGGAAGACCTGGAGTGGTCCTATTCTAGTCTGCCGGAAACCACATGGCTTTTATGTACTACGAATATGTTATGGAATGCTCTTATTAAGAAATAAAATATGGTAAAAAATTTCATGAGGGTGGGGTTTGCATCATTGACCTAGGTCTATGTACGACCTACGCTCTGCCAACTGAGCTACCGCATGATTCAACCTTGGCGCCGAAATTCTCCACCATATCCCATTCCCCATTAACTCGTACGTATTAAGGGCTTACGTTACGACCGACTTTTACAAGTGAGGTATTTGATTCAACACATTTTACGATGAATTTGAAAATCAACTAATATGTAGAAAGCCATGCATTATTTTTTATAAGTGTTTTATATTGCATTCACAATACTATTTTGATATAGTCTTATTAAATTAAGAAATAAAATATGGTGAAAAAATTTTATGCGTGCGGGGTTGGAACCGGCGACCTAGGTCTATATCTTTTCTAATATTATGTTTGTGCCCCATAACATTCATTTAAATAAAAAAAAACAGTGATATACATAGCAAAAATACTAGAAATAAAAATAAATTATTTACACCAGCATTGCGATTGCAGAAAATTAAGGATTCTTTTTTGGGTCTTGGAGTACGCTTCTATAATAGAATTCCCGCAGAAATATTAGGTCTGCCATTAATTAAGTTTAAAACGGCTGTAAAAATCATTTACTTAAAAAGGATTATTATTGTATAAAAGATAACTAATTCGATAAAAATGATTGGAAATAATTTAAATGTATATTAAAATATACATTTAAATTATTTCCTCATGTAAGTACTTTAATTTAATTATTGTAAAATATATTGTTAAATCCGAGCCCTTCAGGCACATAGAGACCAAGACTGGACTGAGTTTCTTTCGGCGTATTCTTCTCAGCAGTGGACATTCCAAAACGCTAGTAGTTTTTCGATTTTACAAACATAAAAGAAAGAAAAATAAACAACAGAAACATATGACGTTCAAAAAGCGATACATGTATCCTACTTTGAATAAAAATTATTCATTTTCATTTTCATATGTATATTGTACAGAGCGTAGGTCGTCAAACCCCGCCTGCATGAAAGGAATATCGCGTACCTAAGGTTACCGTGGATATGAAGGGCATCATATCCACGATACCGATGGTAATTTTTTTAACGTTTGGATAGAAGTTTTCGAACTGACATGTCTTTATTGGACGCAAACCGTTGGACGGCATCAAAATCATAACCAGCTTCTCGAGAATGAGCTCGAGGATACCAAGCTTCAAAAATTCCTTCTTGTATTTCGCTCTTTCAATTTTAAAAGGCCTAACAGGTTAAATCTTTGCGTAATATGCCCTACGAACAAAGGATGAAAGAACTGAATCTGACCTCACTAGAATGTCGAAGACAAAGAGGCAACCTAATCGAGACCTACAAAATTCTAACAGGATATTTAATTATCTGACAATAAACGATTGAGAGGACATCAACTGAAATTGTGTCGTATGAGAGCTAAAAGGAAACCATTTCAAAATTTTCTCCCCAATCGAGTAGTCTCAGACTGGAATAGCCTACCAGAGTATGTTGTTACTGCACCTTCAGTAAACAGCTTCAAGAATAGACTGGACAAAGTCAAAATCTCCAGACATCAAGACGCACACGCTTCAGCTTAATAAGCTGTGTTCAATAATAATAATAATAACTTCTGAATAAATCTTTGAATCATGTCCAAAGCTGAAAACCAAACCTATCTCTTCCAGATGCGGCGGTTCTCTCATCTCCCGTCGGCACGTGGTCACTGCCGGACATTGTGTGGCCAGGGCACAGCCTAGACACGTCCGGGTGACTCTGGGAGACTACGTCATCAACTCAGCGGCCGAGCCTCTCCCTGCGTACACGTTTGGCGTGCGGACGATCAAAGTGCACCCGTTGTTCAAATTCACCCCGCAAGCGGATAGATTTGATGTCGCTGTGCTGACGTTGGATAGAAGTGTGCATTACATGCCGCATATAGGTTAGTATATTCTTTTCTTCCAACTACGCTGCAATTCTATCATAACTGCACTACATATCCAGCACCAAGCGGATCTTTGCTGCTCTAGAGCAGAAAAAAATATGGAAATCCTTTACTGCGCTGTTTAGTTTTTTTTCAAATCGTGGGACCATAGGTGTCTTTTTTCCCATGAAATATTGGCCAAACTGACAGCCGTATGGAGTTATATAGTTATCGTGTCAAGTGACGTGTGTATTGCCTGGCCCTATAAAATATTGGCCATAAAGAAAAAGAAAGGTAGGAGAATGTACACAACTCATATTCACTATTAATTGTAATTTCTCTTCAGTTAAATTTTTATTTAGTTTTCTTGTTGTAGTTGAAATAAAAGCAGATTAGGCACCTCGCTTTAACTAATTTATATTGCACTCGTGCTTTTTAGAGCCGGCTGGCGCTGGGGCCCCAAATAAGCACTCGGTGCAATAAATTACTTTTTGCTCGATGCAACAATCTATTATTTCTCTTCAGTAACCGAAATAAAGCGAGCTGGAATCGCAAACTAAAGATGCCGTACATAATTATATTTGACTAAAAAAAAATTAAAAACACGTGCTTTGTCTTGGGAGAACTTTGTAATTTCATTCAGTACATTCCAGCTGTTGGAAGTCCTCTGCTGGACAAAGGCCTCTCCCAAGGATTTTTCGTTCCATGAGAGGATATTCCTCTGTCTGCTCTGGCCAAGTTAGCTCCGGTAGTACAGACTACAAAGCAGTGGAGACTACAAAGACCTGATGATGATGAGAGGATATTGTCATACACAATACGCTTGGTAGATTAATTGGCGAGCGCATTGTTTTTGTCTTCTTGTGCTTCCGACGCTGCTGCCCATCCGAAGCATTTTTAGGTTGGGGAAGGATAGGATTTTGATGGAATTGGAAAGGGAATAAAGGTATTGGGATATTTCTCACTCGAATGAATGGGTGAAGCAAGTAGCAGGTTGGGTGCCGGGTGTGCCGGTAACCGATGCCATACCTGCAACCATGAGACAGGTAGTTGAGAATGACACCCCCAACTTTGACTTTGACCTGATCTGATATAACTTTCTTTTACTTAAAAACTCTTTAAGTCGAAATGTTATCTAATAATTTCACTTTTGTACCATTCCAGCTCCGATCTGCCTACCAGAGCGAGGCTCCGACTTCCTTGGCCAGTATGGCTGGGCGGCCGGCTGGGGCGCGTTGAGCCCAGGGTCCAGATTGCGACCGAGGACGCTGCAGGCTGTGGATGTACCAGTATTGGACAACCGGGTCTGCGAGCGGTGGCACAGGGCAAATGGTAAGAATTCAGAGTTTATAAAAAATATCAACTCAATACAGTTAGCGTTACGGTATAATTTAGCTCGCGTCAGAACGCAGCACCTTTTAATTAAGATACCTACATCAAGCCAAATTTATACTTATAACTCTGAACATACGATTCATAATTCGGTGAACACATATGACTAAAGGGGCGTCGTTCCTACCGGATTTGTTCAGTTTTCACCTTCAAAGGGGTCGCCGCGTGTTTTCGATACCGACACGAGGAGTGAGACAGGTCTGGTCGTGGTAGAGCCACGCTACCGGCAGAATTAATTTTTGTCACAGTCTCACAGAAAATCGACGTCTGAGTAGAAGCTTTACCGCTTCTATGTTTCGTTCGGTGAGTGAGAGAGCCGGAACGGAAGCCCGTCCTTCCCCATGTCCTCCCCGAACTCCTCGAAAGCCCGACAATGCTCCTATCACACCCTGGTGTTGCAGTTGTCCATGGGCAGCGGTGATCACGGTATACAGACCATCATCATCATTTCAATAGGTGTCACGGCCAATCGACCATGCACACCCTGGTGTAAGAGTTCTTCGGAACCGCCTCTCGGTTTCTGACGTGGTTCCTTTAACGACTACCAGATGGCAGCCGGGAACACCGGCTTAACGTGCCTTCCGAAGCACGGAATCATCTTTATTATCAGACAATCAGGTGATCCAAGCCTGCAATGTCCTAACCAAACTGGAAACAACTAAACAAAGTATGCTTGCGGTGGGAATTGAACCCACGACCCTCGGGTCAACAGGCAAACGCCTTAACCACTGGACCACGGAGGCTGCTGACCATACAGACCATGAATATAAACAACTTTTCCTTTGGGACAAAAGCTGGGAACTCAAAAAAAACATTCGGCATTTCCATACAAAAGAGAGAACACGCGGCCAGTTTGTATGGGAATGTCGAATTTTGCTGTGCTACTTTATATATAATAGTTTTAAATAATGTTGTATCCTAATTTTGGTGCAATAAAGAATATTTAATTCATTCATTATATCATAATTCATTTATCATCATCCCAGCCACACGAAGTCCACTGCACATATGTATCTAACGAACGTGTTTTCAATTCCAGGTATAAACGTGGTCATATACCCAGAGATGCTCTGCGCTGGCTACCGGGGAGGGGGAAAAGACAGCTGCCAAGGCGACAGCGGGGGCCCGCTTATGCTGGAGCGGGCTGGGCGCTGGTACCTGATCGGCGTGGTCTCCGCTGGCTACTCCTGCGCCAGTCGGGGCCAGCCTGGCATTTACCATAGAGTAGCACATACGGTAGACTGGATATCACACGCGACAACACTATCGTAGTAGCCTATCTGCCCCGAATGTATAGTTAGGAACAGAGATACCTAACCAGGCCCTCTACTATATCTTGAATTTTTTCTTGACCTCTCAACCACCAAGCGGCTCGATCGGTCCGCATAACAATAGAAAATCCATTGTATCTGCGTTTCACGCCCTTGATGGGTGAAACTATAAATAATAATAATAACTGAAAATGTATATACAGAAAGATTTTAATGAAGTCTTTCTGTATATACATTTACATGTTTTTAATATTTATAGTTAAGAGAAAATTCAAGATATAGGTAGAGACATGGTAGAGAGCCTGGTCAGGTATATTTGTGCCTGACTGTATTTTACGAACCGGGGCAGAAATATTACACAGCTGGTAACGAGGGGATGGGGAGAGGTCGTGGTAATCAATGATCGGAATGAGGAGAGCATATTTATTGAAACTGAGCAAAATAAAAAAAGAATGTATATGTAATGTTTGTCAAAAAGCTATCTTACTCATATGTAAATCTCTACCTTTCTTCGATCAAATATAATGGTAGATACACAGTCTCATACAAAATGAAGCCTAAATAATGTCCCCGAGCCAAAATATCATGCATACTTACAAACAACAACAACGGTACATACTGAAAGTATGACACTCCATCTTTCTTTTTCACTTTTGACGCGTAGTTTTTGCACCTTTGCACTGACCTTCGTCATCGCGAGACGTGTGAGTGCTAGCGCGGTTTATTGAAACTGTGGACAAAACAGCTCCGAAACTTGATTAATGCGCTGTTTTGCTGGTGCCACTTTTTGAGTGCGAATCGTGTATCTACTATTATATTTGATCGAAGCTACCTTATATAAAATTATCGCTCTGTACGCGTGGAGTTGGTATTATCTGCACTATGATAATTCTAAATAGTAAATATACTCTGTATTTTCCGATCATCGGTAATGTATAACCAACGTTATACATATGTTAGCTTTTGAAAGTTAGAAGGTCCAAAATTACGTTTTCCTCCCCTCCCTCCAGATCCAGTTCTGACGCCAATGACGCTCTAGAGGAAATTATAAGAATTATCTCTATGAGATCTCGAAGTTATTAAATAGAGACGAAGTATTGTCTGCACACATTCAACAAGATTTAACTGGTAAGGACTAATAGTATTAAAACTAATGCGAGATAAATTCATTATAAAAACACGGTTCACTCACGTTTATTCAGTCGGAATCGCCAACTAGTTTCGGTCTCTTACGAAAACCATCAGTGCTATGAGGGAAGCGAAACCGCCGTGTCGCCCAACACTCGCCCTGATGATGGTCTTCGTAACAGACTGAAACTAGTTGGCGAATCCAACTTAATAAACGTGAGTGAAACTATGTTTTTATTACTGTAAGGACTAGATAGCTTACATCATAAATTTGTAATGTATAGCTGTGTATAATAGTCATCATCATTGAGACAAATATAATAACAGGATTATTTTCTATAGAAAAGAGTGCAACAGCGACGTCGTAAAACATTGCAAATTGATTATTGAGCGCGCGCTTCAGCACCGCTGGCCGGCGGCGCGCGTCTCACGAACGGCGCGTTTAAACTGCGTGACTATGAAACGCAACTGCTATCTAGTAAATGCAAGCGCGAGTGTGGCCGGCGCTGATCAAACGCGTGTCTCTGAAATCAGCCTAAAAGTATCTACGGCGTTCAAGGGTTTAAGTAACCGGTGATAACGATGTCAACAGTTTTGTAACGAGAGCAATGAGAACTAGTATTATAAAACTGAATAGTTTGTTTGTTTTTGAATTGAAAAATTCTTTTTGTGTTGGATAGTCCATTTATTGAGGAAGGGTTTAGGCTATAAAACATCACGCTGCGACCAAGAGAAGCGAAACATCAATAAAAAATGTTTTAAAAACGGGTGAAAATTATTCATTTAACGAATAAAAAAACGAATTAATCATAATAACAGAAATTGCCGCGGACGAAGTCGCGAGCAATAGCTAGTTATCGATAAAGAAAATGTATCATCACAAGCAATGGTTTTTTAAGCCGTATTTAGTCTTTTCGTGATTATTGTGCATTGACCGACAATGTAGCAGATTTGTGACAAGATTTCGTGGTTGATGCCATTGTAAAAGTTGTTCGTATTACTGAATTAACCTCGTACTGGCGTAACTTTGAACTTTACTATGTAAAAAGTTAGTTTGGGCTAAGTAGTTTCGATCTTTTTGAAAAGACCAAAACTAGTTGGCTCAAGATGATTTATAAAATCAGTTGAGAAGCCACAAAGACAAGGATTTTTGTTTTTTAAAATACATGTTAGTGAATTTTCATTCGGAAAATTGCATTACTTCAATAACGCCTCATTTTTATACAAGAGATTTGTATATTAAATTTTGCATGGATAAGTTATAAGAATATCATGACTTTGATCCCAAAGAGGGAGAGAGAAAAAAACTGTAAAAAATACGTAAACACAAGTACATAAAAGTACATTTTTTATACAAAATTCTCAAAAGTGGAAGCTTTAGAAGTTACACTCTGATGCAAGCTTTTTGGCGGCTCTGAACTTCGCGCAAGTCGACGCGCAGTACACAATTTTGGGCATCAGCGGGGTGAAGCAAGAGCGGGCGGCGGCGCACACCCCCGCGCGCTTTTTCCATCTCCCCGCCTTCGTCATAACTTTAGTGTGTGAGTTACATTCGTCTAGGGCACATGCCTATCGGAGCCGCCATTAAGTTTGCATCAGAGTGTACTATGAGATTCAGTACTACCTATTTTTTTTTCAGTAAACATACAACTTTATGGACTATACTATTACAAAATTCACTTTCATAATAAATCAAAAGTTTTGGGTTCGATTCCCGACCACTCCAAGATTGTATACCAGTGTGAACCTTGACATTCCATTGATGGGGTGACTCAGCCCACCAATATGAATAACTTTTCCTATGGGACCAATGCTGAGAACTTAACTTATTTGACATTATCATACAAAAGTGACGAGCCGACCGAGCAACTTGTATGTTTTTTGAGTTCCCAGCATTTGCCCTATAGGAAAAGCTGTTTATATAGACGGCCCGAGTCGCCCCTTCAAGGGAATGGTGGGTAAATAAGTATTTCACAAAACATAGTAATTATTCCTGTTAGAATTTCGTATACAACTTTTTTGCTAGCTCGAATAATTTTAGACTACTTTCTCCATGTGACATTTATAATATTCACAAACTATAATGAAATAATTTTCGGAATAGATAGTGAAAATGTGATAATGATTTCAAAACGTAAAAGGAAATCAAGGGAACAAAATATATACTTGATTCATAAGTGCCTATAGCATTTTGTAAATAATTTGTTAAATAGTTGTACAGAAATTTTATTTTTACATTTTTATATTAAATGAGAAACCAATTTAAAAATAAATGTAAATAAATTAAGGATAATTAAGAAGGCTTTAAATAAATTATTTCGATTGCTTCTAATTTATTTTTTAAAGGATTCCTTGTGTTTTTTTCTAACTATTACTCTTAAGTATGAGAACAAATTGTCGTTTGTAATTATTTAATTAAGTTAATAAAGTGTATTTATTTTTCATTTTGTGTTTTCATTGCAAAACCTAATATAACTTGATTACATAATTATGGGAATCAGCACTTTTTATTATTTGGAAACAAACGTTGACGTTTCAATGGAGTTACATGATGTTCGCAATGATCGAGAGAGTCTTGTTGCAACCACGATAGATGTAACACTCAATTAATAAAAAGGTTCTTGCTAAGTCCCGGATATATACATAATTTTGTGTTTAAAGCGCGAAAGTTTAAATAAGATTGATTAGTATGCCACAGCATAAAGTCAAAGTCAAAGTCAAAGACTTTTATTCAAAATTGGATACATGTATCTCTTTTTGAAAGTCATATTTTTATTTCTTATATATTTTTTAATATTTGCAAAATTGAAATACTACTAGCGTTTCGGAACGACCACTGGTGAGAAGAATACGCCGAAAGAAACTTAATCCAGACTTGGTCCCTACGTGCCTGAAGGGCTCTGAATACATTGTTAACATTAAACACAATTTTTCATACTATAGATTAAATTGTTAACATTAAATAAATTTATACAAATTTCCACGCAACACGCCACATAACAAACCACATAATTTTCACAAGTTATTTTGGGTCCAGATAATATAATTCCAACGTATAGACCACTAAGTATACTTAGACTGCCAATCTATACTAATATTATAAAGCTGAAGAGTTTGTTTGTTTGAAGCGCTAATCTCAGGAACTGCTGGTTCGAATTGGAAAATTCTTTTTGTGTTGGATAGTCCATTTATTGAGATAGGCTTTAGGCAATACCAATAGAAGTGAAGCATCAATAAAAAATGTTTTGAAAATGGGGGGAAATTATTCGTCTATACTAATAATAACTAATTATAAGTAATCATAATAACAGAAATTGCCGCGGTCGAAGTCGCGGGCAACAGCTAGTCTCATTTAAAAATATTAGCCCAACTTCGGTCTGTTAAAAGCATGTGCAAGGTGCCTGGGAAGCATGCCGGAAGGCAGCGGCAGGAGCTCTGTAGTGCAATAAATAGTTACAGACTTATCCACTTATCACTAGATGGCGTTAGCCTTAACTTGGTAAAACTAAGTTAAACAAAAAATATTGTTTTTCTAAAGCCGAAGATATTTTTTCATGTATAACAAGCTATTTTTGATGAATACTTATTTATTTTCTCATAATATGGTGGATCCATATTTGTGAATAAGCTTATGACGCCATCTATGGGAGGCGTATAAAACTAATCTTACCCTATAGGAGTTGGAACCACATGGGATATATAGCGTGCATAACAAACGACGTTTCTGTGATGGGGTGACTTAGCCCGTTAAAATGAACAACTTTTTATATAGGACCAATGCTGGGAAGCTTTTTTTTATATTTTCATACTACTTACCGGGCCGGCTGAACACTTTTGTATGATTTTTTTTTGAGTTCCCACCATTTGTCCCATAGGAAAAATTGTTCATTTTCCCTACACGGGAACGTCCTTGGTTAATTTTTTTGATTTCTGTTACTTTCTTTTCCTTCCCATATATCTTCCTTTGCCACTTTCAAATATTTTTTACCTATATATATATGTTCTTATATATTTACTCTGTTTTGTTGTAAGAATTACAAAGTCCTACCAACCAATAGGAATGTTATATTTGTCGACAAATCTCTGCAACAGGTCCTGTAGAGGGCGGTAGTACCGCAGGAGGGATGATGCTGATATGTCTTCTATTCCTAATGACGATGAGAGGATCTGCTGCCAGGGTTTAGAGTGTCCTTGTGACATTAGCTCTCTGGAAATAAAAGCCAAGTGTCAGTTGAACTCGCAAAAATAATCATGCCCAAAAAACACGTTTCTGAATTTTTATTTTTTATACAGAATTACAATGCTGGATTATTAAAATTTAAAATATATGATAAAGAAAAACTTGTCACAGGTAGGGTAACGCCCGAAGTGAACACACTTAGGGCGTTACCCTACCTGTTCATGGTGGTAACAACCAACTACACCACCGTGAATTCAAATCAACGTCAGTGAAGCAGACATTTTTAATTACTCAATTGATGTATTTCTACACAATCTGTTTACTTATCTGAATTCATTTAATTTTATTATATAACTTTTGACATTTCAGTTTTCTTCTTTTCTTTTTTTTTTTATTTATATTATTGACATTATCATTTACATCTTATTTGTTTGAACTTATTTAGATTCGTGTTATTTAATTATGATTACTAACCATATTTGACATTACTGTATTCGTTACTGACTACCATGCAGATGTTTTGGATATATATCTGTAAATCTGTGTGTGATTTTTTATAAATAAATAAATCACCGCGTGGAAGTTATCACTTATTACCCCATAAGCATTTTGAGCATGATTTTTACTCCTTTAATACTACGCAGTATTTAGTAGTGTGGTATTCTATTGTATTCATATCCGATGAATAGACCATTGATTACATTGGAGAATGCTTATATAGCTTTCATCACACAGTTTCAATTTTAAAAAGACGTTTCTTATATTGTAAGTGAAATCAAACTGCAAATGAATGTGGAAAACGTAATAGGTAGAACTGTTATTACAGTTCTTCATGGAGAACCATGTAGAACTGTTTTAACAGTTCAGATAACAGTTCAATCAATCATGTAATAAATTTATACTTATATCATAATTAAATTAAATAAGTATAAATTTATTACATGATTAAAAAATGTGGTATTGCAATCCTACTAATTTAGTCGTGGTAGAGCTACGCTACAGGCAAAATAATTTATCATTTTTTTTTCTTTTTTTGAACTGACTATGTAGCTAGCTCCAAGTGAGGTTTGCTACTTCACCGGGCGTTTGAGGCGAGGGCAGAGTGCCCTCATCCTTTATAGACAACATCACCAAAAGGCCCCCAGGAGGGACGGACCTCGGCTTTGGGCGTTGCCTGTGTGCGCAAGGCTTGGAGAGACAGCAAACTCTCATATTGCCTGATGGGCCTCGTATACGTGCATGCAAGCATGAAGGGCCAATCTGAGAAACAATGGCAAAAGCCTTTGGAGAGCAGCAACTCTCATATTTTGCCTTATGGGCCGAAAGCTACGTTGCCAGAACGGCCTATCCTGGGTGCAAGTCACCCGGGACCGCCCTACGCACTCTATTCCGGTGGCGAGAGCGACGGGGTCGGATAGGTGAATCGCTTGCTCGTTTGCCGTCCTATATCATGCCCCCCCCCCACCCTCTCCCTAATTAAACTTACTTTAGCAGCTTCCCAGCAGCCTTAGAACCATAAATGTCACAGCGGTTTAGTGTGATCGTGTCCGGTATATCTTCATCAACGTTACGCCTTCCGAAGACCGCAGCTTTGCAGAGAGCCTCGAAGATCTGGTGCTGCAGGAAACTGCTCAGGAAGTACCTAAAGAATAAAAGAAAACCGGCCAACTGCGAGTCGGACTCGCGCACGAAGTGTTCCGTACATTATACAAGCTGTTACGGAAAGGGTATATTAACATCAAAAGTACGGAATCGGACAACGGTTACGAACTGTATAGGGCCATCTGTAGCCGTGCAAGTCCTTTTATTGATTTTTAATCTTTTTTTGAAATACTAGTCAAAATTTAACTAACTCATGTTAGCACAACACTATTATCCTAAACAGCTGTGAGGTCAATTACATGACCACGCAATTTATAATTTAGGCCCCACCTCTTTGGCCTAACCCACAAATGTGCGCCTAGTATTGAATTAAATTTTAATTTACGCAAATGGGTTCCAGATAATTTATTTTCATATGAAAATAAAATATCTGGAACCCATCTGCGTAATTGATGATGATCATACATTGATCATTATTATCACATCACTGCTGTACAGACCCTATCTAACCCGTAAGGGAGGAATGTAAAGGATTTGACATTAAAAATGTAAATCAGATTGTCTTTGTTTGAGTTCAAACTGTTTGAGTTAAATTTTAAAATGGTTTAAATAAAACCGCATAAACTTCATGATGATCAAATGATTAAAACAACCGCAATGATAAGTACTTCCTTTTACGTAAAAAGCCGCATTTAAATCGGTCCACCCGTTCGAAAACTACAAAGTCAGACAAATCGACAGACCGAAGATATTGGCTTAATTCTTTTAATACCAATACCTTTTACTGTGCCAATACCCATCTTTTTACATTGGGGGTTTAAAACAAAAAATTTAGTTACTGTAATAATTTTGTTAAACCGGAATACATATTTTTCTAAATGGACCCTAAAATAGGCGTGGCTTCCGGCTATGAAATGTAACTAAGGTCCTGGTACCAAAATAATATCAGTTTAAAAAATAGGTTCCGTATTTTTTCCCCTAATATCTTAGCCTATATTAAATCTATTCCAATTCTAAATTATTCGTACTTTGTAATTACATGAAATTAGTTTTAGTATGATACTTCAAAGCAAATATCAAAGAGATTATGTTAAATTCTAAATGTGTCAAATGAATTTTTTATTTAAATAATTGCATTAAAACAGTTTCAAGTAGTTGCTTCCTATGGCTCATATCATCTCATAAATTTTAAAATGTTGTGATAAATAATATCAATTTTTACACTTACTAAGAGTAAACAAGTTTATTTGCCAAGCAAATGATCCTCCGAATTGAACGCATGCGTAGCGTACGCACTAACTTTTGAAACGCCGAACCTTTTCCCGTAAAACTTAGCATAAATTACCACCGCAACGAAACTGCATCAAAATCGGTCTATCTGTTTGAGAGCTGCGATGGCCTAAACAAACAGACATTGGCGTCAAACTAAAATTTTCCCCTTCTTTTTGAGTTGGAGGTCAAAATCTGCCATAGCCAACCTGATAGAAATACAAGGAATTCACGAGAATGCAAGAGGTTTATTGTTAGTAAAATAATTACATAAAATAAAAATGAACCCTAATTATTAAAGCAGACAGACAGGAGTTTTCTATCCCTGTCACATTTTTAAACAAAATAGGTCAAGCGCGAGTCTGTAACTGAACGGGTTCCAGATATTTAATTTTCATGCATGATAAAATCTTCACATTTATCTTTCTTCATATCAAGGCTGGTTAGGCAGCATAAGAAAGTAAAATTTTAGCAGCTGGTCTGGGAGAACAGAAAAAACAGAATGTACAAGCTACTTTTTTTTCCGCGCAGACCGTAAAGCCGATGAAGGGACTGGGCAATAATTAAAGGGATTAATCATATCATCATTTATCAGCCGCATGCTGCTGGACATAGGCCTCCTACAAGGATTTCCAATGCGACTTGTTAGAGGCGGCCTGCATCCAGCGCCTTCATGCGACCTTCATCAGGTCGTTCGACCACCTAGTCAGTGGGTGTCCAACGCTGCGCTTGGCAGTACGTGGTGTCCATTCCAGAACCTTTCTGCCCCATCGGCAATCGGTTCTGCGGCTGCGCGCTATGTGCCCCGCCCACTGCCACTTCAAAGAGCTAGCTTGAGCATTCTTATGAGGATATTCATAATAAGGGACCACGTTTCGGTAAAGGGATAATGATTAAAGTCAATGCGGCTAGCAAACCATCACTATTTAAATTCCGTTTTTTGCGCCTCTTTTACCTGTACGCCTAACAACTCGATAAACGTTGGCTTTTTGCTGTAGGAGAGTCTTCACCATCACGGAAAATAATGATAGTTGTTTGTATCAAGTCAACGAGATACTAGGAATTCACGAGTATGGAAGAGGTTTATTTGTCCCAGTACGTAATAAATTAAAATGAACCCTAATTGTTAAAGCAGGAAGGCACCACTATTCAATTCGCCATCCTTATTCAAAATAGGTAGGAGAAAGAAATTTCTTTCGGCTTCAGTCGTTCGCTTTACGTTTTCGTGATAAGATCTTGTCAAGTGTTTTTGACTTTTCGTATTAATACCTTCTTGTAGTGATATTTCGTATCGTGATGTCTTTGAGTAATCAAAAATATTACGAGATGATTCTCTGCGTCGGAGCAGCAGACGGCAGTCTGTCGGGCGCCCGCGAGTTGTACCGACAACGTTTCGTCGAGGGTCGACCACCTGGTGAAGCCAGGCGTCTGCCATCATTGCCTTGCTTTAGCCGGATGGTACATCGCTTGTACTCAACAGGATCTTTCCACGCGCCAGTACCTATGGGACGCGCTAGTACTCAATACCCGGAATTCGAGGATGCAATATTGGCGCACTTTGAAAATAACCCGAGGAGCAGCACCCGTCGTGCTGCCTTGGAACTAGGGGCTGCAAATCATTTACAAGTCTGGAGAGTGCTGCACGCGGACCGTCAACACCCGTATCATTTTCGCCGCACACAAGAACTATTACCAACAGACTATCAACCAAGAGTAACATTCTGCGAATGGTACAGACACCAGGTGGATGTTTCGCCGGAGTTTGCCTTGAAAGTGTTGTGGACGGACGAAGCGTCGTTTACAAGAGGTGGAATCAGCAACCTCCACAACGACCATTATTGGTCGCATACCAATCCGCATGTTTCTACGGAATCCAGTTTTCAACACCAGTGGCGGATAAATGTGTGGGGAGGAATAATCGGGGACACTGTAGTTGGCCCATATTTTTTACCACACGCTCTAAATGGAGAAAATTATTTGGAGTTTTTAATAAATGATTTAAATGAGGAGCTTTCGGTGTTGCCGGTTGCCAGCTACGTCAACTTGGTGATGGACAACAACATGGTGTTCCAACACGATGGTGCTCCAGCACACTTTGCGCGAGATGTGAGAAATCACCTGAATGATCGTTTCCCCCTGTGGATTGGGCGAGGTGGTCGTGTCGCATGGCCAGCGCGGTCACCGGACCTCACTCCGCTGGACTTTTTCTTGTGGGGTTACATCAAGAATAAAGTGTATGCTGTGGAGTGCTCGTCAAGAGATGAAATGGTAGAACGCATCAAGGCCACTTTCAGCGCCTTAACACCAGAAATGTTGCGTAACGTCCGCGGCTCCATGTACCGGAGGACTGGTTTATGCATCCAGCAGGAAGGACGACATTTTGAACCCTTTCTGTAAATAGTAAGTTCATAGGTATTTACTTTTTCTTAGTCCTGATTTTATCAAATTGAATTTGGTTCTTACGAAAATTATTTACTAAAAATGTTAAAAATAAGTTTTTTAGAAGAATGTGGTCTTTATGGCAAACTAATAAGTTCTTAATTCGTTTGTTCCAGATATTCCAGTAAACATTCGCCGACCGACATACCTAGCGCTTCCTTTGTCATTTGCCGCTAAAGGGAAGCCGATCACCGGCGCACGGACCGGCGTCGGCGTTGCGTGCCGCCTAGTACTAGGACCGCAGGACGCGCAAGGAGAGTAGCGGATCACAGTGATTGCAGTGCTAGTGATACGTAGAATGGAGTCGCTGACCTCAATAGTGTTGTGACATATTTGTTTACGTGCAAAAAATATTTTCTAGTCAGTCATAATAATTTCAAGAAAAAAACTGATGTGTTTATTTCAACTCGGAATTTTGGATATAGCATATACACAAGGTATTGTACCTACTCACTTTTTATTAATATACCCTTTCCGTAACACCTTGTATATAATAAGTTTGAAATTATTAAAAATAAAAAAAATATCTGTGTTCCAAGACGTTGCTTCGTACTTAATTTCAAGATTTTGAGTTCATGGTTAGTACTTGTAGGTTTTGATTCCCTTGCGAATGTCGAAAAAACACAAAAATTTACGGCATACCCAGCTGTATCTTTTAATTGCGTTGGCTTAGAAGTTTGATTTTTTCACAGCTGAGAAAAAGATTCTTGACAGACAAACAGACAGATAGACGCATAACCAAGTGATCCCATAAGGTGTCCGTTTTTCCTTTTGAGTTACAGAACCCTAAAAACATATGTGTTCGGTAGTCGGTTCTTCATTTATTTACTATTGAAGAGGAAGAAAAAACAAACGATAAGAAAATAAATGATTCTGAGCTTACTTTTAGACACTTACCTTATGTAAGGTGTATTGTCTGGAACATGAAATTTGGCTCCCACATCAAAATATTCTTCTCCTTTTTTACTTGGTGGAGTTATACCACTTAGTTCTTCAACCATACTCCAGAAAACAGCATTCTCTGTACCATCTGCAATTCTGCCTTCGAATAATTTCCATCTATATTCGTCAATGATAAGCGACAATGGTATCTGTGGTATTTTATTTAAAGCTTGCTTTAGCATGAGAATGTCGTCTGTTGATTCAAATACTATAGCTTCAACTATATTTTCTCTTTCGTTCTTATTGACATCTAATATATCAAAGTCGTTATTTATTTCTTCAGCTTTCCTGCTAATATCATTTTCTAAAGTGATTGTACCATCGTATAATATAGTATCGTTTATTAAGCCAAGTCTGTGTAAGTGTTGAGGTGTCATAACTCCATACATGATGACGTCTCCAATGCTTTCGTGTAAGGCAGCGTTTGCTTGCTGCAACAGTTAAGAAGGTACTGCACGAAATTGGGGAATTCAACGTATTTTTAAATCACTAGTGCAATTCGCTGGATTAATTAAATGCATCAAAATTATTTGTGTAGTTTAGGTCGACCCTTGCACAAGATCGCCGCCTTATTGGAATTTGAAACAGATACATATGAAATTTAAAACGATAATTATATATTATGATAGTAGTAGCTAGCCCCACAGAAAGTTCAAAACATACTGTGGGGCTAGCTCCATTTGTGTGATATCTCCCTATATATTTATTTATTTTCCTTCGAAAAGTTTGTAAGTTTTACGTCTAAAACAGTAATTCTCTCTGAAAATATTTATATTTACATCACGTAGGCCCTTTCTTATTTTATTTTTTTAAATATTAGGACTTTATTTTTTTTTACATAAACGCCTTATGGTTTTGCGCAGCCTAATGGCTTGCGCAGAAGCGACGTTTTTTGGTCGCGTGGCACCCTCTTAAGAAATGTCTATATCAAGCTAACGATAAATCAATATATAATCTTCCATGTGTTGGCAGTTTACAAGGTATCCTTTATCTTAGTAACTGTTTCTTGAATTACAGAGAGCATCGCCGAGAAGCCGATACATTGTTAACTAAATTTGAGCTTAGGCTCCGCTTCCGAGGGAATTTTAGGATAAAAAGTATTCTACAGGTATGTTAATCCAAGTTATATCCTACTCGAATACATATCTTTATTGAAATCTATCCAGTTGTTTAGGAGTGACTGAATAAGAAACATCATTACTTTCGTATTTCTAATAATGCGCCGGAATCATAAAGACCATCGAAGTCGCGGCCATCAGCTAGTCATCAATATATGAACAACTTCTTCGGAACTATTGAAATCGCAAAAAAGTTACAGTTCTTGTAATTCATGAACGTGAGTAACAAGCTACGAATGTTATTCGAACGATTTGTTTCTTGGTTTCTAAAAGGACCTGTGATCTAGGTTTCACTGCCTGAAGACGCCTCGTTTAAAGGCGAAACAGGTGTTGCGAGCACGACGGCCGATACTACTGTAGCCTCAACGGATGCAGCAGTATCGACCAGGGATGCATGCATCAAGTATTGGTGGCGGGCATGAAGGGACTAACAGTAGTGGGTGGGCGCTGGCCAGCAATAGTTTGCATGAACTAACTTGTGGCAGAAGCACGCAAAGTTTTGACTTCCGCAAAGTAACACCTGAATCTATTAACTGTGAATGATTAATTTTCCAAAATCTAATTTTAAAAGATCTTGTGACCTGTTCGAAAGTAACACTTCAGAACTTGGAACCTTACAGTGACCACGCACTTTGATTGATTTAGTACCACCACTTTATCAAAAAGAGTAATGGTTCTTACTCTGAATAACCCTGGCTGGTCTTCGTAAGCCATGAAGAACTGTATATGGCCCATCTCATGATGCAGGATGTAGAAATCTTGCATGGTCGTGCCAGAGCAGTAGATTAACCTGAAAAATTACATCGAAATATCAAATAAATACTTAAGTGAAGAATCACTGCCAGAGTTGAGCCCAAACAAATGTATATGCATCACAGAAATATATCGAGATCTATTTCTGTGATATGCATGCAACAATAGTAGATTGTTGCACCAAGCAGAAAGTAATTTATTATTGCACCGAGTGCTTATTTAAATCCGCGTGTTAGCGCGGGCTTTAAAAAGCACAAGTGCAATATAAATTACTTAATGCGAGGTGCATAATCTGCTTTTCTTTCAACTTCTACAAGAAAAGTAGGTATGTGAAAAATAAAACTGAAGATAAATTACAAGCAGTGAAAATTTGTTGTGTACATTCCCGTCTTTTTTCCGTTCTGGCCAGTATTTTTTTAGCTCAGGCAATGTCACTTCACAGGCTACTCAATACGGCCGTCAGATAAGCCAACCTTTTTTGAGACAAGTAATACATATGGTCACGCGATTTAAAAAAAAACTAAACAGTGCAGTAAAGGATTTTCTGCTCTAGAGCAGCAAAGTTCCGCTTTGTGCTGTATATGTAGTGCACCTTAAACATAGTACATAAATTTCATATTTGAATGGCGTGGCGGCAGCATTTTGCCGACTCTGTTTTGTTTATTGCATTCAAATATGGCTTTTTATGACAACTCTCTGTTTGCGGGTTAAAAACAGCACTTTTTTGTCCATTAGAGAGAAACCATACCCATTGATATTACCTATAATCGTCACTGCTATACATGTCGGCAGCACTACCGTGACACCTCATCTTGTCGTTTTCCCGCGTAAACATCGAATCCCGCCAAAACGAATTCTCTGGCATGGTAGGCAGTCCTAAAGACTGATAGAAGTCTTCTGCACGCTTCACCTGAAAATTAATATAATGGAGGTTTTTAATGTAATTAAATAATTATAAATATATACGGACAAATCACACAGATTGAGATAGCCCCAAAGCAAGTTCGAGACTTGTGTTATGGGATACTAACTCAACGATACTATATTTTATAACAAATACATATACAGATAAACATCCAAGACCCAGACAAATCTGAAAAAGATCATTTTCCATCTTGACCTGGCCGGGGATCGAACCCGGTCACTCCGTGTCGCAGGCTGGTGTGAATTATGTAATTAAATTTTAAATAATTATAAGTAAAGTCAGGGATGTCACCCCAACTACTTGACCGGTGGTTGTAGGTATGGCATCGTGATGCTCTCCCGGCCTCCCGTGTTACATTTGCTTTTCCCTCGTTAATCCGAGTGAGTATACCCACAGAAATATATCAAGATAGATTTACTTTGAGACAATTTACTTTGCGTGCTTCCGCCACCAGTTAGTTCATGCAAACTATTGCTGGCCAGCGCCCACCCACTACTGTTAGTCCCTTCATGCCCGCCACCAATAGTTGATGCATGCAACCCTGGTCGATACTGCTGCATCCGTTGAGGCTGCAGCAATGTCGGCCGTCGTGCTCGCGACACGTGTTTCGCCTCTACACGAGGCAACTTCAGGCAGTGAATATAAAAGGCGGCAATACGTAATTTTTGTCATTTCGGCCCATAAGGCAAAAGATGAGAGTTGCTGCTCTCCAAAGGCTTTTGCCATTGATACTCAGATTGGCCCTTCAGGCTCGCATGCACGCATACGCGGCCCATCAGGCAATATGAGAGTTTGCTGTCTCTCCAAGCCTTGCGCACACAGGCAACGCCCAAAGCCGAGGTCCGTCCCTCCTGGGGGCCCTTTGGTGATGTTGCCTATTAAAGTTGAGGGCACTCTGCCCTCGCCTCAAACGCCCGGTGAAGTAGCGAAAGCTCACTTGGAGCTAGCTACATAGTCATTACAAAAAAAAAAAAAAATTTTGTCATTCGTTGCTTGTCATTCGAACGATCAACATCTAGGTTTCACTGCCTGAAGATGCCTCGTGTAGAGGCTAACTGGTGGCGGAAGCACGCAAAGTACATTGTCTCAAAGTAAATGTAGCTTTGACTTCCGCAAAGTAACACCTGAATCTATTAACTATATCAAGATAGAACGGGGATGTCAGGGTTTGCCAAAGAAAGGTGCGTGTCAGTTTTTGCATAAGCCGTGCCCCCAATTTAACGTCATTACTAACAAATTAGTACAATAACATGCACAGAAATAAATCGTGGCATATCGATAAACAGTTGTTTCAGTTAAAAACTACAGCCTCCGTGGTCCAGTGGTAAAGGCGTTTGCCTGTTGACCCGGGGGTCGTGGGTTCGATTCCCACCGGAAGCATACTTTGTTTAGTTGCTTCCAGTTTGGTTAGGACATTGCAGGCTTAAATCAACTGATTGTCTGATAATAAAGATGATTCCGTGCTTCGGAAGGCACGTTAAGCCGGTGGTCCCGGCTGCCATCTGGTAGTCGTTAAAGGAACCACGTCAGAGGCCGAGAGGCGGTTCCGAAGTACTCTGACACCAGGGTGTGCATGGTCGATTGACCGTGACACCTTCACGAAATGATGATGAGTTAAAAACCGCAGAATAAAGCATATGTTCATCGTGCGCGCTGACTGATGAACGTTTAACGAATCTTGCACGATCGTGCAAGATTGAGACACGCGTGTACCATCCACTTGACCATTCTTTTTTTTTTACTAACCTAAATTGTCCCACATCTTTTTTTTTTTTTCTAGTAGGTTTCACGGTCAATCGACCATGCACAACGATCTGGTGGGAATCGAATCCACGACCCCCGGGTCAACAGGCAAACGCCTTAACCACTGGACAACGGAGGCTAATATAGTCCCACTGCTGGGCAAAGGTCTCCCCCATTTCCTTCCACTTGTCTCTGTCCAATGCAATTTCAGACCATCCACATTGACCGTTCTATCTTGATATATTTCTGTGAGTATAGATGATAGATTCCGTAGATTTTATCCTAACCCCTCGATCAGCTTTTACGATCTGCGCTGGAAGAGGAGCAGCTGGCTAATTCTACGTTACGACCAGCATAAGACATTTGAAATCACTTAAATACACGAAAAATTTAACAATCAACAGTTACCATGTGAATAACAGTCCAATTTCGCTTGTTGATGCTCCCGTTCAGATCAATTGATTGTGGGGTTATTAACTCTATGATAGAGTCCCAACTTTGTGCCCATAGATTTCCTGAAATGTAAATATTGCAACTTAGATCTGCGAAACTAGCGCCATGAATCATATTTTTATAAGTGTTTCATAAAAATATGATTCATGATTCATTTCAAAGAACAAAGATACGCGAAAAAAGTTTTAATTCGACACATATCTTTACTAATATTATAAAGCTGAAGAGTTTGTTTGTTTGTTTGAACGCGATAATCTCAGGAACTACTGGTTCAAATTAGAAAATTCTTTTTGTGTTAGGTAGTCCATTTATTGAGGAAGGCTTTAGGCTATAAAACATCACGCTGCGACCAATAGGAGCGAAGCACCAATAAAAAATGTTTTGAAAACGGGGGAAAATTATTCATCTATACTAAGAAAAAAACATATTAATCATAATAACAGAAATTGCCGCAGACGAATTCGCGGGTAACAGCTAGTCTATACTAATATTATAAAGCTGAAGAGTTTGTTTGTTTGTTTGAACGCGATAATCTCAGGAACTACTGGTTCAAATTGGAAAATTATTTTTGTGTTACATAGTCCATTTATTGAGGAAGGCTTTAAGCTATAAAACATTACGCTGCGACCAATAGGAGTGACTCAGATTGGCCCTTCAGGCTTGCATGCACGTATACGCAGCCCATCAGGCAATATGAGAGTTTGCTGTCTCTCCAAGCCTTGCGCACACAGGCAACGCCCAAAGCCGAGGTCCGTCCCTCCTGGGGGCCCTTTGGTAATGTTGTCTATAAAGGTTGAGGGCACTCTTCCCTCGCCTTAAAAGACCGGTGAAGTAGCGAAAGCTCACTTGGAGCTAGCTACATGGACAATTAAAAAAAAAATAGGAGCGAAGCATCAATAAAAATGATTTGAAAACAGGGGATAATTATTCATCTATACTAATAAAAAAACTAATTAATTATAATAAACAGAAATTGCCACGAAGTCGCGGGCAACAGCTAGTTATATATATTCACCGATTTCTATTAAAGGATTAAAGGCCTCCGTGGTCCAGTGGTTAAGGCGTTTGCCTGTAAACCCGGAGATCGTGAGTTCGATTTCCACGGGAAGCCTACTTTGTTTATTTGTTCGGACATTGCAGGCTTGAATAACCTGATTGTCTGATAATAAAAATAATTCCGTGCTTCGGAAGGCACGTTAAACCGTTGGTCTCGGCTGCCATCTGGCAGTCGTTAAAGGTACCACGTCAGAGGCCGAGAAGCGGTTCCGAAGAACTCTGACAGCAGGGTGTGCATGGTCGATTAATCATGTCACCTACACGAAATGATGATGATTAAAGGTTTTTTATAAAGTGTAACACTAAGATCATGGTCAAAGGTATCTTAAAGATAAGTTCATTACCTAATAAATGTGCCGGTATGAGACCTGTCTCAGGAACCACGTCGCCGTGCTGTTTTTTCAAAAAATATCTTACGACTCCATGTATCAACTTGTAGAGAGGTTTTACTCTGTTGTAGAGACGTCGACATAGTAATCTTAGGTTTGGTATCTCAAGCTCCTCTCGCCAGGCTTCGCCGATGTCGGAGTATCCTGAAAATTAAATGGTAACTTTCAGAGATGTTTTTTTTTTTTATTATATTTCAAGATCATACACATGCAACAGAACATAAACACACACATTTCAGAAAGGTTTGTGATGAAATGTAAAAACTTAAATATATCTTTTGATTTACGTACCAATCGGACGATTAATGAGTTGCAGTTTGTCGAGATGAATCAGATAAATAAATATATACGGTCAAATCACACAGATTGAGCTAGCCCCAAAGTAAGTTCGAGACTTGTGTTATGGGATACTAACTCAACGATACTATATTTTATAACAAATACATATATAGATACACATCCAAGACCCAGGCCAATCTGAAAAAGATCATTTTCCATCTTGACCTGGCCGGGGATCGAACCCGGTCACTCCGTGTCGCAGGCTGGCGTGTTGACCGCTGCGCCACGGAGCTAGTCAAATATTGATCACATGCTTATGATAAGGTGATGTTTATTTTAATTAGTTCACGTTATGTGGCGATTTATGTATAATTATGTAAGTGTCTTATATGCGAGTCAAATCGGATGTGCGGATAAATATTTTAAAGTTTTTGTACATCTTTTAAGTAATAAGATTATGTATTTGTTTGATGAATAAAAATAAAAATAAAAAACTCTACAATGTAGGTAATTTATAAGCAAACAATTTTTTACTGTTTGTTGTTTGATTACCCAACTAAAAACATTAAAAGCTAAAAAACAGTTTAAAAAAAGTTTTTCGTGTGTGTAAGTGCCCAACATTGGTGTCAGATTTTACAAGCTGCTTTAGGACATAGCTTGACGACCGCCATCAATGATGACAGCCGGGATCAACGACTTAATATGCCTTTTGAAGCACGGAGGAGCTCGAGATATTTTTAGGTTACTTATGGACACCCATCCCAATGGAGACAGCGCCCAAAGTTCCTACATGTTATCAGGCTATTATCTTATCTCTATGCTACATGTATTCTTTTTTTTTTATGATATAGGTCGGCAAACGAGTAAGCGGGTCACCTGATGGTAAGTGATCACCGCTGCCCATGGACAACTGCAACACCAAGGTGTGACAGGTGCGTTGTCGGCCTTTCAATGAGTTGGGGGAAGAATGGGCCTCCGGCTCTCACTCACCGAACGAAGCATAGAAGCGATAAAGCTTCTACTCAGACGTCGATTTTCTGTGAGACTGTGGTACTTCCCCGGACGAGCCGGCCCATTCATGCTACTAGCAACTCATTATACGGTAGCAAGGCTCTACCACGGAGCGTGGTAGTGGAGTCTGGCCAGCGTGGAGAGTGTAGGCCAAGTCCTCTGGCTGCTCTGGCCAAGTATGGCCCTAGTAGTACAGAGAGGGTCGTGCTCCTGTAGTGGAGACTAAAAAGGACCTAATGATGATGA
This sequence comes from Elegia similella, assembly GCA_947532085.1. NCBI lineage: Eukaryota > Metazoa > Arthropoda > Insecta > Lepidoptera > Pyralidae > Elegia > Elegia similella. The sequence continues at coordinate 8,804,932 of OX383953.1, forward strand.
AGGCTCTACCACGACTAAAATTTATTTCTTATTTTTTATTTTTTTGTTATGATGTCAGTACTTAGTGTACGCACACAACGTAGTGGGTATACGCTCTGTATGATGCACACTATTGCGATTAATGTCATGTAACTCGCCTTCGTGGATTGCATGAACTGTATCTTACCATTTCGCCTAGCAGCTACATTCTCAATCTTCACCAATTCTCCATAAGGCTTCTTCATGCTCTGCGTCATCTCTCTCCAAGTCAACCACGCCCATTTTAATACTCCCTCGTTTTTTGAAAATGCCATTATATTTTGAAAATCTTCTTCGCCATTCAAACAAACGGTATCTTTAAATTTTTGATTTTCAGTTTTCAAATAACTGATTATTGTATTTTCCAATTCGGATATGTTTGATTTTGATATGTTTTCTGATGGTAAGCATACTTTGAAATTGTAATATGTAGATTGAAGTTCGTCGTATAAAGAACGTAGGTACCTGAAATTAATCACAAGAATATTATTGAATGATCGAAATGAATGGAAAAATATTTATTCAAGTGACCATAGGACTCTTAATGTTAATATACTTATAACTATGTTAGCAGGTATAGTATATAGGACCAATAGGCTTGTTTCTTAAAAAAATATAATTTTAAATAATAAGTCCTTCTTATAGATTATCGAAAAATATTAGATACTTATTTTTTCTTTTATAAATCAAACAAACGATGATAAAGATAAAGCGCATCAAAGTGTAGTGGCTTATGGCGCAACACGCCGGTAAAATGTGTACCGGCCATCAAAAGTAATAATCACAAAAACATACCAACCTTGCTTCTTTTAAAGTAAATATTGGTCCCCGACACAAAAGCAACGTCATTCTTCGTTGAGTGCTGTTCAACAAATGACGATCCAGTGTTGCCATCTTTTGACACGTATTTTGTTGCCATATTATTCTGTTCCGTTGATACTCCGCCGACTCTTGTGGTATGTTTGGGTTGCCAGGATCGATGGAAGACTTCCACGCTATATCTGCAGCTATTTTGTTGAATTCCACTGTGTTTTTGTTTATGTATCCGAAGAATTGATTAAGGTCTTCATGGCAGAAGTAGGTTTGGAAATTTAGAAAGACTATAAGAATAGTAATTCCAAACATCTTGTTGATTTTGTCAGCGACAGTCTGTAATATTAAAACGTTCGTTAAAATAGCGATTTAACAAACTAAATGCCGTTATAAAAACTAATTTTGCGTCTATTTTTCGCAATACGAGTATTCATCATACTGTCATCGTCATCATCATCTGGTCCTTTTTAGTTTCCACTACAGGAGCACGACCGTTTCTGTACTAAGCCATACTTGGCCAGAGCAGCCAGAGGACTTGGCCTACACTCTCGACGCTGGCCAACGGGAGAGGTCTCACAGATGTTTATAAGCTTTGTTTAGCTTGTATTTCCTAAGTTTTGCCTTCTACGATATCCACGGGAAGACTTGGAGTGGTCTTATTCTACTCTGCCGGATACCATACGGCACATTATACTGTGGTAAGAATGAAGTGCACATCGAAATCCAGCCTCTTTCTAAATTGGCCGTATTACTAACCGTTTGTAGAGGACGTCGCGCAATATTTTATATATTTGTGTCATACCTGTCGTCAGTCTCCGTTTAAATCCGTGGCTGCCATTTTCGTGTTAATTTTCACTTTTAATTTAATAATTCAATAATTATAACCGAATATTGTATTTCTTGTAGGTATCCATCGTGCTCATTTAGTTATACTTTTAATAGACGTATAAAAGTTGGTAGTTGTCGCTGAAAATATCAAGAAATTCGCGACGAAAAATTTTCTGGATATAGCTTTTTTGATATTTTATTTAGTTAGGTTTCAAATATTTTAATGTAACCATTTATTTTGATCTTGCTAATATTCTTTGAAAAATAAGGCTAACTGCGCGACGAAAAAATACACGTTTTACGGTATTCTTCTGATGCACAGCGCCTTAACGAATTTGTCGGTAGGGCAGTACCGATTGTGAAATGAAAAATATATTTCCACCGCGAATCGCACTTACGTACGGAATCATAGTAACATTATATTCAATTAACAAATATAATCGTTTTCAATTACGTAAACCCTGTTTACGTAACATTCTTGCATATTTTTTACTGTAGGTTATTCGTCCATGATAAAAACGATGCGCGGACTCAAGTTTTCAAAAATTTTTGGTTTTCATTCGAAGTGACAATAACATGTCGGCGGCCTTTTCACACACTACTATCACATAAAGATCTTCATATTAATAGCGGCACATTGTTGGGCGATCAGTAGGTGTGAGTATGTCGCACTTAATATTATCATGTCTTGTTGATACCTATTTCACAGCCTCCGTGGTCCAGTGGTTAAGGCGTTTGCCTGTTGACCCAGGGGTCGTGGGTTCGATTCCCACCGGAAGCATACTTTGTTTAGTTGTTTCCAGTTTGGTTAGGACATTGCAGGCTTGAATCACCTGATTGTCTGATAATAAAGATGATTCCGTGCTTCGGAAGGCACGTTAAGCCGGTGGTCCCGGCTGCCATCTGGTAGTCGTTAAAGGAACCACGTCAGAGGCCGAGAGGCGGTTCCGAAGAACTCTGACACCAGGGTGTGCATGGTCGATTGACCGTGACACCTACTCGAAATGATGATGATGATACCTATTTCGATTAGGTATCAATAAGACATGATAATATGTATGACGCATATATACAGACTGTTGTAAAACTAAAGTTAGCATGATTAGATCTAACCTAAGTAAGGTGTAATCATGTAGAATATTATAGAATGGTAATATAATATGGTAATATTGGCCAAGTACGGTATATAGGTATTCGGTTATCCACATAAAACTATCAGCAGGGAAGCAATTCTCTCAAATCTGAGCCTACAACTTATAAAGTTTGCCCTTTCACTTATTGTCATCGCAAAGCAAACTTTCAAGGGAAATTGAAGTAGTTTGAATTCAAAGGGAAGATTTGTAGAAATATATCAAGATAGAACGGCCGATTGGGTAGTACACGTATGTCTCAATCTTGCACGATCGTACAAGATTCGTCAGCGCGCACGTACCGATATGAACACATGTTTTATTTTGCGGTTTTTAACTGTAAAAACTGTTTATCGATATTTTTTTTTTCGATACTATATTTTACAACAAATACATATATAGATAAACATCCAAGACCCAGGCCAATCTGAAAAAGATCATTTTCCATCTTGACCTGGCTGGGGATCGAACCCGGTCACTCTGTGTCGCAGGCTGGCGTGTTGACCGCTGCGCCACGGAGCTAGTCAAAAATATTGATTATAAGTCGATAAATATTGACTTATAATCATATGTTCCCTATCTGGGGCATAGGGCTGTCTTGATCTGTCTTGAGGTACGCGCTTAACTTCACTCCAGGTCTTGCCGATTTAATTTCATCGAGAATGGTACGTCGCCAGGTCTGTTTAGGGCGGCCTACTTTGCCCTGTCCTTGGGGACAAATAAGTAAATAAATAAATATATACGGACAAATCACAGAGATTGAGCTAGCCCCAAAGTAAGTTCGAGACTTGTGTTATGGGATACTAACTCAACGATACTATATTTTATAACAAATACATATATAGATACACATCCAAGACCCAGGCCAATCTGAAAAAGATCATTTTCCATCTTGACCTGACCGGGGATCGAACCCGGTCACTCCGTGTCGCTGGCTGGCGTGTTGACCGCTACGCCACGGAGCTAGTCCACGATTGGATTCTACGTTTATCGATATGACGCGCATTTCTGTGCATGTCACATTACTATTTCGCTAGTAATGACGTCAAATAAGGGCGCGGCTTGTGCAAAAACTGACACGCGCGTTACCTTGGCAAAATCCTGGCATCCCCGTTCTATCTTGATATATTTCTGTGGGAAGATCGCTGGATATTAAAAGAATCAAACAGCCTCCGTGGTCCAGTGGTTAAGGCGTTTGCCTGTTGACCCGGGGGTCGTGGGTTCGATTCCCACGGGAAGCATACTTTGTTTAGTTGTTTCCAGTTTGGTTAGGACATTGCAGGCTTGAATCACCTGATTGTCTGATAATAAAGATGATTCCGTGCTTCGGTAGGCACGTTAAGCCGGTGGTCCCGGCTGCCATCTGGTAGTCGTTAAAGGAACCACGTCAGAGGCCGAGAGGCGGTTCCGAAGAACTCTGACACAATGTGCATGGTCGATTGACCGTGACACCTACTCGAAATGATGATGATGATTAAAGGAATACGTGTTGTAACACGGTTTTCCTCGACTCATCTAGTTACAATAATCAAAACATTTTTTGACGAAATCGCGGACAACAGCTAGTCGTTTTATAAATCTGTTAAATACTCCACACGATCAGACGGATTTTATAAAAGCTTTCGCAATGCCGCCTTATCACATTATCAGAACATGTTAGTTCCACTGATTGTGCTTTGATTGGATTATTTTAACATATCCTATCATCATCATCATTACAACTGCAAAAAGTCCACTGCAGCTAAGGGCCTCTCCCAAGGATTCTTATTTCCTTGGGAGAATATTGCCATACTCACCACGCTTGGCAGGTGGGTTAGCGAGCGCGGATTCTTTGGCTTCTTGTGCTTCCGAATCTGCTGCCCATCGCAAGCATCGTGAGTGCGCACAGGAATTGCACGATCTTATTCCCCCTGCACCATTCCATCTTCGGACGACACGGCGTGGGCAGGGATTCCATCCATATGTGGTCGATATTCCTGCTCATCGCACCTCTAGATTCGCCTCCTTCTTCATTTTGCGAACCGCGAAGGAATGGAATTCCCTCCCCGCGTCGCTGTTTCCCGACTCGTACAATTTAGGGATTTTCAAGGCAAGAGTGAATAGGCATTATTTGAGTCTGCGTGTACCACCCTAGACCTCATCGTAGTTTCCCATCAGGCAAGATAAAGGTCAAACGCACTCAAATTTACGATTTAAAAAAAAAAACATTTTTAATCTGGGGAGGATAAGAATTTATTAGCTTTGGGGAAGGAATAAAAGATATTGGAATACGGATTAATGGGAGAAAAGCAAGTAGTAGCTCGGGAGAACGGGCGCGTACCTGATGCCATACCTGCAACCACCAGACAGGTAGTTGAGGATAAATAAATAATAAATAAATAAATATATACAGACAAATAACACAGATTGAGCTAGCCCCAAAGTAAGTTCGAGACTTGTGTTATGGGATACTAACTCAACGATACTATATTATATAACAAATACATATATAGATACACATCCAAGACCCAGGCGAATCTGTAAAAGATCATTTTCCATCTTGACCTGGCCGGGGATCGAACCCGGTCACTCCGTGTCGCAGGCAGGCGTGTTGACCGTTGCGCCACGGAGCTAGTCATATAGGATGACACCGCTGAGCGTGTATCCTTATAAAATCTGTCAAACACTCCACGCTTATCAGTGATTCCATTAGTCTCTTATATCGGCCGGCTTATCAGATTATCCGAACATGTTAATTTCGCTGATTAAGCTTTGATTGCTTTATTGATTTTTAACCTACTCATACATATCCTGTACCTTATTAATATTTTAAAGAACCCGTAATTATTACAAGCTTTTATATAGGCTAGTTTCCTAAAAAAATAAAATTAGTCCATCAGTTAGATATTTAAAAAATATTGGACAAGTATTCTTTCTTTTGTCGATTAAACAAAAAATTATAAAGATATAGCCCTTTGAAGTTCCGTGTAACGTCATAGTTTGCTACAATTTTTAGCAAACTTTGACGTCACGAGCCCCCACTCCTGAACTTTGATGCGCTTTATCTTTATAATTTATTATTTATTTCACAAAAGAAAAAATACGTGTCCAATATTTTTTGATTATCTACCTGACGGACTAATTGTTATGTTATTATAGGTTAGAATAGGTCCAAGTCTCCCCGTGGATGTCGTAGAAGGCGACTTAGGAAATACAAGTTAACAAAGCTTATAAACATCTGTGAGACCTCTCCAACCCGTCTGGCCAGCGTGGAGAGTGTAGGCCAAGTCCTCTGGCTGCTCTGGCCAAGTATGGCTCTAGTAGTACAGAGAGGGTGGTGCTCCTGTAGTGGAGACCAAAAGACGTGATGATGATGATTGTTTATACATATCCTGTACCTTATTATTTTTAAATCTTTTTTATCTTATTTTTGATTTTCTTGAACCTTCGAAATAGCCAGCTCCGTGGCACAGTGGTCAACACTACTACAGCCTGCGACACGAGGGTGCCCTGGTTCGATCCCCGGTCAGGTCATGATGGAAAACGATCTTTTTTAGATTGACCTGGGTCTTGGATTTTTATCGATATAAGTATCTATTATAAAATATAGTATCGTTGAGTTAGTATCCTACGACACAAGTTCACAGCTTACTGTGGGGTTAGCTCAATTTGTGTGATATGTCCCTATATATTTATTTATTATAAATACGTGGGATACTAAAACGACTTAAATATGAGTGTGCAAAGCGGGACTTCTAAATAGGTAGAAGTCCCGCTTTGCACACTCTAAAATGACCTACCAAAATGGCCGGTTAAAACAAAACCTAATTCGTTGAATTTTGAATACAAAAGTGCTATGAATTGACTACCACCGTCTTTAGAGTTGACTTCTGAAACTAATTTGTAGAAAAAAAAGTAAAATCTATCAACCCCCTATCTATTTTAGAATCTCGGAATCAGAATCCCTAAAAAAATAGAGAATTGCAAGAAAAAAGCTGCAAAAATGTCTTTTTCTCAGGAACGCGTACAGGTATTAAGTCGAAATTTATATCAAATACTCAGATCTTTTGTCCCTTGGAGCTGTGAAAAAATCAAATTTCGAAACATAATACAAACAAATCAATTTTTCGACACTCGCAAGGGAATCAAAATCTACTGGGTACTTCTCGTGAACACAGAACCCTGAAATTTGGTACTATGCAACGTCTTATAGCACAGATAAAGGAAAAATTGTGAAAAGCATTAATTTTGAGTTACATCATATAATAAAAGCAACGAGACCTCTCCAACCCGTCTGGGCAGAGAGGAGAGTGTAGGCCAAATCCTCTGTCTGCTCTGGCCAAGTATGTTTCCGGTAGTACAGAGAGGGTCATGCTCCTGCAGTGAAGACTAAAAATACCTGATGATGATATAACAAAAATATTTTTAATATAATCAAACTAATTATAATAATGTATGGAACCCTTAGTGCGCGAGTCCGACTCGCACTTGGCCGGGTATTTACCTCTTTTCTTGCAATTAAAAAACAACAACAACAACAACAAAAAAAAAACATTTCTGGTGTATGAGACAACGGAAATTATTTTTTTTGCCGTTTTTATAGATAATGGTAAGGAACCCTTCGTGCGCGAGTCCGACTTGCACTTGGCCGGTTTTCTTTCATTAATATAAAGTATTTATGATGTGCATAGATATGCCTATTATACAACGTGATTTTGAACCTCCTAGCTTTATTGAAATCTCAGAATCAGAATCCCTAATGAAATATAGAACTGCAAGAAAAAAAGCTGAAAATCGAAAAAAAATTAGGGTTTCCCATACAAAGTCGCCGATCAGCTGGACGAATTTCTATGGAAAGTAAATTTTTTTTCTTCGGTTTTTACCTTTTTTTCTTGCAATTCTGTATTCCATTAGGGATTCTGATTCCCAGATTTCAATATAGCTAGGGGGTTCAAAATCACGCTGTATATTTATATATATATATTGTGCTACCTAGTGATTTAAAATTATTTAACGGCACATGTTTCAAAACAAAATTGACAAAGTGGTTACTTGAAATAATTTATATCTACTGACAAAACAAATATATTGTCTACTGCAAATTAAATATTTGTATTTGTTATTTGTTACATAATTTTAAATTATAAAGTGAAATGAGTTTCTAATTAATTGTATTTAATTGTTAATTTTTATTGATATATTGATAGCTAATAAACAAATGGTCATGTCAGCAATACATATAATAAAAGAGTAAAAAAAATGTGTCTGTACATTGAAGATATTTACAAAATATAAATATATACGATGGAGACACACTAATAGAGGCGTTTGTTTGTCTGTTGATACACGCTAATCTCCGGAAATACTGGCCGGATTCCAACAAAAGTTTTTTTCATTATATAGGTAGTTATCAAGCCTGAGCAACATATAGGGTATAATTTATTTTAGAAACCAGAACACCTGATGTAGACCTACGGTCCAGCTAAACTATAAGAAACATAAAAACCGGCCAAGTGCGAGTCGGACTCGCGCACGAAGGGTTCCGTACCGTTATCTATAAAAACGGCAAAAAATTCATGCATGTATGGGAGCCCCCCTTTAATACAAATTTTATTTTTATTTTATTATTTATTTTTAAAGTAAATACATAACTAAATATTCTGTAAATATTTCAAGCGTCTACTTGTTGGCGTTATCAATATCGAGCAAAAACAAGCAAAAAAAATCACGTTTGTTGTATGGGCGCCTTAAATATTTATTTTATTCTATTGTTTAGTATTTGTTGTTATAGTGGCAACAGAAATACATCATCTGTGAAAATTTCAACTGTCTAACTATCACGGTTCATGAGATACAGCCTAGTGACAGACGGACAGACAGACAGACGGACAGCGGAGCGATATTAATAGGGTCCCTTTTTTACCCTTTGCTTTGGGGACGGAACCCTAAAAATTACGCTTAAACAAAAATCATTCAGCCTGACGAGCATTTTCTGTATATTACTTTCGTATTTATAATAATACGCCGGAGTCATAAAGTCCTCGCGAACGAAGTCGCGGGCATCAGCTAGTCTATAATATTTGCATACCTGCCTGCAACTTTGTATACATGTTATTATCCTGTATTGAGAAGTTAATTTACTTTACCTATATTTGCAAATAAAAGATTATAATGACGTTAAAATCTTTAAACCACTCACGAAAGATACACCCGCGAAGACGAAGCCCGTGTAAGCTTCCAGTAGTGTGCGTCACAGCCAGTTCCCGCACAACTGAAGCTTTGACTGAAGCTTACAACGCGAGAACACTTCATTTGTATCGCAAAGCTATGGCACAGTACGATAGCGATACCAAATACACCACCTGCTATTTGTAGCTACGTTTTAGTGACGTAAATAGTACGTGTATTATACATCGCCAACTAGTGGGTTGTATTTGTTTTTATTTATTTATTTACTAGCTTTCGCCCGCGGCTCCGCCCGCGTCAATGTGGATCCCTCGGGAATAGTACTTTTTTCCCGGCATAAAAGGTAGCCTATGTCCTTCTCCGTACTCCAGAGAACTTGTATGCAAAATTTCATGATGATCGGTTCTGTAGTTACGGCGTGAAAGCGTAACAAAAAAAACAAACAAACTCACTTTCGCATTTATAATATTAGTAAGGATAGTAAGGATTAGTAAGGATAAGGATTTAAAAGCTTTATTGAGCCTTAAAAGCTTCAACAGAAAGACTTAACGCTAAAAGCATTCTGTCAAATGGACAAACTGGACGAAAACTGAGCAATCATTTTAGTACGCAATGCGGCTAGCAACCCATTACTATTTTGATTCCGTTTTCAACCAATAGTGAAATACTTAGAATTCGTTCAACCGTTTACGTAACTACGAGTACCAGACAGAGACAGACAAGCACGCGAAACTCATTACACTCCTGTTTTTAGTAGAGGTTAAATAATAAAATTTACCGGTAAAAAAAATGTTATTCAAGATTTTTGCGGAGGAAAACAAAAGTATGAATTAAATAAGGATCAAATTAACTCATACTCTCAAATATTCGGCGTGGAAGAAATTATATTTGGGATTGTGTATACTTGTTGAATATCTTATATGTTTTGTCGTGGCAGGCCTGTCTCACTCTCCGTGTAATATCGAAAACATACCTACACGCGGCGATACCTTCAAAGGAAAAATTGGCGACCTCTACGCATTGGTTAACAAGCCAGCCTGCGACACGAGGTTGCCCGGGTTCGATCCCCGGTCAAGTCAAGATGGAAAATTACCTTTTTCAGATTGGCCTAGGTCTTGGATGTTTATCTATATATGTATTTGTTATAAAATATAGTAACGTTGAGTTAGTATCCCATAACACAAGTCTTGAACTTACTTTGGAGCTAGCTCAATTTGTGTGATTTGTCCGTATTATTTATTTATTTGCGCCGTGTGGTATCAGGCAGAGAAGAAAAGGACCTCTCCAAGTCTTCCCGTGGATGTCGTAGAAGGCGACTTAGGAAATACAAGCTAAACAAAGCTTATAAACATCTGTGAGACCTCTCCAATCCGTCTGGCCAGCGTGGAGAGTGTAGGCCAAGTCCTCTGGCTGCTCTGGCCAAGTATGGCTCTAGTAGTACAGAGAGGGTCGTGCTTCTGTAGTAGAGACTAAAAAGACCTGATGATGATGATTTATTTATTTATATCATTAAGTTAAAAAAAACCGAATATATCCGGTAGGAATGTACAGGAACTTTACCGGTATCAGAATAGAGTGTTTTTAACACTGTTTTTTATTTCTGTTTAAAGTAAAATAGAAAGAAAATGAAACACTTTCAATCTGTTTGAAAAAATACCGGCTCATAAGGTGTTAATAACTGTTACAGCCAATAAGGTCAACATTGGTATAACTATGCGACAGCTCACGCACACTTGCCTGAGAAATGCCTATATGGATACGAACTGTATAAACACGTACATAGAAAAATGCACGAAAAATATAAAAATAGTTTTATTTACTTTGAGACAATTTACTTTGCGTGCTTCCGCCACCAGTTAGTTCATGCAAACTATATAATGAAAAAAGAATAAATTTAATAATGGGGAATAATTCCCCATTATTAAATATATTTTCAATACAAAACCAAAATAACGATCAATCCCCTCCCCCCTCCCAGATAGTATAAAAGGCGGCAATACGGCGTAATTTTTGTGTCATTCCGGTTTGTGCAGTCGATCCGAGCAGACGTGTTGTCGCGGCACGCTCTCTCAGTGAGACTGTATTTATTGGAACTACTGTTCGTTTGTGTTTTGTTGTTTCGGCCCACTGTCGTCGGAGACTCTGCCCACAAAGTGATTTAATCGCCACGTGGTAATTGTCCCCGTCGGCTCTGTGCGGAAATCGCAGGCTCCAACGCTCAGTGCGATTGCTCGGCCAGGCGTATCCTGGGATCGAGCCCATTAATTCCGACTTGTGTTCCAGCTGCAGCTCGTCGACCACTTGGACCCTGTGGGCGGCGAGGTTCCTGTCTACGCTTCGACGCCACACGTGTTCTTTTTAAGAACGCACGTGTTCGTTAGAACGCGCGTGTTCTTTTCTCGAACGCGCTTCGTGGCGTATACGCGGATCGGTCTGTCCTTTTCAGGGCAAGTACTGACCGTAAGTGTTTCTCGACTAACTTCTACGCCTTGCCCACCTGCGCACACTGTGCGTCGGTGGAGAAGTCCTCGCTTTTAGCCGAGGCCGTGCTTCGAGTGATCGTGTTGCGGTGTTCTACGCCAATACGGGTCACTCGTAGTTTACGTAGTGCTGACCCTGGCGCTAGCCTTTACCCCTTCAGGGTAACGGCAACTACAGGACGGGCTCTGGAGCACTTGGCCTTGGGGGATCTCCTAGTCAAGCCAGAGTATCGGTTAGGTAGTTAAGACCTAGGTTCGTCCCGCTAGCACTAACAAGGTCGGCAGCGGTTTATTAGGCAGGTTCCTTTGTAGTTTGTAAGTAGGGCGGTAGGGTTCCCTCTGCGCCACCCAACAGAGGATAGGGCGTTAGGGCTCTGAGTTCACCCCTCAGAGACGTTAGGTTCTTTAGGGCCACGTTTTTACCCCAACGCGAACCCTCCATGCGGCCTTCGTAATGGCTGCCATCCCCTCCGATTACGAACTCCTCAAAGAGTTCGTAATCAACAATCCTTCTCTTAGGAAGGATTATAACGCATACAAGCGCAAGTACCGTGCTCGTATCGCCCGCGGCATCGCTCGCGAGGATCTCATCACCGATGGGTCTTCAGACGTGACGCGTCCCCGATCCCCCGTGGTATTTTCTGCCCCGGGTTCCCCCTCTCCGACCGCGACCGCGACCGCCCTCCCCGGAAATAGATACGACGGCCTCCCCGTGGATGAGACCGATTACTATTATCCCGATGACCCGGCTGAGACCGCCGCTCAGCCCTTCGAACCCCGTTACCCATCTGCAACCTTAGAGACTGTCCTCGAGTCCGAAGATATGGAGACGGAGACAGCCTCCCAGCAGACGCCCCCCTCTGGACAGGACCCCGAGCCAGAGCAGCCGCAATGCTCCGACGACGACGATTACACCGTCGTCACCGGAGCAAAGCGCCAGCGTAAGGCGAAGGGCTCCGAGAAAGAGCCTGCCCCTAAGGCACTTAAAACCGCGAACGGCTCATCCGTCGCGAAGACTCCCTCCCAGCCCGCCCCATCTTCCACCGGAAGGAAGCCCCGACCACCTCCGATGGTGGTCCTACGCGACCCTAAGCAGTGGGAACCGCTTTCCCGCTCGCTAAATGCACAAAAGGTGCAATACACGCGCGCGTCCACCAACCGCGACGGTAATATCGACATAAATGTCAAGTCCATGGAGGACTACCGTTCCCTCACCCGCCTCCTTAACGAGCGCCAAATCCCTTGGCACTCATTCGGCCTACCTGAGGACCGCAAACTCAGGGCGGTCATTAAGGGCATCCCCGTCTCGACTTCGGTCGAATATGTAAAAGAGACCCTTGTCTCTCAGTCACTCCCCGTAAACGAGGTCCACCGCATGTACGGGAAAAAGAAAACCCCGTACCCAATGGTGCTAGTTGTCTTAGACAACACACCGGAAGGTAAGGGGATTTTCCAAATCTCGTCGTGCGCTGGGCTAACCTCGTTTAAAGTCGAGCCCCCCCACAAGCGTGGCATTATCGGTTAATGCCACCGCTGCCAATGTTACGGGCACTCGGCCCGTAACTGTCATGCCCATCCCAGATGCGTGAAGTGTTTGGGGGATCACGGCACAGCGGACTGTGAAAGAGTCCGCAGTGCGGAGAACGAGACTCAGGCGGCCTGCGTACTTTGCGGGCAGGAAGGCCACCCCGCCAACTGGCGGGGGTGCTCAAAAGCCCCCAAAGCGAGCAGGAACGCCTGGGGCTCAAAATCCTCGCAAAATGCTGCCCCCCAAACACGCACAAATCGTGCCCCCCAGGCGCCGGCGCCCACCGCCCCCCAACCCCTTATGAGCAGCCAAGCTGCCTTCCCCCCTCTGAAGCAGAGACAGCCGGTGTCTCGCTCAGAAGCCCCAAAGGTTCCAACGGGGAACCGCGCTCCCCCCAGCAGGCCCCCACCTCTGACGCGCCACAGCGCTCCTCCGGCTAGCCGGGACCAGGACACTCTGGCCTTCGGAGTGGTTCTCGACATTGCGCGAGAAACACGTGAGGACCGCGCCGAGATCCTCGAAATGGGTCACGCCATTCTCGAGACAAACGGCGACGCTTACGCGATCTTGGAAATCGTATTCCAACACCGTTTCCTAATGGAAAGATTAGAAAACGCGCCCTTCCTCGCGCGTTACTTCCCCTCGCGTTAATATGGGTAGGCTCAATAAGAGAATCAAACCCCGCTCCCTCACTATCGCGTACTACAACGCGAACGGAAAATTCACCGATGTGAAACCCCTCATCCAGGAGTTTCTTACAACACATCAGGTGGACATTTTCCTTGCACAAGAGACCTTTTTGAAGCCCCACCACCGCAATCCTCGGATTGCAAATTACAACATCATCCGTAATGACAGATTACGCACCCAAAAGGGTGGCACAGTAATCTACTACAAAAGGTCACTTCACTGCACCCAGCTAGACCCCCCAGCCCTTACAAATATCGAGTGCTCCCTCCTCCGGATAGCCATGACCGGTCATGCGCCTATCAACATTGCCTCGATTTACCTCCCCTGTAAAAAGACGTTGCTCCGTAGCGACCTCGAATCCCTCTTCTCGCTGTCAAATTCTACCATTTTAGCTGGAGATTTTAACAGCAAGTCAGTCCGCTGGCACTCTGTCACGAACTCGCCCAACGGTCTTATCCTAGAGAGTCTCCATGACGAACTAGATTTCGACGTTGTGGCCACGTTAGCTCCCACGCGTTACCCCACTCAAGAGGGACAAAACCCCAGCGTTCTTGACATTGCCCTCCTTAAGAACATCACCCTTCAGGTGTGTTCAGTAGAGGTCCACCCTGACATCTCCTCCGACCACCGACCTGTAGTGTTACAACTAGGACCGACAGACAACGGACGTATAGTGCATACAAGGACGGTGACTGACTGGAAGAAACTTGGAAAAGTTATCAACCAGCCAACACCGCACCTGGATGCAATCCCTGACATAATCACCACGACTGACGACACTGACAGCGCAATCTCCTCTCTCACCAGCCACCTGCAAGCTTCCTACAAGGAATGCTCTCGGGAAGTCCCTTCTGTGGATCCCACCCACAGAATGGAGCTCCCCGAGGATATGCGGCAGCTGTTGACAGAGAAGAATCGCGCTTCACGCTTACATGACAATTATCCCACCGAAGAGGCCCGTGCCCACCTTCGTTTCTTGCAACGGCGAGTCAAGGAACGCATCGCGGAAATTAGGAACGAACGCTGGGGCGATCTCCTTGCCGAGATGACGCCCTCCCACCAGGCATACTGGCGACTAGCCAGAAGCGATCTCAAACCCCGAAAAGCGCCCGGCGATGACGGACTCTCGAACAGAGTGCTCAAATGCCTCCCACAGACCCTCCTCCTCCTGCTCGTAAGCATCTTCAATGCTTGTCTTGCAAATTGCACTTTTCCAGCCGCCTGGAAAGAAGCAATCGTGATCGGAATCCCCAAACCAGGCAAAGACCTGAAGAACCCCTCCTCCTACCGGCCTATCAGTCTTTTGAACTGCATAGGCAAGATCTACGAACGGATCATCCTTAAAAGACTCAAGGACTACGTAGAGTCCAAAAGTCTTATCCCCGATGAACAGTTTGGATTCCGGGCCAAACACGCGTGTCACCACCAACTGCACCGCCTCACGGAGCATATTCTCAAGTTGAGAAATTGGGGACGTCCTACGGGAGCACTCTTCTTCGATGTAGCGAAAGCCTTCGACAAAGTCTGGCATTCGGGCTTGATATCCAAGTTGTCCAACTTGGGCCTGCCGGATAGTCTCGTGCACATCATACGAGACTTTTTGTCGAATCGGTCTTTTCGGTACAGAGTAGAGGGATGCCTCTCGAGGCCCCGTCCCATTAGAGCCGGCGTCCCGCAAGGCGCTGTTCTCTCGCCCCTCCTTTATTCGCTGTACACAAGCGATATCCCAAAGACCCCAAATGTAGAAGTGGCACTATTCGCCGACGATACGGCCCTCTACACGTCCCATCACCTTAAAACGGTCATCGTGAATCGTCTTCAGTCCGCCGTGGACGCTCTCGGCGGGTGGTTCAAGAGGTGGCGCATCGAAGTTAATCCGGAGAAAAGCACAGCTGTGTTTTTCTCAAAGGATAACCAAGCTGTGTCACGTCGAAAAATCACCATGTCCGGAGCCGAACTCCCCTCGTTAGGATCAGTATCGTTGTACGGAAAGCCCATTCAGTGGGCAGGCAAGGCTAAATACCTTGGAGTCGTACTCGATAGCGCGATGACCTTCGGCCCCCACATCACCAAAGTCCGCAACCACGCCGCCTTCGTATTAGGCCGTCTCCACCCCATGATAGGCAATGCTAAGATGTCACTTAGAAATAAGTTGACACTCTATAAGCTTTGCGTCCGCCCTATCATGACCTACGCCGGCGTAGTCTTCTCCCATATCGCGCCCTCCCACATCGATCGGCTGCAACGCTTGCAGAACCGCTTCGTCACCCGAGCCACGAATACGAGTAACCAACGGTACTAGCGCATGACAGACTTACACCGTGACCTAGACCTCCCATCCATTCGCGGCTATCTCAAAAACGCCTCCAAGCGTTACTTTGAGAAAGCCGCACGCCACCCCAACCCGTTAGTAGTGCAAGCTGCTAACTACTCCCCCAACTTACACGATACGACCTTACGTCGTAGACGTCCTAGGAACGTACTTGACGATCCCGATGATCCTATTGACATCGCACAAGCCCGCCCCGACCCCTCTTCGGCTCCGAATAGCCAGAGGAATCCCACTATCCGACCCCGTCGCACTCGCCACCGGAATAGAGTGCGTAGAGTAGGATTAGCTCCGATTACTGGTGACCGCCCGGCGGTCCCGGGTGACTTGCACCCAGGATAGGCCCTTCTGGCAACGTAGCTTTCGGCCCATACGGCAAAAGATGAGAGTTGCTGCTCTCTAAAGGCTTTTGCCATTGTTTCTCAGATTGGCCCTTCAGGCTTGCATGCACGCATACGCGGCCCATCAGGCAATATGAGAGTTTGCTGTCTCTCCAAGCCTTGCGCACACAGGCAACGCCCAAAGCCGAGGTCCGTCCCTCCTGGGGGCCCTTTGGTGATGTTGTCTATACAGGTTGAGGGCACTCTGCCCTCACCTCAAACGCCCGGTGAAGTAGCGAAAGCTCACTTGGAGCTAGCTACATAGTCCTTTCAAAAAAAAAAAAAAAAAGTAATTTTTGTCATTCGTTGCTTGTCATTCGAAGGATCATCTAGGGTTCACTGCCTGAAGATGCCTCGTGTAGAGGCGAAACACGTGTCGCGAGCACGACGGCTGACATTGCTACAGCCTCAACGGATGCAGCAGTATCGACCAGGGTTGCATGCATCAACTATTGGTGGCGGGTATGAAGGGACTAACAGTAGTGGGTGGGCGCTGGCCAGCAGTAGTTTGCATGAACTAACTGGTGGCGGAAGCACGCAAAGTAAATTGTCTCAAAGTAAATGTAGCTTTGACTTCCGCAAAGTAACACCTGAGTCTATTAACTATAAAAATAGTTTTCTAACAGGTTGGTTACAGAAACATTATATCTGTTACACTTTTGTAAGTGTTAAGAGCAAAACAAGTCTAAAACACCCAAATAAGTGTTACAGGAATAATTATAACATATTTAATGTGTAACCCTTATGAAAGTTAATTCTTTATAATGGTATTTTTGAGTCCCTAGGAACAACGCGCCCTTGGACATATGTGTTCACCGACTTCAACGAATAATGAATCGTATGTTGAGAGCTATAAGTATAAAATTGGCATGATGTAGGTATCTAAACTAAAACTAAACGGTGTTCCGTTCTGACGCGAGCAAAATTACACCGTATCGGTAACTAAATTGAGTTGATATTTCTTTGAATACCTTTGCAGAGTGCGCCTTCTGTACGTAAGTACTAGTAATATTCTATGGTAGTGGTAGAGCCACGCTACCGGCATAATTAATTTTTGCTAGTAGCGGCTTGTCGGAGTTATGATGTACCAAACAAACATCAATACATACACGGTGAAATTTTGTTCGTTCTGGACCTTAAAGGGATGATTCAGCCCGTCGATATAAACAACTTTTCCTATGGGACCAATGCTGGGAACTCATAAAAAAATTTCGTCATTTCCATACAAAAGAGTCCTGCTACCCGTTTGTATGGGAATGTCGAATTTTTTTAAGTTCCCAGCATTGGTTTTTTTAGTTCAATAATAAAATTGTGTAATAAATGTGTCTGTACATTTAATATTTTTACAAAAAAATATATAGGGCAATGGAGTAAGATAATACTAATAGAGTAAGAATTAAAAAACAATGTCTGTCTTCTCTGTTTATACACGCTAATCTCCGGAAATACTGGACGGTTTCGAATGAAACTTTTTTCATTGTATAGCTATCAAGCCTGAGCAACATGTACGGTATAATTTATTTTGAAAACTGGAACACCTGATGCAGAACTATATCGGTCCAGCTAAACTATAAGAAATATAAAAATGACGCCTTAACAAAAGTTGTTTAGCCTGATGAGCATTTTCTGCGAAGTCATAAATACCACGGAACGAAGTCGCGGGCATCAGCTAGTTTAAAATAAAAAAAAAATACAACCTAATTGGTTTACCGTTCTTGGCGGGAATTTCGACGGACGGCACGGTTTTTGTTTTGGATTGTTTTGCATATTGTTTCTAGCGGACTTTATAATGTGAAATCGGTGTAATTTGGTGTAATAGATGTCCATGTTTATGAACAACTGACTGTTGCGGAAATTTCTGTTATTATGTTTTTATTTTTAGTATAGATGAAAAATTTTTCCCTGTTTTCAAAATATTTTTTATTGATGCTTCGCTTCTATCAGTCGCAGCGTGATGTTTTATAACCTAAGGGCTCAATAAATGAACTATCAAACACAAAAAGAATTTTCCAATTTTAACCATTTGTTCTTAAGATAAGCGCGTTCAAACAAACAAACTCTTCAGCTTTATTATATTAGCATAAAGTACCTGGGCGACCGAACTTCGCTCGATTAATACTATTTATCGTAATATGGTGGTGTATAGGTGATAATCTATATTTATGAGAAATATATATTGTTAGCTCAAACATTAACTATTTTTTTTAAACTTGGCTAAAATAATAAAAAAATGTAATATAATAACTTGAACATATAAAAAAAAGTAAGTCACCGAGCGGGATTCGAAGGCGCATCACTTTCTTGCCGACCGCGTCTTAATCCGCTGGATCAGATGGACAGTGGCCGGCAGGACAAAATTAGCGACCATATTCTACATAGAAACAAAAACGCGTGAAAACTAGAAGATACGCGTTTTCCCAAACTTAAGACTAATCTAGATCGATTGTTTACCCCTGAAAACCCCCATATACCAAATTTCAGCGAAATCGTTAGAGCCGTTTGCTAACGGGAGCGCGGAACAAGTGACGCATCTATCTCTCTCCCACCGTTATCACGTAAAATTATCGTACGTAATACGACTTTACAGACAGCCAATTTTTTTTTTGTATTTCGTATGTGTAAGTGGCCAACACTCGTGTCAGACTTTCCAAGCTGCCTAAAGGCATCTGACATAGCTTAACGACTGCGATCATTGATGATAACGGCGTACCACTTGCGGTCACCCATCACAGTGGGGACTGCGCCCAGGGTTGCTTAACTTCCTTAAGCGCTATTTATAGAAATTTATTTATCTTCTAGGAAACACAACTGTCTTAGATAGAAGACAATTTCTTTTAATTTAATTCTGTTAGCAATGTTCATCCCGGCTTAGCTTGGTCTATCTTCATTGCCGCAATCACCCTAGTTTATTTATACTGGCATTGAATGTTTGTTTCTTTTTAAATAAAAAATATATAAGGATTTTATAAGTGTTTTTTATTTTGCATTCTCAATGCTATTTTGATATAGGTCATAGATTTAAAAAAAAAAAATTATGATATAGGTACTCTTAATAAATTAAGAAATAAAATATGGTGAAAACATTTCATGCGGGCGGGACTTGAACCGGCGACCTAGGTCTATAATCTATGCTCTGCCATCTGAGCTACCGCACAATTTAATATCGTCGCCGAAATTTTCCACCATATCCCATTTCCCCCTATACGTATTATAATAAATAAATAAATCCTTATATAAGGACTAGTTGCCCCAGCGAACTTCGTTTCGCCATAAGTTAAAAACTATCCTATCTCTCAAGTTGGATCGAACTGCACATGGTGTGCGAATTTTATTATAATCGGTTAAGTGGTTTAGGAGTCCATTGAGGACAAACATTGTGACACGAGATTTATATATGTATATTAAGATTAATCAGACAGTACGACACACGTAATGATAATATACATATTTAATATCCTTATCCTTACTAATATTATAAATGCAAAAGTTCGTGAGTAGGTGTAATAGATGTATGTGCGGATGTTTGTTACTCATTCACGCCTAAACGGCTGAACAGATTTTGACGAAATGTTGCACACAGATTATTACCTGGTTTAACACATAGACTAACTTTCATCCGGGGAAAAGTACTCTTCCTACGGGATCGATATTAACGTGAGCATTATTTTTCCTTTATCTGTGCTTTATGATGTTGATACGTTTAAACGGCTGTATCTTTTAATTGCGTTGGTTTAGAAGTTTAATTTTTTTACAGCTTCAAGGGACTGTAGACTTGATTATTTGATATGAATTTCGCGTTAATACCTCCACGCGTTTCTGAGAAAAAGGGTCATGACAGATAGACTGACAGCCGGATAACAAAGTAATCCTGTAAGGGTTCTGTTGTTTTCTTTTGATTACGGAGCCCTAGAAAAACTATGAGGCTAGCTCATTATGTGAGATTGATCTCTATTTAGTTATCTATTTATATAAATTAAGTACTAGTGGTTTACCTAATAACTTAACCTAATAACTTAGGTAATAACGACTTTCCATCAGTTGGCTCGTCTGCTCGTTTGCCGTCAAATATACATAAAAAAAAATAAGTACTCTAGTGTTTCTTGTATAAAAGATTTATTCAGAAAATGGGGAATTTCAGGCACTCTTTCACATCAATTGACATTTAAACAAACAGACAAGTACAATCCCGGGACATTCAAAAGTAGAATAAATGGGTATCTCCTAATGGCTCTTATTCTCTTAATGAATAGGCATGTAACATCCTCATCTTCATCGTCACTTACCATCAGGTGAGATGGGAGACAAATGCCTACTCCTACAATTAGTAAAATATAATAATACTAATTTAATTAAATTTTATTAATTATTTTTCAAAAGGTACAAACTACTAGCGTTTCGGAACCGACCACAGCAGAAAAGAGATGCCGATAGAAACTCTTACTAACAGTATTGGTCTTTGGACTTTGTACGATAGCTCAAGACAGATTCCATCCTTAGTTCTGTATATCCCGCAAGGTTTATAGACGTGGTACAGTATCCACATACCGTAGCACAATATCAAGCTCATTTATCTTTATTAAGACGAACAGACAAAGCCTTCGATTTGTTTCTTTCATCCGTAATGAAAATATATTAGTTCTAGACGTGTTTTCTAACGGTTTTATTTGCAGGTGAATGTTGTTCACTCCATATTCCTCCTATTTTTACGCCCACCTACACACTTGACTTTGAAGAGCCCGATGGCCCAGTGGTTGTGAGCATTAAAAGCGCTTACACATATTAAGCAACCTTGGGAGCATCCCCACTGTGATGGGTAACCGCAAGTTTCATTAAAATATATCAAGCTCCTACGTGCTTCGATAGGCACGTTAAGCTGTTGGTCCCAGCTGTCATTAATGGCAGTCGTTAAGCTATGTCATATCATATGCCTATAGGCAGCTTAAATAAGGGTTAAGGCTTTAAAAATCTTACACCAGTGTTGGCAACTTGTATACCAACACGAAATACCTATAACTTTAGGATGTTACGATTAAGATAATGACAGCTCCGTGGCGCAGTGATTAACACGCCAGCCTGCGACACGGAGTGCCCGGGTTCGATCCCCGGCCAGGTCAAGATGGAAAATGACCTTTTTTAGATTGGCCTGGGTCTTGGATGTTTATCTATATATGTATTTGTTATAAAATATAGTATCGTTGAGTTAGTATCCCATAACACAAGTCTCGAACTTACCTTGGGGCTAGCTCAATCTGTGTGATTTATCCGTATATATTTATTTATTTATATTACGGTTTTTATCTTTCTACTCTTCAATGCTGATTTGGAAGAAAAGAAAAACATAGAATGTGCCAGCTGCTTCTCTTCCCGCGCAGATCGTAAAAGTTGGTCAAGGGAAAGGGCGAAAATGTAAAGAATCATGACAATAGGCAATACAGCTAGTAACCCATCACTATTTTGATTCCGTTTTCCACACGCTAAACGTGGCTTTTCGGTCTTATGACCTTAGGCTTTGTCTACCCCGTAAGGGATAAACGTTATAATATGTATCATCATCATCAGTTCTTTTCAGCCTCCACTGCAGGCATGACCCTCTACAGAGAGGGTCATTCCTGCAGTGGACTACTGCTACCGGAGCCATACTTGGCCAGAGCAGACAGAGGATTTGGCCTACACTATCCTCGCTGGCCAGACGGGTTGGAGCGGTCTCATTGATGTGTATAAGCTTTGTTTAGCTTGTATTTCCTAAGTCGCCTCTTACGACATCCATGGGAAGACTTGGAGTGGTCCTAGTCTACTCTGCCGGAAACCACACGGCTATTACGGATAATATGTATGTATCTCTCTACTCCGTAAGGGCTAAAGATGTAAATAGAAATACCTATTTATCTATCAGCGTCATACTGAACCACTTCGCCGGTGGTTGCAAATATGGCATTGGATACGCGCCCGCCTCCCGAGCTGCTACTTACATTTTCCGATTCACCCAAGTGGGTAGTGATCATCATTATCATCATCAGGTCTTTTTAGTCTCCACTGCAGGAGCATGACCCTCTTTGTACTACCGAAGCCATACTTGCCAAGAGCAGACAGAGGATTTGGCCTACACTCTCCTCGCTGGCCAGATGGGTTGGAGAGGTCGCATTGATGTTTATGAGCTTTGTTTAGCTTGTATTTCTTAAGTCGCCTCTTACGACATCCATGGGAAGACTTGGAGTGATCCTAGTCTACTCTGCCGGAAACCACACGGCTACGTGTGGGTTGTATAGAGTAAGTGGGTAATATCTTAATACATTAATTCCCTTCCCAAATTTAATAAATTTCTACCCTTACCAGCTTAAAAACGCTTCCGATGGACAGCAGAGTTGGAAGCACAAGAAGCCAAAGAACTCGCCAACCTCTCTGCCAAGTGTGGCGAGTATGGCAATATCCTCCCATTGACACGAAGAATCCTTGAGGGAGGCCTTTGTCCAGCAGTGGACTTCTTGACCAGAATTTGGCCACATCCACGGCACGATCATTCGCCTCGCCCAGCTCCTCCACAGTACAAGAAGTGGGGCAGCTAGGGCAATCCATCAGGTGGGCCATCGCCTGAACAGCACTAGTTGTCAAGACTAGCCATTGTTATTGGAGAAGAAGAAGAAGTGGACTTCTAACGACTGTAATGATGATCATCATCATTTCGAGTACTTAGTTGTCACGGTCAATTGACCATGCTCACCCTGGTGTTAGAGTTCCTGGTGGTAGAGAGGAATTACGTCAGACGCCGAGAGGCGGTACCAAAGTACTTCCTTTAACGACTACCAGATGGCAGCTGGGACCAACAGCTTAACGTGCCTTGTGAAGCACGGAATCATCTTAATTATCAGACAATCAGGTGATTCAAGCCTGCAATGTCCTTACCAAACTGGAAACAACTAAATAATGTATGCTTTCCGTGGGAATCGAACCCACAACCCCCGGGTCTACAGGCAAACAACCACTGGACCACGGAGGCAGTTAGCAAAAAATAATGTTGATGATGATGAGATACAATTCTGTGAGAGAAGGACGGACGGACATCGGAGGCTTTGAAATAGGGTCCCGTTACGCTGGATCATTGAGAATAAAAAAGTCCCTTTGGGTAGGGATCCCTAAAAAATAAACTGGAAATACTAGATAATAATGTCGTCCAGATAGCTGAAGCATATTGGTATAGTGAGAATAGAAATCTCATATTGATGGAATTCACATATTACATCTTCCAGGTCACGAATGCTCGGATTTTTCAGAAAGAATGTCTCGTATAAAGTAAGTGAGAAATTACTTCGTAAATGTCAACGCTTCTTATCATATGAATGCTTTATTGCACCATAAAACAGAAAAAAGCCGGCCAAGTACGAGTTGCACTCACGCACGAAGGGCTCCGTACAATTATTTAGAATAAGTTTACATTATTTTTCGACACTCAGAAAATCTACAGGGTACTTTCCGTGAACTCAGAATCTTGAAATTTGGTACGAAGCAACGTCTTATAGCACAGATAATATAAGAAATATTTTATTTCATAATTTCATACTTATTAAATATAATGTACGGAACCCTTCGTGCGCGAGTCCGACTCACACTTGGCCGGTTTTTTAATTACAACTAACGCGAGATATATACATTATTAAGTAACAACGAGTTAGTCACGTACAAAGTCAGCTACTGGCCGACATTTGTCGATCTTATCCGGAGGTCTTCGTCAGGGCGAATTTGGATCTCATCATCATCATCATCAGGTCCTTTTGAGTCTCCACTACAGGAGCATGACCAGAGGGTACTCGAAAATAAATGAATGAGTAGTACAGAGAGCTGTACTACTCATTCATTCATTTTCGAGTAGGTGTCACGGTCAATCGACCATGCACACCCTGGTGTCAGAGTTCTTCGGAACCGCCTCTCGGCCTCTGACGTGGTTCCTTTAACGACTACCAGATGGCAGCCGGGACCACCGGCTTAACGTGCCTTCCGAAGCACGGAATCATCTTTATTATCAGACAATCAGTGAGCCTGCAATGTCCTAACCAAACTGGAAACAAAAACAAACTTGGACGAATAAACCACTGGACGCGAAATTATGACATTTGACTCCTTACCCCTCTAGCTGGGTACCATGAAATAGTACTTTGTTAAACAACACGCTACGTCAGTGTGTCTTCAGAGACTCAAGGCAAAACATCGCGTAAAAAAGGGTGAAGTGTGCGGTATTGCTGTGTAAAAATTACAGTAATCGCACGAACAACATTTCTTTTCACCAGTAAGCACATTTTGTCCAATATTTCTTAGTATTTTCTTGTAAATTTAATTAAATGCGTAATCATCAGACCGAATAATACGTCCATTTAAAAAATTCTTGGTTCAAACTGCAAGTCAACCAGAATGTTGTCATACTCGAACGAGTCGGATTAATTCTGTCATTGTTACATTCGTTCACTAATTCTTCAGTTCATTCCTTTCATTTAGAGCTTGCATATATCGATGAATGATATCGATAGGAATGACAATCGTATTACGGCTGGCGGATAAATAGCCAATTTAAATAAATACTCAAAATGTATAAATATCCGTAAATAACCAGTTCCTATTAAGATTTATCACAAATCAGGGTTGAAAACTTTTATAATACAATTAGTATCTATTTCCCTTTTCTCGTAATTTGTAATTGTATTTGTTGGTTGTTAGTTTCAGTAAGCAAAGTGACAGAATCACTTCATCATTATTTACGGAGTAGACAAGACCTAGCTTCACGATGGCTTTTGTATGTTTTTCTCATAAACTAAGTAATTTACCTCTACGGCTTTACTGTTTGGAAATAAATATAAATAAATATATATACGGACAAATCACACAGATTGAGCTAGCCCCAAAGTAAGTTCGAGACTTGTGTTATGGGATACTAACTCAACGATTCTATATTTTATAACAAATACATATAAATACACATTTAAGACCCAGGCCAATCTGAAAAAAATCATTTTCCATCTTGACCTGGCCGGGGATCGAACCCGGTCACTCCGTGTCGCAGGCAGGCGTGTTGACCGCTGCGCCACGGAGCTAGTCTCCGTGTGCTAAAATGCCTTTATATCTTATAACTTTAAACAAGCAATTCTTATATATTTATTTATATATTTATATAAATTTATTTCTATAACCTCGGAAACGGCTCTAACAATCGATCTTGATTAGTCTTATGTTTGGAAAAACGCGTGTTTTCCAGTTTTCATGCGTTTTCTTTTCACGCAGAATATGGTCGCTAATTTAGTCTTACTGGCCGCTGTCAGTCTGGTCCAGCGGTTTAAGACGCGGACGGCAAGAAACGAGTTACGGGTTCGAATCCCGCGTGTGACTTACTTTTTTATATTTTATTTATAATTTTTTAATTTTATTGTTAATGTTTGAGATAACAATATACATTTATCATAAATATAGATTCACCTAAACCCCACCATATTACAACAAATTGTAATAACCGAACGAAGCACGGTCGCCCAGGTACTAGTTCTCTAAGGGCAAATAAATACACATGAAGGTTCATGTATTTATCCATAACAGTGGAGATAGAGCCTGCAAATTCATATCTGATCAAAAGGCTCCATTTATTAACTTTCCATGTTCAAATACACTTAATCACCATCCGATTGTTTTTCCTATAGTCCTAGAAGATACATAGTTAGGGACGTCGATCACACGAATCTCGAGAAAGTAATCGAAAAACACCCAAAACGTTAATATCCGTTCGTTTTATGATAGGTTCTGTTCACATAATACTATTTGCAGAAAGAGAGTTTTCTACCATAGTTTATAATAAATATTCATTTTAAAACGGTTATCAGTATGTGCTCTGTAACTTAATTTTTAGTTTTTATCTCCGTGGAAAACCTACTTCTTATTCGAGTTACATAAAAAACTCGTAAATTTCAGATTTCCTACTGATCCATCAAGAAAAAGTAAGTGGGTTGCAGCTGCCCAAAGAGATAAAACATGGATACCTACTAAACACAATCAAATTTGTAGCGTAAATAAACAAACCTGAAATAAACAAATATTTATATTCTGAAAAACAGTAACCCTTTAATGTACGAATTTTTGTTATCCAAATAAAGCTTTTATGTACACATTCTCTCTAATATTTAAGAGCTAGGCCCTTGACGGTGTCATTGTATGTAAAGAATTTGACACAGTGACTATTTTGACCAGGAAATAATTGAATGGTTTGCCTTCTTCATTTCACATGGGTACTAGCAAAAAATCCACTTGTGTTCACGATGTTTTCCTTCATCAGAAGCAGGTATCGGTCGATGAAAATGGTACTTGACTCAGATTTTATTACAAACTCAGAGATACAGTTCAGGCCGGGCGCGGTTTGAACCCAGGACCGTTCGGTTTAATTCGTTATGGTTCGAATTCTAAGACACCTGAACCACTAGCGCTTCTACTAGTCCTAAATATGTAATATTATATTCAACTTGAAACCTAGTGTGCTGTAGATTGTGTGTGTGATTCAAAAGGAGATACATTTTGAAGGCCGGAATCCTAAAAAGAGTAGGTGGTTGAAATACGAAAATGACAGTGATTATTATCATTAAATGTGTCCTTGTCAAATTTGTTTTATT
Organism: Elegia similella; assembly: GCA_947532085.1. NCBI lineage: Eukaryota > Metazoa > Arthropoda > Insecta > Lepidoptera > Pyralidae > Elegia > Elegia similella. The sequence goes on from OX383953.1 coordinate 8,831,927, forward strand.
TTTCAAATTAAATTTTGATTTAGATTTGAAACAAGCGCCGTATTACGTAAAATGTCCGCTGTAGGGCAAGATACCTTAATAATCATAATAGTTGTTTTGTCTAAAAAACATTATTTCTTTCAATAAACAGCATAGGTAACTGAGCTGAGCATATTTATAAAAAAATTGAGCATAGCCCGTTACATATTTTTGCGATGCTTTAAACCAATCATTCATTCAATTTGTCGACTGTCGACTTTGTAACAACACTGTCTATGACATCTGACATAACGCGAATAAATAAAAAATTTTAGATATAGACGCATGTCGCAAGAGGTAAGTATGTTTCATATTTGTTCGGTTCTATGTTGTCATTACCTCCCGTCCCCCCAGTATTGGTTGAACAAGTTTTCATACATTTTTCTTTGATTTCGCGTCCAGTGGTTTATTCGTCCAAGTAAACAAAGTATGCTTCCGGTGGGAATCGAACCCACGACCTCCGGGTCAACAGGCAAACGCCTTAACCACTGGACCACGGAGGCTGTTAACTACTAGGGCCATACTTGGCCAGAGCAGCCACAGGACTTGGCCTACACTCTCCACGCTAGCCAGACGGGTTGGAGAGGTCTCATTGATGTTTATGAGCTTTGTTTAGCTTCCTAAGTCGCCGTCTACAACAATGTGGATCTAAAAGTGACTAATGTTGTATGTGAGTAACCCGTTGTTACAAAGATTTAGATGGATCTTGGTTGGTAGCGAAGCGACAAACAGACAACACAAAAACAATTTCTATGCAAATACATTTATTTCATCACGTCTCAAGTAAACTGGGTTTTCGCCTAATAGCTTCCATAGGGAACACCTCCACATCCACAGTTGCCGGAGATGGAGACGGCGCCAGCAGCTGGCACATTACCGCTGAAGGTGACAGCACCCAGCACTGGTACAGCACCGGTCACCACCGTGGTGCCCGACACCGGCAGCTCTCCGGCCACGGCGAGCGCACCGTTACCCACACCGCCGTATCCGGCACCGATGCCAGCGAGACCCAGGCCAGAGTTGATGCCAAGTCCGCTCACACCTAGTCCAGCGCTGCCTAGACCCAGTCCTAGACCAGAGTTGAGACCAAGGCCAGCATTCAAACCAAGACCAGCGTTCAAGCCAAGTCCAGAGTTCAAACCAAGTCCACCATAGCCGGCTGCGCCAATTCCGAGAGATTCAACATTCACAGTGCTAACGTCCACTTCGCCGACACCGATGGCACCGTATGAAGGTCCGTACAGGTTGCCCAGACCACCCAGACCATAGCCGCCAAGGATGGCTTGACTCCACGCTTGCTGCATAAAAAAAAAATTGTAGAAAATTACTTCCATGCCCTTAAATGTAAATTGAAATTGTTTGAGCTATTGTCTGCCTTGTATACACAAAACTTTAGATATGAAGTTCCTATAGGGTTTTGATAGCTACAAAAAATGCCATAAAAACAGGTGGTGGAGCCACGGCTATAGGCCAAAATTCATTTTGAGTCATTGTGAGTCCATTTCGTGAGAAAATCGGTGTTTGAGTAGAAGCTTTACCACTTCTATGCTTCGTTCGGGGGCTCATCAATCCCTTCCATTTTCTCCTCCCCATGTTCTACCCTCAACTCTTTGAAAGCCCGGCAATGCTCCTGTTGCATTCTGGGGTTGCAGTTGTCCATGGTCAGCGGTGACTCGCTTGCTCGTTTGCCGTCCTTTATCATAAAAAAACACAAATCAAACACACCTTATAGATGTATTTGTATATTGTCAGCACATATTAATATAACTTGTATATTATTTTTTCAAATTTTATGATTGAAGAGAAAAATACCTGGATGAGGCAAGCCTGGATGCACAGGAACAAGAAAGCAAAAGTGGACATGTTTACTTCAGTAAATGATCGCTGAATGGTAGTTTTGATACAAGTTTATTTCTTTTTATACTATTATATACTGCTATTATTAAATTATTTTGAAATCAACAGTAACTAAATTAAATCATGTACGCAATAAAACAGGCAAATGATAATGATAATGTGTAATTGGAACGTGAAATATAAGAGAGTTTTAATCAAGCACTTAGGATTTCATAATATAGGTTTCTATGACAAAATAGATTACGGAAATTTGTATAAATAGCGAAACAATTTCATCGAAGCACATTCAATTAAACTTGTCAAACAAAATGGCATCCAAAGCTTTGTTCGCTCTCTTGGCCCAAGCTCTGCTGATGCAGGCAGCTTTCGCCCAGTATCTCAGCGGCAACTCCATTGGCTTGGGAGCTGGACTTGGCTTGGGCGCCGGCCTCGGTCTGGGCAGCGGTCTCGGTTTGAACAGCGGTCTCGGTCTGGCTGGAGGACTTGGTCTCGGCGGCGGCCTCGGTCTTGGCTTGAGCAGCGGTAACTCCGTGGTTGAGAACAGCGTCGTGGTCAACAGTGGCGCGTCTAGCGGCCTCGGTCTGGGAGGCCTTGGTTACGGCTTGAACAGCGGGCTTGGCTTAGGCAGCGCTGTGTTGGCGGCTCCAGCTTTCGTCGACCTCGTCTCACTGTCTGCTGGAGGAGTCTTGCCCGTGTCCAGCTACGGCCCCATCTCCCCAGCCGGCCTCAGCGTGGTGTCTGACAACGCGATCGAAGGCGCTCTGCTGGTCAGTGGTCAGCTGCCGTTCTTGAGTGCTGCGGCCTTCGAAGGAGCCCTCGCCTCGGGTGGTTCAGGAGCTGCGTCTTGCGGCTGCGGCAACGGCAACATCGGCATCATCAGCGAGACTGGCAGTTCTGCCGCTGTGTTGCCCGTCGCAGGAGGACTAGGTCTGGGAGCTGGACTTGGTGGTTTGGGTGGACTGGGTGGACTGAATGGACTGGGAGGTCTGGGTTTAAACGGTCTTTACCTGTAAATTCTGCATTTAATTAGAAAAAGATAAAGCTCTATAATACACATGAATTCACTATTACGTCGTGTTATTTTTGCCTTCTAATGTTGTATGAAGTTACCGCACCTGCATATGCATTCGTCTAGAAATGATTATACCAATAGTTGGGTTGTTTGTTATACGCCAACACCAATATTTTTCGGATCAAAGGATGAGGCTTGACACACTAGTTCCTTAGGTAGACTAGTGCGGAAAAGACCTTGGACTCAGTGGCTTACACCAGTGGCTTACACCTCTGTTATTACCGCACCTACGCGGCGTCTTATCTCACTGATACCATTAGATCAACCGGAGCGGCGGCGAAGATCGCGGCTGGATAGAAACGCAACAAATATTCCAATTTATCTCATCATCATCATCAGGTCCTTATTAGTCTCCACTACAGGAACATGACCCTCTCTGTACTACTACAACCATACCTGCCCAGAGCAGCCAGAGGACTTGGCCTACACTCTCAACGCTTGCCAGACGGGTTGGAGAGGTCTCACAGATGTTTATGAGCTTTGTTTAGCTTGTATTTCCTAAGTCGCCTTCTACGACATCCACGGGAAGACTTGGAGTGGTCCCATTCTACTCAGCTGGATACCACACGGCTATCCAATTTATCTGATTAATACGAATTTGTTCCTTTCGCCGTCGAAACTGCTGGGCCTTGGTGCCCAGAAGCCAAAAACTTTTTAAGTGAGGTCGGACGGTCTTTAAGGGAGAGAGGATATGATCAGCGCTACGGATGGTATCTGGTTCAAAGGCTTTCCATAGCTATTCAAAGAGGAAATGCCGCTGCAGTAATGGGAACCTTTGAGCCAGGTACGATTCGGGTAGGCATTTTTGATTAAATATTTGTAAACTTGTTTGAGAAATTGTGTGATATGTTGATTTTTTTATTATTATTTTTTTTTTTTTTTTTTTTTTTATGTATATGTATATCCGACGGCAAACGAGCAGACGAGCCACCTGATGGAAAGTGGTCACCGTCGCCCATGGACATCTGCAACACCAGAGGAGCTGCTGATGCGTTGCCGACTCTTAAGATACCTGTAAACACGCCTTTTGAAGGACCTCAAGTCATAGCACACAGGGAAAACCTCGGGAGGGAGTCCATTCCACAATCTTGCTGTACGAGGAAAAAAACCACGTGACGCTCTGACATTTTTGGAGACCCAAGTGTCAAGGATGTGCGGATGGACTTTACTCCTGTGGCGAGCGGTGCGGTGGTAGAAAGGTGACGGTGGCACCAATTCAAAAAGTTCTTCAGAACACTCCCCATATTATAGACGGTAAAATACACACAGAGAGCCAACGTCTCTCCGTAGACCGAGGGTGTCTAAATCGTCTGTGAGTGTGGGATCGTCGATAATACGAATTGCCCGGCGTTGGATGGAATCAAGAGGAAGGAGTTGGTATTGAGGTGCACCAGACCAGATATGAGAGCAGTACTCCATGTGGGGCCGGACTTGAGCTTTATATAATAAAAGTCTATGACCCGGAGTGAAGTACTGCCTCGCTCTATTGAGCACCCCAAGTTTTTTAGAAGCCATTTTGGCTTTACCTTCCAGATGACTCCGGAATTGGACCTCCTTCGTAATATCGACGCCAAGGATCCCAATACTCTTAGAAATGGTAAGAGAGGTGTCCCGAAACTTCGGTGCTATGTTAAATGGGGTCTTCTTAGCGGAAAACACGCAGACTTGTGTCTTAGTAGGGTTGAATTGAACTAGGTTTAGTTTACCCCATTCAGAGACCTGCTCCAGAGAGGTCTCAATGTCAGACACAAGTCTCTTTCTGTTCTCCTCCACCTGTGTTTGAGGGATATTTGCACGACCTGCATAATATGCATCACCCGTACTGTCGTCTGCATAGCAATGGATGCCACTAGTGTTAAGCATGTCGTTGATGTGCAGAAGAAACAGCGTAGGTGATAAAACAGATCCTTGGGGGACGCCAGCATTGATGGGCATGATATCGGAGCATAATCCGTCTACAACGACCTGAATGCTTCGCCCGGATAAGAAACTAGCGACCCACAAGCATAGTCCCTCAGAAAGCCCGAAAGATGGTAACTTCGCGAGAAGAGCCTTATGCCAGACCCGTTTTAAAGTAAATAAAGATGTTTTAATATTTAATTACCTAGTTTCATAAAGTTTGTAACACCAACGTCCATGCTGGTCTGGGAGAAAAGAAGAAAACGTAGAACGTACCATCTGCTTCTCTACCCGCGCAGATCGTAAAAGCCGATCGAGGGAATGGGTAAAATCTGAGGAATCATGTTAATAAGCGATGCGGCTAGCAACCCATCACTATTTTGATTCCGTTTTTCACCTAATGCCCATCAACATGCTAAATGTGGTCTTATAGACCTAGGCTCTGTCTACCTCGCAAGGAAAAAAGACGTGATACTATGTATAACACCAACTAGTCATCTTTATTGACTACGAACTTTTCAATATGCATCGCTGTTCCTGCCCTCATAGGCTACCAAAAAACCTTCTTGGCGTTGGGGAAACCGTTTCATGTTTCCATCGGACTTTCACTACCTTTCCCATTGAAGCTGGAAACAGTAATTCAAACCCGTGAAGGCACAACAACAAAAAACAAAAGACATTGAACAACGGAAGTGTTGTGATCCTGTAGAAGATCGCAATCTATAGCGTTTAAATGTATTCTCGACGTTCCTTATTGAGGTGGCTCAGCCCATCAATATGAACAACTTTGTCTAAGGGACCAATGCTGGAAACTCAAATAAAATTTCGGCATTTCCATATAAAAGAGTTCTGTCGCCCGGCCAGTTTGTATGGAAATGTCGAATTTTTTTTTGAGTTCCCAGCATTGTTCTCATAGGAAAAGTTGTTCATATTGATGGGCTGAGTCACCCCTTTAAAGGAACTTCGAGGGTCAATTTATACGCTGCATACCAAGCAAGACGACTTGATGAAGAGATAAAGGTGATAATCCTAATTAATTTTTACCAAGATTATTTTTTCAGTAAATGGGCCTGTCAGGCACTTTTTTACGACATCTTTCAATATCCAAGGAGATGGTTTGTTATGTTAATTATATAATCATAGTGATCCTTAAAAGTCAGCTCACATACATACATACATAGTATCACGTCTTTTCCCCTTACGGGGTAGACAAAGCCTAGATCTATTATACCTTATGGCTACATTTAGCATGTTGGAGGGCGTGTAAATGGAAAACGGAATGAAAATAGTGATGGGTTGCTAGTCGCATCGCCTAATGACATGATTCCGCAGATTTTAGCCTGGTAGGTTAGCGTGTAAATAGCTACCACCTGGTGGGATATGCTCCCAAAGAATGAAGATGCCTAAAGGTATCCTCACTGCGTGTAAAAAAGGATATGATAAGAACCGCTATCAATGTTAATATGAGGACTGACCTGAATGTTGTTTCCACGTCGATGCACGTCCACGAAGCTGCTATCCACCGCCAGGACTTCTTCAGGGGGGTGTTGGTGAACTATACACGTGTCAGTCTTTACACAAAGGATTACGAGTCCTTATCCCTTTTTCACAAAATAAATGGATTCACGAGATCCAGCGTCAATGGGCGGCGTGTGATTCCCAAATTAGAATCACAATGAATAATGCACATTTACATATATGCAGGTGCGCGCGACTGGTCAAGAACAACCTTATCGGTCAAGGTTCATAGACAGCAGTGTCAGGGCGAGGTGGCTCCGCGCCATCTTTCCTCCCCCCACGCTTCCACAACAGACAGGACAACCAACATAAAGACATTGATAAAGCGGCGTAGGAAACATGTACATAATAATATTAAATTTTTTATTGCGTTTTTTAAATTGAGACTTTGCTCGCGTTACCATAGCCCAATCCCTCGATCGGGTTTTACGATCTGCGCGGGAAGAGCAGCAGCTGCCGCATTCTATGTTTTTTCCCCAGACTAGTATGGAAGAATAACCTTTCGGCAAAATAAGTTGACTTTTAGGGATCACGGAGGAGGGTCAAAATGAAATAGTCAAGTAAGCAAAAGATGCGTTTATTTTAATCTACTTCGTTGCACTGAAGGTCCACTAGTAGCTTCCATAAGGAACACCACCGCATCCACAGTTGCCAGAGATGGAGACAGCACCAGCAGCTGGCACATTACCGCTGAAGGTGACAGCACCCAGCACTGGTACAGCACCGGTCACCACCGTGGTGCCCGACACCGGCAGCTCTCCGGCCACGGCGAGCGCACCGTTACCCACACCGCCGTATCCAGCACCAATGCCAGCGAGACCCAGGCCAGAGTTGATGCCAAGTCCGCTCACGCCTAGTCCAGCACTGCCGAGACCCAGTCCTAGACCAGAGTTGAGACCAAGGCCAGCATTCAAACCAAGACCAGAGTTCAAACCAAGTCCAGAGTTCAAGCCAAGTCCACCATAGCCGGCCGAGCCAATTCCGATAGATTCGACATTCACAGCGCTCACGTCCACTTCACCAACACCGATGGCGCCGTATGAAGGTCCATACAGGTTGCCCAGGCCACCCAGGCCGTACCCACCAAGGATGGCTTGGCTGAAAGCTTGCTGGAATACGCAAAAAAATAAAAAAATATTAAAATAAAAGTTGATACATAAATAGCTGTTTAGCGTGTTGGAGGGCGTAAAGGTAAAAAACGGAATAAAATTTATAGCATGATTCTTTAGATTTTCGCCCATTAGCTTGACCAGCTTCTATGGTCTGCTCGGGTAGAGAAGCAGCTGGCACATTCTAAGTTTTTCCTTTTCTCCTAGACCAGCATGGAAGATAAAAATAAAAATTGATTGAAATTATTTTACCTAAGTTAGTAATTACGTAGGTAAGGGGTATCATCTGCAACTACTTGCAGTGCTGCACTGCTTGCCGGTGGTAGCAGGTATGGCATCCTATAAGCACGTCCGGCCTCCCGAGCTGGCTACTTGCTTCTCCCGTTCATTAGAGTGAGTAGTATCCTAATACCTTCATTCCGTTTCCAGATCCAACAAATTCCTATCCTTCCCCAGTAAAAAATGCTTCCGATGGGCAGCAGCCTTGGAAGCTGTGTCGGATTTATACTGTTTATGAGTGTAGGCCACTTAAAAACCATGAGATAACCAGGGAACTTGTTTGAACTTTTATTCTCTTTTATTCTCTGAAATCGTGTGAGTGTCCTCTGTAAACTGCCGCCCCCAGGACGCCGCCGCCCCTACACCGCGGCCTATACGACCTAATGACAAATCCAGGACTGGTTGGAAGTACAAGAAATCAAAGAAACTGCTCTCACCAACCCCTCTGCCAAGCGTGGTGAGTATGGCAATATCCTCCTATGGAACGAAGACTCTTGGTAAAGGCCTTTGCCCAGCAGTGGTACGAAGATTTATTTTAACTATTCAAAATTGTGTTTGATACCCAAATATTATAAGTGTATAGGTTTATTTTTATGTTTACAAAATTTTTATAAATGTATAGAAAAATACCTGGATGAGGCAAGCCTGGATGCACAGGAACAAGAAAGCAAAAGTGGACATGTTTACTTCAGTAAGTGATCGCTGAATGATAGCTTTGAAACAAGTTTATTTCTTTTTATACTATTGTATTTGATAATATTTTAAAATCGACCGTAAATGATCACACACGCAATTGAAAAACGAGCTGATAATGATAATATGTACTTAGTTGAAACGTGAAATATAAGCAAGTTTTTTATCAAGCACTAAGAACTTCATAATATAGGTTTCTATGACAAAATTGATAATAGGAATTGGTATAAATAGCGGACAAATTTTATCGAAGCACATTCAAGTGAACTTGTCAAACAAAATGGCATCCAAAGCTTTGTTCGCTCTCTTGGCCCAAGCTCTGCTGATGCAGGCAGCTTTCGCCCAGTACCTCAGCGGCAACTCCATTGGCTTGGGAGCTGGACTTGGCTTGGGCGCCGGCCTCGGTCTGAGCAGCGGCCTCGGCTTGAACAGCGGTCTCGGTCTAGCTGGAGGGCTTGGTCTTGGCGGCGGCCTCGGCCTCGGCTTGGGCAGCGGTAACTCCGTGGTTGAGAACAGCGTTGTAGTCAACAGTGGTGCGTCTAGTGGTCTGGGAGGCCTTGGTTACGGCTTGAATAGCGGGCTCGGGTTAGGCAGCGCTGTGTTGGCGGCTCCAGCTTTTGTCGACCTCGTTTCACTGTCTGCTGGAGGTGTCTTGCCCGTCTCCAGCTACGGCCCCGTCTCCCCAGCCGGCCTGAGCGTGGTTTCTGACAACTCGATCGAAGGAGCTCTGCTGGTCAGCGGTCAGCTGCCGTTCTTGAGCGCTGTCGCCTTCGAAGGAGCCCTCGCCTCCGGTGGTTCAGGAGCTGCCTCTTGCGGCTGCGGCAACGGCAACATCGGCATCATCAGCGAGACTGGTGGTTCTGCCGCTGTGTTGCCCGTTGCAGGAGGACTAGGTCTGGGAGCTGGACTCGGTGGTTTGGGTGGACTGAATGGACTCGGAGGTCTGAGTCTAAATGGACTTTACCTGTAAATTCTGCATCAAATTCATATTGAAATAAAGAATTGAATTAAAATAATAATCATACAAATGAGATGAATACAATGTTTTGTCGTTTTATTTTCAAAGTCAGAATATTTCTTTTGCGTAAAATATGGTACATCAGTGTTATACAGTTAACAAATAAAGTTCAACATACTTACCTAATCATTAAAAGAATAAACCATTTTTCCTTGAGTTAGTGAATTCGTCTTTTAAATAATTGATATGACATTAATTTTATCTCATACAGTAAAGCATTACTTAAATATTTTTCTACACATATGATATATGCGTCTTCTTCTCTGCAGTGGTCGGTTCTGAAACGCTAGTAGTTTGTAGCTTTTGAACAATAATTAATAATATGAATATAATATAACAAGTACTATTTAAAATGTGAATTGACGTGAAAATGTGACTGAAAAGGCCTATTTTCTGAATAAATCTTTATATCTGTTGAATCTTTGTTCTAAATAAAGAGTAAATTTTGGAGTTTGCTAACACACCATTCTATTGATCTCTTTTATTTACTTCGTGAATTAAATTCTGAGGCTTTTTTGAAGAGATTGTTACATTTGACAAAACTTGCTATATCCAGAATATATATATATATATATATATATATAGCTCCGTGGCGCAGCGGTCAACACGCCAACCTGTGACACGAGAGTGCCCGGGTTCGATCCCTGGCCAGGTCAACATGGAAAATGTTCTTTTTCAGATTGGCCTGGGTCTTGGATGTGTATCTATATATGTATTTGTTATAAACTATAGTATCGTTGAGTTAGTATCCCATAACACAAGTCTCGAACTTACTTTGGGGCTAGCTCAATTTGTGTAATTTGTCCGTATATATTTATTTATTATTTATTATACATACATAATACAGGGTAGTAGCAGAATATACAAAAACTTTTTGAATAATGGACGCGAATTACCAATTTCTCTAATTTGCCGATTTGACTTTCCTATCGCACTTTTTGAAATCAATTTATATATTTTAATACATAAAGCAAATTACGTTTTTTTTTAACTGGCTAATACTTTGGTTATTTATTTACAAATAAACGACATTTAAAACATATTGCTAGGCAGACGGGGTCAGGGCAGAGCACCTACAAGATGGTGCGACACTGCGAAGAAGGCGGTGAACGGTGGAATGCATCGTGCGGTCCATGCCGCTTATGACCGCACTCAATGGAAAAATATTACATGTGGTCGCGATCCTTAGCATTGAGGGACTGACGAAGAAGTAGCTAGGGCATTAGCAATTTTTTGGGACCTCTATTTTTTGTGGCATTCTTTACCTAGTCGATATAAATTTAATTGTGGATAGATTCACCAAGAAAACGAGGCATCTGTCCCCCAAAATGTAAATGGAATTGCTACTAGGTATTTTGGTTTAACCCTACACTCATCATCATCATCATTTCGAGTAGGTGTCACGGTCAATCGACCATGCACACCCTGGTGTCAGAGTTCTTCGGAACCGCCTCTCGGCCTCTGACGTGGTTCCTTTAAAGACTACCAGATGGCAGCCGGGACCACCGGCTTAACGTGCCTTCCGAAGCACGGAATCATCTTTATTATCAGACAATCAGGTGATTCAAGCCTGCAATGTCCTAACCAAACTGGAAACAACTAAACAAAGTATGCTTCCGGTGGGAATCGAACCCACGACCCCCGGGTCAACAGGCAAACGCCTTAACCACTGGACCACGGAGGCTGTTAACCCTACACTAATACATAGTATCATATAGTATCACGTATTTTTCCCCTGCGGAGTAGACAGAGCCTGGGTCTATATATTTTTTACTAAATGTTGGATTAGGCATTTGTCTCCCACCTATCTCACCTGATGATAAGTGACGATTAAGACGAGGATGTTACATGCCTATCCAAGAGATACCCATTTATTCTACTTTTGAATGTCCCGGGACTGTCTGTCTGGGAATATAGACGCAGGCAGTTCATTCCACACCTTAGCTACTCGAACCAAAAAGGAACTGCCAAAGCTTTTAGTTCGACTCTTAAGACCTTATGACCACATTTACCATATTAGTGGACAGTAGCTGGAAAACGGAATAATATTAGTGATGGGTTGCTAGCCGCATCGCCTAATGATATGATTCCTTTAATTTTAGCCCAATCCCTCGATCGACTTTTATGATCTGCGCGGGAAGAGAAGGAGCTGGAGCATCCATTTTTTCTTTTCTTCCAGACTAGTATGGAAGATACACTAGTACATTACGAACTACTACACTAATGTTTCCACATTATATTATTTAAATAAATAGTCACTATGACAACCACGTTGGATGACTTACATATATGTACGGTCGGCGGCATAATTCATTATTACATAAACAGACTCATAATAACAATCATAATGAAGATATAAATACTCTTACCTTTCCACCACTCAGGCTTCAGCATCTAGCGTGACATTGTCTGCCATGGTATCCAATCAGGTTCTGTTGTGCATTGCTGAAGTTGATTTAGTGGACGTTAAAAATAATAGAACTTTTCCTGTTTTCATTTATATCTGAAAAAATGCAAAGGGCTGAGTATTGCTACACTCGAACTAGTCCAATTTCTGTCTACGGTGTTAAAAATACCTTATCTAGTTCAATCAAAACTTGTAATCTGCAAGTTAGATCTCGGGTAAATGATCCCAAGTGACCCCTGACTGTACGTATGATACCTCTGCTATGCTATGCGGCCTCTCTTGTGTGGTTAACTAAACTCTTCTTACACAGACACTTTTCTTAATTATTTGAGAAAAGACTCCAAAAAACATGTTTAATTTTTTGTTCTAGCAACCATCTTCTGTTGCGCCCCGGACACTTTTAAAATTTCCCGTAAAATGCTCTACACGTAAGTGAAAATCTCGTCAAAATCGCCTCAGTAGTTACCAAAATTTAAAAAAACACGTTATAGCTTTACGCGTTTTTGCCTCAGAACTTTTATCTATAAAAATACATTATGTACAAATTACCATGGCTTTTTGAATGCATATATTATTCTATGTATTGGTACTGTATTTTGAATAAATATAAAAAAAAAATGACAGTCATTTGTTGAGTACTACATACGATTCACATACAGCCAAATTTTATATCAATTCTAAACATTACCACAAAAAATCATCCAACGTGATTTTTTAACCATTGAAGGTAATCCGGCTAAAGAAACCACTCTGGTTCGTTGTAAATAATGCAGTCAAAATATATAAAACCGTCATAAGACCTGCCTTACTTTACGGAGCGGAGTGCTGGGCGACGAAGAAGAAAGAGGAGCATCGTATTCATGTGGCAGAAATGCGAATGCTTAGGTGGATGTGTGGAATTACAAGGATGGATAAGATACGGAACCAGTACATAAGAGGGAGCCTGAAAGTCGCACCGGTAGTTGACAAATTAAAAAGCCAACGTCTAACATGGTATGGACATGTAGAAAGGAGAGATGCCGAACATCTGGCAAAAAGAATGTCCCATTTAGAAGTAGAAGGACGTAGAGGACGAGGGAAGCCAAGAAAGACGTGGATTGAATGTGTCAGAGGGGATATGAGGGAATATGAGGGAGGGGGGGTGAATATTGATATGGTTAAGGATAGAAAATGATGGAGAGAGTTGACATACAGAGCCGACCCCAAATAGGGAAAAGGCGAGGAAGAAGAAGAAGATGCAACTCTAGCTCTTCGTTCATCATCATCAGGTCTCTTTAGTCTCCACTGCAGGAGCATGACCCTCTCTGTACTACCGGATATACCATACTTTGCCAGAGCAGACAGAGTATTTGGCCTACACTCTCCTCGCTGACCAGATGGGTTCGAGAAGTCTCACTGATGTTTGAGCTTTGTTTAGCTTATATTTCCTAAGTCGCCTCTTACGACCTCCATGGGAAGACTAGGAGTGGTCCTATTCTACTCTGCCGGAAACCACACGGCTAAGCTCTGCGTTATCTCTATTTAACTTACTGACATACTTGTTTGACGATGGGAATGTGATTTTGTGTGAATGTGTAGTAATAATAATAATAATAATAATAATAATAACAAAATAATGAGAACTGCATGCGCGCCTATTATGAGGCTACAGAGGGGGAAACCAACATGACTGCGTACCGTGATCGGATGTTGGCTCTGTTTCAGGTCCTTGAGCCAGCCATCACCGTTTCCGCACAGCGACTATCGGATCAAGTGCGTGTCATTCAACGGTGCAAACGGCTGGATGACTCTGTGCTTGATCGGCTACGACTGGAGGCGCTACCTGCTCGCACGGCTCCCACCATGGCACGGGACACGTCAGCTGTTTTGGCGGGTCCATTTATTAGGAATCAGCCAATGAATGATGAAGTCCATAGTGCTGATGGGGGGAACAGTGTGACCATAAGCGTAAGTACCCAGGCCCATGAGCACTTGAGGAGGACTTTGGGGGAGACGATCATGCAGTATCGCGCCACATCGGACTCTAGGCCGCGTATACCTCGTCTGCCTACGAATAGACGCAATTTGGCGCTAATGGGAGCCCTGAATGATCTGCTAGCCCCGTATTTAGAGGCTAGTGAAGATCTTGTTGATACGCACTCAATCTTGTACTGTGGGGCCATTGCGGCGTGTCGGGTTGCTCGAGTCAAGTTTCCTGACGTTGACTATGCAGCTCGGCCCGTTGGCGGTGTCTCTGCATGGCAAAAGCGGATTGAGCGACGTATCAGCATATTCAGGACTCTCATTGCAAAGCTAATATGCTTCAGGGGGGGCAATAATCGCCCCCGTGTCATGCGTTTCGTAAACCAGGCATTTGCGGGTACTGGTATTAGACCCAGCGACTACATTGCCTGTGTTACGGAACGCATTGACTTCCTGAAGCAGAAAGTCTATGCGTGGGCGGGACGTATTCGCCGCTACAGAGAGCGTGTGGAACGATTCCAGCTAAATCGGCTCTTCCAAAGTGACCAAAGGAAGGTGTACAGGAAGTGGGAGGGAACTGAACAATGTGTGATCGACGGGCAGCTGCCGAATGCTACTGCTATGAATAATTTCTGGCGTAGTATTTGGTCGGTGCCAGTCGAACACACCGAGAGTGATTGGATGACAGTGGTTGAACGTGAATGTGAGCCTATCGAGTCCATGGGGGCTGTAACTATCAACCCCGATGACATAAGTTGTGCGATTCGTACGGCGCAGAACTGGAAAAGTCCTGGGCCGGATGGATTGCACAACTTCTGGATAAAGTGGATTCGAAGCTCACATGAACGTTTGGCCACACAATTTCAACAAGCTCTCGAGCTTGGTTCCCTACCTTCTTTCCTTACGACAGGAATCACCTTCCTGCTCTATAAATCCGGTAGTACCACGGATCCCAAGAATTTTAGACCTATCACATGCTTGCCAACTCTTTACAAGCTCCTTACATCCATCTTGAGAGCGAAAATTAACCAGCACATAGTTGCGAACAAAATCATGGCTTCCTCTCAAAATGGATGTAGGGTTGGGTCCCGTGGTACTAAAGAGCTCCTCCTCATAGACATGACCATCTGCAAGCAAGTTCAACGGAAAAAGGCAGCCCTTTCAACTGCCTGGATTGACTATAAAAAGGCCTATGATTCAGTGCCTCATTCATGGCTAGAGAGGGTCTTAGAGTTGTATAAAGTTAATACAACTTTAAGATCCTTTCTTGGCACGTGTATGAGACAATGGGCCACGGTCCTCTGTCAGCCAGGTAAAGGAAATGGCTCCTCGGATCCGATGGACTTGATAAGGATCGAGCGAGGCATTTTCCAGGGCGACAGTTTGAGTCCATTATGGTTTTGTCTGGCTTTGAACCCCCTCAGCAACCTACTGAGGGATTCAAGACTAGGCTGCCGCCTCCGAAGTGACGGGGAGATTGTTTCTCACCTGTTATACATGGATGACTTAAAATTATTTGCACCAAATCCCTCTGACCTGGTGGAGCTATTGAAAATCACAAGAGATTTCAGTAGTTCTATCAGGATGGAGTTTGCTGTAGATAAATGTGCTGTCATGCATGTCCAACGGGGAAAAGTTGTAAATTCAACAAATTTACAACTTTCTGAGATAATGTCCCTCAGATCTCTCGCGGAGGAGGAAACTTACAAATATCTTGGTATGTCACAGTCTTTGAGTATTGTGGATGGGGACATAAAGCAGGCGATGAAAGAGCGTTTCTTTTGTCGACTGACAAAAGTACTTAAAAGTCTTTTGTCAGGTGGTAATAAGGTACGCGCTTTCAATGCCTGGGTAATGCCCCTACTCACTTACTCCTTTGGCATACTAAGATGGACCCAAACTGAGTTAGATGCCCTGGATAGGAAGGTCCGTCAACAGCTGACAGCGCATCGCATGCTTCACTCACGCTCATCCGTTATGAGACTGTACATCCCACGTAAGTGTGGAGGTCGTGGATTTTTGAACGCCAAGACTCTCCATAACCGCGAGGTGTACAGTCTTAGGGATTATTTCCTTAAAAATGAGTGTGGGATGCATCGCGACGTTGTTGCAGTAGATAGGAGCTTTACACCGCTCTCCTTAGCAAGCGAGAACTGGCACAGACCAACGGTGCTGAGCACCGAAGACCGCAGGGACATATGGAAGAGCAAGGAGCTGCACGGGCGGTTCTACCGGGCCTTAACAGGGCCTGATGTAGATCTGCTCGCGTCGGTAAACTGGCTACGCTTTGGTGACCTCTTTGGAGAAACCGAGGGTTTTGCTTGTGCAATTGCAGACGAAGTCATGATGACGAACAACTATCGGAGATATATCCTGAAGGACGGTACGGTCGACATTTGTCGAGCATGCCGCCGTCCTGGCGAATCACTCAGGCATATTATCTCCGGTTGTTCTCATCTGGCTAACGGAGAGTACTTGCACAGACATAACCTTGTAGCCAGAATTATCCACCAGCAACTTGCTCTTCGTTATGAGCTTGTGGATTCCGAGGTGCCGTACTATAAGTACACACCAATGCCGGTTCTCGAAAATGGTCGTGCCACGCTCTATTGGGATCGATCTGTAATCACGGATAGGACTATTGTTGCCAATAAGCCTGACATCGTGCTAACAGATCGATCGACGCGCCAGGCAATGCTCATCGATATCACCATCCCGCATGACGAGAACCTTGTGAAGGCCGAGAAGGACAAACTTACTAAGTACCTAGACTTGGCCCACGAGGTGACCGCTATGTGGGATGTGGATTCGACGATCATTGTCCCGATAGTCGTTTCAGTGAACGGTCTTATAGCGAAGAGCCTCGATCAACACCTCAAGAGGCTCTCGCTAGATGGCTGGATCAAGGGTCAGATACAGAAGGCAGTACTCCTGGACACTGCGCGCATCGTCAGGAGGTTTCTCTTTCTGTAGCCTTAACTGTCGGTAGCTTGAGCCCTGCCCCGCTGCTGGCAGACCTCTAGGATTAGGTTTTTATAAAAGTTGTATTTTTTGTATGATATTTTTTTATATTTTACTTTTTATATAAGTTTTATAAAAACCTAGAACTAAGAAATTAAATAAATAAAGAGAATTATAATAATAATGAAGATATAAATACTCTTACCTTTCCACCACTCAGGCTTCAGCATCTAGCGTGACATTGTCTGCCATGTAATAAAATGTGAAGCGTGAAATTGTCTGTCTAGTAATAAATTCTTTATTCAAATAATAGGAACACATTTTACAATACATTATAAATACATTAAGGGACATATGAACTAAGGGTGCCTGAGCTAGGATGAAAATCATCCTGTATTTCAGGCGTTATAAGACTAATTAGTGCTAGAAACTCCATAAACAATTACACTTAGAATTAAATTATACATAATGAGACAATAAAATTAACCATAATATTATTTTAAAACTATTAGCAATTCCTCCGTTTCTTCATAGGGCTTGTTGAAGTATTTTTTTAGTTGCGCTATAAGTAAAAGTATAAAAGCCTAGTTTTTTATTAAGTCTTTTGTAGAGGAGTGGACCAAGGAATAGAAAAAATCGTGAGGAGAAGGCGTGTTTTGTTTGATATAATTCATTTGAGCAAACGATATCTTTCCGTCTTTTGTTAGTAAATTGAGTGCTGAAAGGCAGTGCAGCGTGCTGTTTAAGGATTGTGCTTACAATAAACAGTTGCCTAACTGTTAGTACCTTACAGGATTTATATAAAAGGTCTGTGGGGAAAAGGAAAGGGCGATGTGTAGAAACCTTAAGAATGGCTCGCTGTGCTCTCTCAATAGTTAGTAGTGAAGTTTTAGCAATGCCACCCCATGACGTAATACAGTAAGTTAATAGTGACTGACATAAAGCAAAATAAACTTGCTTGATTTATTTTTGAGTCCGCGATAGAGCGTAATTTTTTGAAAACAAATATTAACTTACGAATTCTGCCATTTAAGATTTGAATATGATGCTTGAAAGAAAGAGTATTTATTGTCTATAACAATACCCAAATATTTTGTTTTGTCCGTGATAGAAATTTCAGGGCAATGACACGTGTTAGTTGTAGGGTTTGTACAGTGATGTGCATATATTTTTATATGAGAATGTGATGAGTGCAAATGACGCATGGAAAACTGAATGAAATTAGTCTTGGCTATGTTTAAAGTAAGAAGATGTTGCTAAAGCCAATAATTTACGGCATTAAAACCTTGCTGCGCATATTTAAAGACTTCTTCAACCGAGTTAGCGGAGACCAGAAGAGCTGTATCATCGGCGTACGAAATTATTTTCCCTCCTTCTATATTTAAATTACACAGGTCATTGATGTAAATTAAAAACAAGGTCGGGCCTAAGATACTTCCCTGGGGAACTCCAAAACAACTATTTTTTAGGTCAGAACTATAAATATTGCCTATTTTGACGCATTGGCTGCGTTCATCTAAATAGTTTGCGAAGAGTTTAAGCTCATTTCCTCTTATGCCTATGTTTTCAAGCTTGTGCAATAGAATGGGAATGGAAATAGTGTCGAAGGCTTTTGCAAGGTCAAGGAATATTCCTATTGTTTGTCTGCCACTATCGAGTTCCTTTACTAAATAGTCGGTTAGACTATGAACAGCATCCGCTGTTGATAACTTAGACCTAAAACCAAACTGCCTTTCCGATAGTAAATTGTACTTTTCCAAATAAGTAACAAGCCTGTCGTTTATAATTTTCTCTAAAATCTTTGATATCGAGGGCAATAATGAAATAGGTCTGTAGTTTGAAACCTGCTCTTTGTCACCAGATTTATAAATAGGAACTACGACGGCTTTTTTTAAACAGTTAGGAAAAATTCCCTCCGATAGGCATTTCTTAAAAATATGCGTTAATGGGCGGACTAGGATGTGTTTTAAATATTTAAGTATATGATTAGATATGTCATCCCATCCAGCGGCACAGCTATCCCACAAGTTTGAAATAATCGCTTCCACCTCGGCTTCATCCGTGTCTAGCAACACAAATGAATTGAGAGAGCAGCAGGGTGTTGGGCTTGAAGGCAATGTAGGTGACTGTCTTTTTACTTTTTCTGCTAATTTTTTACCTATACTTACAAAGTAAGAATTTGCAATGTTTGCAGAGGTCAGCTGTGACGCGTACACGTGTAACAAACTCGAAGATGACTCATGTTTTTTTGTAGTATATGTGACTTGTTTTATAGTCTGCCATATTTGCCTATTGTTGCCACCGGCTTTTAATAGTTCGTTTTTTTCGTAAATACACTTAACTTTCCTAAGAAGTTTATTACAAAAATTACGATATCGTTTATAGGATAACTGTAATACAAGATCTTCCGGATTATTGTTTGCTAGTTTGTGTAATTTATCCCTATGTCTCATACAACGAATGAGCCCTGGTGTTATCCATGGCTTTATGTTTCGATATTTATTACTCAAATATGTTTTTGTTGTGCTACTTATTATAGCTTGCTGAACAGTTTGTATCAAGTACGACAAACAAGTATTCACATCAGCGGTATTATAAACTAGGTCAAAATTTATGTTGCATAAGTAATCTTCGAGTCTTTTGTAATCTAATTTTGTCTTAATTAGCGTTTGACAAATGTTCGGCAATTTACGATTTAATGTTAGCAGCCCTATGATCGGTTATGCTTGAGTTAGGTACTAATGTTAGTGAATGAAAGTTAGTTTTGACCATGATATGGTCTAAACAAGTACCGCTTTTAGGTCGCGTGATAAACGTATGTGCAGGGAGTAAGCCGTGGAAAGCACATATGTTTACGTACTCCAAAGCATCTGAATCGTTATTCTCCGGGCGAATATTAATGTTAATGTCTCCTATAATTACTATATGTTTGAAGGAGGATAATTTTTGCAGTGTTTCGTTTAATGACATGGAAAATATATTGGTGTTTGTATGAGACGGAGAACGGTAAATGGCTAAAATCGCAATATCTGTACCGATTTTTATGAGTAGCCGATTACAATCCAATATAATTGGTTCTTCTACCGTGACATTCAATGAATTTTTAGTATAAACTACTACCCCGCCGTTTTTATTTAAATTATCTGAAGTTTTAAAAATATTGAAACCTTGCATGAGGGGAAGATTACTACGATTTTGTAAAAAACATTCAGTTAACACGATTATGTCACAGGCAAAGTCGAGCCTATGTAAAAGAACGTTGAAATTGTCAAAGTTCTTATAAATACTTTGAATATTTTGCGTTATAAAGGTTAATGGGTTAGTAAATAAGGAAAGATATTGTTTGCAACATTCTACATCACAAGTTTTCGATTCTAAAACAGAGAAATTGTCTAAATCAGAAATTACCTTATCAATACTTAAAATAAACAGAAACTAAAAGAGTAAAAATAATCTAATAAGTGGCGCTCTTAGGCGCCGTCATAATCAATAGAATTCATGTACCTTTTCTCGGCCATCAATTTAGCAGGACAAGTATGGTCACCTGTTTTGTGGTCGCTTGGTTTCTTATAGTGAAGGCACGTCGCGCATTTTGGGGGATCTCCTTTCTTCGTGCATTCCTCCATGGCATGACCTACCACACCGCAGTGTCCGCAGGTGTTGACCGTCTCCCGGCATGTTCTAGCCGCATGACCATATTGCTGGCACTTGAAGCACCTGGTCACCAGAGTGAAGTCTCTCACTGGACAAGAAGACCAGTTCACAAACACCCTTTCATTAGTGATAAGAGCCCTTCGTATGTGCGCAGGAACTTCGATCACGAAATTACAGGACTCGGTATTCTTTTTCCCAGATTTATGGCTTAACTTTATAGATGCCAAGAAACTTTCCAAAGTTGAGCCGGGTAACTTGTCGACTAAATTTTGTTTATAAATGCAGGAAAATACTTCCGTTTCCGGCATTGACGATGGAACTCCAATTATCACAATTCTGGGCTTACGTTTATGCGGCTCATCCACAGTGAGCCCAGAGGTCTTAAGTTGCGTCGACTGCTTCAGTTTTTCAACGTCGGCCTTGTTCTCGGTGCTGATGATGACTCCTCCATTTTTGGTTTTCCTCAATCCTCGTACATGTAGTTGCATCTGGACAGGGCTTATAATTTTTTGTACTAAATTCTTAGTCTCCTCACTACTTTTCTGCTTGTCCGTTGGGTAGATCGTTACGGCACTCACTTTAGGGGGCTGAATGAAATTGTTAGCTCCCTTTTTTACCATGTCACTAAAAGAGGACACTCTTGAAGCGGGTTTTGTTTCAATGCTCGTTTTCAGGTCTTGAAGGCGCTGCGACAGATCGTGTTTTTCTTTAAGGGCTTGAATAGTAATATGAGATTGTATGGCCTTTTGCTTCAAGGACTGGTATTGTACTGCCATCTGAGATGTGCCATGACCAACCTTTCGGCAGAGATTGCTGATTTTTAATTTTTGGTCCGAGTTCAGCTTTCCTTCGGCAGAGATAGCGCAAACCTCTTGAAGGCACTGTTCGATAGAGGTCATCCAGGACTGGATCTCGGCCGTAGACACGATCTCTGGTTGTCCTTCCTCCAGGGACACGGGAGCGCGTGCGGCGGGGGTGGGCGGCGGGCTGCGGGGTGTCAACCCACTCCGATTAAAGGGACTACCGTCCATTTTATTTTATTGTTCAAGTGACACTCCAAAACATTACACTAAAAGTAATTTGATAACCAACGAGAACTAGTGGCACAGATGAATATCAAGGTCACAATTGCGCGGTAATTGTTTATTTTGTTTACTAAAACAATTTACACGTCCGAGCTCGTGGACTGCAAGGCACGTACGATAGGCACGTATGAGATGCGAGTAGAAGTGAACCTGAAGAGGGTGTGAAGATTTTTTGTATTAAGTATTGAATTATTCCTTTGTCTCCAATCTTACCTGATGGTAAGTGACGATGAAGACGAGGATGTTACATTCCTATCCAACAGATACCATTTATTCTATTTTTGAATGTCCCGGGACTGTACTTATCTGGGAATAAAAACGCAGGCAGTTTATTCCACACTTTAGCTATTCGAACCAAAAATAAACTGTTGAAGCGTTTAGTTCGACTCTATGGTATTTCAACGATAAAAGGGTGAAATTTCAGTCTGCATCTTGAAGTCTGATGGAAAAGTATCGGAAAAACCAAACGATCCAGGATCTAAGAAACTTGGTTGACTAAATATACTGTGTAAAGAGACGGCAGGCATTGGAAATCTAGGATAAGCAGTCTGTTTTAGGTGCGCATAAGTTATTTGTACCACCAATAGTGGACTAGATAAAGAGTTATCGTTTGACCTGGTATCGCCATGTCTAGAGGAAGAATGCCGATTAACTGGCTTGATACCAGAAGATGCTATGCTTCAATGTGACAGGAGGAACCTATAGAGGAAAGGGAAGGCCAAGAAAGTCGTGGAGGGAATATGTGAGGAAAGATATGCAGGAACGCGGAGCTAATGCCGATATGGTGGAAAATATAAAAAAATGAGAGAGAGTTGACTAAGGTGGAAAATAGAAAAACTTACAGAGCCAACCCAAAATTGGGGAACGCTGAGGAAGAATGATAAGACGGCTGCAGTTCGTAAGCAAGACGTTCGTTTAGAACTTCCATTGACAACCAATATTGGGAAAGGATTTGATTTGTAAATGAGTTACTTATTGCCTATTGGTTTAGAAAATAACAAAATTAGTTAAATCATATTTTATTTAGGTATTTCCATACTGTTTATCAGAAGAGCACCTCGATCTTGATCTTTGTCATCTAGTAAGTTCCAAAGGGAACACCACCACATCCACAGTTGCCGGAGATGGAGACGGCACCAGCAGCTGGCACATTACCGCTGAAGGTGACAGCTCCTAGCACTGGTACAGCACCGGTCACCACCGTGGTACCCGACACCGGCAGATCTCCGGCCACGGCGAGCGCACCGTTACCCACACCGCCGTATCCAGCACCGATGCCAGCGAGACCCAGGCCAGAGTTGATACCAAGTCCACTCACACCTAGTCCAGCGCTGCCAAGTCCCAGTCCTAGACCAGAGTTTAGGCCGAGTCCAGCATTCAAACCAAGACCAGCGTTCAAGCCAAGTCCGGAGTTCAGGCCAAGTCCGAGACCAGAGCCGAGTCCACCATAGCCGGCCGCGCCAATTCCGATAGATTCAACATTCACAGCGCTCACGTCCATTTCACCAACACCGAGTGCGCCGTATGAAGGTCCGTACAGGTTGCCCAGACCACCCAGACCATACCCGCCAAGAATGGCTTGGCTGAACGCTTGCTGCAAATTGGAGTAATAATTTTAATATGAGCTGGATAAATTTAAGAATGATTGGAAGGAAATAACGCAAGACCGGACTGAATGGTAGAAGTGGTGAGAGGCCTTTGCCCAACAGTGGGACACATGATGGCTCGAAATAAATAAATAATAATAAATAATGTTAATACCTATATAAGAATCCAAATGTTTTGTTGATTTGTTATTCAATACAATGTTTTTTATATATTTTATTAACAACTAGCAGTTGCCCATGGCTTCCCTTGCGTTTGTCAAGATCCCTTGGGGAATGCTTTTTCTGTAATAAATATAGTTGACTACAATACTGATTGATTTTTAAGGCAATAAATTGTTGAAATAATAAAATTTGCATTATTATGTACTATGCAAATTTTAGTCTAGACCCTCAAGAGCCTTTAAACAAATGATTTAAGTATTTATTTAACTTGGAAAATCAAAATATTTTCCTTCTAGTTAGAAGGGACATGTTTTGATTATTACATTTTACTTTATTACTACCCCTATTTAAATAGGCTAAGGGAAGTTACTTGGAATTATATTATACTAGCTTTCACCTGCCGCTCCGCCCGCGTCGCTGTCGATCCCTCGGGAACAGTACTTTTTCCCAGGATAAAATGTATACTATGTCCTTCTCCGTATCCCAGATAACGTGTATACAAAATTTCATGATGATCGGTTCAGCAGTTACGACGTAAAAGCGTAACAAACAAACAAATAAACAAACAAACTCACTTTCGCATTTATAATATTATAGTTAGGATATAGTTAGGATTAGGATGAGTTTTAACAAATAAGTAAGCATTGACTAGTTTTCTTGTTTGTACCATAAAAATTCACAAATTTTCATACAAATTAATTTCCGCTATTTAGCCCATTAGAATTTTCAAAAATCCCTTCCTAATGCAGATTTACAACATCAAAATAACTTATTTGAAATTTCAGATTTCTTGGCCTATTAGTTTTGTGCGTTCCCATTATCTTAGATATAAATAACAATACCTGGATAAGGCAAGCCTGGATGCAGAGGAATAAGAAAGCGAAAGTGTTCATTTTTACGTCAATCGATGGATTTTCAATGATGCTAACTAATCCAATTTCGTTCTTTTATACGATTGGATACTTATTTGTTTAGGAGTATTACTTAATTTATTTTTCGTAATAGTCAACTATTATCACAAAGAGAAAGAAAGCAATAAAAAGATAATAACGATGCGGAACGTGACATAATTGAAATTTCTGTATCACGTTGAACTTTTCTATACAGGTCTCTGTGTCAATACTGATAAGAAATATAGTATAAATATTTAATGAAAAAATATTCGATACATATTCAACATTGAAGAAAAATGGCATCCAAAGCTTTGTTCGCTCTCTTGGCCCAGGCTCTGCTGATGCAGGCAGCTTTCGCCCAGTATCTCAGCGGCAACTCCATTGGCTTGGGAGCTGGACTTGGCTTGGGCGCTGGCCTCGGTCTGGGCAGCGGCCTCGGCTTGAACAGCGGTCTCGGTCTGGCTGGCGGACTTGGTCTCGGTGGCGGCCTCGGCCTCGGCTTGGGCAGCAGTAGCTCCTTGGTTGAAAACAGCGTCGTGGTCAATAGTGGCGCGTCTAGCGGACTCGGTCTGGGAGGCCTTGGCTACGGCTTGAACAGCGGCCTTGGCTTAGGCAGCGCTGTGTTGGCGGCTCCAGCTTTTGTCGACCTCGTCTCGCTGTCTGCCGGAGGAGTCTTGCCCGTCTCAAGCTACGGCCCCGTTTCCCCAGCCGGCCTCAGTGTGGTGTCTGACAACGCGATCGAAGGCGCTCTGCTGGTCAGCGGTCAGCTGCCGTTCTTGAGCGCTGTGGCCTTCGAAGGAGCCCTCGCCTCTGGTGGTTCCGGAGCTGCCTCTTGCGGCTGCGGTAACGGCAACATCGGCATCATCAGCGAGACTGGCAGTTCTGCCGCAGGAGGACTAGGTCTGGGAGCTGGACTCAGTGGTTTGGGTGGACTGGGAGGTCTGGGTCTTAACGGACTTTACCTGTGAGTTCTGCAACAAATTGCGAATGATTAAAGCTCTAAAATACAGATGAATATATAATTTGTCGTATTATTTCGGTTTTCTGTAAAATCTATAACACCCCTCCATTGAATGAATTCGTGTATTAATTATTTATAGCGTTACAGCTAATTATTTCTTGACAACAACGTCTGAATAGAAAAAGCCAAGGCTAAGTCGGATTCACATAAAGTAAGTGCTTCTTACCACTAAATAATATTTTAATTTAGACCTGCCTCAAGAATCACATATGTATACCCTAAAGCCGGTACTGCCACAATGGGCGGTTCAAGTCTGCCGCATATCACAGGACAAGTGGGCCAGAACGGCTTCTATGTGGATACCTGATGGCCACAATGGAATAGGGATACCATAAAGGAGATAGCGTGATGATTTGGACGCACACATTAAAGACAGCCGTGTGGTATCCGGTAGAGTCGAATAGGACCACTCCAAGTCTTTCCGTGAATGTCGTAGAAGGCGACTTATAAACATCTGTGAGGCCTCTCCAACCCGTCTGGCCAGCGTGGAGAATGTAGGCCAAGTCCTCTGATTGCTCTGGCCAAGTATCGCTCTAGTAGTACAGAGAGGGTCGTGCTCCTATAGTGAAGACTAAAAAACACCTAATGATGATGATGATTAAAGACTGGTACACTGTTGCTCTTTACAGGGGCACATGGGAAATAAAACTGGATACCTTATTATATAAGTGTCCATATAACCTATTCTATGCTAAAGGAGGTGCAATATGGTCTAATCGTAGTGGCCACATTGACTGCATTTCCGCCTGTTGGATAACATCATTTTGGATCCCCGTAAATAAGGAGGTTCTTGCTACTCTAGCTCTATATTACCTCTAACTCGCCTCTGAGTCGCCACTGCCATAGTTGTAAGATGTGTTCCAAGTCATCGTGTATAGTGTGTTCCAATGGAAAGGTCGAGGAACGAAGAAACCTGGTGGATCAAATGTACTGTCTGCAGAGACGGAGTGGAAAGGTGGAAGATGTTTAAAAATATATAGGGTTGTCAGGGATTAGGTCAGCCAGATAGGAGGTCAGAGGATATGGGATGGTTAACCCAAAGATTCGACCTACACTCTCACTCCTCAGTAAGCCCGCGAGGCAAGCTACTGCGATCCAAACGCAGAGCTTCCAAATGAGGGCGAAGTCTGAACTTTAAGAAGACCGCCTGGGTCTTCGACATCAACCACCTCCTCTGTAATGCCGCAGGCTGAGCTGCCTAAACCTAGACGGCTCACTGAGGAGTGAAGGTGAAGGTCGAGTCTTTGGGTTAACCATCCCTTATCCTCTGACCCCATAGCTGGCCGCCATTACTAGTTAATCATCATCATCATTTCGAGTAGGTGTCACGGTCAATCGACCATGCACACCCTGGTGTCAGAGTTCTTTGGAACCGCCTCTCGGCCTCTGACGTGGTTCCTTTAACGACTACCAGATGGCAGCCGGGACCACCGGCTTAACGTGCCTTCCGAAGCACGGAATCATCTTTATTAACAGACAATCAGGTGATTCAAACCTGCAATGTCCTAACCAAACTGGAAACAACTAAACAAAGTATGCTTCCGGTGGCAATCGAACCCACGACCCCCGGGTCAACAGGCAAACGCCTTAACCACTGGACCATGGAGGTTGTTATTACTAGTTAGTAAGCCAAATACTATAATAGTATGCACTTGCATACTATTTGGCTTAAAAGTGATATCTAGAAAACACCTTTTTTATTTAAGTTTTTCTATTATTTTTAAACCTTGTCATATTTGAATGAAATTTAGTTTTAGACTGCGCTAAATTCAAAATGGGATGTAATTTTGTAACCAAGATCCCCTCTTCTTCCTTTTCTTACTTCTTTCGTGCTTAATAAGTTTCATACATAACCCATTCAACTGGAAACGTTATATGACCCTACCTCAGGAGCTACGTAACCACCTCCAAAGTAAAGTTAGGCCTGTTTCACTCCCCTTGTCGGTATCGAAAACCTACCTACGTGCGGCGACACCTTCGAACCGGTAAAACCGGACAAATCCAGTAGGAACGACTCGTGTTTGGCCACATGTGTCTACCGACTTCATCGTATAATAAGTCGTTTGTTCAGGGCTATAAGAATGAAATTGGCTTGCGATGAATTCTGTAGGTGTCTAAACGAAAAGGTGCTGTGTTCTGATGCGAGCTAAATTAAACCGTATCGCTAACTACAATGAACTATTTCTTTAAATATATTTGTGAGTGCTACTTCTGTACGTAAGTAACTAATAATGTAGTAAAGTTTTTAATGTAACTTCACGTATTAATAACTAGCTTTCGCCCGCGGCTTCGCCCGCGTCAATGTCGATCCCTCGGGAATAGTACTTTTTCCCGGGATAAAAGGTAGCCTATGTCCTTCTCCGTACTCCAGAGAACTTGTATGCAAAATTTCATGATGATTGGTTCAGTAGTTACGGCGTGAAAGCGTAACAAACAAACAAACAAATAAACAAACAAACAAACTCACTTTCGCATTTATAATATTACTAGCTTTCGCCCGCGGCACCGCCCGCGTCAGTGTCGATCCCTCGGGAACAGTACTTTTTCCCGAGATAAAAGGTAGCCTATGTCCTTCTCCGTACTCCAGAGAACTTGTATGCAAAATTTCATGATGATCGGTTCAGTAGTAACGGCGTGAAAGCGTAACAAACAAACAAATAAACAAACAAACTCACTTTCGCATTTATAATATTAGTAAGGATAGTAAGGATTATATAGATTAAGCAAAACAGAGTCGGCTAAACTCGGCCATCAGCGGCATCTTCTATTGTGTATGGACCACTTGAGGATACAAACCGCTTTAACCGATCCTATGGCCAATAGTGGACTTTTTGCGGCTGACGTTTTGATGACGATAACAGAGCAAAAATAACTATGTACAAATTCTAGTAAATGTTAAGTAAGTGTAATAGACGAAAGTGCAGTAAGGGCTTAGTTTAGTTGATAACAATTAGAAAACTATTTACTCTTATTAAATTAAGGAATAAAATATGGTGAAAAAATTCCATGCGGGCGGGATTTGAACCTGCGACCTTAAGCCTATGTACGACTTACGCTCTTCCAACTGAGCCACCGCCTGTTCTAACCTCGGCGCCGAAATTCTCCACCATATCCCATTCCCCTTAAGTATTAAGGCCTACGTCACCTACACAACTACCCGACTTTTACAAGTGAGGTATTTGATTCAACTCATTTTACAATGAATTTGAAATCAACTAATACAATTAAGGGGAATGGGATATGGTGGAGAATTTCGGCGCCGAGGTTAGAGCAGGCGGTGGCTCAGTTGGAAGAGTGTAAGTCGTACATAGGCTTAAGGTCGCAGGTTCAAATCCCGCCCGCTTGGAATTTTTTCACCATATTTTATTTCTTAATTTAATAAGAGTATATCAAAAATAGCATTGTGAATGCAAAATATGTAACACTTAAAAAAATAAAACTATTTGTTTTGTAAATTAATTACTTATTCCCTAAAGATAAAGTAAAATAACAAAAATTATCAGTAAATTACATTTTATTTATTTACAAACTGTTCATTCGAAGAGTTCCTCAATATTAATCTTTGACATCTAGTAGCTTCCAAAAGGAACACCTCCACATCCGCAGTTGCCGGAGATGGAGACGGCGCCGGCAGCTGGCAAGTTACCGCTGAAGGAGACAGCACCCAGCACTGGTACAGCACCGGTCACCACCGTGGTGCCCGACACCGGCAGCTCTCCGGACACGGCGAGCGCACCGTTACCCACACCGCCGTATCCGGCACCGATGCCAGCGAGACCCAGGCCAGAGTTGATACCAAGTCCGCTCACACCTAGTCCAGCGCTGCCAAGTCCCAGTCCTAGACCAGAGTTTAGGCCGAGTCCAGCATTCAAACCAAGACCAGCGTTCAAGCCAAGTCCGGAGTTCAGGCCAAATCCGAGACCAGAGCCGAGTCCACCATAGCCGGCCGCGCCTATTCCGAGAGATTCGACATTCACAGCGCTCACGTCCACTTCACCGACTCCGATGGTGCTGTATGAAGGTCCGTACAGGTTGCCCAGACCATTCAAACCATATCCGCCAAGTATGGCTTGACTCCACGCTTGCTGCAAATTAGAAAAAATAATTATTCGTACATTGTAGGGTAGGATGACACACTTTTATACTTTCTTTGGCAAGTAATTTACAATGTTTTATTTATAATTTTATAAATAAGTAAATATATACGGACAAATCAAACAGATTGAGCTAGCCCCAAAGTAAGTTCGAGATTTGTGTTATGGGGTACTAACTCAACGATACTATATTTTATAACAAATACATATATAGATACACATTCAAGACCCAGGCCAATCTGAAAAAGATCATTTTCCATCTTGACCTAGCCGGGGATCGAACCCGGTCACTCCATGTCGCAGGCTGGCGTGTTGACCGCTGCGCCACGGAGCTAGTCAAAATGTTACATTTGTTGTGTAAAAAATGTAAAATTATACAAACGGGAGAAAAGAAAATACGTTGAATGTAGCAGCTGCTTCTTTTCCCGAGCAGATTGTAAAAGCCGATCGAGGGAACGGAAAAATCTGAGGAACGATCATCATCATTTCGAGTATGTGTCACGGTCAATCGACCATGCACACCTTAGTGTCAGAGTTCTTCGGAAACGCCTCTCGGCCTCTGACATGGTTCTTTTAACGACTACCAGACGGCAGCTGGAACCAACGGCTTAACGTGCCTTCCGAAGCACGGAAACATCTTGGAGAATGATGTAAGTGGGCGATACGGCTAGCAACCCATCACAATTTTGATCCGCTTCCCACTTATACGCCCACCAACATTCTAAACGTGGCTCTTAGGTCTTTTAGATCTAGGCTCTGTCTACCCCGCAAGAAAAAAGACGTGATAGAATGTGTTTATGCATGTTCCATTTGTTTGATACAAGCTGATGTTAAGAATAAAAATACCTGAATGAGACAAGCCTGGATGCACAGCAACAAGAAAGCAAAAGTGGACATGTTTACTACAGTGAGTTTTTCCTGAATGATAATAATAACTAAAATGTCGATCCTTTTTATACAGATGGACATTCAATATTTTATTTTGAAGCAATAAAAATCATAGATAATATCGATGCGAAACGTGATATATTAGAAATTCTGTAATCTCTTTGAAATAGACTATAATACAGGTCTCTGTGTCAATATTGATAAGAGAAATAATATAAATATGTAACGAAATTTTTTTGAGACATATTCACTTGAATTATTAATACAAAATGGCATCCAAAGCTTTGTTCGCTCTGTTGGCTCAAGCTCTGTTTCAAGCCGCTTTCGCCCAGTACAATGTCTTAGTCAACAGCGGAGGTTCCAGCGCGCTTGGCTTGGGCACCGGACTGGGCTTGGGTGCTGGTCTAGGTTTAGGCAGCGGCCTCGGCTTGAACAGCGGCCTTGGTCTGGCTGGAGGACTTGGTCTCGGCGGTGGTCTCGGTCTTGGCTTGGGCAGCGGTAACTCCGTGGTTGAGAACAGCGTTGTAGTCAACAGTGGTGCATCTAGCGGACTCGGCCTGGGAGGTTTCGGTCTCGGCTTAAACAGCGGTCTCGGCTTAGGCAACGCTGTGGTGGCGGCTCCAGCTTTTGTCGACCTTGTCTCACTATCTGCCGGAGGAGTCTTGCCCGTCTCCAGCTACGGCCCCGTCTCCCCAGCCGGCCTCAGCGTGGTGTCTGACAACGCGATTGAAGGCGCTCTGCTGGTCAGCGGTCAACTGCCGTTCTTGAGCGCTGTGGCTTTTGAAGGAGCCCTCGCCTCCGGTGGCTCAGGTGCTGCCTCTTGCGGCTGCGGCAACGGGAACATCGGCATCATCAGCGAGACTGGCAGTTCTGCCGCTGTATTGCCCGTCGCAGGAGGACTAGGTCTGGGAGCTGGACTCGGTGGTTTAGGTGGATTCAATGGACTGGGAGGTCTGGGTCTAAACGGACTTTACCTGTAAATACTGCAGCAATATTAAATAAAATGAATAAACCTCTCTAATACAGATTAACGCAATAAGAAATCGTTTTATTTTAAGTTACTATCCTGTTTATATTAGGACTTCGCAAATACAACCACGTTTCTCAGTTTCGTTCAGAACTCAAGTGACTACCTACCTATCCGACTTCGTCGTTACTGGCGTATCCTTTCTTTGTACACGATCCTTTTTCATCCAACATCCCCAAGATATCTGTTTTCTTCAGATATATTGGGGATTTCCAAGATCTCTGTTTTTTTAAGCGAGTTAGCAAGGTGTCAACATAATTTACGTACTGCCGAAGAATTTTAGATTAAAAATTCCAGCTAACACAACTGAATTTTACTCCCAATCCTTGTTTTGGTGCAATAAAAAGATTACTACTACTGCTCTGAAATAAGTTTTTATCCATAAACTTTATTTACATTAAAAGTATTTTATATTACCTTTTCCGAGCTCAGTGGCGCAGTGGTTAACACGCCAGCCTGCGACACGAGGGTACCTGGGATCGATCACCGGTCAGGTCAAGATGCTAAATGATCTTTTTCAGATTGGCCTGGGTCTTGGATGTTTATCTTTATATGTATTTGTGATAAAATATAGTATCGTTGAGTAAGTATACCATAACACAAGTTTCGAACTTACTTTGGGGCTAGCTCAATCTGTGTGATTTGTCCATTTATAGTTATTATATTATTTATATTTCTTTACTGCCTCAACTCAACCCAAAACCTTTATGGTAATAGGTTTTCTTGAACACTATTATTGATCGTCATTTCAATCAATGTGGACTTTATTAACCTAAGTTTGATGCCGCTTCTATAGCGCAAGTGCGGAAGAGTCAATTTTTTCGTCAGAGTCTAAAACTAGTTCTTCTTCTTATTTTCATGTCGATGGTCATCATTTTCATCATCATCATTCCAGTCATTAGAGTCCACAGCTGGACAAATGCCTCTTCCAAGGATTTTTGTTTCGTGGGAGGATATTGATGGCAATATTCACCCGTGTGCCAACCCGCCTACCAACCATGGTGAGTATGGACTCATCACGGTTGGCATGGCAGGCGGTTGGGCGTGTTGGTTGGCAGTATATTTCTTTTACTTCTTGTGCTTCTACGCTGCTGCCCATCGGAAGCATTTTTAAGCTGGGAAAAGGTAGGAGTTTTTGGATTCGAGAAGGGTTTTTTTTTAATGATATAAGACTGCAAACGAGCTAGCGAGTCACCTGATGGTTAGCGATCAGCGCTGCCCATGGACAACTGCTACACCAGGGTGTAACAGGAGCGTTGCTGGCCTTTTAAGGAGTTGAGGAAAGGACATGGGAGGGAGGAAATGGGGGAAGGATGGGCCTCTGGCTCTCTCACTTGCCGAACGAAGTATAGAAGCGGTAAAGCTTCTACTCAAACATCGATTTTCTGCGAGAGTGTGGTACTTCCCCGGACGAGCCGGCCCATTCATGCTACTAGCAATAATGAATTTTGCCGGTAGCGTGGCTCTACCACAACTAAAGGTAAATAAAGGTATATATAACTAATTAAGGTATTGGGATACTCACTCGAATGATAAGGAAAAACAAGTAGCATCTCGGGAGGCCAGGCGCGCGTACCCGATATCTGTAACCACCGAACAGGTGGTTGTGGATGACACCCCTCATCATTGATGTTAGTTTAGTTATTCTATACTTTTTCAGTTCAATAAAGGGCACTTCTATGCCTTTATTAGATATTGTAAGGAGTTCGACCGGGGTGCAGGTGATCGGGCACCCAGGACATGAGAGGAGGTGCGTCATAGTTTGGAAAGAGTGACCGTACTTGCAATAAAAATAACCTTATTTATCATCAGGTCAGCTCGATAATAATAAAATAAAGCAGTATTGTCATAAATAATCACAAAAGGTCTTCAGTTGGTGTTACCTTGGGAATGTCAAGATAATATTTGAGATTCCAGGCCTGTTTTATGTGTAAATTTGTTGTCATTGATTAGCTAGGAGTTTAAGCAGTACGTTTACACCTGATATAATTAGTAGATCATTATCATCATCAGGTCTTTTTAGTCTCCATTGCAGAAGCATGACCCTCTCTGTACTACCGGAGCCATACTTGGCCAGAGCAGACAGACGATTTGGCCTACACTCTCCTCGCTGGCCAGACGCGTTGGAGAGGTGTCATTGATTTTGATGAGCTTTGTTTAGCTTGTATTTCCTAAGTCGCTTCTTACTAGGTAATAAGAATTTCCTAAGTCGCTTCTTACTAAGTAGTAAGAAGCGACTTAGGAAATACAAGCTAAACAAAGCTCATAAAAATCAATGACACCTCTCCAACGCGTCTGGCCAGCGAGGAGAGTGTAGGCCAAATCGTCTGTCTGCTCTGGCCAAGTATGGCTCCGGTAGTACAGAGAGGGTCATGCTTCTGCAATGGAGACTAAAAAGAGTGACCACTCCTAGTCTTCCCATGGAGGTCCATGGGAAGACTAGGAGTGGTCCTATTCTACTCTGCCGGAAACCACACGGCTAATTATTAGATATATTCCAACTATTCTGTTAGTAAATTAAAGAAACAACGAATTATATAACTATTGTTAAAGTAACATCAATCAAACATGAGAATGAAATAGTTCATTAGGAAGAAGTTGCATTTATTTCAAACTAAGTATCCGGTTGAAGTAAAGGTCCACTAATAACTTCCGAAGGGTACACCTCCACATCCACAGTTACCGGAGATGGAGACAGCACCAGCAGCTGGAACATTACCGCTGAAGGTGACAGCACCCAGCACTGGTACAGCACCGGTCACCACCGTGGTGCCCGACACCGGCAGATCTCCGGCCACGGCGAGCGCACCGTTACCCACTCCACCGTATCCCGCACCGATGCCAGCGAGACCCAGGCCAGAGTTGATGCCAAGGCCGCTCACACCTAGTCCAGCGTTGCCAAGTCCCAGTCCTAGACCAGAGTTAAGGCCGAGTCCAGCATTCAAACCAAGTCCGGAGTTCAGGCCAAGTCCTAGACCAGAGCCAAGTCCACCATAGCCGGCTGCGCCAATTCCGAGAGATTCGACATTCACAGAGCTCACGTCTACTTCGCCGACACCGATGGCGCCGTATGAAGGTCCGTACAGGTTGCCCAGACCACCCAGCCCATACCCACCAAGGATGGCTTGGCTCCACGCTTGCTGCAAATCAAATAAGAAATATTATAAGTACAAAGTAATAATTTATACATTTTTAACAAATTTATTTTTCATCATAAAATTTAACTGCCTCCGTAGTCCAGTCGTTAAGGCGTTTGCCTGTAGACCTGTGGGTCGTGGGCTCGATTACCACGAGAAGCATACTTTGTTTAGTTGCTTTCAGTTTGGTTAGGACATTGCAGGCTTGAATCATAAAGATGATTCCGTGCTTCGGTAGGCACATTAAGCTGTTGGTCCCGGCTGCCATCTGGTAGTCGTTAAAGGAACCACGTCAGAGGCCGAGAGGCGGTTCCGAAGAACTCTGACACCAGGGTGTGCATGGTCGATTGATCGTGACACCTACTCGAAATGATCATAAAAATACCTGGATAAGACAAGCTTGGATGCAGAGGAACAAGAAAGCAAAGGTGGACATTGTTACTCCAGTTGATGTTTCCTGAATGATGCTTACTTAACAATTTATATGTCTTTTATACGTTTGGATATTTATTTGTTAAGTTTATACTCATATTTTTTTGTAATAGTGAACTATACATGGTGTCATACAGAACTGAGTCAGTGAGGACATTTTTTTTAACATAAGAAATGGAGAAAAATGGTTAAAGAAATCTTGCTATTGATTTTTAAGGTAAATTCAAGGGTTTTTAATAAAATTAACTGATTTCGAATGGTTTCGTAAAGACAATGTTGTTCCTAGGGTTTTTATTTGAGAAAGATCACAACATGAGCATTTATGATTTTGAGATTTTTTTGTATATATACATTTTATAGTTAAACCCTTATTTTTGTGTCGATGGCTCAAAGATCAAATTCTGTCTCTCCAATATGTAGCAACTCTGATACCACTTTAAAAGCTGTAGTCACTCTAATCATCTTCGTCGAGGAAATCCAGCTCCTTGACAACACACACCTAGTGCGACGTCTCAAACGAATGAAACCTTTTGAATCAGTGTAGTGGAGTGCAAAAAAAAACAAGTATTGTGATAGTGCGAACAAAGACACATGAACAGAGTGCCATCTATAGAGACTGGACACAATAATCAATAATTTATAAAACTAGATCAATGCAATATTACTCATTAGTCTGAGTTTAGGCTAGATTGTAATAATATTAGCGTATTTAATTTGTAAATATTTAGGTACGATATAAAAGAAAGAAATAAACTCTAGTCATCTTAGTCTAATCCAAAATGTTGTATTCTAAATTAGTTTCAATATAGAATTTTCAATACATTTCAGACAAAGGTATTTCAACCTGCTGTACGTATTTTTAAAATAAAATAAGCGAAGGTACATTATTGTTTCAAATCGACCTTATAGGTCTCCCGAGCCAGCTTTAACGTTTTTTAAAAAACCTATATAAGCATCTTTTCTCAAACATCGGCTTCACTATTCACTCTTATAATTAAAAAAGAATTGACTGTCTGTAAAGTCAGTGTACGTACGATACTTTTACGAGATAACGGTGGAAGAGAGATACATACGTCACTAGCCGAAAGTTTAGGTTGATCGTACCTCTTTATCGCTTGTTCCGCTCGATTGCACACGGTACATAACACTTTTTCGTACGTGAAGCCGGCGTTCAACGATTTAAAAGACGTTATCACGTCAAAAAAAAACTACACAAACACCCTGTATATCAAAGAAACGCAAGCAATGTGAAGTTATGAAAATCGTAGATAATAACGATGCGTAACGTGATATATCAATTTTTTTATAACAATTTGAACTAACATAATACAGGTCTCTGTGTCAATACTGATAAGAGAAATAGTATAAGTATTTACCGAAATTTTGTTTGAGACATATTCAAGTGAACAATTGAAGCAAAATGGCATCCAAAGCTGTATTCGCTCTCTTAGCCCAAGCTCTGCTGATGCAGGCAGCTTTCGCCCAGTATCTCAGCGGCAACTCCATTGGCTTGGGAGCTGGACTTGGCTTGGGCGCCGGCCTCGGTCTGGGCAGCGGCCTCGGCTTGAACAGCGGTCTCGGTCTGGCTGGAGGACTCGGTCTCGGCGGCGGTCTTGGCCTTGGCTTGGGTAGCGGTAACTCCTTGGTTGAAAACAGCGTCGTGGTCAACAGTGGCGCATCTAGCGGACTCGGCCTGGGAGGCTTCGGTCTTGGCTTGAACAATGGGCTCGGTTTCGGCAGCGCTGTGGTGGCTCCAGCTTTCGTCGACCTCGTCTCACTGTCTGCTGGAGGAGTCTTGCCCGTCTCCAGCTACGGCCCCATTTCCCCAGCCGGCCTCAGCGTGGTGTCTGACAACGCGATCGAAGGCGCTCTGCTGGTCAGCGGTCAGCTGCCGTTCTTGAGCGCTGCGGCCTTTGAAGGAGCCCTCGCCTCCGGTGGTTCAGGAGCCGCGTCTTGCGGCTGCGGTAACGGCAACATCGGCATCATCAGCGAGACTGGCAGTACTGCCGCCGTCTTGCCCGCTGCTGCCGGCCTTGGTCTAGGTGTTGGGCTCGGTGGTCTGGGTGGATTAGGTGGACTGGGCGGTTTAGGTCTTAATGGACTTTATTTGTAAATTCCCAGAAAAAAATAAATATCAATAAAACTCTGAAATACAGTTGAATACATAATTGTGTTGTGTTATTTCCTTATGTACATAGGTAGTTTACTCAACTTGCAAACCTGGATTGGATTCCCGATTAGGTCAATTTGGAAAACGATATTTCTTAGATTGGCCTGGGCCTTGGATGTTTATCTACCTATACATATGTATTTATTTTCAAACATAGTATTGTTGCGTTGGTACTTATATTCCATATTTACAACTTACAGCGGGGCTAGCTTAATCTATGTAAGTTGGTCCCTAAAAAAAACAGATGACGACAAGGTGCATGCAATGGCATAAGCCGATACACCGTACAAGAAGAGATAATGCTGACAGGTTGCAAATGATGTTGCAGAGATACAAGACCACGGGGTGTCTATTAAAATAGTCATGCGTCTTCCCGGAGAAATCGGAAGTAAATATTATTCCCTACGGTACCTATTTAATCACCAGCACCTTTGAGCGTAACCTTATATTATTTATTTTGTCACAGTCGTATTTGGGTTATACTGTTTTCGTCTTAATTCAGGCAAACTATTTCAATTTGGTTAATATGTTAGATTGCGATCGTTCGTGTTATCTCCAAATGGGTGACAGCTGAAAATCAGCGGTTGTTCCACCGGGCAACGTGTGCTGAGCTGTAGCCTATTTGTGCTTCTGTGGCACACATACTGCATGTATTTAATAGTTAGGTATGATAAGTTAGCGATCATATTGTTTCTATTTATTTCTGTATAATGTGTGTGACAGTTGAACAAAATAAATTTATTATCTATCTATCTATCAAAATACAGTTTTTGTTCACATCGATATTCATTTCCCAGAAAACTATTCCACGTTTTTTAATATATTTTTTTCTTAACACGTCGAATAACTTATCATCGTTATTACATGTTATCGAACAACATTTGTTAAAAAAAATGTTTCAAAATTGTTAATATTGCTAGAAAAACTATATACACGTATCGAACTTACATTTCACTATGCATTGGCACGTTAAGATGACATAGCTTCGCTCTTCTTATTCCCTTCAGATTTACACCCTACTATTTCATTCCGGATTTATGTCCAATTCTTTCACTTTTCGACTTTGGAACTCCTTACCCGAAGACATCAAAGAAGTCTCAAATCGATAAAGTTTTAGGAAAAAGTCCATACTTTTCTCTCTTAAAAAATTTAGCAGCAGATTCATCAATTTTATCAACATTATTTGTGTACTACGTACTACGATCAGATTGCAGTCGTTCTTAAAAAAGGAGTAGTTAGAAGTACCCAAAACCGCAGATTCGGGTACTGTACTGTTAAGGGTACGGTTAAGGCGTTTGCCTGTTGACCCAGGGGTCGTGGGTTCGATTCCCACGGGGAGCATACTTTGTTTAGTTGTTTCCAGTTTGGTTAGGACATTGCAGGCTTGAATCACCTGATTGTCTGACAATAAAGATGATTCCGTGCTTCGGAAGGCACGTAAAGCCGATGGTCCCGGCTGCCATCTGGTAGTCGTTAAAGGAACCACGTCAGAGGCCGAGAGGCGGTTCTGAAGAACTCTGACACCAGGGTGTGCATGGTCGATTGACTGTGACACCTACTCGAAATGATGGTGCTGTGTTTCCTATGGCCAGCATAAAGAACCAATATATTTTTTAAATTCATTGGCCATGGTGCTTTTTATACGCAAATTGTAGCTAATAATAAATAAATAAATATATACGGACAAATCACACAGATTGAGCTAGCCCCATAGTAAGTTCGAGACTTGTGTTATGGGATACTAACTCAACGATACTATATTTTATAACAAATACATATATAGATAAACATCCAAGACCCAGGCCAATCTGAAAAAGATCATTTTCCATCTTGACCTGGCCGGTGATCAAACCCGGTCACTCCGTGTCGCAGGCTGGCGTGTTGACCGCTGCGCCACGGAGCTAGTCACTATGCTAGTATGGCACCGGGTACACGCCATCGTCCTCTACAGCTGCTACTTGTGTTGACCCCATTCATCCGAGTAAGTAGTATCCCAATACCTTTATTCCCTCCCCTAGTCCATCAAATTCCTATCCTTCCTCAGCTTAAAATACTTCCGATGGCCAGCAGCGTCAGAAGCACAAAAAGCCAAAGAAGCTGCGCTCGCCAACCCGCCTACCAAGCGTGGTGAGTATGGCAATATCCTCGCATGTAACGAAAAATCCCTAGGAGAGGCTTTTGTGTAGCAGTGGACTTAATTTTTTTATTTATATTTGACGGCAAACGAGCAGACAAGCCACCTAAGAAAGTAGTTACTGTCGCCCATGGACATCTGCAACACCAGAGGAGGTGTTGATGCGTTGCTGACTCTTATGATACTTGTAAACACGCCTTTTGATGGACCCAAGTCATAGCACACAGGGAAAACCTCGGGAAGGAGTCCATTTCACAATCCTGCTGTACGAGGAAAAAAACCTAGTGACGCTCTGACATTTTTGGAGACCCAGTGTCAAGGATGTGGGGATGGAGTTTACTCCTGTGGCGAGCGGTGCGGTGGTAGAAAGGTGACTTCTAACAGCTGTAATGACGATGATGATACACACTAATTTAAATGAAAATTGACCTTAAAAATATAGTTTATAAATATAATAACGAGCATTTTGACAGGAGAATTGTTTGCTAGTATCCTTAATATCTTATACGTAAATTAGGAAGCAATAAATAATTAACCTTCTTTAGGAAACTTTTTATCAAATATTCACTGGTTAGTCTCCACTACAGGAGCACGACCCTCTCTGTACTGCTAGAGCCATACTTAGCCAAAGCAGTCAGAGGACTTGGCCTACACCCTCTACGCTGGCCAGACGGGTTGGAGAGGTCTCACAGATGTTTATAAGCTTTGTTTAGCTTGTAGCTTAAAATACTTCCGATGGCCAGCAGCGTCAGAAGCACAAAAAGCCAAAGAAGCTGCGCTCGCCAACCCGCCTACCAAGCGTGGTGAGTATGGCAATATCCTCGCATGTAACGAAAAATCCCTAGGAGAGGCTTTTGTGTAGCAGTGGACTTAATTTTTTTATTTATATTTGACGGCAAACGAGCAGACAAGCCACCTAAGAAAGTAGTTACTGTCGCCCATGGACATCTGCAACACCAGAGGAGGTGTTGATGCGTTGCTGACTCTTATGATACTTGTAAACACGCCTTTTGATGGACCCAAGTCATAGCACACAGGGAAAACCTCGGGAAGGAGTCCATTTCACAATCCTGCTGTACGAGGAAAAAAACCTAGTGACGCTCTGACATTTTTGGAGACCCAGTGTCAAGGATGTGGGGATGGAGTTTACTCCTGTGGCGAGCGGTGCGGTGGTAGAAAGGTGACTTCTAACAGCTGTAATGACGATGATGATACACACTAATTTAAATGAAAATTGACCTTAAAAATATAGTTTATAAATATAATAACGAGCATTTTGACAGGAGAATTGTTTGCTAGTATCCTTAATATCTTATACGTAAATTAGGAAGCAATAAATAATTAACCTTCTTTAGGAAACTTTTTATCAAATATTCACTGGTTAGTCTCCACTACAGGAGCACGACCCTCTCTGTACTGCTAGAGCCATACTTAGCCAAAGCAGTCAGAGGACTTGGCCTACACCCTCTACGCTGGCCAGACGGGTTAGAGAGGTCTCACAGATGTTTATAAGCTTTGTTTAGCTTGTATTTCCTAAGTCGCCTTCTACGACATCCACGGGAAGACTTGGAGTGGTCCTATTCTACTCTGCCAGATACCACACGGCTCAATTCATATATTCACTGGTGATTTACTTAAATTGTTTTTAAATAGCATTACAATGCTCGGTATGTATACCCTATGGGGTAATATGTGATGAGAAAATTCGACGCGGTGATTCGAAGTCATGGTGGTGTATGGTATCACACTTAGGGCGTAAACCTAAGGGACGTTGGTTCGAATCCTACCTGTGGCCGAGTTCTTTTTCATCAGTGATTTGTTTCAATGGGAAGTCAAAATGAAATAGTTAAATAAAAAGGAGTTCCGTTTATTTCAATCTATTGAGGTGAAGTAAAGGTACACTAATAGTTTCCAAAAGGCACACCTCCGCATCCACAGTTGCCAGAGATGGAGACAGCGCCAGCAGCTGGCACATTACCGCTGAAGGTGACAGCTCCCAGCACTGGTACAGCACCGGTCACCACCGTGGTGCCCGACACCGGCAGATATCCGGACACGGCAAGCGCACCGTTACCCACACCGCCGTATCCAGCACCGATGCCAGCGAGACCCAGGCCAGAGTTGATGCCAAGTCCGCTCACTCCTAGCCCAGCGTTGCCAAGTCCCAGTGCAAGACCAGAGTTAAGGCCGAGTCCAGCATTCAAACCAAGACCAGCGTTCAAGCCAAGTCCGGAGTTCAGGCCTAGTCCGAGACCAGAGCCAAGTCCACCATAGCCGGCTGCACCAATTCCGAGAGATTCGACATTCACAGCGCTCACGTCCATTTCCCCGACACCGAGTGCGCCGTATGAAGGTCCGTACAGGTTGCCCAGACCACTCAAACCATACCCGCCAAGGATGGCTTGGCACCACGCTTGCTGCAATGTGAAAAAATATTTTCATGCTCCTGATTGTAGATCAAGTTTTTTTTAATGCCATATTTTATGTTTATAGAAATACAACCCAAACATAACTCCTAACATATATTATCTAATATTTATTTTCGTAGAATTTTACAAATTTAGAGAAAAAATACCTGGATGAGGCAAGCCTGGATGCACAGGAACAAGAAAGCAAAAGTGGACATGTTTACTTCAGTAAATGATCGCTGAATGGTAGCTTTAAAATAAGTCATCTTCTTTATATACAATTGTAATTCAAACAAATATACAATAATCTTAAATTAAACTACTTATTAATAACCCTGAGGGATCCGTGGCGGGAGAACCTGCCTGCGCTGCGCTGACAGTGTAGTCCATGGAATCCGTTTCTGTCGACGGCGCTGCCACACGGGCATTGATGTCGTTCGACAATGGCAGCTCCCAGCCTGAGACCTACGGCGATTCGAAAGCTGCCATTGTCGAGAAGTGTTCCGAGGTTGGCCGAAGGAAGGGCGTGTAGCCAATGGCCGGATTCATATTCTGATACAGCAAGAAGCCTTGCGCG
This sequence comes from Elegia similella, assembly GCA_947532085.1. Classification (NCBI taxonomy): domain Eukaryota; kingdom Metazoa; phylum Arthropoda; class Insecta; order Lepidoptera; family Pyralidae; genus Elegia; species Elegia similella. Next base: position 8,874,009 of record OX383953.1, read on the forward strand.
GTCAGTGTCACTGATAGAATTTTGAATCAGAAAATTATGATCTCTCTTTACCAATGAAGCATCCCAAAGTTTTTGACGGTTTGGTGCCTCAGGGATGCTGTCATTGGGACAGAGAGTCTTCCAGGCCTCGATTGCATCCGATGCACAGTGTATCTCAGCTAAAGGTGATTTTAAAATTCTTGTACACATATGTGATACACTATGCACGGACGAAAGAAAGGCTGGAAGAGCAACACTAGAAATTTTTCTCACTCCAATGCCACCTGATCTAATTGGCAAAGAGGCTTGAATCCAAGCGCGGTCCTCAAGGTTTAAATTTAGAATTTTTACCAACGCATTTTTGAGAGTGGCATCTAAATTGTCTAAAAGATTTGTATGTTTCCAGATTGGGCAAGCTCTTAGGACATACGTAAATTTAGGTACAAAAAGACAATATTTAAGGATGGTATAGGCGATATGAGAATTTAGTAGGCCCAATCTGCTGATATTTTTCGAAAGTATTTCTGATTTATTTTCTAAAAAAGGTCTAACGCTTTCCTCGAGTAATGGCGCCCCTAGGAGGAAAAGTGTTCTATCTTCTAAATTTTTTATGCCGGGTGCTATATTCTGGAAATTTTGAATAATATAATTACGATCACTTTCATTGAATTTAGCCGAAACATAGAGTTCACATTTGTTCAAATTTAGGTCTAAATTTATTTTTTGGAAATTATTTAAGACTCTGATAAGGTCTTTTTTTACCGTATCTACTTTTCCTCCTAAGCAAGCGTCATCTAGGAACCATGCATTTAATTTCGAATTTAAATTGGCAACTATGGGGTGGATTCCTAGGCTAAATAATGCAGGTCCTAGAGGGTCACCCTGTTGAACGCCTACTTCTGATGAGATAACTTTATCGCCGTAAAATAATTTTGTGGGAGAACTGTATGATTGCCAAATGTAGTTGTAAATATTGGGTGTATGGATAGAGACCTCGTTCAATAGGGTTTTCCTATCAATGCTATTAAAAGCATTTTTGACATCAATTTTGAGTAGTACATCCGCCTCGTCGTCATTGGAAAGAAATGTACGAACCGAATGTACTACTGATTCACAACCTCCACGGCTACCAAATCCTAGTTGGGTAGGTTCAAAAATGGACTTTAACACGCAGGATTTTTTTCTGCAAGCTAGTTTAGAAGCTAATCTGCGGAGAGTACTCCCAACAGCAATAGGGCGAATTCCTCCATCTTTCTTTTTAAAGGCACAAAGGCGAGCCCCAAAAAACAGTTTCCGGAAATTTTGAGTTAGAGTTTCTGAAAAAATAAAATTACAAAATTTTGTTATTGTAATTGAAATTATTTTGAAACTGACAGCACCTACAGTTTAAACTATCATATATGCAACAAAAAACACAGGTGATAATAATAATGTAATTAAAACGTGAAATCAATCAAAGTTTCTTATCAAGCACTCAAAACTTCATAATATAGGTTTCTATGACGAAAGTGATAACAGGAATGATAGTAGGTATAAATAGGTAAAACATTTTAATCAAAGCACATTCAAGTGAACTTGTCAAACAAAATGGCATCCAAAGCTTTGTTCGCTCTCTTGGCCCAAGCTCTGCTGATGCAGGCAGCTTTCGCCCAGTACCTCAGCGGCACCTCCATTGTTGACAACAATGTCTTAATTAACAGCGGAGCTTCCAGTGCGCTTGGCTAGGGCAGCGGACTTGGCTTGGGAGCTGGCCTCGGTTTAGGAAGCGGCCTTGGCTTGAACAGCGGTCTCGGTCTGGCTGGAGGACTCGGTCTCGGCGGCGGTCTTGGCCTTGGCTTGGGTAGCGGTAACTCCTTGGTTGAAAACAGCGTCGTGGTCAACAGTGGCGCATCTAGCGGACTCGGCCTGGGAGGCTTCGGTCTTGGCTTGAACAATGGGCTCGGTTTAGGCAGCGCTGTGGTAGCTCCAGCTTTCGTCGACGTCGTCTCACTGTCTGCTGGAGAAGTCTTGCCCGTCTCCAGCTACGGCCCCATTTCCCCAGCCGGCCTCACCGTGGTGTCTGACAACGCGATCGAAGGCGCTCTGCTGGTCAGCGGTCAGCTGCCGTTCTTGAGCGCTGCGGCCTTTGAAGGAGCCCTCGCCTCCGGTGGTTCAGGAGCCGCGTCTTGCGGCTGCGGTAACGGCAACATCGGCATCATCAGCGAGACTGGCAGTACTGCCGCCGCCTTGCCCGCTGCTGCCGGCCTTGGTCTAGGTGTTGGGCTCGGTGGTCTGGGTGGATTAGGTGGACTGGGCGGTTTAGGTCTTAACGGACTTTATTTGTAAATTCCCAGAAAAAAAATAAATATCAATAAAGCTCTGAAATACAGTTGAATACATAATTGTGTTGTGTTATTTCCTTATGTACATAGGTAGTTTACTCAACTTGCAAACCTAGATTGGATTCCCGATTAGGTCAATTTGGAAAACGATATTTCTTAGATTGGCCTGGGCCTTGGATGTATATCGACCTATACATATGTATTTATTTTCAAACATAGTATTGTTGCGTTGGTACTTATATTCCATATTTACAACTTACAGCGGGGCTAGCTTAATCTATGTAAGTTGGTCCCTAAAAAAAACAGATGACGACAAGGTGAATGCAATGGCATAAGCCGATACACCGTACAAGAAGAGATGATGCTGACAGGTTGCAAATGATGTTGCAGAGATACAAGACCACGGGGTGTCTATTAAAATAGTCATGCGTCTTCCCGGAGAAATCGGAAGTAAATATTATTCCCTACGGTACCTATTTAATCACCAGCACCTTTGAGCGTAACCTTATATTATTTATTTTGTCACTACGTATTTGGGTTATGCTGTTTTCGTCTTAATTCAGGCAAACTATTTCAATTTGGTTAATATGTTAGATTGCGATCGTTCGTGTTATCTCCAAATGGGTGACAGCTGAAAATCAGCGGTTGTTCCACCGGGCAACGTGTGCTGAGCTGTAGCCTATTTGTGCTTCTGTGGCACACATACTGCATGTATTTAATAGTTAGGTATGATAAGTTAGCGATCATATTGTTTCTATTTATATCTGTATAATGTGTGTGACAGTTGAACAAAATAAATTTATTATCTATCTATCTATCAAAATACAGATTTTGTTGACATCGATATTCATTTCCCAGAAAACTATTCCACGTTTTTTAATATATTTTTTTCTTAACACGTCGAATAACTTATCATCGTTATTACATGTTATCGAACAACATTTGTTAAAAAAAATGTTTCAAAATTGTTAATATTGCTTGAAAAACTATATATCGAACTTACATTTCAATATGCATTGGCACGTTAAGATGACATAGCTTCGCTCTTCTTATTCATTTCAGATTTACACCCCACTATTTCATTCTGAATTTATGTCCAATTCTTTCACTTTTCGACTTTGGAACTCCTTACCCGAAGACATCAAAGAAGTCTCAAATCGATAAAGTTTTAAGAAAAAGTCCATACTTTTCTCTTTAAAAAAATTTAGCAGCAGATTCATCAATTTTCTCAACATTATTTGTGTACAACGTACTACGATCAGATTGCAGTCGTTCTTAAAAAAGGAGCAGTTAGAAGTACCCGAAACCGCAGATTCGGGTACTGTTAAGGGTACGGTTAAGGCGTTTGCCTGTTGACCCGGGGGTCGTGGGTTCGATTCCCACGGGGAGCATACTTTGTTTAGTTGTTTCCAGTTTGGTTAGGACATTGCAGGCTTGAATCACCTGATTGTCTGATAATAAAGATGATTCCGTGCTTCGGAAGGCACGTAAAGCCGGTGGTCCCGGCTGCCATCTGGTAGTCGTTAAAGGAACCACGTCAGAGGCCGAGAGGCGGTTCTGAAGAACTCTGACACCAGGGTGTGCATGGTCGATTGACTGTGACACCTACTCGAAATGATGGTGCTGTGTTTCCTATGGCCAGCAATAAGAACCAATATCTTTTTTAAATTCTTTGGCCATGGTGCTTTACTATCCGCAAATTGTAGCTAATATTAATAAATTGTGACTAATGTCAGATCAGGGGTATCATCCACAACTGCCTGTCCGGTGGTTCCAAGCAGGTATGGCACCGGGTACACGCCTTCGTCCTCTACAGCTGCTACTTGTGTTGACCCCATTCATCCGAGTAAGTAGTATCCCAATACCTTTATTTCCTCCCCTAGTCCATCAAATTCGTATCCTTCCTCAGCTTAAAATACTTCCGATGGCCAGCAGCGTCAGAAGCACAAAAAGCCAAAGAAGCTGCGCTCGCCAACCCGCCTACCAAGCGTGGTGAGTATGGCAATATCCTCGCATGTAACGAAAAATCCCTAGGAGAGGCTTTTGTGTAGCAGTGGACTTAATTTTTTTATTTATATTTGACGGCAAACGAGCAGACAAGCCACCTAAGAAAGTAGTTACTGTCGCCCATGGACATCTGCAACACCAGAGGAGGTGTTGATGCGTTGCTGACTCTTATGATACTTGTAAACACGCCTTTTGATGGACCCAAGTCATAGCACACAGGGAAAACCTCGGGAAGGAGTCCATTTCACAATCCTGCTGTACGAGGAAAAAAACCTAGTGACGCTCTGACATTTTTGGAGACCCAGTGTCAAGGATGTGGGGATGGAGTTTACTCCTGTGGCGAGCGGTGCGGTGGTAGAAAGGTGACTTCTAACAGCTGTAATGACGATGATGATACACACTAATTTAAATGAAAATTGACCTTAAAAATATAGTTTATAAATATAATAACGAGCATTTTGACAGGAGAATTGTTTGCTAGTATCCTTAATATCTTATACGTAAATTAGGAAGCAATAAATAATTAACCTTCTTTAGGAAACTTTTTATCAAATATTCACTGGTTAGTCTCCACTACAGGAGCACGACCCTCTCTGTACTGCTAGAGCCATACTTAGCCAAAGCAGTCAGAGGACTTGGCCTACACCCTCTACGCTGGCCAGACGGGTTGGAGAGGTCTCACAGATGTTTATAAGCTTTGTTTAGCTTGTATTTCCTAAGTCGCCTTCTACGACATCCACGGGAAGACTTGGAGTGGTCCTATTCTACTCTGCCAGATACCACACGGCTCAATTCATATATTCACTGGTGATTTACTTAAATTGTTTTTAAATAGCATTACAATGCTCGGTATGTATACCCTACGGGGTAATATGTGATGAGAAAATTCGACGCGGTGATTCGAAGTCATGGTGGTGTATGGTATCACACTTAGGGCGTAAACCTAAGGGACGTTGGTTCGAATCCTACCTGTGGCCGAGTTCTTTTTCATCAGTGATTTGTTTCAATGGGAAGTCAAAATGAAATAGTTAAATAAAAAGGAGTTCCGTTTATTTCAATCTATTTAGGTGAAGTAAAGGTACACTAATAGTTTCCAAAAGGCACACCTCCGCATCCACAGTTGCCAGAGATGGAGACAGCGCCAGCAGCTGGCACATTACCGCTGAAGGTGACAGCTCCCAGCACTGGTACAGCACCGGTCACCACCGTGGTGCCCGACACCGGCAGATCTCCGGACACGACGAGCGCACCGTTACCCACACCGCCGTATCCAGCACCGATGCCAGCGAGACCCAGGCCAGAGTTGATGCCAAGTCCGCTCACTCCTAGCCCAGTGTTGCCAAGTCCCAGTGCAAGACCAGAGTTAAGGCCGAGTCCAGCATTCAAACCAAGACCAGCGTTCAAGCCAAGTCCGGAGTTCAGGCCTAGTCCGAGACCAGAGCCAAGTCCACCATAGCCGGCTGCACCAATTCCGAGAGATTCGACATTCACAGCGCTCACGTCCATTTCCCCGACACCGAGTGCGCCGTATGAAGGTCCGTACAGGTTGCCCAGACCACTCAAACCATACCCGCCAAGGATGGCTTGGCACCACGCTTGCTGCAATGTGAAAAAATATTTTCATGCTCCTGATTGTGGATCAAGTTTTTTTTAATGCCATATTTTATGTTTATAGAAATACAACCCAAACATAACTCCTAACATATATTATCTAATATTTATTTTTGTAGAATTTTACAAATTTAGAGAAAAAATACCTGGATGAGGCAAGCCTGGATGCACAGGAACAAGAAAGCAAAAGTGGACATGTTTACTTCAGTAAATGATCGCTGAATGGTAGCTTTAAAATAAGTCATCTTCTTTATATACAATTGTAATTGAAATTATTTTGAAACTGACAGCACCTACAGTTTAAACTATCATATATGCAACAAAAAACACAGGTGATAATAATAATGTAATTAAAACGTGAAATCAATCAAAGTTTCTTATCAAGCACTCAAAACTTCATAATATAGGTTTCTATGACAAAAGTGATAACAGGAATGATAGTAGGTATAAATAGGTAAAACATTTTAATCAAAGCACATTCAAGTGATCTTGTCCAACAAAATGGCATCCAAAGCTTTGTTCGCTCTCTTGGCCCAAGCTCTGCTGATGCAGGCAGCTTTCGCCCAGTACCTCAGCGGCAACTCCATTGTTGACAACAATGTCTTAATTAACAGCGGAGCTTCCAGTGCGCTTGGCTGGGGCAGCGGACTTGGCTTGGGAGCTGGCCTCGGTTTGGGAAGCGGCCTTGGCTTGAACAGCGGTCTCGGTCTGGCTGGAGGACTCGGTTTCGGCGGCGGTCTTGGCCTTGGCTTGGGAGGCGGTAACTCCTTAGTTGAAAACAGCATTGTGGTCAACAGTGGCGCATCTAGCGGACTTGGCCTGGGAGGCTTCGGTCTTGGCTTAAACAATGGGCTCGGTTTAGGCAGCGCTGTGGCGGCTCCAGCTTTCGTCGACCTCGTCTCACTGTCTGCTGGAGGAGTCTTGCCCGTCTCCAGCTACGGCCCCATTTCCCCAGCCGGCCTCAGCGTGGTGTCTGACAACGCGATCGAAGGCGCTCTGCTGGTCAGCGGTCAGCTGCCGTTCTTGAGCGCTGCGGCCTTTGAAGGAGCCCTCGCCTCCGGTGGTTCAGGCGCCGCTTCTTGCGGATGCGGCAACGGCAACATTGGTATCATCAGCGAGACTGGCAGTACTGCCGCCACCTCGCCCGCTGCTGCCGGCCTTGGTCTAGGTTATGGACTTGGTGGTCTGGGTGGATTAGGTGGGCGGTTTAGGTCTTAATGGACTCTACTTGTAAATTCCAAAAAAACCTTCAAGCTCTGAAATACAGATGAATATATAATTGTGTCGTATTATTTCCGGTATCATTAACTATTTCCGCATATATTCTAACCTGAGATTCTAACTTAATCATTACGACATTTTTAACCAGTACATTTATTTATTTTTAAAATAACAGTGATTAAAACTAATTATATACAACTAGCTTTCGCCCGCGGCTCCGCCCGCGTCAATGTCGATCCCTCGGGAATAGTACTTTTTCCCGGGATAAAAGGTAGCCTATGTCCTTCTCCTTACTCCGGAGAACTTGTATGCAAAATTTCATGATGATCGGTTTAGTAGTTACGGCGTGAAAGCGTAACAAACAAACAAACAAATAAACAAACAAACTCACTTTCGCATTTATAATATTAGTAAGGATATAAACTAGAAAGTGAAAAAAAAAGGAGCACTATATATATATTTTACTTGACTTTCATGAAAAAATCCCGGCCAAGTGCAAGTTGGACTTGCGCACGAAGGGTTCCGTACCATCCTTTCCTTACTAAATAATAAATGCGAAACTGAGTTTGCTTGTTTCTTTATTTGTTTGTCACGCTCTCACGCGAAATTTTGTTTACCCGTTATGTCCACTACTGGACAAAAACCTCTTTCATGGATTCTTCGTTCCACGGAAGGTTATTGTCAGGCTAACTCCGCTTGGCAGGTGAGTTGGCGAGCCCAGTTCAGAAGCACAAAAAGACATAGCTTTTTGTGCTTCCGACGCTGCTGCCTATCGGAAGCATTTTTAAGCTAGGGAAAGATAGGAATTTGTTGCTGAATGTAATTAATATGTAGTGCAGCTGCACTATATATCCAGCACAAAGCGGAACTTTGCTGCTCTAGAGCAGAAACAATGTATGGAAATCCTTTACTGCACTGTTTAGTTTTTTTTTTTATCGCGTGACCTTAAGTGTCATTTGTCACAAAAAAGGTTGGTCAACCGTTTGAGTAGCCTGTGAAGTGACATTGCCCGAGCTAAAAAAATACTGGCCATAAAGAGAAAAAGACGGGAATGTTAACAACAAATTCTCACTAATTGTACTTTATCTTCAGTTTATTTTTCACATACCTACTTTTCTTGTAGTAGTTGAAAGAAAAGCATATTATGCACCTCGCATTAAGTAATTTATAGGTATTGCACGCTCGGACTCCAAATAAGCACTCGGTGCAATAATAAATTACTTTCTGCTTGGTGCAACAATCTACTATTATTTATTAGGCTCTGTCAAAACCTGGACGTATCTAATACATTGTCTACTAATATTATAAACATGTGAACGAAGCAACGTGATGATGTTGGACAACTAGAAATATTTTTGCAGGTAGAACTCTTTTATCTGACCTTTAAAAATAAACATAGACATAGGGTATATCTTGTCCTAAAAAAAGTACTGTTTCCGAGGGACTTACACTGACGCGAACGGAGCCCGGGCGAAAACTAGTTAACTATAAAAACCGGCCAAGTGCGAGTCGGACTCGTGCACGAAGGCTCGTATACGAAAAATCATGTCTGTTTTATGGAAACAGACCTTAAATAGTAATTTTATTTGAATTTAATTATTTTTTTAAAGTGTATACTAAACTCAACATTCTGTGAATATTATAATCGAAAATATGTGATGAAAAAATTTCGCCACAGGTAGGTATTGAACCTACAACCTTCGTCATCTAGCCCGTCGATGCTCTCAACCACTGAGCTGCCGTAGCTTCAAATCACCGCGGCGAATTTGTTCATATTATAGGTACACGCATTCAAAGCATGCGTAATTATATGAATAATTCAAGCGTCTATCTGTTGCCATTATCAATATCGGGCAGAAACTAGCAAAAAAATCACGTTTATTGTATTAGAGTTAGAGCTCCCTTAAATATTTATTTTATTCTGTTTTTAGTATTTGTTGTTATAGCGGCAATAGAAATACATTACCTGTGGAAATGTCAACGGTCTTATTATAACGGTTCATGAGGTACAGCCTGGTGACAGACGTTTTTACTCTTTGGGTACGAAACCCCACATTACTCATGAAGCCTTTAAGGCGACACGGTCAAGATGGAAAAATGATCTTTTTCAGATTGGCCTGGGTCTTGGATGTGTATCTATATATATGTATTTGTTATAAAATATAGTATCGTTGAGTTAGTATCCCATAACACAAGTCTCGAACTTACTGTGTGATTTGTCCGTATATATATATTATTATATTATAAATGCGACCTCTATTTACCAAGCTCATTCTTAGAGGAATACCTACCTTCTTTCTTAATTATCGGTGATACATCCTACATATTATACATACATATTATAACGACTGTTTCCCATGAGGGTAGGCAGAGACTATAGATCTTCACTTGCTACGATCCTGATAAATATCTCTAGCTTAGTCTACACGCATTACTCTTTTTATACATGCTCTACGGTTTCGGATACTTCTATCATCATCATCAGGTCTTTTTAGTCTCCACTGCAGGAGCATGACCCTCTCTGTACTACCGGAGCCATACTTGGCCAGAGCAGACAGAGGATTTGGCCTACACTCTCCTCGCTGGCCAGACGGGTTGGAGAGGTCTCATTGATATTTATGAGCTTTGTATTTCCTAATTCTATATTTCGGATACTTTTAACATCTCCTTTCTTAAGAACGTCTACAATTTGATCGCAGAACTGTTCTAAAATACCACGTTCCGAAGGTAAAAATGGTCTTTTACACAAAACATGCACTAAAATTTATAGCTTCTTTTTCTCAGCAGTTGGTTAAATATGAAGAAATTGTATGTATTGCCTATTTACTGACTATGAAATATTTTACAATACGTGACAATTCCTATATTCTATTTATGCCAACGTTGCATTTCTTGATAACCTACTTTCATTGATATATTGCGCAGGTCATGTTTAAGCAAGTTGGTTTCTTAGGAAGTTTCTATGTTTGTTTAATTAGACGCTCTAATATCAGGAACTACTGGTTTAAATTGAAAAACTCTTTTTGTGTTAAATAGTCCATTTATTGAGGAAGGCTTTAGGCTATAAAACATCACGCTTATACCAATAGAAGCGAAGCATCAATAAAAAATGTTTTAAAAACGGGAGATAATTATTCATCTATACTAATAATCATAATAACAGAAATTGCCACGGACGAAATCGCGGGCAACAGCTAGTTTTATTATAAAATTATAATGAAAATGTTAGTAGGTAATTGTTTGTTCAGGTAAATCTCTCTCTGTCACCTTTTCACGCTTCAACCATTGCCAAATGCCAAAACCAATTTGGATGAAATTTGGTATGGAGGTAGTCTGAGGCCCGGGGAAGGACCTCAAACTACGTCCATTGAACCTCACTTTGAAAATGACGGTACATCATTCTTCTTTCTACTCAAACTCCTCTACTGTCCAAGCTGTGAGATTATGAAACGCGTAATCAGAACCAGTTCAAGAGCGCACTCACTATTTTTTTTTTAAAGACCAGCCACCCTGTTTGCTAAATCAGTGTACAACGTTTTGATTGTCACTTAAAAATACATTGCGGCTTTCGTATGATTGATTATTTTTATTTAAGGTATATAAAACGCAATGTATTTTGAAGTAACTATCAAATCGTTGTACACAGAGTTAGCAAATAGGCCGGCTGGTAAAAGAGTTCTGTAAAAATAGTTCTAGTTGTCCAATATCATTATGTTGCTTCGTTCACATATCTTTAATATTAGTAGACAATGTATGTATATTTTTTATTTGTATAAATTTTATTATTTATGTATTATATTATCTACCACGGTCAATTGACCATGCACACCCTGGTGTCAGAGTTGCTCGGCCCCTAACGTAGTTCCTATAACGACTACCAGCCGGGACCAACGGCTTTACTTGCCTTCCGAAGCACGGAATCATCTTAATTGTCAGAAAATTAGGTGATTCAAGACTGATGTCCTAACCAAACTGGAAACATCTAAACAAAGTATGCTTCCTGTGGGAATCGAACCACAGGACCACGGAGGTAGTTGGTAAGTACGACTAAAAGGCGGAAATGACACAAAATTATCGGTTCATCAATTCACAGCTTTATTGAATTCGTATTATTAAGAGTTTACAGGTAAAGTCCGTTCACACCGAGACCTCCCAGTCCACCTAATCCACTGAGACCACCAAGTCCATAACCTAGACCAAGGCCGGCAGCAGCGGGCAAGGTGGCGGCAGAACTGCCAGTCTCGCTGATGATGCCGATGTTACCGTTACCGCATCCGCAAGAAGCAGCTCCTGAACCACCGGAGGCGAGGGCTCCTTCGAACGCCACAGCGCTTAAGAATGGCAGCTGACCACTGACCAGCAGAGCGCCTTCAATAGCGTTGTCAGACACCACGCTGAGACCGGCTGGGGAGACGGGGCCGTAGCTGGAGATGGGCAAGACTCCTCCAGCAGACACCGAGCCGAGGTTGATAAAAGCTGGGGCCGCCACCACAGCGTTGCCTGAGCCGAGTCCGCTGTTCAAACCGAGACCAAAGCCTCCCAGGCCGAGTCCGCTAGATGCGCCACTGTTGACCACGACGCTGTTCTCAACCAAGGAGTTACCACTGCCCAAGCCAAGGCCGAGGCCGCCGCCGAGACCGAGTCCTCCAGCCAGACCGAAACCACTGTTCAAGCCGAGGCCGCTTCCCAAACCGAGGCCAGCTCCCAAGCCCAGTCCGCTGCTCAAGCCAAGCGCGCTGTTAGCTCCGCTGTTGACTAAGATGTTGTTGTCAACAATAGAGTTGCCGCTGAGGTACTGGGCGAAAGCTGCCTGCATCAGCAGAGCTTGGGCCAAGAGAGCGAACAAAGTTTTGGATGCCATTTTCTTTGACAATTTCAATTGAATGTGCTTCAATGAAAATGTTTTACCTATTTATACCAATACCTATTATCGTTTTTGTCATACAAACCTATATTATGAAGTGCTTGATAAAAACTCTATTATATTTCACGTTTCAATTACAAATATCATTATCACCTGTTGTTTTTATTGCGTGTCTGATAGTTTTAACTAAAGGTGTTGTCGATTTCACAATCATTTCAAATACAGCAGTATACAATAGTATAAAAAGAAATAAACTTGTTTCAAAGCTATCATTCAAGGATCATTTACTGAAGTAAACATGTCCACTTTTGCTTTCTTGTTCCTGTGCATCCAGGCTTGCTTAATCCAGGTATTTACTCCACATTCAGTTATTAAAAATATGTATCAGGCAGGAGATGTATTTGAATGTTGTTTTTGTAAACATTTCTAATATTCCTCCAAACACTTGGATGACTGGAAAACAATCCTTGGAGGGATAAGTCTGCCGTTGTACACAGTTTTTTTTTATTATCTTTTCTTTTTCTTTTTGTATTTTAGTGTTGAGTATTTTGTACAATAAATAAATTAAAAAAGCAACCATAAAAAATAATCTTGAAACATTAAGTTTTGTGTATAAATGGGGACTATTAGGGACTACTAGCTGACATAATTTCACTGAACATTCAGGAGCATGTAATTATTATTTATATTTTTTTTCAAATTGCAGCAAGCATTCAGCCAAGCCATCCTTGGCGGGTATGGTCTGGGTGGTCTGGGCAATGGTCTGGGCAACCTGTACGGACCTTCATATGGCGCCATCGGTATCGGCGAAGTTGACGTGAGCTCTGTGAATGTCGAATCTATCGGAATTGGCTCGGCCGGCTATGGTGGACTTGGCCTGAACTCTGGACTGGGCTTGAACGCTGGTCTTGGTTTGAATGCTGGACTCGGCCTTAACTCTGGCCTTGCACTTGGACTTGGCAACGCTGGACTAGGTGTGAGCGGACTTGGCATCAACTCTGGCCTGGGCCTCGCTGGCATCGGTGCTGGATACGGCGGTGTGGGTAACGGTGCGCTCGCCGTGGCCGGAGAGCTGCCGGTGTCGGGTACCACGGTGGTGACCGGTGCTGTACCAGTGCTTGGTGCTGTCACTTTCAGCGGTAATGTGCCAGCTGCTGGTGCTGTCTCCATCTCTGGCAACTGCGGATGCGGAGGTGTGCCTTTCGGAAGCTATTAGTTGATTATTAATATAGCAGCAAGCGAATAACAGCAATGCAACTTCACCTGAATAGATTGAAATAAACGCAACTTCTTTTTACGTAACTATTTCATTTTGACGACCCATCTAAACAAATTTCTTTTGAATATTTGATAAAAGTTTCATTCCTTATTTTCCTTACTAATATTATAATGCGAAAGTGAGTTTGTTTAATCGTTTAGCAGGATGAAATCTGCTGTTTAGACATTGACTACATCATAAATTAGTTGATTAAAACCTAAATCTTTGACCAACTAATTTACGATGTATTCATGTCTATACAATACAAAAAAATATATCTAAAGAATCTACGATATAGTTATCTAATGTTGCCAGCCTTTTGGGCATGTTGCCGCAGAATGACGGTTTGCAGGGATCATTATAATTTGTAAATATTTATATTTTTAAGTAGTTTTAATTATTATTAAGTTTTTACACATTATAAACCCTCATTATTGAAACATTATTGTAGAAATTAGACACATCTATCTAAATCCTTATCCTTACTAATATTATAAATGCGAAAGTGAGTTTGTTTGTTTGTTTGTTTATTTGTTTGTTTATTTGTTTGTTTGTTTGTTTGTTACGCTTTCACGCCGTAACTACTGAACTGATCATCATGAAATTTTGTATACAAGTTCTCTGGAGTACGGAGAAGGAGATAGGCTACCTTTTATCCCGGGAAAAAGTACTATTCCCGAGGGATCGACATTGACGCGGGCGGAGCCGCGGGCGAAAGCTAGTTATATATAACTCAAAGGTGACTGACTGACATAGTGATCTATCAACGCACAGCTCAAACCACAGGACGGATCGGGCAGAAATTTGGCATGCAGGTAGCTGTTATGACGTAGGCATCCGCTAAGAAGGGATTTTGATCAATTCTACCCTCAAGGGGATGAAATAGGAGATGAAAGTTTGTATGAAACTATACTTCTTAACGCGAGCGAAGCTGCGGGCAAAAGCTAGTTTTTTAATAATCTTTAAAAAAATTTGATTGTGCAAGCAAGATAGCCAACCAGTCTGCCTCTTAAATGTCACGCGTCCCAAACTCAGGGTGAAACCCCCATAATATAACAAAAACAACAAGGCCACAGAGGTAGGTTAGGCTCATTAGGTTTCTTTGTGACCAATACAGAAGCGCGAGCGAACGTCCCTAGGGCGTGACAATACCTTACAACGACGTTATACAGCGTGTAAATGTATACCCTCGACATTTACTTAAAGGGGTGACTCAGCCCATCAATATGAACAACTTTTCCTATGGGACCAATGCTGGGAACTCAAAAAAAATTTCGTTATTTCCATACAAAAGAGTTCCGCCGCCCGGCCAGTTTGTATGGGAGGGTCGATTTTTTTTTGAGTTCCCAGCATTGTTCCCATAGGAAAAGTTTTTCATATTGGTGGGCTGAGTCACCCCGTTAAGGGAATGTCGAGGGTCTATTTACACGGTGTATAGTGTCTAAAATAGTATTTTTTAAAATAATAAATAAATAAATATATACGGACAAATCACACAGATTGAGCTAGCCCCAAGGTTAGTTCGAGACTTGTGTTATGGGATACTAACTCAACATCCAAGACCCAGGCCAATCTGAAAAAGATAATTTTCCATCTTGACCTGGCCGGGGATCGAACCCGGGCACTCCGTGTCGCAGGCTGGCGTGTTAACCACTGCGCCACGGAGCTGTAAAAGGGCTTTTTTTTCGGCGGGTAGCAGTAAATTTGCTTAGACGTGTTTTTGTAGTGCTTGTTATTTTAATTAGTTAAAATTAGAATTACTTCATCTAGGAGTAATATCTTAATGTCAAAATAATACTAAATTAATTTACCTGCTAGTGTATCCTTTATACATTTCCTTTAAACATGGAATCATTACAAAAATCAATGACACAGATGATGGAGCTTTTTAATACCAAGATGGCGGAATTCCAAAAGGAGTTGCAAGTTGCCAACCCAACACCTAACATCACTACACTGTCCAATGAATTCACTGCATTTAAGAAGTTTGTTGGCTCTATGATGCGTAACTTCCATGAGGAACTACAGCTATTGCATCAGCGGCAGGAACATCTGGAGAGGCAACAGGATCAATCCGAGATGCGGGGACGTAGAAAAATCCTTCTAATACATGGCATTGCAGAGACACCAAAGGAAAATACTGTGTCGGTGATTGCAGCCTTGGCATCTGATAAGTTGAAGATTTCTAAGTTCAGCGAGGATGACATTTGTCGTTCTCATCGTCTAGGTCAGACTCAGCATGGAAAGCCTAGGCCTATTTTGGTGGAATTCATCAGTTTAGTCAACAAGGACCGACTCTGGGCTGCCAAGACGAGCTTGAAGGGTACTGGCGTAACCATCTCTGAATTCCTCACAAAGGGACGGCATGAAGCGTTTTTGTCTGCGCGTGAAAAGTTTGGCGTTACTAAATGCTGGACTAAGGATGGCTGCATATATGTGATCGGTCCCGACGGAGTGAGGCATCGGGTCTACTCGTGTAGTGAGGTCAATAAGCTGCACAATGCTTCATTGACTACCCAAGCCGAGGCAGAGTCTTGCGGTGCGAGCACAGGCGCTTCTCTTGTGCCGATTACAACAACGGCGGCAGCTCCGGCGGCGGCATCGGTGCGTCCAAAAAGAGCAGCTAAAAAGTAGAAGTACCTAAGTAACTACTTTTGTAGGTTACTATGGGTTTGCCAATTTTACCGGTATTAGATTGCACATACCGTGTACTTTTATTTTGTTATTTAAGAGATACCCTCAATAAGTTATTTCATAATTCGCTTTTATTTTTCACTGTCACTGACAACTTTCTTTTTGGCTTGTTTCTCTTGTTTGTTGACACAAGACTGACTGACAAGTTTTCTATTGACAGCTGTCTATGTCACTGTATTTTTTGTTTTTTTTTTTTTTTTTTTTTCTTCTTTATGCTTAGTTGTATAGTTTGACAGCCAGAACCACTGACTGTGTCAATTTCTTACAATAATGTTTATTATTTTAATATCTTTTTTTTTTATGATTTTATTTTGTTTTTCACTTGTCTGTTATAAGATTCATAGTTATTCTATTCCACCGCTGGCGGGTAGAAGATATGTATGGTACTAGTGTATACTAGTATTTTTATATTAGAAATTTAGTGTTTATAGTTGATATATTAATATATATATATATTTATTAATATTATATTATTTTGAATACATACTTATATATTTATAAATTATATTTAAATATGATTAATATTGAACATGATGATAGCTTTAAGTCAATTTCGTCAACTGAAGATAGTTTCCACTCTATTCCTACACTTGGTGAAACCTTACATAATACTTTCTTTGAATTTTCCAAATGTTTCAATGCTATACACATAAATGCACAAAGCATTCCAGGGCACTATGCTGATTTGCTCGCAACGTGTGACAATAACTTGATACATGCTATATTTGTTTCTGAGTCGTGGCTGCAGCCTAGTCTACCTTCAACTTCATACTCGTTACCTGGCTTCCAGCTCATTCGCAATGACCGTACAGGTAAAGGAGGAGGTGGTGTTGCCATCTACCTTCGCTCGCATATTTCCTATGACGTAGTTCGTGTCTCCCAAATCACTAATCCTTCACATGAAGCCGAGTATCTTTTTATTGAAGTCACCCTACATCATACTCGTGTCCTTTTGGGAGTTTTTTATAGCCCTTCTGAAACTATCAGTTATTTCTCTGCCCTTGAAACTCTCCTTGAAGACATTACTCCTTCTTATAACCAAGTCATTATTATGGGTGACTTTAATACTTGTCTCTTTAAGAATGATCACCGTGCGTCTTCCCTTAAGTCTCTTGTTCAGGCCTGCAATTTATCCGTACTTCCGCTTCAAGCCACGCATCATTTCCCGGGCTGCACACCTAGTCTTCTTGATCTTATTCTGGTCTCTTCAACCGACCTTGTAGCAAACCATGGCCAATACAACGCTGATATATTTTCTTACCATGACCTACTTTTTCTCTCCTATAAACTCCGTCCACCCAAATGCAGATCTAAAATTCTCCTGCAGCGAAATTTTAGTTCGATGAATGTTGACCTTCTCCGCCAAGATGCAAAAGATTGTGACTGGGACTCTGTGACAGGTTTGCCGACCGTCGATGAGCAAGTAGATTCTTTCAATAAATTGTTAATAGAACTGTACGACAAACATGCCCCAGTGCATCCAATTAGGGTTAAACATTTCCCGGCGCCCTGGCTCAGTGATGATATTAAAGCTGCAATCCATAAAAAACATTGTTTAAAGTCCAAATTTAAATCCGACCCCGATAAATATCGAGACAAATATATCGAAGCACGTAATAATAGTAATAGGAAGTGCAGAGACGCACAACGCCACCATATACATAATTCTATTGAGAATGGCGATCCAGCCAAGATATGGAAATTTCTGAAATCACTTGGAGTGGGGAAAAATAAGGTTAATACTTCCAACAATTTCGATATAAATCTCCTTAACAGGCACTTTTCTACTTCGGCTTCTTTTGGTGGCACTGACAAGTTAAATACGTTAAACCACCTTTCTTCACTCCCTACTCCAAATTATCCACATTTTTCATTTAATCAGGTAACTGCTAGTGATGTTCACAAGTGTTTGCTATCAGTGACTTCAAATGCGGTCGGAGCTGATGATATTAGTCGTAATATGTTCCTGCCAATCCTAGACATCCTTCTTCCCATTATCACTAAAATCATGAACAACTCCTTGTCCAACGGTACTTTTCCTAGCGCATGGAAAGATGCAAATATTACTCCGATCCCTAAAAAACCGAACCCAGCTTCCTTTTCTGATTTTCGTCCTATTTCAATACTCCCATTCCTCTCCAAAATCCAAGAACGTTTAGTCCAAATTCAACTTTATTCCTTTCTCGATAAAAATAATCTACTCAATCCATTCCAATCTGGATTTCGCGCGGGGCATAGTGCGACTACGGCGTTAGTAAAAATCACAGAAGATATCCGTCATGGCATGGATGATTCACAGTTGACAGTTTTGGCTCTTCTCGATTTTAGCAATGCCTTCAATACTGTGGATTTTGATGTGCTCTTAGCTATGATGCGCACTCTGAACATATCTCCTTCAGTTATCAACTGGTTTCATTCCTACTTACACGGACGCCGGCAGCGAGTGCGCGTTGAGAATAATTTCTCTTCCTGGTGCCGCACGTCTTCTGGTGTTCCGCAAGGCGGCGTACTATCCCCACTGTTGTTTGCTTTATTTATTAATTCCATCACTCTTCAACTCTGCACTTCCTATCATCTATATGCAGATGACTTGCAAATATATTGTCACACTTCTCTAGATAATCTTAGTAGTGGTATAAGGAGTATTAATGATGATTTGTCTCGCATAGCAGAATGGAGCAGAGCGCATGGACTTATAATAAACCCAGCTAAAACGCAAGCAATCATAATAGGTAGGCCATGGAATACATCTAGAGTTAATTTATCTTCACTCCCACATATAACCTTCGACGGGGTTAAGATTAACTTCAGTGATAAAGTAAAAAACCTGGGTGTATTTCTGGATAATAGATTATCGTGGGGTCCTCAAATATCGGAAGTTAGTCGAAAGGTATTTGCCTCGGCTAAATCTCTTATGAGGCTTAAAAACTTTTTACCCATTGCAACTAAAATTTCGCTTGCACAATCATTACTTCTTCCTCTTCTTGATTATGCCGACTCATGTTATCTAAACATTACAGAGGAGCAATTAAATAAGCTTGAGCGCCTTCAAAACTTCTGTATAAGGTTTATATTTGGATTACGCAAATATGACCACGTTTCAACTTTTCGCGCACAACTCAAGTGGCTCCCAATCAGGTTTCGTCGTAACTATCATATTCTTTCACTCTTATATTCCATTCTATTTATTCCTTCTTCCCCTCGTTATTTAAAAGAACGCTTTACCTTTCTTCATCAAGACAGTAATCGACCTACACGCAGTACTTATTCCCTCCGTCTTAAAATCCCTGTCCATTCGACGGAATACTACTCCAAGTCCTTCACAGTTCAAGCCGTTTGCCTCTGGAATGCTCTCCCCCTTAATATTCAAACCGCTCAAACTATCACCAGTTTTAAAAACCGTTTAAAAACATATTATCTTTCTAAACTATCCTGACTAAACTTCAGTTTGCCTTACTTTCCTTCTCCTTACTTCTTTCTACACATGTTCATCAGTTAGTTAGTTGTATTTTATGTATATATGTATGATAAGAGTATATGTATATATTTATATAGGTTTATATATGTAAGTATATAATCTGCAATTGTATACTGCGCCCACCTTCTTCTTTTATTTTACTTATACTCTACCCAAAGGTTGGCTGGAAGAGATTGCTTAGCAATAAGTCCGCCTTTGTGTCATATGTTTTTAAATTATGTTCTATGTTTACCATAAATTATGGCGCAATAAAGATATATTCTATTCTATTCTATTCCATTAATGGTGGCTGACTTAGTAATTCAAAGGACGATGAAGACTTTTAGAGGGGAATAATATAATTACACTCGTTAGTTTTCATCCGCTACGTAAAGGGAGCCCGGGTTTTGATGGAGGATTATCAAAAATGGGCCACTTACCTCTATTTTAGAAGCTATTAAGAATTTTGAAACTTAATAGCTTTTTGAAATAGAGGTCTTTTAGAAGCTTTTAAGTTTCATCCGTCCCAATGTTTGTCTGTAATCAAAAATTGAAAGTAAAATTTGATCCAATTGCCCAGTTGCTGATTGAGCTTTTTTAACATCTAGGTTTCACTGCCTTAAGATGCCTCGTGTAAAGGCGAAACACGTGTCGCTGGCACGATGGCCGACATTGCTGCAGCCTCAACGGATGCAGCAGTATCGACCAGGGTTGCATGCATCAACTATTGGTGGCGGGCATGAAGGGACTAAGTAGTGGGTGAGCGCTGGCCAGCAATAGTTTGCATGAACTGGTAGTGGAAGCACCCAAAGTAAATTGACTCAAAGTAAATGTAGCTTTGACTTCCGCAAAGTAACACCTGAATCTATTAACTGTTTTGCATGCATATGTTAATCGGATGACAATACAATATTATGACACGCACCTACACCTCACTTCTCCGATAAGACCACGCCAATTTGGTGTATCCTCAATTCAAAACACTGTGTACATCTGATGTATTTCGGGCTGGTGATCGGCCCATGCTCAATTTTAACTAGGATTTGTAGTTTCTGTGCACTTAACCTAAAACAAGGTTTTTTTTTTTCAAAAATGAAATTGTTTTGTAACCTTTTAATAAAAACGAATCCACACTGTAAAGTGCTTTCCAAGACAAATCAAATCAGTCCAAGTACGACTGGTGTACCTTTTTTAGTTAAAGAATTCCTATGGCCATCTTCTGATTCCACCATCGGACCAGCGCAACGATTTCATAATATTGTATTGTCATCCGATTTACAAATGCATGCAATATTTCAGCTTAATCGGTAACCGGAAATGGATCATATTTAACTAGCATGATTTTATTACAGACAAACATCGGATTCAAGATTGTGGCTTTTTTCAAGCTTTTATCCTTATCCTTACTTATATTATAAATGCGAAAGTGAGTTTGTTTATTTGTTTGTTTGTTTGTTACGCTTTCACGCCGTAACTACTGAACCGATCATCATGAAATTTTGCATACAAGTTCTCTGGAGTACGGAGAAGGACATAGGCTACCTACCTTTTGTCCCGGGAAAAAGTACTATTCCCGAGGGATCGACATTGACGCGGGCGGAGCCGCGGGCGAAAGCTAGTATAATATAAATCTTGAATAGTCATATTTATAATACCTATTTTTAGTTAGTTAATTAACTTAAAATATTCTGTAAATATCCTTTGTACAATTGCTTGTTGTCCTAAATAAAATAAAATAAAAATAAAAAATATTCATTCAAGATCCAGGCAAATCTAAAATACGCTTTTTATTGACACCTGGCCGTGGGTTGAACCCGGGACCCTGTGATTCAAGGCAGTACCACTGTGCCACAGAGGTCATCACAGACAAGCAAGTGTTCTCATGGCATAAATGTCATGTCGTATACCACGCTGTTTTTGCCTGACATGTTCGCTACCTCTACAGTGGCGCTTATAAATTTGGCTTAGCATTTTTCCAGCCAAAGTGCTCGAAGCTACAGCTCAAGACAAAAAAAGCAGGTAAAGTTATGGTTATTTTTCTTACTCCAATCATTCGATGTAGTAAAAAAAGTATGTATGCAAGTGGAAGTTTCTTCTTTAAATAATTGGCAAAAATAATACGACGTAGTTATGTAGTCATCTATATTTCAGAGCTTTATTCATTCCATTCAGTTTTGCTGTAGAATTTACAGGTAGAGTCCATTTAGACCCAGACCTCCCAGTCCATTTAGTCCACCTAACCCTCCCAAACCACCGAGTCCAGCTCCCAGACCTAGTCCTCCTGCGATGGGTGACACAGCGGCAGAACTGCCAGTCTCGCTGATGATGCCGATGTTGCCGTTACCGCAGCCGCAAGAGGCGGCTCCTGAACCACCGGAGGCGAGAGCTCCTTCGAAGGCCACAGCGCTCAAGAACGGCAGCTGACCGCTTACCAGCAGAGCGCCTTCGATCGCGTTGTCAGACACCACGCTGAGACCGGCTGGGGAGACGGGGCCGTAGCTGGAGATGGGCAAGACTCCTCCAGCAGACACCGAGCCGAGGTTGATGAAAGCTGGGGCCGCCACCACAGCGTTGCCTAAGCCGAGTCCGCTGTTCAAACCGAGACCGAAGCCTCCCAGGCCGAGTCCGCTAGATGCGCCACTGTTGACCACGACGCTGTTCTCAACCAAGGAGTTACCACTGCCCAAGCCAAGGCCGAGGCCGCCGCCGAGACCGATTCCTCCAGCCAGACCGAAACCACTGTTCAAGCCGAGGCCGCTTCCCAAACCGAGGCCAGCTCCCAAGCCCAGTCCGCTGCCCAAGCCAAACGCGCTGTTAGCTCCGCTGTTGACTAAGATGTTGTTGTCAACAATGGAGTTGCCGCTGAGGTACTGGGCGAAAGCTGCCTGCATCAGCAGAGCTTGGGCCAAGAGAGCGAACAAAGCTTTGGATGCCATTTTGCTTCAATGGTTTACTTGAATATGTCTGGAATATTTTTTTATTAAATATATATACTATATTTCTTATCAATATTGACACAGAGACCTGTATTATGAAGTTCAACGTGATAGAGAATTTTTTTATATATCACGTTTGGCACCGTTATTATCTTTTCATTGCTCGCGTTTGATATAAAGACTATTACGAAAAAAGTTGAAGTAAAAACTTCTTAACAAATAAATATCCAACCGTATAAAAGGAGGTAAATGGTTTAGTTGGCACCATTCAGAAAACATCAACAAAAGTAAACATGTCCACTTTTGCTTTCTTGGTTCTCTGCATCCAGGCTTGCCTCATCCAGGTAATTTTATTTATATTTAACTCTCTTCCATGCTGGTCTGGGTGAAAAGAAAAAACGTAGAATGTACCAGCTGTTTTTCTTTCCGCGCAGATCGTAAAAGCCGACCAATAATAGGCGATGCGGCTAGCAACCCATTACTATTTTGATTCCGTTTTCCACCTAATACCCACCAAAATGCTTTCGGGTCTTATAGACTTAGGCTCTGTCTACCCCGCAAGGGAAAAAGACGTGAAACTATGTATGTATGTATTTTTAATTTAACTTTTTACAAAAAAAATCTGGGGCACGGTTGTTCTCCCGTGTGCTTCGGAAGCGCTTCGAGGAAAACGGTCTAACGGTCCGTAAAGAAGGTAGTGCGCTTGCGCCGCTTCCTAATTTTATTACAAGCTTTTATTTATTTTCACCTGTCCGATGTTTGTCTGTAATGAAATCTTGCAAGTTAAATTTGATCCACTTTGGTTACCGATTGAGCTAAAATTTTGCATGCATGTATAATCGGATGACAATACAATATCAAGTAAGTTTTCGCCTTAAATATAACTCAGTATATAGTATACCCACCCACCAGGTAGTCGGACGACCTGACCAAGATCGCAGGGAAACGCTGGATGCAGGCCGCTTCCAACCGGTCATTTTGAAAATCTTTAGGAGAGGCCTATGTCCAACAGTGGACTTCTTGCGGCTTATAATATGATGCTTATGATATAGTATATATATATCACAGTATATTTATCACAGAAAGTGTTTCCCCGGAGATCTTAACAAACGCAAGGGAAGCCACGGGCAAATGCTAGGTGTAAATGAAATACATAAAAAGATATTTCCCAAAGAAACTATTAAATAACAAAATATAAGTGCGTAAAAATAGCCGTGTGGTTTCCGGCAGAGTAAAATAGATGAGCACTCCTAGTCTTTCCATGGAGGTCGTAAGAGGCTACTTAGGAAATACAAGCTAAGCAAAGGTTTTTAACATCAATGAGACCTCTACAACGCGTATGGCCAGCAAGGAGAGTGTAGGCCAAGTCCTCTGTCTGCTCTGGCCAAGCATGGTTCCGGTAGTACAGAGAGGGTCATGCCCCTGCTGCAGTGGAGACTAAAAAGAACCTGATGATGAACAAAATAAACAAAACATCTGTATTTCAATGTAGTAGGTATTAACATTTTTATTCCAATTTGCAGCAAGCGTTCAGCCAAGCCATTCTTGGTGGGTATGGACTGGGTGGTCTTGGCAACCTATACGGACCTTCATATGGTGCACTCGGTGTCGGTGAAGTGGACGTGAGCGCTGTGAATGTCGAATCTCTCGGAATTGGTGCAGCCGGCTATGGTGGACTTGGCTCTGGTCTCGGACTAGGCCTGAACTCCGGACTTGGCTTGAACGCTGGTCTTGGTTTGAATGCTGGACTCGGCCTTAACTCTGGTCTAACACTGGGACTTGGCAACGCTGGACTAGGTGTGAGCGGACTTGGTATCAACTCTGGCCTGGGTCTCGCTGGCATCGGTGCTGGATACGGCGGTGTGGGTAACGGTGCGCTCGCCGTGTCCGGAGAGCTGCCGGTGTCAGGCACCACGGTGGTGACCGGTGCTGTACCAGTGCTGGGTGCTGTCACCTTCAGCGGAAATGTGCCAGCTGCTGGTGCAGTTTCCATCTCTGGCAACTGTGGATGTGGCGGTGTTCCCTTTGGAAGTTACTAGATGATCACGATCAAGGTGCTCTTTCAATAGACAGTATGAAAATACCTAAATAAAATGCAATTTAGTAATAATTTTGTTATTTTATCTAAACCATTGTCCGGTATCAATAGGCATTAAGAAAGACATTTACAAAACAAATCCTTCCCTACTTCGTGCTATGCCGGAATGGACGCGTACGCCTCTTCTGTCTTCATAAACAGGAAACTTGACGCGCCGTGCAACGGCATGGCATGACACATAAAAACCTTATGCCTTATGCATTCCTACAATTGCTTATAATCCCCTACATTTTAGCAAAAAACTAATAACCCCTAATCCGCAAACCCCTCCGTCTCTGCACACAGTACATTTCATCCACCAGGTTCCTTCAATCCTAGACGTTTCGGCTTTTCTGGAACTTACACCGTGAAACAAAAATGACATTCCTATCCAGGCGGGAACATGTCCAACAACTATATTATGAAGTGAGATAGAGATAATGTTAAACTAGAGTTGCAGGGGCAGGTCACCAGGAGCGTATATCAGATAACATGCATGGCTCCCAAAGTCATGTCAAAATGGATGCCGCAGCAGCGAAGCGGTCTTTGAGCTAGAAGGGCCGTTTCCATTCCTTCATCGGGCTATGAGACGCAGACAGAAATTTCACCCTTTTGTCGTTGAAATACCAAAGAGCCGAACTAAACGCTTCGACAATTCCTTTTTGGTTCGAGTAGCTAAGGTGTGGAATAAACTGCCTGCGTCTACATTCCGAGACAAGTACAGTCCCGGGACATTCAAAAGTGGAATAAATGGGTATCTCTTGGATAGGTATGTAACATCCGCGTCTTCATCGTCACTTACCATCAGGTGAGCTGGGAAACAAATGCTTAATTCAATACATAATAAAAAGAAACGGCCTAAAGGCGGATCAGAGAAGAAGATGGGTAAATATAAAAACTGGAGGAAAGTAGCAAAGGAACGTGACAGGTGGAAGAACCATGTAGAGAGGCCAAGACTCTTACAGTGTTATTATAAAACAAGGACTAAAGTTAGTACCAGGTTTAAGCCGGGGTCCAAGTCAAGTACTAAGGAAAATCGTATTATAAAACGAGGTTTATCGTTTAAGCCATAGATGATCCTAGGTCTAAAGATAAACCTACAATTCCCCAGTTTAACTAACTTATTTTGTTACCAATAAATAGGTCACTTTTCACCAAAAAAAAATGCTTTGATGCTAAAATCTATGTCAAATCCTATTACCCTATTCGCAATGAGCAAAAACCTGGAAAATGCGAAAAAATTAATAAAACCAACACATATAATTTTGAAAAAACATTTTAATTATTTGCATTTTAACATATCAAAACATTTAATTAGATTATTTTCAACGCTTTTGTCGTCATTTATATTTCACAACCGCCACAAAACAATGACTTTTAGGAACCTTAATTTCATATTAGGAAAAAATATTATGTACAAATATAAACAAATTTTTACACCATATTTACTTTAACTTTATTCACGTAAACTTTATCTCACAGCAACTATAAAACAATTACTTTCGACACACTGCACCGTTTATTCATTAAATAAAAATATATTTTTTACAATCATATTTGTAAACAAACTTTGAAGTTATTTTGGAACAAATTCAATTTGTTGCGCGCGCACACGCTTTCCGTTTCAGGTTTGTAAAATTATTAAATCGTTTTGTATAAAGTATGATTTTTTTTTACCTGACCACTGAATATATCGTTTATTTATGACATAATAAACATGTTTCTCCATTTCAATTTTATTATTTTTAGTTTTATACTAGTTTCAAACTATAAATTTTATTATTAATTTTAATATTAGTGAAGATCGGAACGTAGTAGTAGCATACTGAACGAATGATTGAATGAATTCTGCTTCCGTTAGATCATCCAGAGATCGTCTCAGATCTAAGTTAGTCTTGACTTAGTTCACTTTTTGTAATGAAACAAAGTTTAATTTGCTAAACATAGGTTGATCCATCGCTAGTCCGGACTAAGGTTTAAACCTGGGTTTTGCCGTTTTTTTATAATAACACTGATAAGGTTTTTTTTTAATAAAATTAAGATAAAAAAATTGAGGCCAAAGTTTGAAGCGCGATAGTTCAATTAGCGGAACATAGGGACATGGAAGAGCCATGAAGAGGTATATACCCAACAAGGGGTGAACACGGGCTGAAAAAGAAGAAGAAGAAGAATGTTGTACTTAGACCTAAGGTCACTAGTTCAACTAGCTCCGTGGCGCAGCGGTCAACACGCCAGCCTGCGACACGGAGTGACCGGGTTCGATCCCCGGCCAGGTCAAGATGGAAAATGATCTTTTTCAGATTGGCCTGGGTCTTGGATGTGTATCTTTATATGTATTTGTTATAAAATATAGTATCGTTGAGTTAGTATCCCATAACACAAGTCTTGAACTTACATTGGGGCTAGGTCAATCTGTGTGATTTGTCCGTAAAAAAAAAAAAAAAAAAACTCCCGCCCGCGTTGAATTTCTTCACCATATTTTATTTCTTACTTTAATAAGAGTATATCAGAATATATCCGGCAGAGTAGAATAGGACCGCTCCTAGTGTTCCCATGGTGGTCGTAAGAGGCGACTTAGGAAATACAAGCTAAACAAAGCACATAAACATCAATGAGACCTCTCCAACCCGTCTGGCCAGCGAGGAGAAGCCAAATCCTCTGCCTGCTCTGGCCAAGTATGGTGTATCCGGTAGTCCAAAGAGGGTCATGCTCCTGCAGTGGAGAGTAAAATGACGTAATGATGATATCAGAATAGCATTGTGAATGCAAAATAAATACATATAAAATACTAGCTTCGCCCGCGGCTCTGCCCGCGTCAATGTTGATCCCTTGGGAAAAGTACTTTTTCCCGGGATAAAAGGTACTCCAGAAAACTTGTATGCAAAATTTCATGATGATCGCTTTAGTAGTTACGGCGTGAAAGCGTAACAAACAAACAAACTTACTTTCGCATTTATAATATTAGTAAGGTTATGGATATCAGTAAGGATTGCATGGCTTCCTACATGTTAGTTGATTTTAAATTCATTGCAGTGTTAGGTGACGGTAGCCTGGAATGGGATATGGCGGAGATTTTCGACGCCGAGGTTCGAAGAGCGGTATTAACTTAAGGCGAGGCCTCAAATGTTTGGTACCTTCGCTCGGCAAAGGACTGATCAAGTGCGCGCAAGGGATAGCGCTTGGCGGTTTAGCCCGTGAATGATGAGATAGGAGATAGTCTCGAGTCGCTCAAAGAAAAAAACGTAAGCGCCAATTTCGTTATTTCTATTTTATATAAAATCAGACCGGTTAATTGTATTTTCATATTTACATTTTGATGAATTACTAATAACCTATCTTTTAGTCTAAAAATCATTATTTCATTCGTCGCATTTGAGCTACAATAACAAAAACTCTGCGAACGAAGACCATTTTTCAAAAAATATAATTATCGAGAAAATTTTATCAAAACGTGTTTTCATCTTCAATTTTTGGAGATGAAATAGTCAAAAATCATATTACTTAGATTTGAAACTCCTAATTTAAGTATTTTGCGAGATAAATAAGGTTCAGAACGACCTTATTTACAGTGGTATCGCCTTAACAGGTGGCACTTAGACCTAAGGTCGCTGGTTCGAATCCTGCCCTTGACTGTGCGTTAATATATAATTCAGTGAGTCAGGTTTATCTTATAAATAAATAAATATAAACTTAGTAGAAACATAAGTGTATGCAAATCAGACTCACACTTGAAATGTTTCATTAAGTAATTATTTTTAAGAACTATTTAACTACAAACGTTAATAACAAATTTATGCACGCAAGTGTTCAAGTTACTCTACCAGCCTAAAGTGTTCAAGCATATCAAGCAAGTGGGGTAACATCAAAAGTGCTTTTGTTTTAACAGAAAAGCTGCTTAAAATGATAAAAATAAAACATTATAATATTGTATTCATGTATAATTATTTCAGAGCTTTCTTCATTTCAATCTCTATTTGATGCAGAATTTACAGGTAAAGTCCGTTTAGGCCAAGACCTCCGAATCCACCCAAACCACCGAGTCCAGCTCCCAGACCTAGTCCTCCTGCGGCAGAACTGCCAGTCTCGCTGATGATGCCGATGTTGCCGTTACCGCAGCCGCAAGAAGCGGCTCCTGAACCACCAGAGGCGAGGGCTCCTTCGAACGCCACAGCGCTCAAGAACGGCAGCTGACCGCTAACCAGCAGAGCGCCTTCGATCGCGTTGTCAGACACCACGCTGAGGCCGGCTGGGGAGACGGGACCGTAACTGGAGATGGGCAGGACTCCTCCGGCAGACACCGAGCCAAGGTCGATGAAAGATGGGGCTGTTACCACAGCGCTGCCTAAGCCGAGCCCGCTGTTCAAGCCGTAACCAAGGCCTCCCAGACCGAGTCCACTAGACACTCCACTGTTGACTACGACGCTGTTCTCAACCAAGGAGTTACCGCTGGCCAAGCCAAGGCCGAGGCCGCCACCGAGACCAAGTCCTCCAGCCAGACCAAGACCGCTGTTTAAGCCGAGGCCGCTTCCCAGACCGAGGCCAGCACCCAAGCTAAATCCGCTGCCCCATCCAAGTGCGCTGGAAGCTCCGCTGTTGATTAAGACATTGTTGTCAACGATGGAGTTGCCGCTGAGGTACTGGGCGAAAGCTGCCTGCATCAGCAGAGCTTGGGCCAAGAGAGTGAACAAAGTTTTGGATGCCATTTTGAATCAATAGTTCAATTGAATATGTCTCATAAAAAAAAATTCGTTACATTTTTATACTATTTCTCTTATCGATATTGACACAGAGACCTGTATTATAGTCTATTTCAAAGTGATTACAGACTTTCTCAAGCATCACGTTTCACATTACAATTATCTATGATTCTTATTGCATCCTAGTTTCAATTTCTTACTTTATAAACGGTTGGTAAGGCTATCTTTTCAAAATAATAAAGAACAGTATAAAAAGGGTCATTATTATTTAGTTTTTATCATTCAGGAAACATTCACTGAAGTAAACATGTCCACTTTAGCTTTCTTGTTGCTGTGCATCCAGGCTTGCCTCATCCAGGTATTTTTATTTAAGGTTTATGTTTATTTCATTAGGTTTTACCAAACAAAACGAAAGTTGTAAATAATACAGTATGTAATTTGATCGTGGGTTCGATTCCCATGGGAAGCATACATTGTTTAGTTGCTTTCATTTTGGTTAGGACATTGCAGGCTTGAATCGCCTGATTGTCTGATAATAAATATGATTCCGTGCTTCGGAAGTACGTTAAGCCGTTGGTCCCGGCTGCCATCTGGTTGTCGTTAATGGAACCACGTCAGAGGTCGAGAGGCGGTTCCTAAGAATTCTGACACCAGGGTGTGCATGGTCGATTGACCGTGTCACCTACTCGAAATGATGATCATGATTTGCCAAAGCAAGTATAAATGTAGTTTTTTTTTTAATTTGCAGCAAGCATTCAGCCAAGCCATTCTTGGCGGGTATGGTCTGGGTGGTCTGGGCAACCTGTACGGACCTTCATACGGCGCCATCGGTGTCGGCGAAGTAGACGTGAGCTCTGTGAATGTCGAATCTCTCGGAATTGGCGCAGCCGGCTATGGTGGACTTGGCTCTGGTCTCGGACTTGGTTTGAACTCCGGACTTGGCTTGAACGCTGGTTTGAATGCTGGACTTGGTCTTAACTCTGGTCTAGGACTAGGACTTGGCAGTGCCGGACTAGGCGTGAGTGGACTTGGCATCAACTCTGGCCTGGGTCTCGCTGGCATCGGCGCTGGATACGGCGGTGTGGGTAACGGTGCGCTCGCCGTGGCCGGAGAGCTGCCGGTGTCGGGCACCACGGTGGTGACCGGTGCTGTACCAGTGCTGGGTGCTGTCTCCTTCAGCGGTAACTTGCCAGCTGCTGGCGCCGTCTCCATCTCCGGCAACTGTGGGTGTGGAGGTGTTCCCTTTGGAAGCTACTAGATGGCAAAGATTAATCAGACTCTTCGAATGAACAATTTAAAAATAAAGGAAATGTAATTTTATAATTTTATTATTTTATCTTAACCAATATGCATTTACGAAACAAATAATTTCCTTATTTCTAATTGTTATCTACTAAAGGTTTATTGCGCTCTCGACCATTCTTCTTCTTCTTCTTCCTCGCCTTTTCCCTATTTGGGGTCGGCTGTCGACTCTCTCCATAATTTTCTATCCTTAACCATATCAATATTTATCCCCCATTCCCTCATATTCCCTCTGACACATTCAATCCACGTCTTTCTTGGCTTCCCTCGTCCCCTACGTCCTTCTACTTCTAAACGGGATATTATTTTTGCTAGATGTTCGGCATCTCTCCTTTCTACATGTCCATACCATGTTAGACGTTGGCTTTTTAATTTGTCAACTACCGGTGCGACTTTCAGGCTCCCTCTTATGTACTGGTTCCGAATCTTATCCATCCTTGTAATTCCACATACGATGCTCCTCTTTCTTCTTCGTCGCCCAGCACTCCGCTCCCCATTATACTAAAGTTTTCTAAGATTGGTACGTTGTGTTTTTTACTCTGTCATCATCATCAAAATGGCAGCTGCAAAATCTCAACAGCTGGACAAAGGCCTCTCCTAAAGATTTACAAAATGACCGGTTGAAAGCGGTTTGCATTCAGCTCTTTCCTGTGTCCTTGGTCAGGTCGTCTGACCAACTGGTCGGTGGGTGTCTTTCTCTACGCTTGCCGGTACCTGATCGCCATTCGAGAACCTTTATTACCTATCGGTTCTACGTGCTATTTTCCTCTATGCTAGGATAAATATAATTGACAAAACTGTGGCCGTCACAATTACAGAAATACAATCGAGTCGAACTACGCTATGACAACGTTTCGAAAACGCTTTTACATTTCCTTTTTGTTTCGAGTAGCTGAGATGTGAAATGAAGTGCCTGCGTCTATATTCCCAGACAAGTACAGTCCCGGGACATTCAATATTAGAATAAATGGGTAACACTTGGATAGGCATGTTACTTCCTCGTCTTCATCGTCACTTACTATCAGGTGAGACCGGAGACAAATGACTAATCCAACATTTAGTAAAAAAAAAAATACACATCGAAGCGTTTTTAATAATAATAAAAAAAACAATTATGTTTGTGTGTATGGAGTTCCTACACTGCCAAAGTCGTGACCTAACTGATTTACAACGCAATAGTTAAAAAATTGTCATTTTACAATAGCCGATGCCGCTTATGGCCGAGTTTAGCCGACTCTGTTTTGCTTCATTCATTTAAATATGATTTACGGACGATAAATCTCCTTTCTCGGCACCTCCTGTAGGTTGAGTGGTAGAAAAAGCCTTTGGCTTTAAGTCTGCCTTTTACAAGTTAAATAAGTCATTATATAAAATAAATAATTTTACGTGATAGCGTTAGAAGAGAGATAGATGCGTCACAAACCGAATGCTTAGGACGATCGTCCCTCTCTATCGCTTATTCCGCTGTAGTGTAGAGGTATCTATCTAAATATATATAACTCAAAGGTGACTGACTGACATAGTGATCTATCAACGCACAGCCCAAACCACTGGACGGATCGGGCTGAAATTTTGCATGTAGGTAGATGTTATGACGTAGGCATCCGTTAAGAAAGGATTTTGATCAATTCTACCCCCAAGGGGATAAAATAGGGGATGAAAGTTTGTGTGAAAATTAACGAGAGCGAAGCCGCGGGCAAAAGCTAGTTAACTAATATAATCATGAGTTATTTCGTGGTTGTGAGGGCTCGCGAGGTCTACTGTTCTCACAGAACCACTAGTTTAAATCTGTGTTTTAACCAATCTTTGAATAAAGAGTCGTGTTTGAGCATCCAAAGTTTATTTCGTCCCTTCATGGCGACCCGTACCTTGGTCTGCCTTCGCGCTCGCGATTCTCGCCGGCATACGGAACGTGACACTTTTCGTGCGTGCAGCCGGCTTTCAACGATTTAGAAGCCGTTATCACGTCAAAAAACAGTAAATGCTTTCTTCAATTTAATCAACTTTCTATCCATCGGATATGAATATAGTAAAATACCACATAATAAGAGTATTATTAAAGAAATACGCATGATACGGGGTGATATGTGATGAGAGAATACGACGCGGTGATTTTATTTTATTTCTTTATTTCTTTATTTCTTTATTATCACAATACTCACAGTACTTACAGTTTCCCAACGCGTACTGTGAGTTAGGGAAAATCACAAAGACATATGAGATAAACACATGACACAGACATTAACAAAAAACACTTCTTTATCGAAAAAAATATCGACGTTTGGTACATAAGCAATCAGAGCATTGAGTAGTGCCACAGCCTGGCTGGTAGGCGCGTGCTGCGCGGTGTGGGAGCGCGCCGCGGTCGGCACGAGCAGCGGACGGTTACGTAACTGCTTGAACACAGACGGGGCATAAAAACGACACCTAGCCAGAGCTAATGGGTTGTCAATTTTCCCATTTAGGAGCAAATAATAATGCGTTAGTATGGCACATTTGCGCCTAAGCTCTAAGGAGTTCAAACCTACCATTCCTGATACAAACAGAGACGGATATAAAAAAGGATAAAAACCATAAAGCTTTTTATATAACGATCGAGCAAATCTCTTCTGCACACGTTCCAGCATTATGTTGTATTTGGCTTCGTGCGGAGACCAGACTACAGAATTATATTCCAGAATGCTGCGGACGAAAGAAAAATACAACGTAGTTATAACATCTCGATCCTGAAACTGATAAGACTGTCTCATTACAAAACCTAAAGCTTTATATGCGCGCTTGCAAGCTTCGGTAATATGGTCGTTCATCGTCATCTTGGAGTCGAGAGTAACACCTAGATCTCGTATTTGTGTGACACGTTGCAAGGGTGCACCGGCAATAGTGTATGGGTGAATTATGGGAGAATGTGATCGAGTAAATGTGATGACTTTGCATTTGGAGATATTAAAATCTAATGAATTCTCCTCAGCCCATTGGACCACTCTATCTATGTCGCGCTGCAAAGCATCACAATCCTGATCTGAACCAATACCTACAAAAAGCTTAAGGTCATCCGCAAACATAAGACACTGTGCCTCTATGATCACCTCGGGCAAGTCGTTGATCATCAAAAGGAACTGAGTTGGGCCAAGCGTACTCCCCTGACTTACCCCAGAAGAGGTCAAATAGGGGTCCGAATGAAAGCCAGACAACTGTACATACTGCATCCTGTTCGAAAAATAATTTTCAAAAAAAAGTTGAAGTTTCGGAGTAAAGCCTATGATTGATAACTTTGCCAAAAGTTTGCTAATATGGACTCGATCGAAAGCTTTTTTAAAGTCAAAATATGCAGCATCTACTTGCTGATCCTCATCCATGTGAGTGGCCACATAATCGACAAAATTAATAAGGTTGGTGGTTGTCGACCTCCCAGCCCTAAACCCATGCTGACAGTCACTAAGGAGTGGTTGTACCTGCTGAATTATTTGGCGGTCCAAGATGGATTCAAAAATCTTGTCTAAGGCTGAAAGAACAGCAATGGGTCTGTGGTTTTCGATCTGACTTTTTGAGCCTTCCTTAGGTATCGGTATGACTTTTGATATTTTCCACAGGGCAGGATATGTAGCTGTTTGCAAGGATAAATTAAACAAATGCAAAAGAGGTTGCTTAAACAACTCGATACAATCCTTTATCAAGAATGAAGGGATACCGTCAGGACCAATGGAGGAGTGGCTTTTCAGACGTTTAACTGCAGTAATAACATCCTCCACAGTTACACTATGAATATGGATGCGAGAAGAGCTAGGTGGCGATTGTTTATTTAGCTTCGTATTAATCGGCTGATCTGAAAAAAAAACGGACTGAAAAAAATTTGCAAAAGAGTTTGCCGCTTTTAAACCACTAACACTTTCACCTTTGTATTCAAAAGAGTTGCTGTGATTTTTTGAGGAACGCTCACTTTTAATGAACCTCCAAAAATTCTTAGGATCCTTTTTTATATCCGTTTCTATCTGTTGTAAATAATTACTATATTCAGATTTAATTAATTCTTTTACTTTCCATCTATAAAATTTAAACAACTCCCTATCGTATTCATGTCCTAATTGTTTATATTTTTTTAGGTGGTAGTATTTTTGTCGTATTTTATTTATAATATTTATTGTATACCATGTAGGATAATGATACTTGCGAGTGTGCTTATTCTGTGTATTTTTTTCTGGTACACAACTCGAAAAGCAGGAATATAAGTTATTGTAAAAAATATCTAGTGCGTCGTCCACATTTATAGACCTTAAAACATCTTGCCAATCTATGTGCATAATTGACTCGTATAACACATGAAAGTTGGCTTTCTTAAAATTCCATTGCGGAAACCAATTATTATCATACGATTCGTAATCGTGTGTGGGTAGCGTCTCGAACACTGCATCGTCGCCTGACCGCGGAACGCGTAGCCATAAGCCTAGTGCCGGGTGATGCGGGTCCGCCCGGACTACAGGTTCGATGTCATAATACATTTGCACACATTCATCACTTAAAGAGCTCAATACCAGGTCTAATATGTTGCCATGGTCGTTTCTTAGATTGTTAAACTGTTTTATTTTACAATAAGCCAGTAGATATGAAAATTGTAACAATACATTCTCACTGCACGAATTAAGATTAAAATCTCCAATTATTAATAAATCAGATTTTGAATATTTGGCAGCTGTGTTTTCTAATACTGCAAAGGTTTTCAAATATTTTATGTCTGGACTACCCGGGGGAATATACACGACACATAGGATAATAGTTATATGCTTTAATTGCACACGAGCAATGAGAACTTCGATGTCTTCCGAGCATCCGTCGATGTCAGTAATCCGTTCTAATAAATATTGTGAACGCACAGCCAGTAAAATACCACCCCAACCCACATCGAGTGGCCTGTCCTTACGTAACACATTATAACCGAGAGGAAAAATTTCAGAGTCATGAATACTACTAATAAGGAATGTTTCTGTGAATACAAATATATCAGATTCATCGCTCATAATTCCTTCTTTGCATTTCTTCAATTTAGTGCGGAGCCCCCTTACATTCTGATAAAAAATTGAAAAGCACTTAAGTTGGTTTGGTTTTCTCATTTTCTTTGCGAAACCCACTTCGCCAAGGCTTTACGTGGACGCCCTCAGCCCACATCTCAGGAGTCATGTACTTATCTACATTCTTTGTGGGTACAGATAACTTAAATGACGCATAATCCCCGCGGGATTTTAGTGCCTCAGCTGTACAGATGTCCTCCGGGAAAGACGTTTTCAAATGCTTTAATACTTGATCAGCTGTAGTTCCTATCTTAACGTAGAACAAATGCAGATATGATTTTCTATCCGCTGCAATAATTACATTGTTGGGACTCGACCTGGCCGTACCACGAACAACATTGCGAAACGAGTTTCGATTACGCGGACGCCTCACTGATGTCCAGTCATCCTCATTTTCGCAGAGATCCGTCGCTTCTGTCGACAAAAGTGGAGACACCGGAGCAAGCTGCACATTGCCTGCCACGGGAAAAGATAACGGCATAGTCGAAGTCGCATTATCGTTTGTCATCACCGCAGTTTGCGTAACAGGCGCAGGTAGATGGCACGTAGTAGTGGCGCTGTCCTTAGTCGACGTCGCGTTGTCATCTACGGGTCTCCTTTGCAGTTTGCGCGTGACGATAGCTGACGACGCACGGAGGCGGGCCGCTCTCATTGGTCGGGGGCCCTCTTCCAACGTCGAGATACCCTCAACTTCGCTGTTGGAAATTGGTTGAGACTCAGCTTGTACCAATTTTTTAATAAGGCTATTTTGTTCTTGCACTATCTTCTCGAGCGACGACACTTTGTTTAACAACGAGTGCACCACTTTAGTTAAGTCGCGTATAGCTGTGTGATTTGAAGTCACGGTGGTGTTGTTGGTAGCACACTAAGGGACGTGGTTCAAATCCTACCTGTGGCGAGTTCTTTTTTATCACATATTTTCAATTTTAGTAACATACCGAGCATTGTATGCTATTTAAAAAAACCGGCCAAGTGCGAGTCGGTCTCAAGCATGAATGGGCCGGCTCGTCCGGGGAAGTACAACACTCTCACCGAAAATCGACGTCTGAGTAGAAGCTTTCTATGCTACGTTCGGTGAGTGAGAGAGCCGGAGGCCCATCCTTCCACCTCCCCCTTCCTCCCCCATTTCCTTTCCCCAACTCCTTGAAAGGCCGACAACGCACCTGTCACACCCTGGTGTTGCAATTGTCCATGGGCCGCGGTGATCACTTACCATCAGGTGACTCGCTTGCTCGTTTACCGTCCTATATCATAAAAACAAAAAAAAAAAACTAAAAACAGTAGTGTCAAGGAAAGAATTTGGTCAGACTTACAGTGTTTTGATTACTTACTCGTGATATATTACAAGGTTTTATTAAGTTTCACCTGTCCCGATGTGTCTGAAAGCATATCTTGCAAGGTAAATTTGATCCACCTCCTGGTTACCGATTGAGGTGAAATTTGCATGCACGTGTAAATCGGATGACAATACAATATTATGGAAACGTTGCGCTGGTCTGATGAGTCAGAAGTTAGCCATACTCGTTCGAACTCTTAAGCTAACAAGGTACACCAATCGTGTTTGGGCGCATTTGATTTGTCTTGGAAAGCACTTTACAGTGTTGATTCGTTTTTATAAAAGCTTGTCACAACGACGTAATTTTTGTAAAAAATCTTGTTTTTCTTTTACTAAGCCTATTTGTATGTTCCAGTCGAATATCTAGTATATAGTAATCTAGAATACAGGACCACTCCTTGGAGTGGTCCTGTATTCTAGACCGAAAACAACAAGTTGTTCTATTCTATAATTATTGTCAAAAAAAATTAGCTACATACAACAATAATGTTATAAATAACTAGCTGACCCGGCAAACGTTGTTTTGCCATATAAATAATGTCTAAAAAATAAAAATAAAAATTTAGGGGTGGACTACCCCTCACATTTAGGGGGATGAAAAATAGATGTTGGCCGATTCTCATAGATACCGGATAAGCACAAAAAATTTCATCAAAATCGGTCAAGCCGTTTCGGAGGAGTATGGCAACGAAAACTGTGACACGAGAATTTTATATATTAGATAAAAGGACGAATTCATGCATGGAAAATAATGCGTCAATTATATCTTCATCTGTATTTCAGAGCTTTATTCATTCGGAATTTGTTGCAGAATTTACAGGTAAAGTCCGTTAAGACCTATACCTCCCAGTCCATTCAGTCCACCCAAACCACCGAGTCCAGCCCCCAAGCCTAGTCCTCCTGCAACGGGCAACGCAGCAGCAGAACTGCCAGTCTCGCTGATGATGCCGATGTTGCCATTGCCGCAGCCGCAAGAGGCAGCTCCGGAACCACCAGAGGCGAGGGCTCCTTCAAAGGCCGCAGCGCTCAAGAACGGCAGCTGACCGCTGACCAGCAGAGCGCCTTCTATCGCGTTGTCAGACACCACACTGAGGCCGGCTGGGGAGATGGGGCCGTAGCTGGAGACGGGCAAGACTCCTCCGGCAGACAGCGAGACGAGGTCGACGAAAGCTGGGGCCGCCACTACAGCGTTGCCCAAGCCAAGCCCGCTGTTCAAGCCGTAGCCAAGGCCTCCCAGACCGAGTCCGCTAGATGCGCCACTGTTGACCACGACGCTGTTTTCAACCAAGGAGTTACCGCTGCCCAAGCCAAGGCCAAGACCGCCGCCAAGACCGAGTCCTCCAGCCAGACCGAGACCGCTGTTCAAGCCAAGGCCGCTTCCCAAACCGAGGCCAGCTCCCAAGCCAAGTCCGCTGCCCCAGCCAAGCGCACTGGAAGCTCCGCTGTTAATTAAGACATTGTTGTCAACAATGGAGTTGCCGCTGAGGTACTGGGCGAATGCTGCCTGCATCAGCAGAGCTTGGGCCAAGAGAGCGAACAAAGCTTTGGATGCCATTTTGTTTGACAAGTTCACTTGAATGTGCTTTGATTAAAATGTTTTACCTATTTATACCTACTATCATTCCTGTTATCACTTTTGTCATAGAAACCTATATTATGAAGTTTTGAGTGCTTGATAAGAAACTTTGATTGATTTCACGTTTTAATTACATT
Organism: Elegia similella; assembly: GCA_947532085.1. Classification (NCBI taxonomy): domain Eukaryota; kingdom Metazoa; phylum Arthropoda; class Insecta; order Lepidoptera; family Pyralidae; genus Elegia; species Elegia similella. The sequence continues at coordinate 8,912,545 of OX383953.1, forward strand.
ATTATTATCACCTGTGTTTTTTGTTGCATATATGATAGTTTAAACTGTAGGTGCTGTCAGTTTCAAAATAATTTCAATTACAACAGTATATAAAGAAGATGACTTATTTCAAAGCTACCATTCAGCGATCATTTACTGAAGTAAACATGTCCACTTTTGCTTTCTTGTTCCTGTGCATCCAGGCTTGCCTCATCCAGGTATTTTTCTCTACCTTTTATTTTTTAAGTTGTTTTTGTATTGCTTTTATTGTAAAAATAAAGTAAACCTTTAAAAAAATATATACCTTCAGTTTTGTATATCAATTCGGACTGATAGGTTAATACATTTTTAAAAGCATCTCTTTTCTTATATATTTTTCGTCATATTGCAGCAAGCGTGGAGCCAAGCCATTCTTGGCGGGTATGGTCTGGGTGGTCTGGGCAACCTATACGGACCTTCATACGGCGCCATCGGTGTCGGCGAAGTGGACGTGAGCTCTGTGAATGTCGAATCTCTCGGAATTGGTGCAGCCGGCTATGGTGGACTTGGCTCTGGTCTCGGACTTGGCCTGAACTCCGGACTTGGCTTGAACGCTGGTCTTGGTTTGAATGCTGGCCTTGGCCTAAACTCTGGCCTAGGATTGGGACTTGGCAGCGCTGGACTAGGTGTGAGCGGACTTGGCATCAACTCTGGCTTGGGTCTCGCTGGCATCGGTGCTGGATACGGCGGTGTGGGTAACGGTGCGCTCGCCGTGGCCGGAGAGCTGCCGGTGTCGGGAACCACGGTGGTAACCGGTGCTGTACCAGTGCTGGGTGCTGTCAACTTCAGCGGCAACTTGCCAGCTGCCGGCGCCGTCTCCATCTCCGGCAACTGTGGATGTGGTGGGGTTTCCTATGGAAGTTACTAGTGGACATTTACTTCAATTGAATAGATAAAAATAAATGCAACTTCTGCTTATTTAACTATTTTATTTTTATTCTGATAGGCCAGCTCGGTGGCGCAGTGGTTAATACGCCAGCCTACGACACGGAGTGCCCGGGTTCGATCCCCGGCCATGTCAAGATGGAAAATGATCTTTTTCAGATTGGCCTGGGTCTTGGATGTTTATCTATATATGTAATTGTTATCAAATATAGTATCGTTGAGTTAGTATCCCATAACACAAGTCTCGAACTTACTTTGGGGCTAGCTCAATCTGTGTGATTTGTCCGTATATATTTATTTATTTATTATTCTTTATGTACTTTGACAAAATAATAGATATGCAATCTTTCACATACTATTACGTCTTTTATCTCTCGCGGGGAAGACAGAGCCCTAGTCTTTAATACGCTTGCTTCAGCTTTGGCAAAAACATTCTGTCCCGCTCGCTATCCGGTTGTTCTCCTTTACAGGTCGCCCTCCTCAATTCACTGTCGTGAAAGTGAGGTGATTCAATAATTATATTTTTTTGTCCATTCTGTTTTTGGAAAATGTTTAAAATGTCAAAGCAACGGTAGTAACGAAGTTTATAGCTCACAAAGCCACTAGTAGAATTATACCATGAAACACCATGAAAATAAAAATGGGCCAAGTGCGTGTGCGGGTCACGCGCAGTAGTTACAGCTATTTAGAGAGGAGGACGACACTGGACTCAAACAAAAATTTGCAGAAACAAGTCATAATATTTTTAAAAGACCTATTCCACAACACCCCCCAGGCATTGGGTTGGCCGAGAAAACTAACCTAAACAAAAATTTAATAATTTAAATACATGTGTTTGTTGGTTTTTTTTGTTTACACAATACCACATGCTTTGTGTAAACAAAAAATAAAATTTTAAGCAGCCCCTGACAAGAATCTTTCCTATCTTCTAAACGCTATCGCCATCGCTAGAAAACCTGCTTTCGGTCTGTCTGCGCAGATCGTAAAAGCCTATCGTGGGTATAAGCGAAAATATGACGTTTCATGTTATTATTTTATTGTCATCTTTATTTACTTTGATTCTTAGGTATAGGTTTTTACAATATTTATATAATATCAAAATATAATACTAACAGTTGCTGATGCGTCTTCGTGCGGTTGTTTTAGTGCAGTCTGTCTGATCTCAGCCTAATCTTAAAACTTATCGAGATACATATCAATGGCGCAATAATACATACATCGATCGATCGGCGTTACTATAGCGCCTCGACATTGTCATCGAGAAAGGATCCGTCGCATCCAGCCATCATGTAACCCGTTGGCCTAGTGGGTGTGATTATAAATAACGCTTACGCATGTTAAGCAACTGGGCCCCACCCAGTCCCCATTTGGATGGGTGACCGCAAGTGGCATAAAAATTTCTCGAGCTCCTGCGTGCTTCGGAATGCACGTTGATGATAGTCGTGAAGCTATGTCAGATGCCTTTAGGCAGCTTGAGACATCTGACACCAGTGTTGGCTCCTACACATAAGAAAACCAAACAAACAAAATCATGTAACCAGCAAGAACAATAAACTACTTACGTGGCGTGATCTTGTACCTCTACACCATCATCTTCAACCCAGTAAGCAGCAACATCTCTTCATGTATGGTGTTGGGCCTAACACCAAGTCTAGCACCATATATGCCCGTTCCATTGATTTAATTGAAGAAATTAGGTATCCATTGACAAATCCTACTTAAAAACCACACTGAACAAAATTAACATAATTACGAAAGCACTGATTATTATAAAAGAAACAACGCAAAGTTTAAATTAATCTGAAAAACCTGAAAAAAATACATCGTAACTCTATGAAAAATATAGCGCGCGAAAACAACTGACAAAAAATTTCTTTGTTTTTTTTTATGTATTACTTTTAAGTTTATTATTAATAGCCAGTATTTTCGAATTGAAGTTCTGACCTCCTTGAATTTAAATAGTAATATTTCGTTGTAAGTTTTACCTTTGAAGTTGGGTAGTTCTCTTTTAAATTAGGGAATAAGAAATCATTAAAAAAATCAGTTGTCTATAAAGTCGGCTTAGGGCGATAATTTTACGTGAAAAGAGAGATACAATGATAGATGAGAGAATACGTGATATATACTACTGCTGCTGCTGCTCCGGAACGTGACATTTTTAGTGCGTGCAGCCGATGTTCATCGATTTATAAGACGTTATCACGTTAAAAATAAATATGATAATCTATACATATAATAAAACAGTAAAAATATTTTGTCTGTACATTTAGAATTTTTGACTGAAATGGATAGAGGGACACTTAAAAAGAATAATAGAAAGCAAAAAAATTTTTTTCGAATTTCTTGTCTGTCTGTCTGTCTGTATGTATGATCACGATTATCTCCGAAAATACTGAACCGATTTACTTCAAACTTTCACCAATTGCTTTGTTTTAACTCAGCAAAACATCTTAAGTTTGTTTCATCAAAATCGGTTCATTAAAAAAAAAGTTATCGTCATTTGCATGAACTCAAGGCATTAGTTTGCCTGCAAATATACACGGTGAATTTTTTTTCGTTTTGGACCCTTAAAGGGGTGACTCAGACCATCAAAATGAATACCTTTTCCTATGGGAACAATGCTGGGAACTGAAAAAAAAATCGACATTCCCATACAAACTGGCCGGGCGGCGGGACTCTTTTTTATGGAAATGACGAATTTTTTTTGAGTTCCCAGCATTGGTCCCATAGAAAAAGTTGTTTGTATTGATGACCTGAGTCACCCCTTTAAGGGTCCAAACTGTTCGTGAGGGATGGACACTTACGGCGGCGGCGTAGCCGCGGGCAAACGGCAAACCAACCGAAACTGCTGCGCCTAGAAACTTGAAATTTGGTACAGGGGTTCTTTTAATGATGTGAGTGAGCGCTAAGAAAGGATATTAAGAAATTAACTTCTAAAGGGGTAAAATTTATATGGAATTTTCTCATTTCAGGACTTAGAAGTATGAATGTAGGTATATAAGTTCTCGATTAAAATTAAAAAAGATGTGTGTAGGTAGATGAAATTTGCAAAATTCCCCCCATAAGGCGTAAAATGGGGGTGGGTGGGTGGTATAAACTTTGTATGGAAATTTTCTCATTTTTGGACTTAGACGTATGAAAATAAGTATATAAGTTCTAGGTTACAATTAAAAATATCTGTGTAGGTAAAATGGACGATATTTTCCCCTGAAGGGGTAAAATAGCGGGGTAAATAATGTATAGGAATTTACTCATTTCTAGACTTAGAAGTATGAAAATAGGTAAATAAATTCACGATTACAATTGAAAAAGATCTGTGTAGGTCAACTGGAAAAAATCCCCCAGAAGGGGGTAAAGTTTATTTGGAAATTGAAAATTTTCTCATTTCTGGACTATGAAGTATGAAAATAAATAGGTATGTAAGTTCTCGATTACAATTAAAAAACATATATGTGGGTGAAATGGACAAAATTCACTCCTAAAGGGGTAAAATGGGAGGGTAAAGGTTTTATGGAAATTTTCTCATATCTGGACTTAGAAGTATAAATAATATCCATACTTCCATACTAATACTAATATTATAAATGCGAAAGTAACTCTGTCTGTCGTTTTTTTACGCTTCAACCATTGAACTGATTTGGATGAAATTTGGTATGGAGGTGTGAGGCCTGAGGAGGAAGGACATAGGGTATGTTTGATTCCGGGAAATTCTACTGTTCCCGAGGGATCGACACTAACGCGGGCGGAGCCGCGGGCAACAGCTAGTATAATATATATCGGGTGTTACAAAACTACGAAATAATATTTAAAGGGCATAAAAAGTTTAAGCCTTCCATAGAAAGTCGATCAGCTGCTGGGTTATTTTGTATCGGAGATCGAATTTTTCTTTTAATGATTCGAAGTTTGTCCCATGGGTAAAGTTGTTTAAAATTATGGACTGATCATGCCCCTTAAGTATTATTTCGTATTTTTATAACACCCGGTATAATAAAGGTTTGAACCGGTGACGACATAATTATGTAAGACCTAAGGTCGCTGGTTCAAATCAAACCCTGCTCGCATGTTATTTTATCACCATATCTTATTTCTTGGCGCGGCCACACACCTGCCGATTCTTTTCTTTTCTACCTAGAACAGATCAGAACAGAATAAAACCGGAAGGCAAGAATGCAATACAAAATATACCACGCGCCACACACCTATCGACACGAATCGGTAAGAACGCCCGGCAAGCAAGCAACCGGCCGATATCGCAGGTAGCTATGTTAACCGCTTTCCATCAGGTGGGCCGTATGCCTGTTTGCCTGCTTAGTAGTATAAAAAAAATAAAAATAAAAAGTCACGGTAAGAAAGAGGCGTAGTTTACATACTAGCTCCTTCTAAGAGTATATCAGAATACCATTGTGAATGCGAAAATACTACGCACGTAAATATATTCTTCTTCTTCTTCCTCGCCTTTTCCCTATTTGGGGTCGGCTCTGTATGTCGACTCTCTCCATAATTTTCTATCCCCAACTATATCAATATTTACCCCCCATTCCCTCATATCCCCTCTGACACATTCAATCCACGTCTTTCTTGGCCTCCCTCGTCCCCCACGTCCCTCTACTTCTAAATGGGACATTCTTTTTGCCAGATGTTCGGCATCTCTCCTTTCTACATGTCCATACCATGTTAGACGTTGGGTTTTTAATTTGTCAACTACCGGTGCGACTTTCAGGCATAAATATATTAAAAATAATAATACGTACATAGGTTAGGTACTAAAGCTACGCACGACTAAATTAGTGACAAATTTTTGTCATGTTTTTGTCTATGGCAAATTTTAGGGTTCTGTAGTTAACCCTTTACAGTTTCGCCATGTCAGTCTGTTTGTCAGACCGCTGTTGAGCTCAAACCTTATTAGCACAATTTTTTATTAACCTATACTGTCCCACTGCTGGGCAAAGATAAATAATAAATATATACGGACAAATCACACAGATTGAGCTAGCCCCAAAGTAAGTTCGAGACTTGTGTTATGGGATACTAACTCAACGATACTTTATTTTATAACAAATACATATATAGATACACATCCAAGACCCAGGTCAATCTGAAAAAGATCATTTTCCATCTTGACCTGGCCGGGGATCGAACCCGGGCACTCTCGTGTCGCAGGCTGGCGTGTTGACCACTGCGCACGAAGCTAGTCTCTAGATGATAGGTCTTTGTCTAGTAGTTAACAGCCTCCGTGGTCCAGTGGTTAAGGCGTTTGCCGGTTGACCCCCGGTTCGTGGGTTCGATTCCCACCGGAAGCATACTTTGTTTAGTTGTTTCCAGTTTGGTTAGGACATTGCAGGCTTGAATCACCTGATTGTCTGATAATAAAGATGATTCCGTGCTTCGGAAGGCACGTTAAGCCGGTGGTCCCGGATGCCATCTGGTAGTCGTTAAAGGAACCACGTCAGAGGCCGAGAGGCGGTTCCGAAGAACTCTGACACCAGGGTGTGCATGGTCGATTGACCGTGACACCTCCTCGAAATGATGATGATGTCTAGTAGTGACCTTACTGCGGCTAAAACGATGAAGATGATGATTAAGTCTAATCCATTAATATACCGGCCGCGTTAGAACCCACTGGTTTGGTCCGTAATGATGGCAAGAGACCGGATGGAATGACTCTGGTGCCTAGGCGATTGGGGCGGCCTTTGGTATGGGATGCTACATGCGTTGATACCCTTGCGCCGTCTCATCTTCAGGTCACTAATTCAAAGGTCGGTACAGCAGAAAACCTCAAAAGGCGCAGGTATGTAGGTATTGGAGACAGCTACATATTTGAGCCTTTTGGGTTGGATACAATGGGTCCGTGTGGTCCATCAGCCCATCGTCTCTTTGACTTTCTGTCAAAGAGACTGATCGAGGTATCTCGCGACCAAAAGGCTGGCAATTACCTGGCTCAAAGGATAAGCGTTGCCATCCAACGTGGCAATGCTACCAGCCTTTTGGGCACGTTGCCGCGGAATGACGGTTTGCAGGGACTATATAATATGTAAATAATTATATTTTTTAAGTAGTCTAGGTTAATTTTGATATAAGAACGAAATATTCGAAACTTCAGTGTGGAATTGGAAGTCCTTATCAAAAACAAAACTTATGTTTACGAAATTAAACGAAGCTACTAACACAATAATGATAAGCTACGTACTAATTTCAAAATGGCGCTAATGTTGCAGTATATAAAGTAAATGGTGTCATGTGGAAAATCATTCCACGTTCAGACGTTCTTTGAAAATAAGAAGATGTCCACCTTCGCTTTTCTGTTGCTCTGCATCCAAGCTTGCCTTGTCCAGGTAATTTATACAGGCGAACTCCGTGGCGCATTGGTCAACACTCCAGCCTGCGACGCGAGGGTTCCCGGGTTCGATCCCCGGTCAGGTCATGACGGAAAACGATCGTTTTCAGATTGACTTGGGTCTTGGATGTTTAACTATATAAGTATCTATTATAAGAAATAGTATCGTTGAGTTAGTATCCCACGATACAACTTACAGTGGGGTTAGCTCAATTTGTGTGATATGTCCCTATATATTTGTTTATATATTTACAATATTTACATACATACATAGTAGGTATTATGTCTTTTTCCCTTGCAGGGTAGACAGTGCCTAGGCGTATAAGACTTTATACTACATTTAGCATGTTCGAGGGCGTGTAGACGGAAAACGGCATCAAAATAGTGATGGGTTGCTAGACGCATCGCCTATTAACATGATTCCGCAGAATTTCGCCCATTCCCTTGATCAGTTTTTACGATCTGCACGGGAAGAGAAGCAGCTGGCACATTCTACGTTTTTTCTACTCCCGCTTTTGAGTATAAAGCTATTTTTTTTTGCAAATAGTAATAGAAGTAATTCATATTACGATCTTTCATGCTGGTGTGGGAGAAAAGAAACTAAGAATGTGACAGCTGTTTCTCTTCCCGCGCAGATCGTAAAAGCCGGTCGAGGGATTGGGCTAAAATCTGCGAAATCATGTCAATAGGCGATGTGGCTAGCAACCTATTTGGATTCAATTTTTCATCTACGCGTCCTCCAACATGCTAAATGTGGCCATAAGGTCTTATAGACCTAGGCTCAGTCTTATCGTAGTATCCTCTTCTTCATTATCACTTACCATCAGGTCATCATCATCATCATTTCGAGTAGGTGTCACGGTCAATCGACCATGCACACCCTGGTGTCAGATGTCATTCTTCGGAACCGCCTCTCGGCCTCTGACGTGGTTCCTTTAACGACTGCCAGATGGCAGCCGGGACCACCGGCTTAACGTGCCTTCCGAAGCACGGAATCATCTTTATTATCAGACAATCAGGTGATTCAAGCCTGCAATGTCCTAACCAAACTGGAAACAACTAAACAAAGTATGCTTCCGGTGGGAAGCATACTTGCATTTGTCTACCATCAGGTGAGATGGGAGACAAATGCATAATACAACATTTAGTATTAAAAAAAATAAAATACGTGATTACTATATGTGTATGTATGTATTACGATTATTTTATATCCTATGACATCATAGCTCTTGAAAGAGAAGATCCATTTGATTGTAATTGATATAGACGACCTCTGTGGCTCAGTGGTTCCGTGCCTTTGAATTGTAGGGTCTTGGATTCGAACCCTGGTCTGGTCATGATGGTAACGATCTTTTTCAGATTATCCTGGGTCTATACAGGATAACTCGGACCATCAATATTAACAATATTATATTGTATATATTTTTTTATTCTTTAGTCGTGGTAGAGCCACGCTACCGGTAAAATGAATTGCTAGTAGTATGAATGGGCCGGCTCGTCAGGGGAAGTACCGCACTCTCACTGAAAATCGACGTCTGAGTAGAAGCTTTACCGCTTTTATGCTTCGTTCGGTGAGTGAGAGAGCCGGAGGCTCATCCTTCCCCCTCCCCTCCCCATTTCCTTCCCCCAACTCCTTGAAAGGCCGACAACGCACCTGTCACACCTTGGTGTAGCAGTTGTCCATGGGCAGCGGTGATCACTTATCATCAGGTGACCTGCTTGCTCGTTTGCCGTCCTATAACATAAAAAAAAAATAGACTATACATATGTCAAAAATATCCACGATATCCTAGATAACTATTATCTAGGATAATAATAAAACACTTTTTGACTAGCTCCGTGGCGCAGCGGTCAACACGCCAGCCTGCGACACGAAGTGACCGGGTTCGATCCCCGGCCAGGTCAAGATGGAAAATGATCTTTTTCAGATTGGCCTGGGTTTTGGATGTGTATCTATATATGTATTTGTTATAAAATATAGTATCGTTGAGTTAGTTTCCCATAACACAAGTCTCGAAGTTACTTTGGGGCTAGCTCAATCTGTGTGATTTGTCCGTATATATTTATTTATTTATTTTATATTTACTTTTGTAAAAATGACACACATTTTTTAATAATTTTAAAAAATGTTTGATTGTGCGAGTGAGACAGCCAACTAAGTGTCAAAGGCCTCTTAAGATGTTGTTCAAGTTCAGTGAAATATACCTACCCATATTAACAGTATTTTTTTATTTGTAGCAAGCGTGGAGCCAAGCCATCCTTGGCGGGTATGGCCTGGGTGGTCTGGGCAACCTGTACGGACCTTCATACGGCGCCATCGGTGTCGGCGAAGTAGACGTGAGCTCTGTGAATGTCGAATCTCTCGGAATTGGCGCAGCCGGCTATGGTGGACTTGGCTCTGGTCTCGGACTTGGTTTGAACTCCGGACTTGGCTTGAACGCTGGTCTTGGCCTGAACTCTGGCCTTGGTCTTAACTCTGGCCTTACACTGGGACTTGGCAACGCTGGTCTAGGCGTGAGCGGACTTGGCATCAACTCTGGCCTGGGTCTCGCTGGCATCGGTGCCGGATACGGCGGTGTGGGTAACGGTGCGCTCGCCGTGTCCGGAGAGCTGCCGGTGTCGGGCACCACGGTGGTGACCGGTGCTGTACCAGTGCTGGGTGCTGTCACCTTCAGCGGTAATGTGCCAGCTGCTGGCGCTGTCTCCATCTCTGGCAACTGTGGATGCGGTGGTGTGGCTTACGGAAGCTACTAAACATTGACTGAGTTTACAATTGATGAAATAAATTTATCTGCAAGCTAATTATGTATTTATTTAATTGCGTTTAATGGCGAGCTCCGTGGCGCAGTGGTAAACACGCCAGCCTGTGACACGAGGGTTCCCGAGTTCGATCCCTGGTCAGATCATGATGGAAAACGATCTATTTCAGATTAACCCAAGTCTTGGATGTTAATCTATATAAGTATCCATTATAAAATATAGTGTCGTAGAGTTAGTATCCTACGACACAAGTTCACAACTTACTGTGAGGCTAGCTCAATTTGTATGATCTGTCCAAAAAATTTTAATACTTTGTTTGTTTCTACACCTTCTCCTTAGTTTTCCCCTCTTCCTTTCATCATCATCATCATCATCAACCTATACTAGTCCACTGCTGGACATAGGTCTCTCCCATGGCACGCCACTAAGCTCGGTCTTGAGCTTTTCTTTTCCAATCACTGCCAGCAACCTTCCGTATATCGTCGCTCCATCTAGCCCACGGGCGTCCTACACTACGTTTGCCAAGACGCGGTCTCCACTCAAGTACTCGTTTTCCCCAGCGGTCATCGGTTCTGCGGCATATATGACCAGCCCATTGCCACTTAAGCTTACTAATTCTCTGGGCTATGTCGGTAACTTTGGTTCTCTGCCGGATCACTTCATTTCTGATTCGATCCTTCCGAGATACTCCGAGCATAGCCCGCTCCATAGCTCGCTGAGCGACTTTGAATTTGTGGACTAGTCGCACCGTGAGTGTCCACGTCTCGGATCCGTACGTCATAACAGGCAGGACGCATTGATTGAAGACTTTAGTCTTCAGACTTTGGGGTATGGGCGACGAAAAGACCCGACGAAGTTTACCAAATGCTGCCCATCCCAGCTGTATTCTCCTATTGGCTTCCCTCTCGAAATTGTTCTTACCCAATTGTATTGTTTGCCCAAGGTAAACATACTCCTTAACAATTTCGAGATGCAATCCATTAACAGCAATCGGTTCGGGAGCGACCAGCTCGTTGAACATAACTTTGGTCTTGTCCAAGTTCATCCGTAAACCGATGCGTTGAGAGGAATCAGCTAGACTGGCCAGCATCTGTTGCAGGTCTTGCAGCGTTTCCGCAACAATGACGATGTCATCCGCAAATCTCAAGTGTGAGATGTGTTCGCCGTTGATGTTAATACCACGACCTCTCCAGTCCAGTGTCTTGAACATATCCTCCAGAGCATTCGAGAACAATTTAGGGGAAATAACGTCCCCTTGTCTCACTCCACGTCTTAGAGGAATAAGTCCAGTCTGGTGGTTCTGGACCTGGACGGTCATTGTGGCGGTGTCGTATAGACATCTCAGCACTTGGCATCGCTGCAAAGACTCCAGAATCGCCCAGGTCTCGATAGAGTCAAAGGCCTTCTCATAGTCCACAAACGCTAAGCACAGGGGCTGATTATACTCTTCGGTCTTCTGTATAATCTGCCGCACTGTGTGTATGTGGTCTATGGTGCCATATTCTCTTTGAAACCCGGCCTGTTCCGGTGGCTGAAACTCGTCGAGTCTTCTTGCGAGTCGGTTTGTGATGACTCTTGAAAACAACTTATATACGTGGCTCAAAAGCGAGATGGGGCGATAGTATTTCAGCAAGGTTTTGTCACCTTTTTTGAAAAACAACACCACCACGCCCTTGCTCCACGCCTTTGGAGTTCTCCCTGAGAAAAGAGCAGAATTAAAAATTCGCTGGAGCTCTTTAAGAACTGGAATGCCTCCTGCTTTTAAAAGCTCTGTGGTAATTCCGTCCTCTGCAGGGGCTTTTCCATTTTTAAGCTGTTTAAGAGCCATCACAATCTCGTCTAGGCTGATATCCGGCAGGTCTTCCGTGTAGTGGCGGATCAGAGTGGCTCTTGGGTCTTGTGTGCAGGATTCAGGTTGAGGTGCGTGCGACGAATACAGCTGGCTGTAAAAGTCTTCTACTTCCGCAAGAATCCCCGGCCTAGAAGTAACGACGTTTCCACCGGATGTTGTCAGCTTCGTCAGATGGCTCCTCCCCAGTTGTTGCATTAAAACTTTTGACCCCCGATTTCTCTCGATCGCTTCCTCTATGGAGCGTGTATTAGAACTTCGGAGGTCTCGTCTTACTGCCTTGGAGATGGTCTTATTAAGAGCCTGCTGTTCTAACGAAGTAGATGGTGGGTCTTCACGTCGCTTCCTCATCAGCTGTACTGATTCCTGCGAAAGTTTATACTTTTTGCCCGTGCGTCGCGTTTCATTTAGTTTGGCACCTTCTTCCCGCATGATTTCTACCACTCGATCAAGGTCCTGGTCTACGTCAATTGTAGTTTCTAAAGCAGTGAACCGATTTTCGAGCTTTAGCTGGAACGTTTCAGATTCAGCAACGGTTTGGAGCAAGTTGGGTCGGAGCGTGGACTTCATCAAACGGACACGTTCAAGCTTGCAATTAATATTCAGGGTGCCTCGGACGAGCCGGTGATTACTTCCGGTTTTAAACCTATTGATTACTGAGACATCCCTGAACATTCGCTTTATGTCCGCTATGATGAAGTCGATCTCATTTTTTGTTTTACCTTCGGGGCTCTGCCAAGTCCACTTTCGTTGGGGCTGTTTCTTGAAAAAAGTGTTCATCACGAAAAGTCCCTCTTTCTCCAGGAAGTCGACGAGCATTTGCCCCCTATCGTTCCTACTACCAATACCGTGTGATCCTACTACTGATTCGCCGCAGATCTGTACTCCCACTTTGGCGTTAAAGTCTCCCATGACAACGTTGAAGTGGGCCTTAGTGGTGTTGTGCAAGGCTTTTGATATTTCCTCGTACATAACTTCAATCAATTCATCCGAGTATGTCGACGTTGGCGCATACACTTGAATAACCTTGAGGCTATACCTCTCAGTTATTCTGAGTATAAGATAAGCTACCCTCATCGACACACTGGAGATTTCAACAACGTTGTCACAGAGGACTTTGTTGACCAAGAACCCAACGCCACCCTGGGATGGTTGGTCTCCCTCTCTGAAATACATAAGATGGCCCGACTCTAAGGTAACCGTATCCTCCCCCTCTCTTCGGACTTCGCACAATCCCAAGACGTGCCATCTTATGTCTTCCAGTTCCTGCTCGAGCTGCGCAAGGTGTTCGTCGAGCCGTAACGTGCGTCCGTTAAATGTTGCCAGAGTCAATTGGTGTTGGCGACCTACCGTAGCCCGGGGATTCTTAGCACCCCCTGCCTTGCCGTTACCATGGCCGCCGCCGTGGCCAGGAATAGCAAGGTGGCCGGGAACTGGGGGCCGTATATTAGTGTGGCTTGCCATAAAGGTTTATGCCCATAATCGCCACGCTGGGCAAGCGGGTTGGCGATCGCAGGTCGTAGCTGCTCGCACCGGTGATGCTGCTGCCCATCACTGGCCAGTGGGATTTAGCTACGCTTGGTCTAGATGGATATCCCGCCATCGGTCGGACAACGTGCCGCCTGATACTCGGCGTTTATACTTTTTTTTTTTTTTTTGTGAGAGAGTTTTTTGTTTATTTGAACGCGCTAATCTCAAGAACTACTGGTTCAAATTGGAAATTTTTTTGTGTTGGATAGTCCATTAATTGAGGAAGGCTTTAGGCTATAAAAAATCACGCTGCGACCAATAGGAGCGAAGCATCAATAAAAAATGTTTTGAAAACGGGGGAAAATTATTTATCTATACTAAGAAAAAACCTAATTAATCATAATAACAGAAATCGCCGCTGACGAAGTCGCGGGCAACAGCTAGTTTAGCTAGAAAGAAAGATATTTATTGCCTGTGGGAGCGGTCCGAGCAAGGTCGTGAATCCGAATTATGGCGAATACACGATTTTAATATTATATTATTGAAACTAACGTGAGATAAATACAATATATTTTGAAGACGGGTCACTCATATGCTATTTTGTCGGGATTGCCGACTATAGTTTCGGACTCGTCAGGAGTCACACAGAAAATCGACGTCTGAGTATAAACTTTACCGCTTCTATGCTTCGTTCAGTGAGTGTTAGAGCCGGACGCGCATCCTTCCCCCTCCCCTCCCCATTTTCTTCCCCCAACTCCTTAAAAGGCCGACAACGCACCTGTCACACCCTGGCATGACAGACTTACACCGTGACCTAGACCTCCCATCCATTCGCGGCTATCTCAAAAACGCCTCCAAGCGTTACTTTGAGAAAGCCGCACGCCACCCCAACCCGTTAGTAGTGCAAGCTGCTAACTACTCCCCCAACTTACACGATACGACCTTACGTCGTAGACGTCCTAGGAACGTACTTGACGATCCCGATGATCCTATTGACATCGCACAAGCCCGCCCCGACCCCTCTTCGGCTCCGAATAGCCAGAGGAATCCCACTATCCGACCCCGTCGCACTCGCCACCGGAATAGAGTGCGTAGAGTAGGATTAGCTCCGATTACTGGTGACCGCCCGGCGGTCCCGGGTGACTTGCACCCAGGATAGGCCCTTCTGGCAACGTAGCTTTCGGCCCATAAGGCAAAAGATGAGAGTTGCTGCTCTCTAAAGGCTTTTGCCATTGTTTCTCAGATTGGCCCTTCAGGCTTGCATGCACGCATACGTGGCCCATCAGGCAATATGAGAGTTTGCTGTCTCTCCAAGCCTTGCGCACACAGGCAACGCCCAAAGCCGAGGTCCGTCCCTCCTGGGGGCCCTGTGGTGATGTTGCCTAAAAAGGTTGAGGGCACTCTGCCCTCGCCTCAAACGCCTGGTGAAGTAGCGAAAGCTCACTTGGAGCTAGCTACACAGTCAGTTCCAAAAAAAAAAAAAAATGTCACACCCTGTGTTGCAGTTGTCCATGGGCAGCGGTGATCACTTGCCATCAGGTGACCCGCTTGCTCGTTTGCCGTCATATAACATTTAAAAAAAAAAGTCAATTTTCAAGCCCAGTTTGAGATGCGTGACGCCGAAGAATCCCGAGCCCCTTCTCGTTGATGTGGTGCAGTGTGGGGGATGTTAAATATTTCTTGTTCCCAACAAAAGCTCATCTACATTCTATATTATGCGCGAGGCTGCTTGAGCGCGAGGCCATGGGCAGTGGCTCACACCGCCCACGACTTACGCCGCCTCTGTGTATCGCATGGTGCATCCCACAGAACACATTAGAAGTGTTTTCACGCGTGATTTCTTTAAAAACCAGCGTCGCCTCATTTTACTACTAACGCAATTGTGTAGAAACTCCTCCTTTGGTCAAAGTTTTACTAGGACTTCTCGCTTTAGGTACACGTTAGAATAGCACACGTCAGCATTTTGCGTTTTTTTTTCACCTAAATCTCACTTTTGTTCCTTTCACGATCGCGGGAACTAAGCTACTTAGGTGATTCGAGTGAGCTGATCGAGCGCATTGTAGGCGCGCGTGCGCGAGCCCCTTGCCCTTTCTAATGTCTTTGTTGTTCTGTGGTGCAACCATCATTCGATCTCCCTTATCGAATGATGGTTGCAGAAGTAAACACCATATTTGTACTGCAGAAACGCGCTATCAGATCTATATATAACCATAGTGCTAGAGAATCTCTTAGAGAATTGTTTAAAGATATAAATATTTTAAAATTACCTTCTCAGTATATTTTTGCGAATATTATGTTTATGCGGGTACATATTAAAATCCCAAAAAACATAACACCTTTATATAAAATGAACGAGCCCGAAATACCCGAACTCAAAATACCTTAAGATTTAAAATACCTGAACCGATTACACCTTACTGTACAATGCCAGAATTCGAAACACTAAAACATTATTATGTCAGATTTTTAAAATACCAAACCTTTAAATATTAAATTTTCAATTATCCTTACATTACAATTCCATAACATGAAATGCATAAAATAAATAACCCAACCTAACCCAATACTCGTATTCTGGTAGCAGCTCGATACTGACGGCGATTTGTTTTCTGGTGGGGTCGCAGTTCTAACCCAACCTAACCTACTATTCTGGTAGCAACGTCACCACCACCTCAGAGGTCGAGAGGCGGTTCCGAAGAACTCTGACATCAGGGTGTGTATGGTTAATTGACCATGTCACCTACACGAAATAATTGATGGTAGCAACTCGTTTCTGACGACAATCCGTTTTCTGGTGGGTCACAGTTCTAACCTAACCTAACCTAATATTCTGGTAGCAGCTCGTTTCTGACGACAACCCTTTTTCTGGTGGGTCACAGTTCTAACCTAACCTAACCTAATATTCTGGTAGCAGTTCGTTTCTGCCAGCAATTCGGTTACTGGTGGGGTCGCAGTTCTCGTCCAACCTAACTTAATATTCTGGTAGCAGCTCGTTTCTTCTTTGAACTTATGAAATCAGTTAAATTAGGTTAAGTCGTTTTAAAGTCAGGTATTTATAGATAAGGTATTCCGTAATAAGATGTTTTGAGCTTGAGCTATTCAACCTTAAAGTAATTTAAATATTTTATTTTTTAAATACTTGGTATTTTGAATATACGGTATTTAGAATTCGGGTATTTTGGGCTCGTACATTTTAAATAAAGGTGTTATAATTTTTGGGATTATAATATGTACCCGTTTGTGCGCCATAATCTTGATTTATATAAGAAAAATAGTGATATTCATTGAGAAATAAAAATAAATTAGCTACACCAGTTTTGCGATTGCAGAAAACTATGGATTCATTTCTAGGTCTAGGAGTACGCTTCTATAATAAAATTCCTGCAGAAATATTAGGTCTGCCTATACTTAAGTTTAAAGCGACTGTAAAATACCAATTAGTAAAAAAGGCATATTATTGCATTGCTGATTATATAATTGATAAAAATGCTTGGCAATTAATATAAATAAATTTATTTGATGATATAATACATGTAAACAATGTAATCGGAGCCCTTCAGGCACATAGGGACCAAGTCTGGATTGAGTTTCTTTCGGCGTATTCTTCTCACCAGTGGTCGTTGCGAAACGCTAGTAGTATTTCGATTTTGCATAAATTAAACAAATATAACAAATACAAATATGACGTTCAAAAAGAGATACATGTATCCAATTTTGAATAAAAATCTTTGACTTTGACTTTATGAGGTTAACCAAACTCTTTCTTGCACGAGCACTGTTATTCAGTTGGTGTAAGTATTTTATGCGCTCACTTATGTTAAGTAACTCCTGGCGCGGTCCCCACTGGGCATTGAATTGGAAAAACTATGGAAGCGGAACTCTCATACAACTAACTATTTAATATCAGTCCCATTTGCGCAAACAAACTTAACTCAAATCACAACGAAAAACTTACGCACTCATAGACAAAGCTAGTTTGCGATTGGCCGCGTCAAGGTTACTGGGCGGTGTCAACATATCTATGAATGCTGTGGTGCCAACATAGCGGGGTAGGTAGACACCGCTCGTGACAGCAGCTCGCCTTGCTCGCTATGATAAGTTACTCCAGTGTCACTTTTCCGCCTTTCCTTGCATTTCCTGCACCACTTTACTACACAAGAAGTATTTTTTTTCTTAATTCGTTAAGATTTCGCCGATGTTCACAAAAAAATATGTCGTTAAATGATTTTATCGACGCGTTCTTCCGACACGGAGCGCGTGGCAGACTAGTTCGCGAAAAATAATACTTTTTAGGCCCCGTCCGCTTTGATCTACTTTGCTTGGTGTCAGATTTTGAGCGCAATGCTGCTTCCATAGTTTTTCTAATTCAATGCCACTGGGATAGGAGTCCGCAAGTGGCATAAAAATATCTCGAAGAAACTACGTTAAGCAGCTGGTCCTGGCTGTCATCATTAATGGCAGTCGTTAAGCTATGTCAGATGCTTTTAGGGAGCTTGAAAAATCTGTGTTGACCACTTACACACACAAAAACCATAAACAACAATTCTTCTTTATTTGAGGTTACTAAGACTTGAAGTCTTAAGGGCCCGTACTACCTCACACTGCTTTGCATGATTGACTGTTATATCAATAATAATTAAATACTCAAGTTGAAATAAAATTGCAGCAAAGTTCAGGACTAACTCTGGTAACTATATGACTCAAAAACACGATTGCGTTAAATTTTCTCGATGGAAAAAAATTGCAAACTTGCCTCCAAATCACGTCTAATTTACTCGGTGTATAGCATTATTCACCAAATACATTACAGATAAGGCAGCCATCATATGTTTTTCTTTTTCGAATAACCCTTGAATATTCCTAAAAAACGAAAATATCCAAAGTAGCCAACCCGTTTAGACCATCCGCGTTTGTATCGCCACGCCGCCTGGCATATGTCGGACTCTTAAGCAAGAAACTAACAGATGCAGTGCGGCGGAGGCGCGCCACAAGCGGCGCAGAGTCAAAACAACAGAATATTAACCTTAATAGTATGTAGCATAAAGTCGATTTTTGTAGTGCGCCCGGCGCCATCATGCTGCGCGCGCCGCATCTGTTAGCTTCTTGCTTTAGTAACTATTAACTGCACTGCACGAAATTGTGAAAATTGACGTGTTTTCAAATCACTAGTACTATGCGCTGAATTAATTAAATACATCAAAAGTATTTGTATAATTTAGGTCGATTCTTGCACAAGATTGTTGTTGTTAATTTTGGAATTTGAAACACACATTTACATATGAAATTTAAAAATAATATATATACATGGTGAAATTTTGATCGTATCGTTTTGGACCCTTAAAGGGGTGACTCAGACCATCAATATGAACAACTTTTTCAATGGGACCAAAGCTGGGAACTAAAAAAAATTCGTCATTTTTATACAAAAGAATTTCGCCGCCCGGCCAGTTTGTATGGGAATAACGATTTTTTTTGAGTTCCCAGCATTGTTCCCATAGGAAAAGTTGTCCATTTTGATGGTCTGAGTCTCCCCTTTAAGGTTCCAAAACGATAAAAATTTCACCATGTATATGTTATGATATCGAACACATTTTTCTTCGAAAACTTTGTAATTTTTACGTCGAAACAATAATTTTTACATGACAATATTAATATTTACATCTCGGAGGTCGCCGCCTTTCTTATTTTAATGTAAATATAAAAATATTAAGACTTTTCATCTTTTTTCCTAGTCGCCTAATGGTTCTGCGCAGGCTAATGGCTTGCGCAGTAGCGACGTTTTTTGTTCGCGCGGTACCCGCTTAACCAACACATAACATGTGTCAAAAAATATCAAAACAGCCATTGCGCAGCTAAATATGTCGATATCTCGGGACATTTTGTGTAATATAGCTAACGCCTTCGTCAGGGGCGCTTGTTTAAACGCATTTGTCCTGGCAGTGGGAACTAAATTCATTCAATTCATATAAAATTATTCATTCAATTCATGCCCTATGTATGCGTAGTGTACGCGCATAGACAATATTACTTCTCTTCTAGCGGAGCGTAAGCGCGTCGCGTTGCTACTTTATTATTGTAGGCGACCGTAATGATTTGATACTTGTATTTTTATTTTTTTTTATTACTTTTGACGTAATAACATCTTTATAATCGACTAGCTTTCGCCCGCGGCTCTGCCCGCGTCAAATTCGATCCCTCGGGAATAGTACTTTTTCCCGGGATAAAAGGTAGCCTATGTCCTTCTCCATACTCCAGAGACCTTGTATGCAAAATTTCATGATTATCGGTTCAGTAGTTACGCCGTGAAAGCGTAACAAACAAACAAACAAACTCACTTTCGCATTTATAATATTAGTTAGGATGAACGCACAAAAAAGCGTCACGTTCCGTGTGCAAGTGCGAGCAAGGAACAAGCGACAGAGAAATACGATCGGCCTTAGCATTCGGCTTGTGACGCATCTATCTCTCTTCCACCATCGTCGTCCGCAAACAGACTAACAGACTAATTATCTTAATAACTGTTAAGAGGCTTTAATGTGAGTCAAGATAATCAAGTGATTAAGGAACAAAGCATAAAAAAGATAGAAAAAATAACAATTCAACAATTCTTTATTACTCTCCTACGTATTTTACAACAAACAACAATTTTTTAAATACAAATTGCTACCACGGAACGACTTCAAAACAAAAGGACAGAACTAACATTAATAATATCATAACAATAGTATGACTATGACCTCTTACAGTCTAAGTCCGCCAAGTCCTCTCGCGCCAAGTCCAGACCCGATCCCACCAAGTCCGTACCCAAGTCCTCCAAGACTCGACCCGTAGTTCTCACTGGTGATCCCTACACTGCCGCTCCCGCATCCACAACTAGCGGCTCCTGCGCCATCTGTATTCAAAGCTCCTTCGAAGGCAACAGCGCTTAAAAATGGCAACTGTCCACTAACCACCAAAGGGCCTTCAATTGCATTATCAGAGATTACTGTCAAACCTCCAGGGGCGATGGGAGAGTAGCTAGTGACAGGTAGGACACCGCCACCAGAGATTGAAGCTAAGTTGACGTATCCCTGGCCAGTAGACAAGGAGCTAAGACCGCTGCTCGCTAACGCAGCGCTCGCCAAGTTTGAGCTCACTGCGCCAAGTCCACTGGTGATGCCAAGTCCATTGTTTAAGCCAAGTCCGCTGCCACTGTTGACTACGATATTGTTGTCGACGAATGAGTTGCCGCTGTAAGCAGGAAGGACTTGGCCGAATGTGATCTGTAAAGACGGTAACTTAATTTCAAACTCTGAAACATCTATTTTATGTAATTTACATTATTTACTTATTATTATTATTTATTTATTATTTACTTTATGTAATTTTGTTTACACGGTTAAATTTTAATTGTTTTGGACCGAAAATTAGTCCCATAGGAAAAGTTGTTCATATCGAAGGGTTTTCCTACTTTTCCTATGGGACCAATGCTGGGAACCCAAAAAGAAATGGACATTTCCATACAATTTATTTATGGGAATGTCAAAAAAAGATCAGTATGTCTCACACAGAAAAATACTGTTTCCAAAAACTGGGCCCATAGGAATAGTTGTTCATTTTGACGGGCTGAGTCACCCCTTCACGGGAACGTTGTTTGTTAAGTTACACGCTGTTTAAGTAAAAAAGTATGGTAATTTAAAAGTGTTGACTTCGCCTACTTCACCTCCTCCTTCATTGTGCGAACCGCGAAGGAATGGAATTCTCTCCCCGCGTCACTGTTTCCCGACTCGTACAAGTTAGGGATTTTTAAAGCAAGTATTTGAGTTTGTGTGTACCACCTTAGACCTCATCGTTGCTTCCCATCAGGCAAGATAAAGGTCAAATGCCCTCAAATTATTAATAAAAAAAATGATTTGAAAAAGTTACTGAAAAGGTCCATCTATATCTAACTAGCTGTTGCCCGCGACTTCGTTCACGGCAATTTCTGTTATTATGATTAATTAGTATAGATGAATATTTTTTTCCCCGTTTTCAAAACATTTTTTTATTGATCCTTCGCTCCTATTGCTCACAGCGTGTTGTTTTATAGCCTAAAACCTTTCTCAATAAATGGACTATCCAACACAAAAATAATTTTCTAATTTGAACCAGCAGTTCCTGAGATTAGCGCGTGCAAACAAACAAACAAACAAACAATCAAACAAACAAACTCTTCAGCTTTATAATATTAGTATAGATAATAATACAAATATTTTAAAGCTGAAGAGTTTGTTTGTTTGTTTGAACGCGCTAATCTCAGGAACTACTGGTTCAAATTGAAAAAACCTTTAGGCTATAAAACATCACGCTGCGACCAATAGGAGCGAAGTATCAATAAAAAATGTTTTGAAAACGGGGGAAAATTATTCATCTATACCTACTAATAAAAAAACTAATTAATCAAAACAACAGAAATTGCCGCGGACGAATCACGGGCAAAAGCTAGTTTCTGAATAAATCTTTGTATTCAGTAGGAATTTCCAAATTTACTTTGAGACAATTTACTTTGCGTGCTTCCGCCACCAGTTAGTTCATGCAAACTATTGCTGGCCAGCGCCCGCCCACTACTGTTAGTCCATTCATACCCGCCACCAATAGTTGATGCATGCAACCCTGGTCGATACTGCTGCATCCGTTGGCTGTTGCAAGCCGTTGGCTTATCACACAGACAGACTGCAGCAATGTCGGCCGTCGTGCTCGCGACACGTGTTTCACCTCTACACGAGGCATCTTCAGGCAGTGAAACCTAGATGTTGATCGTTCGAATGACAAGCAACGAATGAATTTCCAAATCTTACCTGAATCATGAAGACTTGAGCGACGAATAATACCACTGCTTTGAAAGCCATTTTTTTCTTTAGATTTTTTTTTTACTCTTTTTTTGTAACTTCGAATACTGAATATTTTTTAAACTATGTTAGTTAAACAGTAAAGTTTGATTTATATATCTAAAAGAATATTCTCTTATCACTAACTAGTGCAATAGTAGACATATATTTTATGGGCTAACATAATATATGTGATTTAATAACCAACTAGAGTTGTTGTAATATTAGATAACAAAAGTAAAGCAACTCTTTTGTCAGATAACAAAATATATTTCAATATATTATGTGATATAATATGACATCATACCTTTTTAACCAAATACATTTTATATGAAAAAATCGACTTTTATGATTTCTTTTTTGTGTGTTTGTTGTGGCTATAATTTTTTTAGCCTTGTATTGTGACCCAGTGCTGGGCAACTTCCCCTTCCTTTTTCCACTGATCCCTTTTTTTTTTTTACGGGTTGAAAATGCCTTCGCATACCACTCTGCTGCGGGTACAGCAGACTGGTTATGTGGTGTAGCCACTAAAAACACCCCGGTGTTCGTCAAATTCGCTATAATTCCGGCACTGCAGGTACGACAGGGGGACGCTAGGCCCTGTCACTCGTCACATAATTTTTGTGTATTATTTGTGAACAATTGTATGTAAAACTAAATTAATTACGTAAAATAAGGCAATAGTTATATGGAAGCAACAAGTTATCGTGAAATAGTAACGTGAATCAACGTTAAAAACTAGAAGATCGGCGCCGGCGGTTGGATTTGTTCAGCTGTCAAACCAAACAAAGGAAATTCGTGGATCATCATCAATTTAAACCGGGAGAGTATATTGTTTCATAATTTCATGATAGGCAGTGTATCTTCAAAAACAATAATCAGTATAAACTTAATTTTAAAGTAGCAATAGCAGTGAACTATATTTTGCCTACGAAGCTCAGTTTGAATCTCGCACCGTTTACCTAGTGCAATCGGTGATGACGACCTAAAACTACAGCTATAGGCTTATATATTCAGTAACAAATAATACTTTATACACTGCAACGCAAAATCTGCTGTATCCCTTTTGTTTCTTTTATGGCAGATTGTGAAATGTAAACTACCTACTTACTTCAAAAAAAAAATATAAATTGGTGAAGTTAACTTTTAACTTTTGCATAATTTGTTATATATTTTGATATACAATAAAACTCTAATTTCTACTTACTGACCCCTTTAATATAACATAAAACTCACTCTGTTTTTGAGGTCTCGCTAAGCTTGTGAAAGCTGAGTTGATGACTATAAAACAATAGTTATAGCAAGAATACAGCTAATTTATTTCATTTATGCTTTAAATATCTATGTAGTTATTCTCAATAATATAATAAAATTGTCTTATTAAGTACAAAAAATTGCCCTCCGAGTTCTTAAAGTATAGTTTACCTTTACTTACATAATTAAATATATTTTCAGTTACTGACCACCTCATTCACTATGATGACACGGAAGGCCACTATCAAAGACCTAACCATGAAGCTGAGGCAAGCCCTGTTTGACCTTAAAGCGTGTCGTGAGGATAAGGCACAACTGTTACTGGAACGGGAGGAATCTGAAGAAGAATTTCAGAAAATAAATGATCGCCATAGTCAATTAAAAAATGAATGTATAAGTCTTCACAATAACAGTACAGAATTGTTGGAAGAAAACCTTAGGTTGAAAGAATGCTTAGAGCAAGCTAACGAGTGCCGTATGGTACATGAACGGGCCCTATGTCGCATAAATGAGTTAGAACAAAGCTTATACGATGCACAAAAATCTGCATTAGAGATACAAGATCAAAAAGATGCCGAAATATGTAACAAAACGCTTCATTTGTACAGCGAACTCATGGAGTGTGGCTCGGGACCGGTCATGGAAATACCTGCGAGTACTCCGCAGTCACAGTATTTTATTTTAAATAGTCATAATAAAATTAAAAAGTATGTAAAAATTAATAGAATAATAAAACGCACTAAGAAAGTATTATCTAAACAAAAAAAATGTAAATCTTTAGCGCAGTTAAGTAGGGAAAAACTGTGTTTGTCTAAGGAACTTAGATCATGTGAAGATGACCTATATATGGCTAGCCGTATATATGACACCGAGATTCATGAGTTGCAGTCACAGGTCTCGTAATTGCAACAGTCCTTAAATAATTTATCAAAAATGTATGAATTGTCCCAAAAAGATATAAGTAAATATATTTTAGAGGCCAAAGAATTTGTGGCTGAAGCTCACTATAATAAAGAGCGGTATGATGCTCTCTTACAAAAACAGCAGTGCTATAGTACTCCTGAAACGGCAATTACAATGTCACCTGTAATAGCCATTGTTCCCGAGTCTAGAGAATGTGATACTGGTAAATGTAACTTAGAAACAAGGATAGGTACGATAGAAAATAGTTTTAATAAAAAAAGGTTTTGTAACAAATTATTTATATACTCTGATAAATTAGGTCAAGGTCTTAGTAGCATAATTTTGAGTCACCTCAACCATAACTGTTCTGTCTACAACACATGTACACCCGGCGCTTCTTATTTAGACCTGGTAAACAGTATTACTTGTGACAGTCTTGATGAAAACTGTACAATATTAATATTATGTGGTGACAGTTCCTCTGTATCAAAAAGGAATATTAAACAAAGTATGGACAAATTAATTAATATAAATGAAAGAACACAATGTAAATTTATGATATGTGCCTTTCCGTATTCGGAATCTTTAGATAGGAAAAGAAACGAGCACATACACAATTTAAATGTACATATGTACAACATGACGTATCGTCATGGCGATTTTATTTTTTATTTAGATATAAATAAGTTTATAAGTAGATTTAAGTTGACTAACGATACTATGTATCTTCCTTTTAATTTTAAAAGACAAATAGCTACAGTAGTAGCTTTTAATTTACAAACTTCTGTTGTATGTAGTACAACTGCAAATAATTTTAAATTTGACACAGGTATTGCAACTAATGATATACCTAAAATACAAAATCCTCAGTCTGATTTAAACTAATTAATAAGACAACAGTCGAGGCTAAAGAATTAAATATTTTTCATCAGAATGTCCAAGGCCTGACTAGCAAATTGTTAGAATTAGAGTTGTTTATAAACAGTAAAGATTTGCATGTAGTTTGTGTGACTGAACATTTTATGCATTCGCACCAGCAACAGTTCAATGTAGAAAATTATTTATTGACAAGCTCTTACACCCGAGAGACTAAAGAGAAAGGCGGTAGCTTAATTCTAACTCGAAGTGACGTAAAATGTAAAGAACGTAAGGATATTGTTAGTCTTTCGGTAGATTGTAATGTTGAGCTGTCATGTATCGAACTAGGGAATTATATTATAGTATGTGTATACAGACCCCCAAGATCAGATTATAATACTTTAGAATCAGTTATTGAAGATGTCTTGAAAAAATTATGTTGTTGTCGCAAAAATATTATAGTGTGCGGTGACTTTAATGTTGATTTGTTAGTTACAACAACTGAAAGTGTTCGATATTTAAATGTCTTTAAATCATTTGATTTGGTTAATTTGTTTTTGGAACCAACTAGAGTTACTGAAGATTCTGCAACGTGCATAGATAATGTTTTCTGCAATTGCACTGCTGTTGACAAATATATAACTAAAAATCTAACCTCGGATCACTACGGTCAGTTTGTAAAACTTATAAATGATGTAGAAGTAGACTTACCAAAAATAACCTTTAGATCTATAACCAAAGCTAAAATAAATGTATTTAAGAAAAAAATATCTGAAAAAATGCCCCTAATTGAAGAAACTAGAGATGATCCGGATGCTCTATATAATAAAATGTTTGGTATTATTGAATCGGAATTCAACAATACATTCAAAATTAAAAAATGTACTAAACGCATCGGTAAAAAATTTTGTGAATGGGCTACAACTGGTATTTACGTTAGTAGAAATAGGTTATACGAATTATTAGCTATGAAAGCTTACAATAAAAATACTGAATTTATTAATTATGTTAGAACTTACTCTAAGGTTTTTAAAAAGGCGTGCCTGTGCGCAAAATCTTTATATACAAGAAAAGCTATTCTAGATTCTCATGATAAGATAAAGACCACTTGGAAAATTATTAACATGGAAACCGGGAAAACTAAAAATCGTGACAACAAAATAGAATTAAAAGTAGATAATAAGATCCTCAGTACTAATGAAGACGTCGCAAAATATTTCGAAGATTTCTTTACTAACATTCCCGTAAATACTACTGCCTCCTTACGTTCATCATCTGAGGAATCTAAAAAACTATTAACAAGCTGTATACCAGAATGTAACAATCATTTAATATTTCAACATGTAACACCTCAAATAATCATTGATACATTTAAGAGTTTGAACAATAAGAAAACTGGAGATTTGTGGGATATCTCTGTAGCTGTCATTAGTAACATCATTGAAGTAATTGCACCATATTTAGCTTCTATATTTAATAAGTGTGTAGATACTGGGACATTTCCTGACTTGATGAAGTTAAGTAAAGTCATTCCTTTGTACAAATCTGGCGATAAAAATGATCCCACTAATTACCGTCCCATTTATATTCTGCCAGCTCTTAGTAAAATATTTGAAAAAATGATTTTTAATCAGTTATTAGCTTTTTTTAACATAAATAGCCTTTTCCATCGTGAACAGTATGGATTTACAAAGGGTCGGTCAACTACAGACGCGGGTGTAGCTCTGTTGAAATACATATATGATGCTTGGGAGGGAAAACAAAATGCTATTGGTGTTTTTTGTGATCTTTCCAAAGCCTTTGATTGCGTAGACCACAATACCCTTCTCTCCAAGCTGGAGCACTATGGAATAAAAGGTAAATCTCGCGATTTACTTGAATCTTATTTAAGTGGCCGAACTCAAAAAGTTAGTTTAGATAGGGTACAATCCTCCGGATCATCGGTTAAGATGGGCGTACCCCAGGGCTCTATCCTAGGGCCTCTGTTATTCCTCATTTACATCAATGACCTACCTTACTGTGTCAATACATGTAAGGCTGTACTATTTGCCGATGACACTTCTCTTGTCTTCAAAATTGATAGACAAACTAATTCTTTTGACGTGGTTAATAGTACTTTAGCTCAAGTGTTGGATTGGTTCACAGCGAACAATCTATTGTTGAACGCTAAGAAAACGAAATGTATTAAATTTTGCTTACCAAATGTTACAAAAATTCCAACACAAATAGTAATGGATAATGAACCACTAGATTTAACTGATAAAACAACATTTCTTGGAATAACTCTTGATGCCGGGCTTCAATGGGGTGCCCATATTACTACGTTAGCGGGTAAACTTAGTTCTGCAGCTTATGCTGTCAGGAGAATTAGACAACTGACTGATGTTGATACTGCGCGTTTGGTATATTTCAGTTACTTTCATAGTGTTATGTCTTATGCGATTTTACTATGGGGTAACGCTGCAGAAGTAAACACCATATTTGTCCTGCAGAAGCGCGCTATTAGATCTATATATAAACTTGGTGCTAGAGAATCTCTTAGAGAATTGTTTAAAGATATAAATATTTTAACTTTACCTTCTCAGTACTTATTTGCGAATATTATGTTTGTGCGCTATAATCTTGATTTATATAAGAAAAATAGTGATATCCATGACCGAAACACGAGAAATAAAAATAAATTAGCTACACCAGTATTGCGATTGCAGATAACTATGAATTCATTTTTAGGTTTAGGAGTACGCTTCTATAATAAAATTCCTGCAGAAATATTAGGTCTGCCTTTACTTAAGTTCAAAACGATTGTAAAAAACCAGTTAATAAAAAAGGCTTATTACTGCATTGATGATTATATTACTGATAAAAATGCGTGGAAATTTATATAAATTTATTTAATGTTAACAATTATTAAATGTTAAAATTAATCTATAGTATGAAAAATTGTATTTAATGTTAACAATGTATTCAGAGCCCTTCAGGCACGTAGGGACCAAGGCTGGATTGAGTTTCTTTCGGCGTATTCTTCTCACCAGTGGTCGTTCCGAAACGCTAGTAGTATTTCAATTTTGCATATATAAAAAAATATATAAGAAATAAAAATATGACGTTCAAAAAGAGATACATGTATCCAATTTTGAATAAAAATCTTTGACTTTTGACTTTTGACTTTTTTGACTTTCGTCTGCAGTTTCCACTGATCCCTAACGCAGCCAATGCTGGTAGGTGGTTGACGAGCGTAGTTTCTTTGGCTTCTGCTTCCGAAGCTCTTGCCCATCTTTAAGGTGGGGATCGATAGGATTTTTTTGGATCTGGGAGGGAAAAGTAGAACGACGTCTGAGTAGAAGCTTTACCGCTTCTATGCTTCGATCGGTGAGTGAGAGAGCCGGAGGCCCATCCTTCCCTCTCCCCTCCCCATTTCCTTCCCCCAACTCCTTGAAAGGCCGACAACGCACCTGCCACACCCTGGTGTTGCAGTTGTCCATGGGCGGCGGTGGTCACTTATCATCAGGTGACCCGCTTGCTCGTTTGCCGTCCTATAACATAAAAAAAAATGGGAATTTAGGATATATTTCATCATTATTTCGTGTAGGTGTCACGGTCAATCCACCATGAACACCCTGGCGTCAGAGTTCTTCGGAACCGCCACTCGGCCTCTGACGTGGTTCCTTTAACGACTACCACTAGGTGGCAGCCGGGACCAACAGCTTAACGTGCCTTCCGAAGCACGGAATCATCTTTTTATCAGACAATCAGGGGATTCAAGCCTGCAATGTCCTAATCAAACTGGAAACAACTAAACAAAGTATACTTCCCGTGGGAATCGAACCCACGACCCCCGGGTCAACAGGCAAACGCCTTAACCACTGGACAATGGAGGCTGTTAAGAGCCCGCCATATGCCAGGCGGCGTGGCGGTACAAACGCGGATGGTCTAAACGCGTTGGCTACTTTGGATATTTTCGTTTTTAAGGAATATTCAAGGGTTATTCGAAAAAAGGCAGTTGAAATTTTTTACACATGGTGTATTTCTGTTGCCGCTTTAACAACAAATACTAAAAAAATGGAATAAAATAAATATTTAAGGGGTTCCCATACAACAAACATGATTTTTTGCTTGTTTATGCTCGATATTGATAACTGCAACAGATAAACGCTTGAAATATTCACAGAGTATTTAGTTATATATTCACATTAAAAATAAATAAAAATAAAATTTAATTTAAAGGGGGATCCCATACAACAGACATGATTTACCATTTTTAGGGTTCCGTACCCAAAGGGTAAAAACGGGACCTTATTAATTTCGCTCCGCTGTCCGTCTGTCTGTCTGTCTGTCTGTCTGTCTGTCTTTCTGTCTGTCTGTCTGTCTGTCCGTCTGTCACCAGGCTGTATCTCATGAGCCGTGATAGTTAGACAGTTGAAATTTTCACAGATGATGTATTTCTGTTGCCGCTATAACAACAAATACTAAAACATAGAATAAAATAAATATTTAAGGGGGCTCCCATTCAACAAACATGATTTATTTTCCTTATTTTTGCTCGATATTCATAACGGCAACCGATAGACGCATGAAATATTCACAGAACATTAAGTTATATATGAATTTCAAAAGAAATAATTAAATAAAAATAAAATTAATTTTAAAGGGGATATACAACAGACATGAGTTTTTGCAACAACAGACATGACTTTTTGCCGTTTTTATAGGTAACGGTACGGAACCCTTCGTGTGCGAGTCCAACTCGCACTTGGCCGGTTTTTTTAATCGTAAGATTTAGAATATCATATAATATAATGGGTTTACCTATGACATTGGTATTTTTTCCACTTGCTATTTTGTTCCTAATCACTACGATTTTCAGTTAAACACATTTTTTTTATTCAAACTTGAAAGTAGACTGTATTATTAACATTCTATGTGCATAATTTTTTTGTTTTTCTGAATGTAATTATTGAGAAATTATCATGAAAAGAACTTGTTTCATATGTTGCCCGTTTTGTAAAAAACATATCGTCATTCTCTATTCTTTTTCTTACTTTTTGTAAAAAATTTTTTTTGTAAAAAAAATATCGTTATTTTCTATTATTTTTCAATTTACTCGATTTTCTCTATAGCAAACGCCGATTTCATAGAATAAAACGTGAGTAAAAAACAACCGGCCAAGTGCGAGTCGGACTCGCGCACGAAGGGTTCCGTACCGTTATCTATAAAAACGGCAAATAAAGTCGAATGTTGTATTATACAAATTTCATTTTGCGGTTGACTCCATACATTTTGTTCGGCCGACTGTAACTACATAAGTTGGTCGAGTTGTATAAAAATAACTATCTATGATACCGAAACCGCTACAGTTTTAATTGAAAGTACATACTTTGAGGTATATATCACATTTTTTTCAGAATTATTTTAGTAATATTTCAAAAATTATGGTGGAGGGCACCTTAAATTTTAACTTTGTATTAGATTATCTCAAGACTGGGGGGTTTGATCTACATAGTTTCAAAGCAGTTTTTGTTGCATTTCAAAAGACCTTTTCAGCGATACCCCATATAATTTAATTTTCAAATTCACTTTTCGTTGTATGGAAAGAAAATCATTTTTTCATAATTTTAAAAACCAACTTTTGGACCTTCAATATCTATCTCTCCACCAATTTTCGTGACGATCGGGTGCAGTAGCTGCGGAGTACGAGCCCGGAGGGACAGACAGACGGTAGGACGGACGGACACGACGAAACTATAAGGCTTCCTTGTGGACTACAGAACCCTAAATATTCAATTTAACTCGAAATTTAAAAAAAAACTCCGATTTCATAGGTTTTCTTAAGAGGTCGCAGACAAAGTTTAAGGAATATTCTAGTAGGTTATAATATAATACTTAAATTATAAGTTACTGCCAGGTGCCTATAATAATATCTATTCAGTATACATAATAACTATTGATGAAGAACCCTCTTATTTACTCAGTATGGTAGGTTGCGTAAGTTATTTGTTTATCTGTGATAATAATATCCAAAATTATTTTTCAGTTTAACATAAGTACCTATATTTTAGATTATACACTTGACGAGTAAACTGGCGCGTGACTCGGCCAAATGATTAGTCATTATAGTTAGTTGTAGCATTACCGAAAACCTCTCGGCTAGTAGTGGCGAAATGTACAGCCTTTTTCCAAAAAAATTGCCTACGCATGAACATCTATTAGGCTACTAGGAATTGCCTAAATCGCCTATTACCCTTCCATGGGCCTCATAAAATGCCAATTCCTTACTATAGGATCATAAGAAAGCTCAAGGTCGCTCAAAGAGCTATGGAGAGAGCTATGTTCGGTGTTTCTTTGCGAAATTAAATCAGAAACGGGGAGATTCGTACAAGAACGAAGCTTACTGACATAGTCCAGTGGATTAGCTCTTTGAAGTGGCAGTGGGCGGGGCACATAGCGCGTAGAACCAATGGCCGATGGGGTAGAAAGGTTCTCGAATGGCGACCACGTACCGGTAAGCGCAGTGTTGGACACCCACCGACCAGGTGGTCGGACGACCTGACTACAGTCGCAGGAAGTCGCTGGATGCAGACCACTTCCAACCGGGCATATTGGAAATCCTTGGGGGATACCTTTGTCCAGCAGTGAACTTCTTACGGCTGTAATGATGATGACGATGGCGATAAATGCTATCACACAGACAGACATCACAGCTGAGGCCGCAACCGAGATAAACGCCCAGATGACACAGACAGAAATTATAAAACGAGGACTAACCTGACTACAGTCGCAGGAAGTCGCTGGATGCAGACCACTTCCAACCGGGCATATTGGAAATCCTTGGGGGATACCTTTGTCCAGCAGTGAACTTCTTACGGCTGTAATGATGATGACGATGGCGATAAATGCTATCACACAGACAGACATCACAGCTGAGGCCGCAACCGAGATAAACGCCCAGATGACACAGACAGAAATTATAAAACGTACCTGGTTTAAACCATTATCCGTCCAAAACAAATTGACCATGACAGGTTACCAAACGTCAAAGTGATGAGTGTCGACTTGTTTTAGTCGGATAATATAGTTTAAACCAGGTACTAAAGTTAGTCCTCGTTTTCTAATATGACGGAGAGACTAACGTGTGCAGCTTATCCGCATCATCATTTCGAGTAGGTGTCACGGTCAATCGACCATGCACACCCTGGTGTCAGAGTTCTTCGGAACCGCCTCTCAGCCTCTGACGTGGTTCCTTTAACGACTACCAGATGGCAGCCGGGACTACCGGACTTATAACACACCTCTTTTAGGTCGGGGATTTGAAACGATTTCAAAAGTTTCATTTTTAATAATCTGTCTTTACGTACGAAATTGGCGTTTTTTTTCCGTTTGCCATTTTATTCCTAATGACTATAATTTTCAGTTAACGACTATATTATTAACATTTTACATGCAAATTTTTTTTTGTTTAATCTGATTTAATAATTGAAAAATGCTCATGTTAAGAAATCGTTCAGTTGTCCGTTTTGATCAAAAATGTCGTCATTTTTCTATTATTTTTCTAACTTTCTCTAAATTTTATAATGCGTTAATTAAGCTTACTGTTATCCGTAAATACACACCAAAATTCACTTTAGTTGAATTTATCAAACCCGAAATGATATAAAAAAACATTAGAATGAAAAATTCAATTTACTCGAAATTCTCTATAGAAAACGCCGATTTCATAGACAAAGACCCAATATAACAGCATAACTGACCATTACACTCGCCATATGTGAACAATCCAGCCGATTTACTAGCTAACTTCTGACAACTACTACGGTGGACATTGTTTTATTGGTTATGTCATCCATTACCGTTTATATATCTTAAATAAAAATAGTCGATCATACGTAAGCCGCAATGTATGAAGTGACAATCAAAACGTTGGACACCGTAGTTGTCAAATAAAGGATAGATAAACAAGCAAGTAGGCTTTTAGGAAACTTATTGTTACATACATTTTGATGAACAACTGCTGAAATATTTGAACAACTGGGCTGTTAGAACAAAGAGTGACATGGTATAAAACGTGGAGTATTTTCGTTTAGAATCACATTTCAAAACAAGATCTAAACATGAAGAGCCTTTTTATTCTGCTGGTCTGCATTATCGCACTAGCGTGCTTCGTACAGGTATATATTTTTAATTTGCATTTTTGACGTGAAACGTCTTTAAAATCGGTACTATATACGGGGTACTATGACAGAAAACCGGACCGTAACGAATTGGTCTATATCGTCTGACGTTAATAACTAAAAAACTTCTTCTTCCTCTTTATCCTTCTCCCACTATTATGTGGGGTCGGCACAGCACGTCAATCTCTTCCATTTTGCTCTGTCGCTGGTCAAACCTTCTGTTACGCCCTTCCTATCCATATGCTGTTTGACGCACTCAATCCAGCGTTTTTAATAACTTAAAAACTATTCGTGAAAAAATCCTACATCTATTCATCGTAAAAAGCTCGCTGCTAAGACCTTGAATTTGCATCGCGGCATCTGTTTTTCTTTTAATCTTTAACACTCAATACCCTTTAGACGCATGAGGCCATATACGCGAAACACCATCTATACGCAAAACACCTAGCTCGCAAAAAACCGCTTACGCAAAACACCAACTAAGCATAACACCAACTTTGACTTACGTAGAATACCAACTAAGAAAAACACCTACTTTTTTGAAACCGAACAATAAATAAATATATACGGACAAATCACACAGATTGAGCTAGCCCCAAAGTAAGTTCGAGACTTGTGTTATGGGATACTAACTCAACGATACTATATTTTATAACAAATACATATATAGATAATCATCCGTGGCACAGTGGTTAACACGCCAGCCTGCGACACGGAGTGCCCGGGTTCGATCCCCGGCCAGGTCAAGATGGAAAATGATCTTTTTCAGATTGGCCTGGGTCTTGGATGTCTATCTATATATGTATTTGTTATAAAATATAGTACCGTTGAGTTAGTATCCCTTAACACAAGTTTCGAACTTACCTTGGAGCTAGCTCAATCTGTGTGATTTGTCCGTATATATTTATATTTATTTATTTATTATTTATTATATATTCATCGTAGAAAGCTCGCTGCTAAGACCTTGAATTTGCATCGCTGCATCTGTTTTTCTTTCAATCTATAACGCTTAATGCGACTCGTTCATATAGACTTATAATAATGACGAAAGGACAACAATTATAAAAAAGAAAGAAATAAAAATTGGTGAAAAAATAAGAGTACATATAGCAAAATAGCATTGCGAATGCAAAATAAAACACTCAAAAAAATATTGCATGGCTTCCTAAATATTAATTGATTTTCAAATTCATTGTTAAATGATTTGAATCAAATACCTCACGTGTAAACGTCAGGTAGTGTTAGGTGCCGTAAGCCTTAAGGGCCCGTACTACCTCACACTGCTTTGCATGATTGACTGTTATATCAATAATAATTAAATACTCAAGTTGAAATAAAAATGCAGCAAAGTTCAGGACTAACTCTGGTAACTATCTGACTCAAAAACACGATTACGTTAAATTTTCTCGATAAAAAAAAATTGCAAAGTTGCCTCCAAATCACGTCTAATTTACTCGGTATATAGCATTATTCACCAAATACATTAAAATTAACCTTGAAACTTTTGATTATTATTGCATTACAGATAAGGCAGCCATCATATGTTTTTCTTTTTCGAATAACCCTTGAATATTCCTTAAAAACGAAAATATCCAAAGTAGTTAACGCGTTTAGACCATCCGCGTTTGTACCGCCACGCCGCCTGGCATATGGCGGGCTCTTAAGAAGGTACTGCACGAAATTGTGAAAATTGACGTGTTTTTAAATCACTAGTACTATGCGCTGAATTAATTAAATACATCAAAAGTATTTGTATATTTAGATCAATCCTTGAACAAGATTGCCCCCTTATTGGAATTTGAAACAGATATATATGAAATTTTAAAATGATTTATATATGGTATGATATCTAAAAGCATTTTTCTTCGAAAACTTTGTAATTTTTACGTCTAAAACAATAATTCTCACATGACAATATATATATTTACGTCTCCGAGGTCGCCCCCTTTTTATTTTTTTTATAAAGATATAAATATGAAAATATTAAGACTTTTCATCTTTTTTTCAGGGAGCGGGGGGGAATTGGAGCCTACTAAGGATAATTGTTAATAATAACGACATCTGTTTAAATTACGATATATTTTAATTAGGAACATAAACCGTATTTATTTGAGTATCAGATAATCACAGTTTGAATCAACTAAAGATATGCCTTTTGGAAAAACAAAATAAAATATAGAAAAAGTCATTCGCTCTCATTACCCCACACTTCGGAAAATGAGAGCCTATTCAACGTTAATATGTGAAATGAGAGCTATCACTTCAACTTATCTCAAAAAACGATTCTTACAATAATTTAAGCAACAAAACCTTTTATACTAATAAAGATAAATCTTAGTAATCAACAATGTTAAAAAAAAGTAATTAGTTAGGGCTCCAAACAAAATGAGCAAATGTAAGAAGCTGGATTGTCACTGCCGGAACATTCTTTATGGGCCCATCTTCCGCAACTTCTGCATCGATACCACATCTCTCCATTTTTACCCGTGTCTAAACAAATTGCACACAAAGTTTCCTCTTCCGAATATTCAGACTCATCATCACAAATCAAATTTTCATTTATCTCTTCCACCGACGTTTCTTCAACGTCACTATCAAATAAATTATTCTTTGTTTTTTTAACTCTTTGGCTTTTAGATGTAGTTGGTCTTCGTTTAGCTCTTTTATCTTTATTACATTTCTTATTCGAACATTTTCCTTTAGCACAATTTTCTTTATTACAGTTCCCTAAGTTTTTCTTAATAGTTTTAGCTTTATTCTCTTTTTCAATACGTTTCTTCTTTTTTTCTTCGAACACGACTTTCATCGGTGTGCTTGTTAGAATTTCAGAATGCTGTTTGTTCTTTAAGACTTTATTTTTATTCGAGATATGGATTTGTGGCAATGGGCTTACAAAGGACACAATACTAGCAAAATCTGTAATAACTGTTTGATCCTTATCAACATTGGTTTCAACTAGTTGTCGACTATGGTTTGGTAAGAACGGAGTTATGCTTGATCTGGTGGTAGCTGGATCTTGAATGTTAGGTTGATTTGGCATTGCAATTGACGAAGGTGAAATCAAGATAGGACTAACCAAAGCAGGCTGCTGAATAATTTGTTTTTCTGGTGTTACGTATGATGTAGATGGAATCGGGATTTGGATCAGATTTGGGCTTACTGAAGCTTCGTCTCGTGTCTCAGTGGCTGGTTGCTGCAATATATCATTCAATATAGACTGATCAACAGTACCTACAAAATCGACGGTCTCATCAATGAAATCATCATCGCAAAAAACTGAGGGGTTCATTGGGAATATTCCCGTAACTCTAAACCCTGAAACTCCCTTTTCTATATTGGCTACTCTCATGTAGGCCTTATTAAATAATCCTGCAATTTGATATGGCGAAATTTTTGTTAAATTTTGTGATTTCATATACATGTCGCACTCTTTATTGTATGCTTTTTTGAGCGGAGAATAAAAAGTCACGTCAAGCGGTTGAAGACGGTGTGATGTGTGTGGAGGAATTGTTAGCATAATAACATTGTTTTCCTTTGCCAATTCCCATGCTTCTAGAGTGGAATGGCTGTTATGATTATCCATCACAAGCAATACTGGTTCCTCCGCATTAGGTTTAACTTGTTTTATAAAATGATTGAGCCATGAAATAAATATACTTTCATTTGTCCAACCATTATGAGAACATGTGTAAACGGCTCCGGGTGGCCCATCTCTTTCCAGCTGAGGTGAGTGACGTTTTCGGGGAAATATAAAAAGAGGAGGAATAAAACACCCCGCAGCACTCATAGCACAGATGATTGTAACAGTCTTACCTCTTTCCCATGATGTAACCGATCCGACGCGCTTCTGTCCCTTTGGAGCTATGATTTTTTCAGTTTCTTGGACAGTTGTTATGCCAGTTTCATCCATGTTATATATCATCTCTGGATTAAACTTATATTTTTGCATCAATGTTTCTAAATTATCAAAAAAACGTGTCACCTCATTTTTATTGAATCCGAGTATTCTGTTGATACTTGTAGCTTCCGGTTTTCTTATGCTCAAGTCAGGATGCCGCTGTAAAAAACCCGTAAGCCAATCTCTTCCAGCAATTTTGCCTTCTTTATTGAATCTTTCGGCAACACCCATTTTTTCAGCAATGAGAAAGCACGTTTTGCGAAATTGTTCTCTTGTAAGACCATAAAATTTATTGGACATAGCTCGAAGGTGATCGGCCAGTACTTTTTCCTGCTCAGGTGTAAAGACGGCATGTCTCCCAAGCTTGGGAGAACATTGATATTTATCGTCGTTAGCTTTTGCTAAATTGTACCGTTTCTTTAATGTGCTATATGGGATACCAGTTTCTTGGGAAACTTTGTACACAGAAATGCCTCCTCTTTGAAGAGTACTGATAGCATTTTCTAATGTTTCCACTGTCCAAGAAGCTTTCGTTGTGGTTCTATCTCTCTTACGTGGCATCTAAAACAAACATACAAAAATAATCAAAAAAGGTACTTAAAATCCATTGTTGACATTACCGGGAAATGGGAGCCATGTCGGGTAATGAGAGCCATCCTAGGCTCTCATTACTCGCTTTCCTCCATTTTGATAAATAATTAAACAGAATTTTTTCTCAATTCTTAATCACAATCTGACAAATGACACTTGATAGAAGACTAATTTCTGTTTGCAAATAGCATAAGCATATTAAATATAAACATTTTTCTATGCTTACCTTGTCGCTGACAATTAGAACTTTTTTTATAAGCGCGAACCGAAAAATAAACAAGCGTCCCTTATGACTCAATGCTGCACACTAACAGGCTGGCCGCGATAGACGAACATTCCCGAAGCTTAACGTACACGCCCGAGCGGTCACTCGTGTGCCAATCGGGATAGTTTTCGTTAAAACACTACCGCTCTCATTACCCGACCGCTCTCATTACCCCCCGCTCCCCTAATCGCCGAATGGTCCTGCGCAGCCTATTGGCTTGCGCAGTAGTGACGTTTTTCGTTCGCGCGGCACCCGCTTAATAGGTATAAGGTGAATGGGATATGGTGGAGAATTTCGGCGCCGAGATTGCAATTATGCGGTAGCTCAGTTGGCAGAGCGTAAGTCGTACCTAGGTCGCTGGTTCAAGCCCCGCCCGCATGAAATTTTTACACCATATTTTATTTCCTTATTTAATAAGAGTATATCGAAATAGCATTGTGAATGCAAAATAAAAATAAAGCTAATAATCCTTAACCTTATCCTTACTAATATTATAAATGCGAAAGTGAGTTTGTTTGTTTGTTTGTTTGTTTGTTTGTTTGTTACGCATTCACGCCGTAACTACTAAACCGATCATCATGAAATTTTGCATACAAGTTCTCTGGAGTACGGAGAAGGACATAGGCTACCTTTTATCCCGGGAAAAAGTACTATTCCCGAGGGATCGACATTAACGCGGGCGGAGCCGCGGGCGAAAGCTAGTGATTTTTTATTGCGGACAAGTAGCAAAAACGCACATCCGTTCTCAGAAAACGTCCTACAATCATATTTTAACGAAAAACGCGCAAAAAATATAAGCCAAGTACCTTATGCTGAAAAGCTCTTTGTCAGTGAAAAACAAGAGTGTGCTACTAGATTTCGAAAAAACAATTTATTTTGTTTTTCACTAATATTGAAGTAGGCATTTGTCTCCCATCTTACCTGATGGTAAGTGACGATGAAGACGAGGATTTTACATGCCTATCCAAGAGATACCCATTTATTTTTAAATATTCTTCCTCTATTCGAGTTGTAATGTCTTTTTACTAGTTATAGTAATTTTGCCCAATATGTAGACACGGCCACTGCCTTGTCTTTGAAGCCAAGAAAGAACCGAAGGCCAGATTAAAGCAGTGGGAAAGCCTGTACCTACAATCATCATCCTCCTCTCCACTAGCCGAAAACCTTCCACCGGGTAGCAGTCTCACCTGGGCAGTCTAGAAGTCACCGAATCGACTCTGGTTACAGCCGTGGTCGTACGTCCGGTCGCTAGGTCTGACAGTTGCTAACTGACACTCCCACTCTGCAGGGGTGCGCCCATGCATATGCCAGCATATGTTTAAATGCTAATGAATTCAATTTCACCCTGTATATCGTTTTTAAATTTCTTAGGTATCTGTTTCAAATTCTAACAAGAGGGCGATCTTGTGCTTGTGTGTGTGTGTGTGTGTGTGGTCGACCTAAACTATACAAATACTTTTGATGTAATTAAATTATTCAGCGCATAGTACTAGTGATTTGGTCAATTTCCACAATTTCTTGCAGTACCGTCTTAAAGCCCTCCGCCTCGAACAGAAATACACCGTTTTCTCCCTTAGATGTACAGTCAGGGGTCATAAGTGCAGTCACGCTCTAATGTTCGTTCATATTCCATGTACTTATTACCATATTATAAAAGCTGTTTAATATGTTTATAAGCAATTTTTTTTAAATTGTAAATAAATATAAATAAATAAATATATACGGACAAATCACACAGATTGAGCTAGCCCCAAAGTAAGTTCGAGACTTGTGTTATGGGATACTAACTCAACGATACTATATTTTATAACAAATACATATATAGATACACATCCAAGACCCAGGCCAATCTGAAAAAGATCATTTTCCATCTTAACCTGGCCGGCGATCGAACCCGGTCACTCCGTGTCGCAGGCTGGCGTGTTGACCGCTGCGCCACGGAGCTAGTCAAATGATATATACCTGGCATGTGTATGGCAATAAATGGCTTATTCTTATTATTATCATTTCTTTCAGAACGCGGCTTGTGCTGCCGTCAGTGATGGAGCCGTTAGCAGTATCGGTACCGCTGTCAAAGTCGGTCTCGATATTATGGAAACGGTCCAAAAACTCACTGGTCAATGATTTAAATCAAAATATAAGTATTCAATTTGACTAGGTATTGTAGTGTCACTATTTTTTTAAAATTCTATATATTGTAGTAGGCATTCGTCTCCTATCTCACCTGATGGTAAGTGACAATGTAGCTTCGATCATTAATATCAACTAGATGTCGGGTCAGCGCATAAAAAACGGCTCGGCAAATAGCCCCTCACTCAAGCAGTGTGGGGCTATTTTATTTAGTTCGGTCCAAACACAGCCAACATAACGAAGTGTCACGATGCCGCAGTGTGCACTAAAAACTTGTCGAAATAATGGCCGAAAAAAGAATTTTTCGTCCGGAGTATCTTATTTTCGGTAGGTAAATTAACTATTTTATACATTTTACCTTTTAACTAATAAAACATTTTAATTAAATGTTGCCGATTTTCAACCACGGCAAGAAATGTTTGGCCAAGCTAGCCAACATCCGCACAAACATTTGAAGAAGCAAACAGAAACGAAACAAAACGACGTAACTCGCAATGTAATCAACGAGAAAAGTACTTTATGATTAGTGCAATAAGGTTGTCATCACAATGGATGTTCTTAGACAAAATGATTCTTCGTTTCTAAGTGACAGGTGTTATTTATTACTTTGCTAGTCTTCGTGACGAATAATCGTAAGCATAAGGTAATTGTTTTAAAAAAAGCGACTTTAATGTAAGGTGATATGGTCTGAAATATCTTTATATTAAAATGGTTTTAAAACTTTAGTCTCTGTTTATTAGTAAGTCAATGTAGATGTATAGCTATATGTTCGAGCGGACAGAATTTTGCTACGATTTTGTAGGTAATGCGTTATCTAGTTGGTATTAATGATCGAAGCAATGTAGACAAGGATATTACATGCCTATCCAAGAGATTATACGCATTTGTAATTATTGGTTTCTTCTGTTCTATGATATTCTGATAATTGTACCCAAATACCCAAATAATAAAGTTCCATTTCTTATCACCTTTTAGTTTTATTTTTAATTTTTCGATTGTTGTTACCTTGATATCGTAATACTGATAATAATGAATACACGCCAGGCAGTGCTCGTTGACAGCACCATTCCACAGGACGAAAACCTCGTGAAGGCCGAGAAGGACAAGCTTAGCAAGTACTTTGACTTGGCTCACGAGGTAACTGCCATGTGGGATGTAGATTCGACGGTCATTGTCCCGATAGTCGTGTCTGCAAACGGTCTTATAGCTAAGAGTCTCGACCAACATCTCAAAGGGTTCTCGTTGGATGGTTGGATCAAGCGTCAGATACAGATGGCAGTACTCCTGGACACTGCGCGCATCGTCAGGAGGTTTGTCTCTCTGTAGCCTTAACTGTCGGTAGCTTGAGTCCTGCCCCGCTGCTGGCAGCCCTCTAGGATTAGGTTTTTATGATGTTTTAATGTTTTGTATTTTTTTTTATATTTTACTTTTATATAAATACTAGCTTTCGCCCGCGGCTCCGCCCGCGTCAATGTCGATCCCTCGGGAATAGTACTTTTTCCCGGGATAAAAGGTAGCCTATGTCCTTCTCCGTACTTCAGAGAACTTGTATGCAAAATTTCATGATGATTGGTTCAGTAGTTACGGCGTGAAAGCGTAACAAACAAACAAATAAACAAACAAACTCACTTTCGCATTTATAATATTAGTTAGGACTTTAAAAACCTAATTCTAAGAAATAAATTAAATAAAGATATAATAATAATTTCTTTATTTCAGATAATGATCCATACAGTATTAGTAAAAACAAAATACTTATCCTAATGTTAGTAAATTGCGAGCCAGAAAAACATTTAATTTATAATGTGCACCTCTATGCACGAGCAGATCCGCCCAGTGCCTCACACAAGACCCATTTTGGCTGCTAGGGTAATATCTAGTTTTGTATAGAAATAACCATCATGATCATCAACATCAGGTCCTTTTTAGTCTCCACTACAGGAGCACGACCCTCTCTGTACCTACTACTAGGGTCATACTTGGCCAGAGCAGCCAGAGGACTTGGCCTACACTCTCCACGCTGGCTAGGGTTGGAGAGGTCTCTCAGATGTTTAAGAGCTTTGTTTAGCTTGTATTTCCTAAGTCGCCTTCTAGGACATCCACGGGAAGACTTGGAGTGGTCCTATTCTACTCTGCCGGATACCACACGGCTAGACCTTAATAAAGTAACAAATACATATATAGACTAGCTTTCGCCCGCGGCTCCGCCCGCGTCAATGTCGATCCCTCGGGATTAGTACTTTTGCCCGGGATAAAAGGTAGCCTATGTCCTTCTCCGTACTCCAGAGAACTTGTATGCAAAATTTCATGATGATCGGTTCAGTAGTTACGGCGTGAAAGCGTAACAAACAAATAAACAAACAAACAAACTCACTTTCGCATTTATAATATTAGTAAGGATAAACATTCAAGACCCAGGCCAATCTAAAAAAAAAGATCATTTTCCATCTTGACCTGGCCGGGGATCGAACTCGGGCACTCTCGTGTCGCAGGCTGGCGTGTTGACCGCTGCGCCACGGAGCTAGCTAAGAAAAGAAAAAAAAC
The DNA here is from genome assembly GCA_947532085.1 of Elegia similella. NCBI lineage: Eukaryota > Metazoa > Arthropoda > Insecta > Lepidoptera > Pyralidae > Elegia > Elegia similella. The sequence continues at coordinate 8,955,315 of OX383953.1, forward strand.
GTAGCATGTGCTAGCTTCTTCTCTTCCCGCGCAGACCGTAAAAGCCGATCGAGGGATTGGGCTAAAATCTGCGGAATCATATCAAAAAGCGATGTGGCTAGCACTAAATTGATTCCGCTTTTCATCTACACGCTCTCCAACATGCTAAATGTGGCCATAAGGTCTTATAGACCTAGGCGCTGTCTACCCCGTAAGGGAAAAAGACGTGATAAGTCTTGAAGTGACTATAACATAAACTATTCATTGATGAATGTTTGTTTGTACCCTTGCCCCAAATTAAGAAATGCTACACAATATTTGAACAATTGTTTGGTATTATAATGATAAAGAGGTCGTAGTAATATACGCGTCGTTGGGTCTTATGGCCTTATAAATGTGGCCTTACGAGTAGAAAGTCTCGAGGATTTGTCCGTATATATTTATTTATTTATTGACAAAACATATCAGGCAATTCCGAGCACACTAGAGATTGTTGAATTGAAGTGTTTTTAAATCACTAGTACTATGCGCAGAATTAATTAAATACATCAAATGTATTTGTATAATTTAGGTCTATCCTTGAACAAGATCGGAATTTGAAACAGATACAAATTAAATTTAAAAACGATAATATGTTATGATACCTTTGACTAGCTCCGTGGCGCAGCGGTCAACACGCCAGCCTGCGACACGGAGTGACCGGGTTCGATCCCCGGCCAGGTCAAGATGGAAAATGATCTTTTTCATATTGGCCTGGGTCTTGGATGTGTATCTATATATGTATTTGTTATAAAATATAGTATCGTTGAGTTAGTATCCCTAAACACAAGTCTCGAACTTACTTTGGGGCTAGCTCAATCTGTGTGATTTGTCCATATATATATATATATTTATTTATTTATTTATATCTAAAACCATTTTTCTTTTAAAAGTTTGTAAATTTTACGTCTAGAACAATAATTCTCACATGACAATATTTTTAATTACATCTCGGAGGTCACCCCCTTTGTTATTTTTTTTTTTATATAAAAATATTTATATGAAAATATTAAGACTTCATCTTTTTTCATAATCGCCTAATGGTTCTGCGCAGCCTAATGGCTTGCGCAGTAGCGACGTTTTTCGTTCGCGCGGCACCCGCTTAAGGTGATACCACTGTAAATAAGGTCGTTCTGAACCTTATTTATCTCGCAAAATACTTAAATTAGGAGTTTCAAATCTAAGTAATATGATTTGTGACTATTTCATCTCCAAAAATTGAATATAAAAACACGTTTTGATAAAATTTTCTCGATAGAAATATTTTTTGAAAAGTGGTCTTCGTTCGCAGAATTTTTGTTATTGTAGCTCAAATGCGACGAATGAAATAATGATTTTTAGACTAAAAGATAGGTTATTAGAAATTCCACAAAATGTAAATATGAAAATACAATTAACCGGTCTGATTTTATATAAAATAGAAATAACGAATTTGGCGCTTACGTTTTTTTCTTTGAGCGACTCGAGACTATCTCCTATCTCATCATTCACGGGCTGAACCGCCAAGCGCTAGCCCTTGCGCGCACTTGATCAGTCCTTTGCCGAGCGAAGGTACCAAACATTTGAGGCCTCGCCTTAATGGTGTATGCGGGAATCTAATGCCCTTGTTGAAATTCCTTAGAACCTATGTTACGGGTCATCAGGACTCCAGGACTGACTGAACCAGAAATACGACGATACTTACAAAAAATGTGTTTTACACAAAATTACTATCTTAAAAAATATAAGATGTAGAGGATAACATAAAAACTAAATTTGGAGAACTGGTGCCGGGTCATTTAGTTGTCCGTTTGTACCAAATTTCACGATTCTGAGATCCTAGAAAGTACCCTGTAGGTTTTGATTCCCTTGCGAATGTCAAAAAAACACGAAAATTGACGGCATAACCAGCTGTATCTTTTGATTGCGTTGGCTTAGAAATTGATTTTTTCACAGCTCCTAGGGACAGTAAACTTGTGTATTCGATATGAATTTCAGCTTGATACCTTTACGTTTCTGAGAAAAAGGGTCTTGACAGATCGACAGACAGACAGACGGACAACCAAGTGATCCTATAAAGGTTCCGTTAGTTAGTAAAAATAAAAGGCCAAGTGCGAGTCGGACTCGAGCACGAAGGGTTCCGTACCGTTATCTATAAAAACAGCAAAAAAATCATGTCTGTTGTATAGGAACCGCCTTTAATATTCATTTTATTTTTACTGTATTATTTATTTTTACAGACAGACAGACGGACAGCAGAGCGAAATTAATAGGGTCCCGTTTTTACCCTCTGGGTACCGAACCCTAAAAAAGCAGGTAAAATTGCAATTGCTCTGACAAAATTCTTTGGTAATCGATAAAAATATCATCGGCATTATGTCAAACATTACTTAACATAATTATGAATATCAAATTACATAATTTGCTTTATCAATAATTTGTGGCACAATTATTGACTGTATAAATATAGAAACTTGTGTTTTTTTTGTCATTGTTATACAAAATAAATATCAATATGAATTATTACATTTGTGTCTGCTTTCTACTATTTCTTTTAAAGGTAAGTTAGAAGAGTGAAGAACGTAGGCTATCTTTCATCCCGGAAAAAATACTGCCCGTGCATCGACATTGACACGGGCCAAGAGCTAGTCTACACATCTACACTAATATAATAAATAGGAAAGATATGATTGTTTGTTTGTTTACATTGAAATGACTCCGAAACTACTGGACCGATTAGAAATATTATTTCACTATCAGAATCCTACATTATCCCCGATGAACATAGGCTATACAATTAAATACCTATATCTACCCCGAAGCCCGAAGGCCCAGTGTTCGTGAGCATTAAAAGCGCTTACGCATGTTAAGCAACCCTGGGCGGAGCCCCCACTGTGATGGGTGACCGCAAGTGGCATAAAAATATCTTGAGCTCTTCCGTGCTTCGGAAGGCATGTTAAGCCGTTGGTGCCGGCTGTCATCATAGATGGCAGTCGTTAAGCTATGTCAGATGCTTATTTATTTTATATAACTTTATTACATAATTGTAAAAGGCGGACTTAAAGCCAGCTTTATCTACCAGTCAAGGCAGTTTTAAAAATCTGACATCAGTGTTGGCCACTTACATACACGAAAAACAAACAAAACTACCTGTGCGAAGCCGGGGCGGGCAGCTAGTGTTTTATAGAATAGTTTATTGTTTATAAATTATTTATTTTTCTTTTGCAGACCACCTACAGCCAAGTCCCCTTTGGCAATGGATTTGGAAACTTGGGGCTCAACAATATAGAAAACTTGGCGGCCAACAACTTGCTTGGTAATAACATAGCTGGCAACAACTTACTTGGCAATAACTTGGCCGGCAGTAACTTAATTGCCAATAACTTAGCTGCTAATAATGCAGCTGCGAATAACTTAGCAGCTCAAAGTTTGGCATCTAATAGCTTGAATAACTTAAACAACTTAGCTAATGCTGAAGCTTTTAGTAATCTAGGAACCAATGGTTTAGTTGGCAGTTTAGGTGCGAATAATCTTGGCAATAACTTACTGGCAAATAACTTGGCTGCCAATAACTTGGCAGCTTCAAGTCTATCTGCTAGTTTGTTCAGAGGGTGATTCTGTCATTTACCTGTCCGGTAACTGCCTAATAAGAATCACTACGGGTGCGCGACCCCGGACTGCTCTAGCTGCTCCTGCCACACTCCTCTCTTCCGTGGTAGTAGTATCCCACCATTTCCCTTCGTTTCTAATCCCTTAAGTGGACGCCTCCCACTAACATCCACTGGCGTTCCCGGCCAGTTTCACAGGTCCTAGCTGGACGTAAGTATTAGGTCTGCGTCAGAGGCCTTGCTGACGCTTAGGGACGTTCCTACCTCTTGCCGATTGTAGCGATCTCTCGTTCCATTGGATTCAGGGAGGTAGGGATAAGAGTGCACCTGTGTTCGCGCGCACACTGTCGTCTATTCGTTTCGTGCACTTTAATATATCCTGCGCAAATGACTTGGCTCTGATAACGGAATCCGATTTACATATCAGTCCTGCGGCGATGGACAGAGGTAGAGAGGTCTGGCTGTGATGCCAGTCAGGCTTTGTCTGATGTCTGCACGTAGGCGGCTCGGGAAAGATGGTCGTTTTGCGCTGCATTGGGTTCAACAGTGCAACTCGGCAGCTCCCTGAGTGACGAAGCAGCTCTATTCAGAGAGGCCCTGCTTCCCCCAATCCGGGGAGGGGACTAGAAAAGGTGTCCTAAAAAAGGCTTGACCCACCATACTCAGAGGTAGTTACCACGGCTGCCTCTGCATCACTTACACGTGGTCGAAAGATGCAAAGAAAACTTAATGGACGTGAGACCCTTACCCAAAATATGACCTTTGCAGCGTGGAATGTGCGCACTCTCCTTGACCGCGAAAGCAACTTGGGTCCTCCTCGTAAAACCGCCCTTGTATCTCGAGAACTCCGACGCTATGGTGTGGATATTGCAGCTCTCAGTGAGACACACCTGCCCGACGAGGGAGAGAGAGTGGAACGCCTGGGCGGGTATACTTTCTTTTGGAAAGGTACTCCGTCTTCAGAGCCTAGGAGATCCGGTGTTGGTTTCGCGATCAGAAATGACATTACTAATAAATTAGAGGAGTGTCCTGTTCATATCTCGGACCGCGTCACCACGCTTCGCCTACACCTAGATAATGACAATTACCTTAATGTCATCAGTATTTATGCGCCAACAATGGACAAGGATGATGACATCAAGGCCAAGTTTTATGAAGAAGTTACGCGAGTCCTATCTAAAATCCCTCCTAGAGAGCAGATACTTCTAATGGGTGACTTTAACGCGAGAGTTGGACGTGACTTTGAAGCTTGGCCTAAGGTCTTGGGAAGACATGGTGTTGGCAACATGAATGATAATGGACAACTCCTTTTGTCCCTCTGTGCCGAATTCGAATTGAACATCACCAACACTATGTTTAGACTCCCGGCAAAATATAAAACCACATGGATGCATCCAAGGTCGAAACATTGGCACCTGATTGACTATGTGATTGTCCGGCAAAGAGACATTTCCCAGGTACATATCACTCGTGTTATGCGTGATGCCAATGCGATCTGTAGCACTGATCACCGTCTGATCATCACTAAACAGCAGCTTCGACTTCATCCTCCTCACCGATCCCAAGGAGTGAAACCTAAACGCATAGGTATAGAAAAATTGCAAAGTTTAGAGGTGCGTGAGAACTATGCACAGTCAGTAAGTGGTGCAATCCAGAGGATGGACGTTGAGGGTGGTGATTCTGTGGCTAATTGGCAAACGCTCTCGTCCTGTTTAGTCACTGCCGCCTTGCAGACACTGGGCGTCAAATCCAGCAGACACGAGGATTGGTTTGATGACAATGACGAAATCTTGGCGAAAGCCATTCAGAGTCACCGATCACTCTTACGTAAGCATCCAGATGATTGCCAAGCAGAACAGGTCAAGCGAAGTGGTGCAGAGCTACGGAGATATGTACGGGAAATAAAAGACAAGTGGTGGCGAGACAAGGCCGAGCGCATGCAGTGGCTCTCTGATACTAATCAGTTGGGTGCATTTTATGATGAGGTGCGAAAACTTGTTGGTAACGTGTTTCGTTCAAGAGTGCCCCTGAAATCTCTCGACGGCACACAATTGCTTACCGGCAAGCAAGATGTACTCCAAAGATGGGCAGGGCATTTCAACACCTTGCTCAATGTTGATCGAGCTGCGGATATTTCGTACATCCGCTCGATAGCAGCATGTCCCACAGTCAGCAAGCTGGACGACCCACTGACTCTGCGCGAGGTGGTTGTTGCCGTTCAACAACAGCAGAACAAGAAAGCGGTTGGCATTGACAATATACCTGGAGAACTGCTGAAGTATGGGGGTACAGAATTGCATGAAACAATCTGGAAGTTATTTGTTCAGATGTGGGATGAGGAGCGAGTACCTGATGACTTTCGTGTCTCACGTGTTTGCCCTCTTTACAAGAACAAAGGTGACAAATCAGATTGCAATTCTTATAGAGGCATTTCACTTCTGACTACTCCTGGAAAAGTCTTTGCGCGAATTTTACTTAACCGCTTGATGCCCTTGTCTGAAGACATTCTGCCCGAAACTCAGTTTGGCTTCCGGCCGAATCGAGGTACAGTTGAGGCTATCTTCTCTGTCCGGCAACTTCAAGAGAAGAGCCGAGAACAAGGTCAACCGATGTGTCTTTGTTTTGTTGACCTGGAGAAGGCTTTCGACTGCGTGCCTCGAGAAGCTTTATGGGTTGTACTGACGAAACTTGGATGCACGGAAAAGTTTGTACGAGTGATCCGACTCCTGCATGATGACATGCGTTGTTGTGTTAGTATGCACGGCGAAGATTCAGAGTTCTTTTCAGTGAGCTGCGGCGTAAAGCAAGGCTGCGTACTCGCTCCAACTCTGTTTGCCCTGTATTTTGCAGTTGTAGTTAGGGAAGCCCTGCAGACTTTACCCGAAGGCATTTGTATTCGTTTCCGTACCGGTGGTGGTGGTGTCTTCAACTTAGCTAGACTAAAAGCTCACACCAAAGTGTCTCTCACAACTATCACCGAGATGATGTACGCAGATGACCTGTGTTTTGCGGCGAAATCCTCTGAGGGTCTACAGAGGCTTATGTCGAGTCTTGATGAGTCTTGTCGAAGATTTGGCCTTAAGATCAGTGTTAAGAAGACCGAAGTCATGGCTCTTGATACACTGACCAGTGCCCCCGTCGACATTAAACTCGGTGACGACTCGTTTAAGCAGGTAGATAAATTCAAATATTTAGGAAGTACTATAACATCCAAGTGTCTCCTTGATAATGAAGTCAACAGTAGAATTGGAGCAGCTGCTGCGGCCTTTGGTAGACTTCGTGTCAAGGTGTTCCGCTCGCATGACGTAAAGCTCTCTACGAAAGTATCTGTGTACATGGCAATAGTTCTGCCAAATCTCTTGTATGCCTCCGAAACGTGGTGTCTATACCGCAAGCATATCCGTACATTGGATAAATTCCACCTAAAATGTCTTCGCGACATTATGAACATCCATTGGTCGGACCATGTTCGTAACACGGAAGTACTACGACGAGCTAATGTTGGTGGAATGGAGGCGTATCTAATGATTCGTCAGCTGCGGTGGGCTGGCCATGTCTCCCGCATGTCAGACGACAGAGTGGCGAAGCGCATCTTTTATTCAGAACTGCAGGATGGCAAGCGGAAACCAGGCGGCCAACTTCTGCGGTACAAAGATGTGCTTAAGCGTCACATGAAGCGATGTGACCTGGAGCCGTCGCAATGGGAGACAATGGCAACGGACCGGCCGCGGTGGAGGCATATCGTGAGCACCAAGGTGCTTGAGTTTGAAAGGCGTCGTAAAGAAGAGCTCGATGCTAAACGAGACGAGCTTAAGGCCCGACCACCCGCGGCCATACAATATAATTATATCGGAGGGGTGCTGACTTGCAGTGAATGTGGACGTACTTTTACTGCAAAAATTGGCTATATCAGTCACCTGAGAGCTCACGAACGTAGCTCTCATTAGCCAGAGACAAAGTCGCTGTGGCCGAAATCGGTCTGGATGGATTATTATTATCTGCTAGTAACTTAGCTGGCAATAACTTAGCTATTAATAATATAGGTATTTCTGGCAATTTGGCAAATTCTTTGTCCAACAATAATCTTTTAAATAATCTTAATGCCAACAATTACTTGGGCAATTTAGGCAATTTAAATCTTGGCAATTTAGCCTCTGGGAATTTAGCAAATTATGGTAGTACGCAATACGGAGAAATTGCCGTTGCTGGCGAGTTGCCAGTCAGTGGCTCGACTGGCATCGTTGGCGATATGCCAGTTATAGGTTATGTCACTTTTGAAGGTTATGTACCAGCTGGTGGTATAGTCAGTGTTGCCAACTGCGAGTGTTTTAGCAAATAATTATTTTAAATTATTGTTGGTTGTTGAATTGAAATAAAATATTTGTTGATTATATTTTCGTTTATTTATTTTTAATTTACTCCGATTAGAACCGATTTAGTTACCGGTTGCATCCTCATGTGACATTTGTTGCTTGGGCATGTTTGGCCTGTAACGATGACCACTAGGCCAGAGAGCTCATCAAATAAGCAGGGCAGGATTAAGGGGACCCCATAATAGAGACTTCGGAAAAAAAACTTTTTTCAACGAAATCATCAATAATTTTTCGGCAAAAAAAGCTTGCATGAAAAATTTAATTTCATATTTCTTAAATGTTTGGCGCTTAATATCCGTCCGCTATTGGCTGATGCGTTCGCGTCATGTCTCTATTTTGTTGTAGCGCCGCGATGTACAAGTATTATGAGCAAGATAGCATGAGTCATATTGTTTTAGGATTTTAAATCTTATATATATATATATATATCTATATGTATATTAATCATACCGAAAAAGCGGTAAAATAAAGTGTTTTTTCTCGGCGAATCCACAACATGTGGGGTGTTTATTGAATAGGTCATTTAAAAATTTGGTTTTGCAATGCAATTTTTGTCCAGTCCCCCCCTTTGCTACATGGTTGGATATGACATTGTGAAAAATTCACGGCAGTAGCATATATAACGAAGTATAAAGAAAACTATCAGAGCTGAGTAGAGTTTACAAATTAAAGTATCAATACGTAAAACCACTACTGTATATAAATTTAAGAACCACGTCGAGTTAATTTCATATAAAATCATTGCAGCTTTAATAATAATACCTAAATTAATAGCAATGTGTTTACGTTCGACAGCGCGCGGCGCTTGGCGGAACGATATGAGGCCGTTTGGTGCCAAGCCTTCAACGCTCGGAAGACAAACTTATATACGAATCTGGTAATAACCATCGCTTGCCTCTACTTGTGGTGGTACTCACATAGATAGTTTTTAGGGTCCGTACCTAAGGTAAAAACTACCCTATTAATATCGCTCCGCTGTCTGTCTGCCCGTCTGTCACCAAGTTGTATCTCATGAACCGTGATAGTTAGACGGTTGAAATTTTTACAGATGGATACTAAAAAATAGAATAATTTAAAGCTCCCATACAACAAACGTGGTATTTTTTTTGGTTGTTTTCTTTCGATATTGATAACGGCAACAGGTAGACGCTTGAAATATTCACAGAATATTTAATTATACACTACATACACTATATACAATTTAAAAATTGATAATTTAATTAAAAAAAAAATAATATGAAAGAGGGGCTCCCATACAACAGATATGTTTTTTTTTCCCTTTTTTAAAGATAATGATACTTTTTAATAGCACCCTACAAGAGATTTTTAACGATTTAGACAATACATGGAACGAATCAGAATTCGGCATTGACATTGGGACCTACAAGTTAACTAACTTACGCTTTGCCCATGATGTAGTATTGTTCGCGGCTTCAAAGCTGGAAGAAATGTTGAAAGATCTACGCCTGGCAAGCCTTCGGGTAGGGCTTCGGATGAATATGTCAAAGACCAAAATCATGACCAATAACATCGAACATCCGGTGAATATCCAGGGGGAAAACATTGCATATGTCCTGGAGTACACATACCTAGGCCAAATAGTCTCTTTCCTAGACCGCCAGGACAAAGAAGTCGATCAGCGAGTCCAAAATGCGTGGAAGAGCTATTGGTCTTTAAAAGTCTACATGAAAGGTGACCTTGAACTACACCTTAAACGGAAACTCATGGACATGTGCATACTTCCCATACTTACATATGGCGCTCAAACTTGGTCTTTGACGGACGTCCAGAAGCGCAAACTGAAGGTTTACCAGCGCAACATGGAACGCAGCATGCTGGTAGTGAAACTTGTAGATCGCATACACAATGCTACTCTGCGCTCCCAGACACGAATTGTAGACGTGGCAACAAGAGCAGCTGGATTGAAGTGGGACTGGGCTGGGCACGTTTCTCGTATGCCTAATGATCACTGGGCCAAAAAAGTCACAGACTGGACGTCCAACGGCAAACGGGGACGTGGCCGACCAAGGACAAGGTGGTGCGATGAACTAAACAAATATAATAAAAACTGGAGAACACAAACCACAGACCGACAAAAATGGAAAAAAGAGAAAGAGGCCTTTGCCCAGCATTGGGACATTAACGGCTCGTAATAATAATAATAATAAATGATACGGGACCCTTCGTGCGCGAGTCTGACTCGCAATTGACAGGTTTTTTTTATTTTCCTCGTGATATAGGATTTCATGACTCTGTCTTCAGTTACCACCGTCTTATGCGGGCTCGTTTTTAAACGTTTTTAGTTGTTAAACCGTAAGGCGTGAACTCAAAGCTGGCATTCGCAGCTACGGAACCCTAAACTGCGCGTGGCCCGCCACGCACTTGGCCGGTTTTTTAAGGCAATAATATGCGTCCGCTATTGGCTGACGCGTTCACGCCATATCTGGAGTTCGTTGTAGCGCCGCGCTGTAGGAGTATGAGCGAGATAGCACGAGTCATGTTGTTTTAGGATTTTAAATCGTATGTAGTAGGAACAAAGAGAATATAACCACTACAGATCTTAGCTGACTAGCTATCTTACCTGACTAGCTCCGTGGCGCAGCGGTCAACACGCCTGCCTGCGACACGGAGTGACCGGGTTCGATCACCGGCCAGGTCAAGATGGAAAATGATCTTTTTCAGATTGGCCTGGGTCTTGGATGTGTATCTATATATGTATTTGTTATAAAATATAGTATCGTTGAGTTAGTATCCCATAACACAAGTCTCGAACTTACTTTGGGGCTAGCTCAATCTGTGTGATTAGTCCGTATATCTTTATTATTATCCTGATCCTCGTCTTCAGAGATTATTTACTTATTGTAGTAGTCCTGCTGCTACGCCCGAACCTATTCACACTAGTTTAAAGCATCGTAGACAGAGAAAGAACTTTCCCCCTCTCTTTCACACGATGCCGGGCCAGCGGCCCCCATTCACCTCATTCGTGTCCGTGCGCGCGCGGCGTTCGCACTAGAATAGAATAGAATAGAATAGAATAATTTATTTGCATGATTTACATAGATCTTAAGTCAAATGTAACCAACCTGCATGCAGGTGTGCAAATATTGATAACAATAATATGTACCTACACTTCAATTATACTCTAGCATATACTATACAATCACAAATTTAGATATGTTAAGATTTATTTTTTGTTTTATTTGATAATTAATTATATTTATTACATAATTATTTCCATCAATGATTTAATGTTCGTCAATTTTAATACCTACTATCTAGCAGTTTAAATAAAATAAATGTCAAATAATTCAATGTTTAACGTCCATATATTCATTAATGCTATAATATCTTCTTTCATACAACCATTTCGTCAATGTTTTTTTGAAATTCTTTTTATCTAGCAATTTTATGTTATTTGGTAGTTTATTAAATATTTGTATGCACATGTGATACACATTTTTTCTAAAAATATACTTACAGCCACGTGGTTGATATAATCTGCATTTATAATTTGATCGTAACTGTCTTCTGGATACTTGAGTGAATAATGGAAAGTAATGCGGATGTTCTTTTACAAAACAACATATATGCCTAATGTACATACACGGTAAAGGTAATATTTTGAGGTTCTTAAACAAGGGTTTACAACTTTCTAAATACCACGCATTAGACACCGCCCGTACGCACTTTTTTTGAAGTTTGAAAACTCTATCTGCTTCTACGGAATTTCCCCATAACATTAATCCATAGTTTAAAACCGACGATACATAGCCATGGTACGCCTGTAAAGCTGCCTCTACTGAAACTGTTTGCCTTATCCTTCTCAATGCATATACAAACCTATCCAACTTTTTACAAATTTGTTTCCAATTTAAATGCTCGTCAATACAAAAACCCAAAAAATTTGTATGTGTCACTTTTTCTATTTTATTATTATCAAAATGAATGTCAAGATTCAGAGTATTTGAATTATAAGATTTAAATGTCATATATTTTGTTTTGTTCAAATTAATTCTTAAACCATTTGAGTGCAACCATTCAATAATTTCTTTTAAAGCGTCGTTTACTTTTTGTTCAATGTTATCTGTGTCATCACATTTAATTATCAGAGTTGTGTCATCTGCAAATTGTATCGTTGATAAATTGTTAGGAATGTCATTAATATACAATAGAAACAAGAGTGGAGCGAGAATTCCGCCTTGAGGGACACCTACATTGTTTATTTTAAACTCAAATCGATGTATTTCTTTCATATTTTCAGACCTTTTTGTTACCATTTTTGTAATTTTAGTACATTGTTTTCGATTTTTCAGATAACTTTTAACCCAATCATGCGATTTACCTCTTATTCCCAAAAAATCTAGTTTTGAAAGAAGCTTTTTATGATTGATGAAGTCAAAAGCTTTACTCATGTCTAGAAAAATCGATACGATTGGTTTTCCTGCATTAATGCTGTCTGCTACAATCTTAATTAAATTAAAGCATGCTAGAGTTGTAGAGCTTCCTTTCCGAAAACCATACTGATTACAATGGAGTACATTACATTCTGTTAAAAAACTATTTATCCTATTACACATTGCCTTTTCTAATATTTTTGAGATAACAGGAACTAAAGTTATCGGTCTGAAATTTGAAGGGTCTAGTTTGTCTCCATTTTTGAATATTGGCTTGATCACTGATAATTTTAGAGAGTCGGGAAAAACTCCTTGAAGGAAAGATAGGTTTATTATGTGAGCTATTGGTTTGCATATAAATTTAGCGGAGTTTTTTAATGCTTTAGTAACAATGCCATCATACCCGCAGGAGTGAGTATTTTTTAGTCCCATAATAATTTTATATATTTCATCTTCATCTACAGGTTTCAAATAAATTGTTTTAGGATTGAACGTAGAAGGTATTGCCGTTTTTATATCATTATTATCTGGAGTAGGCTTCTCATTTGTCAATTTTATAAAATATTCATTAAAAATTTCACTTATGTGTCTCGGATCTGAAACAGTCTTATCCTCATATTTTAATGAATTAATGTCAGATTTACCTTTATTTTTTGGAACTGTTGCGGATATTCTGTTCCAGATAGCTCTAGGATTTTTCCCATTTTGAATAAAAAATTTTTTGTTGCTGATTCTTTGCGCTGTATGCATACACTTTTTAAACATTTTATTATAATTTATGAATTTATTTTTATTATGCTCTTTGTTTACATTTGTATGTATGTACCTTAAAAATAATTTACGTTTATATTTACTAGATTTTTTTAATCCTTTGGTTACCCATTTGGGTTTTGACACTCTATTACAAATTTTTACTTTAATTATCGGAAAACATAGGTCATAAAACATACGTAACTCTTCATAAAATAGGTCAAAAGCTTTTAAAGTACAGTTACTATTATAAACATCTATAAATGATAGTGCTGCCATACACTCACAAAATTTCTTTAAGTTGTTATCACTGTAGTCTCTTTTATATTCGAACCAAGTAAAAATCGGTTTTGGTCTTTTCATTTTAATAGTGATCATTTGTCCCGAATGGTGATCAGAAAGACCTAAACAATGGTTCTCAGCAGTTATATCTTTTAAATTACTAGCTATATGATCAATACATTTGTTTTCTCTAGTAGGCGTTTTTATATGTAGTTCCATGTTATATTGCTTAATTAAGCTTGTTAGTTCTGTAGCTACGGGCTTTGGTGTTAAAGTGTCTATATTCCAGTCTCCACACAATACAATTTTTTTTCTCTTATGTTTCTCTGAAAGTTGTTGTAAGAGTTTATTTAGTTTATATAGAAAAATGCCCGTATGAGATTTTTTACGTTGAGGAATGCGATATATTGTTATTACAATTAGATTCATACCAATTACTTCAATGCCACAGCATTCAAAATAATCTTTTGCAGCAAGAGGGGATATAATATTCTGTAGTGATTTAGTTTCTAATGTTTTTTTTGACCATGATACAAGTACCGCCCCTACTTTTTGATCTACAAAATTGTGCTGCTAACTTATAATTTTTAAGTGAAATATTTTTTTCCGCACCTTCCTTTATAAAAGATTCACTAAAGCATAATATGTCAATATCTTTATTTTTTTGTTTAAAATCTAATAGTGTAATTTCCAATAAATCTAATTTACTGTACACACTAGCTATGTTTTGATGAAAGATTATAAATTGATTCATGTCTGATGTCAATGGTTGAATGTTCAGCTCTACTTTAATGCTATCTGAATGATTATGGACGAAAAAACATGGAACGTTCACAATTTTGTCCACTATTCATTAAACCTTTTTCTCTACTAGGAATCTGTGATAGATTAACTATATTTTTTAAATATTCATTTTGATATTTTAAATAATCTATATCAACACATATTTTAAAACAAATTGAGCTTAATTTTGAATATTTTTTTGTATTAGTATCAATGTAGTGGCAATTTTCATAGTTCTTCGATATTAATTTTAATTGATTATTTAATGATTTCATATTTAATAAGTGGTTATACAATATGTTTAAAATAAATATGTTGTTGGAACTGAATTTACATAAAATATTACATATTTCCGTGAAAAACTTATATGGGTTTATGTCGTTTGATCCAACAGCTAATATAATTATGTCGTCCTTATGTAACTTATTGTTTAAATCACTCATCTTTAACGATTTCAAAATGTCTTCTCCCGTAGCATTAGGCTTAATAATTCCAATCACATCGTATTGATTATTCCATTTTCCGCTTCTTATTTCGATGAGTTTTCTAGATATTCCACGTGCTTGTTGGTCGCCATATATATATATTTTCCGTTTTGGTTTGAGAATGGAAGTCGTACACGAGTTACTATTATTATTTACTAGCAGAGGTGTCTCAGGTTGCGATATATATCTAGAAGTAGAAGTAGCTTTGTCTTTTTGAATATTGTTGTTGTTTTCTAATGATCTATTTTTCCTCATTTGAGACATTGATAGAGTAAGTGGAGTGGACGTGCCTGGTAAGCTCCTTTTTTTCGGTTTTTTGACGTTTTATTAGGCGTAGCCTTATCTTTTGATGATGATTTTAGTAATTTATTATTTCTGTTTTCTATTATATCGTTCAATTTCTTATTTTCTGTAAGTAATTTTTGCATCTCTATATCAGCAATTTTTAAATCTTCTGTTAATTTTTCTACAGTCTTCTCCAGTTCTTGTATTTTCATGTATTGGTTTAATCTTGTTTCAGGACAACTCCTATTGAGCACACTTTTCGTTGACTCGAAAGACGTCTCCTCATCATTTATTTGTAGATCTTCGAAAGAGTTTTCTGTTGGTACTGTAACAATATTCCGTGTACGCTGGGTAATGTTGTCGATGCTAGGTGAATCACGTTCCAGAGATTTTATACACTGCAGGCAGGTCCAATTTGATCTATGTTTAGGTTCCATCAGAATAAAGCGCTTGTATGATACATTAGCACAGTCAATGTCATAGGTTGATTTACATTTTAGACATATTAAAATTTCTCTTTTGGATAATGTTTTCGAGCATTTTGCACAATTATTATTAGAATCCATTTTTGTAATATTAATAATACTGATGATTTAGCTATTTGTACGTTTCTCTTGTGTTAACTTACAAAACTATATCTATCTTTTTAATCGTAGAGCCCTCTAGTGGTGAGTTGTATTACTATTTCATGGTGTAATTAATGCATAAATTTGTATTTGTCTTGGTGTTTATAATGCTGCTATTCATCACTAGATGTCGCTAATTAATATGGATTTTACTATGGAAATTTTTAGTTCATGCCTCTGTCGACAGATGTCACTGTTTTGTGTCAACAGATCACAAAAGCATTTACACGTAAATGTTCCGCTACTCGGCTATAGATGGCGTTTAAGTTGGTGCTAAGCAAAATAGTTCTTAAGGTATAAACGGAGCAAGGTTGAAATTTACAATGTCCAGATTTTTTGTTTACAAATTTTAAATTTCAATAACCGTCACCAAAATATGAATTCACATATTTGGACACTAAATGCATATAGATTTGTAAATTTTTACTTGTTTTAATTCCTCCAGTCCTGGTTTATGTGGTAGAAATTAGTTTATTTTATTCACAGTCCATTTTTATCTATCACTGTTCACTAGCACTTATGTTCTTTTTTTTCTATAATTAGTAAGTAGTATTTGGAGATAACACTGTTCCTTAAGTATTGGTCTCTGATTAACTTATTAAAAACAAAAGTAACACTAAAATTTGCGATTTACTATTTTTAAAGATGTTTTGAAACGCAGCTAATGTTTATTTGACAACTAGCGCCCTCTGACTAGTTATGTGTTATTTGTTTGAAATCATGTCGAAACAAATAATTCTAAGGATGGTGTTCGGAAGAAAAGAAATACTAAGAAAGAGTAAATTAATTTATATTCATTAAACAAATACCTACAGACTGAGTAAGGTACCTGTGCAATTGTTTTGCTTTAGTATATCAGCTTAAGAGCGCACCAATGCGACCCGGCTGAAGCCATTTCGCACCCCGCGCCCCGCGCGAAAGCAGGATAGATCTAATGACCGTAACGCGTAAAAAATGAGAAGAAGATAGTGGGTAGGCACAAGCGGGTGTCCTAGAATTAACGGGCGTAAGCGCCAAATCACTTAATTGTTATTTAAAATAAAAGTACGAGGTTAATGAGTAAAAAAACTTGGCCAGATTTTAGAACTAGTTATTGCTAAGCTAGGAAACTAAAAATCATTTCTAAAGACCTTAGGGTTTCGCCGTTCTGACCACAAACATCAAATAAAGGGGCTATGTTTGCAAAATAAAAGTATCGAGGCTTTTGTTATTAATCGTGTTTTCAGGTTGGACAGTTTTAAGAAAATATGTTGAAGTTTTATATATAATAAATAACAGGCATGTAGTCGTTATAGATATAGACATCTAGACGAATGTTCATTGACAAGTTTCGCATTCGTGCCCATCGGAATATATATATATATCATCCTACACCTTTTCGGTGAAAATCTGCGGAGGCTTCAAGTAGTATCAATTTGAATTGGTAAGGCCTACCGCCTTAAGCAGCGCGGCTTAACCACAAGTCGCGGCGGTAAGCCATGATCACAGACAGCGGTCGGGTAGGCCCGCCGTTCGCGCCGCCTGCTGCGTCTTATCAAGCGTCAGCGTCGCCGTCAGCCCCTGCGCCAGGCCGCTGGCACATGTCGTCGAGAATAAGCCGGTAACAGAAAGTTTGTACCAAAGCTTGAAAGGCTATAACGGATGTTGAAACCGTTGTTGATTTTACATAATTGTTATAAAAGAGCATTATCAACTTCCAAAAGTTTTTTATGCGTTCAAGCACTCATTGTCTAGTAAATATTTGACCAATATTCAAAAAGAACAGACTCGTTTAAACAGTCCACAAATTGTTACAAATTTTAGTTCCAAGAAGTAATGGCGGAAAAAACACTTTATTTTGAATCTTTACATAATTAATCATTGTACTGCTTATTTTAAGATCTAGCACATATTAACTGCTGTCAATTTGTTATTACCAGGTTGTTATAATGTGGTAAATTTACATCCGAAAGGAGCTTACTTTTTTATGAGAAGTAAATACTTGAAAATTTAGTAATATAAAGTATTGTAATAACACATTCTATGAATGTTTGACTTTGCTTTTTTCGTCTTAGTTCAGCCACGAATATACCAAGGTAGTGTAAGTTTAGCAGTTTAGCTTTCTTTAAATAACGTGGTTTTAAAGTCTGTCCAATATTTGTATGACACTTATTTGGCGATTATGTGGATACTTATCTATATTTTTAAAAGAAACAACTTATTATTTAACAAAATTTGGGTTTATAATTAGTTATTCTTCATGAAAAGTTTTGACTTTCTATATTCAGAATGAAATTTATTGAAATATAAACGAATGAATGAATGAATATGCCTTATTACAGCAACACTTGTAAGTAAACAATATAGAAAAATATCTGTTTATTAAGGTATAAAGACGGGCTTATCACATAACGCAATCTCTTCCAGCCAACCTCTGGGTAGAAGATTTTGTTAATAGGAGTAGGTTGGCGCAGTTTTCAGTAAAAAATAAAAAATAAATATTACTAATCATTGAAATCATATACATAGTACATATCTTATGTGCATATACGTACTTATACCATAGTGAAAAGGAAGGAGGAAAAGTAATATGATAATACCATACTTTTAAATTGACCTTCCGTATGTCCAATGGCAATGCATTGGTGTCAATGTTTAGAATGAGAAATAACGCTTAAATTATATTAAACTACTTGTAAATTCTTGCAGTACTTTCCGGCCTTAAATCGTTTGCAAGATTTAAGTAACCGTGCAGTATTATAACGTTTAGGATATCCACACCTAAACAATATACCTAGCATTGAAAATATGGATATGGTTTATATATGGCACACCATATCCATATTTTTAAATTGAGAATCGAGGAATATAGACATCAAGTTGAAATTTAACCCCAACTATTTCATTGGGATAACTTAGGAGTTCGTAATACCATATATCTGTTCGCCTTGAGAGTTACCGTGAAATGGTCAACTTAATGAAAAAGAGGCCTTTTTCTATATAATATTGATGCGTTCACTATAAATTGGGATACTTTCATTTCTATGCGTTTTTTCCAATTTCTTTATTTTTGAATGTTTTTAAATAGATCATTTCCGATCTTGCCATAGGAATCTTAGTGTAACCTTAGTTACCACCAGCCATTAGTATTTTCTAACTTTAGGGAGATACATACAATCGCTGTTTCATTTCCTTGGCACTTGGCACAAAACACAGTATAGTTGCAGCTTAAAATTATGATGGGAATACTGTGGTATAGTGGGAAATGGTACTTTTAACATTAACGTTTCCAATTTATATGATTATCTAGCTAAATATTTAGGAAGGGGTTTATCCTATATTACGTTTAAAAGTAATAGATCGGCCTTGATATTATGTAAAAAAAAAAAAAAAACGGCAAAACTATCGGATTGAAAAGTTTTGAAGAAGCTTTTATAGTAAAGCCATCCTGTCCCAATGTTAATTTGTATAGTTGTACTTAGGATCTATCTTTTGTTTTTAATGAATTAAATACATTATACCCAAAATTATTGACAAGAAAAAGATATGTTATATTATTGGCTTTGGCCACTGGTCATCTTTGGCCACCAAATGTCAGATATTATCGATAATTAGTATTGATGGAATGAAAATCGCTGTAACTGATTTAATAAAATATCAGATGTTGATTAACATCAACATTTTTGCATTAAATATTTTTTCTGCATTAAATATTCAAAACAGCTAAACTGAAGTGGGATTGGGCAGGCCACATCTGTAGAATGACTCCTGAAAAGTGGGCTAACAAGATGACGAAATGGATACCTGAGGATGGTCGACGTCAAAGGGGAAGGCCTAGAAAGCGATGGCGCGACGACCTCGACGTTTTTCAATGTGGATGGTCTGAAATTGCATTGGACAGAAACAAGTGGAAGGAAATGGGGGAGACCTTTGCCCAGCAGTGGGACAATATAGGTTAGATAAAAAAAAAAAAAAAAATATTCAACAACGCCCAGGCGTTTTTCATGCGGGAATTTTATTTTCTTTTATATCTTTAAAATGTTCTTTTGAAACCTAATAGTTTAAATAAACGACGGTACTTTATAACGACGAAGGCTCCTTAACGACCAGCATCAACTCAAACTATTCGTCGTTGGCTGAAGTAAATTTTGTCGTCCATCGGTTTCGATAGGTACTAGAGTGTTTAGCACTCCCAGTACCAGCACCTTGGCATGCATCCACTGCAGCTGCCCAGAGAGCTGGCACATGGCGTTAGTGTCAATACTATAAAAAATACAGCTGGCTGGTCTGTACATTCAGTAGTTTTTGTAGATTTCTTTAAGAGATCGTTAATATATACCAGATTATCGTTGGTTAGAGCCTTATTTAATTAATAATAAGTATTAAAAATCTTCGTTGATTTGAAGACTGGTTTATTATTACTGGATAAATCTATGGGTGAACTTAATTATTTTATTTTCGTTTTAATTAAGGAATTATTTTCATTGGTATATCATATTTTATTACTCCCTTTTTATTCTTGACATTGATCGTCTCTGAACATCTACAATAAGTAAATAAATCTCTGAAGACGAGGATCAGGATAATTAAATGATCAAACGAACTTACCTGAAGTGAAGTTCGATCATAATTATCCTGTCCTCGTCGAAGAGATTTAGATTCCCTCCCTCCCAGTGTGCACTGCCCTTTTGATGTCAATCTAGAAAAGGGAGCTTAGTTCCTATGCTTGTCTTCTCTAAAAAGAATGAGGTGAGTGGGGGCCGCTGGCCCGGCATCGTGTGAAAGAGAGGGGGAAAGTTCTTTCTCTGTCTACGATGCTTTAAACTAGTGTGAATAGGTTCGGGCGTAGCAGCAGGACTACTACAATAAGTAAATAAATCTCTTCGACGAGGACAGGATAATTATGATCGAACTTCACTTCAGGTAAGTTCGTTTGATCATTTAAGTATATATTTATAGATCGCAAGCGGGGGTGAAGCCGCACGCAAAAATATGGTCAAATACACACATCACTTGATTTCCGTGTCATATCCCGGCTTGCAGTGACACGTGCGGCCGTCACAGATCTCAATTTTCAAAATTCGTAAAAGAATAGTGAGTTCTATTCTTTTATGAATTTTGAAAATCGAGATTCGGTATATTGTTTATTCAAGTGGTGCGGGAAGAAACGCTATTATAATAATAATAAATCTTTATTTCCGAGCAACCAGACTCATACATATTTTGTTAGTAAACAGGGAACTTAAAACCTAGTATTAGTAACATTACACTACTACTTCAAATCACTCAAAAGATGAAATAACTTTTCACAGGTAAGTCATTTATTTTATTTAGCAAATGCAATTGTGATTATTTGCACCGATGTTCAACTTTTTAAAATGGGGACTCGTTGATGTCGTTTTATCGTACCTCTCTTTCACTCTTGCTAAAATTACATAAAAGTAATATGTAGTGCCGTTTCGTTTCTTTTCAGTAGTGCGTTCCGTGTGTGGATTGAAAAACATTGATTGATAAATCGATAATTTTTTTTTTACATCTCCCTAAAGTATCTTATTTTTGTATTTCGCGGGAGTGTTATATTTCCATCCAATCATACAATTACTCTTATTATTTATGTGTGTTGAAAATTTTTTTATAACAAACTGCAAAAGTTTTCTTAAAGTTCTATTTAAGGTACAACTTTTAGGGTATAAAAAAATAGAAGCAGCAAGTCGTGGTAGAGCCACTTTACTAGCAACATTCAAAATATTACTCCATCGACGAATTCCTTTCCGATTTAAACAATATCTTATCATTACTAAAATATTAAGTGGTCCAAGGTTTAGAACTAACCTGGGATGTCATGCCCCCTTAAACAGAATGTCTATCTATAATTTAAGAACTGTGTTCTTGTCAGCGGAGTACTCTCCATGTCTCTCGGTTCTCAGCCATTCTCTTCACCTCTCCATATGACACAACTCCAGCCTTTTCCTTTATTTCATCCAAATATGCTCTTCTTGGTCTTCCTTTCCCTCTCCTTGCCTCAATTTTTCCCTCTATAATACTTTTCATAAATTGATCGTGTCGTATAAGGTGACCAAACATCCTTCCTCTTCCGATCGTCTTCAGTAGTTTTCGTTTCTCATTTACTTGTCCCAACACTTCTTCTTCTTCTTCAAACAGAATGTGTAACTCATATAATCTTTTGAACCGAAGCATTCTAGACTTGGACATATTTTCAGATAGTTTCCTCTCTTTTAAAAATAAAGTGCTAAAATTTGTTAAGGGATAGTTGAACTGGTGGTATCTTTTTTAGGGTTCCATTCCTCAAAAGGTAAAACCCTTAGGATCACTCGGTTGTCCGTCTGTCTGTCTGTCGGTCTGTCAAGACTTTAAGACCCTTTTCTCAGGAACGCGTAGAGGTATCAAGCTAAAATTCATATTAAATACTCAGGTCTACTGTCCCTTGGAGCTGTAAAAAAAATAAACTTCTAAGCCAACGCAATCAAAAGATATATGCATACTTTGTTTAGTTGTTTCCAGTTTGGTTAGGACATTGCAGGCTTGAATCACCTGATTGTCTGATAATAAAGATGATTCCGTGCTTCGGAAGGCACGTTAAGCCGGTGGTCCCGGCTGCCATCTGGTAGTCGTTAAAGGAACCACGTCAGAGGCCGAGAGGCGGTTCCGAAGAACTCTGACACCAGGGTGTGCATGGTCGATTGACCGTGACACCTACTCGAAATGATGATGATTGATGGTCTAAGTCACCCTTTAAGGGTAACATCGAGAGTATATTTGCACGCTGTATAGATAAACCAAAATCTATACTAATATTATAAAGCTGAAGAGTTTTTTTGTTTGAACGCGCTAATCTCAGGAACTACTGGTTCAAATTGGAAAATTCTTTTTGTATTGGATAGTCCATTTATTGAGGAAGGCTTTAGGCTATAAAACATCACGCTGCAACCAATAGGAGAGAAGAATCAATATAAAATGTTTTTAAAACGGGGAAAAATTATTCATCTATACCATTATGTACTAAAAATTCAATGATATAATCATCTATGCCAATTAATCATAATAACAGAAATTGTCGCGGGCGAAGCCGCGGGCAACAGCTAGTATAAAATAAAATAAAATACTAACTAATAAATGAACTGCTTAACAGTAACAGTGCAAGGATGTTGATAAAAGAAGGAAAATAATAAAAACTCAGAGCAATTTCAACTATTTATTAAATAATATAAATATTATAATAAGTTATTAAATAATAATTTCACTATAACTGAATTAAAACACAACAGAACCAGTACCATCGCTCTGCAATCTACCTGTGACACCCACGGTAGCAGAAAAAGGGTACTTTCCATTCACATTAACAGAACCACCTACTTGCAAGGCATCTGCCAAAATTTGCACGCCACAATTTTGCCTAGCCAACGCTTGGGCCAAAACTGGATTATTTGCTGGTGTAAATGTACCTGTGTTTATATTGAAACCATGCGAAAGATTAATATTTGCAACATTAGCGTTTACCAAATTTGGATTGGGCAAATTTACTAAATTATCATTGCCTATAACATGCCTTTTCTGATTTGTTATCAAATTTCTATTGACATTATTATTTAACACAGCGTTTTGATTTAACAGATTATTATTTGTATTTAACATGGCGTTGTTTAGTAAATTTTTATTTGCATTAACTATATTGTTGTTCAAGTTTCTTGAAGTAACACCATTCCCTGGCATCCTGTTGTTTATTCCTTGATTAATATTCTGAAGTGGTGAGGATAATGGTCGAGGAAGACCATATGGTAGACCTGATGTGTTCTGGAAAAAAATAATATTGCTTTTAATAACTCCTTAAATTTTGATAACTTAGATCTACTGTTTCTAACTTCTATATTTTTCATCAATACATAGTATAAAACAAAGTAGCACACCGCTGTCTGTCCGTCCCTATGTATGCTTAGATCTTTAAAACTACGCAACAAATTTTGATGCGGTTTTTTTTAATAGATAAATAATGTGAGATAAAGGTTTATATGTGCATTGCACCCGTGTGAAGCCGGGGTCCTGATTGCTAGTTTAGATTATATTATATCTAGTATCAATTTTCAAACGGCAGAATCGCACCTTATGTAGCTTTTATTTCCTATTTGCTTTACGGCATTTGGCTTTTTCAACATGTGTTATCAACGAAATGATGGTTCATTACGTTGATTCGATGGAGCCCCTGGTTGCAATTCTCACGAATCCACTGGCTTGATCATAGACGACGCAACAAAGCAGGAACCTCACTACAGTCGCACCATGATACTTTATTTTAGTTATGCCACACATTGTTCATAAACATGGGGATTTATAACACCGAATGACACCGATTTCATGAATAAAGTCCACTAGAAGCAATTGGCAAAACAATCCAAACAAACCCGTGACCTAATAATATTCTGATATCTATGGTCTTGACCCCTGACGTTACACGAATTCTAAAATGGCGCCTTGAAGAGAGCAAAAAGCCGTGAAATTAAAATAAAATATATCTTTTTCATTTGGTATTAAATAAAAGGTATTTAAATGTATTTTATAAAAATATATTATTGACAAAGAAGTTATTCACGTTAGTTACCATTCTCCAGTGAAAATTCAATATATTATCGGAGATCTAGTAAGTACCTAGTCAGGTTTTAGTTTACTTACTAGATTTCCGATAAAGATCTAACGATATAGCTTACCTGTATTATATAACACAGACACAATAATAAAATTGAGTACATATTTCTAGAAACAATTAAAAATAATCATTTAAAATACAACTTTTCATTTATATATCAATTCGTTTTATCTATTCAAAATCGGCATGTAGTAATAGAGTAGGTACGTGCTTTTATTGCCTAGATATAATAATTGTTTTTTATCTATTTTATGTAATTCTAAGCTAAGTTTTAGAAATTATATGATAACTCATTAAAAGTTCGGTTGTCCATGGTACAAGTAGCCCGCGCCGGGAATCAACCGGACTCCCCTCGAATCACAGGTTTTTTCATCCTCTTTATCGTGTCGGTGGCTCAAAACATCTAAAAGTATATTAAATTTTGTGCCAGTAAGTTGCGACCGCCACGCCAGGTCTTTTTATGATTTAAGACGGCAACAAGCAATCGAGTCACCTGATGGTAAGTGATCTCCCCTGCCCATGGACAACTGTAACACCAGGATGTAACAGAAGCGTTGTCGGTCTTTGTGGGCCTATGTAGGGGAGGAAAGGACGTAGAAGCAGTTGATGTTTGCGTATACTTTATACGCGAGAGTCGCGACGTTGACGTTTGCGTATTCTTTATATGCACACTGTCGCAGGAAAAAGAATAGGCTTGTGTCAACTAACAATGAAACCAATGGATGAATGTTTCTAGGCGTAAATTGTAATATTTAAACAAGGAAAACCGAAATAATTCCTCATAAAAAAATAAGATTATTGTTATTTTTGCAAATTAAAATAAAAAAAATACCACCCTGACCGCCTCCGCCGTGAACGCCAATCAGAACGTATTACGTCACATGGTGCTATGCGCCATTGTTGTTGTTGAAGTTTGGTTATGATTTTCATACAACAGCACAAGTCACTTCGTTTTTTTTCTATTATTGTCATTTTTCGACAAGTTGAGAGTGTTATTTCCACCCATATCGGATAATACTAGCATAAACTGCCATGGAACCTGCATTTATCAAAGCGAACAGCAATAATTTACCGAAAATTGACGCTGTTATGATAGGGCGATTTTTCGCGTCGAACACTGACTTTTGTTCATCGGAATATCGTAATGTTAAAACTTCTATGTAAGTATAAACAATACAAAAATACTGCTTATTATCATTTTCACATATATTTCACTTTAGCACGCAGTCAATTATTATGGATTATTATGAAGGAATGTATACCAATTGTAAATTAATTGGTTTTGAGGTTAGAATTACAATGTAATTATAGAGAGATGATATTGTAAAGACACTACTTTGTCTTAGTGTCTTTATTATGTAAATAGCTAATAACAAATTATATTTCAGGTCTTCACGAGCTTCGTACGGTGACGACGCTATAAGCTACGTGCAGCTAAAGCGTGATGATATATTATGCACTGTCAAGTGCAAGATTTGTCCTGAACACAAAGTTCACGCAAAATTGTATGGATGCACGCTTGTAGTGGATGAAGAAGAGGACATTATCATCTCCATTCAATGCCATGACTGCGTGGCTTCAAAGGGTGGCTGCAAACATGCAATAGCCTTCCTGATGTGGGTTCATCGCCGTAGTGAAGAGCCTTCTTGTACCGCAGTAGAATGCTACTGGAAAAAATCCAAATTATCCAGAGTTGGTTCCAGCTTAAAATTTATAACAGCGAAAGAGCTATCAAATGGTAATCAATTATTACCAGCAAACATGTCAGTGCTAACGGAGTTTTTGGATGAAGCAAAGAAGAGGAAAATTCAAAATTGTGAACTTTTAAAGATTTCATTTTAAGTGACACATATGCCATCTCGATGCATCATCTTATGTGCAAATACAAACACAAAGGCGTTGATGATTTTTTAAAAGACATATGTATAACTGAATCATTAATAAATAAAGTTGAGGAAAAAACGAGAGAACAGCACAAGTGTAATTTATGGTATGAATTAAGATATGGCCGCATAACCGCTTCAAGAGCATATGAAGTAAGTCGTTGTAAGACAGCAGATGGCACACTTGTGTCACTTATTTTGGGAGGGAAAATACCCGACACGGTACCAATGAGTCGGGGCAGAGTACTAGAAGATGAAGTCAGGAAAACAGTGGAAATAAAACTAAAAAAAAACATAAATAAATGTGGACTTATGCTAAGTGAGAAATGTCCAATAATCGCAGGATCACCAGATGGTATTTTCGAAGATGGTATTATTGAAATTAAATGTCCCAATAGTAGCAAAACTTACAAAAATTATGTGATAAATGGAGAAGCTACAGAAAGGTATTTTGGCAGAAAGGCAACTGGAAAAATATAAAGACTGTTTTAACACAATACAAAATATGAGACATTCTAACCTCAAAACAAATGTTGCATTGTTATTTTAAAACAAAAAAAACTTTGGTTTTTCTTAAGATTCACGAGTTGAATATGTAGTCACTTCTTTTTTCAATAATACTTACATCGAAATGATCTTCACAAAAATACATTCTCGATGTTGTTGATAAACAAAGAGCATCATTCCTCCTTGCCAGTTTTAACCACTTTCTTCGCATTTTTTTCTTGACCGGAACACGTATGAATAATTTAGTCGGAGTTTTTAGACTTGTATTTATACACTGGGGCACTATACAGTTTTTAAAATACGAAGTTTCCATTTTTATTTAAACACAACAAACTTTCGCCGTAAGTGAACACGATTGTTTGCAACTATGTGACGTCATTCACGACGCCATGACACTTTGTTGTGTTTTTACGTCAGATTTAAAATATTTTTTCTAACTTAAAATATGTGTTTTAAATATAATTTTTATCATGAAATATTATTTTTTTGGGGTAATACAGGTACTAAACTAACGAAATAAGCCATTTTTGAAATTTACGACACAGGCCTATTCTGCGACAGTGTGGTACTTCCCCATTCAGGCTAACGTGAATACGTCACGGCGTTCAATGTATTTATAGATAGGGAAGAATAAGTAAGAAAAGCCCTTCCCCCCTCCCCCAAGCTTACGTATGAATTGGCATCATTTTCACAAAAAATATTTGTTTATTTTGCAAAATGTTATTGACGTAATCACTGTTTAAATATGTCAGCTAAAATAAGCCTAGCTCCGGCCCCCTACCCCCCCATTTGATGCTTACGTAATATTTGAATGACCCCTAAACACTCTGATGCAAACTTATTGGCGACTCAGAACATCGCGAAAGTCGATGCGCAGTACACAATTTTGGGTATCAGCGGGGGAAAACAAGAGCGGGCGGCGGCGCGCACCCCCGCGCGCTCTTTCCATCTCCCCGCCTTCGTCAACGGTGCGTCAGTGTGTGAGTTACGTTCGTGTAGAGCACACGTCTGTACCTGCGTCCATCTGCGCTCGTAGCTAATATCCGAGTCGCCATTAAGTTTGCATCGGAGTGCACTACAGAACAACAAACACATTAGAAGTGTTATCACGCGTAATTTCTTTGAATACCAGCGTCGCCTCTTTTCAAGATATTTTTTAATGTTATAGGATGGTAAACGAGCAAGCGAGTCACCTGATGGTAAGCGATCAACGCTGCCCACGGACAACTGTAACAACAAGTATAGGAGCGTTGCCGACCTTTCAAGGAGTTGGGGGAAGGATAGGCCTCCGGCTCACTTACTCACCGAACGAAGCATAGAAGCGGTAAAGCTTCTACTCAAAGTCGATTTTCTGTGACAGTGTGGTACTTCCCCAGACGAGCAGACCCATTCATGCTACTAGCAAAAATGAGTTTTGCCAGTAACGTGGCTCTACCACAACTAAAACCTACTAATATAATACTAAAGGATACTACTAACGCAATAGGCTAGTTTCCTGGGTCGTAATAATAACATAACAATTAGTCCGTCAGTTAGATAATCAAAAAATATCGAACACGTATTTTTTCTTTTATCAAATAAACAATAAATAAAGATAAAGCGCGTCAAAGTTCAGGAGTGGGGGCTCGTGACGTCAAAGTTTGCTTAAAATTGTAGCAAACTATGACGTCACACGGAACTTCAAAGGGCTATATCTTTATCATATTTAGTTTAATCGACGAAAGAAAAAATACGTGTCCAATATTTTTTGAATATCTAAAGGACGGACTAATTATATTTTTTTAGGAAACTAGCCTATTGAGTAGAAACTCCTCCATTGGCCAAAAGTTTCACTGGGACTTCTCACTTTACACGTTAGAATAGCACATGTTGGCATTTTTCGTTTTTTTTTCTTCACGTAACACTTTTGTTCCTTTGACGATCGCGGGAAAAACTACTTAGGTGATTTAAGTGAGCCGATCGACTTCATAGACGGCGCGCGTGCCACGCTCCCTTGCTATTGGGAGCGTACCCTCCGATTACTGGTGACCGCCCGGCCGTCCCGGGTGACTTGCAACCAGGATAGGCCCTTTTGGCAACGTAGCTATCGGCCCATAAGACAAAAGACGAGAGTTGCTACTCTTCAAAGACTTTTGCCATTGTTTCTCAGATTGGCCCTTCAGGCTATGCTGCATGCATAGCCTGAAGGGCATACGCGCGGGCGTATACGCGGCCTATCAGGCAATATGAGAGTTTGCTGTCTCTCCAAGCCTTGCGCACACAGGCAAAGCCCAAAGCCGAGGTCCGTCCCTCCTGGGGGCTCTTTGGTGATGTTTTCTATAGGCTAAAGGCTCTCTGCCGTCACCTCAAACGCCCGGTGAAGTAGCGAAATCTCACTTGTAGATAGCTGCATAGTCATTTCAACAAAAAAACGGAGTGTACAAACCAATTATTGGGACTGAAAATTCCCAAACACTGAGATCCGTCCAGTCACAGGGATGGTAGCACTGAACTGTCCCAGGAGACCTCGTAAGTCGTTCTCGTTCATCTTGCTCAGCAATTCTTCTAGATATCTGAACTCCGGATTTTTTATGCTGCTTGTATTTATGTTTCTGTTTTTATAGTCTAGGTACCTGTAAAAAGACAAACAAGTAGAATAAATGGGTATCGCTTGGATAGGCATGTAACATCCTCGTCTTCATCGTCACTTACCATCAGGTGAGATGGGAGACAAATGCCTAATTCAATTTTTAGTAAAAAAAAAAAAATGAGGATGTAGATATTCAGGGTGATTTTTAATTCAGTGTTTTGGTATTGGAATCCCTAATAGAATATAGACCTGCAGGAAAAAAAAGGGAAAATGTTAATCATCATCATCATTTCGAGTAGGTGTTACGGTCAATCGGCCACACACCCTGGTGTCAGAGTTCTTCGGAACCGCCTCTCGGTCTCTAACATGGTTCCTTTAACGACTACCAGATGGCAGCCGGGACCACCGGCTTAACGTGCCTTCCGTCCGAAGCACGGAATCATCTTTATTATCAAACAATCAGGTGATTCAAGCCTGCAATGTCCTAACCAAACTGGAAATAACTAAACAAAGTATGCTTCCGGTGGGAATCGAACCCACGACCCCCGGGTCAACAGGCAAACGCTTTAACCACTGGACCACGGAGGCTGTTGTAAAATGATAAAAAAACACCATACAAATTCACCGATCAGCTGGTCAAATTTCTATGGAAAGTCTGAGCTATTTTTTCATAAATTACCCTTTTTTTCTTGCGGATGTATATTCTATTAGGGATTCTGATTCCAACATAAAAATGTTGCCAGGTAATCAGGGGTTGGAATATCAGTAAAATCCAGTACCGGTACCTCTATGAAACTACAGTACCGGTAATTGGATTGGTACCGTTAAATTAGGTAACGTCAATCACAGTGGTATCGTTATGCGTGGTAAATTATTTGATATAATTTTACCGGTATTTGGTACCGTTAATTCCGGTACCAATTCCTTTTACGGGTACTTGGAAGAGTCGGGAATTACTGTTTTCATCATTTATTGATGTCATCGTTTATGGCTGTCGTTAAGCTATGTAAAGTGCCTTTAGGCAGCTTGAAAAACCTGACACCAATGTTACACACACGAAAAATAAATGAACAGTGATAGCACATGCGCAGCGTTGCCGTTTTGTGTTGTACAGCGCTGGATGAGCGCCGAAAATGTTGTTTAAAAGTCGATTTTCGTGCGGGACGGCAAATACCGAAACTTACCGGTACTTATAATGTAATTTGGTACCGGTAACAAGTTGGTACCGGTAACAAGCAGCAGGTCATTAAAAATCATCCTGTATACCTGTATTTCGTTTATGATTTCTTTAAAATAAATGACAAGACCAAACAAAAACAATAACTCGTTTAAATAAGCGGGTACCGCGCGAAAGAAAAACGTCGCTACTGCGCAAGCCATTAGGCTGCGCAGAACCATTAGGCGATTAGGAAAAAAGATGAAAAGTCTTAATATTTTCATATTTATATTTTTATAAAAAAAAAATAAGAAAGGGGGGCGACCTCCGAGATGTAAATAGAAATATTATCATGTGAGAATTATTGTTTTATACGTAAAAATTACAAAGTTTTTAAAGAAAAATGTGTTTAGATATCATAACATATATTTAATTATATCATTTTTAAATTACATATTTATCTGTTTCAAATTCCGACAAGGAGGGCGATCTTGTTCAAGGATCGAGCTAAATTATACAAATACTTTTATTGCATTTAATTAATTCAACGCATAGTACATAGTAGTAATTTGAAAACACGTAAATTTTCACACTTTCGTGCAGTTCCGTCTTAAGATTTGAAGCACTTAAGTCTTAAGTGTAAAGTCAAAAGTCAAAGTCAAAGATTTTTATTCAAAATTGGATACATGTATCTCTTTTTGAACGTCATATTTTTATTTCTTATATATTTTTTAATATATGCAAAATTGAAATACTACTAGCGTTTCGAAACGACCACTGGTGAGAAGAATACGCCGAAAGAAACTCAATCCAGACTTGGTCCCTACGTGCCTGAAGGGCTCTGAATACATAACAATGTATGTCTGAAACAAATCGTACGCAATAGCACAGAATAAGTGTACTTACGTACGGAAGTCGCACTCTGCAAAGGTATTCAAAGAAATATCAACTCAATGTAGTTAGCGATACGGTTTAATTTATCTCGTCAGAACGCAGCACCTCGTGTAGATACTTACAGAATCCATTGTAAGCCAATTTCATTCTTATAGCTCTGAACAAACGATTCATAATTCGATTGAGGCGGTGAATACATGTGTCCAATCGCGCGCCGTTCCTACTGGATATGCCTGGTTTTACCGCTTCGAAGTGATCGCCGCGTAGGTCTGTTTTCGTTTTTTTTTTTTTATTAATTTTATAAGGCGGCAAACGAGCAAGCTATTCACCTGATGGTAAGCGACCAGCGCTGTCCATGGACAACTGCAACACCAGGATGTAACAGGATCGTTGCCGGCCTTTCAAGGAGTTGGGGAAAGGACATGGGGTAGGAAATGGGGGAAGGATGGGCCTCCGGCTCTCTCACTCACCGAACGAAGCATAGAAGCGGTAAAGCACCTACTCAAACGTTGATTTTCTGTGAGAGTGTGGTACTTCTCCGGACGAGCCGGCCCATTCATGCTACTAGCAAAAATGAATTTTGCCGGTAGCGTGGCTCTACCACAACTAAAATTCCAACCAACCAACGATGTCAATTTCGATACCAACAGGGGGAGTGAGACAAGCCTGCCAATAGGCGTTGGACCCTGGCAATAGGTTGATTACACTCACCTTTTTATAACTTCGTAATATGACCTCATCAACTCGTTGTATATGACCATAGCTTTGTAACCTGGTCCGCTTTGGCCAGCTGTAAGAGATCCTCCTCCAAGTTGGTTAAATCCTCCAAGCTGGCCTAAGCTCTGGGCCTGAAATAGGTAAAAATGGCTAGGGTTTAGTTAGTGGTTAACCAGCAAAATTAATTTTGCTAGTAGCATGAAGACCTGAAAGAGCTCGAAGTATCCGACCGGTCAGAGTTGGCACAGAATAGGGAAGAATGTGGTCTCTTACTATGGGCCTAATAAGAAAGCTCAAAGTCGGTCAAAGAGATATGCTCGGTGTTTCTCTGCGAGATCGAATCAGTAACAAAGAGATTCGTAAGAGAACGAAGGTCACCGACATAGCTCAGCGGATAAGCTCTTTAAAGTCGCAGTGGGCGGGGCGCATAGCGCGTGGAACTATTTTAAGCTGGAGAAGGATAGGAATTTGTTGGGTTTGGGAAGGGAATGAAGATATTAGGATACTATTTACTCGGATGAATGGGGTAAAAACAAGTAGCAGCTCGAGTTCAAAAACTTGAATAGGCATTTAACATCCTCGTCGTCATCGTCACTTACCATCAGGTGTTTAATTTTATTTTAAATTTCAGCGAAATCGTTAGTGCCGTTTCCGAGATCATAGAAATAAATTTATATACATAAATATAAATAAATATACAAGAATTGCTCGTTTATAGGTATAAGATTTAAGACAACTAATTTAAAAAAAGATAACATACGTTTAAAACCCACGCTTGGTATAAGAGCACAATCACTATCGCACATATCATTTTACACGCCGATGTTGCAATACTAAGTGATCCGCAAAACAAAGAATTATATTTATATCTGCTTTATAAAATTTAGACGCACTACGTCCAAGACGCAAAAAGCCAGACAAAAATATTCGATTTGCATAAAGTTCCGGTACATCTCTAATCTCAGTAAAAAGCTGCAAATAGTATTAAGACGAGGCCTGAAATGTTTGGTACCATCGCTCGGCAAAGGCGTACGCAGACTGATCAAGTGCGCGCAAGGGAAAGCGCTTGGCGGTTTAGCCCGTGAATGATGAAATAGGTATAATCTCGAGTCGCTCAAAGAAAAAAACGTAAGCGCCAAATTCGTTATTTCTATTTTATATAAAATCAGACCGGTTAATTGTATTTTTATATTTAAATTTTGATGAATTACTAATAACCTATCTTTTAGTCTAAAAATCATTATTTCATTCGTCGCATTTGAGCTACAATAACAAAAACTCTGCGAACGAAGACCATTTTTCAAAAAATATTTCTATCGAGAAAATTTTATCAAAACGTGTTTTCATCTTACACTTTTGGAGATGAAATAGTCAAAAATCATATTACTTAGATTTGAAACTCCTAATTTAAGTATTTTGCGAGATAAATAAGGTTCAGAACGACCTTATTTACAGTGGTATCGCCTTAAATGCTTGCAAAACGGAACGATTGCCATACATGATTGAGCCTTAAGAATAAATTTGACACGTAGCACGAAAAAAAAAAACAAAAATGAGAGGAGTTACGACGGCATACTTTTTTTGTATGGAATAAAAATAAAAATATCTAATGAAAGGGATTACTAAGCCTATTCTAAAAATATATCACATCATTATTTCAGTCACTTTTAATAAATTTTCCATTTAATAAATACGATCGAAACTTTTCTTTGAATAGCTTTATGCTATATATAATATATTGTTAGCAACCTCTTTGGCTGGTGCAGACCTCTTTGCTGTAGCGGTCAAGTTTATGAAGAAAGAAGAGAGATGACGTAGGAGTGACGATTGGCCTGCCTTACTCTCTTCTCGGGTGGACTTCGAAGACGACGGACGTGCCTGTGCTTTGTACTGTGAAATGTACTTCTCAATACAACAAATTCTGTCATCCTGATCTTTTATTCAAAACCACCACAAGTCTTGAGTAAATAAGATCAGAAGTGGTTGAATTTGAACATCGCGCTAGATCGCTCGACATTTCTGTAATTTTCTCGCCATTTTACTATTTTTGGAAAATGTTGTGTGCCGTGTCCACGAAAAGGGAACGACCACGCTGATATCGTGTTTCTGTTTAGTACAATTCGTTTTGTTACTATTACATTCGAGATATTTCGCGTTGATTCTTTCATATTTGCATAAAATTGTTGCGATTCACAGTATAGCACAGAGTGAGTATAAATTCGGCGCATGGAGTAAGACCTTTCCTGTATTTCTATTTTCGGTTTACAAAATCGTTGGCCACCGACAAGGCTATTCATTCAATAATCTGGTATTGATTTGATTTTATTTTGAAAAATCTTTGATGTCACGTCATTTTGTGAAAGATGTTCAAATTTAGTAAATTCTCCTTGGATGGTGCCTGCACACGTAACGCCAATCGAATGCTGCGCATGTGACGACTTTCATTTTATTTTCTATGTCACTGCTTGTCAAGTGAAAACGCAAATTTTATTTCAAGTTTCAATTAAAAATTAATGTGAATAAGTAGCCTGCGACGGGATCCTTAAAATTACAAAGTCTTTACAGAGAACGTCAGCCTAGGTTGTGGATAATATTAGCGGCGAATAGATCCATCTTCTCTCTTTCACTTACGACATGAGAGGAATGCAGCAAATCATCTGAAGGAAGCTGAGAATTCGTATGGCGCAATTTGGACACTTTCCTGAGTAAATTTGTTGAATACGGTGCGGTTGTCTGTTTACTACGACTTAACATGACGATGTTTAAGTGGAAGTTACAGCTCCACTACGGGTAACAATATCTGTTCGTTGCTTCCAGCCTGCAGCTTTTCTTTAGCTAGATGTTAGCTCGAGTACACTGTCCTACAATCTTTGGTCACGTGTCATCACGTGTGACTTAGTGAATTCCTGGTTAGCATTCATGTACGCTGTGTATGAATCAAGTTTTGAAGAAAATGCATTCCGTTTAGTATGCGTTTAGGTTGGGCGATACACGCTCTATGGAAAAGCTGTCAACGATTTGCCTAAAGTTTAATTGTTTGTGTTTTGAAATGCATATACATCACTTTGTACAATGCGTGCTTTACCGATTGAGAATTTTTATGTTTTACCAATTACGTGTTTCATTGAGGTCCGATTTAGTTCCGTGTTCATTTAATCTTAATGCATTTCAAAGACAATATGATGTAAGCAAAATGTCTGTCAGATACCCATATTACGCATGCTTCGCTTGTATAGCTAATCCTGCGGATTATTTTTGTCATCAGCCCTTGTTAACACGCCGGAATACAGAAATCTTTTATTTTTTTTTGCAAACATTGTTTAAGGTGCAATGCTTGTTAATATAACTTGAGCACTGTTTTTCATGTCGCATATTCACAATGTCGTATCCTAACCATACTAGGCTTTGCAATAGTTCTAGTTAATGAAAATTTTCAGATACTATGAAACATTTAAATCATACGATATTTCAATTGTTTAAATAATTTTTTTTTTTTTTATTCATCATTTTGTTAGTTTGTTAACATTTTTGTAGTTTGTTTATTTTTATGTTTCAATTGTATATATATTTCTTTTAATTTGACATTTTATATACAATTTTTTAATTTGACATTCTATACATTTCTCATAAATTTTTTTAATTTTCTTTTTGACGTTTTGTAATTCATTTGTTTTAATTTCATAATTGTTTTTTTTTTAATGATTTAATTGAATGTATATAACATTATTTTCAACACAAATGTAAGTTTGTTATGAAATAAAGAAATTGAATTGAATTGAATTGAATTGGTCATTGTCCTGCGGTTACCTGTTGAATCGATGACGTTATGCTAAAGCTGTGTGTATCTGAAAAGTTTTTTATATATGACCCACGTACTGACGGCGGCGAAGATTTACCTGTAAATTATCATTTAACGTTTCTTTTCCCAGGATTGATACCGATGAAAGATATTTGAGAAGCTTTGCTTTGGGCTTCTGCAGCTTTGTCAGCTATGGTAAATGAGCTGATTGGTACTTTCGACGACTGCGGCACATGTACGATGGTGCAAATTGAGCGACTATGAAGACGTTGGTCGATTGACATTGACCTCGGAAACCAGCTGCGTCCATGTTTGCTGCATATTGTCTATGTAGTTTATGGAATTTTCATCATACGAAAGGAGGTATTGTGTGTGACCGCTAAACGTTTTTGTCAGTCCTATGAGTAATATGGGTGACGTTCATGAGTGATGCTGTCACTGCCGGATCGTTTCCGTTATGATTAAATATTCCGTGATCAGGTTTAACGCGATTAGTTTTCCTAAATTTTACGATATTTTTTACGATATTTCGGACTTTAAATTCTCTCAGGTTGATCGTGACTTTCAACCTAAGTGTGAAACTCTACTCCCATATGTTTCCCAAATACTATCCTTTTATGATAGGACTCCGTGGATAGGACATTCTAAATGACATCCGATTGGACTGATACCAATGAGACGTTACGTTAATTCACTTTATGCCCCGATAGGATCTTTTTTCGACAAACCCCTTTTCTGAAATACTTTTGATCGAATAACAATTTTGAATGATTTTTTGATTAACGATTACGGACACGATTACTTGTACTCGGACACGATTTTTTTCTTTTCAATTGTTATAAACATTTTTGAAAGAAATGGTGTTTAGGACATAACACAGACAGACGAACTGTGAAATGGATTTCTCATTTGCGACAAATTGGATTGGTTGTCGACAAACCCAATCAGAACTGATGTTTTGTGTGTAATGTTATATGCTTACTTGATATTTGTGTGGTACATATCCGTCATTGATATGTCGCGAGCATTATTGAATATAGCAAGCGGTCGTTATTTCAGTTAGCGCAATACGACCCCGTGTAACGACTATCTAATCTATACCTTGTTCCTACTGTTTGAATATTGAGAGCTTTTCAGTTAGCGCAATACGACCCCGTGTAACGACTATACCTTGTCCCTACTGTTTGAATATTGAGAACTTTTCAGTTATGTAGTGCAATACGACCTCGTGTAATGACTATCTATTACCTTGTCCCTACTGTTTGAATATTGAGAACTTCGATTTTCCCGACAAACTGACACTTTATTCGCAGTCCCTTCTTTACTCTAACACAAACTGTTAATGCTTAGGCACTTTAAAATTAAAAGTGCTATGGTTTATTGTTATGATTCATCATTTTAGTCATGCTGGTACAATACGGTGATAAGATCCTGAATGCAAAATGTTAATTTTGATCTTTGACGCTTAAATTTCACGAATATCAATTGAAGTTAGAAAAACGCTCCATGATAATATTTTCTGCTATATTAGATCTTTTCGAATTTAATTATATTTTGCGGGTTCCTTATTTTGATGAGATCAGCAGAAATAAGTTTGTCCGTTTACTCATCCTGATCTGAGTTTTCCCGATTTTATTTACAAATTACGAGTATGTTTTAGTACGAGAATAATAGCGATCTTGTTTGTTATCATAAAAATGGATTGATAAAACTACTTTCGCATGGACAAATAATGCGGCAGAAAATCTTCGAAAGATTAAGTGTTTACCCATGTATGTTACAGAACGGTTGACCAAAGTTCGGTTCAATTTTGCCTTAGTTTTATGCATTTCAGTCGATTGATGCCTGTAAGTTTATTAACTGTTAACGCAGAAAGAATTTAAGCGGTCAATTATATTGATGGTTAAATAATTTCTAATAATTCTTCCTGATCTGTACCAAATGAAAGATATTAGAAGTCAGGAGGTCGAGCGGTTTACTTGGATAGTAATGCTGTGAGGCGTGATATACGTCCTTTGCTAAGACTTGTTACATTTAATTTTGAGGTCTTGAGAAAGTTGCTTTTATGAGTTATGTATGTACGTTGTACTACTGGTCATTTTGACACTCCGGAAATTATGTACAACTGGACATTTTGACACTCCGAACATTTTGATACATAGGACCTAATGGAATAAGGGAATTATCTCATAGATACATAACTTATCTTTTACCGCTTTATGGGATAAATTGAAATTTGCCTTGACATGTGAAGTTAGCTGCTCATGAAAGATGATTCAGCTCACCCCAGATACTAAAATGAGATCCTCGTGCCTCGTGCTCGTGAAGCCTTGTGTTCCACTTCGAGGCTTTTCACCTAACGAAGTAGACAAATGGCGACTTAGGCAAACAGACACTTAGGCTGAATGCCAGTCGAAAATGAAGTTTAGTCATAACGCGAAATTGTTGTTTTGCGTATTAGGCATGCCCCGCGTAAATGATTTTTTTTTTTGTCATTATGTACTTGATATTTCATTTGAATTCAGTGTTTGACATTTAATTGTTTTCTGTTAACAGTTTCTATTTGCTTGCGAAATTGCTGGAAATAGTTTCGACATCCGTGGTTCCTGATGGCGAGCAGTTTTATCGCTAATGTGTGCCTGAGTTGCTGCCCAGCCTGAGTGAAGAATGAGGGCTGTTGGCCGACCTGCATGAACACTAAAATGGTCGATGCTTTATAGCATCCGTGACCTAGGCCCCGCCCAGTGGCCATCGCTTTGACTTTTGGTATTCATCATTACGATG
This sequence comes from Elegia similella, assembly GCA_947532085.1. Taxonomy (NCBI): domain Eukaryota; kingdom Metazoa; phylum Arthropoda; class Insecta; order Lepidoptera; family Pyralidae; genus Elegia; species Elegia similella. Next base: position 8,993,845 of record OX383953.1, read on the forward strand.
ATCCCAAGTGAGACACTTCATGCCTCACTTGGGTCATTGCTTTTTAATTTTTATTCTAACACTAGCCCGCATTTTGCACACCTTTTTCTTTTATTCGTTGGCACCGCGCAAGACAATTTGCAGCCTTGCCCGGGGTCAGCATTTCTTTACTTCATATCGCGTATTGGTCCCGCATGAGGCACTCGTTGCCTCTTACGAGACCATCGCTATGCTTTACTTTGTTTTGTTGGACTTGGAACCCCGACCAGTGGTTGCCAAGTAGAGAAAGTTGGAACCCCGACCAGTGGTTGCCAAGTAGTAAAAGTGACTCCGCATTTAGTCACTCGTAGTTCTGTCGGCCCCGTTAGCGGCTGTTGTTCTAATTCTTTTAGTTGATGATCCAGAACACATGGCATGTTTGGGCAATTGCGGGTCAGGTTACTCTTGATCGTTGTAGCGAAATGAAAAAATGCAATGAAACTGGGTGACTTGATGTGCTGTTGTCCGTACTTGCTATGTTGGTGGTGGAGATTGTTTTTGAGTTGAAGATCGCAATATCTTCCCCTCAATGACAATCCAGCTTCAGTTGCTGCCTGTTCTGGCAGGATTGCTTGTGCATACATGTGATCTTGTTAAAACAGGAAGCATCTACTTCCTGAACATGTTAATTGACATTGTGGTTTTCCTGTTTAGATGCTCTGTCTGATGTCTGGTGGTTGACCTGCCGGGGACGTCAGGTTGTCAGGAACGGCCGTGTTAGCAACCTCTTTGGCTGGTGCAGACCTCTTTGCTGTAGCGGTCAAGTTTATGAAGAAAGAAGAGAGATGACGTAGGAGTGACGATTGGCCTGCCTTACTCTCTTCTCGGGTGGACTTCGAAGACGACGGACGTGCCTGTGCTTTGTACTGTGAAATGTACTTCTCAATACAACAAATTCTGTCATCCTGATCTTTTATTTAAAACCACCACAAGTCTTGAGTAAATTTTTGACTATAAGTATATACATAAAAATTTAATAATTTACATAAACTTAAATATTACAAAATAAACTAGAATTAAGAAAAAAGCCCACTCCTTAGCGTCTCCGGTGCAAAGGTGCCTAAAATACTAGCCGCGTTACCGCGTTGGATTGCTAAGGCCATCCTTTGCACCAGAAACGAGCCAGAGCGGGTGTCACCAGATTTCTCTGCTATGCGGTGCCCTATCTCCCTAACAAGTGACTTGGCATCCGATCCCCAGCTGCCCAACGTCTCCACGGCAATGGGCACAAACCAATATTGTGGCTCCATTGCAGCGTACTTCAGCCGCTTCTTCCCCGCCGCATCCTCAGCAGCCGCCCCCGCTGAACAGGCAGTCCGACTCAAGTGGCTAGGTGCAACCGTACTGACACACGTAGCATCCCAGACCACGCATCTGCCCCTTTTCCAGGGTACTAGGGTAAGTCCATCAGGCCTCTTCCCATCCGATCTATTCAAGCCCATGGGCTCTAGTACACAGGGGACGTTGGCACTGACGAAGGCTCTGCGCACTATATCGTTGAGTTCATGGTGCCGCGGGAACCTACCCGAGCAGCGACGGCAACTCAACGCATGATGACCGTCGGCCTCCACCTTGGTTTCACACACTCTGCAGCCCAGGCGGAGCGCCACAGCCACCCGCAATGAGTTATCGTCTAATAAAGTGCCCAGGTAAGGCGATGGAAGTGCGTGCAACCATGCACCCGATTCCGGCTGTGAAACAGCCTTGAGTCGCGCCAGCTCTGCCCCTTTTGCGTCCGCCATCAGAAGGCTTTGGATCTTATTAGCGCCGACGTCATCCCAGGCCCGCTGGGCAGAAGGGGCCACCGGGGTACATGCACCCGAATTTTCGGCCACCCAAGCTGCCTTTGCCTCGGCAACATAAGGCATGCTTAGCTCGTCACCGTTTATGGAAAGAATGATAGCAACGAGACTAGCTACCCCATGCGCCGAAGCCAAGAAAGCCGGCACACCAACATCCCGGACACACCGCACCCCGATACCCCCCAACCGTATCGGAAGAGCCGCTTGGCTCCACTGCGCGTTGTCTAGTGATACATTGAGAATGGACTCTATGGTAGACTTCAGTGTATCATCAAAAGAAGAGATCTCATTAGGACAGAGCCATGTTGGCGCGGTCCGAAGTAAGAAATTAATTTTCGGTAACGCGAAACACGTCCTCAACAACACCAAACTTACGTGTGCAGGGAGATTCTGCAGGCGTTCCCCAATATTTTTTAGGAGCCTTTTTCGAGTGTTGATGGCCTCAGGAACTGCCTCCAGAAGAATGGGTGATCCCAAAAGACTCAATGAGGTAGTTGAGAGTTCACTGAGGCCAGGCAAAAGCTCACTAAAGCGTGCAAAGTGGGATCGCACCTCGGGACCACAAGGGTAGAACTCACATTTGGTGGGATTTACTTCTAGACCCAGCTCCTTAAAGCGTGGAATAAGAACTTCCAAGTCCCGGTAAACAGTCTCCGGTTCTCCACCAAGAGTGCCATCATCCAGGTACCAGACGTTTAACGGTGATACCAACTCAGAAACTATCGTGTGAATGGCCAGACTAAAGACCAAGGGCCCTAGTGGATCTCCTTGTTGTGCTCCTACTTGTGAGAGAATTAGGTGGTCGTTATAAGAGAGGTAAGATGGGAGGTGGTAAATTTGATGGAGAAAAGGGTACAGAGAAGGAGTTTTGTCCCGTACCTCACTCAATAAGATATCTCTCTCCAGAGTGTTAAAGGCATTACGTATATCTATTTTTAATACGATGCATTTGGCGTTGTTGACGTCTGTCACAAAAGCTCTGGTGCCATGAATTGCCGCTTCACAGCCTAAACGCGTACCGAATCCAAGTTGACGCGGCTGCAAGTAACTTGACATTTTGTTCTTAACCGCCTGGCAAGCAAGCTTGGCTGTTAATCTTCTAAACACGCTGCCAATGGCGATAGGTCTTACCCCGCCATCTTTTTTGGTCAACGCGCAAAGAGCTGCGCCGTAAATATACGGGCAAACCTCCAAATTAACCTGGCCACTAAGCATAAAATTTGAAAGCCTGGTTAGGCTCTCCAGTAAACGCCGCCCATTTTCGCCTGAAACACCAGTCGTCAATTCCTTCAGATGCCCCGGGCGTAAGCCATCAGGGCCCGCTGCAGAACCACTATAAAAAGTATTAAGCGCCTGCGCCACGTCGTCTACCGTAACTGATGGAGTAGTATATGTCGAATCTGGTAATGGCGGGGAGTTAAGCGAACGCGATGGGCTAGGGTGTTTTAGTTTTAAGGCAGCTAGTGTGTCAGATCCCCGCTCTGCAAAGGTGTCGTCCGTTACCAGTAGACGAGCTGCTCCTCTCAGGTCTCCTTCAAATACCTTTGATTCTATAGATTTCCGCAGGGAGTGCCGCCTTACACTGTCAATTACAGTCGACTCCGACATGCACACCACGTCACAGGATCCAGATGACTCTATATTGCCTTTCACCTTGGATGTCACGTTACCAGTTAAGTCCTTCGAGGGAACCCGAAGAGCGGCATAAGCAAACGAGAGCAGCGCGTACCAATCGCCAACTCCGTTGCACTCAACGCACTTGTCAATTATGTTGAGTAAATAAGAATATATATTATTTATTTCATCGGGCAACTTATTATAACAATTAGTTGAAATATGTATAAAAAATTTCAGCTTTTTGACGTACCGTAGCACTAATTTTTTTTGAAATGAAAACTTCTTTCGGTGCGATGAGTATCTTTTGAGATGGGAAAAAATCATTGAACTCGCGACATTGTTACCTTAAACGACACCTCTGTATATAAGTAACCAAATATTCAGATTCTCACTTCTGTCGGTACTCCCGGAATGCCACTGTTTTTTTTATAGTATAGGATGACTGACCAGCAAGTGGTCCTAAGTGGTCCCTTGATAGTAAGTGATCACTGCTGCCCATGGACAACTGCAACGCCGAGCTGTGACGAGAGCGTTGTCGGCCTTTTAAAAAGCAGACAGACAAGTAGATCACAGGAAGTTAAGTTAGCAGTAAGATGTTGAATGCCAATTATCCAGGTGGTAGGGATAAAATTTTAATTTATGTTGCATGGTACGGTAATAAAATTTTGCAGCAGGTTACTCTCCCAACTTTGTGTTCTTTAGTATTACCTTTTCTCACCCTATTCCATAATTAGGACATCATAACTGAGTTTTGGCTTAAACAAATATACCTAACTAGTTTTTGCCCGCGGCTTCGCTCGCGTTAAGAAGTATAAAGTCTCAGCCAGATCGGTTTAAAATTGACAAAGTTTCATACAAAGTTTCATCCATATTTTATCCCCTTGGGGGTAGAATTGATCAAAATCCTTTCTTAGCGGATGCCTACGTTATAACATGTACCTGCATACCAAATTTCAGCCCGATCCGTCCAGTGGTTTGGGCTGTGTGTTGATAGATCACTATGTCAGTCTGTCAGTCACCTTTGAGTTATATATATTTAGATTTGGACCAGTTAACAGGCTAAAAAGATGATGCATGTTTTTTTTACATTGCTCACTGTTTAACCGTCTAAATTTAATTTGCCATCCTCCTATTCTTAGAACTTATCCTTTTCTGAAATAGCTTAGCTTACAAATCCTTACTAATATTATAAATGCGAAACAGTCTAAATACGAAATGCGTGCGCGAACGAAGTCGCGGGCACAGCTAGTCCTTACTAATATTATAAATGCGTTTGTTTGTTACGCTTTCACGCCGTGACTACTGAACCCATCATCAAGAAATTTTGCATACAAATTATCTGGAGTACGAAGAAGGACATAGGCTTTATATATAGGACAATGCCGCGGGCGGAGCCGCGGGCGAAAGGTTGTACTATATATATATATAAACTTCTATTGTAACATTCATAAGTGTGGATTTCGTGATGATTAATTAAGTAAAAAAAACTTGAATTCCATTACTCAGGCTGCGGTTTGTTCATTTTGCGAATTAGACATTCTGCGTTTTAATCACCTGTCCAATGCAGGTGTCAGTTATCTCTTAGTGCCGACGTGTGTACATTCGTTCGTGCTTATCGTCGAAACTTTTTAATGACGATGATATTTTGTTTGTAACAATATCATTGTTACAAAGAAACTAAGAGAACAATGTTTCTTCTTAGTGTTTAACAACCTCCGTGGTCCAGTGGTTAAGGCGCTTGCCTGTTGACCTGGGGGTCGTGGGTTCGATTCCCACCGGAAGCATACTTTGTTTAGTTGTTTCCAGTTTGGTTAGGACATTGCAGGCTCGAATCACCTGATTGTCTGATAATTAAGATGATTCCGTGCTTCGGAAGGCACATTAAGCCGTTGGTCCCGGCTGCCATCTAGTAGTCGTTAAAGGAACCACGTCAGAGGCCGAGAGGCGGTTCCGAAGAACTCTGACACCAGGGTGTGCATGGTCGATTGACCGTGACACCCACTCGAAATGATGATGATGACTTAGTGTTTAGGTCACGAGGGTCATCCTAAAGTGGTTGGATGTTGGTTCCAGCCGACCTATTTGCCAACTCAGTATACAACGTTTCTGATAGTCATTTCAAATTACATAGCGGCTTTAGTATGATTCACTTATTTTATTCAAGATTAAAACGCAATGTATTTTGAAGTGACTATGAAAACGTTGTATGCTGAGTTAGCGAAAAGGCTCACTTACTATACTTTTGATGTATTTAATTAATTCAGCGGATAGTACTAGTGATTTGAAAACAGGTCAATTTCCAAAATTTCGTGCAGTACCGTCATCTTTTTTTTTTTTATGTTATAGGTCGGCAAACGAGCAAGCGAATCACCTGATGGTAAGCGACCACCGCTGCCCATGGACAACTGCAACACCAGGGTGTAACAGCAGCGTTGCCGGCCTTTTAAGAAATTGGGGAAAAGACATAGGGGGAGGAAATGGGGGAGGGATGGGCCTCCGGCTCTCTCACTCACCGAACGAAGCGGCCAACTTATAAAATGACGTGCAACTACGGAACCCTACACTGCGTGGCACGACATGCACTTGACAGATTTTAAACCGACTTCTAAAAAAGGAAGAGGTTATAAATTAAGTAGTATTTTTTTTTTGATAAATAAAATTATACATGACTAGCTTTCGCCCGCAGCTCCGCCCGCGTTAATGTCGATCCCTCGGGAATAGTACTTTTTCCCGGGATAAAAAGTAGCCTATGTAATTCTCCGTACTCCAGAGAACTTGTATGCAAAATTTCATGATGATAAGTTCAGTAGTTACGGCGTGAAAGCGTAACAAACAAACAAACAAACAAACTCACTTTCGCATTTATAATATTAGTAAGGATAAAGATAAAAAATATTATAATAAAAAAATCTCTTTTATTTGAAAAGGTATGCTTTCTAATTGGTCCCATTAAAATTTTATCAAAATCAATTCAGTAGTTTGATTGAAGTCAGTTGTTTAAATGAAAAACTAGCTTTCGCCCGCGGCTCCGCCCGTGTCAATCTCGATCCCTCGGGAACAGTAACTTTTCCCGAGATAAAATGTTCTTCTCCGTACCCCAGATAAGGTGTACGCAAAATTTCATGATGATCGGTTCAAAAGTTACAACGTGAAAGCGTAACAAACAAACAAACTCACTTTCGCATTTATAATATTAGTTAGGATTAGTAGTAGGCACGTTAAGCCGGTGGTCCCGGCTGCCATCTGGTAGTCGTTAAAGGAACCACGTCAGAGGCCGAGAGGCGGTTCCAAAGAACTCTGACACCAGGGTGTGCATGGTCGATTGACCGTGACACCTACTCGAAATAAATGAATGAGTTAGGATTAGTATACTATACGCCTTAGTAAACAAGTGTAGCAGTTTAGTAAAAGCATGAATGTAATCCACTCTCAATTGATTTTATTATGTTAATACTAGTTTAATGTTTTACTTGAAGGTATGATGTGATTAAAATATCAATGAATTTTAAAAGTCCTAATTGTTACATGCCATTATATTAGATACTAGCTTTCGCCCGCTGCTCCGCCCGCTTCAACATCGATCCCTCGGGAATAGTACTTTTTCCCGGGATAAAAGGTAGCTTATGTCCTTCTCCGCACTCCAGAGAACTTGTATGCAAAATTTCATGATAATCGGTTCAGTAGTTACGGCGTGAAAGCGTAACAAACAAACAAACAAATAAACAAACAAACAAACAAACAAACAAACAAACAAACTCACTTTCCCATTTATAATATTCATCATCATCATCAGGTCCTTTTTAGTCTCCACTACAGGAGCACGACCCTCTCTGTACTACTAGAGCCATACTTAGCTAGAGCAGCCAGAGGACTTGGCCTACACTCTCCACGCTGGCCAGACGGGTTGGAGAGGTCTCACAGATGTTAAAAAGCTTTGTTTAGCTTGTATTTCCTAAGTCGCCTTCTACGACATCCACGGGAAGACTTGGAGTGGTCCTATTCTACTCTGCCGGATACCACATAGCTACCACGGCTTTATAATATTAGTAAGGATTAAATGTAAATGTAATCAGTGAAAAATAAAAATGAATAATTTTTATTCAAAGTACATGTATCGCTTTGTGAACGTCATATGTTTCTGTTGTTTATTTTTCTTTCTTTTATGTTTGTAAAATCGAAAAACTACTAGCGTTTCGGAATGACCACTGCTGAGAAGAATACGCCGAAAGAAACTCAGTCCAGTCTTGGTCTCTATGTGCCTAAAGGGCTCGGACATAACAATATATTTTACAATAATTAAATTAAAGTACTTACATTAAAAAAATATTTCCAAGCATTTTTATCGAATTAATAATCTTTTATACAATAATAAATCATATCAATCAATCAATTACAAAATAATCTTTTATACATTAAACTTAATTAATGGCAGACCTAATATTTCTGCGCGAATTCTATTATAGAAGCGTACTGCAAGACCCAAAAAAGAATCCATAGTTTTCTGCAATCGCAATGCTGGTGTCGCAATCGCAATGTGTGTGTTCTTATAGTGTAATGATGATGTAATGTGTACGAATGAGTGTGATGTAATCCTTAGTCTACAAATTGATCATAGACAGGTACTTTCAATAGATGTAATTTAAGTTTACCTATGTATTTTCTCGATAAGTGAAATGTGTAATTTTTTTCTTATGTTGAAATCATTTATTTATTCGATCACACATTTACAACATCATTAAAAATAGATACATTGTGCTTACAAAATAAAATTTTCGTCTAGCGTGTCCCCTCCAGACATAGTGCCTAGCAGGCTAGCAGCGTTTCTCCCAGGATTATAAGACTTATTCTTTGAGCCAGGAAGCTGCCAGCTCTGCGGTCACCAGTTGTCTGGATGAGACACGCCGATAAGTCTCCTATAAAACTTTTGGCTTCGGGACCCCAGGGATCTAAAGTCTCGAAGTCCAATGGCGAGAAAATGTAGCTTTCGGATGTGTAATTCTTCTGAGAAAATAAATTCTATAAACCTAAGATATTTGTAACACATTATAATAACTATAGTGACACTATGAGTCAAAATCTATGAATCAACCACTGTTTGATAAAACGCAGTATAAAACGTCTTACTGAATCCTGCAATTATCAATTGTTGTACAATATGAATACTGTTCAATTTATATACATTTTATTCTGTGTGCAAGTAAGTATTAATAAATAATAATAATAAATATATACGGACAAATCACACAGATTGAGCTAGCCCCAAAGTAAGTTCGAGACTTGTGTTATGGGATACTAACTCAACGATACTATATTTTATAACAAATACATTATAGATACACATCCAAGACCCATGTCAATCTGAAAAAGATCATTTTCCATCTTGACCTGGCCGGGGATCGAACCCGGACACTCCGTGTCGCAGGCTGGCGTGTTGACCGCTGCGCCACGGAGCTAGTCAAGTATTAGAACAGCTAATAAAAAAAATAGACAAAGCGCGAGTCAGACTTGCGCACGGAGGGTTCCGTACCATTATTATACGACATTATACACTATAACCTTTTTATTTCGTTTTACGTTTTTTGTATGGGAGCCCGCTTTAATTTATATTATTTATTTATTTTTGAATACTGGTTTTTTTCCGTGCCGGTCTAACAGAAAAGAAAAAACTTAGAATGTACCAGCTGCTTCTCTTCTCTCTGCATATTATACAAGCCGATCGAGGGAATCGGTGAAGCGGCTATCAATCCATCACTATTTTGATTCCGTTTTCCACCTAATGCTCACCAACATGCTAAACGTGGCTAAAACTAAATATTCTGTGAATATTTCCAGCGTCTACCCGTTGTTATTAATATCGAGCAAAAATCGGCAAATAAATAAATATAAATGGACAAATCACACAGACTGAGCTAGCCCCAAAGTAAGTTCGAGACTTGTGTTATGGGATACTAACTTAACGATACTATATTTTATAACAAATACATATATAGATAAACATCCAAGACCCAGGCCAATCTGAAAAAGATAATTTTCCATCTTGACCTGACCGGGGATCGAACCCGGGGCCCTCGTGTCGTAGGCTGGCATGTTACCCACTGCGCCACGGAGCTCGCCGCTAGTAGTCACTGTTCTTCTTAATATTGATAATATAACATCATCATCTCATTGCAGCCGAAAAGGTCCACTACTGGACAAAATCCTCTCCCAAAGATACTTCATTCCATGGGAGGATATTGCCATACTCACCACGCTTAGCAGGCGGGTTGGTGAAAGCAGATTCTTTGGCTTCTTGTGCTTCCGACGCTGCTGCCCATCGGAAGCGTAAAGATGGGGAAGGATAGGAACTTGTTGGATTTGGAAAAGGAATGAAGGTATTGAGATACTTCTCACAGAAAATCGACGTCTGAGTAGAAGCTTTACCGCTTTTATGCTTCGTTCGGTGAGTGAGAGAGCCGGAGGCCCATCCTTCCCCCTCCCCTCCCCATTTCCTTCTCCCAACTCCTTGAAAGGCTGGCAACGCACCTAAAAACATCTCACTCTGATGAATGGGGGAATAGCAAGAAGCAGCTCGGGTGACCGGGCGCGCGTACCCGATGCTATACCTACATCCACCAGACAGGTAGTAGTATACTGCCTGATCCTTACTAATATGATAAATGCGAAAGTGAGTTTGTTTGTTTGTTACGCTTTCACGCCGTAACTACTGAACCGATAAATATGAAATTTTGCATACAAGTTCTCTAGAGTATGGAGAAGGACATAGGCTTTTATCCCGGGAAAAAGTACTATTCCCGAGGGTGGAACCGCGGGCGAAAGCTAGTAATGTATAATACTGTATATATGTAATGTAACTTTTTGATTTGGTTTCAGCATATTACAGCACAGATTATTCCCAATGGATACACATTCTCGCAAAACAGTTTGACGAGCAACTTGCCAGTACAACTTGCAGTCGACACGCCAACATACATAAAACTAATTTGGTGCAGTGGATCGCGTACTTGCCTGAATAATTTACAAGGGAATTTGCCAGAATTCACACCTACGCGTATAAATCCAGGTTTGAATACTGGTTGTACGTTATGTCAAAACAATTTATTAGCAAGAAAACTGCCAGCACCACTGCCAGTGGAATTGCCATATCTGACAAACTTGGATCGACCTAGCCGTTGTCTGTTTTATCAAAATATTCGGCCTGAAAACTGGCAAGCTCAGTTGCCAGAAAATGCACCATTTAATCATCAATCCTGGCTGAAGAATTTGCCAGTGCGAAGTGAAAATGTACCAATGCCAACACGGGTTGACCCAGTTTTTCCTAATGAATGTCAGTTCTGCCAAAAAAATGTTCCAGTTGGAAACTCACTCTTGCAGCATCTAGTAAATGATTTTCCACTACAGTTGAACACTGGTCTACAAAGTGAAATCAAAAATATGTTTCCAAACAGGAATCAAATTCCATTACAAAGTATACCAAGATCGATAAATCCGGAGGAATCCAAGGGTTGCCCAATTTGTCAAAATTATTTGCCAACACAAAATATGCGTGTGCGAAGATCAGTGAACGAATCGCTAGAATCAAACCCAGCTCAGCCGAAGAATGTGTTAATGACAAAATCCCCTACAGAATATCCAGTAAATGAGCCTACAAATTCAGGTCCTACTAAACAAAAAAACACGTTGCAAGTAACAGTAATTGTAGCAGGATCAAAGAATACATGCAGATATCCAGAGTTGAACTCCGCTCAGCCAAAAAGTTGTCCGTTTGTCCAAAATAATACGCCGATTGAAAACTCAGAGTTTCAGCACAAAAAATTTCCGTTTTTCCAAAATAATACGCCGATGGGAAACTCAGAGTAACAGTTCAAAAAATGTCCGTTTTTACAAAATAATACGTCGACGGGAAACTAACAGTTACAGTCCAAAAATGTGCATTTTCCAAAATAATACGCCGAAGGAAAACTAATTACAGTTTCTAAGAAATAAATTACTAACGTAAATGAAGTCTGCTGGATTAAAAGAGATAGGGCCGCGGGTGAAAGCATAAACCGCCAAAAAATTCATTATTTATTTGAATTGGTATGCTTCCGGATTAGTTTCATTTAAATTTTATCAAAATTAATTAAAATGTTCGGTTGAATTCGGTTTTTTTTATTTGAAAAAATATTACTTTATTATTTGCTCTTGCAAATGTTTTGTTAATAATTAGCTCTTGTCACACCTCAGGTGTTGCAGTAGTCTATGGGCAGCGGTGATCGCTTACTATCAGTTGACCCGCTTGCTCGTTTGCCGCCCTAAGTCATAAAAAACTTAAGGCTTGTTGAGGTTTGAACATGTAGAAGGGCCTCGACGAACATATCGTGATCAAATATCAAACGTGCTTGCAAAAGAAGAAACAATGGGAAATAGACCGAACACGATTTTCTGATGTAAAAGATAGTGATGGGAATATATGTTGATGGGCACTTCATTAGTGAACACTTTAACAATATAACACTGACTACAACTAAAACTAAGTATTACTGTATAATATGTACGGTCGGCGTCATAACTGCAGTCACAGTTTCCTAACGCAGTAGTGAACGCGGGATCTGAATGAGGCAAACGAACGGGCAATCATGGTGGCAAAGCACTGGTCAAAACTTATTTAAAATGTATATATGTGTGCTTGGACTAGTGGTTAAGACATTGGCTAGCTCCGTGGCGCAGCAGTCATCACGCCAGCCTGCGACACGAGAGTGCCCGGGTTCGATCCCCGGCCAGGTCAAGATGGATAATGATCTTTTTTGATCGCCTGGGTCTTGGATGTTTATCTATATATGTATTTGTTATAAAATATAGTATCGTTGAGTTAGTATCCCATAACACAAGTCTCGAACTTACTTTGGGGCTAGCTCAATCTGTGTTATTTGTCCGTATATATTTATATATATTTATTTTACGAAGAAACAGTTTATACATATAGACGTTTTTCAATAATAAAATTTACTAGTAAGAAAGATATATTTTTTTAAAATTTAATCTTCTTCTTGTTCCTTTTCCCTATCCTCGAGATCTTAAGATACGTGCAACTAAACTATGATGATGCAGAAAACGTACTCCTTCCACTTAGATCATCATCATTTCGAGTACCAAGACCCACTGATGTGTATAAACCTCCTATGTCTGCGCCATTCTTTCCTATCATTAGCCTTCGCAATCCATTTACCAGCAATCTGCTTTACGTCGTTGACCCACCTTGCTGCCGGACAGACGAACATAGAAATGAAAATATCTTAAATACTAGTTCACGTATTGTCGGTGACGACGATCGGATTAGTAGCCGTGTGGTATCCGGCAAAGTAGAATAGGACCACTTCAAGTCTTCCCGTCTTCTTCTTAGAAGGCGACTTAGGAAATACAAGCTAAACAAAGCTTAAAACATCTAAGAGACCTCTCCAACCCGTCTCGCCAGCGTGGAGAGTGTAGGCCAAGTCCTCTGGCTGCTCTGGCCAAGTATGGCCCTAGTAGTACAGAGAGGGTCGTGCTCCTGTAGTGGAGACTAAAACGGACCTGATGATGATGATGATGATGACGATCGGATTATCAGCAGGCAGCCGTCCTCGGAACTTCCGATACCCGACTCACTGTGGCCTAAAATACCCCTTTTATGAAGGTTTCTAGATGGTGGGTCAGCACTCTCACCACAAACGAACTAAAGCTCATATTATGTCTACCGTTCGACCTTCAGCGTAAATTTAGACTTCTTCAGACGGCACTGCACGAAATTGCGAAAATTTACGTGTTTTTAAATCACTAGTACTATGCGCTGAATTAATTAAATACGTCAAAAGTATTTGTATTATTTAGATCAATCCTTGAACATGATCGCCCCCTTGTTGGAATTTGAAACAGATACATACGAAATTTAAAAATGATATATATACAACGTGATTTTGAACTCCCTAGCTATATTGAAATCTGGGTATCAGAATCCCTAATGGAACACAGAATTGCAAGAATAAAAGGTAAAAAACGAAAAAAAAATTAGGTTTCCCATACAAAGTCGCCGATCAGCTGGACGAATTTCTATGAAAGGTTAAATTTATTTTTTTACCTTTTTTTCTTGCAATTCTGTGTTCCATTAGGAATTCTGATTCCCAGATTTGAATATAGCTAGGGAGTTCAAAATCACGCTGATTGGTATGATTGTAAAAGCATTTTTCTTCGAAAACTTTGTAATTATTACGTCTAAAACAATAATTCTCACATGACAATATTTATATGTACGTCTCGGAAGTCGGCCTCTTTCTTATTTTTTAAAAATATGAAAATATTAAGACTTTTCATCTTTTTTCCTAATCGCGTAATAGTTCTGCGCAGCCTAATGGCTTGCGCAGCAGTAACGTTTTTCGTTCGCGCGGCACCCGCTTCAGTACAGTTCGGTTATAGGTTGGGATTTTAGGTACTGGATCTCCGCCTGTGTCATATTAATTTGGGCGAATAACAACGAAAGGCCAATGCAATATAACACTATACTAGTATATATATAAGACAATATATTCCGCATCGCCTATTGACATAATTCTGCAGATTTTAGCCCAATCCCTCGATCGGCTATTATGATCTGCGCGGGAAGAGAACCAGCTGGCACATTCTACGTTTTTTCTCTTCTCCCAAACTAGCATGGAAGTGTACTTAGAACTTGGAAGTAGAAATAAAAATACTATTTTCTTTTTAAGTCATTTTGATTTTTTTTAGTATATAATATAATTATATAAATAGCTTATGGTATTAATTGCTTACAAAAGAAACGTGACGACGATAAAGTAGTTAAAGAAATGACGTTAAAAAGCAATAGGCTAGTTTCCTGGGTCAAAATAATAACATTATAATTAGTCCATCAGTTAGATAATCAAAAAATATTGGACACGTATTTTTTCTTTTGTCAATTAAACAATAAATGGAAAAGATAAAGCGCGTCAAAGTTCAGAAGTGGGGGCTTGTGACGTCATAGTTTGCTAAAAAGTGTAGCAAACTATGACGTCACACGGAATTTCTAAGGGCTATATCTTTATAATTTTTTATTCAATCGACAAAAGAAAAAATACGTATCCAATCTTTTTTGAATTACTACTAATTATATTTTATTAGGAAACTAGCCTCATTTCAATTCTTTTGCAATTCCGCTCTCACGGCAATCCTCTGCAAATACTCCTTCAAATCCATATTGCCTTCTCTCTCAGTCGTTCTATCATTTCTTGGATCGTCACGGCGGTCTACTATAATGTTTCGTTTGAACTCTTCAATCCTGTGAACTTTGTGTAGAATGGGCGATTTTTTTGGCTCACGCTTAATGATTTCGTATTTTACCTGGAAAGAACAAAAAATGTAAGAAATCTTATAAACGCGATGGGGTCATTTAAATATAACGTAAGCAGCCAATGGGGGGTGGGGGGTCGGAGCTAGGCTTATTTTTGCTGACATGGTGAGCGGGGGATTTGCTGACGTCAGCAACATTTAGCAAAACAAACAATTATATTTTGTGAAAATGATGCCAATATTTACGTAAGCTTGGGGGAGGGGGGAAGAGCTTTTCTTACTTTTGCTGTCAAGGGGGAGGAGGGGGTTAAAAATAGCCAACATATTGCTTACGTAATACTTGAATGGCCTTAATACCTAAAAAGAGATGGAAAGACGAGCTTTAATCGGAATGACTGGTTTTAAGTAGCCTTCAACCACATTAGTCCGAATGATGAAATATAGTCCTTTGCCCAGCAGTGAGGCAGCCACATAGATGACGCAAATGCACCTATTACGCTTGTCCGAACCCCGACCAAGCGTCAAGGTTGGTCGCGGCTAATGACAGTCTGCGCGCGTCTGTTGCAGCAATTATGCAATAATTAATTCATTGATATATTTTATATTTGTACGCCTACGTGTAGGCAAAACATATTGATGCTAACTCCACAACATTGTCAACCATTTTGTGTTATACCTATGTTTGACACATAAAATGATTGATTCATCATCATCATCATTTCGAGTAGGTGTCACGGTTAATCGACCATGCACACCCTGGGGTCAGAGTTCTTCAGAACCGCCTCTCGGCCTCTGACGTGTTCCTTTAACGACTACCAGATGGAAGCCAGGACCACCGGCTTAACATGCCTTCCGAAGCACGGAATCATCTTTATTATCAGACAATCAGGTGATTCAAGCCTGCAATATCCTTAATAAACTGGAAACAACTAAACAAACCGGTGGGAATCGAAACCACGACCCCCGGGTCAACTGGCAAACGCCTTAACCACTGGACCACGGAGGCTGATTGATCTAAATAGAGCCTGAAATCGATGTCTAGGCTACCAAATTTAATCGGATAACTTCCTACTGGTCAGGGCCCTTCTGTTTCCACCAAATATAGTTAAGAGCCTCGCTAATTAATATTTCATATTAAGGAAAATGGAGATGCAGCAAGGAATTATCCGCATGGTGGCCAGGTGAAAGAATCATTGGACGTCCTCCAATAAGTTGGGTTGACAATATACTCAAAATCGCGGGTGGAAACGAAAAGAGGCCTTTGTTCAACAGTGGGCAGAGGATGGCCTGAGATGATAATGATTAAGGAAATAGCATTTAAATCAGGCCACCCGTTTCTCTGTCCAATACAATGTCAAAGACAAAGACAATAGGTGTGTTCCCTCCCCAATATGATGCCAAAGATAGATGGACAAGCAGACACATAGAAAGACATAGGTGTGACTATAACATCATTAAAAATACGTACCTCCTGAAAAACATTCATAGTTACAGATTCTTCAATTTCTTCCTCTGAATCATCATCATCATCGAATTCATCATCCAACGGGTAACTTGTAACATCCTGTATTTTTACTTCTGGCTCTGTTTCTGGCATTGTTACTGGCAATTTCGGCGCAACATTCACCACTGGCAATGATGCAACAATTGGCAGAATTGTCAGAATTGGTAAAGTTGTCATTTTTGGCAGTTCGTACTTTACCAATGGCTGGTACGGTTTCAAAATTGGAACGTCATGATTTAAAACTATAGTTTCGATTAGGGTTTCAGTTGTTTCTGGATTCGTAGAAACTTCTGGTAGATTTTGAGTTGGTTGTTCAATCGCAGGAACAAAGACTGGTATGTTCCTGGCTGGACTTATGATAGGAGCATTCTTTGCCTGTTTTGTTTCTTGTCTGGGCTTTTTGAAGTACCTTTTGGGTATTCTGTAGTAGCTTGCGCCTGTAAACTCCTGTAGAATAAATTATGAATTAGTATTGTATAAAATGCTGTGAGTTTTTAAAAGTACTTCTATTTGAAGTAAAAACGTTAGGTTTTTCACCAAGTTTGATAAATGTGGAAGTTTTTATTCATGTGTGTATGTATGTATGTTCATTGATTCTCCGTCAATTGTTAACGGCTTGCAAATGCATATATGTAGATGTATATAATAATATAAAACTTAATTTTTTTCATACAAATTTTTTACCTTTGTCCAGCAGTGGACTTTTTACGGTTGAAATGATGTTAAGGCTACGTTTATCTGTGTGATTTGTCCCCACATATCTATCCTTATTCTTACTAATCCTTATCCTTACTAATATTATAAATGCGAAAGTTAGTTTGTTTGTTTGTTTATTTGTTTGTTTATTTGTTTGTTTGTTTGTTTGTTTGTTTGTTTGTTTGTTTGTTACGCTTTCACGCCGTAACTACTGAACCGATCATCATGAAATTTTGCATACAAGTTGCATGGAGTACGGAGAAATACATAGTTTTATCCCGGGAAAAAAAGTACTTTTCCCGACGGATTGACATTGACGCGGGCGGAGCCGCGGGCGAAAGCTAGTTTATTATATGAGGTTATTTTAAATTAAGTCCAAATATTTTAAACATTGGCACCCATAAGCTAGAAAAATGTATTAGAAGCAAAATAAAGTGTAAGTCGGACTCGTGCATAAAGGGCTCCGTTCCATTATCTATAAAAACGGCAAAAAATCATGTCTGTTGTATGGGTTTAATATACATTTTATTTTTATTTAATTATTTATTTTTAAAGTGAATATATAACTAAATATTCTGTGAATATTTCGGTTGCCGTTATTAATATCGAGCAAAAACAAGCAAAAAATCACGTTTGTTGTATGGGCGCCACCTTAAATATTTATTTTATTGTTTTTAGTATTTGTTGTTATAGCGGCAACATAAATACATCATCTGTGAAAATGTCAACTGCCTAGCTATCACGGTTTATGAGATACTGTCTGGTCGTCTGGACAGACGGACAGACGGACAGGCAGATAAACGGACAGCGGAGCGAAATTAATAGGGTCCCGTTTTTACCTTTGGGTACTGAACCCTAACTAGCGTGTCGAATAGACTAGTTTCCTGGGTCGTAATAATAACATAATAATTAGTCCGTCAGTTAGATAATCAAAAAATATTGGACACGTATTTTTTCTTTTGTCAAATAAACAATAAATAATAAAGATAAAGCGCATCAAAGTTCAGGAGTGGAGGCTCGTGACGTCAAAGTTTGCTAAAAATTGTAGCAAACTATGACGTCACGCGGAACTTCAAAAGGCTATATTTTTATCATTTTTTGTTTAATCGATAAAAGAAAAAATACGTGTCCAATATTTTTTGAATATCTAACTGAGGGACTAATTTTTTTTTTTAAGAAAACTAGCCTGTTCTTAAAATTAACTTTTTAGCATTTCTTTGACCTATAGACACTTAAAATATTTGCAAAGTTGTATACAATTTAATAGGCCTATGTCCAGCAGTGGACTTCTTGCGGCTGATATGATGATGATGATGATGATACAATTTATTGAACACTTACTTGCACACACAAGAAAACGATAATAGCGTAAATACCATTCATAATTATAATCACAATTGACCACTGGAGGATGTGTGTTTGTTATTTTATACGGCGATTTATCGGAAACCTTTGTTTTAACTCAATGTCGGTTCTAATCGTCGTACGTCAATGCCATGACTAGTGATGCAGGTGTCTTTACCAGATCGATCAAATGAAGAGTTATGTTTTTATTACTCGACTGACCTATCCAGATGGAAGGTATCTACAGGGTGAAATTGAATTCATTAGCAAACGTTTAAGGAGTGACTCTGACCACGAATCTTAACAACTTTCACTATGGGACCAACTTCGACATCGTGACAAAAATATCTGCTCTTCATACAAAAGTGGGATATCTACTTGGCCAAAATCTATGGAACAGCTGATTTTTTTATCAATTTCGGAGTTGGTCTTATAATGAAAGTTGTTCAGATTCGTGGTCTGAGTCACTTCTTTAAACGTTTGCTAATGCATTTAATTTCCCCTGTATATACAGCGTGATTTTGAACCTCTGAACCATAATCCTGGAATCAGAATCCCTAATGGAATACAGAATTGCAAGAAAAAAAAGTTAAAATCAAAAAAAATTAGGCTTCCCATACAAAGTCGTCGATCAGCGGATTTCTATGGAAAGCCATTAAAGCCCTTTAATATAAATTTTATTTTTATTGAATTATTTATTTTAAAGTGAATATAACACTAAATATTCTGTGAATATTTCAAGCGTCTACCTGTTGCCGTTATCAATATCGGGCAAAACAAGCAAAAATATCTCGTTTGTTGTATGGGAACCTCCTTAAATATTTTTTTTTTTTCTATTTTTTAGTATTTGTTGTTATAGCGGCAACAAAAATGCATCATCTGTGAAAATTCCAACTATATAGCTATCACGGTTCATGAGATACAGCCTGGTGACAGACAGACAGACAGATAGTTACCCAACTCAATAGTTTAGTTGGTTGACAAAAATCTATACATTACTATTTGTTGCACACGGCATCGACTTAACTTTTTTTTTATGTGTATTTGACGGCAAACGAGCCACTAATAGGCTAGTTTCCTAAAAAATATAATTAGTCCGTCAGTTAGATATTCAAAAAATATTGGACACGTATTTTTTCTTTTGTCGATTGAACAAAAAATGATAAAGAAGTCCCTTTGAAGTTCCGTGTGACGTCATAGTTTGCTACAATTTTTAGCAAACTTTGACGTCACGAGCCCCCACTCCTGAACTTTGACGCGCTTTATCTTTATTATTTATTGTAAATTAAATATATAACTAAATATTCTGTAAATATTTCAAGCGTCTACCTGTTGCCGTTATTAATATCGAGCAAAAACAAGCAAAAAATCACGTTGGTTGTATGGGCGCCCCCTTAAATATTTATTTTATTCTGCTTTTTAGTATTTGTTGTTATAGCGACAACATAAATACATCATCTGTGAAAATTTCAACTGTCTAGCTATCACGGTTCATGAGATACTGTCTGGTGACAGACGGACAGACAGACAGACGGACAGCGGAGCGAAATTAATAGGGTCCCGTTTTTACCCTTTGGGTACGGAACCCTAACTAGCGTGTCGAATAGGCTAGTTTCCTGGATCGTAATAATAACATAATAATCAGTCCGTCAGTTAGATAATCAAAAAATATTGGACACTTATTTTTTCTTTTGTCAAATAAACAATAAATAATAAAGATAAAGCGCGTCAAAGTTCAGGAGTGGGGGCTCGTGACGTCAAAGTTTGCTAAAAATTGTAGCAAACTATGACGTCACACGGAATTTCAAAGGGCTATATCTTTATCATTTTTTGTTTAATCGACAAAAGAAAAAATACGTGTCCAATATTTTTTTAATATCTAACTGACGGACTAATTTTTTTTTTAAGAAAACTAGCCTATTCTTAAAATTAACTTTTTAGCATTTCTTTGACCTATAGACACTTAAAATATTTGCAAAGTTGTATACAATTTAATAGGCCTATGTCCAGCAGTGGACTTCTTGCGGCTGATATGATGATGATGATGATGATACAATTTATTGAACACTTACTTGCACACACAAGAAAATGATAATAGCGTAAATACCATTCATAATTATAATCACAATTGACCACTGGAGGATGTGTGTTTGTTATTTTATACGGCGATTTATCGGAAACCTTTGTTTTAACTCAATGTCGGTTCTAATCGTCGTACGTCAATGCCATGACTAGTGATGCAGGTGTCTTTACCAGATCGATCAAATGAAGAGTTATGTTTTTATTACTCGACTGACCTATCCAGATGGAAGGTATCTACAGGGTGAAATTGAATTCATTAGCAAACGTTTAAGGAGTGACTCTGACCACGAATCTTAACAACTTTCACTATGGGACCAACTTCGACATTGTGACAAAAATATCTGCTCTTCATACAAAAGTGGGATATCTACTTGGCCATAATCTATGGAACAGCTGATTTTTTTATCAATTTCGGAGTTGGTCTTATAATGAAAGTTGTTCAGATTCGTGGTCTGAGTCACTTCTTTAAACGTTTGCTAATGCATTTAATTTCCCCTGTATATACAGCGTGATTTTGAACCTCTGAACCATACTGAAATCCTGGAATCAGAATCCCTAATGGAATACAGAATTGCAAGAAAAAAAGGTTAAAATAAAAAAAAAATTAGGCTTCCCATACAAAGTCGTCGATCAGCGGATTTCTATGGAAAGCCATTAAAGCCCTTTAATATAAATTTTATTTTTATTGAATTATTTATTTTAAAGTGAATATATCACTAAATATTCTGTGAATATTTCAAGCGTCTACCTGTTGCCGTTATCAATATCGGGCAAAAACAAGCAAAAATATCTCGTTTGTTGTATGGGAACCTCCTTAAATATTTATTTTATTCTATTGTTTAGTATTTGTTGTTATAGCGGCAACAAAAATGCATCATCTGTGAAAAATTCCAACTATATAGCTATCACGGTTCATGAGATACAGCCTGGTGACAGACAGACAGACAGATAGTTAATCAACTCAATAGTTTAGTTGGTTGACAAAAATCTATACACTACTATTTGTTGCACACGGCATCGACTTAACTTTTTTTTTATGTGTATTTGACGGCAAACGAGCCACTAATAGGCTAGTTTCCTAAAAAAATATAATTAGTCCGTCAGTTAGTTATTCAAAAAATATTGGACACGTATTTTTTCTTTTGTCGATTGAACAAAAAATTATAAAGAAGTCCCTTTGAAGTTCCGTGTGACGTCATAGTTTGCTACAATTTTTAGCAAACTTTGACGTCACGAGCCCCCACTCCTGAACTTTGACGCGCTTTATCTTTATTATTTATTGTTCATTTGACAAAAGAAAACATACGTGTTCAATATTTTTTGATTATCTAACTGACGGACTAATTGTTATGTTATTATTACGACCCAGGAAACTAGCCAACGTGTGCGCATCCCAATAGAAGTGTATAGATTTTTTTTAACCAACTAAACTATTGCCCGTGTTGGGTAACAATTCGAACCACAGTTCAAATCTCGGTGTAAAACTACCCATTACACATTAAAACATGCAAATATATGCAAAGATACATGCAAAGATATTTTATGCAACATGCAAAGGTATTTTATGTATGTATGTATTATTATGTATAATACATGGTAAAATTTTTAACGTTTTGGACCCTTAAAGGGGTAACTCAGACCATCAAAATGAACAACTTTTCCTATGGGACCAATTTTTTTTTTTCAATTTGACAGCCTCCTTGGTCCAGTTGTTAAGGCGTTTGCCTGTTGACCCGGGGGTCGTGGGTTCGATTCCCACCGGAAGCATACTTTGTTTAGTTGTTTCCAGTCTGGTTAGGACATTGCAGGCTTGAATCACCTGATTGTCTGATAATATAGATGATTCCGTGCTTCGGAAGGCACGTTAAGCCGGTGGTCCCGGCTGCCATCTGGTAGTCGTTAAAGGAACCACGTCAGAGGCCGAGAGGCGGTTCCGAAGAACTCTGACACCAGGGTGTGCATGGTCGATTGACCGTGACACCTACTCGAAATGATGATGATGATGATGATGGGACCAATGCTGGGAACTCAAAAAAAAATTCGACATTCCCATACAAACCGGCTGGGCGGCCGAACTCTTTTGTATGGAAATAACGAAATTTTTTTGAGTTCCCAGCATTGGCCCCATAGAAAAAGTTGTTCATTTTGATGGTCTGAGTCACCACTTTAAGGGTCCATAACGATAAAAATTTCACATGTAGGTATATAAAAATTTAGTTTTTCTTTTTTATTCTTCTTTTCGGACTGAATTAACTTTATTTCCCACTTTTTCCTACACCCTCAGGTTGCCTGGAAGAAATTGCATTTAGCGATAAGCCTATTGTTTTTCTAAACCTGTTGCCCTTATATTTATTTCTTGAAATTGATGCAATAAAGAGTTAAATAAATAAATAATGCTTACTAATATTATAAATGCGAAAGTGAGTTTGTTTGTTTGTTTGTTACGCCTTCACGCCGTAACTACTGAACCGATCATCATGAAATTTTGCATACAAGTTCTCTGGAGTGCGGAGAAGGACATGAGCTACCTTATATCCCGGGAAAAAGTACTATACCAGAGGGATCGACATTGACGCGGGCGGAAGCTAGTAAATAAATATTTTAAATGTTCCTTTTTTTGAGATAATAAGTTATTTATTTTATCCTAAGAACGCTTTATGAATGACAAAAATACAGAAACGTGTTATTCGAGACTATTTGTATTTATGTACATCAATGTGAAAAACGTTTTTCTAAAAACTAATAAATTGTTACAAGATTTTATTTAGATCACCTGTCCCGATGCTAGTCTGTAAAAAAATTTTGGAAGGTAAATTTTACCCACAGGTCACCTGTTAAGCTGAAGCGGAAAGCTGGATGCATGTGTAAATCGGATTTCAATACAATATTATGGATTCGTTGCGCTGGTCTGATGATGAAGTCGGAAGGTGGCCATAGGAACTCTTAAACTAAACAAGGTACACCAATTAGAAGATCTAAAAGCATACATATTTTTTACTTAAATAGGACTTAAATTTAATTAAGTTTATATATAAAATAGGATAGATACAATTTCAATCATCCTAACAGTAACAACATTTTTACACTAGAAGTGTTCCTACCTTTTTTCTTTTAACTGTACTACTGCGCTTTGTTTTTAAATCTACAGGCAACTTGTTATACAGGAGCACTGTATGGTAGCGCACACTTTGTGTCGACCTTTAGCTTAGGTTGTATTTCCGTCTTGAGATTCTTTCTCCGAGTCTTCTCTCTTTCCATTATCTCTTCTTCAGACTCATAAAGATGCCTTTGCTTGTGAAAGAGAACTAAGATGTACAAACAAGGAACTGTATATGTAATATTAAGGCTTTTAACATAGAACGCTTGGAAGCTTTCCAGATGTGGTGGTGGAGACGTATGGAGTGTATTAGTTGGACACAGAAAAAGACGAATGAAGAAGTGTTGGGACAAGTAAATGAGAAACGAAAACTGCTGAAGACGATTGGAATGAGAAGGGGAAGGATGTTTGGTCACCTTATACGACACGATCAATTTATGAAAAGTATTATAGAGGGAAAAATTGAGGATAGAAAGGGTTTCCTCGGGATGACGGCACACGTTCCAGGATCCCTGCGCTGGTTTCTCCACGTCCGATTACTGGTTTTTCGGGGCTGAAGCACTAGCACTTTCAACTCCAGCGAAATGTCCACTATTAGCTATCACTTTCCTATGTATAGGAATTTTTACTTTCATGAGCGCGCGCGCTGCGTATTTGCGTGTCGGGGCCGATTCGCCATCTTTTAAGCGAGGTGAGGAGGGGAGAGAGGGAATGAGTGCGTGAGGGAGAGGGTGCGTGAATTAAGCGAGATATTCCAATATATATATAAAAAATTTAATAATGTTAATTTGGCGTAGACACTATGTCTGTATGTAAAATAAATAAGCTTAACAGATTTTGACCATAACTGTACATTGATAACTCATAGTATAAATATTTCAAAGTAACATCATTGTTGTCCATTGAGAATACTATCAATAACTATGTTCAAAACGTACGTTTTATTTTTAATTTTGGTGCTAGCTATGGTGAGTATGTAATATTACAGCTTTTATTTAGTTTCACCTGTCCCGGTGTTTGTCGGTAACCAAATCTTTAAAGTTAAATTTGATCCACTTCCCGGTTACCGATTGAGCTGTTTTGCATGCATGTGTAAATCGGATGACATTCAGCAATGACAATGGCAGAAGACCTCAAGCGGTGCAAGGACAGAGTCTTGGAATCTGATTCCCAGATTTCAATATAGCTAGGAGGTTCAAAATCACGCTGTATAACGTTTTTCCATAGGACTTGCAGTGTTGCCGGAAATCGAGATAAACCGATTTGTACCCTTAGAAGCTCACCCCTTTCCAGTTCCCGACCTCAGATCGCCCGTAATTTAGTTTTGTTTTAATTTTTGTTATATCCTCTTCCTTTTGCATTGGGTTTCATCCTACTATAAATAATAATAAATAATAAATATATACGGACAAATCACACAGATTGAGCTAGCCCCAAAGTAAGTTCGAGACTTGTGTTATGGGATACTAACTCAACGATGCCATATTTTATAACAAATACATATATAGATGCACATCCAAGACCCAAGCCAATCTGAAAAAGATCATTTTCCATCTTGACCTGGCTGGGGATCGAACCCGGTCACTCCGTGTCGCAGGCAGGCGTGTTGACCGCTGCGCCACGGAGCTAGTCTTATACCTTTAAACGAGCAATTCTTGTATATTTATTTATATGTATGTATATAAATTTATTTCTATTATCTCGGCTCTAACGATTTCGTTGAAATTTGGTATATGGGGGTTTTCGGGGGTAAACAATCGATCTAGATTAATCTTATGTTTGGGAAAACGCGAGGTTTCGAGTTTTCGTGCGTTTTTGTTTCCATGCAGAATATGGTAGCTAATTTTCTCCTGCCGGCCACTGTCCGTCTGGTCCAGCGGATTAAGACGCGGATGGCAAGAAAGTGATACGGGTTACCGCTCGGTGACTTACTTTTTTTTATATGTTTATGTTTACATATTTTTTAAATTTTATTATTTTTTTTAGACAAGTTTTAAAAAAGTAGTTAATGTTTGAGATAACAATATATATATATTTCTCATAAATACAGATTATCACCTATATACCACCATATTACAATCATCTTCATTTTAAGTAGGTGTCACGGTCAATCGACCATGCACACCCTGGTGTCAGAGTTCTTCGGATCTGCCCGTGGAACCGCCTCTCGGCCTCGGACGTGGTTCTTTTAACGACTACCGGATGGCAGCCGGGACCACCGGCTTAACGTGCCTTCCGAAGCACGGTATCATCTTTATTATCAGACAATCAGGTGATTCAAGCCTGCAATGTCCTAACCAAACTGGAAACAACTAAACAAAGTAAGCTTCCGGTGGGAATCGAACCCACGACCCCCGGGTCAACAGGCAAACGCCTTAACCACTGGACCACTGAGGCTGTCATATTACAATAAATAGTATTAACCGAGCAAAGCTCGGTCGCCCAGGTACTTAGTATTTAAATGAAAATAACTCTTATACCTACTCACCTTTTGCCGGTGCTTTTCAGATGTCAGCCGCGCAGGAACCTATAATCAAGATGTCCGATTTGGCCAGGTCAGTTGGGTTCCCGGTCCCGGAGCGGCTTCCAGATATATCTCTTGACCCGCGCACAGTGATAGATTTGATAAATATGTATATTGGAATGGGAGCACCCTCTATTTAAATGTAACCATTAAAGACCTTTATTCAGAACTACAATGATCTTTTTAAGTCCATCGTCGACCTAACCTGATGTTTAGTGCCAGACTTGGTGTTAGGCCCAACACCATATATAATCATTTCGTGTAGGTGTCACGGTCAATCGACCATGCACACCCTGGTGTCCGAGTTCTTCAGAACCGCCTCTCGGCCTCTGACGTGGTTCCTTTAACGAATATCTGATGGCAACCGGGACCAACAGCTTAACGTGCCTTCCGAAGCACGGATCATCTTTAATATCGGACAATCAGGTGATACATGCCTGCAATGTCCTAACCGAACTGTAAACAACTAAACAAAGTATAACTAAGTAAAGTAAAGAACGATAAATGTATGACATCACTACTCTGTAGTATTCGTTAGGTCGATTGCACATTTTGGCATTGTCGTATTCTGCCGCAGAAACATTTTGACCATAGCTTAATGTACATTTTGACAATTGAGTGTATTAACTTAAGTACAGTGAGACTCCTACTCATTGATGTTCCTGGGCGTTTTAAAGGACTGTTTAAACCAAGTCGAAACTACCTATATACATACATACATACAGACTATCACGCCTGTTTCCCATGGGGGTAGGCAGAGACTAGGGACCTCCACTTGCTACGATCTTCACAAATCTCTCTCGCTTCGTCTACATCCATCACTCTCTTCATGCATGCTCGTCGGTTGCGGGTACTCCTAACTTGCCCTTTGGCAAGAACGTCTGTAATCTGGTCACGGTATGTGCGTCGAGGCCGCCCAAGACGAAACTACCTATATATTTTTATAATTACCTATATATTTAAGCGATTTTAGGTTAATAAGGTATTTTTTCACTTTTGGAAGATCTTTCGACGGCATAAAAACAATTGTGCAAGACCCCCATTGCATTGTTTAGCTTTCAAATAAAAAAAACGCTTACAAATGTACAAAACTTTATTTACAAAGTATTATATTAAGAAATATACCCTCAAAAAACATTACATCAACATCTCCAAAAGACCTCTTCATGTTGGATGACGCACGTCTCTCGAAGGGACGGGGTAACACCCGAAACAAGAAAAACAACGGGTTGCACTATAGGAGTGCCGGCAGAAGTGATAACTCGCTTTGCGGCGGTCTCAGGTCACGTGTCCTGACGCGAGTTTATCATTTTTTATCCATCCCAAAAAGTGCACAACACCGCTTAAGAAGTTTTCTTGAAGCTTACATTATTATTTATACCGAATTCAAATTGACAATACTCTCAGTCATACCAATGACTGGTAATCCGTTAAACAAGGGCAATTTTCCAAGGTTGCCAAGTTGAAGACCATTTAGGGACAACACAGGCGTACTTGGCAACGCATTAGCTACTTTATCATCCAATAAAAACATAGCATTTGCATTGCATCCACAGTCATTCCCAAACCTTACATTTGATGGATTTTGTGAGCTGAGACTTGCTGGTGATAAAGATATTGGCAAAGTTTGGCCAACATTGGCTATAGCGTTATTTGGTACATAATTCGGAACATTGCCAATTTGCGTATTGTACAAATTGTTGGCATAATTGGTTGGTAAAACTAATTGCACATTGTTTAATCCATTAGACTGTATATTGTTTCCTAAATAATTTGCATTGCCCATTGGTAGGTTATAGTTAACTAATGGTACATTATTTGGTATATTGTAATTAATAGATGGTAAATTATTGGAAATTGGATTACTTTGTAGGTAATTGGCAGAAATTAAGTTATTACCAAGTGGTAAATTACCTATTGGTACGTTGTTAACTAATTGGATATTATTTGACGATGGAAATTGAACATTATTAGGTATTTGAATATTATTGGCTGGTAAACTGTTCATTAATTGTAAATTATTGGGTAAATTATTTACTAGTCGTAAATTTGGAATGGCTTGTCTATTTTGAGGAATGGTAGACGCATAGTTAGCTAATAATGCGTTCAAATTATTTAGAGATTGCAAATTATTGACTGGTAAATTATTTGAAATGGGTAAATTGTTTATTTGGTAATTATTGCCAATCGGCAAATTACCGATTGGTAAATTATTCACAGGTGCATTATTAATCGGTAAATTATTAAGCGGTAAATTATTGATAGGTATATTACTCAAAGGCAAATTGTTTGGTAAATTACCTAATGGTAAATTTCCGTAATTATTTTGTATTTGTGGCAAGCTGAGTGGATTCCCATAATTTACTGGCAAATTTTGCTGTGGTAAAGGCAATCTATTGGCTACCGGTAAGTTTGGTAATCCATTATGTGGTAAATTTCCTGCCAAACCATTTGGTAAATTATTGAAGGAAAAATTTGGAGCCTGATTCAATGGTAAATTCCCGATTGGTGGACGATTTACGTTACTTAATGGTACACCGTTGTTGAGTGGTAGGTTAACTGCCAGATTATTTGGCAAGTTCTGGCGACATCCATATCCATTTGGCAAAGGTGAGTTGGTTTGAACGAGTGCAATCTGAAATATAGAATACATAGAGTTATTTTTAACCTTATCAACGCCACAGTCGTATATATGTGACACATCAATATCGTGCCCGCGCCGGTCGGACTGATAGCGCCACAGATTGTGAATGCGTTGGTCACTAAATTGTTTTGTCCCATATATATCAGACTTCGGCGTTGAAAGGGTTAACAACACGCTAAACGTGCCTTTCGGTTTTATGACCTTGGGTTCTGTACAAATGCTGGGAACTCGAAAAAAATTCGACATTCCTATATAAAGTGGCCGGGCGGCAGAACTCTTTTGTATCATCATCATCATGTCCTTTTTAGTCTTCACTACAGGAGCACGACCCCCTCTGTACTACTAGGGCCATACTTGGCCAGAGCAGCCAGAGGACTTGGCCTACACTCTCCTCGCTGGCCAGACGGGTTGGAGAGGTCTCTTAGATATTTATAATCTTTGTTTACCTTGTATTTCCTAAGTCGCCTTCGGAAATGTCGAATTTTTTTTTTAATTCCCATCATTGGTCCAATAGGAAAAGTTGTTCATATTGATGGTCTGAGTCACTCCTTTAAGGGAACGCCTAGGGTACAATTACAAGCTGTATAGCGGCATATTACCTACACAAATTGAGCTAGCCCAACAGTAAGCTGTGAACTTGTGTCGTAGTAATTCAACGATACTATATTTTATAATAGATACTTATACACGTGAAATTTTGATCGTTCTGGACTCTTAAAAGGGTGATTCAGCCTATCAACATGAACAACTTTTCCTATGGGACAAATGCTGGAAACTCAAAAAAGAAATGGGCAGTTCCAAACAAAAAATTTCGGCCGCCCGGTCAGTATGTACGGGAACGTAAAAAAAAATTTTGAGTACCCAGCATTGGTCCCATAGGAAAAAAATTTTTTCTTTAAGAATAATATAAACTAATTTAAAATCTACATAAAAATAAACCTAACTATATTCATACTAAAAAAACCTTAAATATAAAAGAATTAAAAGCTAAAAATCTAAACTAAGGTGTTGCCCGTGTGGCAAAGTGCAAAGAACACTAGCTGCATTCCCCCGCTGAATAGCAATTGCAATTCTTTGCGCGAGGAAAGAGCCAGCCCTTGTCACCAGCGGCGTCGATAAGCCTGGGCGCTAATTTAAGTTAAAAAAGTTGTTCATATTGATAGGCTGAATTTCACCATGTATAGATAAACATCCAAGACCCAGGTAAATCTGAAGATCGTTTTTCATCTTGACCTGGCCGAGGATCGAACCCGGGCAGCCTCGTGTCGCAGGCTGGCGTGATAATCACTGCGCCACGAAGCTGGCCATCGGAACAACTGAACCGATTTTGATAAAATTTAAATGTAATCAATTTGAAAGAATATCTTTTCAAACAAAAAAAAATTAATCTAGAAACATAAAAAATTACAATGGAATTGATAAACCTCCTTTTTTGAAGTCGGTTAAAAAATGAGTTTACCTGAATCCATATAAAATTGATTATCAAAAACGCCTTCATATTTATACAAATACTACACAAGTGCAACCATTGGAAATACAAAAACTACAATATCATCAAATACCTCATTAGATGATTTTTTATTATACTTTTTATCTTCCTAAACGCTGGTTATCTTGAATCTGTTATAGTTTTGATAAAAGATATGCTCCTACGTGCATCTTTATTTACTTTTGATTTCGTAATACGATAAAGAAATTAGCGATAAGATGGCGATTGGTTCACAGCTTCAGGATCACATTGTTTTTACTAGAAAATATTTTTTAAATACATTATTATGAATGTGACGCCATTGAAACATCAACAGAAATAAACAATAGAAAGGTTCGTGCTAAGTCTCGTTTTAAACATAATTTCCCGTGAACGTCATACGAGGAGACTAAACAACAAATGAAATGGTGGTATACCTTGCCTCCATGGTCCAGTGGTTAAGGCGTTTGCCTGTTGACCCGGGGTTCGTGGGTTCGATTCCCACCGGAAGCATACTTTGTTTAGTTGTTTCCAGTTTGGTTAGGACATTGCAGGCTTGAATCACCTGATTGTCTGATAATAAAGATGATTCCGTGCTTCGGAAGGCACGCTAAGCCGGTGGTCCTGACTGCCATCT
The DNA here is from genome assembly GCA_947532085.1 of Elegia similella. Lineage (NCBI taxonomy): Eukaryota > Metazoa > Arthropoda > Insecta > Lepidoptera > Pyralidae > Elegia > Elegia similella. The sequence continues at coordinate 9,024,576 of OX383953.1, forward strand.
GGTAGTCGTTAAAGGAACCACGTCAGAGGCCGAGAGGCGGTTCCACGGGCGGTTCCGAAGAACTCTGACAGTGTGCATGGTCGATTGACCGTGACACCTACTCGAAATGAATGAATGACCTTGCAAAATCGACGTTTCAGTAAGTAGCAGCTTTACCGCTTCTATGCTTCGTTCGGTAAGTGAGAGCCGGAGGCCCATCCTACTACCCTTTTCTTAAGGGCCCGTACTACCCCACACTGCTTTGCATGATTGTCTGTAATATCAATAATAATTAAATACTCAAGTTGAAATAAAAATACAGCAAAGTTCAGGACTAACTGTGGTAACTATCTGACTCAAAAACACGATTGCGTTAAATATTCTCGATAGAAAAAAATTGCAAAGTTGCCTCCAAATCACGTCTAATTTACTCGGTATATAGCATTATTCACCAAATACAATAAAATTAACCTTGAAACTTTTGATTATAATTGCATTACAGATAAGGCAGCCATCATGTATTTTTCTTTTTCAAAAAACCCTTTAATTTTCTTAAAAAACGAAAATATCCACAGTAGCCAACGCGTTTAGACCATCCGCGTTTGTACCGCCACGCCGCGTGGCCTATGGCAGGCTCTTAAGAAGCGTATCTCGCTCGCTTAGCTCTCTCGGTGCTTAAAATAACTGTTGTTTTTATGATCAAATTTAGATCCTTAGCCCCGCATTTACATTATTAGTTTGGATAACCAATAAACGGCGGCGCCACTGCAGGGGGATAAGGTATATTGGGATCATAATTATTTCGTTAGGTGTTACGGTCAATCGACAATGCACACCCTGGTGTCAGAGTTCTTCGGAACCGCCTCTCGGCCTCTGTAGTGATTCCTTTAACGACCTGAGGGCAGCCGGGACCAACGGCTTAACTTGGCTTCCGAAGCACGGAATCATCTTTATTATCAGACAATCAGATGATTTTTGGTATGTCACGTCAGTGCTTTGCTTCTCGAGTAATTCATCATCATCATCTCAGCCGCAAGAAGTCCACTGCTGGACATAGGCCTCCCCCAAGGATTTCCAATATAACCGTTTGGAAGCGGCCTGCATCCAGCGTCTTCCTGCGACCTTGGTTAGGTCGTCCGACCACCTTGTCGGTGGGTGTCCAACGCTGCGCTTGCCGGTACGTGGTCGCCATTCAAGCACCTTTCTGCCCCATCGGCCATCGGTTCTTCGAGCTATGTGCCCCGCCCACTGCCACTTCAAAGAGCTAATCCGCTGAGCTATAAATAAATAAATATATACGGACAAAACACACAGATTGCGCTAGCCCCAAAGAAAGTTCAAGACTTGTGTTATGGGATACTAACTCAACGATACTATATTTTATAACAAATACATATAAAGATACACATCCAAGACCCAGGCCAATCTGAAAAAGATCATTTTCCATCTTGACCTGGCCGGGGATCGAACCCGGTCACTCCGTGTCGCAGGCTGGCGTGTTGACCGCTGCGCCACGGAGCTAGTCATAGAGAGCTATGTCGGTGACCTTTGTTCTTCTACGGATCTCCTCGTTTCTGATACTTATATTTGATATGTGTATAAATTGTAAGTATGTGACTTATTTTGGTACAAATAAAACGAATACTATGCTCTATTTGACTGACTGTAGTATACGTCTAATTTAACATATTACCGCGACATGCCTTTGCGCACTGCAACATTCTTATGTATTGCTGACATAAAAAAACATCTAGATATCCTAATAAACTACTTTTACCTTGTACTAAAACAAAATACTGTCAAAAAATTGTTACTATAGCTGCATAAGTATTTTCAATAAACTTCCAGAATAGGTACTTAAAGCAATTAAAATTAAGTTCATTCAAAGCACAACTTTATAAAATTCTTAAAGACAGATGTTTTTATAGTGTTCAGGAATTTATAAATTGTAAATTGAGTTAAACTAACGTAAATGATAATAACTAACATATACTAAGTGACATTTTATACTATTACTAATAATTCATTATTATTGCATGATCTAATCATTGTTTGTAGATATATAAATGTTTAAAAATAAACGCAACACGCTAAACGTGGCCTTTAGGTCTTTTGACCTTAGGCTCTGTCTACCCCGTAAGGGATAAAGACGTGATAATATGTATGTATGTATTAAAAATAAGTACCTAAATAGTTTTGTATTTTTGCACGCTGTCAAAGGCTGAATGTATAGGACTATATATTATTACAAACAATATCTATATTTGACTCATTCAATGCAAATAAATTTCATTTCATTTCATTTCAATTTCATTTAATTTCATTTAAGATTATTTGTAGTTATAAATTAGAGTAATTAGGTTAAGCACTCTCTCTTTACTTTGTTACGCTTGTAAAAGAACAATAAACGTAATACGTGTGTTCAATGGAGTTTCCCTGAATCTACAAGTTACCACGATCCCTCGAAATCCCATCAAGATATTGTATGACATTAAAATGACTTTGACGTAATATTTCAATTTGACACTGACGTTTCAACGCGCATGTCAGGAATTACGCGAAGCGGTAGTGACCTGACTCGAGGTCGTTCGGCGTCCTTCCTGACAAGGTCTGTCCTTGGATGAAGGACGTTATGGAGGCCAGACCTTGGAGCAAGGTCGTCCTTCAGAAAGGTCAGTGGAGCCTTCGGGATGGGGCCGTGACCTATAAAGGTTACGGATACGAAAATCTGTGGCTCCGCGGCCTTCCCTTTATTTAAAGGTTTTATACGCAACTGTCGAATAAAGGAGGGTAATGTGTTAAGGGTAAATCTATACTAATATTATAAAGCTGTAGAGTTTGTTTGTTTGAACGCGCTAATCTCAGGAACTACTGGTTCAAATTGGAAAATTATTTTTGTGTTGAATAGTCCCTTTATTAAAGAAAGCTTTAGGCTATAAAACATCACGCTGACCGACCAACAGGAGGGAAGCATCAATAAAAAATGTTTTGAAAACGGGGGAAAATTATTCATCTACCCTGTACTAGGAAAAAAACGTATCAATTATAATAACAGAAATTTCCGCGGATGAAGTCGTGGGCAACAGCTGGTAAATAAATATACAACGTGTAACAAAATGATAGTGGTGAGCTCCATGTCGCGGTAATTAACACGTTAGCCTGCGACACGAGGGTGCCCGTGTTCGATCCCCGGTCAGGCCCAGATGGAAAATGAACGTTTTCAGATTGGCCTGGGTCTATTTTTTATTTTATCAATATATATACAATTTAAATATAAAATACTTAAACTAATGCTACAACTAATAATAAATTAAAATTAATATATATTTACAAATAAAAAAGGCCCGGTAAATCGTTGCCTCGCGGTAGCGTGCCCAGAAGGCTGGCAGCATTGCCACGTTGGATGGCAATGCTGATCTTTTGGCCAAGGTATAGACCAGCCTTCTGGTCACGGGTCACCTCGATCAATTTATGGGCAATGGTGCCGAACAGTTTATGGGCTGATGGCCCCCACGGTCCCAAAGTTTCGACCCCAAACGGCTCAAATATGTAGTTGTTTCCAAGACTACTGTACTTGCGCCGCTTGAGGTCTTCTGCCGCTGACGCTGCTGAACCGGCCTTGGACCCTGCGCCCGGCAGGTGAGACGGCGCCAGTGTGTCCACGCAGGTTGCGTCCCACACAAGCGCTCGCCCCAATCTCCAGGGCACAAGGGTCATTCCATCCGGTCTCTTGCCATCATCCCGCGCCAGACCGGTAGGTTCTGAAACCGCCGGCATGTGAATGCTGGCAAGAGCCCGGTGAATAATATTATTAAGGGCAGAGTGGCGCCCAAGCCGGCCAGCACTTCTGCGGCAAGAGAGACCGTGATGGCCTAGTCCGTCGACAGCATTGCCACAGAGGCAACGATGTTCGGTCGTGCAAATTGCACCTAACCTTAAAGATGTCGCCAAACGAAAGGACTCATCGTCCAGGAGTGTCCCCAAGTTGGCAGAAGGCAGTGCTTGTAACCAAAGACCGGACTCCCATTCAGCGACAGCTAAGAGACGGGCACGCTCTGCAGTATTGCCAGATGACTCAATCAAATTAATCTGAGCTATCCTGCAAAGCGGCCCATCCCATTGCCTCTGCGAAGAAAGGAAATCAGGTAAATTGTTATTTGCGCATTGAGACAACCACGCATTCCTGGCCTCTGTTTTATAGCTGATTTCGAAATTAACATTTTTTAAAATCTTTTGCTGTAGTATTTCTACGCTGTGCACAGAAGACAAGAATGCTGGCAAAGCGACACTAGAAATTTTGCGGATCCCTAAGCCTCCAAATCGAATAGGCAAGGAGGCCTGATCCCAAGTTCGATCATCAAAATGGATATTTAATAGAGTCGAAAGAGAATTTTAGATAACCTTGTCTAAATTTTGAACCAAGTGAGGAAATTTCCAAAAGTGGCTGCAACGCATGTTATAAGTAAAGTTTGGGACGAAAAGGCAATAACGTAAAATAGTGAAAGCAAAGTGCATGTGAATTCCTGAAAGACGTTCTAAAGCAAATTTAAAATTGTTTATTTTATCTTCTATAAACTTAGTAAAAGACTGTTCAAAAATGGGTGAACCTAGTAGAATCAGGGATGAATTATCTACAATTTTGATATCCGGGGCAAAAGATCGGAATTGAGATGCCACTTCCTCTCTCCGGCTGCATGAATCAGAAAAGAACAACTCGCACTTTTTGAAATTGAAATCAAGTCCGATGTTGAGGAATCGTTCACGAAGTGTCTTAAAGTCTTCAAAAACGGTCTCAGCATCAGAACCTAAGCAGCCATCGACCAAGAACCATGCGTTAAATTTAGATTTTAGATTTTCTAAAATAGGGTGGATGGCGAGGCTAAAAATAGCCGGTCCTAAAGGATCTCCTTTATTCCTTATATATCCTTGCTGGCAGCCTACACAAGACAGAATCAAGTTATCTCTGAACATCAATTTCGAATTTATGCTGTAACACTGCCAGATGTATTTGTAAACAAAGGGAATTTTGTCTTTTACTTGTGTCAGCAAGGCAGACCTATCCACCGAATTAAATGCATTGGGTACTGGATACTTATTTATATATGTATTTGTTATAAAATATAGTATCAAAATAACGACCTATGCTCTGCCATTTGAGCTACCGCACAATTCAATCTAGGCGCCGAAATTCTCCACCATATCCCATTTCCCCTTATACGTATTAAGGCTTACTTCACCTACACAACTACCCGACTTTTACAAGTGAGGTATTTGATTCAACTCATTTTACAATGAATTTGAAAATCAATTAATATGTAGGGATATCGGCTCCGAGATTGAATTGTGCGGTAGCTCAAATGGCAGAGCATAGGTCGTACATAGACCTAGATCGCCGGTTCAAGTCCCAAGTGAATGCAAAATAAAACATAAAAACATAATTATAAAAATATATACAACTTTTCCTATGGGACCAATGCTACGAACAGTGTCAGCCCGAGGCTAGATGGCTAGCAGAATAGCCACGTTTTAAATTGCGGGGTATATAATATTATTTAGGAAATAATTAAAAACTTGTTATTTTATAAAATCACTTTATTTTGCCTCCACAGAAATAATTAGTTCACAAAAGGTTAAATAAATTGAAAAAACATCTATTACGGTATATTTTTTTTTATTATTCACAACTTATCTACAATAAATTAAATAAATATCACTTAAAATCACATCTGCAATCTTTTTAACCGATCACACGAGTCGTAGTTTTCGAAATCGTGATTCCATTTTTGAATCGGTCTTCTCTATTGGCCTCCTTTGCCGCCATCAAACTTTTTATAGCCGATTCCCGCAACATGTCCGCCAAATAGTGATGTTTATGTTTTTTGGGCGCCATATTGGATTTCGCGTGGGTTTTTTGTAGTACAGAAACTATGGCGCCAATTTTCTCTGATGATATTGGAGTATGGGAAAATTGGGATATGTCTACGTTCATATGGTTTTGTGGGTATTGCATATTTTTTACTGCCTGTTGATGTATTTGAAATGATTTTGGTTGTAGTACTTGTGGTGAGACATTCTGAAATAGAAAAAAAGTTATTTAAGAAAAAAAAAACAAAAATTATATGTACTTATATACCTACTTATAGGGAGATATCACACAAATTGAGCTAGCCCCACAGTAAGTTGCGAACTTGTGTCGTGGGATACTCAACGATACTATATTATATAATTGATACTTATACAGATAATCATCCAAGACCCAGGTCAATCTGAAAAAGATCGTTTTCCATAATGACATGACCGGGGATCGAACCCGGGCACCCTCGTATTGACCGCTGCGCCACGGAGCTTACCAACAAAGAATTCAAGTATAAGAGACGTCGCGAAGCATGCTACTAGCAATAGCATGCTACTAGTAATAGCTAACCCTGTTTTTCAAAGCAAACAAAAACACCCGAGAGCGGGGGAGAGGTGCGGGGTCACCATATTGCGGGGGACGCTGCGCGCATCTGTTCTGTACATTATAGTACTTATATTAATTCTGTGATGGAGGTTAGACTTTTGAGACGGTAATTATTATTTTCATTATCAGGTCAAAAGTCTTTACTGCAAGAGCATGACCCTCTCTGTAGTACCATAGCCATACTTGGCCAGTGCAGATAGAGGATTTGGACGGGTTGGAGAGGTCTCATTGATGTTTATGAGCTTTTACGTTTAGCTTGTATTTCCTAAGTCGCCTCTTACGACATCCATGGGAAGACTTGGAGTGGTCCTATTCTACTCTGCCGGAAACCACACGGCCAAAATTATTATTTTATTAATATTTTTTTAACTTTACAACGTAATTTGAACCAGCTATATTTAAATCTCGGTATCAGAATCCCTAATAGAATACAGATTTGCAAGAAAAGAAGCTGATTGCAAAAAAATTAGGTTTCTCATACAAAGTCGCCGATCAGCAAGACAAATTTCTGTGGAAGGTCAAATGATTTTTTTTTGGTTTTTTGCCTTTTTTTTCTAGCAACTCTGTATTCCATTAGGGATTCTGATTCCCAGATTTCTATATAGCTAGGAGGTCCAAAATCACGCTATATATCACTGATATACAATGTGAAATTGAATTCATTAGCAAAAATTAAAGGAGTGACTCAGACCATGAACCTGAACAACTTTAAATACGGGACCAACTCCGAAATTGCAAAAAAAAAATCAGCTGTTCCATAGATTTTGGCCAAACATATTTTACTTTTGTATGAAAGAGCAGATAATTGTTTCACGATGTCGAAGTTGGTCCCATAATGAAAGTTGTTCAGATTCGTGGTCTGAGTCACTCCTTAAACGTTTACTAATTAATTAAATTTCATCCTACATAAGATTAAAACTTAATAAAAAAAACTACTTACTGTCATAAATATAATTTGTAGACAAACAGCACAAAATAGTTTCAACATTTTTTTTATATTATGTTTTCTTAGCTTCCTTAAAAATAACAATGAAAATTAAACTTTGAATGTAAGAAAGTCAATGTCTTATGGATTTTATATAAAAATCGTATCTCTTAATCATTTAAAATCAAATGTTATGTAAAGTAATAAGAAATAATTGCAATCAAGTTTATCAATATAGTTATCTACTTTTGAGTTTCGTAACACTATGTTAACGGATAAAATATCACGCACGTCTTAATTTTTTTTTAATAATATGGAAAGGCAAACGAGCAAGCGAGTCACCTGATGGTAAGTGATCACCGCTGCCCATGGACAACTTCAACACCAGGGTGTGACAGGAGCGTTGCCGGCCTTTCAAGAAGTCGGAGAGGACTCACTAACCGAACGAAGCATAGAAGCGGTAAAGCTTCTAGTCAAACGTCGATTTTCTGTGAGAGTGTGTTAAACTAGTTTGTCCATAATCCGGTAGGCCGGTACCCTTTTCAACCGACTTTAAAATGGAGACGGTTCAAATTCGTTAGAGTATTTTATTTTTATGTATCATCATCATCAGGTCTTTTTAGTCTCCACTGCAGGAGCATGACCTTCTCTGTACTACCGGAGCCATACTTGACCAGAGCAGACAGAGGATTTTGCCTACACTCTCCTCGCTGGCCAGACGGGTTGGAGAGGTCTCATTGATGTTTATGAGCTTTGTTTTTATGTATGTCACCTCATAACTCCGTTATTTTTAAGCCGTTTTGATAAAAGTATACCAGAATAGGTTCCATTTAACTTTCATCAAAATCGGTTCAATAATTAGGTTTGTATAGAGTTTTTTTTCGGAAAGTTTAACATACATACATACTATCACGTCTTATTTACTTGCGGGGTAAACAGAGCTCAGGTCTAAAAGACCTAAACGCCACGTTTAGCATGTTGGTGGGCGTGTAGGTGGAAAACGGAATCAAAATAGTGATGGGTTGCATGCCGCATCGCCTATTGACATGATTCCTCAGATTTTCGCCCATTCCCTCAATCGGCTTTTACGATCTGCGTGGGAAAAGACAGCTGGTACATTCTACGTTTTGTCTTTTAGATATTTAGTATAGAATCAACAAAAATAAATGTGACTAATGCAAGTAACTTTCACAGAAATACATCAAGATAGAACGCGGTAAACGCCTGTCTCAATCTTGCACAATCGTGCAAGATTTGTTAAACGTTCATCAGTTAGCGCGCACGTTCCAACATGAACACATGCTTTATTCAAAAACTGTTTATCGATATGACGCGCGCGATTTATTTCTGTGCATGTCACATTACTATTTCGCTAGTAATGACGTCACATTGGGGGCGCTTATGCAAAAACTGACACGCGCGCTTCTTTGGCAAAATCCTTGCATCCCCGTTCTATCTTGATATATTTCTGCGGTAAGTTTACTTAAATAAAATAAAACAATAAATAAAACGAACACAAAACAATTTATTATTCGTGAACTATATAAAAGGCGGCGGTATAGGCTTACTAAAAACAATGTTTTGGTATTGGAAGAAATTAAATGGATATAAGAATGGATTATTTCCCAATGGTATCAAACTTGGTGTCGGGGAACATAGATTTGACAACAAAGAACATGGAGGGGGTAACGGACTTGACAAAAGTGGTGGGGTAACGGAAAACGAGGTTGGCAAAAGCTGTGGGGAGACTGGTAGGGGGGATAATGGAGGTGGTAACAGTGGTGTTAAAGACGGAAATTGAGGTAAAGGAGCTGGGAGGAGTAAATCTGGGGGTGATCCAGCGAAGTAACACTTGATGTTCTGGGTGTAGTACTCCAGGATCGGTGATTGTGACATGGCGTTCTGTAAGATCGGAAAAATATTGACTTATTATTTAAAAATAAATATTTATAAAACAACAAAGAAATTTTATTGCCGTGTGGTTTCCGGCAGAGTAGAATAGGACCACTCCAAGTCTTCCCGTGGATGTCGTAGAAGGCGACTTAGGAAATACAAGCTAAACAAAGCTTATAAACATCTAAGAGACCTCTCCAACCCGTCTGGCCAGCGTGGAGAGTGTAGGCCAAGTCCTCTGGCTGCTCTAGCCAAGCATGGCCCTAGTAGTACAGAGAGGGTCGTGCTCCTGTAGTGGAGACTAAAAAGGACCTGGTGATGATGATGATGATGAAAGAAATTTTATACTTCTGATGTAACTGGAAGAGTTAGTCAGGGTCAGGACCGGCTTCGACCCACATACCGTTCTTGCCAAAGGGCAAGTGAGGAGTACCCGAAACCGACGAGCATGCATGAAGAGAGTGATGGATGTAGACGAAGCGAGAGAGGTTTGTAAAGATCGTAGCAAGTGGAGGCCCCTACTCTGCCTAACCCAATGGGAAAGAGGAGTAATAATATGTATGTATGTATATAGGTTTTATATATAGGTACTTTTCAGCCCAGAACAGGATCACTTATAAGACCAAATGTGGGTTGGAATCAGGTAGGCCAGTGCATAATATCCTAATACCTTTATTCCATATACCGGTAACAGAAATACATCATCTGTAAAATTTCAACTGTCTTACTATTACGGTTCATGAGATACAGCCTGGTGACAGACGGACAGACAGACAGACAGAGGAGCGATATTATTAGGGTCCCGTTTTTACCCTTTGGGTACGGAACCCTAAAAATGAGATACAAAATGTGCGAGCGAGACAGCCAACTAGTCAAAGGCCCGGGTTGCAGTCCGGGAGTGCCGGAAGAAGTGAAAACTCCGCACGGTAGAAAGAGAGGGGGATATTACCTCCTCTCCTACGCCGCGTCAGCGGTTTCAGATCACCAATCCCTCTTACGAATTTTCGATCTGGTCTCGTGATCTAGCGCGAGTTTAATTTTTTTACATACATAATATCACGTCTTTTTCCCTTGCGGAGTAGACAGAGCCTAGGTCTATAAGACCTTATGGGCATAGCATGTTGGAGGGCGTGTAGATGGAAAACGGAATGAAAAAGTGATAGGTTGCTAGCCGCATCGCCTATGATATGATTCCGCAGATTTTAGCCCCAATCCCTCGATCGTCTTTTACGATCTGTGCGGGAAGAGAAGCAGCAAAAAGTTTTTACCCATCCCAAAAAGTTCACAACGCGTGAAGTTTTTACTTCAAAAACTATATTTACTCATTACATAATATAAATAAATGAATGAATCGACTGTTGACACAGGTACAAGTGCAACATTGAACTCAGCATTTCGTTGAACTTGACATTGGTTTTGCAGATGTAGCTAGTCATGAGTGCAACAACCTCATTGAAACATAATGCTATGTCTGCATACTTAGTTTTATCATACAAATCATAAATTTTTCAAGAATTTACTAAGATATTTTTGACAGAAAGATCAATTTCATTAAAGTCCAGTTTAGTTATTGTAGGTAGAGCCAAGCTACCAGCAAACTCTGTACTTATCTCAAAAGGAAATAAAAGCGGATATATAGGATCACTTTGTTGTTCGTCTGTCTGTCTGTCTGTCAAGACCCGCTTGGAGGTACCAAGCTGAAACTCATATCAAATACTTAGGTCTACTGACCCTTAGAGCTATGAAAAAATCATCGGCATTCGCAAGGGAATCATTGGGAAGGATATTTTTAATTATTTTTACGCAAAAATGCCCAAACCATTATAACGAAGTATTTGTCAGAGAGAAGTCACGGACCTTACAGGCGATGATATAACATTATTTAAGAAAAAAACACACCTGAATAAATAAAATATGAACAAAGACAGCCAAGTAAGCCTCCATTTTGCAACTATGCGTGGCGATGCGTACCTGACATACATATATTACCGATATTATCATAGTTTACGTAAATATGTCAGTAGGGCGTGAAGAAAGTGTATTGCGAAAAGCTTTTCCGTAAGGTTGTGTTAAAAAATTGCTTCATTATTATATTATGAAGCACCTGAATCTACAAGTATTCTCATGGTCTCATAATAGTTCATAACAGCCTCCGTGGTCCAGTGGTTAAGGCGTTTGCCTGTTGACCCGGGGGTCGTGGGTTCGATTCCCACCGGAAGCATAATTTGTTTAGTTGTTTCCAGCTTGGTTAGGACATTGCAGGCTTGAACCACCTGATTGTCTGATAATAAAGATGATTCCGTGCTTCGGAAGGCACGTTAAGCCAGTGGTCCCGGCTGCCATCTGGTAGTCGTTGAAGGAACCACGTCAGAGGCCGAGAGGTGGTTCCGAAGTACTCTGACACCAGGGTGTGCATGGTCGATTGACCGTGACACCTACTCGAAATGATGAATAGTTCTTCTCTATTCCTCTCATTACATACTATTCAAAAAATAAAATGGAAGTGGCAAGTCATCTGATGAGAACCAAACAAGATAAGTGGGCAAAAGACTTGATAGAGAGTTGTCCAAGGTATAACAAAAGGAGAAAAGGCAGACTATATTCTAGGCTAGCTCCGTGGCGTACGGTCAACACGCCAGCCTGCGACACGAGAGCGCCCGGGTTCGATCCCCGGCCCGGTCAAGATGGAAATGATCTTTTCCAGATTGGCCTGGGTCTTGAATGTGTATCTATATATGTATTTGTAATAAAATATAGTATCGTTGAGTTATTATCCCTTAACACAAGTCTCGAACTTACTTTGGGGCTAGCTCAATCTGTATGATTTGTCCGTATATATTTATATTTATTTATTTATTGTAGATGGGAGGACGATATCAAAAAAGTAGCAGGGGCGACATGGAGAAGGAAGGCACAAGACAAAATTATGGAAGTTTCTAGGGTCTATGCTAAAAACCAGGACAATCAAAAACATTAGTTTAATTGCCAGTGTCTAATAATCGTTATTTGACCGTTGATAATTTTAGTTTAATAAGAAATTAACAACTAGCTTTCGCCCGCGGCTCCGCCCACGTCAATATCTATCCCTCGGGAGCAGTACTTTTCCCCGGGATAAAATGTACCCTATGTCCTTCTCCGTACCCCAGATAACGTGTATGCAAAATTTCATGATGGTCGGTTAAGTAGTTACAGCGTGAAAGCGTAACAAACAAACTCACTTTCGCATTTATAAAATTAGTTAGGATAATAATAATAAATTGTTCGAATAAATGAGTAATTAATTAATTTGTAGCGGATTTTTTCATCTCATATTTTAGATTTTAATAAAGAAAGTATATATTAGCCGTTTGGTTTTCGGCAGAGTAGAATAGGACCACTCCTAGTCTTCCCATGGAGGTCGTAAGAGGCGACTTAGGAAATACAAACAAAACAAAACTCATAAACATCAATGAGACCTCTCCAACCCGTCTGGCCAGCGAGGAGAGTGTAGGCCAAATCCTCTGTCTGCTCTAGCCAAGTATGACTCCGGTAGTACAGTCATGCTCCTGCAGTGGAGACTAAAAAGACCTGATGATGATGATGAAAGAAAGTACCTAAGTATTTTCTTCATCCTACCAATTGCAAAAGTATGTCAGTAAAATATGTCCTTATCAGAAATACGCAACGATTGCGAATATAGGTTAATACATAGATAGTAACACACTACATATAGGTACATATATAGGTCACTTTTGTCTGTATGACCACAGTCAGACAAGATGTTCAAAAGTATAGTAGTTTTTGGGGTGGTATTAGTTGGTGTAAGTATTTTTTTATGTAACGTTGATTTGTTTAGCCAGTATCAAGTTTTTTTTTTCTATCTATCCCTCAAACTTCATTCAGAACAGAAGCTTATTTTAGCCAGTGCCTAGTTATTTTTCGAGTTATTCTTGCTTGTGTATCAACGAAATGATGGTGTTTGAGGCTGATTTCGACGTTGCCCCTGGCGACAGTTCCCACGAATCCATAGGCTTGATCATATACGATGCAGTAAGGCGAGCAAACACCAGCCTGCTAAGTAAATGTCACTACAGCCGCACCATGACACTTTATTTTAGTTATTCCACACATTTTTCATAAACATGGGCATTTATAACACCAAATTACACCGACTTCACATTATAAACTCCACTAGAAACAATTTGCAAAATAATCCAAAACAAAAACCGTGCAGTCCGTAGAAATTCCCGCTAAGAACTCAGTATCAAGTAATAAGTCTCCCGTACTTCTTTTTTTTTGAAGTAAAATCTTTTTAAACTTTTTTTTTTCACTTTTTGGGATGGGTAAAAAATGTTCAATGCTGGTCTGGGAGAAAAGAAAAAAGTTGAATGCACCAGCTGCTTCTCTTCCCGCGCAGGCCGATGAAACCGGCCGAGGGAGTGGGCGCTAATCTAAGGAATCATGTAAATAGGCGGTGCGGTTAGCAACCCATTAATATTTTGATTCCGTATGCCATCTTTAAGGCCATCAACATGCTAAACGTGGTATTTCGGTCTTATGGCCTTAGGCTCTGTCTACCCCGTAAGGGATAAAGACGTGAAAGTATATGTAAAAAATATATATGTATTTCTTATAAATTATAGTATCGTTGAGTTAGTATCCCATAACACAAGTCTGGAGCTTACCTTGGGGCTAGCTCAATCTGTGTAATTTGTCCGTATTTATTTATCTAAGTACATATTATGCGAAAAATTTAAATTTCTACCTATTAGATATGGTTCAATAAATACAGCCCTGTGCCAGACGGACGGACATCGGAGGGTTAGTAATAAGGTTCCTCTTTATCCTTTGGGTTCAGAACCCTAAAGAGTTAGAGTATATATATTTTTTATTTTCAGATCAACAGCCAGCTTCTCCCGTTCCAATCTCTTGCACCATGCGCTCCAGTCAACATCCTCCCCACCAGCACTTGTGATCAGCTCGTCATCCCTCCCTTACCCCTAGCCCCAGTCTCTACCCCCTACATTCCAGCCCCAGTTTTACCGCCAGCAGAGCTACTGTTACCAGCGCCAGAGTTACTCCTGCCGAGTGCTCTGTCTAACCCGTTTCTGCCAGCAGCCTCTCCTGTTTCTGCCTTAGCGAGTCCATTTCTGGCTTTGCCCCCGGCGTGCCCATGCAACAGTCGGTGCCAGTATTTAAAGAAAATACCGATCCCACCGCCTAGTATATAAGATTGATTAGTATGTAAGAAATAAAATGTTTTCCTAATTCTAAACTGATACTTTTTTATTTATGAACTTTTCCTACGATCTTGGTCAGGACGTCGTTCAAAGCTTAGGGTATCACCATCAAATCTACAAAGAAGCAGCCCCCGGGGGTTTGAGCTGGAGGATTCTGGTGGACTCACGCCATTTCTTTAAGGCAAGGAGAAACTTGAGCCAATGTGGACACCAATCCAAGTGGTAACCTGAAGTTGCCTAACATGCATAAGCTCAAATTCAAACGCAAATAAGTGCTTAAATAACACCTGCGCCAAGGTAGGAATCATGCGGTAGCTCAATTGGCAGTGCGTAGGTCGTACATAGACCTGGGTCACCGGTTCAAGCCCCATGAAATTTTTTCACCAACTAAGGAGGAGATTATCGATTCCTTTTTCATTTGTTACCTCACTCCAAAAATTTGTTGATATTTGATAATTTTCTGGTTACAAGATAAATAAAATGTAAGGGTTCTATTCTTAGCTAATTAAATACTTAGGCTGAAGTCTATTTTTTATCTGAAAGATGTTTTATATCTGACAGGCGATGTGGAGTGCTATTTTTGAAATGATGCCGTTCGTAAACAAGCGATTTTTCCATACAAAAATCACATGAAGACGAGTCTCACACATTCCAAAACAGTACCCCTGGCTCAGTGGGTATGATACCCTTCTCAAAACGCATGCGCTGCGGACTCTCCACAAGCACAACCTATGGCACGTTCTGTCTTGGGTGCCCAAACAATCCCAAACAATGTAGGAGATTGGGCCTTGGAAGACCTTTGCGTAGCCTCTAACAACACTATCAGTGTGGCTCCTTATTGGGCTAATAAAATATTTTTTAGCCTTGTACTGTGTAGCAAGGCCTCCCCGCCTTTGTTTCAAAGTCAAAGTCAAAATATTTTATTCATCGTAAGATATTTTAAATATCATTTGGTGAACGTAAAATTACACATTATTATTTACAACATTAATATTGTTGACGTCAATAACTTACTTAAAGCTAAGTTTACGCCGCTTCCAAGGCGGAGTGCAGAAGAAGCGGCAACAAACTGCACAGCGCATTTATTAGTAGCTAGTAGCCTTGGCCTAGCAGTAAAGCTAGGCCAAGGCCTCCACTTCCTTGCTACACTCCCCTATCAAAAACAGCCTGCTGCCAATCTCCCAAGAACTTGTCATGTGATCCCGCCAACTCGTTCACAGGCTACCCCTTCACCTACGTCCATCAGGTACCCACAGGGCGACCTTATGGGCCCATCGATCTGATCTATTGGGGCAGACATATCCGGCTCAGTCCCACGTGAGTTTGGCCGACTTGACACCTACTTACACCGACTAACCTTGGTAGTCTTTTAACTTTATAAAACATATTTCTTCTCTTTTCTATTATCGTATTGATGGAAAAGAAGATATTAGGCACTAGCTGTCACCCGTGGTTATGCTCGTGTCCATTTCCATCCCGCGGGAACAGTACTTTTTTCGTGTGCACTATGATAGTTGATTTTTGGTCTACTCATCTACATCAACAACAAGCGTGGTCGACCAAAGCAGACCTGGCGGCGATCGGTGGTTGCGGAGATGAAGACAATCGGGCTGTCTTGGCCCGAAGTAAAGCGCGTTGCTCAAGACAGAACGAGATGGAGAAGCACTGTAGCGGCCCTCTGGGTCCCCTTCACCTACATAGGAAAATAAGTCATCTACTTACATCATGGGATGAGCTCTTTTTTAGTATTTTGACGTCAAAGTTGTGATACCGTTATGTTGGCTTTCAGTAACATCACTCAATAACGCATGTAAGGACCCTTTTAAATATATTTATAATGATTACGAGTGTCGAGAAGCATCAGTTAGAGGTTTCAGTGAAGTGATAGGTTTTTTCATATAGGCGCAGGATGTTTTCCGCATTTTTATAAGGCGCGATTTCTGTTTTCTTAAATCTAGTTAGGTCACAAAATAGCATAAATCAAAAGCTTTACGTGTAAATATTTAACAAGTGCACATGACATGGTTTTAGAGATCCACTATTTTGCAAAACTTACTCCAGCAGGAAACTCAATAAGTATCTTGAAAACCTGAATAGCCACAAATTATATTTTCGGTCCATAATCCAACACAAATATAAGCTACCTGCCCATGCAATTTTTCTCGCTCCGATTATTCGTTTAGAATCTTCCTTCTGGAGCAACGTTACCCCAGCAGGAATCGTGTTTTCAGTTTTTTTTTTTAATTTACCTACAAACTTTTATTTCAGGGCACATTTACAGCATATTGGGTACTAATTATTCGTACTACTCATATTACTCTACGAGGTAGCCGTGTGGTATCCGGCAGAGTAGAATAGGACCACTCCAAGTCTTCCCGTGGATGTCGTAGAAGGCGACTTAGGAAATACAAGCTAAACAAAGCTTATAAACATCTAAGAGACCTCTCCAACCCGTCTGGCCAGTGTGGAGAGTGTAGGCCAAGCCCTCTGGCTGCTCTGGCCAAGTATGGACCTAGCAGTACAGAGAGGGTCGTGCTCCTGTAGCCTAATGATGATATTACTCTACGAGGTACTTTCCTGCTGGGGTTACGCACACACTTTTTTCCGGGATGAAAGGTAGCCTATAAGTTAATCCAACTAACCTATTTCTGAGCAAAATTTCGTCAAAATCCGTTCAGCCGTTTTGGCGTGATAAGGAAACAAATATCCATACATCCATTAATAAAGATAAAATTAAAATACATACCTAGTACTTTTTCCTTCGTATGTACTAATAATTTAAATGTTATAAAACAAACAAAATATATTTCACATCAATAGTTTATTAATAATTACTTAAAAAAAGCTTAAATCATACTATATTTCATAACTTAGATAGCTTAAAACTACAAAGAAGGTGGCGGTATCGGTATTTTTCTTAGAAACTGACTTCTAACCTGCGTCGGGTCTATTGGCGGTAGAAGCGATGACGTCGGCGGCGCAAGCGCAGAAACAGGAGAGGCGGCTGGCAGAAACGGGTTAACCATCGCCGCAGGAGAGGGATAAGGATAGAATCTCTGCTGTACAGCTTGTATATTAGGAGAGCACGGCTGAACTTGAGATATTGGTACTACTTCTTGCACTTGCTGTATTGGAACTTGCACTGGACGGCCTAATGGTACTACTTGGGCAGAAACTCGTGGTGATGCTGCCTCTTGAAGTAAATTAAGTACTGGGTTAGAAGGTACTTTGTTCACAGCACCAGTGAGTTGTAAGATCTGTTTCGCTTTTTCTGCATTCGCTGGGTTGAAGATGTTTTGGAAGAATGCTCCCATGGGGTTGCCGGTTGGTAGGATAGCTGGGGTGATGAGTGGTATTGAAGTGACGGCCAGAACGGTGATGAAGATGGAATGACCCATTGTGATTCTGCAAAAAAAAATATTGTTTGTCTGTTAAGACGGTTCACGTCGATAATTTTACGCGATAACGGTGGAAGAGAGATAGATGCGTCACGTTGGCAAAATGAATAGCTAATAGCATGAATGGGCCGGCTCGTCCGGGGAAGTACCACACTCTCACAGAAAATCGACGTTTGAGTAAAAGCTTTACCGCTTCTATGTTTCGTTGGGTGAGTGAGAGAGCCGAAGGCCCATCCTTCCCCCTCCCTTCCCCATTTCCTTCCTCCAACTCCTTGAAAGGCCGACAACGTAATTGTCACACTCTGGTGTTGCAGTTGTCGATGGGCAGCGGTGATCACTTACCATCTTGTTCGTTTGCCGTCCTATGTCATAAAAAAAAAACAAGCCGTACGCTTAGGCAGATTGCGCCTCTCTATCGCTTGTTCCACGCTCTCGCTTGCACTCGGAACGTGGCACCTTTTTTGTGCGTGCAGCCGGGGCTTTTATTTATAGTTTATTTATAAGACGTAACCATGTCAAAAAAATTATATTATATTTAATTTTTCACGAATATCTGCTCATTATTTGTTCTTTACTAGCAAAGATGGAACAAACTCCCTCCGTGGTCCAGTGGTTAAGGCGTTTGCCTGTTGACCCGGGGTTCATGGGTTCGAATCCCACGAGAAGCATAGGTACTCTGTTTAGTTGCTTTCAGTTTGGTTAGGATATTGCAGGCTTGAATCACATGATTGTCTGATAATAAAGATGATTCCGTGCTTCCGAAGGCAAGTTAAGCCATTGGTCCCGGCTGCCATCTGGCAGTCGTTAAAGGAACCACGTCAGAGGCCGAGAGGCGGTCCCGAAGAACTCTGACACCAGGGTGTGCATGGTCGATTGACCGTGTCACCTATTCGAAATGATGATGATGAATGTCAAATTGCTTAAGCTGCTAAATACATATATCGCCATCTATTGACAGCAGCCGTAACCAGCGACCATGCCTTCCAAATCAAGTCTACTGGTCCCATATTACTGCTGGTAAAACTCTTAGTCTAATTAGTCCCATCTATGGACAATAGATGGGACTAATTGAAAAGATAGCATTTTACCCACTAGTGAACTTACCTCGTGTGTGCTGATTAACTTTATTTAAGTGGGATTCTATAACGCAACTTTTGTGCCTTACTTTTCCACTACAGCTTTACCTAACCTGATCGGCTTTAACGAAACTAGAATAAAAACAACTGAACTCACGGCCAAAACTATATCTTTGATTATAATAATACAATATCACTTCTTTATATTTCTTTCTTATCTCAATTGTTATATTTTTACTCAATATTTGTATTAAATTCGATTTGCCCCCGATAAAACCGGGTATTTATGTAAAGTTGATAAAAATATTTGTAACCGATTTCCTGTAAAAGTCACGTATTTAATGCATATGTGCATAGCAGTGTGATTATTATCGTAAGTAGTTACAATACCCTTTTCAATAGTTATACAGTTGCACAATTAGGCAAATTCCCAGCGCTTCACAAATCTTTAGATCTCAAAAAAATTCCGCCCATTCAACTATTCCCTCACGGCAATCAAAAATTAGTTTCAACGGCTCCACGAGGTTTTTAAGTACATTCGGCTACAGTTATTTTTTGTAAGAATAAGAATAATTTATTTGCAAAAAAAAAGTACACGATACAAAGATGTTATACAATAAAGAAGCGCACATATTTTACCAATTTGTGGAATGCAAAATATGCAAATATACATAAGTTATAATATTTATGTATGTCATATTTAACAATAATTTATTTTATATTTTGAATTTATGTATGTAAAAGGATTTTAGTAAATATAGTATGGATACTAAATAAAATACTATAAATTTATTTGAAATTCTATATATTAAATTTTAAATTCAATATCAACCTCATAATTTACAATAGTCATTACGGTATTTTTTCAGCCTCCGTGGTCCAGTGGTTAAGGCGTTTGCCTGTTGACCCGGGGGTCGTGGGTTCGATTCCCACCGGAAGCATACTTTGTTTAGTTGCTTCCAGTTTGGTTAGGACATTGCAGGCTTGAATCACCTGATTGTCTGATAATAAAGATGATTCCGTGCTTCGGAAGGCACGTTAAGCCGGTGGTCCCGGCTGCCATCTGGTAGTCGTTAAAGGAACCACGTTAGAGGCCGAGAGGCGGTTCCGAAGAACTCTGACACCAGGGTGTGCATGGTCGATTGACCGTGCCACCTACTCGAAATGATGATGATGATGATAAATAAGGAGAAATGGTGTTTAGTAAAATTATTTTGTGTTCAATTTCTTAAGATTATACAGGGGTGTCAACTGCCTGTCCGATGGTTCAGGTTATAGAAAAAATGCGTACCATATGTGCATTCAAATATTTAATAAACTACCAAACACTATTAAAGTATAATAAATTCAAAAGAACATTGACGGAATGGTTGAATGAAAAAAGTTTTTATAGCATTAAGGAGTATATGGACGGTAAACATTGATGTTAGATGTATTTTTTTTTTTATTGCTTAATTTGAATTTATGATGTTAAGACTGTAATTTACTGTAAATTACGAGCCTGCATGCGGGTTGGTTACATTTGACTTGTCTATGTAAATCATGCAAATAAATGATTCTATTCTATTCTATTCTATTCTATTCTGTTCTATCTATGGCATCGGGTATACGCCCGGCCTCCCGAGCTGCTACTTACTATTCCCCCATTCATCCTAATGAGTAGTATCCCAATACCGTATTTCCCTTCAATACAGCCTTCGAAACGAATTTAGCTAATATGAACCAATAAACCAATT
This sequence comes from Elegia similella, assembly GCA_947532085.1. Lineage (NCBI taxonomy): Eukaryota > Metazoa > Arthropoda > Insecta > Lepidoptera > Pyralidae > Elegia > Elegia similella. Next base: position 9,045,262 of record OX383953.1, read on the forward strand.
TCAAGTAATTTTAATTATTTCAAAATGAATAAAAGATTTTACATTAAAACTATTTCTGAATGTTAGTATTACTGTTGATTGATATTTATTCAAAATAAAACGAATAAACATGTTTCAATAATTTTATTATATACTTAAAAACCAACAAACATATTTACAAGAAAGGTGGTTGGATCACCACCTGCCTTAAATATTTCGTACATCCCAGTGCTGGGGGGTAAGGGGGCAAAGTGGGGGTGCAAGGGGCTACAACTGGTGAAATATACGCCCCACAAGAGCATAGAGGATCACTGCATCCCCCACACACATCCACTGACGGCGAATAATAATACGCTGGAACATCAAGCTTGGGGCAACCGCAAATAGGAGTGGAACATCCGCAAACGGGCGCGGAACAACCGCAAATAGGTCCGGAACAACCGCAAGCAGCATTGGAACAACTGCAAGATGGAATTCCAGAGCCAGATAGAGCTAATTCAACAGCTGTGGAGAAACTATTACAAGAACCACATGAAGGGACTTCTACTGCTGGGGAGTAGTATGTTGGTACTTGGATGATGGGGTTAGGGCAACCACAAGTGGGTACGTTGCTGCATACGGGTATTTCTATAGGGGTTATTATTTCAGGAATGATTGGGTTGTTGCAGCCGCAAGGGAGGAACGGTAGGTTGAGGGGTAAATTGGCTAGGGGAAGAGGTATGTTGGATAAAGGTAAGTTTGCGAGGGGTAAGGGTAATTTTGTTAAGGGTAAATTATTGCAAGGGCTGGGCAATAGGACGTTATCAATGCTTGAGACGACGACGCTTTTCTTCAGCAAGGAGCCATTGGTCTGAAACTAAAGATAAACAAACTTAAAAAGAAAAATCTTACTTCTACGTAAGCGAAGAACACAGATAATTGTCACTTCACTCCTAATAGTTTAATCAGTCGTTCCACTGTGATTCCCGATTTTCATCTCCCAGGGTATTCAAAAGAACTAATTTTTCGTCTACCGGGGATCCAACAGAGCTCTTAATTTCCTTTTCAATCCCCACACACATTGACAGCTTTAACATGACTAGTGATGTGCCGGAGATAAATTATCTGTTCTCATGAATTCCTTCTTACGGAAATTTGGGGAAAATTTCCAATTAATATCGAGAATTTCTCAATAATTCCTGCACTTGAGAGAAAGAAGAAGAAATTCTGAGGGAAAATTTCCGACCCGTTTTCACCGTTCTCGAAAATTTCAAACATAACACAACACGGATAATGACTAATGATCTATTGACATTGCACTGACTATATTCAAAAGTATACTGAAATGGATTTGGAATTTTGGATGAATGAATCTGGGATTTAGTGAGCAGGAGAAGTTAAATGAGTTTAAAAATATATTTCTTAAAACTACTACAAAGTACCTAATTTAATATGAGCGTAAACCTCTGTGATTTAGTGGTTATGCCAGGCTGTTATTCTGTAGGTCTCGGGTTCGATCCCCAGTTAGGTCACGATAAAAATTGGATGTTTATCTATTTTGAACCTCTGAACTCTGAACTATATAATTATATAGTTTTTTTAAAGTTTATTAGAAATTTATAATCCTTCGTTTTTTACCTTTTTTTCTTGCAATTCTGTATTCCATTAGGGATTCTGATTCCATTAGGGATTCTGTATTCCATTAGGGATTCTGGAATCAGAATCCCTAATGGAATACAAAAGAAAAGGTTAAAAACGAAGTAAAAAATTGACGTTCCATAGAAATTGGTCCAGCTGATTAGCGACTTGGTATGGCAAGCCTATTTTTTTCCATTTTCACCTTTTTTTCTTGCATTTCTATATTTCATTAGGGATTCTGATTCCAGGATTTCATTATAGTTTAGAGGTTCAAAATCACACGGTATGTGTTTGTTATAATATAAAATACTAGCTTTCGCCCGCGGCTCCGCCCGCGTTAATGTCGATCCCTCGGGAATAGTACTTTTTCCCGGGATAAAAGGTAGCCTATGTCCTTCTCCGTACTCCAGAGAACTTGTATGCAAAATTTCATGATGATTGGATCAGTAGTTACGGCGTGAAAGCGTAACAAACAAACAAACAAACAAACAAATAAACAAACAAACAAACAAACTCACTTTCGCATTTATAATATTATTATTAAGTAAGGATACTGCTAAGTTAGTATCCCATAGTTCATACCATAACACAATAGTAGTAGACTTACTAAGGGTGGTTTATAGCTATACTTTCGCCAGTGCGGTTGACTAAGCGTCGCAGGCCACGAGCTAAGAGTGTCAAGGAATCGCTACATTCATTGAATTAAAAAAACCATGGAAGCGTAACTCTCATACAACTAATCAAGGTCATGGGGCGGTGTCACAACATATCTAATGAACGCTATGGTGTCGACATAGCGGAGGTAGGTAGGCTACAGATTGCTTCGCTCAGTATGATAAGTTGCTCCAGTGTTACTTTTCCGTCTTTCCTTGAGTTTCCTGCACCACTTTACTACACAAGAAATAATTTTTTGCCGAAAAATATGTCGATAAATGCTTTTATCCACGCGTCCTTCCGTCACGCGTGGCAGACTAGTTCGAGAAAAGATATACTTTTTAAGCCCCGTCCGCTTCGATCTACTTTGCGTGGTGTCAGTTTTTGAGCGCAATGCTGCTTCCATAGTTTTTCTAATTCAATAATAATAAATAAATAAAATATACGGACAAATCACACAGATTGAGCTTGCCCCAAAGTAAGTTCGAGACTTGTTTTATGGGATACTAGCTCAACGATACTATATTTTATAACAAATACATATATAGATACACATCCAAGACCCAGGCCAATCAGAAAAAGATCATTTTCCATCTTGACCTGGCCGGGGATCGAACCCGGTCACTCCGTGTCGCAGGCTGGCGTGTTGACCGCTGCGCCACGGAGCTAGCTACAATGGCTACATAATATAAAATAAACAGCGCGGGTAGCCCGTGCTAAGGCATTTCTGGCTGTAAAACCAGCCTAATGTTAGCCACTAACACACAAAACTTGAATAATAGTAAGTACTTACTATCAGACAAGCCAGGAACAAAAATAGACACCTCGAAATCATTTTGACTGACTAACCTACATTCAAAATTGATATCTTTATATACTTTATTACTAATACTGTTGTAATAATTACAATATAATTTCACTAACGAATGTAATAATAAAGATTACAGCCTATTTTTTATCATGCTTTCTTCATGGACCAAGATTGTCTAATCCTTACTAATATTATAAGCGCATCATCATCATCATTTCGAGTAGGTGTCACGGTCAATCGACCATGCACACCCTGGTGTCAGAGTTCTTTGATTCAAAGATTTAAAGATTTATTCAGAAAATAGGCCTTTTCAGGCACTTTTTCACGTCAATTCACATTTTAAATAATACTTATTATCATCATCATCATCATCAGGTCCTTTTTAGTCTCCACACCAGGAGCAGAGTATTTCCTAAGTCGCCTTCTACGACATCCACGGGAAGACTTGGAGTGGTCCTATTCTACTCTGCCGGATACCACACGGCTAATACTTATTATATTATATTCAAATTATTAATTATTGTTCAAAAGCTACAAACTACTAGCGTTTCGGAACCGACCACTGCAGAGAAGAAGACGCCGAAAGAAACTCTTTTCAACAGTATTGGTCGCCTACTTGCCTGAAGGGCTTTGTATGATATTTAATATTTTTATCTTTTCTTTTTTTTTCTGATGTCATGTTATATACAATTTTAATTTACATATTTTTGTGGAACACGTTATGTTAGCCGCTTTTTGGAACCGCCTCTCGGTCTCTGACTTGTCCCTTTAACGACTATCAGATGGCAGCCGAAACCAACGTCTTAACGTGCATTCCGAAGCACGGAATCATCTTTATATCAGACAATTACGTGATTCAAACCTGCAATGTCCTTACCAAACTGAAAACAACTAAACAAAGTATGCTTCCCGTGGGAATCGAAGCCACGACCCCCGGGTCTACAGGCAAACGCCTTAACCCACTGAACCACGGAGACAGTTATTAATAAGCGCAAAAGTTGGTGGTATGTATGGATGTTTGTTACTCAATCACGCTAAAATGGCTGAACGGATATTAACGAAATTTTGCTTACAGATAGGTTATTACCTTACATCCTGAAAAATAACGCAGTTCCCTCGGGATCGACATTAATGTGAGCGAGGGGCGCGGGCGACAACTACACCCGAGCTGCTACTTGCTTTCCCCCATTCATCCGTGAAAGTAGTATCTCAATATCTTTATCCCTTCCCATATCGAAAAAAACCAGGAAAGGTTTTATACTTAGTTTAAAAATACCTATTTCCTATCGTCCATGTATCCCAATACCTTTTGATTTCCCAGATACAACTCATTCCTATATTTCTTTACGATGGGCAGCAGCGTCGAAAGCACAAGAAGCCGAAGAAACTGCGCTCACCAACCCGCCTGCCAAGCGCGGTGAGTATGGCATTATGCTCCCATGAAACAAAATCATCCTTGGGAGAGGCCTTTGTCCGGCAGTGGTCTAACGGCTGAAATGATGACAGACGTTCTTCGCAATTGGTTTTCCAAAGTCTTGTCAAATTACCAAACTGTTAATTATTAGACGTTCACCTGCCGGCAGAGGCGGCTTTACGTATAGAGCAGGGTGTGCGGCGCACACGGGCGCCGGGTCTGAGGGGGGCCGAGCCCCCTCTAATACGCCACCTCCAAAGACGCGTCGCTCGCGGCACCGGCGCTCTCAAACACCCTGCGCCCGTGTTACGGCCGATAGCGCGCGGTAGCAAAGCAAGGCGCGCCAGCACAAGCTGCGTTTTCTTGTTTTGTTTTTGTTTTTATTTTTTGTAAATATATACGGACAATCACACAGATTGAGCTAGCCCCAAGGTAAGTTCGAGACTTTTTGACTTTTTTACGGGATACTAACTCAACGATACTATATTTTAAAACAAATACATTTATAGATAAACATCCAAGACCCAGGCCACTCTGAAAAAGATCATTTTCCATCTTGACCTGGCGGGGGATCGAACCCGGGCACTCCGTGTCGCAGGCTGGCGTGTTAACCACTGCGCCACGGAGCTGTCTGCGTCTCTACCTACTGTACACAATGACTTTTGTTTCGACGTGAAACCAGCTTTAAAACATATATTGAATTGGCGTAGTTTCGCGTCGCTACTCTTTGGTAGTGCCTTTACACGTCCAGGTACCTGTTTTAATTCGTTTAAAAACACGCGGAGTTGTGGAAAATATAACTGAGTATTCCATTTTGATCCCGCTCCTACTAGAGGGCGCCAGTGTACTGGTTGCACACGGGCGCCACAAGAGCTAGAGCCGCCTCTGCCTGCCGGCCTATTTGCTTACTTAGTGTAAATAGTTTTGATAGTCATTTCAAAGTACACTACGTTTTATATATATCTTAAATAAAAAATAGTCAGACCTACGAAAGCTGTAATGTATTTTGAAGTGACTATCAAAACACGGCACACCGAGGTAGCAAATATGCCGGCTGGCTGGATATGTCATCAAAGATTTATTCAGAAAACAGGCCTTTTCAGGCACTTTTTCACGTCAATTCACATTTTAAATAATACTTATTAAATTATATTCAAATTATTAATTATTGTTTAAAAGCTACAAACGACCAGCGTTCATATTACAAACTACTACGCTGCGAACTACCACGTCAGCATCAATTCTATGTGATTGATGCGAATGCCGCCACACTTCTTCCTCTTTTTGTGTTGTAATGTCTTTTTACTAGTTATAGTAATTTTGCCCAATATGTGGCCACGGCCACTGCCCTGTCTTTTGCCTTCTCTAGATCCTTTTGTGTGCAGTGAGTGGGGCATTTAAGGCACGTCAAAAGGTGGCTCATAGATTGAACATCGCCGCAATCGCATGTGTTGTTGCCGGAGAAACCCACCTATCCCGGTTATTGCGGCTTTAGGAATACGAACTGTAGGAATTAAATAATATTGTTAATTATTGCAACTCTCTACACCAGCCCGGAATCTGTTCAGCAAACGACCAATATTTCCATACAAAAATTGCTCGAAGACGAGTGTCATAGTTTCATAAATAGTACCCCAGACTGCCCAGGGGAGATTGCTACCCGGTGGAAGTTTTTCAAACTACACTTACGGGTGATAAATCATCATCATCATCAGGTCCTTTTTAGTCTCTACTACAGGAGCACGACCCTCTCTGTACTACTAGGGCCATACTTGAGCAGCCAGAGGACTTGGCCTACACTCTCCACGCTGGCCAGACGGGTTAGAGAGGTCTCTTAGATGTTTATAAGCTTTGTTTAGCTTGTACTGGGTGGCGCAAAAGTACGGGCACTAAAGAAAATACTTTTATTTTTTTTATATGACATTTTCTGTCATTCTGTTTTTGAAAATTGTGTAGTGAACAAATGTAAAATACACTGAAAATAAACATGGACCGTTTTACTCCCCAAGAACGTGGAATAATTGTGTCAATGTTCTTACGGAATAATTCATCAGTGATAAGAACACAACGTGAATTTCGTCGACGATTTCATGCAAGATCACCCGATCTGACCAGTCCAGACTTCTTTCTTTGGGGTTTTTTGAAATCTCGGGTGTATGTGAACAAGCCACAGACTCTCGCAGCTCTAAAAGAAAACATTCGTCAAGAAATAACGAACATATCGCAGGAAGTGTTACGGCAAGTTATGCAAAATGTCATAAATAGGGCTCAAATGTGTATCAACTCTGGAGGTCACCATTTAAAAGACATCATCTTTAAATCCTAATGGTACGAAATTTAATGGCACAAATATACATTTAAAAAAACCTAAATCTAGTTTTCTAATTTAGAAAAAATGTTATAGCTGAACCAAATAGGGTCTTTACTTTTGCGCCACCCAGTATTTCCTAAGTCGCCTTAGATACGTTACTGACCGCAGGGAAGATATTTTTAAAAACTACAATAATTAATTAACATAGATTTATTCAGAAATCACAATGATTAGGACATGAAAGATTAATTACGATAATGTGCGATCGCTTCCGCGATTGAAGCAATACAGCCGCCGACGTTGGGGCTCGCCTTCCCACGACGGATGCGTCACCATGCACCTGCAGTTTCGCGATGTCAGCCGTTCAGCTCCAAGAAAGTGAATCACAGTGTTGATAATTTCGTAAATGCGGTGATGGGAATCTATACGTAACATCTCCCCTCCTAGATGAGCAACTATTTGCCCATGTCTAATGCAAATGTTGCGGCTCTATGCTCTTCCATGGATTTGATGCTGCTTTCAGATCTTGCTGCAGGTAGTTCAATGTCAGTTTGGGTTGACTTTGTTAGCCTATGCTTGCGGCAGCAGTTCAGGGAGAAAAGGATTGCACCAAATATCACAACGATGTAGATAGGTATCGTAGTGTGGTAGATGCTTGCGAAATCCGTCGCTTCCATCTTCATTGGCGGTTCCATGAAAACTTGGTGTTGTATGTTGTGCAATGTATTCAAGTCAATGGTGGTGAGGTTGAAATGAGTCATCGGTTTCAAAGAACTTGGTGTGGAGAATGTCATTATTTCAACAGCATGTCCGAGAATTTTGTCATCAACGTTGATAATTGTGAACTCAGGTGTCCTTATGCTGCAATTTCTTGGAATAGTTGCCAGGAAACTTCCGTTTAGAATGCGATATTCTTCATGGCTACAGGATATCTTCACTCGGGTCTTCAATGGGAATGAAATGATATAATGCTGGCTATCTAGTTCCAGGAGAGCTTCTTTGTTAAGTGTAACCGGAACAGGGTTGCAGGAAGGTGTTATTTCTTGCTGATTAATAAGATGGGAAATGCAGTCATGTTGAGTCCTGGATTGATGGATAGTCTTCTGCTGGCAGATGTACCACGTTTCAAACTTCGGGCATTCTGCCTCCATGTACACGAATTCCTTTGAACTGGTTGCTATATATGGGAAAGGTGGGATAATAGTTTGGGTATGCCTATTGGGTACAGGACAAAGTCTGTAAAGGATGTAGGTAGCGGAGTATAGGATGGGAAAATAAAAGACAATAACTATCCTATCATCTATGAAATATGATCCTAGTCTAATTATATCGTAATAATGCCTTACGTCTAAATTCAGGATCGAATAAGTGCCGTAAAGCTCTTTTAATTTGCTTATCATATTAGTTATATCATTAATCGATAATATAGAATGGTGCATAGTATTAGTGCGACTAAAAGCTACGATATTTTCTAACCTAGATATCTCAAGGAATAGATCTTGAGCGTTTTCGCTGAGAATGTCAAATATCTGCGATATTTGAGCATATCGGTTTATTCCGTCTTTATTAGAGTCGGAAATGTTAATAAAATGCGAAACTATTTTTTCCAATCTCTTTTGATTTAGAGTCAAATTGGTAAAGATTTGAGTTTGCTGATAAGTTAAATTTTTGTACATGCTAATATGTCTATTGAAACCCGTGGAAAATTCTTGATCATTTTTCTGTAAAATTTTAATAGCGTTTTCAAATTTAAGGGCATCATCATGATCTAGATTTCCTGTTACGCTTTTGATGAACGTACCCAGAGGGTTCATGAGGCCGCGCCTTACGCGTCTAGGTTTGAAAGAATCTATTTGCTGTGTAATTTTACTAAGTTTATTCAGCAAATAAACTATTCTACTTTTGAAGAGAGAAAAACTGTAATTTGGGATTTTATTGGAAGTATCTGTCAATTGAGTCCTTATAGAGTCTACTAGTTTTTGAATTTTGTCAAGGTCAATGTCGTGTAGGAAGGTGTGGTCGTGAGATATAATTTTGGTGAATCCTAGTTTAAAGGGAAGGATACCAGGTCCGTCGGATAAACTGTCAAGTTTTAGGTTATTTGCTGGTTGAGGGTTGGCTTGCGAGTTGCAGTTGGTCGTCACGAGTATTATCGTCCTGTAACAATACGGGGGATTTAGTTTTCTTTTTCCGCTTCAATCTATTTTTTGCAACAGGGCCACGTCTCTTGGAAGTATAGATATGGACAGGTAAGTTAGAAAGAACCTTGTCATGTGTATATCGGGCTGCCAATTTTTGTCTAGATGCAAAGGGGTTTTTGATGTATACCTCTTCATTTTCGTCATAGTTTTCCTGTGGTTCCCTATCACGATTACGTCTATTCATTATATCTAATCGATTTGAGTAGGATTCATCGTGAACTATTTTATATATGAGTTCCATTTTGCCTTTATGGTCTTGCAGGTATTGCTGGAGTAGTCTTTCGGTGAGGTCAAGGTCTGTCGGGTCCCTAGGATCAAAGTGACCTGATATCAAATCGAATGGTCTGCATTTCGTCAAGCTGTGTATGGAGCTATTGTAGGCAATTAGCGCGTATGGAATCAAGTTGAAGGCTGGCTCATTTTTATGCTGTAATTTTAGTAGTCTCAGGTGTTCTATTAAAGTGGCATGAAATTTTTCTATCATGCCATTTTCGTTTGGTTTGTGAGCAGCTGTCGTATGGTGATGAATTTTATGTAATTTTAGGAATTCTTTGACTACCTGATTAGTGAATTCTGTTCCCTGATCCGTGGTAATGGCTATAGGGAATCCATGATGAGTGCAAAAAGTCATCAGTGATTTAACTATATTTGGGGCAGTGCAATCAGGTAAGCGATACGCTTGTGCGTATTTAGAAAATGAGTCTATGATTGTGAAGTATTTGTCTTGTTCGATAGTAAGTACATCGGCGTGCATTTGTTCGAAGGGCCTAGAAGGTGGAGGAACAATTTGGAACTCAGGTCGTACGGGAACACGGTCGTATTTTGCTCGGTTACATATGGAGCATTCGTTAATAAAATAGGTTATAGACTTTTTTAGTTTCGGCCAAAAATAATGTTGGGAAAGAGAAAGATATGTTTCGTTAATGCCTCTATGATTAGTCTTGCCTTCATGATACTTAGAAATTATGTCTTGCTGGTTTAAATAATCACTTATATCTTGTACTTCGCGTTTTGCTAATATTAGCTTCATGGATGCATTTTTAAAGTGCTTCTGAAGAATGGGGATTATACTATACATTTTGTCAATTGGGTTAACCATTATGGCGGTACGGAATTTTGGGTCTATGTACTTTTTAATGACAGTAATTAAATCTTGTTCCAAATTTAGTAGGATGGAGGAAACCTAACTAAATATTTTTCCCGAGGGACCCACGTTCACGCAAGTTATACGAGTATAATATAGGTGTATCTTTAAGAGAACAGTCGGATTGTATAATCCGCCGTATTACATTGCGGCTAGCTGTTATCAAAAACATGGCCGTTTTGAAATGCGGCGGTTCAACGACTAGCCGGATTGTTATTGCGATAAGATCTTCAATAAGGCGGTCCACGTTTAGCCGCAACGCTTTTCTAGTTAGATTCATACTTACAAACTAAAAATTATTAAATGAAAATCAATTTTATTAAGAAAAAGAAACAGATTTCTTCTTACCATATACCTTAATAATCAAGCATTATTATTATAGTTAGTTATTTATTATATTTATCACAATTTCTTTGTTTTATTTACTATTAACTTCACAGTTTTGCAACACTTTTTCTATATCCGACGCCATTATTGTTGGTAGTTATGTCATGCAGCGACACGAGTGTTAAAAATGGGAACTAAAAACTGTCAAAGCGGCGGCTAGGAACTCGCTGTCGCACTCACTCAGAACAAAGAGTAAAATAATATACAGGATCAGAACAAGGATTACATAAGGCTAGCCGTGTTGAAGAACGTATGGCGCCGAATACATTCTGGCGGATTTTCATTCAGCCGCATTCAATCCGGCTAATCGTTAAATCGCCATATTTCAAAACGGCACTGTTTTTATAAACGGCTATAACGGCTAGTTATGCGGCGTATTATTTGTATGGATATAAAATATTATGCCTTTGTTTAAATACAATTATGCTTAGTAATGTTATGCCTAAATATGAATAAGCTTAGTTACATTTTGCTTAAAATAATTATGCGTTCAATGTTGGCTAAAATTGGCTAGCTCCGTGGCGCAGCGGTCAACACGCCAGCCTGCGACACGGAGTGACCGGGTTCGATCCCCGGCCAGGTCAAGATGGAAAATGATCTTTTTCAGTTTGGCCTGGGTCTTGGATGTTTATCTATATATGTATTTGTTATAAAATATAGTAGCGTTGAGTTAGTATCCCATAACACAAGTCTCGAACTTAGTTTGGGGCTAGCTCAATCTGTGTGATTTGTCCGTATATATTTATTTATATATTTTAATTATTTTCAGTTACATGAACAACGGTTTTCCTGAACGTATCAAATGGCTTTAGTATAGAAGGTTTAATAGGAGTAGATTTATCGGTAATTTTAATAACCAGTTGTCGTTTGAATTTATTTAAGGGGTCGTCAGTTACTGGTATTTCAAGAACAGGATGCTCGGCACTGGTATGTACTGTAATCGAAGGTAAGTTGTTTGCTTGATCAACGTTAGGTATCTCATCTGGGTCATTAAGCTGGTCAAGAGATCCTATACTACTTACGGGTCTTTGGCTAGGTGCTGTATCCGTAGATGACTGGCTAATTATGGGTCTATCATCAGGGGCAGTAATGGTAGAAATGGATGAGCGTCGTGAAGAAGATTCTGAACTGATGTTAACTACAACAGAATCCAGTTCTTCATTGTGGATTTCTACGCGTGACAGGGCATCGGCGTTAGTATTAGCTTTACCCTTTTTATAGACTATAGTGAAATCAAATTCAGATAGCTTAAGTCTAAGACGTGAGCTAGGTTCTTTTAAATTAAGGAGCCATTGTAAAGGTTTATGGTCAGTAACAATTTTCTTTCATAAAGGTAAGGCCTAAAATATTTTGTGGACCAAACAATTGCGAGCAATTCCTTTTCTATTGTTGAATAGTTGATTTCACTATCATTCAATGTCCTTGATGCATAGGCTATAGGCCTATCGGATCCTATTGTCCCTTGCGAGAGTACTGCGCCTAAGGCTACATTAGATGCGTCGGTGGTCAAAATGAAATCTTTTAAAAAGTCCGGATATTGAAGAATGGGGTCGTTTGTTAAAAGGGTTTTGCAGTGGTTAAAACATTTTATATAGTCGGGTGTAAGTTGGATTTTTGCTCCCTTTTTAAGGCAAATAGTTAGGGGTTTAGTTAGTCGGGCGAAGTCAGGTATAAAGCGTCGGTAATACCCTAAGAGTCCTAGGAATCCCTTGATTTGTTTTGTTGTTTTTGGGATAGGGTATTTAAGGATTGCAGCTATTTTATCCGGGTTTGGTTTTACACCTTCAGGCGTTATAATGTGACCCAGATATGGAGTCTCGTGTTTCAGAAACTTGGATTTATCAAGTTGAATTTTAAAGTTACTTTCCCTGAGCCTATCGAATATTTTCTTGAGATTAATCATGTGTTCCTGTAGGGAGGTCGAAAATACCAAAATATCGTCCAGGTAAACTGTACAAATAACGTTCTGCAAGCCTCTCAAAACGTTATCCATGACCCTCTGGAAGGTCGCTGGGCTATTTTTCAAGCCCATAGGCATTCTCAGATATTCGAAATGCCCGTTACCATCTGCTACACTGAATGCGGTCTTATGGATATCGTCTGGGTGCATTTCTACCTGGTAGAATCCGCTTGCAAGGTCGATTGAACTGAAATACTGGCACTTGCCAAGCTTATCTAGGATGTCTGCTATGTTAGGGATGGGATATTTGTCGTCGACCGTCTTTTCGTTCAGTTTTCGAAAGTCTACAACTAACCTCCACTTAACTTTGCCGGATGCATCTGATTTTTTTGGTACAATCCATATAGGTGCATTCCAAGCTGAGGTAGACAGCCTAATGATACCCTGATCCAACATTTTCTCGATTTGGCTCTGTACCTCTTGCCTATGTATATATGGATACCTATATGTTTTACTGTGGACAGGCACTTCGTCAGTGGTGTGAATTTTATGTTTGATTTTACTAGTGAACGTCAATGCTTCGTTCTCTAAATAAAATATATCGGAATACTGCTTGCAAAGTTCAATTAAATTAGCCTTCTCTTCATCATTCATATGTGACGTACGCAAACGTGATAAAACTTCTCGAGTCCTCGCGTTATCTGTACTTAAGGCGGCGACAGGTGTAGTCTGTTCATTAAATAAATAAGCATGTATAGGTTCCGAAATAGTAAAAGTTACATCATTTAAATTTGGGTTAAAAATTTCTACATAAGCATAGCCATTATCGGCAGTGGATATGCAATCTGTAATATAGCAACCACACAAACTTTGGTGATCTATGCATATGTCACCTGTTGAAATGTCCGTCGGCACCTTAACAATCTGACTCGACTCGGCAGGTATAATTGTTTCAAGTAAGTTGAAAGTTTGTGACTCATGCATTTGAATAGGGTTGCGAGCAAAACGCGTTTTTAGCACCTGTGTACTAAGGTCGATTTTTGACTGCCATTGCTTTAATAAATCTAAGCCTATTAACCCATCGAAGTATTTATGAAAACGATATATGAACAACTTAATAGGATTCCGATCTCTAAATTCGGGAAAACACGGAATAGTTATAGAGTAATCATTTTTTGTAGTTGCATGTATATTTGATACGATAAAAGGGTCATAGTTAATAGGAAAATTAAAGAAAAATTCTGAACAGCTTCTGGGCTTATAAACGACTTATTGGCTCCTGTGTCCAGGAGAAGTTTCAAAGGTGGATTAGAAATTTTAATATAGGGGAGCTGTCTTTTATTTTGTACATGTATCTCTATTCTGGGGATGTTATCTGAGGCTTCGTGTAAAAATTTGACTTAGTTTCTTTATTGTCTTCGGATTTGTCCTTTTCAGTAGAATTGGAAATATCGGCTACGGTAGTCGGTGTTGAGTATGAGTACTGTTCATAATCCGCATATTGGTCGTAGTCTACGTACTGGTCATAGTCCGCGTACTGGTCATAGTCATAGTCTAGAGGATAGACCTCGTCATAGTACGAGTCGTAAATTTCATTCATATTAACTTGCGGATTTTGAGGCGTTAAGGGTAAAGTACGAGCAATGGGGTGACTTATACCACTCATAGGGGTAAGTGCATTTTGGATAGGCCGTTGGAAGAACGGTCTGGGAGGAATTCTAAAACCAGTGGACATGTTCGACCGGGGCAAGGCTCGCATCATTTGTTGCGTCCTTGAGAGTCTTGGACCTTGAAAACCGAAATTTTGAGATTGATTGGGGTTTAAAAATCGGTTAGCGTTACTTTGAGGCATAAAATTTTGAAATTGATATGGGTTGGAATTAAATTTATTGGGAACATTATTAGTATTTTGTATCTTATTACTATTTTGTAAAGGTCCAGAATTAGGTCTATTCTGATAAATAGGAATGGGTGAGGGAAAACCGAATGGCTTTGGAATTAATTGAGCGACCGGAGTCATCTGTGGCAAGTTAAAAGGCGATAAGTTAAAACCGGTATTAAATTGAGGTAATTTCTTGGGCATGAGAGCGCTACCATTTTTCTGTTGCAAATAGAGGACATTTAGTTCTTCTTGGGCAAATTCTAATGCCTTTTCTAAAGTTTCGGGCCGCATGCACCGAATCCTTGAGCCGAGAGGCTCATGTAGGCCTTTAAGATAAGATTGCAAAGCTAGTTTTTTATAGAGTGTTCGTTTAGCCTCAACGGTAGTATGTATAGATTCATGTAACTCGACATACGTCATTATAGTACTAAGTAAAGTCTGGACTCGTTCGTAGAAAACATGTGGCGTGTCATTGCCCTGAGATAACGACGATAAATCGGTGTAAAGTGTTGATTCATCTCTATGATCTGAAAAAGAATTTATTAGAGCATTTCTAATGCCATTCCAGTCTCTAGGTATTCCATTGGCGGCCAAAGTGGTCGCAGCGCGCCCAGTAACCTTATTTAAAATTCCGTTTAATACGGCTGCATTGTTCAATTCATTTCCTGGAGCTGGATTGACATAACTGATAACAATTTGATCGCAAATAGTCAGAAATCTGATCAAGACATGCGAATTACCATCAAACTCGGGAACTAATCTCAAAGCCTTCCAAATTTGATCTGTCAAATTATTAAAAACTCTAGGAGTTTGCTCACCTAAACTATTTTCTTGAGACATTTCGTCTTCTTCCTTTATTCCTTCTAAACTTATCAATAAATCTCTATGAAATCTATTTTCCCTATAACTATCGCGAATATTACGCGAAGTGCTGGGCTTAACACCCCTATAACTACTTGGATGAAAAATTTTGAAATTATTATTCTAACTCTTATAAATGAAAAAGATATATTTTTTTTTATATGTATATTTTATAAATTTATTTAAAGATATTCCGTTTTAAAATATCAGGTATAATCACTTTCTTTAAAATACTTAATCTAGGTGAAAAAGCTTCCTACCTATACGAATTGAAGAGATTTCGGAGTAATAGGATATAGGAAAACAACCAATATATAGGAATAGTGCAAGTTACTCACAGGATCGTGGCAATCTGCATTCTTACTTGTTGACACATCGATGTCTGGATGACGTCGTTCAGGAACTCCCGCGGCCGGTTGTAGGTTCGAAGATAGTCGACGCGCCGACGATTCGACTATTAGACGTATTCGATGCTAGAAACACGCACTAACGCGACTATCCGCTCCGACTGCGCCAGATACGTTACTAACCGCAGGGAAGATATTTTTAAAAACTACAATAATTAATTAACATAGATTTATTCAGAAATAACAATGATTAGGACATGAAAGATTAATTACGATAATGTGCGATCGCTTCCGCGATTGAAGCAATACAGCCGCCGACGTTGGGGCTCGCCTTCCCACGACGGATGCGTCACCATGCACCTGCAGTTTCGCGATGTCAGCCGTTCAGCTCCAAGAAAGTGAATCACAGTGTTGATAATTTCGTAAATGCGGTGATGGGAATCTATACGTAACACCTTCTACGACATCCACGGGAAGACTTGGAGTGGTACTATTCTACTCTGCCGGATACCACACGGCTATGATGATAAATAAAACCATGAAATAACAATAAATGCCATATATTTTCAGTCAACAAAACACATTATGATAACAAAATATATGTAGAGGGGTTTAAGTAACCCTCGGTATAGCCTTGGAGGACTGACTCAGCCCATCATTACATATAAACAACTTGTTCTATACAGGCTGACTGATAAATCACGTGTCATATTTAAGGACATAATCATCATCATTTCGAGTAGGTGTCACGGTCAATCGACCATGCACACCCTGGTGTCAGAGTTCTTCGGAACCGCCTCTCGGCCTCTGACGTGGTTCCTTTAACGACTACCAGATGGCAGCCGGGACCAACGGCTTAACGTGCCTTCCGAAGCACGGAATCGGAATTTGGCATCTGAATAAGTATTTTTTTTATTTAATTGTTGTCGTTATTGAGAGTGGGTAATTACAGAAGGTGTAATGCTATACAGAATGTTTCATTGTATGAAGGACAAGGTAAACAAACCAAAGCTGTGATTTCGACGCTTGTGGGAGTTTGTCGTTAAATCGAGTGACGTTACATGGAGTTTACACAGTACTTATTAATCACAAAGAAAAATTTAATCAAATTAGTCCGCAAAGTCCTGGAATGTTTGGAAACCTCGCGCTCGCTACGCGCATCCAGCTAGATGGCACGCGGCCGATACGTCAACAGGTACACTCGCTTTGAAAAGCGCGAGTGTCTATACTTCTTGTTTTTATTAGATAATTTGGTAAAATTTTAAGTTTTTTTTTTTATATATTTGAAACGAGAATCGAGTACTGAGTGCCACCTTTCAATATGTAACATCATTTACCAGTCAGTCTGTATATCCAATGTAGGAAAAGTTCGAAAAAAAATATACATTCACATACGAAATTGGGCTGCAAAGCCGGGCTAAACCAGAAAATTTTATTGGGCTTATATGTTTTCGAGTTCCCAGCATTGGTCCCAAAGGAACGTTTATATTAATGGGCTGAATCACCCAGGCTGTGTCGAGAGTCAATGTACACCCCGTAAGTAGTAACTACCTATAAATGTCTACGTTGCCAGAAATATATACATATTTCATATTTCGAAAAGTTTTGCATTGAACAACGTTAGTCTAAAGAATTATGTAAAGGGATTACAGTACTAATTTTAATGAAAAAAAAAAATAAACATGGCTGCCAAAAAAGGAGAGTAATGTTTGATTTTTAACCCGCAGGAAATATTTTCGTCTGTCGTCTGATTCATATAAAGTCCATTAAAATTACAGGCCAGTAGCAAATAAGAAATCGATACGCTAGTTTTGACTTGAATACGTGTTTAAAATTGCTTCCATAGCGGGAGGTAGCATGCTCCGTATCGCAGTGGTTAACACGCCAGCCTGCGACACGGGGTGCCCGGGTTCGATCCCCGGTCAGGTCAGATGGAATATGATCTTTTGCAAATTGGCCTGGGTCTTGGATGTTTATCTATATCTTTTATAAAATATAGTATCGTTGAGTTAGTACCCTACGACGCAAGTTCATAACTTACTGTGGGGCTAGCTCAATCTGTGTTATTTGTTCCTAGATATTTATTTATTAAACTTAAGAACATAATCATCATCATTTCGTGTAGGTGAAACGGTCAATCGACCATGCACGGCTAGGGTGGATCGCTTAATGTATGGGGGAAATAAAAATCTTAATTTTTAAAAACGATGGGTGCAATTTTAATGCCATATATAAAGAGGTTTCCGGGAAAAATAATGAAAAAAATATCTGACGTTAATAAGTGCCTCCACAAAGCAATTTAATACTTTAAAAAAAATCTTGTATAGAGTTACATCGTAATTTATTTTTTATATTCAAATTAGTGATAAATAATAATCATTTAAAACAATTCAGTATAACTGTTTCTTTTTTGAGCAAAATGTAAAAAAAAACTGGTAATATAACGATAAAAATTGAGGTGGATAAAGTTTCTAAAACATTGCGTTGACTCTACAAAACGCGAGTATTGACTTTAGTCCGTACTGAACACACAGTGGCATGAAGTTTTCAATAAATCAATTCGTAATTTGTGGTATGCATCTTTTAATTTAATTATGAAATTAAAAAGTTCATTTACTTGTCCAGTATTAGGTATTGCACGCTATTTACCAGATAATCTTTTGCCTGCGTACAAAGATGATATATCGTACATATTTGTTGTGACTACGAGATAGAAAGACTGCGTTAAAAAAATATTTGCCAATATTAAAAACACTGCACGAAAATTCAAATACAAGAATGTTATAAAACAAAGTAGCGAAAAAATGGTCCTATTGATTTGTGAAAAAAAAACGCACATTTCTTTTAAGGACATTGAATGAGAGTAAATTAATGTTGCGCTAACTGTAGATAAATATGAAGTATCTGATCAGGCAGGGGCAGCAGTTGTTTCTGCTACTCTTCAAGCACTGGGAATGAGAATCGAAATAGACACATCCCACATCATCGACAGGAATAGGATTCACCGACTCAGAGATAAAGAAAGGTTGAAGTTATGCCCATTAATAATGAAACTGAAATTTTTGGTATGGTTTTCGATGGACATGAGGATAATACGTTAACGTTTACAGACATTCGACGTCTATAATAAGGGCATGTAAGCTTGATAAAAGAGCAAGGCTATCAATATATAGGATACTTTACACCGACAATTGGCAACGCGAAAACTATTTCACTGAAAAATACTTGGTACAAATTGTTGTGATGAGACTGCAGTCAATCCTGGTTGGAAGACTGGCAAAATTGAAAGATTGAAAGTGCTTTTAGATCCTCCTCTTCAGTGGTGGGTATGCCAATTGCACGACATCGATCTCTTACCGCGCCACTTGTTCGAACATTTGCACGGGACTACAACAGGACCAAGAAGTTTTACAGGAGAAATCGGAAAAGCCTTACATAATTGTGAAACACTTCCAGTGGTACAATATTAAGTCAAATCTTAAAAACATCATCTTGGCAATGCTGGCTGATGATTACAACTACATCAAAGTATTGGCTTTAAAAAATTTATTAAATTACGATGTCAATTCTCTCTAAAAATTCGAATATTTTACATAAGTGTTAGTTAAGATAAATAAATTACCATGCCACACTCAAGCTATCGAAAGTTATATGTAACTGAAGCATCTGTTTCAGTGTGAACCAATAAGAAGAGACTGATTTAAAAAAAAACGCATAGAAGTTCAGAAATCATGCCTCAATTTGAGAGTAAAAAAGACGTAAAAGTCCTGTAATTTTGGTATATTTTTATGTTTTTAATAAATTTTCAGAAGCTACAGTTAATATTTAATTTAAGTTATTTTATGTTATTAGTATATAACATACCCTTTTCTTTGAATTTACAATAACTGTGACAGGTAAAATATGTTTTTATTAATAAAAAAATTTAAATTAAGAAACAACAAAATTTTATATTTTTTTATTTTTGGGAGCATTGTGGAGGCATTTCCTCTTATTTGATATTTTTTTAAATATTTTTTACGTTATCACTATCCTTATTGGCACCAAATCTACACCCATCTGTTAAAGATTTCAAAAATTTTGAAAAATGATCCACCCTAATGCACACCCTGGTGTCAGAGTTCTTCGGAACCGCCTCTCGGCCTCCGACGTGGTTCCTTTAACGACTACCAGATAGCAGCCGGGACCAACGGCTTAACGTGCTTTATTAAACTAAAATCATCCGATGTTCCCATAGTAACAGTTGTTCATATTGATTAGTACTTTCACCCCTCTCTAACTATTTATAATTATACATAAATATTGCAAGAAAAAACATGTACAGTCACCTGCAAAAGTCCATATAGGAGTTTTGTAAAAAGTCGTGTGTAATTATGGATACTATTTAAAAATAACAGCAATTTCAACCGTATACATAACAACCTCCGTGGTCCAGTGGTTAAGGCGTTTGCCTGTTGACCCGGGGGTCGTGGGTTCGATTCCCACCAGAAGCATACTTTGTTTAGTTGTTTCCAGTTTGGTTAGGACATTGCAGGTTTGAAACACCTGATTGTCTGATAAGAAAGATGATTCCGTGCTTTGGAAGGCACGTTAAGCCGGTGGTCCCGGCTGCCATCTGGTAGTCGTTAAAGGAACCACGTTAGAGGCCGAGAGGCGGTTCGGAAGAACTCTGACACCAGGGTGTGCATGGTCGATTGACCGTGACACCTACTCGAAATGTTGATGATGACCGTATACATGTGGCTTTAAGGGTCATGATATTGTTTAATATATATGCCTTCCTAACCAGTGCAATCGATTTTGACCTTAAGGCTATGTATAGACTTTTGCAGGTGACCGTACCTTATGTACTTAATGATTTATGTAAGCACATAAAATATTACAGTAATCTTACAAAATCCACAATTAACATTGCTTGACTTGTGCGATTAAAGTGCATAGTCTGGCATTTAAATTTAAACAAACACTAACACCTACTGAACTAAAACTAAATACAAAACTATTTTTTTTTCTGTGGCACTGGCTCATGTACTTCTTATATGAAATTTAATTCAATAATAGCAAAATATATAGATTTACAATATACGATTTGTTCAAACTTCAAACACTTCGAAAAATAGGGAAATTTTAACAAAAAATAAACTTTTTTAAGTTAACAGTAACGATATACGAGAATTTAAAATAAAAATGGTTGTCTGTAAAATCTTGATTTTACGTGATAACGGTGGAAGAGAGATAGATGCGTCAGAAGCCGAACGCTTACGATTCTATCGCACACGGAAAGTGACACATTTTTCGTCCTGCATTATAAGTTTCTGTCCTTTATTTATTATCTAAAAACAGGTAGGTTCGTAGGAACGCTTTCGAACACTTTAGCCATGCCCTTGATCGGTTTTTACAATCAGAAGAGTTACTATCTATTTTTTTCTCCCAGACCAGCATGGAAGTTGCTAGTATGATTCCATATACAGTTTGGAGTCAACGCGCATAATTTTGAATGACATAAAATATTATTGCCTTCAACAATAATTCGTATAATTATCATTACTCATCAATAGTCAGAACGCGAGGCGCTTAATTACCTAAACTTCGAGAAAAAATTGCGATTGATAATACGGCCTCCGAAAAACACGCGATAGTACGCGTGGCATAAGTATTCCATGATGTTACTATCAGCTTTCTTGAAGTTAGGTAAAATGATGTTTATCTATAGTGGAAACTCGATTGACACTTTCGCTGACACTGAACTGAACCAGACACAAAAGAAATAATAATAGTATTACGTCTACAGGCAGTGTCAGCGAAAGTGTTAACCGAACTAATTGTTGTCTTTAGGCATTCGGATAATCGAAAATCCGGATAATCGAAGCGGTTTTTGTAGTACATAATGTTGTTAATTAAAAATAACAAATACATATCAATGAAAATCAACGTTTATTAAGAAGTTATTAAGAGATATATTTTTCAACATACGATCATCATCATCATCATAAGGTCCTTTTTAGTCTCCACTACAAGAGTACGACCCTCTCTGTACTACTAGAGCCATAATTGGCTATAGCAGCCAGAGGACTTGGCCTACACTCTCCACGCTGGCCAGATGGGTTGGAGAGGTCTCACAGATATATCTCAACATACGATGTATGCAATTATTTATTAATTTTTATATACATATTTTCTTAGATTATATGTTCGCGGTTGGTAGTCAGGATAATCGCGAATCTGTATAACTGAGGGCCGGATAATCGAGTTTCTACTGTAGGTATACATTTGTTATAGAATGAATACTGAATAGAAGGAAGGAAGAAGAAGGAGGGAGGCCTTTGCCCAGCAGTGGGACACATGATGGCTCGAAATAAATAAATATTTTATTATAGAATATTGTTACGCGGTTAGAGTTCGGAATTTTGAGTAAAACACCAAACTCTTCAGAGGGAATTTATTCACTACGGAATCCCAACACTGACACCTGACTGGTCTTTCAACACGTCGAATATCGATTACGTTACAATCACTCTCCTGGTTCATTGCTGTGGTCGTAGAAATTATCACTGTCGCACACAATTAATCACGCATACATTGCTCACTACGAACACTTGCGGTCGACCGATTTACGATCGCCCCGTGTTCTAGACTATTCCATTCTGGGAGCTTAGCGACTATATAGTATCGTGAGTCAGTATCCCATATCACAAGTCTCGAACTTTAGGACTAGCTCAATATGAGTGGCTTGTCTGCATATATTTATTTATTTAAATATGCGCCTTGCGTTCCGAACTTCCGACAATTGCTCATAATACCTAAACATGTACTATGGAAAATTATGCGTAACAATCTTTATGGCAAACAATATGTGCCAAAGAAACTACATGTGTATATATTTATGCGCGCAGACCGCAAACCTCCATACAGCCATTAAATCTCATTCATTCTTCGGTGGAGGGGGCTTCCCACTGGCCAACACCTTCTTCATCGTCTTCATCATAGACGGGATGAGCGTCATATGCTTATCAACGCACTTCACTGCGCACTTCTCAAACTCTGTCGTGCATTTGTCTATCTATAACAACAAAATAAAGAAAAGATAAGACACCTTTTTTAATACATCATCATCATCAGGTCTTTTTAGGCTCTACTGCTGGAGCATGACCCCCTCTGTACTACCGGAGCCATACTTGGCCAGGGCAGACAGAGGATTTGGCCTACACTCTCCTCGCTGGCCAGACGGGTTAGAGAGGTCTCATTGATGTTTGCGAGCTTTGTTTAGCTTGTATTTCCTAAGTCGCCTCTTACGACATCCATGGGAAGACTTTGAGTGGTACTATTCTACTATGCCGAAAACAACACGGCTTTTTTTATACAGGATGATTTTTATATTTCAATGTTGGAATCAGAATCCACAAACAAAAAAGGAAATTTATAAAAAAAAAAGACCTGATGATGATGATGATGTAAAAAAATGTTATATGTAGGTATAATTCTTAAACTAATTAAATGATTTTTTTTTAATAAAAATTGGTATAGCCTTTTGTCTCCCATCTCACCTGATGGTAAATGACGATGAAGACGAGGATGTAACATGCCTATCCAAGAGATACCCATTTATTCTACTTTTGAATGTCCCGGGACTGTACTTGTCTGGGAATATAGACGCAGGCAGTTCATTCCACACCTTAGCCACTCGAACCAAAAAGGAACTGTCAAAGCGTTTAGTTCGACTCTTTGGTATTCCAACGATAAAAGGGTGAAATTTCTGTCTGTGCCTCGTAGTCTGATGGAGGAATTTTATGAAACTTGGTAGATACACATTTAGGCGTACAGGACACAGGACAGGCTACTTTTTTTTTTCTCCTGTCATGATAAGACGTGGCCCCCATACAAACTTATTTAGAAATGTACGCGAGCGAAGTCGCGGGCACTGCTAGTATGTAGTATACTCACAGTTTCTTGACTTGGGTCTGCTCCTAATCTGTCCCGGGCAGAATCGTTGCAGTCCATCACACACCGCTGTAGCCTGTTTTGTAGGTGGTTGATTTCACCCTATAAATAACAAAAATAACAATCAATTTCCTCAAAAGTCATGTCTGTTTGTCTGTCGGTCTATAGTACTAGCCTAGAAATAAGAATAAAAACTAACTAAAAGCAGTATTTTTTTATTTGATAATAAAATTCTTTATTACTATTATTTATTATATTGTTGAACAATTTCACATACACTTATATAATAAATACAAAAATTTATTACATATAAATTTTTTTTTTTGATCTGTAAATAATATTTATTTTGCATTTAGCTGCTGCTTTTGATTTTATACCCGTGAAGGGGTATTCCTTATTATTTCATTTTAGACGTATAATGTTTAGTTTTAAGGCCTACATATCTTTTTTTTTCTTACCCTTTTAAAGGCACTGGGAATATTTCTCTGAATAAAATATAAGGACGCCTCGATAAAAGCATTTTAACGACATATTTTTTGTGAACATCGGCGTAATCTGAGGATCAACAAAAAAATTACTTCTTGTGTAGTAAAGACGGATAAGTGACACTAGTGTAACTTATTATAGCGAGCGAGGCAAGCTGCTAGCCTACCTACTCCGCTATGTTGAAACCATAGCGTTCATTAGATATGTTGACACTGCCCCGTGACCTTGACGCGGCTAATCGCAAACTTGCTTCGTTTATTAGTGCGTAATTTTTTCGTTGTGATTTGAGTTAAGTTTGTTTGCGTAAATGGGACTGATATTGAATCGTTAGCTGTATGAGTTACACTTCCATAGCTTTTCTAATTCAATGGTTTATCTCTAATAGTTTCTTATTTTCTCACCTGTACGTAATTGTTGGCCTGGTTCAATGGAGTTGTACAGCTCTCTATGCAGCCATGCACTCTCTCCAGAGACGTCTGCTGGTCATCACAACACCTCGCTGCACATCGGTGCATGTCACCCTGGAATACGAAAAATATACCATCATTATATGACAGCTCCGTGGCACAGTGGTTACCACGCCAGCCTGAGACATGGAGTGCCCGGGTTCGATCCCCGGCCAGGTCAAGATGGAAAATGATCTTTTTCAGATTGGCCTGGGTCTTGGATGTTTATCTATATATGTATTTGTTATAAAATATAGTATCGTTGAGTTAGTATCCCATAACACAAGATTTTATTTATATTTATTTTATAGAGTTTCGAGCATAGCTGGCAAAGATATGCATATGGCCAAAGACAGAGAAAGGTGGACAAGGATGGAGGAGGCTTTTACCCATAGGGGGCCACATACGATATTGTAAACCTGTTTGTGGTCCATCAATAAATAAAAAAAAAGTTTAAAATTAAAAAAAAATAATAACAATGGAATGGAAGGAAATAATTATATTTAAATGTATATTTTGTAAAGTGTTATGTGGAAAAATGAAAGCTTTAATAAATAAAAAAAATTTAATAAGCTGACGTTGTTCTGCATTATCTGTGAATGAATAGACTATCAAACACCAACTGTCAACAACTAGCAATACGAAGCTAAGGTTACAATAAGGTGTGTTTACAGGTATCTTAAGAGTCGGCAATGCATCAGCAGCTGCTCTGGTGTCGCAGATGTCCATGGGCGTTGGTGACCACTTTCCATCAGATGGCTCGTCTGCTCATTTGCCGTCAAATATACGTAAAAAATATAACAAAATAAGTTTGTAAGGAGTTCTAATTTTTTTAAATTTCCCTTATTTTTTACCTATTCACACCTCAATAATGTTCAGAAGGCTTCAGATATTTTTTCACAGTTCTATTCATCTCGGTTATCCCATTCCTTATCTTGGTCTGTACATTGAATATATTTGAAAATACCTATATAGGGCGATGGAGACATACTAATAGAGTAAGAATTTAAAAAAATGTCTGTCTATTTGTTTGCCTGACAGATTCAAATTAAACTTTTTCATTGTATAGCTATCAAGCCTGAGCAACATATAGGTATATTTTTATTTTGAAAACTGAAACACCTGATGCAGAACTATAACGATCCAGCTTAACTATAAGAAATATAAAAATGAGGCCTTAAGAAAAGTTGTTTAGCCTGATGAGCATATTCTGCGGAGTCATAAAGTCCACGGCTTTAACGATCTGCGCGGGTAGAGAAGCAGCTGGCACATCTACGTGTTTTCTTTTCTCCCAGACCAGCATGGAAGAGCAAATATGTAACACGGTAATATGTCCTTTCTCTCTCTTACAAAACTTAGAGTTCACAGCACTGGAAGTCTTCCGCAAGGTCAACATTATCACACAGGCTAGGGCAAAGGGCTCCCTCTATCAGAATGTTTACCAATTGCATCCATTTGCCATTTATTATATTTGTTTGTATAATAAACACTTTAGAAAAAGCACACAGTTCATAAAAATATTTGTAATTATAGTACAGACATTTCTCAATTAACTCTAAAGGCTTATCAGTTGTACTATCAATCCAATAGGAACGGACGTTACCAAACACTTAACTTTGAGGTTATAGTTTTGATTTCAGCATTTTTTATTGATTTTGAGCGCCGTAATTATTACAGACAAACATACTATACATTATTGGTCAAGATATTGCAAGGATAATATCAAGGTTTCATATAGAAAACTATTTTAAATGATTGCATAAGCAGGTCCCTCAAAAGTGTAAACTTACTTGCATTTTTCTCAAATAACTCTTGTCCAATTCATTGACCAAATTGGTCATTTCTTGCTCTATTCTATATTTTTGTGCTTCAACCATTTTCACGGCTTTTAATGACGAGAATATTAAATAAAAAATAAATAATGGTAAAATATCTCCCTCGTGCCGAAGGCGAAATGACACACTAATTTGACATTTTACTTTATAAACTGAAGTAAGACTTTATGCAAAGACATCACTTGTCATACAGCCTGAACAGCCTCAGAGGATATTTAAAGCTATACAACTTCCGAAAAAAATGTATAGACTTCTAAAAATTGTGGGTACTTAACTAACTCACATAAGTTTTATCTTTTCCAAAAGTAATTAAAAGAAAGTTAAAACTTTTTTCATTTTGTTTGATTTAGGGTATAGGCACGGACACAGGTTATAGGGTATAGGCACGGGTATAGGTTTGAAAATGAAAATGAATAATTTTTATTTTAAATAGGATACAAGTATCTCTTTTTGAACGTCGTATGTTTCTGTTTATATTTCTCTCTTTTATGTTTGCAAAATCAAAACACTACTTGCGTTCGGAATGACCACTGCTGAGAACAATACGCCGAAAGAAACTCAGTCTAGTCTTCGTCTCTATGTGCCTAAAGGGCTCGTCTCGATTGATAAGTATGTTAAGAAACTACCTACTGCTAGTTACATTGTGTTTACTTAGATATTTCAATCGACTACATAAAAGGAGGAGGTTCTCAATTCGGCAATATGTTTTTTAGTATGATTGTACCTTATAATTCCGTCATTTAAGAAATAATTCTTCAAAATATTTATTTTGAAATATAAATCGGTACAGTAGTTTTGTTAAAGTCGTTATATCAATAAATCTACCTCTGCATTAATGAGGAAAGATTATATTGTATGTTTGTTTGCATTGATAAGGCTCCAAAACTATACTATAATGTAGGATTTTAATGGTAAAATAACTATTCAAATAGATCCATTTGAATAGTTATTTTACCATTAAAATCCTACATTATCCCTGATGAACATGGGATATATAATTAAATACCTATATATAGATATAGGTAGGTATGTATATTCGCCGTTTTTCTACTCTATAATGAATTTGCTATGTATGTATGGCCGCAGTCAAATTATGCAACAAAATTTTAAAGCAGTAAGTACAAGAGATATTATGTATATGTGAGTTTAAGTAGATATTATTACTGGGAATCTAATTCAGTCATTAAAACAAAGCCAAGGAGTTCTAAATCACCATGTGTATGTAGGTAGTTTACGTGAATAATGACATCGGTAAAACATACTTACATAATATCAAGTATTTTTAGGGTTCCGAACAAGAAACCCTTATGGTTTCGCCATGTCTGTCCGTCTGTCCGTCCGCGATTTTACTCAGACACTACAAGTACTATAGAGCTGTAATTTGGTATGGATATTTATATTAATCATGCCGAAAAAACAGTACAATAAAATACTAAAAAAAATTTTTTTACGGCAGCTCCCATACATGTAAAAAGGGGAGTAAATTTTTTTTTCGCGACTTCCCCAACGTGTGTGGTGGGGGTGGTGTTGTTGAATAGGTCTTTTAAAAATATTATGAGCTTGTGAACATCATTTCTCGATTATCTTAGGTTTTATAGTCCAAATTTTTGTTCGAGCCCATGGTCCCCCCCTTCCCCCCCCCTATCTACTATCTACTAACTGGTAGTTTATGAACGCGTGAAAAAATTCACAATAGTAGATTATATAACGAAGTTTAAAGGAAAACTATCAGAGCTACGTAGAGTTTATAAATTAAAGAGTTATAGTGGACCAACCTATAAATGTACTCGGTTAAGTAAAATTTCATACGAATTGAATTAAAAAGACAGTTGTTAGTTACGTAAAACAACTACTGAATATAAATTTTCGAACAACATAAAGTCAAGTAAATCTGAAATCATAGCAGTTTTAATAATAATACCTAAAATTATAGCAATGTGTTTACGTTCGACGGCGCGCGGCGCTTGGCGGAACGATAGGAGGCCGCTTGGTATTGCGCTCGGAATTCAAAGTAGGTAACCTACGAAATCTTGTTACCAGCCCTTGCCTCTACTCGTGGTGGACCTCAAAAGATAATATTTTTTTCTAATTTCCTTTGTGAAGTAGGACTTTATAAATCTTTCTTCAGTTACCACCGTCTTATGTGGGCTCGTTTTTAGATGTTAGATAATGGCACGGAACCCTTCGTGCGCGAGTCCGACTCGCATTTGGCCGGTTTTTTTTTAATTATATTTGATGGCAAACGAGCAGGCAAGCCACCTGATGGAAAGTGGTCACCGTCGCCCATGGACATCTGCAACACCAGAGGAGGTGCTGATGCGTTGTAAATCTTAAGATACCTGTAAACACGCCTCATAAAGGACCCCAAGTCATAGCACACAGGGAAAACCTCAGGAATGGACTCCCCATTCCACAATCCAGCTGTACGATGAAAAAAACCACGTGACGCTCTGACATTTTTGGAGACCCAAAAATGTATCTCGTGGAGTAGACAGCGCCTAGGGCTCTAAGACCTAAAAGCTACGTTCAGCATGTTGGAGGGCGTGTAGATGGAAAACGGAATCAAAATAGTGATGGGTTGCTAGCCGCATCGGCTATTTATACAATATGTAAAGAAAACCCTTTCGGTCCTCGAAGGGGTGATTCAGTCCGTCGATGTGAACAACTTTTACTATGGGATCAAACAAAGCTGGGAAATTGTTCATATTAAAAAATTACTTATTGTATGCTTGAACTGTGAACTGGTCCACTTTTGCTCTGCAAAAATTAGACCTTTTTGTCAAAAAACATTAATTTAATCTTTTTTTCATCAACACTGATTGTTTCAATCTAATTAATCATCTGCTGATTTTTGATAGTTCTTTATTTTCTCTTTTAAAAAATAGTCACAAAATAATTGTACAACTTAGGTAACACTTAGTATAACTGTGAAAACCTATTATTAGCTGTATAAATGACTGTAACCACTTATTTTTTTTTTTTTTATTTATTTTATTTATTTAAGTACACATACAGACAGTTTACAAATTTGAGTTTAATACTAATAAACTAGTAACAAATTAAATATATTGTGTGAACTAGTAAAATGTCCAAAATTAGTGTACACAGCATGATCAACTAAAAGAGTCATTAACAGAACTATAACAAGTACTCAGGTTACGTTTGCTAAAGTAAAAGTAACAAATAATTATTCTTATCACGAAACAATAGTATAAATATTATATAAGGTAGTTTTTATAGAAAACATATATATCCCCAATGACCACCCTAGGGGAACAACTGAATTATAGTATTGCGGAATTGTCTGAAGCTTAGACCGAAGATATCTAAGCCTTCTATTTTAACTTTGTTGTAAGATCGACACATAACTGAAAGAGGATTGTTGAAGGAGACGTTATTTTTAAAAGACTGAACTGAAAATGTATGAGAATTGCGAGAACGATGATACGTATTAAAATTTATTTGCTTTAAGAGTTCAGGACAGTCAACATAGTAATGTAATATTTTATATAAAAAGAGGAGTTCATTTCTTCGTCTACGAGAGATTAAGGAAGACGTTTTAAAGTAACTTAACTTAGTATTGTAGGACTCTAAACTTCTGTAAAGCCCATATCTGCGACAGATAGCAGTCAAATATCGCTTTTGGACTCGTTCAATATTGTCCTGGTGAACTTTATAATAGTGCGACCAAATGACTGATCCGTATTCAACTATAGGACGTACTATGGCTGAGAATAAGTAACTTGCAGTACTAGGATTTTTAAACTGCTTAGATATGCGAAGTATGAAGCCATTAAGCTTGTTGCACTTGGTAATGACCTGGCTGAAATGAGAACGGAAAGAAAGCTGGTAATCAAAAGTAACACCTAAATCTTTGGCTACGTCTTTACGCTCCAGTTTCTGACTGTTGATATTATAGTTGAATATAAATTTTGGTTCTTTAGTACAAAATGAAATAACAAAACATTTTTTAACATTTAGGAACATAGAGTTAGATACACACCAGTTATGAACCATATCAACGTCATTTTGTAGTTGAGCACACTCAGTATAATTAGAAACAGAGCGAAACACCTTTAAATCATCTGCATATAGCAGACAATTGCCTTCAATATTATCAATCAAATCATTAATAAAAACGATAAACAGCAATGGCCCCAGAATTGAGCCCTGTGGTACGCCAGAGGTAACCTTTATTGGACTAGACGTAAAACCCTTGATAGCTACAATTTGACTCCGGTTGAAAATGTACGATTCAATCCACCGCAGAAGTGAACCATGAACTCCATAATAAGCTAGCTTCTTAATCAATAAAGAGTGATTAACCTTATCGAATGCCTTCGAAAAGTCGGTATATATGGAGTCCACTTGAAGACGTTTATCAAAAGCATTGCAGATATAAGATTTGTAGACTAATAAGTTACTAATCGTAGATCGACCAGGTACAAAACCATGCTGAAATTGCGATATGTAATGTTTAAAATGATTAAAAAGAAAAGGATAAACAAGGGATTCAAAAAGCTTAGCAAGACATGAGAGAATGCTTATGGGACGATAATTTTCGCATTTATTCTTGTCCCCAGACTTAAATATAGGTATAATGAAACTAGATTTCCAGTAATCTGGAAATTGGCCAGATTTAAGTGATTTATTAAATAGAATTTCCAAAGGAACACTCAATTCATCAGCGCAAGTTTTAATAAATCTTGCCGGTATTGCGTCAGGTCCTGCACCTTTGTTAGGATCAAGTCTCTTGATACCCTCGATAATATCCTCGCGCGTGATATAAATATGATTCAAAATTATTTGGTTAGTCATATGTTCCATATCAGTGGGGCAATCTGTTGGCAACTCGTATACAGACTTGAAGTAACTCGCAAACATTTCACATACACTTTGGGCATCTGAAGTTGTTTCAGACATATGCGACATATTTTGTGGAATAGAATTGGTAGCCTTCTTACTGTTAACGTACCGCCAAAAAACTTTCACATTATCCCGTGAATCACGTTCAGTAGATTCTACGAAGCGTTTATGGCATTCATGTATCATCTTTTTACTCCTATGACGTAACAAATCAAACGTGTCATAATCCCTCGGGTTCCCATATCTTTTATATTTATTGTGATATTTATGTTTTTCTTTTAAACAATTTATAAGAGCATTACTATACCAATGAGGGTAGTTTGATGATTTATGTTTATGTAAAGGAGTGTAACGGCGTATAATTTCATTTAGTTCACTGTAAAAGATCATAAGTGCTGCATCAGTGTCAAGATCGGACAGAAGATCATTCCAGTCTATAGTCGCTAAACAATCTTTTATTTTATTATATTGGCATTTCCAGTAATTCAGCTTTTGGGAATCAGGATTATGACTAACTGATGAAATTGGTTGCGAGTCAATTATCTCCACTGATATGGATGGGTGGTGTCCTTCTAATTTAAGAAGAGATTCAGCTCTATTTACTCGAATGTTGTTGTTGTTATACAAAATAAGGTCTAGCAGTCTATCATTAACATTGAATATGTGATTATATTGCTGTAAGTTACAAAGTGCCATGGTTTCCAACAAGGCAGGTCCACGAGCATGGATGACATTATATGGCTCAAGATAACTATGGGAATCGGATTTTTTCCAGGATACCTTAGGGATATTGAAATCACCAAGCAGTAAGAATGAATCATTCAAGCCATTACCAAGTATCACATTCTGACAGTGCTCAAAAAATTGAATAACGTTATTTAAACTCATGTCAGGTGGTAAATAACAAAGACATATATGTATGGGCGGTTGTTTATTATTTGAATGCGAAAATAAAGTAAGCCAGATGTCCTCAAAGGAACTTTCCCATTCAAATCTACGCAGTACTTTCAGTTGTTTCTTAACGGCTAAAATAATACCACCTCCTTCAACCTTCCTGGAAGCTGAACAGTCGGAGCGATCTCTCCGGAAAATATTATAGCGCTCGTCAAACAATTCCGCGTCGAAAACACTTGAGTTGAGGTTAGTTTCATTTAAACCTATGAGGTCATAATCACTATTTAAAACATTCAAATAAAGATCAGTTGTTTTTGTTCGCATGCGATTCACATTTTGGTAATATATAAACATGTTAAGAAAATAATATTTTATATATAAAAAAAAAAAAAACTTAAGTTATTAAACAGAGTTAACGGTATGTGTTTATATGGGTGGTGTATAAAGAACAATACTGTTTACGTGACTGAAAAAAGATTAATATTAATATAAAGTAATGAATGAAAATAAACACAAATTAAATGCCGAAATTTAATGGTTTGGCAACTTAAACTATTTTATTTAAACTGTCCATGTCTCGGATCAAAATGGCTGGAGATTTCTCATCCTTTCTAACGTAAACTTTACCGAATTTAACCCATACAAAGGTGTAGGCTTTTTCTTTAGCAGCTTTTCGTACCGCTGCATGAAGTTTCTTGCAGTCCGGTGATAAGTGCTCCACCACATATATTTTTTGTTTGGTGCCGGTAATCTCAAGGTGAGTGGAGTTCAGGGGGTCCGAGGAGTGCGTCTTATTAAAACGCCTAACGGCTGACAAGATGCTGTCCCGATGGCGAGGTGAGGGGAGGGTGATCAACAAATTGCGTGGACGACTTGAAGTATTATCAATTTTTGCGATTCTGCGGCACGCATATATTTCAGAGTCCAAAATTGGGTACCCGATGACGTCGCATAGTTTTTTAAATATATTCACAACATTTTCGCTACGCTTTTCGGGCACAGCCTGAATTTCCAAATTTGAGCTTCGAGATAACATTTCATTTGTCATGATCCTGCGGTCAAAGTCACGAAGATCATTTTGTAATTTTGAGTTTTGGGAATCGAGTTCCTGAACCTTTAAATTGACAGAGCTCAAATTAGACTTTATCTCATTGTGGCCTTCCTCTAAATACTTTGTGGTGGTACTTAAGTCACTCTTTAGATCGGTGATCGCAGATTGCACTTCTATTTTCACTACAGACTTTATTTCTGTAAAAATATCCTGCTTAAATTTTTGGAACTTAGAGTCCAATAAAAGGCTAATCTGACGAAGTGTAATAGTCTCGTCGTCTGGAGAGGCACTGCTGTGATCGACTGAATTATCGCAGGACATCGATGACTCATTAAGGCCGTACGCGCGGCGCACCGGAGTATTTGTATTATCACCTTTACGTCTTGTTATGTTTACGCACGAAGGACAGCTCCACGCATTGTTGCTATTCAGGATCGTTTTATATGAGATTAAATCCATATTCAAGCATTTATGGTGATAAGCTCCCTGACAAGGGTCACAGCGAAGCAACTCAGTCGTTTTAATGCCGGAATTACAAGCCAAACATTTCTCCATGATGATATTAAATAAATCACGACGAGACGAGTGTCACCGTAAAACAAATACAAGCGAGCGGTAACTGGTAGCCGGGCGCCCGGTATGACTCACCGCTGTATCGCGTAAACAAGTTCTAACCTAAACACGATGCACCAATGTGATTAAGTTATAATTATCACTATAAGCAGCACAAAAGCAAATGTTATCGGTATTGGAAAAAATCGGTCACTGTTTTATCTGCACCATAATATACATTTTGTCCGAGAACTTGAAGTTAATTACATACTTTAGGAATTTATTGTCCGGAGCACAAAAAGTTACTGCTAACCGACTCGGCGCGCGAGCGAGATGTAGACCTATGTCTACTAATTAGACCACTGTCTAATCTTCTGTTTAAAAGCTGTTGGTTTTCCTAAATAAATCCTTACTAATATTATAAATGCGAAAGTGAGTTTGTTACGCTTTCACGCCGTAACAACTGAACCGATCATCATGAAATTTTGCATACAAGTTCTCTGGAGTACGGAGAAGGACATAGGCTACCTTTTATCCCGGGATAAAGTACTATTCCCGAGGGATCGACATTGACGCGGGCGGAGCCGCGGGCGAAAGCTAGTAAATAAATAAATTCAAAAAATGGACATTTTCAAACAAAAATGTTCGGCTGACCGGTCAATTTGTAAGGGAACGAAAAAGAAATGTGAGTTTCCTGCATTGGTCCCAGAAAAACTGTTCATATCCACGGGCTGAATCAGCCTTCAAGGATCGGTCATGGTTTTCTTAACATATTGATAGATATACCTACATACTATACAGACATCGGAAAATTTACCTACCTACCTACCCACCAACTCCTGTTCCATAGATTTTGGCCAAGTAGATATTCCACTTTTGTATGAAAGAGCAGATAATTTTTTCACGATGTCAAAGTTGGTCCCATAGCGAAAGTTGTTCAGATTCGTGGTCTGAGTCACTCCTTAAACGTATGCTAATGAATTCAATTTCAACCTGTAGAGTTGGCAGTTAGTGATACAGCGTGTCCGGATAAAAACTAGGCAAACGTGTCAACACGTAAAACTTCCGACCAATTACGAAAAAGGGTCGGCCATTACGAAATTATATTCCAATTTCGAAATTATCATGCGACCACCCAGTTTAGAGTATTTATATGGGTCAACGTTAATTTCGCGCCTTATACTAAACGCAACTATGTATATCCAAAGTTTTCTCTTTTTCGCGGCCTTGGGCGTAAGTTTTTTTTAATTTTCTTTTGACGTAAAACAATGCGCACTGGTACAATTGTATTTACGCAATTTGAGTGATAAAATTAATATTGCTTAATTTTTGTTTCATATTTATTTCGCGCTATAGTTGATTATGGTTCATAAGGTTTATTGCATGTTTTTATATTGCAATATATTTTGAAATTTTAGTGTAGGTACCCAGTTAGGCAGGTACTCAATAATAGATAGGTACCTATAGCTTGTGTGCTTACATTCATTTAAGAAGTGAAATCTTCTTTAGGGTAAAAAAGTTAAACTCGCGTCAGGACACGTGACCTGAGACCACCGGCCAGCGCGGTGTAGGAGAGGAAGTAATATCCCCTCTCTTTCTACCGCGCGGAGTTTTCACAAATAATTAAATAAAGATAAAATTAATATTAAAGGGAGCCTCCCATACAACAGACATGATTTTTTGCCGTTTTTATAGATAAAGGTACGGAATCCTTCGTGCGAGAGACCGACTCGCACTTGGCCGGTTTTTTTTAACTATATTTATTGAATTGATGGTTGTATATTCATATCAACCGAGGAAAGTCAGCATCGATTCTAGAGTATCTACATTGACTGTTCCAAAAGATATTGTACTTACCATATACCAAAAAGGATGTTTTGAGATTATAATAACATACTTTTTCCTCGCATAGTAGACAGAGCCCTGGTCCATAATTTTTTAGACTACCTCCGTGGCGCAGCGGTCAACACGCCTGCCTGCGACACGGAGTGACCGGGTTCGATCCCCGGCCAGGTCAAGATGGAAAATGATCTTTTTCAGATTGGCCTGGGTCTTGGATGTGTATCTATATATGTATTTGTTATAAAAATATAGTATCGTTGAATTAGTATCCCATAACACAAGTCTCGAACTTACTTTGGGGCTAGCTTAATCTGTGTGATTTGTCCGTATATATTTTATTTATTTATTTATTTATAAGACTTAAAAGCCCCTTTTAGCATGTTGGTTGGTGTATGTAGGTGAAAAACTGAATCAAAATAATGATGGGTCAAACCTACTTACATGATTCCTCAGATTTACGCCCATTCCCTCGATCGGCTTATACGATGTGTACGGGAAGAGAAGCAGCTAGTAAATCCTATTTTTTTTCTTTTCTCCCAGATCAGCATAGAAATTAATGTAATTGATGAAAAAATACTTTGTGTGAACTCTTATTTTTAAACTCGTATTCTTGCTATGAAGCATCATCATCATTTCGTGTACATGTCACGGTCAATCGACTATGCACATCCTGGTGTCAGAGTTCTTCGGAACCGCCTCTCAGCCTCTGACGTGGTTCCTTTAACGACTACCAGATGGCAGCCGGGACCAACAGCTTAACGTGCCTTAAATAAATATATACGGACAAATCACACAGATTGAGCTAGCCCCAAAGTAAGTTCGAGACTTGTGTTATGGGATACTAACTCAACAATACTATATTTTATAACAAATACATATATAGATACACATCCAAGACCCAGGCCAAATTGAAAAAGATCATTTTCCATCTTGACCTGGCCGGGGATCGAACCCGGTCACTCCGTGTCGCAGGCTGGCGTGTTGACCGCTGCGCCACGGAGCTAGTCATAGTCCAATAAGATTTAAAGATAAAAATATATTTATTTGCATATCGCTCCGCTGTCCGTCTGTCTGTCAGTCTGTGAGCAGGCTGTATCTCATGAACCATGATAAATAGTTGAAACTTTCACGCATGCTTTACAGAATATAGCATATGTATATTTTAAATATTAAAGGAGCCTGATGAACCGTTTGACCTTAGCATTTTTAGCGCTTACACATGGCAAGCAAGGCAGGGCGCGGTCCCCAATGGGTGACCACAAAACGCATAAATATTTCTCCAGCTCCTCCATGCTTTAGAAGGCACGTTAAGCGGTTGGTCCCGGCTGTCATTATTGATGGCAGTCGTTTAGCTTTGTCAAATGCCCTTTGGCAGCTTGGACACTAACACACACGTAAAACAATATACAAACAAAATTAAATAACAACTCTATATATTTCAGCTATCATCAGCAGCAGTTATATTCCCAGTGGTAACACCAGAGGTCATTCTATCCACAGTAGAAATCCCAGTCCTGCCGAATACATACGAGCTGATATTACCACCCGTAGCGGCAGAGCTGCCATGTGGCCTCGGCTACTCTGTAGCGGGGGCACCATTAGTGTCCGGTGCGTTCTCTAGTTGTGGCTACGGATCCCTAATACCGCTGACGTCACCGTGCAGTTGCACGAAGCTAGCAACACCACTCTGTCCTGAACTAAGGAGGTTCGCTAAGCCGATACTATTGTAGATATCTGTCTCAATACTATTAAATGGTTTCATTTTTCTCCAAATGTATTTTTAAATAACATCATGCTAATACCTATTTATAACCCCTTCCTTAAGACCATCCATACATTACGTCACGCGTTAAGGGTGACGAAGTGTGACAACGTAGTATGGCAGCGTGTGACAACGAAGTGTGACAGCGTATTAGAAAAGGGGGGAAGTCATAAGCTATGTGACGTCGTGTCTGAAGAAAGAAATCACAGTCACATCCCAGTCGTGCCGAAGACATGAGCTGATATTACCGCCTGTAAAGGCCTAGATGTCATGCGTAATCGGCTACTCTATATAAATTATACTTATTTATAACCCCCCTTCCTTAACATACATACACTTCGTCACACGTTAAGGGGAGGGGAGGAGGTGTGATGGATGAAGTGTGACAGCGAAGTATGGCGGCGCGTGAGAACAGAGGGAAAAGTCATAAGCTTCTTGGACACTAATAAATGGTTGTAATTTGAAGTTTCGTTGCATTATTCCCAAAAGCTATTCAAATATATTTTTTTAAATTACCCCCAGATATTTATAGGGTTCCGTACGACCGAGTGACAAAACGGAACCCTTTTAGGACACCTGTGTCCATCTGTCTGTCACAGCCGATTTTCTTTGAATCTACAGGACCTATTATGATGAAAATTGGCGCACTTATTAGTTACGTACACGTAAATACGTAAATAGATAAATTTCATCTAGTATCAGTAGTTCGATGATTTAGTCCAGCGATGGGACTTATGAGACTTATTAGTCTGTTTTCTTTTAAATTGAAGTACACATCTTTTTGATGAAATGAAAATGAAATGAATGAAAAAGAAAATTAGGTTTCCCATACAAAGTCGCCCATCAGCTGGAAGCATTTCTATGAAAGGTTGAATTTATTTTTTCGTTTTTTACTTTTTTTTCTTGCAATTCCGTGTTTCATTAGGGATTCGGATTCCCAGATTTCAATAAAGCTAGGGGGTTCAAAATCACGTTGTATAAGTGACAATATGTAAATGATTTATTGAATTAAACAAAGTACTAAAAACTAAAATTATGCACTAAAACTTAAATTAAATCCTTACTAATATTATAAATGCGAAAGTGAGTTTGTTTGTTTATTTGTTTGTTTGTTACGCTTTCACGCCGTAACTACTGAACCGATCATCATGAAATTTTGCATACAAGTTCTCTGGAGTACGGAGAAGGACATAGGCTACCTTTTATCCCGGGAAAAAGTACTATTCCCGAGGGATCGACAATGACGCGGGCGGAGCCGCGGGCGAAAGCTAGTTAAAAATAAAAGGAAATTTATAAAACACGTCAAATGAAATAAAATATAGATGCCAAATCGCTGCGATCAGCTGGCAGGGTGCCCAAAAGGCTGGCGGCATTTCCTCGCTGAATGGCCAGACTCAATCTATGACCAAAATACGCGCCTGCCCTTAGGTCAACGGAAACGTCGATTAGGCGTGCGGATAATATGTAATACTAGCTTAGTCAATGTCGATCCCTCGGGAACAGTACTTTTTCCCGGGATAAAACGTACCCTATGTTCTTCTCCGTACCCTAGATAACGTGTATGCAAAATTTTATGATAATCGATTCAGTAGTCACAACGTGAAAGCGTAACAAACAAACAAACAATCTTTATTAGTAATATATGTTTATCATAATTATTAAAAGAAAAACAACAAAATGGACAATTCCTCCAAAATGGACAATAACCTGTCTCCAAAACAGCAAATTCTTAATTTTTGCAAAAATTAACAACGGTTTGCTCTCCGGGCGTGCAGGCAGAAGTGAAAACTCCGTGCGGTAGAAAGAGAGGGGGATATTACTTCCTCTCCTACGCCGCGCCGGCGATTTCAGATCACGTGTCCGTCTAACGAATTTTCGATCAGGTCACGTGTCCTGACGCGAGTATAACATATTTCACCATCCCAAAAAGTTCCCAACGCCGATAGAACTTGGCACTTAAAAAAGAAAATAGTTTTTTTTAATGAACAATTTTGTTGTCTACGACATAGGAAACCCTATTTTCCCTAACAAGCTAATCTATTAAATTATCAATGAATTGCAACTTACGATAAAAGTAACTTGCAATTAGGTTTCCGATTGCACATGATAACAAACATAATCAAAATTAATCAATAAGTTACGGTAACTTAGATAGCTATCGATAATATTCAGAATAAATAATAATGCTTTCGGTCAATCAAATCAAAAATATATATAAATCGTATCAGTTAAGACAACAACATCAAATTACTTTTAAAAGTATTTTAAGTATTATTAGTTTCATTAAAAAAAAATGGTTAAAATTATTCTACTGGTATCCTGCTTGGTGGCCTTACAATCACAGGTAAATTCATAAATACTATTAAGTCTTTTTTCTTTGCGGCGTAGACAGAGCCTCAAAAAAGGATTTTGACAGCCAGGCAGACGGACAAACAAGTAATATATAAATATATATGTACAAATCACACAGATTGAGCGAGCCCCAAAGTAAGTTCGAGACTTGTGTTATGGGATACTAACTCAACGATTCTATATTTTATAATAAATACATATATAAATAAACATCCAAGACCCAGGTCAATTCGAAAAAGATGATTTTCCATCTTGATCTGACCGGGGATCGAATCTGGGAACTATCGTGTCGCAGGCTGGCGTATTAACCACTGCGCCACGAAGCCCGCCTGTGAAGTCAAAGTCAAAGATTTTTATTCAAAATTGGATACATGTATCTCTTTTTGAACGTCATATTTGTATTTTTTATACCTATTTGTTTAATTTATGCAAAATCGAAATACTACTCGCGTTTCGCAATGACCACTGGTGAGAAGAATACAAGTGTATAAGTGACAAGTGTACAAGTGATACTATATAGGTTCCTTTTTCCTTTTGAGTTACGGAACCCAAACAAAATAGTACTATATTAAAGCCACATTTTCTGACGAAAGCCTCCTATTTCTTATTTACTATTCATCTAATAGAATTATTTAAAAAATGCCACTGTTTCTTGTTAAATCTTCTTTCATTCAGGAATCATAGAGGAATTATATAAACGAACATCTATTCTTCTTTTTTGGGCAATTGTATAAATATTAGAAGCATAAAGCAGTTCATCATCATCATTTCTTGTATGTGTCACGGTCAATTGACCATGCACACCCTGGTGTCAGAGTTCTTCGGAACCGCCTCTCGGTCTCTGACGTAGTTGGTTTAACGACTACTAGATGGCAGCCGGGACCAATAGCTTTACGTGCCTTCCGAAGCACAGAATCATCTTTATTATCAGACAATCAGGTGATTCGAACCTGCAATGTCCTAACCAAACTGGAAACAACTAAACAAAGTATGCTTCCCGTGGGAATCGAAGCCATGACCCCAGGGTCAGGCAAACGCCTTAATCACCACGGAGGCAGCAGTTTCTTTACCATCTTCTATCTAAATCTAAATATATATAACTCAAAGGTGACTGACTGACTGACATAGTGATCTATCAACGCACAGCCCAAACCACTGGACGGGTCGGGCTGAAATTTGGCATGCAGGTAGATGTTACGACGTAGGCATCCGTTAAGAAAGGATTTTGATCAATACCCCAATGGGATAAAATAGGAGATGAAAGTTTTTATGAAACGCGAGCGAACCTAATTACTTTATATTTACTTGACCCTTAAAATTTTCTTACAGGTCCTATCACAATGTCCACGACAATTGAACTTCCTCCGGCAAATTCAACCAGAAGTGATTGAACAACCAATGAATTACATCACCCAAAGCCCTCGCTACACCGACTCTCCCTGCAATTGCCAAGTGCCCCTCAACTCCGCTGCACCATCATCAACCACCATCATCACAGATTGCTCACCAACAGCCTGCAAAAACCTAGCAAATACGTTACAACTGATGATTGTATGTAACTTGCTGCAAAATACTAAAGGCGGTTCTGAATTAGCTTTGCAGTTGGCTGCTCCAGTCATCAATGAGCTATTTACGTCACCAGTGTTGTCTTGTGGTTGTACAAACCCGTTCGCAACTAATATTGTATCTCCTAATATTGTAAACTCTAATGTCATTTCTCCTAATTATGTTTCTGGGATTAGTAATGCTGTTTCGTCAGCTTCGCCATTTTTGCAGTTAACTGCTGGAGGGTTACTATCGGGTGTGTTTTAGTAATATTATAACTAAATAATATTATTTATTTTATGTTAGGAAGTGTAAAGTTTAAGTATTTATTGAGTGCTATAATTAAAAAGTTTAAATTATATGTCGTGTTTGTTTTTATTTCATTTTGGATTATCTTTATAATTGTTAACACACATACATTAGTATCACGTCTTTGCGGAGTAGACAGAGCCTAGGTCTATAAGGCCCGAAGGCCATGTTTAGAATGTTAGTGGGCATTATGTGAAACACCGAATCAAAATAGTGATGGGTTGCTAGCCGCATCGCCTATTAACATAAATAAATAAATATATACGGACAAATCACACAGATTGAGCTAGCCCCAAAGTAAGTTCGAGACTTGTGTTATGGGATACTAACTCAACGATACTATATTTTATAACAAAAACATATATAGATACACATCCAAGACCCAGGCCAATCTGAAAAAGATCATATTCCATCTTGACCTGGCCGGGGATCGAACCCGGTCACTCCGTGTCGC
The DNA here is from genome assembly GCA_947532085.1 of Elegia similella. Taxonomy (NCBI): domain Eukaryota; kingdom Metazoa; phylum Arthropoda; class Insecta; order Lepidoptera; family Pyralidae; genus Elegia; species Elegia similella. The sequence goes on from OX383953.1 coordinate 9,087,102, forward strand.
AGGCTGGCGAGTTGACCGCTGCGCCACGGAGCTAGTCAAACATGATTCCACAGAATTTTGTCCGTTCTCTCGTTCGGTTTTTACGATATCCGCGGGAAGAGAAGCAGCTGGTACATTCTACGTTTTTCTTTTCTCCCAAACCAGCATGGAATAGCTATACTTAATTGTAAAGCCTCTAAATTTTCACGTTTCCCATTTTTACACGCATTTTATTAACTTCACGTTTATTTTTTTTAAAACCACTTCTTTGAACTCGAGTTTTAGCCATTTTAAACGGCCCGATTTAATTTAAACTTAGACTTATCAAGGACCGATGACAATACAATAATTTAATAAGTTTATTTAATTATCCATTGCCAGGATTAAATAATTAAGAGGAAATCGTATTCGGCTGTATTTCCATACAAGCGTATGGAATTCCCCTGATTCCTTGTCGGATAGTACCAGTAGAGCAATAAGATTTGCAAAAAAAAAACCAGCATGTCCCAATGTTTCAATTTATTTTAAAAGTTTATTATTTTAAGATATAAACTTACTAAAACATGGAAATTTGTAAGAATTTCTGTTGTGTTCAAACATCAAGAAAACAAATTCGACGCGACTATAATAGAAAAAGAAAACATAGAAACACAGCCATAGCTAATTTTTAATGAAAAAAAAAACGACTTACGGTTAAGATTTGGAGAAGAAATCAGGGGACTACGAAGCGTTAATTTTGTTTAATTTTCATAGGTATTTACGGTCCGAGCTGCAGTTGTCTCTATCCCACTCTGCGGGGGTTGTTTGGGCACACAGCGCGACAGCAATAGATTTTACAAATACCTATTTTTCAATTCTCTCGAGAGCAGTGTTTCCCTACTTTGTAGTTCGATTGATAATAAAAGCGTGTTTTAGGGTTCCGTACCCAAATGGCAAAAAACGGAACCATGTCTGTCTGTCCGTCCGTATGTCACAGCCTACAGTATTTTTCCGAAACTATACTGTTGAAACTGGGTACGTAGATGAATTCTGTGAGTGAACCGCATTAAAATTTTTACACAAAAATAGAAAAAAAAAGCAATAAATTTTGGGGGTTCCCCATACTTAGAACTGAAACTCAATTATTTTTTTTTCACACGTATGGAATAGGTCTTAAAATGATATTGAGGTTTCTAATATATATTTTTTCTAAACTGAATAGTCTGCGCGAGAGGCTTCCAAAGTGGCAAAATGTGTGTATATAGGTCCTAAATTATGAAAATTATAATATTAAAAAAAAAAAATATGATGTGCATTACCATGCAAACTTCCACCGTAAATTGGTTTGAACGAGATCTAGTAAGTAGTTTTTTTTCATCATCAGGTCCTTTTTAGTCTCCACTACAGGAGCACGACCCTCTCTGTACTACTAGGGCCATACTTGGCCAGAGCAGCCAGAGGACTTGGCCTACACTCTCCACGCTGGCCAGACGGGTTGGAGAGGTTTTTTTTAATCCTTACTAATTCCTTACTAATATTATAAGTGCGAAAGTGAGTTTGTTTGTTTGTTTGTTACGCTTTCACGCCGTTACTACTGAACCGATCATCATGAAATTTTGCATACAAGTTCTCTGGAGTACGGAGAAGGACATAGGCTACCTTTTATCCCGGGTATAAGTACTATTCTCGAGGGATCGACATTGACGCGGGCGGAGCCGCGGGCGAAAGCTAGTACTTCATAAATCGTAAACCGCAATTTGCCTTTCATTCAATCGACTCAAGTATAAAAATAAACAATGAACTACAAGAACTTTTAAATAACGTAACTTGCTGTTACTGAACCCTTCAAGAGCGAGTCTGGCTCGCACTTGGCCGCATTTTAAAAAAAAAATATTACTTTTACGTTCTTCTGCCCAATTAGTAAACATCCTCTCAATCATTTGGCTGGTTGACTGGTAGAGATCCCTTTATGGGATAAGTCCGCCATTGTATGTTAACTTTTCGTTATTACTATGTTTTATGTTCTGTGTTTTTTCTTGTACAATAAAGTTATTACAAACAAACAAACAAAATTTTGACCGAGCGATCTCTGCTTCAGCTTGGGCGAAAATTCGTTCGTATGTCCCGTCACGGTAAGTGGTCCCGTTGTCTGTATGATTGTTCTCCTCGTTAGGTGCATTTCCGTGATCTATTGTGGGTGGGTCCAATTTTTTTTTATATATATTTTGTTCTCGCGTTTTTTATTCAAATGGCATAAAAATGGAGTATTCTACTGATATCCTTACTTCCTTACTAATATTATAAATGCGAAAGTGAGTTTGTTTATTCGTTTGTTTGTTACGCTTTCACGCCGTAACTATTGAACCGATCATCATGAAATTTTGCATATAAGTTCTCTGGAAGACGGAGAAGGACATAGGCTACATTTTATCCCGGGAGAAAGTACTATTCCCGAGGGATCGGCATTGACGCAGGCGGAGCCGCGGGCGAAAGCTAGTATTTAAATATATTTAAGAATATTTTATACTAGCTTTCGCCCTCGCAATGTCGATCCCTCGGGAACAGTACTTTTCCTGGGATAAATTGTACCCTATGTCCTTCTCCGTACCCCAAATAACGAGTATGCAAAATTTCATGATGATCGGTTCAGTAGTTACAACGTGAAAGCGTAACAAACAGACTCACTTTCGCATTTATAATATTACTAGCTTTCGCCCGCGGCTCCGCCCGCGTGAAATTCGATCTCTCGGGAATACTCCTTTTTCCCGGGATAAAAGGTGTAAAAGGGGTGAAAGCATAACAAACAAATAAACATACTGCTTTTTCATACAAAAGTGTAATATCTACTTGGCAAGAATCTATGGAACAGCTGATTTTTTGCAATTTCGGAGTTGGTCCCATAATTAAAGTTGTTCAGATTCGTGGACTTATTAGGTCCATACATAAACCTTCAAGACTCAGGCCAATCTAAAAAAGATCATGTTCCATTTTGGCTTAACCGAGAAACGAACCCGATTCGATTCACATGCACTACTGTAACACTGAGCCTAAAAAGTGGACGAAACGAAGTTGATAGGCAAATAAAAAAATAACACATATTATTACTAAATATTTTATTTCACTAGGTACATAATAAGCACATATATAAAACAAGATAACATTTTAAAAATGAAGTAATCAAATGAACATATTTCAGTTTTATTTCAAAACAGTACGTGACATATCAGTACAATGCAGTTTGATAGAGAAGTCCTCGGTTATATTTTTAATAAACAGGTGATTTTGAATGACCTGGCAGTGTTTTGGTGTTGAAATTGGAATCCCTAATAGAATATAGACTTGCAGGAAAAAAAAACGTAAAAATGATGAAAAAAAATTGAGCCTCCAAATTTACCGATCAGCTGGAGTACTATTTTTGAAAGTATGACACTCGTCTTCGAGCGATTTTTGTATGAAAACATCGCTCGTTTACGAACGGCGTCATTTCAAAAATAGCACTACTGGTCAAATTAGAAAGCCTAAATTTATTTTCATAAATTACTTTTTTTCTTGCAGGTTGGATTCTGATTCCAACATTGAAATGATGCCAGGTAATCAAAATCATAATAATATGGTATTTACCAGTGACGTGCAGTCCATACAGACAGTTAGACTCTGTCTACCCTGAACTCACTAAACATATGTATATAAAAAATGATCTCTAACAAAAATATATTTGATTGTTGCCCCTAAAAAATCTCAAGCAACATGCTCCATAAATCAGTTATACTGAATATATAATAAAGTATTTATTTAAGAGTTCCATAACAGGCCAAATATTTAAAGTAACTCCCAAGAGGGAGATCACTACTATTTTAGCGGTGTTAGTCCCGCATAACTGTTCTGTATCCCCGTAGCAGATCAGTATGCATAACGCATTTTCCACATAAATAAAAAAAAAAAAGTATTAGTCAGTAAGTAGTAAGTTTTTGAGTGTGATTTTGTCTACCTTCCCGAAAAATGTGTGGTCATATCGCTGGTATTTACCAATTTGATATAAAGCCGAAGAATAAGAGAAAGACCTAGAACTGAATGGATGGATGACATGTCACAGTTTGATAGGAATTGGCGGAGTTTAGCGCAAAACATAGATGGAAACAAAGAGGGGATGCTTTAGCCTAGCAGTGAGACATCATTGTATGGTGTTCAAAGACTATTATTTTCACTACAGACTGTGATTGAATTTTCGTTTCGTTTGATATTTCGGCTATAGTGCTGCTGCCATTTTGACTGAGGAACTGCAGTTTTCTACTAGCCGGTAGAAAACTGCAGTTCCTTCCAGTGCATTAGGCAAGCGGTTAAAATTAAGAAGCAATCCAATTTTAATCGGGAAGACGGCTACAAGCCGGCCTATCAGGAACATGGAATCCATTGTGTAATATTGCCGAAATATCAGATGAAACGCACATTCAATCGCGATTAGTCCCATAACAAAAATAATAGTGGTTGTAACCGCGAAAGCTTAAAATCATATGGCATACAAATATTTCAAAAATCGCTTCAAAAGACAAGTCCACTGCATGGAGATACAGGTTCAACATTTAGATTAAGATATGGAATATTCACTGGAGAATATCCAAAGTTGCAGCGAATTTGAGCTGGTATGGACTGAGGAAGGATTATCTCTGCTGGGAAAGGTGCCGTCGTAGGTACTGGTGTCACAACATCTGCACATCCTGCATAGTAATCTGATATATAGGATACAGGAGCAGTTACGTCTATTGGAGCGAAAGACAGCGGGGAAGGAAGTTGAAGATATGGTATATCTACTTTAGGTGCTGGAGTCACGATTTCTGTTACTTCTGTGACGTAAGTTGGAGATGGGACATAATAAGGATTTATAGGAGAATTAACAAGTGATACTGTATTCACATCATTAATAGTAGTATAAACATCTACTGAAGGTATAGGAGCGATGGATGAAGTTACTTCTGTCACTAACGGAACTTGTCCATCATAAACTGATCCATATACATTAGTGTAAATAGAAGCTGGAGCAATGACTTCTGTCACAGGCGCGTATATACTTTGAGGATATAATATAGGAGCTTCTGTTACTTCGACTATGGGTACAACTGGAGAAATAGGAGCAGCTATGACATCAGTAACCACAGTTGTAACGTCTACTACAGGACCGTAACTTACTGCTGTTACATCTACAGGATTAAGAACTTCTAAAGGTGATACTGCAGTACCTATAGTTCCAATAGTGTCGTATAAAGGCACTACATTAGGGAATGGAGTCACATATGGAGTAGGCTTTAAAGAGGATTCTAATAATTCGCTTACGATTAACAATTGGAGAGTGTTAGCTAAGGAATTGGCCACAGAGTTGTCTACAAGTGTAGTTGAGATCATAGGAGTGGGGTTAATAATGGGGTTGTTAGATAGACCATTGGATAAAGGCAATAAGTTGGGTAGAACAGATGAAACTTGAGATAATTGCTGCAGCGGCTGTAGTACGGGAAGTCCGTTGCAGAGTTGGGCAGAAGCCTGAAAGAAAAAAGCAAGATGTAAGAGGTGCGTATGTTACTTACGTGTTTTTTAGGGTTCCGTACCCAAAGGGTAAAAACGGCACCCTATTAATGAAATGAATGAAATTTATTTGAACATTAAAATTACACAATATACAATAGTTTACAGTTTAGGCCCCACACTAGGCAACACGCCTGTCTTGTGGTAGCCTAATTACAATTCCAATCAGCGTTAAAAATAAAAGAGCCGACAAAAGGTTATAGCTATAATATAGCTTCGCTGTCCGTCTGGATGTCTGTATGTCTGTCTGTCACCAGGCTGTATCTCATGGACCGTGATAGCTAGAGAGTTGAAATTTTCACAGATTATGTATTTTTGTTGCCGTTATAACAACCATTAACAAACACAAAATATAATAAATGTCGATCCCTCGGGAATAGTACTTTTTTCCGAGATTAAAGGTAGCCTATGTCCTACTTCGCACTCCAGAAAACTTGTATGCAAAATTTCATGATGATCGGTTCAGTAGTTACGGCGTGAAAGCGTAACAAATAAACAAACAAACAAACTCACTTTCGCATTTATAATATTAGTTAGGATGGTACGGAACCCTTTGTGCGCGAGTCCGACTCGCCCTTGGCCGGTTTTTTAAATACCAATTATTAGTTTTATCTATGATCAGTAATAGAGTTCTCAAGGCTGAATGATGGCGAAGCAAATACATCAGTGGCCACTTTTGGCGGTAATTAACAATTATCTGGCCGTGTGCTTTCCGGCTTCCGGCAGAGTAGAATAGGATCACTCCTAGTCTTCCCATGGAGGTCGTAAGAGGCGACTTAGGAAATACAAGATAAACGAAGCTCATAAACATCAATGAGACCTCCCGAACCCGTCTGGCCAGCGAGGAGAGTGTAGGCCAAATCCTCTGCCTGCTCTGGCCAAGTTTGGCTCCAGTAGTACAGAGAGGGTCATGCTCCTGCAGTGGAGACTGAAAAGACCTGATGATTATGATGATGATGAACAATTTAATTTAATTGTAATTGTGGATATGAGGGTTATATGTTGTTTAGTATGTCTGTCCCGAGATGTGACATTCTGCTTATCATCTCCTTCTATGAGAAAAACAATATTTCTGTTTTTATTCCCACAGGACTAAAAAAGTTTGAACTGTGTATTAAAAAACTTTTTAGTCCCACGGGAATAAAATAGTATTTTTGACCCTATATAACGTTTAAGTTGGTCCCGGCTGCCATCTGGTAGTTGTTAAAGGAACCCGTCAGAGGCCGAGAGGCGGTTCCGAACAACTCTGACACCAGGGCGTGGATGTGTCGATCGACCGTGACACCTACACGAAATGATGATGATGATGATTATATATTTTTTTTAAATTCAATTTACAATGACTATAATAAGGACAATGTATACTCAGTCCACATACCTAGTTATTAGGATAAACTAAAATTGTGAGTTGACGTCGATTGGAGAAAATGCGCTGTGCAGTTTGTTGCCGCTTCTTCTGCACTCCGCTTTGGAAGCGGCATTAAACTTAGCCATAAGTAAATTACTGACGTCAACAATTCTCAGTTGAAAATATATGACAATTAAGTGTCCAAATGACCTATGTTAAATAAACGTTTTTGAATTTTGAATTTGAATTTTGATGACCCTATATAAATACGGGCTTTGTTTATTGAATAGATGAAAAACAATTTAAAATACTTTTAAATACCTGACTGATCAGAGCTGCCACAGCCAAGACGCCATACACTGCCATATTGACTTGTTAGTTAGTATACTATGAATATGACACATTGACATAGTTTTTATATACCCTCCTGCCCTATATATGTAACTGTGACACAATTACTTTCGCAAAACTATGATAAATATTGTATGTTTTAATATAATCACGCATTCTCTTTTCTACGAAGTCTAATATATAGTTTCAACACGAACGATGGCCTATTGGCCGTGAGCATTACCGCTTATGAAGGTTAAGCAACCTGGGCGCAGTGCCCACTAGGATGGGTGATCGCAAGTGGCATAATTTTTTTCCGGGCTCCTCCGTGCTTTTAATAATAATAATAATAATTTATTTAATTCCATATACGCTTGGCTTCGGCCCGCGTATCTGGCGTAAACCCTCTCCAAGAGGAGTAAAAAACATATACGAATAATAATAATAATAATAATTCGTTTATTTTTCCTCTTTGCAAAGATTTAACAATGTTACTTAAGACTAATCGTATAACCTATGATGACCATTAATCTTTGTGGAGAGGCTAGTTCCTGAAATAGGTTCATAAGCACCTGTGCTACAGGTAACTAGGCCCCCCCCTCAGATATTATGTCTAGGTAATAATAAATTAAAAGATTGAAAAAAGTGAAAAATAGGTACTAATAACATATAGTGTTACCTTGGTTTGGTACTAATTTATTCCAAGATTAGTTATTCTGTGGACTTGGAGTGAGCGTATGTGTGTGTGTGTGTGTGTGAGTGTGAGTGTGTATATGAGTGTGAGTGAGCGTATTTGTGTCTGTGTGTGTGTGTATGTGTACGTGCGTGCATGTTTGTTAATGTGTATATGTGTGGGTGTGGGAGAGAGAGAGAAGGTATGTGTGTGTAGGTACTGAGAAAGAGGTAGGCGGCAATGGACGAGATAATGGTACTAATGTATTTGTTTCGCGCATTAGCAAACGGTACGATAACAAGGGAATTATTATTATTATTTTTTAATTTATTATTTTTATTGTTTGTAGATTATTTTTACGATTATTTATGAGGTGGTTTTATTTAAATAATGGGTCTCAGGAGGTTTTCGGTACCGGAATGGTCAAGGGATTTAAGGTATTGGGAAACCGTTTTTTTGCAAGAGAATTTATGTAGAGGATATATATTCAGTGACTTGTTTAATTTATTATAAAGATAAGGTCCTAAAAAGCAAAAATAGTTATTGGAGGTTGTCGTTCTAAGTCGCGGAAGTGTGCAGACAGCTCCCCTTCTTCGTTTAGCTCTCATCAAGCTAGGGTCATATTGCAGCTGGGAGTGTTGTTTTAAAATAGTGTATAGTATGAAGGACTGTCTGACTGTCAGCACATCCCAGTACTTGTAAAGCTCTGTTGTCGGATAACGGAAAGGGAGGCCCGCCGCAACCTTAAGTATAGTCCGTTGGGCTCTTTCCAATTCGAGAAGAGCAGTTTTTGCCGTACCTCCCCAGGCTGTTATGCAGTAAATCACAAGCGATTGGCATAAGGCATTATAAACCATCTTCAGAATCTGTCGGTCGGAGATGTGTCTCAGAGCTTTGAAAATACATATGAGCTTTCGGAGCCTGGCCGCTAGTGACTCTACGTGGAGGGAAAAGGTTATAGTGTGGTCAATTATGACACCTAGATATTTGATGTTATCTGTTTTCGAGAGAGAGGGGCAATGGCAATTTGTATCTTGTCTTCGATCACACCTATGGGCTTTTATACTAAATATATCTGGAGGTAGGAGGTTGGTTTTAAAGGCAAAGGGGATATATTTGGTTTTGCTTAAGTTCATGGTTAACAAGTTCGAGCTTAACCACTCGCTCACTTTATCAAAGCCTAACTGTGCCTTGTGAAAAGTATCTCTCCAGGTATCTCCGGAGAAGAATAGGGCTGAGTCATCAGCGAAAGCTAGGACTTTGCCACCTTCGAGTTGTAGCCGGCACAAACTATCAATGTAGACAAGGAAGAGAGTGGGAGAGACTATACTGCCTTGTGGCACGCCAAAGGTGAGTTGGGCTTCATCACTTGTCCATCCGCCTATTCTGGTTTGTTGAGTTCTATCGCCTAGATAGTCTGTAAATAGTTTAAGTGGAATGCCTCTTACGCCCACTCTTTCCAGTTTGTCCAGGAGGAGCGGAATAGACACAGTGTCGAAGGCTTTCTTGAAGTCTAAAAAGATCGTGACACATTTCTTTTTTCCGTCCAGCGAGGTGATGATGGAGTGTACTAGCTCGTGGACAGCATCACTAGTTGACTTTCCGGCACGGAACCCATATTGAGTAGTCGCTAAGAGGTTGTTAGATTCCAGATATTTTGTTAATTTGTTGTTCATAATGCGCTCTAGGATTTTGGATAGAGCTGATAGTATCGAGATTGGTCTGTAATTATCAACCTTGTCTTTATCGCCGTTTTTGTGAATGGGTTTGATTAAGGCTTTTTTAAAAGCCGAAGGGAAGATACCGTGTTCTAATGATAAATTGCAGACGTGGGTAATCGGTTCAGTTAGCAAATGAGCATATCTTCTAACAACTTTGCTGGAGATTTGATCCAGCCCTACCGCGCACTTTTCTTTTAGTCTCATTATGATTTCAAAGACCTCGTCTTCTATCACTGGGGTAAAGGCTTTTGAAGGCCATTTAAGCCGTTTTCCTGGCTATCATCATTGATGGCAGTCGTTAAGCTATGCCAGAGGCCTTCAGGAAAAAAAACAACAATCTCATCCATGCTGGTCTGGGAGAAAAGAAAATAACATAGAATGTACCAGCTGCTTCTATTCCCGCGCTGATCGTCAAAGCTGATCGAGGAAATTAGCGGTTAGCAACCCGTCACTATTTTAACATGCTAAACTTGGCCTTCAGGAATATGCAAGAGAGCTCGAAACAAGCGATAGAGGGGCACGATCGGCCTTAACGTTAGGTGTGTGACGCATCTATCTCTCTTCCACCGTTATCATATAAAATTATCTTCCGTTAACCTACAGACAAATAATTTCCTTTTCTCAAAAATCAGTGAAATTATTTTTCTCTGTTATAAATAAATAAACCTTCCCACTGACCTTTCTCGATGAGACAGGTACCACGGTGAAAAAAATATAATATAAAGTATACATAGGAAAAGTTGTTCATATCAACGGGCTGAATCATCCCTTTATTTTAACTGCCTCCGTGGTCTTCTAATTTTGCATACCCTTTGTCTGGGGTATGAAGAAGGATAAATTTAGGTAACAGCCTTCGTGGTCCAATGGTTAAGGCGTTTGCCTGTAGACCCGGGGGTCGTGGATTCGATTCCCACGGGAAGCATACTTTGTTTAGTTGTTTTCAGTTTGTAAGGACATTGCAGGCTTGAATCACCTGATTGTCTGATAAATAAGATGACTCCGTGCCTCGGAAGGCAAGCCGTTGGTCCCGGCTGCCATCTGGTAGTTGATAGAGGAACAACGTCAGAGGCCGAGAGGCGGTTCCGAAGAACTCTGACACCAGGGTGTGCATGGTCGATTGACCGTGACACCTACTCGAAATGAAGATGATCCCAATAGTCAAATATTTTATGCATCGTAAGATATTTTAAATATCATTTAGTGAACGTTAACTTAAAATTCACATTATTATTTACAACATTATTATTGTTGATGTCAATAACTTACTTAGAGCTAAGTTTACGCCGCTTCCAAGGCGAAGTGCAGAAGAAGCGGCAACAAACTGCACAGCGCATTTTCTCCAAATGACATCAACTTACAATCTACGACATACTTAGAACTAAATGTGTGGACTTGAGCTTACATTGTCGTGTCATAAAATAAAATAAAATTTGTAATATTAAATAATAGTAATGGAAAAAAAAAGATTATTAAAATTTTTGATATATTCATTTTTATTCAATTAATATACAATTTAAATATAAAATAACTAAAGTAATGCTACAACTATAAATAAATAAAAATTAATATATATTTACAAATAAAATAGTCCGGGTAGATCGTTGCCTCGCGGTAGCGTGCCCAGAAGGCTGGCAGCATTGCCACGTTGGATGGCTATGCTGATCTTTTGGCCAAGGTATAGACCAGCCTTCTGGTCACGGGTCACCTCGATCAATTTAAATTTAATATATATTTAATTAAAAATGAATATATAATTTTTGATTAAATGTCAAATCACAATTGTTATATCAGTCATTGTAATATTTGTTTCTTAACTTCATTCATTCAGCAATAACATAAGATATGATAAAACACGATCATATACCGACAAATAACTTGTTGTGACATAGATTTTATATGATAATCGAGTGTATATAAGGACTGGTTGATTCTTAAGATAGTATATTAATAAACTATTGATCTTAGATAAAGATTTTAAAATAAAGATGATTACAAAAAATATAATAATAATAATCGCAGTAGTCGTTCAGGTAAGTAAAATATTACGTACAGTCAGGTCTAATTATATCTTGAATATTCTCTTAAACTTTTTGTTTAAAATTAATTAATAATTTTATTTTATTTTTAATTCATTTAATTATTTATTTTAGCAACAAATACATTAGATTTTTTCGTTAAAAAAATAAAATACAAAGAGTCCAATATTTAAAAACCCGCTTTTTCTGTTTCCCGTGCAAAGGTGCCCAATACGCTGGCTGAATCGCAATGGCCAACCTTTGCACGAAAAACGAACTAGAGCCCCCGCTCTAGTTCGGTTTTCGTGCAAAGGTCACCAGTTCTCTCAGCTATTCTGGTCCCTATCTCACCAATGAGCACCAATATACCTCCTCCAATTAAGGCCAACTTGTCAGTAGCGACTTTTAAAAAACAGTTTCGCTCTTACTTACTAGATATCCAAAAGATAAATAATCCAACATATCGCCGGTAGCTGTTGCTGTCTCTGACACTAAAATGAATATCAATATTTTTTATTTGTCAATGTTTTTATTATTTTTCTTTTTTATAAGTATTTAATTAAGTTTATATATTCGTCAATCTATTATATTCGCCTACAAACTTATTAAAAGTCAATTGATACTAAGTAAGGCCTTTCCCCATTTTTTCCACATAAGTTATTTGAAGCGCACTCGCATTTGATGACAGGCCATAGCTGAAAATCAGTGTGTTGCTCTCAGGGCAACATAATCACTGAGCTATGACCTTTTTGCATTGCTGAGGCATACATATACAATTGTAAAGTATTGTTTTTATTTAACTCTGTATTTCTAATGACATTGTTGTTTATCAAACTGTTGTATATGTGTGACTAGAGCAGCAAATAAACGGCATTATCTATCTATCAATGAGCTTTTTGGCATCGGCGCCCCAGCTGCCCATCGTTTCTACCGCCACAGGGACAAAGCAATAATGCGGCTCCAGAGCCGCCTTTTTCGGTTTTTATCTGCTTCGTCATCTGCAGCGGCAGCCGCTAAGCCCATAGTGCGTCCGGGTTATATCTTGAATTTTCTCTTAAACTATGAATAATAATAACACAGAAAGATTTTGGAAGTCTTTCATAATATAAATTTTCATGTTATTATCTTAATATATATAAATCTCGTGTCACAATGTTTGTCCTCAATGGACTCCTAAACCACTTAACCGATTATAATAAAATTCGCACACCATGTGCAGTTCGATCCAACTTGAGAGATAGGATAGTTTTTAACTTATGGCGAAACGAAGTTCGCCGGGGCAGCTAGTTATTTATAGTTTTAAGATATAAGTAGGGCCTTGTCAGGTATCTCTGTGTGTTTCGATTTTAATGAACAGGTTTGGATGAATTATGGCACAAAGATATTTTCGGATAAAGAATGTTCGGTGTAATACTACACCTAACAATGACGTCAAGCGCACCACGTATTGAGGCGCTTGATCCAAAAGCCTATAGTGCACAATTCGACGTCGTGCGATGCGCTCATTAACATTTTCATTGCCATTTAACATTTTTCAACATTTTATATTTTAACATTTTTGCGTAACTTTAAAATATAGTGACTTTTTCTTCTATCTAACATTTCTATCATTTCAAAACACCTCACTGTAGTTCAGGCTCCATCAAAGAAGCTATTCCATAAACTAGGTTTAAGGCAGATAATTTTTTTTTAAAGAAATAGATCTGTAAACAAGCAAGCGAGTCACCTGCTGGTAAGTGATCACCGCTGCCCATGGACAACTGCAACACCAGGGTGTGACAAGAACCGGCCTTTCAAGAATACATAGACTAGTTTTTTGAAACTTTCAGTGTCGTATCGATTCGGGAATACCGCCTCAAGAAGTATGTTTGAGAAGAACCAGCTAGTAAATCAAGTAGATACCATATTATTGAAATAATTATTCAATGTATTTTTTTCTCCACAGGTTGTAAGAACCCAGCGACTTCTTTCACCAATCAACTATCCACCAGCCTTCAACGAGCTCTTCAACCAATGCAGCCAAACGATCTCCAACCTCTCACCTACTGAGAGTGACACCATATGCAAAAACTTCGCTAACTCCATCCAAAACGTTATCCTCGAAAAATTCGCGCAAAACTGCTTACGGAAACCAGTTTTTAGCCAAATAGCTGCACCATTAATCAACGAAGTCGCTACTAACGTTTGCAAATGCCCTGTCTGTTCTGCTGTTAACATAACGCCAACCAGTTATACGAAAACTTATATAACGCCTGGTGCAGTTTCAAATATGATTAGTAACGCAAACGGTTTTGTTAATAACGTGCCAAATAACGTTCCAGTTAATGCGTTAGTTAATAACGTACCAGTTAACACGTTATTCAATAACGTACCTGCTAACAATGGGCCTTTTAATTTCGTTATTGCCAGTAACAGTGTAAGACCAGCAAATAACGTTCAAATAACGGACCTGTTGTCGCTATTGCAGGGTCTAAATGAGTGTTCTTGTAGAAGTCCCGCCGTTGTATAACGAATGTATTATTATTTATATACTTTATTTAAGTTATTTATTGAAATAAATTATTCATTTTGTTAACAAGTGTCTTTTAATCCTTCCATTCAGTGAGTTTGTTACGCTTTCACGCCGTAAGTACTGAACCGATAAACATGAAATTTTGCATACCCATTGTCTGGGGTACGGAGAAGGACATAGGGTATATTTTATCCCGGGAAACAGTTCCCGAGGATCGATATTGACGCAAATGGAGTCTCAGACGAAAGCTAGTTTTATCATAAACACACACACACACATTTTACCACTTTGGAAGTGTCTCTCGCGCAAACTAATTGGTTAAAAATGGTATTAAAAACCTCAATATCATTTTTAAGACCTATCCATAGATACCATATATATTTTTACCACAGATATTTTTGTTTTTTTTTTCTATGTAAATCTTAATGCGGTTCACAGAATGCATCATCTTACCAACTCTCAACAGTATATCTTATAGTTTCGGAAACAGTGGTTGTGACAAACGGACAGACAGACATGACGAATCCATAATTCCGTTTTTTACCATTTGACTACAGAACCCTAAAAAAACATTAATTAACTAAATAAAACTGTCGCAAAGAGACACATTGTTGCAAAGTTCAGTAATGACATGTAAATTGAACCCCTTTTCGTGTTCCACTCACGTAAAAGTTATATTTGATTTCATATGCGGGTTTTATTATTATACCGACTTTGGATAATGCGGTATATGATTCTAAAAATTAAGTGAAAGTCGTAGTAAGCGGATTTTTTTTTATTTATTTAACTTCATACACAATACTACGTGACTAGCTCCGTGGCGCAGCGGTCAACACGCCAGCCTGCGACACGGAGTGACCGGGTTCGATCCCCGGCCAGGTCAAGATGGAAAATGATCTTTTTCAGATTGGCCTGAGTCTTGGATGTTCATCCTTAGATGTATTTGTTATAAAATATTGTATCGTTGAGTTAGTATCCCATAACACAAGTCTCGAACTTACTTTGGTGCTAGCTCAATCTGTTAAAAAAAAAAAAAAAAAATACAGTGTAAAGGCGGACTTAAGCCAAAGGCTTTTTCTACCAGTCAACCAACTGGGTGATGTCGAGAATTGTTGGGGTAGTGCAAAATTTTGATGTTGAAAAATAAATTAAAAGAAAAAAAAAATTATAACAACATTAATAATAAAATAAAAATAAACAACCAAGAATAATAAACTACATAAAATATATACGCTAGTTATATCCTTATCCTTACTAATATTATAAATGCGAAAGTGAGTTTGTTTGTTTGTTTGTTACGCTTTCACGCCGTAACTACTGAACCGATCATCATGAAATTTTGCATACAAGTTCTCTGGAGTACGGAGAAGGACATAGGCTACCTTTTATCCCGGGAAAAAGTACTATTCCCGAGGGATCGACATTGACGCGGGCGGAGCCGCGGGCGAAAGCTAGTATTATTATAATAAATAAACAATACATAAACTACATACATATTATGAACAATCTGACAGGCCTTGTAGAAAATGAGCTTTCACTCTATTCTTAAATGTCAAACGAGTTTGAGCCTTCCTAATATCTACCGGTAGGGCATTCCATAATTTTATGGCACGAACAATAAAAGAATTCTCAAAGAACCCACTCCGATGAACTGGCATGTGAAGGAGAAGATTGCTTGAAGAGCGAAGTTCTCTGAAGTGGGTGTCACCTTAACATATGACGGAGTAGCGGGTTCAAAAAGGATTGAAAAGAGGGTAGTAAGAATATGCAAATTACGACGTTGACGTATTGGCAACCATTGGAGTTGGGAGCGATAAGCAGACACATGATCATACTTACGTAATCTGAAGATAAAGCGAAGACAGTTGTTGAGAAGACGGTCGAGTTTGTTTAGTAGATCACTTCTCAGGTCTGAGGAACACACGTCAGCATAGTCAATGATAGGTAATATCAAAGCATTTACCAACATAGTTTTAGTAATATCAGGGAGGAAGTTTTTTAATTTATACAGAGAACGAAGTGCGCCCGTTACCAATTTCTTGTTTGTTTGGACCAATACATATAAAAAAAAACCATCAAGTGCGAGTCGGACTCACGCACGAAAGGTTCCGTATCGTTATGTATAAAAACGCCAAAGAAAAATCATGTCCGTTGTCATCATCGGTGAAAATTTGAACTGTCTAACTATCACGGTTCATGAGATACCTACAGCCTGGTGACAGACGGATAGACAGACAGACAGACGGACAACCGAGGGATCCTATAAAGGTCCCTTTTGCCTTTTGAGATACGGAACCCTAAAAACAGCGGGTTCCACTCCGGGAGTGCCGGCAGAAGTGAAAACTTACATTACCGTTGTGAATTTTTAAATATTTTGGAATGATGAGGGAATTTCGCACGAATTACTTAATAAGTACGTAGGTTTCCTATATACACGGTGAAATTTTGATCGTTCTGAACCCTTTAAGGGGTGATTCAGCCCATCGATATGAACAACTTTTCCTATGGGACCAATGCTGGGAACTCCCAGCATTATCCCTTTAAGGGTTCAGAACGATAAAAATTTCACGGTGTATAAGCATAAAAATTTTATGCCATTATGTAACAGCATACTGTTTCTCGGCATAGTGATGTTGATCATTCAAACACCAATTAATATTATTTTTGACTGAAAAATATTACTATACAATTGACGATTTCTTTAATGATAAATTTGATGACTAATTTGTACAATTTATAAGATTTTTAATTTATTTTTATTTTTCAATAATAATGTGAAGTATCTGATATTTTTATTAACTAATTATTGTATGTCCAATATGGGCAGAGCATGGTTTTCTTTATTTATTCTTGTAACATCTCATCACAAACACAAACAAAATCTCTTTATTGTAGAACAACAATAAAGATATTTTGTTTGTATTTGTGATTTTTAAGCATAACGTTGTTACGCATAACATAAATAAATATATACGGACAAATCACACAGATTGAGCTAGCCCCAAAAGTAAGTTCGAGACTTGTGTTATGGGATACCAGCTCAACGATACTATATTTTATGACAAATACATATATAGATACACATCCAAGACCCAGGCCAATCTGAAAAAGATCATTTTCCATCTTGACCTGGCCGGGGATCGAACCCGGGCACCCCGTGTCGCAGGCTGGCGTGTTGACCGCTGCGCCACGGAGCTAGCCAATTTTAGCCAACATTGAACGCATAATTATTTTAAGCAAAATGTAACTAAGCTTATTCATATTTAGGCATAACATTACTAAGCATAATTGTATTTAAACAAAGGCATAATATTTTATATCCATACAAATAATACGCCGCATAACTAGCCGTTATAGCCGTTTATAAAAACAGTGCCGTTTTGAAATATGGCGATTTAACGATTAGCCGGATTGAATGCGGCTGAATGAAAATCCGCCAGAATGTATTCGGCGCCATACGTTCTTCAACACGGCTAGCCTTATGTAATCCTTGTTCTGATCCTGTATATTATTTTACTCTTTGTTCTGAGTGAGTGCGACAGCGAGTTCCTAGCCGCCGCTTTGACAGTTTTTAGTTCCCATTTTTAACACTCGTGTCGCTGCATGACATAACTAACAACAATAATGGCGTCGGATATAGAAAAAGTGTTGCAAAACTGTGAAGTTAATAGTAAATAAAACAAAGAAATTGTGATAAATATAATAAATAACTAACTATAATAATAATGCTTGATTATTAAGGTATATGGTAAGAAGAAATCTGTTTCTTTTTCTTAATAAAATTGATTTTCATTTAATAATTTTTAGTTTGTAAGTATGAATCTAACTAGAAAAGCGTTGCGGCTAAACGTGGACCGCCTTATTGAAGATCTTATCGCAATAACAATCCGGCTAGTCGTTGAACCGCCGCATTTCAAAACGGCCATGTTTTTGATAACAGCTAGCCGCAATGTAATACGGCGGATTATACAATCCGACTGTTCTCTTAAAGATACACCTATATTATACTCGTATAACTTGCGTGAACGTGGGTCCCTCGGGAAAAATATTTAGTTAGGTTTCCTCCATCCTACTAAAACTTCATGATGATCGATTTAGTAGTTTAGACAATAAAGGTGCGTGAAAGCGTTTCAATCAAACAAATTAAGTCATTTTCACATTTATTCAATACTTTATGTACCTGCGACTCCGTTCTCGTACTTTTGTATGGGGGCCACGTCTTATTTATTATGACTGTATCCTATACGTCTAAATGTATTTAACCAAATTTAACAAAATTCAGTAAGGTTCCTAATTCATTTAAGAGTTCCTAATTCTTTTAAGGTTCCTAATTAGGTTCCTAATTCGTTTAAGAGTTATGGAGTAACATACATACAAACAGAAGAAAATTCTGAAAATCCTCAATTTTGTTTCTGTAATATGTATAGAGCTTATAAACACTCATGTATAGAACTTATAAAATCAAAGTTACTCCATGACCAACCATAACAGATTTATTATAAGTATTGATGATGTAAAGAAAACCATATCCGACCCTTGAAGGGGTGATTTAACTCATCGATATGAATAACTTTACCTATGGGAACATTTCTAGGAACTAAAAAGAATATTAAACAAAAATGTTCGGCCGCTCGTTCAATTTGTATGGAAATTTAAAAATATAAGTCCTTAGCATTAGTCCTATAGGAAAAGTTGTTCATATCGACGGGGTCAATCACCCCTTCAAGGATCTTACATGGTTTTCTTTTAATATATTTTAAATTATTATATTAGTTTGTTGTCGTTAGTTTAAGTTGGTTATGTAAATTGAAATTGTATATAACATGACATCAGAAAAAAAGAAAAGATAAAAATATAAAATATCATACAAAGGCCTTCAGGCCAGTAGGCGACCAATACTGTTGAAAAGAGCTTCTTTCGGCGTCTTCTTCTCTGCAGTGGTCGGTTCCGAAATGCTAGTAGTTTGCAGCTTCTGAACAATAATTAATAATTTGAATATAATTTAATAAGTATTATTTAAAATGTGAATTGACGTAAAAAGGTGCCTGAAAAGGCCTATTTTCTGAATAAATCTTTGAATCTTTTAAGTTATTAGTTTAAATTTATTTTCTATTGTGTAAAATAATAATAATAAAATAAATAAATAGGTTTACTTTACACTCTATTATTGCTAAACCATTTACGATAAATGTGTTAACAGATTTTCATAACATTTTATGTTACAAATATTACCGATTTTGTTACCAATTTGTTACATAATATTACAATTTGATAGGGATTTTGATAAACTATTAGTGTAGATAACAAAAAAGTATATTAGTTAGTAACCATGGTAAATCGTTTTATTAATGTTTTGATTACGTCGGAGCAAAATGGCTCCTAAAATATTTTTAGTATTTCTAATACAAGGTCTCGTATACAAGGTAATTCTTATTTTCTATCCTTTTTAACCGAACGAGGAAGTAGTCAATTCAGTTTGCTTTTCTTTACAAGCTTTTATTTAATTTCACCTGTCCCGATGTTTGTCTGTTGATGTTGGTTGTAAGGGCTCGCGAGGTCTACTGTTCTCGCAGAACCACTAGTAAATGCTTGCAGTATTTTCCGGCCTTAAATCGTTTGCAAGATTTAAGTAACTGTGCAGTATTATAACGTTTAGTATATCCACACCTAAACAATATACCTAGCATTGAAAATATGGATATGGTTTATATATGGCACACCATATCCATATTTTCAAATTGAGAATCGAGGAATATAGACATCAAGTTGAGTGGATCAAATTTATCTTTCAAGTTAAATTTGATCCACTTCCCGGTTACCGATTGAGCTGAAATTTTGCATGCATGTGTAAATCTGATGACAATACAATATTATGGAATATTTGCACTGGTCTGATGATGGAGTAGGAAGGTGGCCATAGGAACTCTTAAACTAAACAAGGTACACCAATCGTGTTTGGGCTTATTTGATTTGTCTTGGAAAACTTTACAGTGTGGTTTGGTTTTTAATAAAATCTTGCCACAAAAACTGTAATTCTTGCAAAAAAAACTTGTTAATGTTGATATACTCGTAACAACATTAACAAAATTTTTTGACCTCAAAACTCCGTCATTTGTGAACCGATTTCAAAATTACTTTTTGTTTACTATACTATATTTTATAATAGATACATATATAGATAAAAATCCAACTTCCTGTTTTTTTTAAAGAAAATTTAAATCGGTTTATTAATGACGGAGTTCTGAGGTAACAAACATAAAAAAAAAACTACAACCGAAAAGATAATAACCTCTTCCTCTCTTTGAAGTCGGTTAAAATTGTAAAGTTTTTGTTTTACTATCTATTATCCTTATGTATATTGCATTCTTCTGAAAGTGAATGTTCATTAGAAACACTGAAACTATTATAAAATAATATTTTGTATAAAATAATATTTTGTATATTTCTAAACCATTAAAAATGTTTTAAGAATAATCGTCTATAACCTTCGTACAAATATAATGGTAGTTTCACAGTCTCTTACAAAATGAAACCTTAATAATTTCCCCGAGTCAAAACATCATGCAAACATACTTACAAACAATGACAAAAACGGTGCATAGTGAAGGTATAACTCCATGTTTGTTTTTTTACTTTAATTGCGTCATTTTTGCATCTTTTCACTGTACATTCGTCATCGCGAGACGTGTAGACGTGTAGGCTAGCGCGGTTTATTGAAACTGTGGATAAAACAGCTCCGAAACCCGATTAGTGCGCTGTTTTGCCGGTGCCACTTTTCGAGCGCGAATCGTGTATCTACCATTATATTTGATCGAAGTCTATAACTTCATCTATAACATCTTCCATCAGGGCGTCATCCAATTTTCGGCCTTAATTCTAACAACTAAAACTTATATTTCTTATTTCTTTCAGGTTTATGCATCCCAAGTACAGCCAACGGTCCACTACCTCGTCACATCTCCACAGCCATCTCCTGTACAAACAGTGATGTCAGCCTCCCAAAAACCTACTACTAGTTTATCTTCACTAGCCTCTTTAGCTTCTCTATTATCTTCAGGCGTACCAACTAGTACACCGTCAGGTCTACCAACCTCCTTAGCGTCTTTAATAACAGCCATACCAACCAAAACAGCAACAGCTGTACCAACTAAAACTGTAGTTGCACCAACACCTCCAGAGAAACCTTCGTCAAATGGCGTAGAAATGGAATTACTAAACAATCTAGCTGTAGCATTGCAGTTAATGATTGTTAATAATATATTAGCGTCACCTGCTCCTGAAACTCCTAATACAAACGCACCTAATACACAAAATTCACAAAATCCAGAATCCATTGCAACGTTTCCATCATTTGAATCGTTCGATCCTCCGCTATCCTACGCTCCAATTCAAAATGACTTACCGCCAATAGCAAGTCAATATCAGTCTTATCAACCTAGCGCTTATGATCAACAATTCAATCAAATGCCTAACGCAAACTACGTTGGCTCATCAGGGTTTGGTAGTCCCAATCCGTTGATGAGTACTGTTCCTCCACCTATGCCTACAAGATCTGGTCTAACTCTCATGTCTCCATATGAAGCGTTATCACCAAGTTCTCCGTACATGGATCCCATACTATCATCACCATATGGATCAGTGATGACTTCGAAACATGATTTCCAATCACCATATGCGGCTATTTTAGGGTCAGATAAGGATGTGTTTTCAATGAGTTCTATTAATGATTTGTTTTAGAATTGTATTTTTGAAGAATTTGTCGAAGATCTCTATACCAACTTTTCTTTATGTTGTTTAGATATAAGTGTTAATAAATTATATATGTTATGAAAACCGTTTTTTTTTTTATTTTATGAAACTTGTACAGTGTTTAGGGCCTCCCTGAAGCCATATGGATCAATCGGACATCATTTGAATCGTTCGATCCTCCGCTATCCTACGCTCCAATTCAAAATGACTTACCGCCAATAGCAAGTCAATATCAGTCTTATCAACCTAGCGCTTATGATCAACAATTCAATCAAATGCCTAACGCAAACTACGTTGGCTCATCAGGGTTTGGTAGTCCCAATCCGTTGATGAGTACTGTTCCTCCACCTATGCCTACAAGATCTGGTCTAACTCTCATGTCTCCATATGAAGCGTTATCACCAAGTTCTCCGTACATGGATCCCATACTATCATCACCATATGGATCAGTGATGACTTCGAAACATGATTTCCAATCACCATATGCGGCTATTTTAGGGTCAGATAAGGATGTGTTTTCAATGAGTTCTATTAATGATTTGTTTTAGAATTGTATTTTTGAAGAATTTGTCGAAGATCTCTATACCAACTTTTCTTTATGTTGTTTAGATATAAGTGTTAATAAATTATATATGTTATGAAAACCGTTTTTTTTTTTATTTTATGAAACTTGTACAGTGTTTAGGGCCTCCCTGAAGCCATATGGATCAATCGGAACTAAAGCAACAGTAGCAGGTAACCCTGCTTTTTAAAGCTATCGAAAACACCCGAGAACGGGGGACAGGTGCGGGGACGCCATATTGCGGGGGACGCTGCGAGTTTCCGTTCTGCCTATGCCTAATGGGCATGTTTTCTAAAAAAATACGTTTCTAAATAATTAGTCCGTCTGGTAGATTATTTAAAAATATTGGACACCTATTTTTGCTTTTGTTAATCAAACACAAATTGATAAAGATATAGCCCGTTAAAGTTCCGCGTGACGTCACTGTCCGGTACACTTTTTACCGGCCTGTTGCGTCATGAGCCCCTCCTGAACTTTGATGCGCTTTATCTTTAACATCTTTCGTTTCATTGAAAAAAGAAAAAACGTATCTAATATTTTTCAATAATCTATAATACAGACTAATTATTTTAATTGTTTTAGGAAATAAGCCTATTGATATTTTTGGTAACACGATCTTACCCAAAAATCTTTTGTACATTGCGCCTACCACTGCTTATCATGTCAAAGAGATAACCTTTCATAATTCATAACAAATGATCCACGTGACAATTGGTACAATATTATTGCTCCCTAACCCTTTCGCCCCACAATGTTTCCAGCCAGCGGAATGCACATGAATTGGATCATTTTGTTGATCGAGTCGATTGAACATTCGAAACCTATTACAATACCAATAGGTTTAGAAGCAGACTGGGCGAGTTATACGCGCCAGTAAACTAGCAAGTAACAAACTGAAAGTATTCTACTTACTCAGTACTCTATTTATTAGAACTTTATTGTACATCATCCTTGAGAAGATAAAGGCGGTTCTTAGCAATTTGTAAAAATTTTCATGTTTTGTACTCATAAAAAATATTTTCCAAATTAAATAATTTTATTATTTTCATTTACTTTCCAAAATCTCTTGTGATATTTAATAAACTAGCTCTTGATAAGTACAGACTGCAGAGAAATCTGACCATGGTCACAAGGACATAGGCTACCTTTCATTCCGGAAAAAGTACTGTTCCCGACGACGTTGACGCGAGCGACGCTGCGGGCGAAACCTAGTAATATTATAAATGCGAAAGTGAGTTTGTTTATTTGTTACGCCTTTACGCCCTATCTACTAAACCGATCATCATGAAATTTTGCATACCCTTTGTCTGGGGTATGAAGAAGGATAAATTTAGGTAACAGCCTCCGTGGTCCAATGGTTAACGCGTTTGCCTGTTGACCCGGGGGTCATGGGTTCGATTCCCACCGGAAGCATACTTTGTTTAGTTGTTTCCAGTTTGGTTAGGACATTGCAGGCTTAAATCACCTGATTGTCTGATAATAAAGATGATTCCGTGCTTCGGAAGGCACGTTAAGCCGGTGGTCCCGGCTGCCATCTGGTAGTCGTTAAAGGGACCACGTCAGAGGCCGATAGGCGGTTCCGAAGAACTCTGACACTAGGGTGTGCATGGTCGATTGACCGTGTCACCTACACGATATGATGATGGTACATTTTGTCCCGGTACTGTTACCGAGGAATCAACATAGACGCGGGCGGAGCTGCTGGTGAGCTAGTTATAATATATTTATCCCACTTTTGACGGGACGGTGGTGTGAGTCACCTAGAAAGTTAGTCGAGTGTTTAGAACTCGACTAAATTACTAGCCAAATGTGAACTTTGCTACTCGTATATGCGTGGGTTTTATCCAATCATATATGAGATAATGCCACAGCTTTATTACGTGTCTGTACGATGTTTGAAAGGATATACTGTTGTTATTTGTTTTATTTATCGTTGTATTATTCAAATAAAATGTGAAAAATTAGTGAAAAAAACCGGCTCAGTGCGAGTCGGACTTGCGCACAAAGAGTTTCGTACCATTATCTATAAAAACGGCAAAACAAATCATGTCTGTTGTACGGGACTTACTCTTAACTATTACCCTTAACTATAAACTTTATATTAATTTAATAATTTTATTTTTAATTTGAATATATAACTAAATATTCTGTAAATATGTCAAGCGTCTACCTGTTGCCGTTATCAATATCGAGCAAAAACGAGCAAATAAAATCACGTTTGCTGAATGATAGGGTAGCCCTCTTAAATATTTATTTTATTCTGTTTTTAGTATTTGTTGTCATAACATCATCTGTGAAAATTTCAACTGTCTTACTATTACGATTCATGAGATACAGCTTGATGACAGAGGAACAGACAGACGGACAGCGGAGCCATAATAAGGTCCCGTTTTTTCCTTTGGGTACGGAACTCTAAAAATGACTTAATTGCATATTTATTTGTTCCCAAATGAATGCAAAGTGCGTCTACTGAGCGTTGTGAGTATGATAATATCCTTCCAAGGAACGAGGATTTCTTACGACTTTAATGATGATGATGATGATGACTCAGAGTGCGCATCATCATGATCACATGTGGTACAATAATAAATAAGTAAATATATACGGACAAATCACACAGAATGAGCTAGCCCCAAAGTAAGTTCGAGACTTGTGTTATGAGATACTAGCTCAACGATACTATATTTTATAACAAATACATATATAGATAAACATCCAAGACCCAGGCCAATCTGAAAAAGATCACTTTCCATCTTGACCTGGCCGGGGATCGAACCCGGGCACTCCGTGTCGCAGGCTGGCGTGTTAACCACTGCGCCACGGAGCTGTCTTATTTTATTAAGGCACAAATATTCACTCAATCTTCTCTGTGCTTGAGAAGGCACTTTAAGCTGTTCGTACCAGCTGGCATCATTAGATGTTAAGGTATGTCATGCTTTTAGACAACTGCCTCCGTGGTCCGTGGTTAAGGCGTTTGCCTGTAGACCCGGGGGTGGTGGGTTCAATTCCCACGGGAAGTATACTTTGTTAAATTGTTTCCAGTTTGGTTAGGACATTGCAGGCTTGAATCACCTGATTGTCTGATAATTAAGATGATTCCCTTCTTCGGAAGGCACGTTAAGTCGTTGGTCCCGGCTGCCATCTGGTAGTCGTTAAAGGATATTTTTTTTTATGGTGTAAGACGGCAAATGAGCAAGCGATTCACCTGATGGTAAGCGACCAGCGATGCTCATTGACAACTACAACACCAGGGAGTGACAGGAGCGTTGCCGGCCTTTCAAGGAGTTGGAGAAAGGGCATGGGGAAGGAAATGGGGGAAGGATGGGCCTCCGGCTCTCTAAATCACCGAACGAAGCATAAAAGCGGTAAAGCTTCTACTCAAACGTCGATTTTCTGTGAAAGTGTGGTACTACCCCGGACAAGCCGGCCCATTCATGCTCCTAGCAAAAATAAATTTCGCCAGTAGCGTAGCTTTACCACGACTAAAACCCGGAGGTCGTGGGTTCGATTCCCACCGGAAGCATACTTTGTTTCCAGTTTGGTTAGGACATTGCAGGCTTGAATCACCTGATTGTCTGATAATAAAGATGATTCCGTGCTTCGGAAGGCACGTTAAGCCGGTGGTCCCGGCTGCCATCTGGTAGTCGTTAAAGGAACCACGTCAGAGGCCGAGACGCGGTTCCGAAGAACTCTGACACCAGGGTGTGCATGGTCGATTGACCGTTTCACCTAAACGAAATGATGATGAGGCAGCTTGAAAAATCAGATACCAGTGTTGGTCACACACACACGATTTTTTTTTTCTTTATACTTAATGTTGGATTAGGCATTTGTCTCCCATCTTACCTGATGGAAATGCAAACAAACTTAGAAATCACTGAATTGCACAAGTATTGAAAAAATTAAGTTACATAAAAAACTTCTTTATCTAATTGAAGTTATTTCTCAAGCAACTTGTAATCTTATAGCAACATAAATGTCTTCAGGGAAATATGAAGAAAGTTCTAGATAAACTAAGGTATATAAACTTGGAATTATACTGATAACTCATTCAGTATTGATTTATTATTTGATTATTACTTCAAATATAATTTTAACAAAATGTTCGCCAAAGTTGTTGCAGCTCTTTGCATCCAAATGGCTCTATTCAGTGTAAGTTATTAATTTTTTTTCTTTTTTTTTTCCATATTCTAATTAAATGTAAGAAATAAAATATGGGGTAAAGACTCCATGCGGCGGGGTTCGAACCTGCGACTTTAGATCTCCTCTTATACACCCTCTTCCCCTTAAACGCATTAAGAGGATATCGTAGGGCCGTTTTTCCATACGAGAATAGTCCTTTGATTCCTCGGCGAATAGTATGAGTAGAGCAATAATATTTACAAAACAAATGCTATCTATATATTATATTATATTATTATTATATATTATCTATACACGGTAAAATTTTGATCGTTCTGGACCCTTAAAGGGATGATTCAGCCCGTTGATATAATCAACTTTTCCTATGGGACCAATGCTGGGAACTCAAAATTTTTTTTGATGGTCCCACAAATTGACCGGGCGGCCGAAATTTTTTGTATGGAACTGCCCATTTTTTTTGAGTTCCCAACATTGGTCCCATAGGAAAAGTTGTGCATTATTGAATTATTTAAAGAGATATGAACATTCAAAAACCTGAAACATTGCCATTCCACCCATGGTGGTTTTACTTTTAAAACAGAAATAAAAAACAGTTTTCTAAACACTCTATTTGGATACCGGTAAAGCCCTTAGGCCAGAGCATACAGGAGGGTTATTCTATCTCACAACCTCAAAGCAGTAACTTCAAATTAATCACTATTTATTTCCTTTTTCAGGTGGCCAACAGCCAGGTTCTCAACAGAATAGTTCCAATCGGAGACCTTCAGAATCAACTTCTCTCGCTTGGACCCAACCTTATTGCTAACAACGTCGTCCCATTTGGACCTAACGTTATAACACCAAACATCGTCCCAGTCAACCAGTGTGGACCCAACGTCGTCCCGATTGCACCCAATGTAGTCCCATTTGCCCCCAACGTTGTGGAATCAGTTCTTTCTGGACCTTTGCAAGTTCCGGCTACAACTACTATTATTCAAGACAGCTCCGTTGCTAACAACTTGGCTAATGCGCTACAACTTCTAGTTGTAAGCAACTTACTAAGCAACACTCTGCCCACTGCGGCCGCGCCTGTGGAGGTGGTGTCGCCAGTTTCTCTGGGAGGATTGGGTGGTTACAGTATTGTGTATTAATTTTATTGTTTTATGTAAATAAAACAAATATTAAGAATGCGTAAACGTACTTATTTACATATCATCATCATCATCATTTTGTGTAGGTGACACGGTCAATCGACCACGCACACCCTGGTGTCAGAGTTCTTCGAAACCGCCTCTCGGCCTCCGACATGGTTCCTTTAACGACTGCCAGATAGCAGCCAGAACCAACGACTTAACGTGCCTTCCAAGGCACATAATTATCTTTATTATCAGACAATCAGATGATTCAAGTCTGCAATGTCCTAACCAAACTGGAAGCAATAACAAAGTATGCTTCCCGTGGGAATCGAATCCACAACCCCCGAGTCAATAGGCAAACGCCTTAACCACTGGACCACATAGCATAAATGTAAGATGTATAAACAACCCACGGAGTAAAACAACCTCTTTGAAAATTTTACTTAGTTTTAAATCTACATTGTAGACAATCTACACTTATTTAAATCTCAAAATTTACCCTTTTTAGGGTTCCGAACCAAAAGGGTAAAAACGGGACCATATTAATACCGCTCCGCTGTCCGTCTGTCTGTCACCAGGCTATATCTCATGAACCGTGATATTTGACTGTTGAAATTTTCACAGATGATGTATTTCTATTGCCGCTATAACAATAAATACTAAAAAATAGAATAAATTATTTTTTTAAGGGGGCTCCCATACAACAAACATGATTATTTTGCTTAATTTTTGCTCGATATTGATAACGGCAACAGGTAAAAGCTTGAAATATTCTCAGAATATTTAATTATAAGTATATTCACTTTAAAATCCTTACTAATATTATAAAAGCAAAAGTGAGTTTGTTTGTTTGTTTGTTACGCTTTCACGCCGTAACTACTCATCGGATCATCATGAAATTTTGCATACAAGTTCTCTGGAGTGCGGAGAAGGACATAGGCTACCTTTTATCCCGGGAAAAAGTACTGTTCCCGAGGGATCGACATTGACGCGGGCGGAGCCGCGGGCGAAAGCTAGTATTATATAAAAATAAAATTAATATAAAAGGGAGGCTCCCTCATCATACAACTGACATGATTTTTTTGCAGTTTATATTGATAACGGTGCGGAACCCTTGGTGAGCAAGTTCGACTCGCACTTAGCCGGTTTTTTTCGTTGTTGTTTCCCAATATAGTCCCATTTGGACCCACATCTTTTTGGGATTTTTCTTTTTAGAGCTTTAACGTTATGGATTTAGTTTTGTTGATTGAAATTAATTTTCGACAGCATATCAAAATAGTCAAAGAGACAGAATTTTAAAAAGAGCATTTGTAATGCATGAACGAGATATTGGTTACGTCACAGCGGCGAGCCAACGAAGCCTACGCATCACTGCCCCGCGCGCCCGCGCAAGCCCCGCCGTCATCTGCCCTCCAGCCATCGCCGGCGGCCATTGTTCGCGATCCCTATATAAGGCTAAGCGCGCAGTCATTCTACGTTGGTGATGTTGTCTATAAAGGTTGAGGGCACTCTGCCCTCACCTCAAACGCCCGGTGAAGTAGCGAAAGCTCACTTGGAGCTAGCTACATAGTCCTTTCAAAAAAAAAAAAAAAAAAAAATCATTCTACGTCTCCACCCCATGATAGGCAATGCTAAGATGTCACTTAGAAATAAGTTGACACTCTATAAGCTTTGCGTCCGCCCTATCATGACCTACGCCGGCGTAGTCTTCTCCCATATTGCGCCCTCCCACATCGATCGGCTGCAACGCTTGCAGAACCGCTTCGTCACCCGAGCCACGAATACGAGTAACCAACGGTACTTGCGCATGACAGACTTACACCGTGACCTAGACCTCCCATCCATTCGCGGCTATCTCAAAAACGCCTCCAAGCGTTACTTTGAGAAAGCCGCACGCCACCCCAACCCGTTAGTAGTGCAAGCTGCTAACTACTCCCCCAACTTACACGATACGACCTTACGTCGTAGACGTCCTAGGAACGTACTTGACGATCCCGATGATCCTATTGACATCGCACAAGCCCGCCCCGACCCCTCTTCGGCTCCGAATAGCCAGAGGAATCCCACTATCCGACCCCGTCGCACTCGCCACCGGAATAGAGTGCGTAGAGTAGGATTAGCTCCGACTACTGGTGACCGCCCGGCGGTCCCGGGTGACTTGCACCCAGGATAGGCCCTTCTGGCAACGTAGCTTTCGGCCCATACGGCAAAAGATGAGAGTTGCTGCTCTCTAAAGGCTTTTGCCATTGTTTCTCAGATTGGCCCTTCAGGCTTGCATGCACGCATACGCGGCCCATCAGGCAATATGAGAGTTTGCTGTCTCTCCAAGCCTTGCGCACACAGGCAACGCCCAAAGCCGAGGTCCGTCCCTCCTGGGGGCCCTTTGGTGATGTTGTCTATACAGGTTGAGGGCACTCTGCCCTCACCTCAAACGCCCGGTGAAGTAGCGAAAGCTCACTTGGAGCTAGCTACATAGTCCTTTCAAAAAAAAAAAAAAAAAAAAAAAAAAATCATTCTACGTATCCCATCCATTCGCGGCTATCTCAAAAACGCCTCCAAGCGTTACTTTGAGAAAGCCGCACGCCACCCCAACCCGTTAGTAGTGCAAGCTGCTAACTACTCCCCCAACTTACACGATACGACCTTACGTCGTAGACGTCCTAGGAACGTACTAGACGATCCCGATGATCCTATTGACATCGCACAAGCCCGCCCCGACCCCTCTTCGGCTCCGAACAGCCAGAGGAATCCCACTATCCGACCCCGTCGCACTCGCCACCGGAATAGAGTGCGTAGAGTAGGATTAGCTCCGATTACTGGTGACCGCCCGGCGGTCCCGGGTGACTTGCACCCAGGATAGGCCCTTCTGGCAACGTAGCTTTCGGCCCATAAGGCAAAAGATGAGAGTTGCTGCTCTCTAAAGGCTTTTGCCATTGTTTCTCAGATTGGCCCTTCAGGCTTGCATGCACGCATACGCGGCCCATCAGGCAATACGAGAGTTTGCTGTCTCTCCAAGCCTTGCGCACACAGGCAACGCCCAAAGCCGAGGTCCGTCCCTCCTGGGGGCCCTTTGGTGATGTTGTCTATAAAGGTTGAGGGCACTCTGCCCTCACCTCAAACGCCCGGTGAAGTAGCGAAAGCTCACTTGGAGCTAGCTACATAGTCCTTTCAAAAAAAAAAAAAATCATTCTACGTACTCTCCCCCAACCTACACGATACGACCTTACGTCGTAGACGTCCTAGGAACGTACTTGACGATCCCGATGATCCTATTGACATCGCACAAGCCCGCCCCGACCCCTCTCCGGCTCCGAATAGCCGGAGGAATCCCACTATCCGACCCCGTCGCACTCGACACCGGAACAGAGTGCGTAGAGTAGGAATAGCTCCGATTACTGGTGACCGCCCGGCGGTCCCGGGTGACTTGCACCCAGGATAGGCCCTTCTGGCAACGTAGCTTTCGGCCCATAAGGCAAAAGATGAGAGTTGCTGCTCTCCAAAGGCTTTTGCCATTGATTCTCAGATTGGCCCTTCAGGCTTGCATGCACGCATACGCGGCCCATCAGGCAATATGAGAGTTTGCTGTCTCTCCAAGCCTTGCGCACACAGGCAACGCCCAAAGCTGAGGTCCGTCCCTCCTGGGGGCCCTTTGGTGATGTTGCCTATAAAGGTTGAGGGCACTCTGCCCTCGCCTCAAACGCCCGGTGAAGTAGCGAAAGCTCACTTGGAGCTAGCTACACAGTCATTTAAAAAAAAAAAAAAAAAATCATTCTACGTAGTCCGGACGTTCGATCAACAACTGATTTCGCACAAGCTGCTGGAACAGTGCACTGATAGGACGCACGGTCTTACGCTTGCGACGACATATATTTATAGATAAGAGTTCGTAGCACGGACCTAGTCTAGAATCTATGTTGTTGTATCTAAAGCGGGAGTCCGTAGCACGGACCTTGCCTTATCATTTTCTTAATACATCAAACTGTACTCTGCTATCTAATTAGTGTACCTAGCTTGCTTTCGCGCCTAGATGCTAGCCTACCTATAGTGTTAAACGTTATGTTTGTTTAGTGCATAAGACTATTGTATCGCGCTCGTATCACCTCGCTTAAATAAAATAGCACGCCTCGCCTATTTATCTGCTTATGCACTGTGTTTAACATTTTCACTCATAGCCGTTAGCTATTTCATAATTGTTCACATACCTAAGTCCTAAGACCTAAGTCTAGATCTTTTATACCTATGTATTGATAAATAGATACATTAGCATTAGCTTTCTTTACTATAATATTATATCATTTAGTACTCAAAGTACCTCTTCTCTGAATTAAGTCTGAAACTTAGTCTTAGTCTAGGAAACCTGTATTACCTAGATCTGTGACATAAATACATTGTACTTTCACGTATTACATAATAACGTGTTGTATTGTTTAACCTTACAAATTATACAAAGATATATTTCTTGTTACTTAGTGGTTAAGATCTTTTAATAAGTACCCACTTGCATAAATAAATAAAGTATTTTATGTGATATATCGTAAGTAGTACCAATCGGGTGGACTGTAGTCGGATAGGTTTAACATAAATAAATTTGTTACTTCGTTTGCGGCCTTGGTCTTTCCTTTAATCTCCTTAGTCATATACCTAAAGTACTAAACAGTTAGGTTCTCATGCAAAACTAGCAAATAGATACTTTGATAGGTAGTATAGGTACACATTCACTATCTGAAATCGATAGGTAGTCTTGTTCCTTACGGAATCTGTTCCATGTCTATGCCTCATAAAGGGCTATGGGTAGAAATCCGTATTAAGGAGTTAGCTCCATCTCGGAGTCTGTAGGATCTGTGATACATTCTGGCGTCCCAACGTTCGGGGCCTGTGCCCGTCGTCGTGCGATATCTCAGATCAAGGCCATCCGCGCAACCGTCGTTTAACGTTTCATATAATAAAACGCCGCGCCTGCGTAAAACTAATAAAATGAATCTTAGCGAGTCACAGTTTGAAAGACTATTGGAGAGGTTATCAATTACCCCGAAGAGAATGACGACCTTTACCCAATGTAAGGTGCGTTATAACGGCACAAGGAATAGCGGTGAAGTGGAAGCATTCCTTGCTGCCGTAAATACTTTCAAGAGGGTGGAAGGCATATCGGATGAAGATGCCATTACAGGAATCCCACTCATTCTTACCGAGGAAGCTGCGATATGGTGGCAAGGAGTTAAGGAATATGTGACATCCTGGGCAGATTTTGAGGCGAAGCTGCGCAATAACTTTGCACCTAAAAAGCTGGCCTACAAGATTTACCAAGAGATTGTTGGTAACGTGCAAGATGCTCAAACGCCCACGGAAACATTTATTGCCCAAAAGCGCGCCCTACTAGCGGAGTTGCCTCCTCCAGGTCATACCGAGGAGCAACAAATAGATTTAATTTTCGGGCAAAGGAGAAGATTGTGAGGGAGAATATCTCGACCTTTGAGCAACTTTTAGAAAAGGCTCGTGACGTAGAACGGAACCTTGCTGAGAGGAATCAGACCGTCACGGATTACCCGAAACAAATGGGTAAAAATAGAAAACGGTGTGCAAATTGTCGGATCCCCGGTCATTCGGCTGAAGTATGCACCAAAAAGCGGCGGGAAAATCGCCGATCGATTGCAGAAGGCACTTCTGCTGGAGATACCTCAACTCCAGTGACAGCAGCGAAGCCTAAATTTAGCTGTTACGGCTGTGGAGAGCCTGGAGTTGTGCGTAGTCGCTGTCCCAAGTGCAGGGCAAGGAAGACGACTTCGGAAGATGGCTTGAGTTTTTGTGCACTCAAAGTTGGAGCGGAAATTTGTCTGCGTCCCACGGTCGCTATCCAAGTTGGAAAGTCAAAAGGAGTAGCACAAATAGATACCGGAGCCAGAACAAATGTTGCGTCCTATTCGCTGTATAAGCAGCTGGAGAAAACTGGCTACATGTTTGGCAGCCAAGTGATGGACATCACTTTGGCAGATGGGGATACGAAGAGCCGGAGGGTTCTGTCCGTGCGAGCCCCAGTGACTATTTTTGGTAGGGTGTTACCCACAACATTCCTCATTCTACCGGATGCGCGACGCACCATCACGCTGTTGGGAGTTGGTTTCATCCAAGATGCCAAGATGGTACTTAACCTTCCCCAACTGACATGCCGTTTCATGGACGAACCTAGTCAGGTTTACGACCTAGAGGAGGAAGACGCGCATGAGGACTTCATCGAGCGGCTTCATGATGAGTTCGATTTGCCGAAAATGATTTCCCCGATTGGAAGTTCTCCAGAAGTGCAGATGTCACCGACAACAGTGGAAGAAGTGATTGTTGGATCAATAATGCCCGAAGAGGCCAACGCCAACGCCGGAAAATCCTCGCCACCGGATGTTCAAATGCCTGAGGAGCTACCCGCTACGAAGCCATCTGGAATTGATGAGCCGAGCATGATGGAGGATGATAGGGTCGAAGTAGTACGAAAGGATCCATGTAAGCCACCTCACAGCACGTACAAACTGACTCCGATCGACCTTTCGACGCCACCCAATAAGCGAACGCTTTTGTTTGACGGACATTCACCTGTCCTTGACTCCCTCTACTATGACGCTCAACAAAGCCTTTCATATTATGGGGAGGAGCTTCTATCTCCCAATTCAAAAGATCTATTCGACTCCCCAAAAAAGGTCCAGATAGGTTCTATCAGTGCACAGTTAAGTGAGTCCAAGAATCGTCGTTTAGCAGAGCTGTTAGACCGCAACGCTGATGTCTTCACTCCTAACGGTAAGCCCACTACTCAAATTGAACATAGTATTGACACGGGTAATCATAAGCCGATTGCGGTAGCACCGTATCGTATGTCACCCGCCAGAACAGAAGCCTTGAAGAAGGAAGTGGACCAGATGCTGAAGGAAGGGATCATAAAACCCTGTGTTTCCCCATGGTCTGCGCCAGTTGTTATGGTCCCTAAGAAGGATGGAAAAATAAGAGTCTGTATAGACTATCGCCAGTTAAATGCCATAACGACGCCTGATGTATATCCACTACCGAGGATAGATGATTTGCTACATAATGCAAAACCAACGCCATTCATGACTACAATTGATTTGCGCGCCGGATACTGGCAAATCAAGGTAAAGGAAGAGGATCAGATCAAGACATCGTTCGTAACTTCTTTTGGAATGTTTTGTTTCCTTAGAATGCCGTTTGGATTGCGCAATGCGCCAGCAACTTTCCAGAGATTGATGGATAGACTCCGTCTTGCACTCTACCACATAAAAATACTGATATTTTTGGACGACTTGATCATTCTGTCTCCTTCATTCGATGAACATTTGAAGGACTTGCAAGAAGTATTTGATCAGATACGTGAGTACAATCTCACGATCAATATGGAAAAATGCAAATTTTGCTGTCCTAAGGTGAAATATTTAGGACATTATATTACGCCTAATGGGCTGGAAGTCGATCCTGATAAAGTCAGTGCCATCGTTAATCAGAGCATCCCGTCGAATGTTAAACACTTACAATCCTTCCTGCAAATGTGCTCCTGGTACAGAAGGTTTATGCCTGACTTTGCAAAGAAAGCCGAGCCATTGACCCGACTTATGAAAAAGGGTGCTATATGGAACTGGGGGAATGAACAACAAATAGCATTTGAAGAACTTCGAACAATGTTGGTTACTGCCCCAGTATTAGCTCAGGCTGATGAGAAAAAACCATATGTCATAAAGACAGACGCAAGCAGTTATGCTATCGGAGCTGTTTTGGTGCAGGGGGAGAAGGATGATGAGCATCCTGTCGAATATGCCAGCAGGCTATTGAAACCAGCTGAGAGGAATTATTCAACGACGGAAAGAGAAGCACTCGCTGTTGTTTGGGCGATAAACAAATTTAGGGGCTATATTGAAGGAGCACCTATAACGATCAAAACTGATCATCAAGCCTTGAAGTGGCTGATGTCTTTGAAGTCGCCGACTGGAAGATTGGCGCGATGGGCTTTGCAAATTCAAGCCTATGATATTAATATCCAGTATATTACTGGAAGAACAAACGTAGTTGCCGACGCATTATCCCGGCCTAATTGCCACTCGGAAACTGAAGAAGCTTGTGGCATATGCAATATTGTCGTAGACTTTCCCAGGAGGAGTCCAAAGGAAATAAGAACCGAGCAATTAAAAGATGAAAATATAGAGAAGATTATAAAAGCTCTGGAAGACACAAGTAACGAAGAGAATATCCGTTACTGGAGTAACAAAGGCTATCTTATGAATAGCGGCCTTTTATATCGATATAACCCTGATGTGGAGAACGAAGACTGCCAGTTAGTAGTTCCCAAGGACGAGCAGGCGAAGGTTATATCATCCTATCATGATGACCCAACTGCTGGACACTATGGTGTTGAGAAAACCTGAAATCGCATAACCAGACGTTATTATTGGAAAGGAATGAGGTCACAGATAGAAGAATACATCAAGAAGTGCTTGCAATGTCAGAGATATAAGGCAAGTAACTTGAAGCCTGCCGGATTGCTGCAAACAACAGCACTTAATCAACGTTTTGAAGTCGTCTCATTCGACTTATTTGGTCCTTTACCAAAGACGAAGAATAATCTGTCTTGGATATTTATTGTGCAGGATTGTACATCTCGATGGGTCGAGTTGTTCGCATTACAAGAAGCAACCGCACAAGAGTGCGCTAGGATTCTGCTAGATGAAATTATTTTACGATACGGCACTCCACGTCGATTCATATGCGATAACGGAAGCCAATTTGTCAGCAATATCATGCAGCAACTTTGCTACAGCTTGGACATTACTCAAGGGTTCACGCCATTATACCACCCCGAAACAAACCCGGTTGAAAGAAGAAACCGTGACTTAAAGACTCAACTGGCTATTTATTTGGATGGTGATCATATTTCATGGCCGGAAAAACTACCGAGTATTAGATTCGCCATGAACACTGCGATCTTGGCTACGACAGGATATAGTCCAGCGTATCTCACATTTGGACGAGAACTACGAACGCCTGATGATGTTCACCATGATTTGAAGTCAATCGTAGATAATGAAAATGTTATTACAGAAATAACCCCGAAATTAAGATTGCTTGCTGAAACCCTAACAAAGGCAAGAGAGAAACAAGAAGCAAGGAGGAGAAAAGAAAAGAAATCGTTGATCATAAGCGACATCAAACGCCCCAATACAAGAAGGGTGACTTGGTCCTAGTTGATTCTCATGTACTCAGTAACTCTGCGAAGGGGATAAGTTCCAAATTTACCCCTAAACGTGACGGCCCTTATGTAATTTTAAAAAATCATGGACCCAGTTCTTTCTCTATTGCAGATCCCAATGATCCTGACAAGCCTTTGGGCTTGTATCACGCTTCCGCACTGCATCCCTATCGGTGCAAAGAGGCTGCGCCGCTCCCTACTCCAGCGGTGCCCTTACGGAAACGTGGGCGCCCCCGAAAGAACCACGCAGGTCGCCCCGAAGAAAAAGCTACAGAAGATGGTCACACTCCTGCTGTCCTGGCTCGCTCGTCGAGGCGCCTTCGCAGCCAGAGGG
This sequence comes from Elegia similella, assembly GCA_947532085.1. Classification (NCBI taxonomy): domain Eukaryota; kingdom Metazoa; phylum Arthropoda; class Insecta; order Lepidoptera; family Pyralidae; genus Elegia; species Elegia similella. Next base: position 9,124,368 of record OX383953.1, read on the forward strand.
GGAGACTGTAATGCATGAACGAGATATTGGTTACGTCACAGCGGCGAGCCAACGAAGCCTACGCATCACTGCCCCGCGCGCCCGCGCAAGCCCCGCCGTCATCTGCCCTCCAGCCATCGCCGGCGGCCATTGTTCGCGATCCCTATATAAGGCTAAGCGCGCAGTCATTCTACGTACTCTCCCCCAACCTACACGATACGACTTTACGTCGTAGACGTCCTAGGAATGTACTTGACGATCCCGATGATCCTATTGACATCGCACAAGCCCGCCCCGACCCCTCTCCGGCTCCGAATAGCCGGAGGAATCCCACTATCCGACCCCGTCGCACTCGACACCGGAACAGAGTGCGTAGAGTAGGATTAGCTCCGATTACTGGTGACCGCCCGGCGGTCCCGGGTGACTTGCACCCAGGATAGGCCCTTCTGGCAACGTAGCTTTCGGCCCATAAGGCAAAAGATGAGAGTTGCTGCTCTCCAAAGGCTTTTGCCATTGATTCTCAGATTGGCCCTTCAGGCTTGCATGCACGCATACGCGGCCCATCAGGCAATATGAGAGTTTGCTGTCTCTCCAAGCCTTGCGCACACAGGCAACGCCCAAAGCTGAGGTCCGTCCCTCCTGGGGGCCCTTTGGTGATGTTGCCTATAAAGGTTGAGGGCACTCTGCCCTCGCCTCAAACGCCCGGTGAAGTAGCGAAAGCTCACTTGGAGCTAGCTACACAGTCATTTCCAAAAAAAAAAAAAAAAAATCATTCTACGTAGTCCGGACGTTCGATCAACAACTGATTTCGCACAAGCTGCTGGAACAGTGCACTGATAGGACGCACGGTCTTACGCTTGCGACGACATATATTTATAGATAAGAGTTCGTAGCACGGACCTAGTCTAGAATCTATGTTGTTGTATCTAAAGCGGGAGTCCGTAGCACGGACCCTGCCTTATCATTTTCTTAATACATCAAACTGTACTCTGCTATCTAATTAGTGTACCTAGCTTGCTTTCGCGCCTAGATGCTAGCCTACCTATAGTGTTAAACGTTATGTTTGTTTAGTGCATAAGACTATTGTATCGCGCTCGTATCACCTCGCTTAAATAAAATAGCACGCCTCGCCTATTTATCTGCTTATGCACTGTGTTTAACATTTTCACTCATAGCCGTTAGCTATTTCATAATTGTTCACATACCTAAGTCCTAAGACCTAAGTCTAGATCTTTTATACCTATGTATTGATAAATAGATACATTAGCATTAGCTTTCTTTACTATAATATTATATCATTTAGTACTCAAAGTACCTCTTCTCTGAATTAAGTCTGAAACTTAGTCTTAGTCTAGGAAACCTGTATTACCTAGATCTGTGACATAAATACATTGTACTTTCACGTATTACATAATAACGTGTTGTATTGTTTAACCTTACAAATTATACATAGATATATTTCTTGTTACTTAGTGGTTAAGATCTTTTAATAAGTACCCACTTGCATAAATAAATAAAGCATTTTATGTGATATATCGTAAGTAGTACCAATCGGGTGGACTGTAGTCGGATAGGTTTAACATAAATAAATTTGTTACTTCGTTTGCGGCCTTGGTCTTTCCTTTAATCTCCTTAGTCATATACCTAAAGTACTAAACAGTTAGGTTCTCATGCAAAACTAGCAAATAGATACTTTGATAGGTAGAATAGGTACACATTCACTATCTGAAATCGATAGGTAGTCTTGTTCCTTACGGAATCTGTTCCATGTCTATGCCTCATAAAGGGCTATGGGTAGAAATCCGTATTAAGGAGTTAGCTCCATCTCGGAGTCTGTAGGATCTGTGATACATTCTGGCGTCCCAACGTTCGGGGCCTGTGCCCGTCGTCGTGCGATATCTCAGATCAAGGCCATCCGCGCAACCGTCGTTTAACGTTTCATATAATAAAACGCCGCGCCTGCGTAAAACTAATAAAATGAATCTTAGCGAGTCACAGTTTGAAAGACTATTGGAGAGGTTATCAATTACCCCGAAGAGAATGACGACCTTTACCCAATGTAAGGTGCGTTATAACGGCACAAGGAATAGCGGTGAAGTGGAAGCATTCCTTGCTGCCGTAAATACTTTCAAGAGGGTGGAAGGCATATCGGATGAAGATGCCATTACAGGAATCCCACTCATTCTTACCGAGGAAGCTGCGATATGGTGGCAAGGAGTTAAGGAATATGTGACATCCTGGGCAGATTTTGAGGCGAAGCTGCGCAATAACTTTGCACCTAAAAAGCTGGCCTACAAGATTTACCAAGAGATTGTTGGTAACGTGCAAGATGCTCAAACGCCCACGGAAACATTTATTGCCCAAAAGCGCGCCCTACTAGCGGAGTTGCCTCCTCCAGGTCATACCGAGGAGCAACAAATAGATTTAATTTTCGGGCAAAGGAGAAGATTGTGAGGGAGAATATCTCGACCTTTGAGCAACTTTTAGAAAAGGCTCGTGACGTAGAACGGAACCTTGCTGAGAGGAATCAGACCGTCACGGATTACCCGAAACAAATGGGTAAAAATAGAAAACGGTGTGCAAATTGTCGGATCCCCGGTCATTCGGCTGAAGTATGCACCAAAAAGCGGCGGGAAAATCGCCGATCGATTGCAGAAGGCACTTCTGCTGGAGATACCTCAACTCCAGTGACAGCAGCGAAGCCTAAATTTAGCTGTTACGGCTGTGGAGAGCCTGGAGTTGTGCGTAGTCGCTGTCCCAAGTGCAGGGCAAGGAAGACGACTTCGGAAGATGGCTTGAGTTTTTGTGCACTCAAAGTTGGAGCGGAAATTTGTCTGCGTCCCACGGTCGCTATCCAAGTTGGAAAGTCAAAAGGAGTAGCACAAATAGATACCGGAGCCAGAACAAATGTTGCGTCCTATTCGCTGTATAAGCAGCTGGAGAAAACTGGCTACATGTTTGGCAGCCAAGTGATGGACATCACTTTGGCAGATGGGGATACGAAGAGCCGGAGGGTTCTGTCCGTGCGAGCCCCAGTGACTATTTTTGGTAGGGTGTTACCCACAACATTCCTCATTCTACCGGATGCGCGACGCACCATCACGCTGTTGGGAGTTGGTTTCATCCAAGATGCCAAGATGGTACTTAACCTTCCCCAACTGACATGCCGTTTCATGGACGAACCTAGTCAGGTTTACGACCTAGAGGAGGAAGACGCGCATGAGGACTTCATCGAGCGGCTTCATGATGAGTTCGATTTGCCGAAAATGATTTCCCCGATTGGAAGTTCTCCAGAAGTGCAGATGTCACCGACAACAGTGGAAGAAGTGACTGTTGGATCAATAATGCCCGAAGAGGCCAACGCCAACGCCGGAAAATCCTCGCCACCGGATGTTCAAATGCCTGAGGAGCTACCCGCTACGAAGCCATCTGGAATTGATGAGCCGAGCATGATGGAGGATGATAGGGTCGAAGTAGTACGAAAGGATCCATGTACGCCACCTCACAGCACGTACAAACTGACTCCGATCGACCTTTCGACGCCACCCAATAAGCGAACGCTTTTGTTTGACGGACATTCACCTGTCCTTGACTCCCTCTACTATGACGCTCAACAAAGCTTTTCATATTGTGGGGAGGAGCTTCTATCTCCCAATTCAAAAGATCTATTCGACTCCCCAAAAAAGGTCCAGATAGGTTCTATCAGTGCACAGTTAAGTGAGTCCAAGAATCGTCGTTTAGCAGAGCTGTTAGACCGCAACGCTGATGTCTTCACTCCTAACGGTAAGCCCACTACTCAAATTGAACATAGTATTGACACGGGTAATCATAAGCCGATTGCGGTAGCACCGTATCGTATGTCACCCGCCAGAACAGAAGCCTTGAAGAAGGAAGTGGACCAGATGCTGAAGGAAGGGATCATAAAACCCTGTGTTTCCCCATGGTCTGCGCCAGTTGTTATGGTCCCTAAGAAGGATGGAAAAATAAGAGTCTGTATAGACTATCGCCAGTTAAATGCCATAACGACGCCTGATGTATATCCACTACCGAGGATAGATGATTTGCTACATAATGCAAAACCAACGCCATTCATGACTACAATTGATTTGCGCGCCGGATACTGGCAAATCAAGGTAAAGGAAGAGGATCAGATCAAGACATCGTTCGTAACTTCTTTTGGAATGTTTTGTTTCCTTAGAATGCCGTTTGGATTGCGCAATGCGCCAGCAACTTTCCAGAGATTGATGGATAGACTCCGTCTTGCACTCTACCACATAAAAATACTGATATTTTTGGACGACTTGATCATTCTGTCTCCTTCATTCGATGAACATTTGAAGGACTTGCAAGAAGTATTTGATCAGATACGTGAGTACAATCTCACGATCAATATGGAAAAATGCAAATTTTGCTGTCCTAAGGTGAAATATTTAGGACATTATATTACGCCTAATGGGCTGGAAGTCGATCCTGATAAAGTCAGTGCCATCGTTAATCAGAGCATCCCGTCGAATGTTAAACACTTACAATCCTTCCTGCAAATGTGCTCCTGGTACAGAAGGTTTATGCCTGACTTTGCAAAGAAAGCCGAGCCATTGACCCGACTTATGAAAAAGGGTGCTATATGGAACTGGGGGAATGAACAACAAATAGCATTTGAAGAACTTCGAACAATGTTGGTTACTGCCCCAGTATTAGCTCAGGCTGATGAGAAAAAACCATATGTCATAAAGACAGACGCAAGCAGTTATGCTATCGGAGCTGTTTTGGTGCAGGGGGAGAAGGATGATGAGCATCCTGTCGAATATGCCAGCAGGCTATTGAAACCAGCTGAGAGGAATTATTCAACGACGGAAAGAGAAGCACTCGCTGTTGTTTGGGCGATAAACAAATTTAGGGGCTATATTGAAGGAGCACCTATAACGATCAAAACTGATCATCAAGCCTTGAAGTGGCTGATGTCTTTGAAGTCGCCGACTGGAAGATTGGCGCGATGGGCTTTGCAAATTCAAGCCTATGATATTAATATCCAGTATATTACTGGAAGAACAAACGTAGTTGCCGACGCATTATCCCGGCCTAATTGCCACTCGGAAACTGAAGAAGCTTGTGGCATATGCAATATTGTCGTAGACTTTCCCAGGAGGAGTCCAAAGGAAATAAGAACCGAGCAATTAAAAGATGAAAATATAGAGAAGATTATAAAAGCTCTGGAAGACACAAGTAACGAAGAGAATATCCGTTACTGGAGTAACAAAGGCTATCTTATGAATAGCGGCCTTTTATATCGATATAACCCTGATGTGGAGAACGAAGACTGCCAGTTAGTAGTTCCCAAGGACGAGCAGGCGAAGGTTATATCATCCTATCATGATGACCCAACTGCTGGACACTATGGTGTTGAGAAAACCTGAAATCGCATAACCAGACGTTATTATTGGAAAGGAATGAGGTCACAGATAGAAGAATACATCAAGAAGTGCTTGCAATGTCAGAGATATAAGACAAGTAACTTGAAGCCTGCCGGATTGCTGCAAACAACAGCACTTAATCAACGTTTTGAAGTCGTCTCATTCGACTTATTTGGTCCTTTACCAAAGACGAAGAATAATCTGTCTTGGATATTTATTGTGCAGGATTGTACATCTCGATGGGTCGAGTTGTTCGCATTACAACAAGCAACCGCACAAGAGTGCGCTAGGATTCTGCTAGATGAAATTATTTTACGATACGGCACTCCACGTCGATTCATATGCGATAACGGAAGCCAATTTGTCAGCAATATCATGCAGCAACTTTGCTACAGCTTGGACATTACTCAAGGGTTCACGCCATTATACCACCCCGAAACAAACCCGGTTGAAAGAAGAAACCGTGACTTAAAGACTCAACTGGCTATTTATTTGGATGGTGATCATATTTCATGGCCGGAAAAACTACCGAGTATTAGATTCGCCATGAACACTGCGATCTTGGCTACGACAGGATATAGTCCAGCGTATCTCACATTTGGATGAGAACTACGAACGCCTGATGATGTTCACCATGATTTGAAGTCAATCGTAGATAATGAAAATGTTATTACAGAAATAACCCCGAAATTAAGATTGCTTGCTGAAACCCTAACAAAGGCAAGAGAGAAACAAGAAGCAAGGAGGAGAAAAGAAAAGAAATCGTTGACCATAAGCGACGTCAAACGCCCCAATACAAGAAGGGTGACTTGGTCCTAGTTGATTCTCATGTACTCAGTAACTCTGCGAAGGGGATAAGTTCCAAATTTACCCCTAAACGTGACGGCCCTTATGTAATTTTAAAAAATCATGGACCCAGTTCTTTCTCTATTGCAGATCCCAATGATCCTGACAAGCCTTTGGGCTTGTATCACGCTTCCGCACTGCATCCCTATCGGTGCAAAGAGGCTGCGCCGCTCCCTACTCCAGCGGTGCCCTTACGGAAACGTGGGCGCCCCCGAAAGAACCACGCAGGTCGCCCCGAAGAAAAAGCTACAGAAGATGGTCACACTCCTGCTGTCCTGGCTCGCTCGTCGAGGCGCCTTCGCAGCCAGAGGGGGAGACTGTAATGCATGAACGAGATATTGGTTACGTCACAGCGGCGAGCCAACAAAGCCTACGCATCACTGCCCCGCGCGCCCGCGCAAGCCCCGCCGTCATCTGCCCTCCAGCAATCGCCGGCGGCCATTGTTCGCGATCCCTATATAAGGCTAAGCGCGCAGTCATTCTACGTACTCTCCCCCAACCTACACGATACGACTTTACGTCGTAGACGTCCTAGGAATGTACTTGACGATCCCGATGATCCTATTGACATCGCACAAGCCCGCCCCGACCCCTCTCCGGCTCCGAATAGCCGGAGGAATCCCACTATCCGACCCCGTCGCACTCGACACCGGAACAGAGTGCGTAGAGTAGGATTAGCTCCGATTACTGGTGACCGCCCGGCGGTCCCGGGTGACTTGCACCCAGGATAGGCCCTTCTGGCAACGTAGCTTTCGGCCCATAAGGCAAAAGATGAGAGTTGCTGCTCTCCAAAGGCTTTTGCCATTGATTCTCAGATTGGCCCTTCAGGCTTGCATGCACGCATACGCGGCCCATCAGGCAATATGAGAGTTTGCTGTCTCTCCAAGCCTTGCGCACACAGGCAACGCCCAAAGCTGAGGTCCGTCCCTCCTGGGGGCCCTTTGGTGATGTTGCCTATAAAGGTTGAGGGCACTCTGCCCTCGCCTCAAACGCCCGGTGAAGTAGCGAAAGCTCACTTGGAGCTAGCTACACAGTCATTTCCAAAAAAAAAAAAAAAAAAACATTCTACGTAGTCCGGACGTTCGATCAACAACTGATTTCGCACAAGCTGCTGGAACAGTGCACTGATAGGATGCACGGTCTTACGCTTGCGACGACATATATTTATAGATAAGAGTTCGTAGCACGGACCTAGTCTAGAATCTATGTTGTTGTATCTAAAGCGGGAGTCCGTAGCACGGACCTTGCCTTATCATTTTCTTAATACATCAAACTGTACTCTGCTATCTAATTAGTGTACCTAGCTTGCTTTCGCGCCTAGATGCTAGCCTACCTATAGTGTTAAACGTTATGTTTGTTTAGTGCATAAGACTATTGTATCGCGCTCGTATCACCTCGCTTAAATAAAATAGCACGCCTCGCCTATTTATCTGCTTATGCACTGTGTTTAACATTTTCACTCATAGCCGTTAGCTATTTCATAATTGTTCACATACCTAAGTCCTAAGACCTAAGTCTAGATCTTTTATACCTATGTATTGATAAATAGATACATTAGCATTAGCTTTCTTTACTATAATATTATATCATTTAGTACTCAAAGTACCTCTTCTCTGAATTAAGTCTGAAACTTAGTCTTAGTCTAGGAAACCTGTATTACCTAGATCTGTGACATAAATACATTGTACTTTCACGTATTACATAATAACGTGTTGTATTGTTTAACCTTACAAATTATACATAGATATATTTCTTGTTACTTAGTGGTTAAGATCTTTTAATAAGTACCCACTTGCATAAATAAATAAAGCATTTTATGTGATATATCGTAAGTAGTACCAATCGGGTGGACTGTAGTCGGATAGGTTTAACATAAATAAATTTGTTACTTCGTTTGCGGCCTTGGTCTTTCCTTTAATCTCCTTAGTCATATACCTAAAGTACTAAACAGTTAGGTTCTCATGCAAAACTAGCAAATAGATACTTTGATAGGTAGAATAGGTACACATTCACTATCTGAAATCGATAGGTAGTCTTGTTCCTTACGGAATCTGTTCCATGTCTATGCCTCATAAAGGGCTATGGGTAGAAATCCGTATTAAGGAGTTAGCTCCATCTCGGAGTCTGTAGGATCTGTGTTACACATTTTATTTATACCATTTTATAATATTTTACTGTCCGAATAATCGTCAGTTTTATTATATGTATAGATAGGTAAACTATCATCATCATCATCAGGTCCTTTTTAGTCTCCACTACAGGAGCACGACCCTCTCTGTACTACTAGGGCCATACTTGGCCAGAGCAGCCAGAGGACTTGGCCTACACTCTCCACGCTGGCCAGACGGGTTGGAGAGGTGTCTTAGATGTTTATAAGCTTTGTTTAGCTTGTATTTCCTAAGTCGCCTTCTACGACATCCACGGGAAGACTTGGAGTGGTCCTATTCTACTCTGCCGGATACCACACGGCTAGGTAAACCATACTAACTAAAAATAAAACTAATATATACATATACTAACATATACATTTTTGGTTTTGACTTCTTGTGCTTCGGACATTGCTGCCATTCGGAAGCATTTCTAAGCTGAGGTAAGATATGAATTTGTTGGATTTGAGAAAATAATGAAGGGGCTACTACTCACTCGGATGTACGGGGTAAGAGCAAGTAGCAGCTCGGAAGACCAGGTCCGCAACCCGATGTCATACCTGCAACTACCGCACAGACAGACAGACAGACAGACAGACGCTGGTGTTCATAGATGCCACGAAAATAGAGTCAGGTGGGGTTTCTCCAACAATAGTGAGTGCGACTGTATTCCCGGGGGAGCCTTTAACCCCTATGGGAACGCGTCCCCAAGGTGGCGGATAGGGGAGTTCTCGCCTGGTTATGCGTAAGTAGAACCAGGAGGGTAGGAGCGAAATAAAATAGCTCCCGCGGACCAAAAGGCCGCAGAAGGACACTGCGGTATAAAACCCCTGCTGCGGGCTTCTTTGACATCTTCGGAGTAGAGGCCGCAGCAGTGCTGTGAGTCTGGGCTGGGGCCCACAGAAGAGATGGCGGCGGAAGAACCCTTCGGGGCCAACGGCGGCGCTCACACTCAATAGCGGGTGATAGTCTTGGCGTCAGGTGGCAACCGGCCGTAAAAACAAAGCCAATCATCATAACTCCAAATCATGAAAGGTACAGATAAAAAAAGTGCTAATAAAGCCCAAGTCAACAAAGAGATGACCCAGGACCGAGCTTCCTGGAGACGCATGATACGGAGGGCCGACCCCAAATAAAAATGGGAAAGGGCCAGGCAAAGAAGACGTGAGTGCGACTGTGGTGGTATCCAATCTATGGGTCACCTCTTGGTGTGCCCAGAAAGCCCAACTTCTTGCTCTCAACAAGATCTGAATGAGGCAAACGAACGGGCAATTACGGTGGTAATGCACTGGTCGAAACATATTTCTATTTCTATCTATATCAGGTCTTTTTAGTCTACACTACAGGATTACGTCCTCCTACCTCTCTGTACTACTAGAGCCATACTTGGCCAGAGCACCCAGAGGACTTGGCCTACAAAAACGTATTTAATTAAACGGAAAGCCATTTCACGACTCGATATAAGAAGAAGACTGGACTGACAGTTGATAATGACACCTCTGACCTTCAAATTCATCAAAATTGATGTCTTTCATAAATCTATACTAATATTATAAAGCTGAAGAGTTTGTTTGTTTATTTGTTTGTTTGTTTGTTTGAACAGGCTAATCTCAGGAACTACTGGTTCAAATTGGAAAATTCTTTTTGTGTTGGATAGTCTATTTATTGAGGAAGGCTTTAGGCTATAAAGCATCATGCTGCGACCAATAGGAGCGAAGCATCAATAAAAAATGTTTTGAAAACGGGGTAATATTATTCATCTATACTAATTAATCATAATAACAGAAATTGCCGCAGACGAAGTCGCGGGCAACAGCTAGTTCTGAGAATATACTTTGAAATAGCTACAATTTTTATCAACATTATCGGTCTACTACCATCTGCCTATCTTAAAATCTCCTAAAATAGACCTTAGTAATATAAGCTAAAGACTATTTTCCTACGACCTGCCCGACATATTTATGTGCCACAAGTTCTTCACATTTTTAACCAAAAATGGACCTAAAACTTCAAGCACTAGGTTTTATTTTTGTATAAACTGTTGTAATATAAATCCTGCACGTCATTTTGAACTCGGGAACAAAAGTAGACCTAAATTCAAAAACATAAGGTTCTTTTTGCAACAAAGAATTGTAAGTTTAGGAGACATTTTTTCTTCATATTTGTAAGTGGCACCAGTACTTTAGCTTTTTTGATGCCATCCATCACCTGGGGTCGCAATATCATACTATGTTATCTACTAGGGATTTACATAATACATTATTTCAACGGAAAAAGGTTATAGACTAGCAAATTATTAGTTGTTGACTAGCTCCGTAGCACAGCGGTCAACACGCCAGCCTGCGACACGGAGTGACCGGGTTCGATCCCCGGCCAGGTCAAGATGGAAAATGATCTTTTTTCAGATTGGCCAGGGTCTTGGATGTGTATCTATATATGTATTTGTTATAAAATATAGTATCGTTGAGTTAGTATCCCATAACACAAGTCTCGATCTTACTTTGGGGCTAGCTCAATCTGTGTGATTTGTCCGTATATATTTATTATTTTTATTTATACCATGTACCTACAATATTTTGATATCGGTCCACAATTGACGGAGAAATCGGTGAACATAAGTACATTTAAAAAAAATTACAGTCGATCATAAAACCTCCTTCTTTTTTTGAAGTCGGTTGATAAAAGACAATTTCTTTTGATTTGTAAGCCAGTTCCAATTTTAAATAAACTCTTAAATAAATAAATATATAAGAACATATCACACAAATAATTATTACACTTTTCAATAAATATATAAAAATAATAAATTGAGCTAACCCCATAGTAAATTGTGAACTTGTGTCGTAGGATACTAACTCAACGATACTATATTTTATAATAGATACTTATATAGATAAACATCCAAGACCCAGGTCAATCTGAAAAAGATCGTTTTCCATCATGACTTGACCGGGGATCGAACCCGGGCACCCTCGTGTCGCAGGCTGGCGTGTTACCTACTGCACCACGGAGCTCGCAGAGAGAACTCTTCGATAAAGTCTTATTAAATTTAGAAATAAAATATGTTAAAAAAAATCTTGATTTGAACCAGCGACTTTTAGTCTATGTACGACCTATGTTTTTCCAATTGAACTACCGCGCTTCCAAGCTCGGCGTCGAATTAATAAAACCGCTGCCCATGGACAACTGCAAGACCAGCCGGCCTAATTGCTACTTAGTGAACGTTTTGATAGCATTTCAAAATACATTACGTTTTATATATCTTTAATAAAAATAGTCAATTACAGGAAACCCGCAATGTATTTTGAAGTGGCTATCAAAACGTTGTACACTGACTGAGTCAGCAAATAGATCGGCACGGGTGTGACAGGAGCGTTGCCGTAAATAAATACATTAATCATACAATCACGAAGTTATAGTATACCTTCATGCATACAATCCTATGTGTCGTTTTATTATATAGGGTTGCCAAGTTAGAAAAAGTGCCTGTTTTTTTTTTTTAATATATACGTTCAAATCACACAGATTGAGCTAGCCCCAAAGTAAGTCCGAGACTTGTGTTATGGGATACTAACTCAACGATACTATATTTTATAACAAATACATATATAGATACACAATTACACATCCAAGACCCAGGCCAATCTGAAGAAGATAATTTTCCATCTTGACCTGGCCGGGGATCTAACCCGGTCACTCCGTGTCGCAGGCTGGCGTGTTGACCGCTGCGCCACGGAGCTAGTCTAGTCACGAGTTTTTAAATCCTTATCCTTACTAATATTTTACTATTTTCCTAAAATATAATAAATCCAAAAGTTTGTAACTACTAAACCGATCATCATGAAATTTTGCATACAAGTTCTCTGGAGTACGGAGAAGGACATAGGCTACCTTTTATCCCGGAAAAAAGTATATCCGAGGGATCGACATAGACGCGGGCGGAGCCGCGGGTGAAAGCTAGTTTTCTATAAATATACCCCGTGACGTTTTCTAAACAATATTATTAGGCTATTAAATGCTCAGTTAAAATTCTCACTAATATTTCTAAATGCGAGAGTGAGCTTGTTTGTTTATAACGCTTTTACGCCTTTACTACTGAACTGATCATCATGAAATAGCGATGACGAGCTCCGTGGCACGACAGCCTGCGACACGAGGATACCCGGGTTTGATCCCCGGTCTGGCCAAGATGGAAAATGATCTTTTTCAGATTGGCCTGGGTCTTGGATGTTTATCTATATATGTATTTGTTATAAAATATAGTATCGTTGAGTTAGCATCCCATAACACAAGTCTAGAACTTACCTTGGGGCTAGCTCAATCTGTGTGATTGTCCGTATATATTTATTTATACATATTTACAAATTTTGCATACACGTTATCTGGGGGTACGGAGAAGGACATAAGGTATATTTTATCCCGAGAAAAAGTACTGTTCCCGAGGGATCGACATTAGAAGAAAGCTAGTGTAAAATAAACAACAGTAGATATAGTAAGAATATTTATTATTCAAAATTGAATAACATTCTTTATAATACAGCATAGCTAACTCCATTCAAACCAGCAAGGGTCAGAGGCGCAAAAGACGACAATGGACTCACTACATCTAATCCTGCAGCATAAGATAACGGAGCAACCACGTCCAAGGCTGGTGCAGGAATAACGACTTCACCCATATTAGGCAAAGTATTGCTCAATAAGTTGCTTACTATAAGCAGTTGTAGCGCGTTAGCCAAGCTGTTGGCAACAGAGCTGTCTTGGATGATAGTTGTTGTTGCTGGCACTACGGGTGCTTGAACGATGGGTGCTTGAACAACGGGGGACGAGACGACGGTCTCAACGGTGTCGTAGTTGACGAGGTTGGGTGCAAGAGAGTTCAGGACCAATTGGTTAGAGAGCAGGCTGTTGATTGGTATGATAGCTTGGCTGAAGGCGACCTGGGAAATATAAGATTAGTAAAATTAACTTTGCAATGAAAATGACGTTCGAGTGGAAGCTTTACCGCTTCTATGCTTCGTTTGGTGAGTAAGAGAGCTGGAGGCCGGAGTCTGGAGCCCACCCTTCCCCTATTTCCTCCCCCATGTCCTTCCCCAACTCCTTCAAAGGCCGGCAAAGTTCCTGTTACACCTTGGTGTTGCAGTTCTGATCGCTTACCATCAGGTGACCCGCATGCTAGTTTACCCGCATGCTGGTTTTAGAGATTGTTTAGGTATTTGAGTCAATAGAAAGTCTAAGATATAACTATTACTAAAATTCGTAAGGAAAGGTTGGGCCTCTCACTCATCGAACGAAGCGGTAAAGCTTCTACTCAAACTTCGATTTTCTGTGAGAGTGTGGTACTTCCCCGGATGAGCCGGCCCACTCATGCTACTAGCAAAAAAATTACTGGTAAATTTAAACTTAACGTCTTGAGTTAGATTGTAGATGTCCTCTATGGGTTCCCGGGCATAAATACATGGACATCGCTATATAATATGATACCTACGCAAAAATATATCAATATTGAAATATTTTTGATTCCGTTTTCCGCCTGATGCCCATCATCATCATCATCATCATCAGGTCTTTTTTTTTTATATCTCCACTGCAAGAGCATGACCCTCTCTGTACCTGATGCCCAGGAATATACCAAACATGGCTTTTGGGTCTTAAAGACCCGAGCTCTGTTTATCCCGCAAGGGAGAAAGACGGAATATAATAGTTTAAAAAATAATAAAGTATTTTATGTATGTATTCGAAATGGTTTGGGATTCAGCCAATCAAAGAAATTAATACATACGCGATATTTACATACATACATTTGATATTGAAATCAAACTATTTTAATATCAAATTCAGTTTCCCTAATTTCTAAAAACCGTAGAATGTGCCAGCTGCTTCTCTTCCCGCGCAGGTCGTTAAAACCGATCGAGGAATTGGGCTAACATCTGCGGAATCATGTCAATAGGCGATGCTGCTAGCAACCCATCACTATTTTGATTCCGTTTTCCACCTAATGCCCACCAGCATGCTAAACGTGGTCTTCAGGTCTTATAGACCTAGGCTCTGTCTGCCCCGCAAGGGAAATAGACGTGATACTATGTATGTATGTAATAAATATTTTACCTGCGCCAAAACAGCAGAAATGGCGACGAAAGACAAAACACGGCACATTTTGTTTGTTCGATTGACTGTCCAAAACTGACTAACGATACTTTCTTTACCCACCTTTTTATACTGACCTAAAATAGACAAAATGTGTACGTATGTAGATGACATAAAAACGACGCTATCAATCGTACTTTCAAAATACGATTTTTTTAATCAATAACTAGAAAAGTATTAATGTAAGTTAGTGGAAAAACTGATAGAATTTGTTTCTCAACCCTTATCGATAGTTGCTTCAATAGCTCGTAAAACCGATGGCTGAAGGTTACCCGTAGAAGGATGACTAACTCAGTGTGCAACTTTTTTTAGTCACTTCAAAATACATTGCGGTTTTCGTATAATCATAACAAAGCCGCAATGTATTTTGAAGTTGTATTTAAGATATTTTTACAAAATATAGTATCGTTTATTTTTATCGTGTATTTGTTACAAAATACAGTATCGTTGAGTTAGTATCCCATAACACAAGTTTTGAACTTACCTTGGGGCTAGCTCAATCTGTGTGATTTGTCCGTATATATTTATATTTATTTATTTTAGTCTCCACTGCAGGAGCATGACCCTCTCTGTGCTACTGGAGCCATACTTGGCCAGAGGATTTGGCCTACACCCTCCGCGCTGGCCAGACGGGTTGGAGAGGTCTCATTGATGTTTATGAGCTTTGTTTAGCTTGTATTTCCTAAGTCGCCTCTTACGACATCCATGGGAAGACTAGGAGTGGTCCTATTCTACTCTGCCGGAAACCACACGGCTTCTCCACATATTACAACAAATAGTAATAATCGAGCAAAGCTCGGTCGCCCAGGTACTAAAAGATTTCAATGTACAATGGTCGGTTTATCACTAAAACATTTCCTCCAGACAACCGATGCATGGAGAGTAATTCAATACATTACTGGATGGGGTGTACTGAGCTTTGATTATACTACATATACATACTTATATACTAGCTAAATTACATAGATAAATATATACGTAAAAAAATATCTATATCTATCTATCTATACTAATAATTAATCTGTAAGGGTTGGTCATAGAGTAAGTTACTTTGTTTTCAGAGATGTTTATAAGTTCTATTCATGATACTGAAACTAAATTGACGATTTTTCGATTTTTTTTCTGTATGTACGTGATGTATGTATGTTCTCCATAACTCTTAGATGAACTAACTGAATTTTATGAAACTTGGTAGATAAACATTTAGAAGTACAGGACACAGGATGGGTTACTTAATTTTTTTCTCCAGTTATGATAAGATGTAGCCCTCATACAAACATATCATAAAATGTACGCGAACGGAGGCACGGGCACTGCTTATACATATAAACGTATAACAACACTTGGTGAATAATTTGAGATATTATAGGAAACTAGCGCCCGCGGCTCCGCCCGCGTTTATGTCGATTCCTCGGGAACAGTACTTTTTCCCGGGATAAAAGGTAGCCTATGTCCTTCTCCGTACTCCAGAGAACTTGTATACAAAATTTCATGATGATCGGTTCAGTAGTTACGGCGTGAAAGCGTAACAAACAAACAAACAAACAAACTCACTTTCGCATTTATAATATTACTAGCTTTCGCCCGCGGCTCCGCCCGCGTCAATGTCGATCCCTCGGGAACAGTACTTTTTCCCGGGATAAAAGGTAGCCTATGTCCTTCTCCGTACTCCAGAGAACTTGTATACAAAATTTCATGATGATCGGTTCAGTAGTTACGGCGTGAAAGCGGACCAAACAAACATACTCACTTTCGCATTTATAATATTATATACATATATATATTAGTAAGGATAGTAAGGATAAGGATTATATTATTGTTTTAAGTAGTACTCCTTCACTCCTACTTTATACACACCAATAGATTGTGCATGCTGCACATCATCAGGCAGCGCATTCCAAAGTCTTACTGCCTGGTCTGTAAAGGACGTGGCCTTTCTGTCTTATGACCATCAATTTCGAGTAGGTGTCACGGTCAATCGACCATGCACACCCTGGTGTCAGAGTTCTTCGGAACCGCCTCTCGGCCTCTGACGTGGTGCCTTTAACGACTACCATATAGCAGCCGGGACCACCGGCTAAACGTGCCTTCCGAAGCACGGAATCATCTTTATTATCAGACAATCAGGTGATTCAAGCCTGCAATGTCGTAACCAAACTGGAAACAACTAAACAAAGTATGCTTCCGGTGGGAATCGAACCCACGACCCCCGGGTCAACAGGCAAACGCCTTAACCACTGGACCACGAAGGCTGTTATGATGTCTTATGACCATACACTAAGGTCATAAGACAGAAAGGCCACGTTAAGTACCTCGTAAGGTATAAAGACGTGATAATATGTATGTAGAATGTACCAGCTGGTTCTCTTCTTGCGCAGGTCCTAAATCTGCAGCCGATCGAGGGAATGGGCGAAAATCTGAGGAATCATGTAATTAGGCAATGCGGCTAGCAACTCATCAGTATTCTGATTCCGTTGCCACCTACATGCCCACCGAACCACCTAAACGTGGAGCTTAGGTCTTATCCTTATCCTTACTAATATTATAAATGCGAAAGTGAGTTTGTTTGTTTGTTTGTTACGCTTTCACGCCGTAACTACTGAACAGATTATCATGAAATTTTGCATACAAGTTCTCTGGAGTGCGGAGAAGGACATAGGCTACCTTTTATCCCGGGAACTACTACTATTCCCGAGGGATCGTCATTGAAACGGGCGGAGACGCAAGTGAAATTTAGTACAATATATAAAGTAACCCCGTCCGATCTTTGAACTTTAAAGTGGTGATTCAGAACATGAGGTCTTTATTTATTTTATCAATATATATACAATTTAAATATAAAATACTTAAACTAATGCTACAACTAAAAATAAAAAAATTAATATATATATACAAATAAAAAAGGCCCGGTAAATCGTTGCCTCGCGGTAGCGTGCCCAGAAGGCTGGCAGCATCAGAACATCGATATGAATAACTTTTTGCTGGGAACTCAATTTTTTTTTTGACGTTCCTATACTAATAGAGCCGACGGCCGAACATTTTTGTTTGGAACTGTCCCATTTCTTTGAGTTTTCAGCATTGATTCCATAGGAAAAGTTGCTCATAACGACGAGTTGAATCACCCCTTCAAGGATCGGACAGGGTTTTGATGAGATGAGGATGATGTATTTATTAATTTTCTACTACCCAAAGGTTGCCTGGAAGAGATTGCTTAGAAATAAGTCCGCCTTTGTAGCATGATTTAATATAAGATGTTTTCTTTTTTTATTTAGACTAGCTCCGTGGCGCAGCGGTCAACACGCCTGCCTGCGACACGGAGTGACCGAGTTCGATCCCCGGCCAGGTCAAGATGGAAAATGATCTTTTTCAGATTGGCCTGGGTCTTGGATGTGTATCTATATATGTATTTGTTATTAAATATAGTATCGTTGAGTTAGTATCCCATAACATGAGTCTCGAACTTACTTTGGAGCTAGCTCAATCTGTGTGATTTGTCCGTATATATTTATTTATTTATTTATTATTTATGGTTCAATAAAGAATAATTGTATAGTATACGGCAATACATAGGAAGGTACAGGCAATGTGGCCCAAATAAGCCCAAATCATAATCCTCTTTCTTAAAAGTCGGATATAAATTTCAACTCATAACATATCGCTTCTATGGCTATGCATGTAAAGAAATTGCAAAAATAAATTACGCAAAATAGAAACATATTTTACTCTTGCATAAAATAAAGATAATAATTATTATTTAGCAATTGAAGTGAAACAATTTTATAGATAAAAGTTGTATCGAAAATGTTAAATGGATTTGTTCAATTTGTGTTTGTAGTTTAAACGAGTGACATAGTTTTTTTGGAAAAAGAAAACAATTAATTGTTTTTGAAAAACAAGAAGTTGTATTTTCGATGTTGTGGCTTCTTCGAATAAATAAATTATTAGAATGAATGTCCGGTCAAATTTTATTGTGGCGATTTGTGTCTGGCAGGTAAATTTCTTTTTATTATTAGGGTACTGTACGTCCGAGTGACAAAACAGAACCCTTATTGGATCACTCCCGTGTCTGTCTGTCCGTTCTACTTATACTCCGCATCTAATGGACCGATTAAATGTGTATATAAAAATAATGTTTAAATTAATAAACTTTTTGTTTGGGGCAGTTTTGTGAGTCGCAACGCAAATCAGAAAATTAAATAAGTTTTCCAAACTGTACCGTGTTATATTTCAAACAAAAAGGCTAGTTGCGAGGAATGTACCTATATCCTTACTATATTATAAATGCGAAAGTGAGTTTGTTTGTATGTTACGCTTTCACGCCGTAACTACTGAACTGAGGCTACCTTTTATCCCGGGAAAAAGTACTATTCCCGAGGGATCAACATTGACGCGGGTGGAGCCGCGGGCGAAAGCTAGTTTATCATAATTCTAAAATAAGCAGTGTCTAAGTTATTTAAAGAAATAGGTAGATAAAATGTGACCGTGCCAAAATTTTTGGATCTGCTGTTTCGGAGAGAAGGTAGGGACATTATCTCTAAAACTGTTAAACCATAAATTAAAAGAAAAAAAGACGTAAGATAGTTTTTTACTTACAGACTACAGGAAAACCTATAAGAAATGTTTGCTTTAATTATGGTGGGTTCCAAATAAAATCATAATATTCATCATACGGAACTCTCATCCGTCGAGTCAACTCACACTTGGTCTATTTTTTATAGGGAACTAGCTTTCGCCCGCGGCTCCGCCCGCGTCAATGTCGATCCCTCGAGAATAGTACTTTTTCCCGAGATAAAAGGTAGCCTATGTCCTTCTCCATACTCCAGAGAACTTGTATGCATAATTTCATGATGATCGGTTCAGTAGTTACAGCGTGAAAGCGTAACAAACAAACAAACAAACAAACAAACAAACAAACAAACAAACAAACAAACAAACAAACAAACAAACAAACAAACAAACAAACAAACAAACAAATAAACAAACAAACAAACTCACTTTCGCATTTATAATATTAGTAAGGATAAGGATAAGGAATAAGGATATAGTAAAATAGTAAATATAGTAATAGTATATAGTAAGTAAGGATAAGGATAACGCATACCGTCTTATTATAACTACTAGTACCTGGTTTAAACCATCTATATAGTAAGTGTTCCTTCATCACGTCCTTGGTTTAAACCATCTATATAGTAAGTGTTCCTTCATCACGTCCTTGGTTTAAACCATCTATATAGTAAGTGTTCCTTCATCACGTCCTTGGTTTAAACCAATAACTGACCAAATTAAGATGACACTTATCACTTTTAGACTTATCACTTATCACGTTAGTTCAACTGTCATCGTCCATTTTTTTTTTGGGTGGTGGTTTAAACCAGTTATTAAGGTCTCGTCATACCTTACACTGCTTTGCATGATTGACTGTTATATCAATAATAATTAAATACTCAAGTTGAAATAAAAATGCAGCAAAGTTCAGGATTAACTCTGGTAACTATATGACTCAAAAACACGATTGAGTTAAATTTTCTCGATAGAACAAAATTGCAAAGTTGCCTCCAAATCACGTCTAATTTACTCGGTATATAGCATTATTCACCAAATACATTAAAATTAACCTTGAAACTTTTGATTATTATTGCATTACAAATAAGGCAGCCATCATATGTTTTTCTTTTTCGAATAACCCTTGAATATTCCTAAAAAACGAAAATATCCAAAGTAGCCAACGCGTTTAGACCATCCGCGTTTGTACCGCCACGCCGCCTGGCATATGGCGGGCTCTTAAGGGCTCGTCATACCTCACACTGCTTCGCATGATTGTCTGTAATATCAATAATAATGAAATACTCAAGTTGAAATAAAAATACAGCAAAGTACAGTACTGACTCTGGTAACTAACTTACTCAAAAACACGATTGCATTAAATTTTCTCTATAGAAATGAAAAGTTGCCTCCAAATCACGTCTAATTTACTCGGTATTCAGCCATATTCACCAAATACATTAAAATTAACCTTGAAACTTTTGATTATCAGATAAGGCAGCCATAATGCATTTTTTTTTTCGAATAACCTTTGAATATTCTTTAAAAACGAAAATATCCAAAGTAGCCAACGTGTTTAGACCATCCCCGTTTGTACCGCCACGCCGCCTGGCCTATGGCGGGCCCTTAAAGTTAGTCCATGTTTGTCGAGCTCCGTGGCGCAGTGGTTCACACGCCAGCCTGCGACACGGGGTACCCGGGTTCGATCCCCGGTCAGGTCAAGATGGAAAATGACCTTTTTAGATTGGCTTGGGTCTTGGATGAGTATGATGTTTATGTATATATGTATTTGTTATAAAATATAGTATCGTTAAGTTAGTATCACATAACACAAGTCTCGAACTTACTTTGTGTCTAGCTCAATCTGTGTGATTTGTCCGTATATATTTATTTATTTATTATTTATTTACTCAACCAAATGAAGGAAACAGTAATGATTTACATTCTTAATAATTATTCAGATATAAAGACTTGTTTCTCTCTTTGATTTCAGATAATTTGGTTTGCTAATGGACTCAAGTTGTCATTATCCAACGTGTCATCGAAATCAGCACCAATAAAGCCTTCTTCTTCGTTATCATTGAACGCCGTATCTTGTTCTTCAAGTGAAACATCACAGGCATCACTTTTATCCAATATAAGTCCAAAATCATCTGTTTTAAATCAAGATGGTACAGGAAATGTATTTAACGTTCCAACAGTTGTGAACAACTTTACACCAACTTCTCCATCTTTACCATCGTTGAACTCTGTTCCTTCACAAAATATCTACAGTAATTCTTTAAAAGAAACTGAAACTACAAAATTAGGATCATCTAGTTTCAACCCTTCGTCTTACCAGTCATTATTAACTGGCACAACTAGCAATTTAAAAGCAACAAACAACAATTTATTATCAGCCATACAAAATTCACTAAATGTACAAAATAAAAACTTTGTTTCTCCTCCAAGTATTACGTCATCACAATCAATAAACAATGGACTACTTGAATCTTTCGAAAAAACTGGGTCGTCACAGATAAATTTAAATAACAATTTATTTTCATCTGTACAAAATGTAGGACCATTACAACAAAATATCCTAAACAATAATTTAATATCAACTACACAAAATATACTTGATTCAAATTCATTGAGTAATTTGTTGTCAAACTCTCAAAGTCTAGGAGCTATTACAAATAATCAAGGAATAACTAGTAACTTCGAAGAAACTAACAATAATTTGCTTTCAAGAATACAAAATTCAATAAACGCTCAAAACAATAACTTACCTTCGCAAAGTCCTATTTCTTCAAGTCTGATCAAAGATATATCTGTACAGAATATGGGATCACTGTCGGCAGATCCATTAAATAATAATTTGAGGTCTACTACACAGAATTCTGAATTACTGACAGCTTTAGGTTTTAACGGCATATCATCTTTACCGAATGGTTTACTTGAAACTAATTCTCAAAGTAGTTTATTGCCAAATTCACTTCCTATATCAAGCGTACCAAATAATAAACTTTCTGAATCTTTCGGTATAATTAAATCTAAAACTGTCAATAGTAATATACAAGCAGGTGCACAAAGCACGCTTTTAAATACTATTAACAGTAACATACAAGCTTCATCTAATGCAGGATTATTAGGAACAGATACTCAAAACAATAATTTGATTACGTCAAATATAGGATTTCAGAATACAAACAATTTAGGTAACAACTTTATATCTTCACAAAATACTGGACAGAACACTAATTTCAGTCCATATCTAAGTAATTTAGGCCCTTTACAGTCAAATATTTTAAATAATATTCAAAATTCCCAAAATAGTCTATCTTCCCAGATTGACACCACCCCTACTCAGTTGTTGAATTCATATCCTAGTTTATCACCGAACTTGATGAGTAATGATTTGCCATTAGTTTCATCATTCAATCAAGTTAATTCAGATTTTAATTCAGTTCAGTCGAGTGGTATATCCAATAATAAATTAATAAATTCTCTACCAAACACTGCATCTATTTCAAACAGTAACAATGCTTTACTTAATTATTTGACCGTAAATAATTTATCACCTTCTATAAATCCAGCAGCAGAGGTGACAAATGCATTAATTCAAAACAATGTTGACACAAATCCATTATTATCAGAAACATTGTCTAACCCAATAGCATTATCTGAATTTTTGTCCGGTGCTCCATTTCCTACCCCTAATCCTTACAATAAGTTTGCTTTGCCTGCTCCTGATACGGTACCTTCTCAAATTCATCCATTTATAAATGCTGATCTAGTAAGCAACTATAATAAAAATGTATTATTGCAGCAACATAATAGTAATTTATACGAGAATGCTGCACAGAATACTAATAATAATATTCAGACTCAAAATCTTTCAACAAATTCTGGCCCACTTAATTATTTACAAAATAATGCGATACAATCTACTAACTTAGAAAATATTTTATTACAGCATCTTTTGGAATCTAGGTCATCTCCAATTGATACTACACAAAATTATCTTTCACAAAATATTATTAATCAAAACAACATATTTGGAGTAAATAACCAAAATATGTTAAACAACCTTGCAAACAATCCTAAATTAAGTAATGTTTCCAATATTAGAAATTACTTGTACCATAATTTGATGAATAAACTTCAAACTCCTAAGCCAATTAATAGTAAAGTAAATAGTGAAATAGATGTTAATAATCAAGTAAACTTTTATCCGACCAATAATAACATTCTAACAGAAATGTCAATTTCTAATAATGCACAAAATTCTGACTTTTTTAATACAATATCAAATACACAAGAATCTTCAGTGCAAACGTCAGCTGAAATTTTATCCAAAGTAAACAATCTTCCTAGAATACCTACTTCACCACCTGCATCGTTCAACAACTTGATCAATAATAATAGGAATAATCCTACTACAGCTAACTTGGAATCTATAACTCAAATTACAACAAATCCTGTTTCTGAATTATACAATGGAGTCTCTGTATCAAAAAATGTTGCACCTACAGTTTTTAACAATTTTCCCGATATCATAAATTTACCTCAAGGAAACAAGTTTGTGTCTAGTAACAATAAGTATATCAATAATAACATTCCAGTCCAGTCAACTTTAGGTACAACTTTATCTGAAACTCCTCAATTATATCCAGAAATTGCGACGTTAAATGTTTTGAATAACTTAAAGAGTTCTCCGCCGTCTATCGATTTAAACACGCCATTTAGTACTGTTTCATGTTCACAAACTACTGACATATCTGAATCTTCTGAAATAAAAACAGCTAATACTATTTCTTCTTTGTCCCCAGCATTGTCAAATTTAAACTCACCATTCTCTAATTTAGACTCTCGTAGTCGCGATATTTCATCATCTATGTCTAGTTTCCCAACAAATAATATAGCACAGCCTTCTTTACTTCAAACATTATATCCTATCGCAAGGTTGCCATCAGTCAGTACGAACTTAGAACCAGTTTATAACAGTGTACTGTTAAATAACATAAATGGAAATATCCAAAATAACGCATTTCCAAATTTTATTTCTAACCCTAATGCACCAAATGTCTATGTAAATGGTATACCTGAAAGTATTCAAATAAAACCAAATCCATATCTGCCAAATGATGTATCACCATCTTCTGATGTAATCAATAATTTGAAATTGTTGGGAGCTTACACACCTGAAGCGTTACCATCGATATCTCCTGAATATGTTGCATACCTTAATTTAATTTCAAAGATTTCATCACAATCACCAATAGGAAACCAGAATCCCGATTTATCTTCTTTAAATTTAGCCACTCAATTGTCATTCCAAAATAATCTCGCTGCTATAACTGGATCAAATTTAAACTCTTATCCATATTTAGCAGTAAACCCTAAAGCGTACAACAATTTATATCCCAATTTAAACATAGATAGCTCATTAACGACAAACAGTTTGACAAATACTGAATCCACAGAAATATCGTCTGACGGACAAATCTCAGTAAGTACTTCTACAGATTCAACAGAATCATCTATAGAAACAGTAGCAGAAACTACTGCAACTAACCCTTATGCAATTCCTTCCATTGCTGACTTACCTAACGTACTGGCTTCAAATTACCTATCATTACCTCAATTATATAACAATGCATACAACCAAATTTCTCCAAGCAACTTAATAGTACCTAAAATAGAAAACTTAATATCAACCGCCGGCTTGACAAAGACTTTAATTGACCTAGGAAATGCAATAGCTACACGTTACATAGATAATTTGAGAACCAAAAATGCTAAATCTGTCTTTTCACCACCTGTTTATAATCCAGTGTTTCCTTCACCAAATACAGTGTCATCATCACCATCTATCGAAACTATAATTCCTGATACGAATATATCACCCATAATTCCAACTCAACCATCTTATCCTACTAATTTAGCAGTGCCACCACCATTTCCATCATTATTTATAGAATCCTTTAAAGAAGCTGAACAAACTTATCCATTTCCTTTTTCATCATTACCACAAACAAAAATTCAATCAGAAATTACTCCAGGACCTATTTTACCAACTTTTTATCCCACAGAATTTTCTGTTTATTCCCCATCAGTGTTACCGACTCCAAATATAAATTACCCCGTGTATCCTCAATACTTTCCGACACCTCCTATGAATTTCCCTCCTATTCCTCCACTATTCCCTCCTATGCCTACTATTATTGAAACTCCTATTCTAAAAATGGGTTCAAATGGCCAGGATGCAAGAAGATTGATAGAAATATTATTATTAACAGGTTTATTAAATAATAATGATTGTAATGATAGAGGTACGTTGGAAACACTGATTGCTTTGATGCTAGCAACGTAGTCTAGAAAACAATGAAATAAATATAGATGTAGCTTTTATGAAATCAGTTAAGACAGCTTTGAAATAACGGGGACAATAATTTCTTATGGATAACTATTGGCACTATTGGCATAACAGCAACTTATCAGAGTTCATGTTTAAGTCATGTCTGGTAACAGTTTTAGAAAATAAACAGTTGTAAATTTATCGATAAGAAATATTGCTCCGTTAACTTTACTATTGTCGTCTTTTTATGTTAATTCAGTTGTTTATGAAATAAAATGTTATGATTCTACTTTTGCTGTTTTATTTTCCAGTTTTTTTTTAAAGGTAGAACATCTTAAGCGGTGCTTAAGATTTTTGGTAGCAGTTGGGGAATCCAAGAAGGGCGTCAGATTAGGATAAGAGGGATCTCGGACACATTATAAGTTGAACCGCCACCCCATATTTGACTTTAAAATATGGGGGGGGGGGGGGGGGCATATTCTTTTTTTAATGATGTTACTTGGATGAAGATTTTTATGAAAAAGATGCGTGGTTAGAGCTCTTTTTAGAGCTAACCACGCACGAGTACACTGTTGATTTTTTTCGACTCTCCTCTCTGTACTTTTGTTACCCTCCCACCCCCTGACGTCTTGGTCAAATCGACAGATTATTGGTTTACACAATTTTTGGCATGAATAAAGCCAGCTTGCATTTCAACGTGCTGGAGTATTTTCATGAGATATTTTTTTTTCTCTGGTAGTACAGAGAGGGTCATGCTCCTGCAGTGGAGACTAAGAAGACCTGATGATGATCAGTTGTAGTGAGATCATTGTATTTCATTAATTGTGTTTATCCGAAAAGGTCATCTTTACTCAGGAACTGATCAAATAATCACTCCGGGCTTACAAACAGTGTTGGCATTCCATCTATTTATAAAATTATTGTTTATTGATTAATATATAACAATCATTAGAATTTATATATTATAATTATATTTTGTCTTCAATTTTATAATTCTAAGGAATTTTCAAGAATTTATCCTAATTTTTTTAAAATCTTTTATTCAAAACCTATTAAACATACATTGAAATGGTACGAACCACGAAAACTCCGCAAGGTTTATCTGGTTTTTAATTGGTTTTGGTATACAAAAGTTAACCCACGCATACTTATATATATACATGAAGGTACATCATTATCATCTTCTCAGCTGCAAAAAGTCCATTGCTGGATACAGACTATGAAATATATTTTTTTTTATTTATTTTATACTTTGTACTAATATTTACATACAATAAAATATTGTAAAAGATATCTTTCTACTTAAAAAAAATGTGATACAATAAAGAATACAAAAAAGAAAGATGAATAAAAATTGTAAAACATACAAAATGCTCGCGCATTTTGTATGTATCACATTTTTTTTAAATATCACCTGTTATGCACAAGTTGTATAACAGTTGTATATTTAGTATTTATTTTTCGAATTGAAAATTGTATGAATATTACAGCTTTTAAGAATATAATCAATAATTATTATATCAAGTAAACATTATTAGTTCTTACATCATTTAATTTTATATTTAGTTACATTAGTATATTTAGTTTTAGTTTATTTATTTATAAGTAATTACATATTTAGTATTATTACTTTTTCTGTGGTACAATTCATAAAAGGACTAGCTGCCCCGGCGAACTTCGTTTCGCCATAAGTTAAAAACTATCCTATCTCTCAAGTTGGATCGAACTGCACATGGTGTGCGAATTTTATTATAATCGGTTAAGTGGTTTAGGAGTCCATTGAGGACAAACATTGTGACACGAGATTTATATATATTAAGATAAGATAAACAATTGTATTGGGGTAAACATTATATCTTTTGAACTTTATTGAAATGAAAATATATAATTTATTATTCATCATCAGGTCCTTTTTAGTCTCCACTACAGGAGCACGACCCTCTCTGCACTACTAGGGCCATACTTGGCCAGAGCAGCCAGAGGACTTGGCCTACACTCTCCACGCTGGCCAGACGGGTTGGAGAGGTGTCTTAGATGTTTATAAGCTTTGTTTAGCTTGTAGTTCCTAAGTCGCCTTCTACGACATCCACGGGAAGACTTGGAATGGTCCTATTCTACTCTGCCGTATACCACACGGCTAAATTTATTATTATATCAAACAATATGCACCCGGCTCGTTCATATAGCGTTTATTCAGAAAATAAGCCTTCACAGACACATATTAAACGACCTAATCAGTAACTTAGCCTTTCGGTAAGGTCACTTTGTAGTGCGTAACTTATTTGTACGCTTCGTTCTTCCAACGGTGAAGGGAAACCCTACCCTACCCTTTAGCAAGTATAAAAGTATCCTGGGAAGCACCGCGCAAAGCTGAGGCCATGAAAGATTTTTATCCAGCGCAGGCAAATGTAAATGGATTCGGATCTTTCAAAGGAGGGGTTTGTATTTGTTGCCATAATAGCGGATCACGAAATTGGGTTCGTGCTACGAGTCAGCTGAGAATTCAGACTAGCTCTGATGAAGTGGATATAACTTTAAAAATTTCACATTAAGGCTTCTGAGAGTACCTAAATTATCAAATATTTCAACGAAACTGGACGGTAGGGCTAGATGTAAAAAAAAGCAACTAAATATTTTTTTATTTTTATTCCAAAAAGAAAAGAAAACACACCCTAAACTTTTTTTTTATTTAACTGTTTTGGTTAGTATAATGCGTAGAATCGATACTTTTTTATGAATCAGGAAAAGAACTTGCATACACAAGTACAGTATCATCATATTTTGAATTTTCTTTCTTATTCGTATCGTCTTCAAGTTCTTCAGGTTGACCATATTTTGCAACTGTTGATTTTGCAAATACTGTTTCTATGGCATCGGTTTTTGGTTTATATTTCAAAGGAGTTGTTACACTTTTGAAGTCAGAATATGTTGACAATTTATCGTTTATACCGTCTATATTTTTAAATTCATGCCCTTCGACGTCAAAGTATTTGATGATAGGTTTAGTTTCAAAATCGGGATATTCTAGAATAGGGGGTGTTTGGAATTCTATTTCTTCATCAGAATAATCTTTTACTAGTACTTTATCATTATCGTTATCAGGTCGTATTAAAGTATCTTCTAATTCATGTGATTGAAATTCATTGTTATTATCTTTTTTAATTTTAGTTGTTTCATAAGGTTCATAATATATTTCACTACTATCTTCCTTTTTTTTATCCTTTACTGAATTGTAGTTTCGATCAGTAGTATAGTAGAATCTATTATCTCTAAGACTTCTGATGTATTCATCTTCACTCATATACATTTTGTCGAATCTGAAATCAGGAAAATAATCATCAACGTCGTGCTCTGAATCTAAAATTTTGCCTTCTTCTAGCTTTGTTGTGTGCAAATAAGCGTTTGTTGTTGTTTCTGCAACTTCAATTTCAGGTTGAGTTGTATGTTCATTATTATATTTCGTGCTCTCATCTATTTGACCATTTAATGTTTCTTTTGTAGTCGCAGACTGAGTTGAAATTAAAGATTTGTTAGTTGTAAGTGATGAAGAAAATTCAGTAACTTCCGCTAAATCAGTATTATTTTTAGACTTTCTTTGTTTATTCTGATTATTTCTGCGTCTTTTATTATTAAAATTAATGTTATGACTTGTGTTAGATTTAATATTAGAATCTGAAGTTTGAGTGGATTGACAAGAATTTTGCAATTGCCGTCTTAAATACCTGAGGAGACGCCTAATCACATCTTCAGGTATTCCAGGAAATTTCTTATGTATATCTCCAATTACAACTTCATCTGTGTAGTTTGCAATTGTTTTTGTGTGTTTTCTTCTTTCTTTTTGGTGTGGTTCTTCTCCTTCGATGTCATTTAACACAGTATCGTTTTTATTAGATTTTTTTTCATTAGATTTTTGTTGAACATTTACAATATTTTCAGATTCATTTTTAGGATTTTTACGTTTCTTGTTGCCATCTTTCCGTGGATGCGATTCCTGGGTGCTATTTCGTTTACGAGGCAAGTTTCTTTCATCTTTTATTTTTACAGTTTCATGATTTTTAATATTCTCGTTTCTATTCATATTTTGACTATTACTACGTTGATTTCCTTTATTTTGGTTTTGGTGTCCATTTTTCCGCTTTCTTTTTTGTGAATTATTATTATTTTGACTTCTTTTACTTCCGTTTTCCTGATTGTTAGTTCTTCTATTATTACCATTATGTCCTCTTTTTTCTTCATGTTGTCTATTTTGAGATCTTTGCAAAGTTTTTCTTTTATTTTCAGCATGTCTTTGATTTGAAATTTCATCATTTTGGCATGCAGCTGCTTGATCTCCAATATTTTTTTTTACTATTTCAATACCATCATCTTTTCCGTGCAAACATTCCGGAGGTACAATGTAATAATTGTTTATAATATTGGGTGTTTGTCCAGGATTTGATTGCAATCCAATATCTTGGCTATTTTGATTAAAATTATTGTTGCTGCGATTTATTATGTTTTGTAGCACAGGATTTGCGAGTATTTTCTTAAGATACGATTGATTTGGATCATCTACTTTTATTTGAACTGGAAGTCCATTTTGAGGTCCAAATAGCTGGTTATTAGAACAAGACATAGGGTTTTGAGCCATAATAGGTGGCGCATAAGGTTGAATATTTGCCTGAATGGGTAAGTTGTAACTGCTGTATCCATTTTGATTGCAACTCGGTCTTGTTTGTAGCAGCAACTTGGCTAAAGGATTTGCAGATATCTGGAAAAACATAAAAAATATCAATTTATCCGACGACAGCTCCGTGGCGCAGTGGTTAACACGCCAGCCTGCGACACGGAGTGCCCGGGTTCGATCCCCGGCCAGGTCAAGATGGAAGACGATCTTTTACAGATTGGCCTGGGTCTTAGATGTTTATCTATATATGTATTTGTTATAAAATACAGTATCGTTGAGTTAGTATCCCATAACACAAGTCTCGAACTTACCTTGGGGCTAGCTCAATCTGTGTGATTTGTCCGTATATATTTATTTATATATATCCAAAACCAGAAGGCCACGTTTAGCATGTTGGTGGAAAATAATGGCAAACCACTTATCGTACTCATTGTCATTTCGTGTAGGTGTTAAGGTCAATCGACCATGCAGACCTTGGTGTCAGAGTTCTTCGGAACCGCCTCTCGGCGGAATCACCTGATGGTAAGTTATCAACGCTGTCCATGGATAACTGAAACACCTGGGTGTGACAGGAGAGTTGCCGGTCTTTCAAGGAGTTGAGGGAGGATCCAGGTTTGGGTGGTTTAAACTTGAGTTGCTCTTAAACACATAAAAGTGTAACAGATATAATGTTATATTTTTATAAGGGTTTGTTTTGCATTTGACAGCCACCGTGTTCCAGTGGTTAGGGCATTTGCCTGTTGACCCGGGGTCGTAGGTTCGATTCCCACCGAAAGCATACTTTGTTTAGTTGTTCCCAGTCTGGTTAGGACATTGCAGGCTTGAATCACCTGATTGTCTGAGAATAAAGATGATTCCGTGCTTCGGAAGACACGTTAAGCCGGTGGTCCCGGCTGCCATCTGGTAGTCGTTAAAGGAACTACGTCAGAGGCCGAGAGGCGGTTCCGAAGAACTCTGACACCAGGGTATGCATGGTCGATTGACCGTGACACCTACTCGAAATGATGATGAGCGAAATAGTTTCTTTAATCGGTCCAATAGTTTTTAAATTTATTTATTACAAACAAACACCAAGGTCGCAGGAAGACGCTGGATGCAGGCCGCTTCCAACCGGTCATATTGGAAATCCTTGGGGAGGCCTATGTCCAGCAGTGGACTTCTTGCGGCTAAGATGATGATGATGATGATGAAACACACAAATCGTTCTTCTTTATGTATTCGTAAAATCTGAGGAATCATGTTAATAGGCGATGCGGCTAGCAACCCATCACTATTTTGATTCCGTTTTCCACCTAATGCCCACCAACATGCTAAACGTGGCCTTCAGGTATATAGACCCAGGCTCTGTCTACCAAGCAAGGGAAAAGACGTGATACTATGTATGTATGTATGTTTATATATTCGTGGTCAACAGAAGACCTAGCTTTACCTTAGTATACCTACATACAAAAAATTTTGAAATCGGTTTGATATTTTTCTAGTTGATATAAATAAATAATAAATAAATAGGTGTGTAAACACATGGACAAATCACACAGATTGCGCTGGCCCCAAAGTAAGTTCAAGACTTATGTTATAGGATACATTTTATTTTTTAATAAATATATACGGACAAATCACACAGATTGAGCTAGCCCCAAAGTAAGTTCGAGACTTGTGTTATGGGATACTAACTCAACGATACTATATTTTATAACAAATACATATATAGATACACATCCAAGACCCAGGCCTATCTGAAAAAGATAATTTTCCATCTTGACCTGGCCGGGGATCGAACCCGGTGCCTCTGATATGGCGGCCTGATATGGCGGCCTGGCATGATGACCATTACCACACACACACACACACACACACACACATACTCATTTTATTTTCATTTTATTATTTATTTTTTAGTAAATATTAAAACTTAATATTCTGTAAATTACGTCTGTTGCCGTTATCGGTATCGAGCAAAAAAAAGCAAAAAACATCATGTTTGTTGTATGAGCCCCCAAATTTTTTTTTGTATTTGTGGTTATAGCGGCAATATAAAAATACATCATCTGTGAACATTTCAACTGTCTGACTAACACGGTTCATGAGATACAGCCTGGTGACAGACGGACAGACAGACAGACGGACAGCGGAGCGATGATAATAGGGTCTCGTTTTTACCCTTTGGGTACGGTACTCTAAAAAAAAGAAAAAAAAAATTACTTGTACTTACCAGATTAAAACATAAACACACAAGAAATAAATAAATCATTTTGCACCCATTTCAATAAATAACTACTTAACTACTAACAATCTTAATCAAAACTCTTATTAAAAGTACGTGAGCCTTTATATATTAATTATTACACATATATGTATCTCCATGTGCATTTATCTTTTGAGATAAAAAATATAGTCTTGATTGGACACGATTGGTGATAAGAATTTGAGATTTACTCGACTGAGAAAATTATACTCTATGTACTAAAAACGGGTCACTCACGTGCTATTTCGTCGGGATTGCCGACTATAGTTTCGGACTCGTCAGGAGCCCATTTTCAAGGCGAGTGCGAGACGCGCGGCGGAGGGTCCCGAACTAACTGCTCTCGACGCACTGCTCGTGCGTCGAGAGCAGTTAGGTCACCTTCGCAATTACACCCAAATCGATGGAGTAGCAATGGGGTCACCTATAGCGCCAGTGGTGGCAAATATATTTATGGAATGGTTTGAGGAGAGAACACTGCGAAGGATAGACCTAGACATTGCTGGAGGTACGTAGATGATGTCTTCGCAATTCTCAATAAAACCATTTAACGCCATTTCTGGAGCACCTTAATTCTATCCATCCAAGAATAAGGTTCACCACGGAGCAAGAAAAAGATGGCGTTCTAGCTTTTCTAGATGTCTTAGTGATGAGAGAACCAAATGGAGTGTTGACACATACTGTATATCGGAAACCGACGCATACAGATCGCTACCTAAGAGCAGATTCGCACCACCACCCAGCCCACTTAGCGTAGGTACCACGTTCTCTCATTAACAGAGCGCTGAGACTATGTGACCCTCGGTTTCTAGGGTCAGAGCTAGCTCACGTGAGGCACGTTTTAGAAGCAAATGGTTATGGTTGGAGGCAAAGTTGGAGAATAACCGCATATGAAGCCATGCACATACCATCATCGGATAGAGCATTATTATACCTGCCATTTGTGAAAGGGGTTATGGACAAAATCGGACAATTAGTACGCCGTAGATACTGCATTAAGACCATTTTCCGGCCTCTTACACAAATAAGGCAGTTGGTTCGCTCTCCGAAGAATAGAGACCCATTAAATGTCTCGGGAGTATACGAAGTTCCTTGTGACTGTGGGAAGAGATACGTTGGTGAAACTGGCCGCAATGTATCCACTAGGCTGAAGGAGCACATCAGAAGCTTAAAGAATGTGGACAGGAACGGGTCGGCCATCGCCGAACATACTTTGGAAGAGGACGTCACCCATTATATCCGGTTTGACAAGGCCAGAGTCCTATCTAGAGAAAAGGCATTCGTTCCCCGAAAAATAAGAGAGGCCATAGAAATAAGTCGACGTCCAAATTTCAATCGGGATGTAGGTTGGACTCTACCCGCAACCTGGAAACCGATTCTTCAAGGGAATGATACTCGTAACTAAAAGCACACTGGGTCAGTAGAGGCCGATACGATTAGCTCATTCCACACACACGTACCGTCACCAGACACATTCGTCCAAGCCAGACACCGACGAGGAAGAAATGGGATCCACTACCTCCGTGACTATTCATCACCAGGGTCCTGCGACCGACCTGGCTCTCCCCTCCAAAAGGGCGGCACGAGCCGCCGCACGAGCAGTGCGTCGAGAGCAGTTAGTTCGGGACCCTCCGCCGCGCGTCTCGCACTCGCCTTGAAAATGGGCTCCTGACGAGTCCGAAACTATAGTCGGCAATCCCGACGAAATAGCACGTGAGTGACCCGTTTTTAGTACAAAATGTCTGTATCTCACGTTAGTTTTAATGATATAATTGGTACTCTGTTGTAACTATAAATAAATATAAATACATATATACGAACAAATCACACAGATTGAGCTAGCCCCAAAATAAGTTCGAGACTTGTATTATGGGACACTAACTCAACGATACTATATTTTATGACAAATACATATATAGATAAACATCCAAGACCTAGGCCAATCTGAAAAAGATCATTTTCCATCTTGACCTGACCGGGGATCGAACCCGGGCACCCTCGTGTCGCAGGCTGGCGTGTTAACCACTGCGCCACGGAGCTGTCTTATTTGTGGATGATAATATATAGATGGGCACTTCATAAGGTGAACATAAATATCCAATTTCTTACATCCGGTTAGGAAGCGCATAGAATTAATTTTATTTATTTATTAATAAAAAGAGATTGCACAGCATTACAGTAATACCAAAGCACTGCACAACTTAACTTAGGACTACGGATTCATCCATCCTTTTCACAAAATATTAAGTATTTATTCGTCAAACGTACAAACCTGTCAGCAAAAACATCACATTCCCTTCCTTTTATTGATGCCAGGAATTCGTTGAGTTCAGAAAGACCTCGCAAAAGGGGGGACTTCGCATGAGCAATTGTGTTTGAGGGGGGGAATTGCAAGCAGTCTGTGTCGGCGAGCACGAAAGTAGTTGTTTGGTACAAATAACTACTTGCGTGCTCGCCGACACAGACTGCTTGCACTATTATTTCTATAAATATAAATATATAATATTTAATATAATATTAAGAAAAAAATATAATATCTTAATATATATAAATCTCGTGTCACAATGTTTGTCCTCAATGGACTCCTAAACCACTTAACCGATTATAATAAAATTCGCACACCATGTGCAGTTCGATCCAACTTGAGAGATAGGATAGTTTTTAACTTATGGCGAAACGAAGTTCGCCGGGGCAGCTAGTTTAATATAAATTTTAAAAGTTCAAAATGCGTCACAAGCCGACTTAGGCCAATCGTGCCTCTCTATCGCTTTATCGCTCTCGGTTGCACTCGGAACGTGACACTTTTCGTGCATGCAGCCGGCGTTTATCGATTTATATGACGTTATCACATCAATACCTTAGCCGTGTGGTTTCCGGCAGAGTAGAATAAAACCACTCCAAGTCTTCCCGTGGATGTCGTAGAAGGCGACTTGGGATATACAAGCTAAACAAAGCTTATAAACATCTAAGACACCTCTCCAACCCGTCTGGCCAGCGTGGAGAGTGTAGGCCAAGTCCTCTGGCTGCTCTGGCCAAGTATGGCCCTAGTAGTACAGAGAGGGTCGTGCTCCTGTAGTTGAGACTAAAAAGGACCTGATGATGATCACATCAATAAATATAACTTGCCTACACTTAAATCGATTTACTACATATCTAGCTATTTATAAAAGTCATACGATGCAATAAATTACAATAATTATTTGCACATGCATGAGTTGAAAGTGCTTGCTAAGCATTGACTTGGCCCTGAAAAAAAATATGTGAAGTTCAAGGCTTGTTTTGTTTTTCTTTTTAGAGTTTCGTACCCAATGGGTAAAAACGGGACCCTGTTAATATGGCTCCGCTGTCTGTCTGTCTGCCCGTCCGTCCGTCTGTAACCAGGCTGTATCTCATAAACCGTGATAGTTAGACAGTTGAAACTTTACAGATGATGTATTTCTGTTGCCGCTATAACAGTAAATACTTAAACAGAATAAAATAAATATTTAAGGGGGGTCCCATACAACAAGCGTGATTTTTGCTTGTTTTTGATCGATATTGATAAGGGCAACAGGTAGATGCTTGAAATATTCACAAAATATCTATTTATATATATTCACTTCAACAATAAATAATAAAATTAAAATAAAACATGTTTTTAAGGTGGGCAACAACAAACATTTGTTTTTTTTTGCCTTTTTTTATAGATATTGGTACGGAACCCTTCGTCCGCGAGTCCAACTCGGACTTGTACACCTTGGACCGGGTTTTTTTAATTAATGCGCTTACAATCTAATCATCATCATCATCATGATTATTATTATTTCGAGTAGGTGCCACGGTCAATCGACCATGCACACCCTGGTGTCAGAGTTCTTTGGAACCGCCTCTCGGCCTCTGACGTGGTTCTTTTAACGACTACCAGATGGCAGCCGGGACCACCGGCTTAACGTGCCTTCCGAAGCACGGAATCATCTTTATTATCAGACAATCAGGTGATTCAAGCCTGCAATGTCCTAACCAAACTGGAAACAACTAAACAAAGTATGCTTCCGGTGGGAATCGAACCCACGACCCCCGGGTCAATAGGCAAACGCCTTAACCACTGGACCACGGAGGCTGTTATCATCATCATCATGATCATTTCGTATAGGTGACACGGTCAATATTATAGTAGGTATACGTAATTGTTTAACCATGGATCTATAATATTCTTAACTCCATGGTTTTTAACATCATCATCATCATCATCAGGTCTTTTTAGTCTCCACTGCAGGAGCATGACCCTCTCTGTACTACCGGAGCCATACTTGACCAGAGCACACAGAGGATTTGGCCTACACTCTCCTCGCTGGCCAGACGGGTTGGAGAGTTCTCATTGATGTTTTTAACATACAAACATATTATGACGTTTTTATCCCTTACGGGATAGACAGAGCCTTGAGTCAACCGGAAGGCCGTAAAGGTGGAAAACGGAATCAAAATAGTGATAGGTTTCTAGCCGCAAAACCTTTTTTCTCAGGACTGCGTATAGGGAGGTATCAAGCTGTAATTCATATCATACTCTGGTCTACTGTCCCTTCGAGCTGTGAAAAAATCAAACTACTAAGCCAACGCAATCAAAAGATACAAACGAATGCCGTTTATGCCGCAAATTTTCGACATTCGCAATGGAATCAAAACCTACAGGGTATTTCCCGTAAACTCAGAATCTTGAAATTTGGTACGTAGCAACATCTGATAGCACAGATAAAGAGAAAATTTCGAAAAGCATACATGATTAAAATGTTTTGATTAATTTTGTGGCCGTGTGGTATCCGGCAGAGTAGAATAGGACCACTCCAAGTCTTCCCGTGGATGTCGTAGAATGCGACTTAGGAAATACAAGCTAAACAAAGCTTATAAACATCTAAGACACCTCTCCAACCCGTCTGGCCAGCGTGGAGAGTGTAGGCCAAGTCCTCTGGCTGCTCTGGCCAAGTATGGCCCTAGTAGTACAGAGAGGGTCGTGCTCCTGTAGTGGAGACTAAAAAGGACCTGATGATGATGATTAATTTTGAACCTATTATAGATAATGGTACGGAACCCTTCGTGCGCGAGTCCGACTAGCACTTGGCCGTTTTTTTTTCTTTTCTCCTACAATAATATAAGATTTTAATCTAGAATAAGTCCTTTACAGGTCGAAAAACTTATTGATGTTCTGGATTCGTGTACGTCAGAACCGCAGGTCAACAGTCGTATTTAACTGTGAAATTGTCCCTAAGAATTACTTATCAATTGCATATATTTGCTTATCATATTGACAGAATTGCTTATTTAGAACGGAAGTGATGGTTTTTATTTATGCAATCGAAAGAACCTTAAATGTAAATACTTTCTAAATAAGCAATAGTAGACAGAATTGCTTATTTAGAAAGTATTTACATTTAAGGTTCTTTCGATTGCATAAATAAAAACCATCACTTCCGGTTTGTTGCAAGTTATCAATTCATAACAAACGTCACTTTGCTTTCAACTTTTTAGCAGGGCTTTAAAATCATGGCTAGCCCTATAGGAAGAATACACAGGGCCTTGGTATATACATTGTGAAATAAGCAATTTATGGCCTATGAAAATTTGAATAATTCCACATAGTTACAACTGTACAGAAATTGTCCAGCCATTCTGACATCAGAATGGACCGGCAACCTTAAATGTTTGAATTCTTTTAATTTACTAATTAAGCAATTCTGTCAATATGATAAGCAAATATAAGCAATTGATAAGTAATTTTTAGGCACAATTTCACAGTTAAATACGACTGTTGACCTGCGGTTCTGACGTACACCTGGATTCGAAAATAAATACGAACTGCCTACTCGCAATCGATTTTTATACACTTAGGTAAGTTCTTTATTGGTCACGTAATTATAGAAATATGCACATGCACTGTCGAGTTTGCAAATGCTTACTTAGCATTACCTTGGCCATGACGGTGCAGTAATTACAGTAAGTTCAAGGTTAATGTTATAAAAGTTATAGAATACAGAGTGATTTTTAATATGTTAATTGTAATTGTATATAACATGACATCAGAAAAAAAAAGAAAAGATAAAAATATAAAATATCATACAAAGCCCTTCAGGCAAGTAGGCGACCAATACTGTTGAAAAGAGTTTCTTTCGGCGTTTCTTCTCTGCAGTGGTCGGTTCCGAAACGCTAGTAGTTTGTAGCTTTTGAACAATAAATAATAATTTTAATACATTTTAATAAGTATTATTTAGAATGCAAATTGACGTGAAAAAGTGCCTGAAAAGGCCTATTTTCTAAATAAATCTCTAAGTCCTTGTATTGTTTTTTAATGTTTTCGCGATTGTTACATACATACATAGTATCCAGTGACGTGCAGTCCATATAGACTATTAGACAATGTCTACCCTGCAGTCGCTAAATAAATACCTACATTTTTTTTTCTTACAAAAAAATAATTATATTCTGTGCGCCTGTAAAATTCTGCTAGCAAATACTTTATAGTCGATTTTGATCAAGTACGGTGCTGCGGTCGCGGTCCGCGCGTGCCCGCGCCAAGCAGTATCTATACGCGTAAGCCGCGTAAGACAAAATTTCAAAGGTCTGACTTTTCACGCACACATAGGAAATTATTATACACCGATAGGATATCGCTTTTGTAGTAGTACAAGTAAACATCTTTCATCGGCTCACACATGCAAAGCAAATTGGCGCTGTGTGTGTGAATTTGAGACACTGTCTCCGAGGTTTACTATTGGCTGCCGCGCGCGATATTAATGTCAACTTCACCTGTCAATGTCGTTATAGATATTATTCATACATAAGTAAATGTCATTGATTAACGTGTTTACTAACAATCCAAGATGAAAGTTTTATTTAAAAATTAAATGCTTTATCAGTTAAATTTCATTTGTGACAAAAATATTTTCATGTGAAAGTTGTGTCGCTTAGTGTTTGCATGCCGAAATCGAAATATAAAGTGTTTTGTGACCACGCTTTTGAACAAATCAAGTACCTAACCGGTTAGTTATGGTTAGTTATTCTAAAGTTTAATCCACGTTTAATCTTAAACCTTACGTGTACGTGGCTCGCAGGTTGTAATCATATCTCTTATATTTCGCTTGTTTTGAATACTTTTGCGGTCGAAGATCGAAAGACCATCATAATATTAAACGAGTTGTAGATAACTAGCCGTATAGTAAG
The DNA here is from genome assembly GCA_947532085.1 of Elegia similella. NCBI lineage: Eukaryota > Metazoa > Arthropoda > Insecta > Lepidoptera > Pyralidae > Elegia > Elegia similella. Next base: position 9,163,879 of record OX383953.1, read on the forward strand.
GTAAGGTATATAGGTGGTATGTTTGTAAGGTAAGTTTTATAATTATGTCTACCCTATGATAAATGTCTGTGCACGTCACTGATAGTATCACGTCTTTTTCCCTTGCGGGGTAGACAGAGCCTGGGTCTATAAGACCTGAAGGCCACGTTTAGCATGTTGGTGGGCATTAGGTGGAAAACGAAATCAAAATAGTGATGGGTTGCTAGCCGCAACGCCTAATGACATGATTCCGCAGATTTTAGCCCAATCCCTCGATCGGCTTTTACGATCTGCGCGCGAAGAGAAGCAGTTGGTACATTCTATGTTTTTTTTCTTTTCTCCCAGACCAGCATGAAAAAGCGAAGAGAGATATGTATTTGTTATAAAATATAGTATCGTTGAGTTAGTGTCCCATAACACAAGTCTCGAACTTACTTTGGGGCTAGCTCAATCTGTGTGATTTGTCCGTATATATTTATTTATTTACTAGCTTTCGCCCGCGGCTCCGCCCGCGTCAATGTCGATCCCTCGGGAGTAGTACTTTTTCCCGGAATAAAAGGTAGCCTATGTCCTTCTCCGTACTCCAGAGAACTTGTATGCAGAATTTCATGATAATCGATACAAAGATTAAAGATTCAAAGATTTATTTAAAAAATAGGCCTTTTTAGGCACTTTTTCACGTCAGTTCACATTTAAAATAATACTGCTAAAAAAGTCAAAAGTCAAAAGTCAAAGATTTTTATTCAAAATTGGATACATGTATCTCTTTTTGAACGTCATATTTTTATTTCTTATATATTTTTTAATATATGCGAAATTGAAATACTACTAGCGTTTCGGAACGACCACTGGTGAGAAGAATACGCCGAAAGAAACTCAATCCACTGATTCAATTATATTCAAATAATTCATTATTGTTCAAAAGCTACAAACTATAGTAGCGTTTCGGAACCGACCACTGCAGAGAGGAAACGCCAAAAGAAACTCTTTTCAACTTGGTTGCATGGTAGGGCAAAACCCAGTAAAACAAATAAAAATAATTTAAAACAATCATTTAATAACTTCGAATAACTACAATTAAATCTAAAGTAACAATTTTTCCAGTTCTACCAAAATGCTCGTGATTAATTTAATTAGTCCGCTAAGCAGACCAGTTCCATCTGATAATCCTGTTAGGAGACTTAAGACCAGGTTCAGAACCTGAGACACCAGACCCATCAGCAGACCAGGGGCCGCCAGAACATTCGATCGGAATAGAGATATTAAAACACTAATGTACAAGAACAGTACTGACGCTAAATCAGTAAGGGTAGCGTATAAAAGGGGTAGGGTACAACCGAAGTAGGGTAGTAACGCTGGGGTGAGATTCTGAACAATGTTGGATAGGTTGTTCAAGTTGTTTATAAGGTTGATCAGGAAGGGCAGGAGTAGACAGGCGAGTTGGTTCGCGATGGGAAGAACTGTTGCGATTTCGTCGAAGGCGAGTCGTAAGGCTGAGACGGAATACGCTGGGATCATAGCTTCAGTGTTTTTGACCTATAAAAAAAGGTTAAACAAATTAAAAAGGAAAAATAACACAGTTACATAGACAAGACTTAAGTCATTTACTATACAATATGTAAAGAAAACCCTGACCGATCCTTGAAGGGATGATTCAGCCCGTTGATATGAACAACTTTTCCTATGAGACCAAAGCTGGGAACTCAAAATAATTTTTTTTTCAATTACAAATAAACATATCCGGCAGCGCCCATTTAATCTAAAAAAAATTGAGTTCCCAGCATTGTTCTCATAGGAAAATTTGTTCATAGTGAAGGGGTAAATCACCTCTTCAACGGTCGGCCAGAGTTTTCTTTACATATTGTATAGATAAACATTCAAGACCCATGCCAATTTAAAAAAGATCATTTTCCATCTTGACCTGACCGGGAATCTAACCCGGGTACTCCGGTGTGGCAGCCTGGCACGATTACTAGGCCACAGAGCTCATCGTGAAATATGACACAATTTTTTAAAATCTCGAAAATACACTAACCAAAAAAACCACGGCAAAAAGTGCAATTGCGATCTGCGAACGCATTTTTTGTTTTCTTTTTATATAACTTGTGAACTAATGAAATAGAATCGCGAATTGTTTTTGATCGAATCAATTATGTATACGTTTATTTATACGAAGTTTATCAAGTGAATATGAAATTATTTACGAAATATTATAGAAATTCGTATTGAGGTAAATATTATCAAAACTGATTATTAATTTGATAAGGTTATGTCACTGATCTTGACTTTGTTAGCAATATATTTTATTGCAAGCTTTTATTTAGTTTCACCTGTCCCGATCATCATCATCATCATCAGGTCCTTTTAGTCTCAACTGCAGGAGCATGACCCTCTCTGTTCTACCGGAGCCATACTTGGCCAGAGCAGACAGAGGATTTGGCCTACACTCTCCTCGCTGGCCAGACGGGTTGGAGAGGTCTCATTGATGTTTAAGAGCTTTGTTTAGCTTGTATTTCCTAAGTCGCCTCTTACGACCTCCATTTGAAAACTTGGAGTGGTCCTATTCTACTCTGCCGGAAACCACACGGCAACCTGTCCCAATGTTTGTCTATAATCAAGTCTTGCAAGTTAAATTTGATCCACTTCCGGTTACCGATTGAGCTGAAATTTTGAATGCATGTGTAAATCGGATGACAATACAATATTATGGAATCATTGCGCTGGTCTGATAATGGAGTCTAGAGGTGGCCATAGGAACTCTTAAACCAAACAAGGAACACCAATCGTGTTTGGGCTCATTTGATTGTCTTGAAAACACTTTACAATGTTGATTCGTTTAAAATAAAAGATTGTCAAAAAATATAATTTTTGCAAAAAAAACTTGTTTCGTTAATCCTTACTAATATTATAAATGCGAAAGTGAGTTTGTTTGTTTGTTTGTTTGTTTGTTACGCTTTCACGTTGTAACTACTGAACCGATCATCATCCTTATCCTTACTAATATTATAAATGCGAAAGTGAGTTTGTTTGTTTGTTTGTTACGCTTTCACGTTGTAACTACTGAACCGATCATCATGAAATTTTGCATACACGTTATCTAGGGTACGGAGAAGGACATAGGGTACATTTTATCCCGGGAAAAGTACTGTTCCCGAGGGATCGACATTGACGCGGGCGAAGCCGCGGGCGAAAGCTAGTATTTTTATAAGTGTTTTATTTTGCATTCACAATGCTACCCTGATGTACTCTTAATAAATTAAGAAATAAAATATGAGCCGAGGTTGAATTCGTACATAGACCTAGGTCGCCGGTTCAAGTCCCGCCCGCATGGAATTTTTTTCACCATATTTTATTTCTTAATTTATTAAGAGTATTGTTATGTTAAGTTTATGCTAAATCAACATATGTTTTCAATGACACATATTTGTGAAGTATGCAAAAAAAATAACGTCTTGTGCTGTTCATCCTAGACTGTCTGTATCATCATCATTTCGAGTAGGTGTCACGGTCAATCGACCATGCACACCCTGGTGTCAGAGTTCTTTGGAACCGCCTCTTGGTCTCTGACTGTGTGTATCTATGAATATCTTAACAGGTGTCTAAAAGACAAAAGTCCAAAGTATTGGGCTTTTTTTTGGGTTCTGTACCTCAAGAGGAAAAAAAAGGAACCCATACTTAGTTGGTTGTCTGTCTGTCGGTCTGACAAGACCTTTTTCTCCGGAACGCTTCGAGGTATCAAGCTTAAATTCATATTAAATACTCAGGTCCACTATTCCTTGAAACTGTGAAAAAATTAAACTAATCTAACGCAATCAAATGATACAGCTGGTTATGCCGCAAATTTTCATGTTTTTCCGACATTCGCAAGTGGATCAAAACCTACTCTCAGCAACTCAGAATCTTGAAATTTGGTACGAAGTAACGTCTTATAGTACAGACTAGCTGTTGCCCGCGGCTCCACCCGCGTTAATGTCGTTCCCTTGGGAACAGTAGAAATGATAAAAATTCCATACAAATCCCTCCCCTCTGCTTTTTCCCCTTAAGGGGGAATTTAATACATTTCACCTGCATAGATCTTTAGCCCTTAAGGAGGGAATTTTGTCCATTTCACCTACACAGATATTTTTTTATTGAAGAAATGAATTGAGAAAATTTCCATACAACCCCCCCTCCCCCTTTATCCCTTAAGGGGGGGGAGTTTTGTACATTTCACCTACACAGATCTTTTTAATTGTAATCGAGAACTTACATACCTATTTTTATATTCTAAGTCTAGAAATGGAAAAATTCTATACGAACTTTACCTACGACGTCCAGAAATGAGAAAATTCCATAAAACTTCACCCCCTTTGATTTTCTAAAAATCCTTTCTTAGTGCTCATTTACATCATAAAAAGAATCCCTGTGCCGAATTTCAAGTTTCTGGGCACTGTAGTTTCGGCTGTGCGTTGATATATAAGTCAGGTTTGCCTTTGGCCCGCGGCTCCGCTCGCGTAAGTGTCGATTTCTCAGGAACAGTAGAATTACCCGGAATACATTAGTTCATGACTTTCAATGAAACACCTTAAATATTGAAATCAATTGAATAACTTCAAAAACGAAAAGTTTCATATTAACTTTGCAACCCCGTTATACCCCCTTAAGGGATGATTTTTGAGAAAAATGTTTTACTCCTGTTTCATGCCTTTCAGTAAAGAACCTCCATGCTGAATTTCATTCGACTAACTTCAAAAATGGCAAAGTTTTATGCTTACTTTGCACCCCTATTTTACCCCCTTAAGGGATCATTTCTGAGTAAAATATTTTACTCGTGTTTCATACCTTTTAGTAAAGAACCTTCATGCTGAATTTCATTCGAATGACTTCAAAAACGACAAAGTGTCATACTAACTTTGCAACGCGTTTTACCCCCTTAGGAGATGAATTTCCAAAAATCCTTTCTTAGTGCTCCCCTACGATAAAAAAGGAACCCCTGTGCAAAATTTCAAGTTCCTAACCCTTATAGTTTAGGCCCTGCGTTGATATGTCAGTCAGTCAGATTTTCCTTGTTTTTAGTCTGGATTACTATGGATAGTATGGATAGGTATAATGCTGTCGTATAATGATGATGAATTGACTTTGGATTTTAATTTTCATAAGTCACTTACTATTTTTTTTTTGCTGTATGTTTGCAGGCAAACTCATGCCTTGAGTTCATTCAAATGACGATAACATTTTTTTTAATGAACCGATTTTGATGAAACAAACTTTAAATGTTTTGCTGAGTTAAAACAAAGCAATTGGTGAAAGTTTGAAGTGAATCGGTTCAGTATTTTCGGAGATAATCGTGATCATACATACAGACAGACAGACAGACAGACAGACAAGAAATTCGAAAAAAATTTTTTTGCTTTCTAAAATTCTTTTTAAGTGTCCCTCTATCCATTTCAGTCAAAAATTCTAAATGTACAGACAAAATATTTTTACTGTTTTATTATATGTATAAATAGATAAAGGAAAAATTGCGAAAAGCATACATTTTTAGTAACATCTTATAAAAAATATATTTTTAATAATTTTTCGACCCTCGCAAGGGAATCAAAACCTACTTCCCGTGAATCTTGATTGATCTTCTCGAAACGAGCAAGCGAGTCACCTGATGGTAATCGACCACCGCTCCCCATGGACAGCTGCAACACCAGGGTGTAACTGTGTATTCTGTCTCCTCTGTCTCCCCCCTTGCCCTTGAAAGGCCGGCAACGCTCCTGTCACACCCTAGTGTTGCAGTTGTCCATGGGCAGCGGTGATCACTTACCATCAGGTGACTCGCTAGCTCGTTTGCCGTTCTATATCATAAAACAAATGCATGTATTGCCAATAATCCTAACTAATATTATAAATGCGAAACTGACTTTGTTTATTTGTTTGTAACGCTTTCACGTTGTAACTACTGAACTGATCATCATGAAATTTTACATACCGTTATCTGGGGTACGGAGAAGGACATAGAGTGCATTTTATCCCGGGAAAAAGTACTGTTCCCGAGGGATCGACATGGACGCGGGCGGAGCCGCGGGCGAAAGCTAGTTTAACGATAAATCAACAATTTATGTTTAGCATACAAAATTATGGATGTCGTAGAAGGCGACTTAGGAAATACAAGCTAAACAAAGCTCATAAACATCTCTGAGACCTCTCCAACCCGTCTGGCCAGCGTGGAGAGTGTAGGCCAAGTCCTCTGTCTGCTCTGGCCAAGTATGGCTCTAGTAGTACAGAGAGGGTCGTGCTCCTGTAGTGGAGACTATAAAGACCTGATAATGATGATGATGATACAAAATTATGATCGTCATTATGGTTAGGTATATCGAGTTAATTAAAATTTGAAATAAATACGTAATATTTTTTGTGAATAGATAAAGAAAATTCTTTGTTTATGAAGTAAATCGTTACATCAGGTTTGTTATAATTCAATACGATATCACTATCGAGTTACCTAGTACACTTATATTACTTATCATATTATCTTTTGCAACAAACACGTATATAAAACTTATTGTTCCATATATTATTCACATCATACATTTGTTATTTGGGAATAACATTAAAATAAAAATATATTTAAAAATGTCTCTTAAAGTTAAATTAGTTTTGTTCGTAGCTGCCGTTTTCACTTTTACGGTAAGTAAAAAGAATTAATAATCTTTAACAGCATATGGCATAGTGGTTAACACGTCAGCCTGCGACACGAGGTGCCTGGGTTCGATCCCCGGTCAGGTCAAGATGGAAAATGATCTTTTTCAGATTGGCCTGGGTCTTGGATGTTTATCTATATGTATTTGTTATAAAATATAGTATCGTTGAGTTAGTATCCCATAACACAAATCTCAAACTTACTTTGGAGCTAGCTCTATCTGTGTGATTTGTCCGTATATATTTATTTATTTATTTACATAAAAAACCGACTTCAATCAAACGACTAAACCGATTGTGATGAAATTTTAATGGGACCAACATGAAATAATAACTTTTTAAATCGCTTTATAAATGAGGGAGTTCTGAGGTAACAAACATTAAAAAAATACAACCGAATTGATGACCTCCTCCTTTTTTTGAAGTCGGTGAAATATATATTTAGCTATATTATTAGGGCATGGACGCTTACGAAGGGGACTGTGTACGAATTAAAGCATCCAGAGAGCCATTGAGTGACCATGCTCGGCATCAAGTTACTAGATCGTGTTCCAAACACCGTAATTCGACAACATTCTAAAATACGGGATATTGGAGAAATGGTCATGAACCTTAAATAGAATTGGGAGAGCACCTGGCCAGATGGAGTGATGGCATATGGAGCAAGGACTTAACCAAATAGTGACAGAATAGGTGAAAGAAGCGTTGGACGTTGGACTCCTACACGATGGGTTGACGATATAGTCAAAATCGCGGGTCGCTCCTGGATGAGATCAGTACAGGACCGAGTCGAATGGCGGAAACGACGAATATTATTTCCAAAATCAAGACATAAAATTTGTTAAGATCTATCTTATCAAGTCAAAGTAACTGCCTCCGTGGTCCAGTGGTTAAGGCGTTTGATTTTAGACCCGGGGACGTGGGTTCGATCCCACGGGAAGCATACTGTTTAGTTGTTTCCAGTTTGGTTAGGACATTGCAGGCTTGAATCACCTGATTGTCTGATAATAAAGTTGATTTCATGCTGCCATCTGGTAGTCGTTAAAGGAACCACATCAGAGGCCGAGAGGTGGTTCAGAGGAACTCTGACACCAGGATGTGACGTGGTCCCTTTAACGACTACCAGATGGCAGCCGGGACCACCTGCTTAAGCCTTCCGAAGCACAAAATCCAATTAGAACTCTCTGATTGTTTCAGGCCCCAGCATCAGCCTCCAGCGTCCAACTCCCAGCAGTCTACCCCCTAGTGAACGTCCTACTACCACTCCTCAACAACGTCTACAACCTTCTTCTATCCCTCCTCTCAATCTTCGACACCCTACCTCCATCGATAACCTGCATGATTCCTGTAGACTTAGGTGCCTTGGAGACTTCTTTACTCAAGTTATACTCTCAAGCGTTAGCGATAGTGAACTTCCTTAGATCCTTACCTGAGTATGCTGTTGGTGCCAACCCGTCGTCTCCACCATCCAACATTCTCAATCTTCAAGGCCTTTTGACAACATTGGTATCGACTGTGACGGACCTGACAGATGATGTATTGATCGGTATTGGCGGAGGTCTTTTACCTGGTCTACTGCAGCTGGTGGTCATGGTCGTCCAGGCACTGGGTGCCTTATTACTTTAAATACTAAAAATAGATGTTAATTGTTGAGTATTTAATAAAAACGTTGAAATATATTACTCTCTTTTAATTTAATCTCCTCCTTGGCCGCGTGGTTTGCGGCAGAGTAGAATAGGACCACTCCTAGTCTTCCCATGGAGGTTGAAAGAAGCGACTTAGGAAATACAAGTTAAACAAAGCTCATAAACATCAATGAGACCTCTCCAACCCGTCTGGCCAGCGAAGAGAGTGTAGGCCAAATCCTCTGTCTGCTCTGGCCAAGTATGGCTCTGGTAGTACAGAGAGGATTCTGCTCCTGCAGTGGAGACTAAAAAGACCTGATGATAATCCAGTACTTTTGCTAAGATGATGGTTAAGTTTGTATGGTGGAAGTTCGAGGCCCGGATATAAAACCTGTACCCGAGGAATCGACAATCACGCGAAGACACATAAACAAAATGTTAGTGCGAATAGAGACAGTAACAAAAGTACACATTCTTATTTTTTTAAAGATAAATATAAATATATAGGGACATATCACACATATTGAGCCAGCCCCACAGGAATTTGTGAACTTGTGTCGTAGTATACTAACTCAACGACACTATGTTTTATAATAGATACTTATACAGATAAATATCCAAGACCCAGGTCAATCTGACAAAGATCGTTTTCCACCATGACCACAGAATAAGTAATAGTACTAACGTATCATGACCTGACAGGGGATCGAACCCGGGCACCCTCGTGCCACAGGCTGTCATGTTGACCACTGCTCCACGGAGTTAATTCTACTTAATCTAGATCAATGTAATTACTCATTATCCAACGTATAGGCTAAATTGTAATCATATACAAATACCGCAGAAAAAAGAGAAGCAAAAACCGGCCGTATGCGAGTCTGACTCCTACACGAAGGGTTCCGTACCATCCTTATCCTTAACCTTACTAATATTATAAATGCGAAAGTGATTTGTTTGTTTGTTTGTTATGCTTTCACGCCGTAACTACTGAACCGATCATCATGCAATTTTGCATACAAGTTCTCTGGAGTGCGGAGAAGGACATTGGCTACCTTTTATCCCGGGAAAAAATACTATTCCCGAGGGATCGACATTGACGCGGGCGGAGCCGCGGGCGAAAGCTAGTTATCTATAAAAACGGAACAATTCGGAAGTCATGTCTGTTGAATAGGAGCCCCTCTTAAATTTTATTTTTATTTATTTGTAAGCTAATAATATAACTCAATATTCTATGAATATTTAAATTTTCATTTGCATCTATACCTGTTGCCGTTATCCATAACGAGCAAAAACATGCAAAAAAATCATAATTGTTGTATCGGACCCCCTTAATTAATTCTTTTATTCTATTTTTTAGTATTTGTTATTACAGCGGCTACATAAATACATCATGTGTAAAAATTTCAACTGTCTAACTATCACGGTACATGAGATACAGCCTGGTGGCAGTGGAGCCATATTAGAGTCCCGTCTTTACCCTTTGAGTACGGAACCCTAAAAAGGGAAGCCTGAAATACAAATACTCATTGGATTATTTTAATACCTGTTGTAATGGATACAAATAGACATTTAATTTCGTTTTGCTTTCTGATTGTTGTAAATAACATGGCTTTTCCGCGACGTAATTCACAATTTCTGTAAATGGCTAAATCCCTCTCCTAAATAAAAGCAATGTCATATTTTTATAGGCAACTAGCTTTGACCCGCGTCTCCGCCCGCGTTAATGTCGATCCCTCGGGAACAGGATAAAATGTACCCCATGTTCTTCTCCGTACCCCAGATAACGTGTATGCAAAATTTCATGATGATCGGTATAGTAGTTACGGCGTGAAAGCATAACAAACAAACTCACTTTCGCATTTATTATTTTATTAAGGATGTGTAAAATTCAAGTGTCTAGCTTTATCTAGCACTTTTCATGAGATACAGCCTGGTGATAGACAACAGACAAACAGACGGACAATGGAGCCATAGTAATAGGGACCCTATCCCTATAAAAACCGATCGAGGGATTGGGCTAAAATAGAGACCCTATTACTATGGCTGCACTGTCCGTCTATTTGTAATAAAAATAACAATTATAATAACCCTCCCTATTTTAGATTCAGTTTTCGGCAAGCAGATTGAACATATGAGATTTATAGCGTGTCAGAATCTTATAATCACATTCTAACACATATTTCAAAGTCTATTTGCATATTGGTAATTGTTACATGTAAAAAATACAATCCTATTAATATATTTGTATGTATCGTACAGCTATTATTATATAGCTATTTGTATATACCTATTATATTTTATTTACACAATTGCAAAATCTGCTTTTAATTCCTGCCCTAAAATATTTTACTGACCGATAAAATGGTATTCCCTTTCGTACGAGCATGTTGCGAACCGGAGGCACAACATTTCTCACATTTTTTAAAACCAATTGTCTCGTGATTAGAAATACTTAAGGTACTAACTACTAGAAAGTTCGAAATAAACTACAATAACGCAAAGTATTTATTTAAATGGAAGAGATTGTCCTATGCAACATATAGGTAAACAATGACTATAAAAAAATATATTATAGTCATTGTCTCACTAATATTATAAAGGGAAAAGATTTGATATTGAAGATTGAGGCTCCGAAACTAAAAGACTGATTACAAAAAAAAAACACCATAAGTGTCTTAAAATATTCCTGATCAAAGTAGGTTATACATACATCGACCCGCTTGACACCGGGGCAGGCCATATTTTTAGTTTATATGAAAATAAATGGTTATGTTGAGTCTGTTTAAGCCAAAAAATATTTATTTTATGTCTGTAGCTTAACACGAATAATGTTTTATCTGTCTCAAAAGTCCGAATCGGGTATTTATTAAAAAAACATTACGTTAGTTCTAAAGAGAATTATACGCCAAACATCTTTCTGCTCAGAGTCTTAATAAAAAATGCACGTAGGGTAGGTACCACAGAAATATGTCAAGATAGAACGGCTAAGCGGGCGGTACACGCGAGTGTCAATCGTGCAAGATTCGGGGCCCGTACTACCTCACACTGCTTTGCATGATTGACTGTAATATCAATAATAATTAAATACTCAAGTTGAAATAAAAATGCAGCAAAGTTCAGGACTAACTCTGGTAACTATCTGACTCAAAAACATGATTGCGTTAAATTTTCTCGATAGAAAAAAATTGCAAAGTTGCCTCCAAATCACGTCTAATTTACTCGGTATATAGCATTATTCACCAAATACATTAAAATTAACCTTGAAACTTTTGATTATTATTGCATTACAGATAAGGCAGCCATCATATGTTTTTCGAATAACCCTTGAATATTCCTAAAAAACGAAAATATCCAAAGTAGCCAACGCGTTTTGACCATCCGCGTTTGTACCGCCACGCCGCCTGGCATATGGCGGGCTCTTAACCGTTCATCAGTCAGCGCGCGCACATGCTTTATTCTGCGGTTTATAACTGTAAAAACTGTTTATCGATATGACACGATTTATTTCTGTGCTTGTCACATTTCTATTTCGATAGTAATGACGTCAAATTAGGGGCGCGGCTTATGCGAAAACAGACACGCGCGTTTCCTTGGCGAAATCCTGGCCCGTTCTATCTTGATATATTTCTGTGGTAGGTATGTTGTTTCTAACCACTCTTTCTCATAAATGATGCTTAGTGGTTAGGCCGCTTAGGGTCTGTTGGCCAGTCAGCATATTTGATTACATAAATATTGAGCTAGAGTGTTTATACGCCTCTTGTTTGTAGGGTGTTTGTAATATCTTTATTGTACGAGAAAAAACACAGCACATGAAACATAGTAATAATGAAAAGTAAACATACAATGGCAGCTTATTCCCATAACGGGATCTCTACCAATTTACCAGCCAAATGATTGAGAGGATGTTTACTTTGTCTGGCCAGCGAGGAGAGTGGAGGCCAAATCCTCTGTCTGCTCTGGCCAGGTGTCATGCTCCTGCAGTGGAGCCTAGAAGGACCTGAGGAGAGTGTAGGCCAAATATCAGGTCTTTTTAGTCTCCACCGCAGGAGCATGACCCTCTCTGTACTACCGGAGCCATACCTACTTGGCTAGAGCAGATAGAGAATTTGGCCTACACTATCCCCGCTGGCCAGACGGGTTGGAGAGGTCTCATTGATGTTTATGAGCTTTGTTTAGCTTGTATTTCCTAAAGGAATAACTTATTTATAATACGGGTTTTTCCCCGTAAATTTCGCTAACTCAGTTCAATATGTAAATGGTATGCCTCCCCTGTGAGACATAAACACTACATTGCTTTCGCCCACGGCTCCGCCCGCGTTAATGTCGATCCCTCGGGAATAGTACTTTTTCCCGAGATAATAGGTAGCCTATGTCCATCTCCGTACTCCAGAGAACTTGTATGCAAAATATCATGATGATCGGTTCAGTAGTTACGGCGTGAAAGCGTAACAAACAAACAAACTCACTTTCGCATTTATAATATTAGTTAGGATACGGGTTTTTTCCGCGTAAATTTCGCTAACTCAGTTCAATATGTAAATGGTATGCCTCCCCTGTGAGACATAAACACTACATTGTACATTTTTATGGGCAATGCTGCAGGATCTATGTAATCTTCTCGGATTTTATGACTAACGAAGAAAAAGGTTAAATACAAAAAAGGAAAAATATATTAGACCGACGTCCTTACGCGATTTTCTGATGTAGAAGATACGGACAGAAATTGGTCTAAACTAATTAGAACAATACTGACATTTGAGCTTATAAAGAATTTTCACACAATGACCCATAAATTATTTAAAAAAAAATTAACTTTTCAATATTCTTTAACTCCTGTACTGTATATAACGCGACCTAGCCGGGTGTAAGTTTGATTCTCAGATTGGCCCTTCAGACTTTGCATGCACGTATACGCGGCCCATCAGGCATTATAAGAGTTTGCTGTCTCTCCAAGCCTTGCGCACACAGGCAACGCCCAAAGCCGAGGTCTGTCCCTCCTGGGGGCCCTTTGGTGATGTGGTCTAAAAGGTTGAGGGCACTCTGCCCTCGCCTCAAACGCCCGGTGAAGCGAAAGCGCACTGGGAGCTAGCTTCATAATCCTTCCAAAAAAAAATAAGAGTATAAGAAATTGCATGGTGTAAATCTACCCTCAACGTTTCCTTAAAGGGGTGACTCAGACTATCAATATGAACAACTTTTCCTATGGGACCAATGCTGGGAAGCCAAATAAAAATTTGGCATTTCCATACAAAAGAGTTCTGCCGCCCGGCCAGTTTGTATGGGAAAGTCGATTTTTTTTTCAGTTCCTATTATTGTTCCCATAGTAAAAGTTATTCATATTGAAGGTCATATTATATCGAGGGTCAATTTACTAGCTGTATGTTTACCAATGAAGTGCCCATCCATATTTTAGAGTCCCCAAACAATATCTGAAACATCAGAATCGCGTTAGAACGATGGTCTATATTGGCTTAAAACAGACTCAACATAAACATTAAATAAATAAATAATAAATAAATATATACGGACAAATCACACAGATTGAGCTAGCCCCAAAGTAAGTTCGAGACTTGTGTTATGGGATACTAACTCAACGATACTATATTTTATAACAAATACATATATAGATACACATCCAAGACCCAGGCCAATCTGAAAAAGATCATTTTCCATCTTGACCTGGCCGGGGATCGAACCCGGTCACTCCGTGTCGCAGGCAGGCGTGTTGACCGCTGCGCCACGGAGCTAGCCTAATATAGTAGTATCTCGTCTTTTTCCCTTGCAGGGTAGACAGAGCCTAGGTCTATAAGACCTTATGGCCACATTTAGCATGGTGGAGGGCGTAGGGCGGAATCATTTGTCCGTATATATTTATATTTTTATATTTATATTTTATTACCTAAGTACAAGTAATATTGCAGTGCAATACCCTAGAACCAACCTGATTGCCTCAGTTTTATATTACCCTACACCCACGTTCATGAATGAGCACCCTCTCTCCACCCTCAGTGACGTCATTCATTGAGGGAGTGTTTATAGAGATTCTGTAAGGAAGATAAATCTCTCGGACAAGAACGAGTTATTTTTGCAAGCTTTTATTTAGTTTGACCTGTCCCGGTGTTTGTCTGAAATCAAATATTGCGAGTTAAATTTGATCCACTTCCCGGTTACCGATTGAGCTGAAATTTTGCATGCATTTGTAAATCGGATGACAATACAATATTATGGAATCGTTGCGCTGATCTGATGATGGGGTCGGCAGGTGGCCATAGGAACTTTTAAACTAAGCAAGACCGTGTTCGTCTCATTTGATTTGTCTTAGAAAGCACTTTTGCAGTGTGGATTCGTTTATAATAAAAGCTTATCACAAAATTGTCACGGTCAATCGACCATGCACACACCGCATGGTCGACTGACCGTGACACCTACTCGAAAAAAAAAAATGTTACAAATTTTAACATTAAGTATAGAGAATACAAGCATATTTTGCAAAAAATACAATTTTGTAACAAATATCTATTGCAAACGCAGTTACGTAATGTGATGTGACTGAGCTATTTAGCGTACCATGCTTGTTTTTCATGCGTGTGAGTGGCCAACACTGGTGTCAGATTATTCAAGCTCCTTAAAGGCATCTGTCATAGCCATCATTCATAACAGCCGAGAACAATGTCTCTCCCCTTGCTCTCTCCCATCCTGGTGGGGACTACACCCAGGGTTACTTAACATCCGTAAGCACACATAATGCACGTAAGGAAAAATATTTCGTCATTCAAAAAAAATTGTGATGTAAGAGATAGACCCTTGCGTAACGATCATAAACTATTTCTACCGCGGTATCGGCTGAGCAGAGTTAGTGATTCGTTCATGGGGAACTGTATACGTTTTTATAACAAGTTATCAAAACCAATCCTAGATATGCCTGATAGAAAATTCAAAGGTTATGTAAAACAGTTACTTTGTAAAAAGGCCTATTATAGTACTAAAGATTTTCTGAATGACAATAATATTGGGCTTGAGCTTGGCGCAGACACCTCGTAGTTTTGTATATATGACTATATATTTGGTACATTCGGTACAAAATATTTTTAAAGATGATTTCAATATTTTGACATATTTTTTTATATTCATATATTATTATCTTAAACATCATTTTTAAAATTAAATTTACAATGACTATAATAAGGACAATGTATACTCAGTCCACATACCTAGTTTTTAAGATAAACTAAAATTGTGAGTTGACGTCGATTGGAGAAAATGCGCTGTCAGTTTGTTGCCGCTTCTTCTGCACTCCGCTTTGGAAGCGGCATTAAACTTAGCCATAAGTAAATTACTGACGTCAACAATTCTCAGTTGAAAATTTATGACAATTAATAAGTGTCCAAATGACCTATGTTAAATAAATGTCTTTGAATTTTTTGGAAGGAAAACACTTTACAGTGGAGATTCGTTTATAATAAAAGCTTGTCACAAAAATGTAATTATTCCAAAAAACCTTGTTTATCTCAGTAGTTTTATAGTGCTCATAATATTCTTTTTAGGCAGGGTTTCGTAAATTTTATATTAATAATAAATAATAAAATAACGTTTATTTTTTTCTTCACAATGATAGTACAAAGTATCTCTAATCTATACTTCTATACTAATATTATAAAGCTGAAGAGTTTGTTTGTTTGAACGCGCTAATCTCAGGAACTACTGGTTCAAATTGGAAAATTATTTTTGTGTTGGATAGTCCATTTATTGAGGAAGGCTTTAGGCTATAAAACATCACGCTGCGACTAATAGGAGCGAAGCATCAATAAAAAATGTTTTGAAATCGGGGACATTATTCATCTATACTAATTAATCATAATAACAGAAATTGCCGCGGACGAAGTCGCGGGCAAGAGCTAGTACTTATATAATAATATCTAATTGTGCTCAACTAAAGGCTAAACATTTTGTGTGCGATACGATTGGAGATATTTCTTATCGTGTGTAACGTGTAGCGGCGTCCCTCCCATCGGATCCTATATTCAGGATGGTATAATAGGCGCCTTAGCGGCCACGTCCAAAGTTACACGAAATTACTCTTAAACATCCTCAGCTTACGTAAATAGGAACCTAAATGGGACCACCGAGGGAGATAATCAAATTACTTAGTTTAATATAATTTTGCTCACAAAATATTGCTTAGAGCGCCTTGGAAATTGTATACACGGTGAAATTTTGATCGTTTTGGACCCTTAAAGGGATGATTCAGCCCGTTGATATAAACAACTTTTCCTATGGGATGCTGGGAACCTAACAGCCGGATAGTCCGTCAGTTTGTCCGAATATTTGGGTACAAAGGCCGGACAGACACGCCAGGCCGGACATGAGGCAAAACTCGGGGTGCAAATTGAAACACACAGCTGTAAGTGTATTTTTTTTTGTGCGCGCCCACCTGCCCTGTCCATGGCGCAATTTTTTTTTGAAAAGCCGGATAGGCCAGACATCATCATCATCATCATTTCGAGTAGGTGTCACGGTCAATCGACCATGCACACCCTGGTGTCAGAGTTCTTCGGAATCGCCTCTCGGCCTCTGACGTGGTTCCTTTAACGACTACCAGATGGCAGCCGGGACCACCGGCTTAACGTGCCTTCCGAAGCACGGAATCATCTTTATTATCAGACAATCAGGTGATTCAAGCCTGCAATGTCCTAACCAAACTGGAAACAACTAAACAAAGTATGCTTCCGGTGGGAATCGAACCCACGACCCCCGGGTCAACAGGCAAACGCCTTAACCACTGGACCACGGAGGCTGTAGGCCAGACAGGACGCGTATATAGAAAAGCTCATTCAAGCAGACGAGCTGAATGAGCATTCTCTGACTCTTCTAACAAAAACACGCGTAAATGCTGCTCCAATACGTCCCAAAAGCCCAAAAGGTACCACCCATAAAGTAATTCTTTACATTCTTTTAGTAGGTATCAAATTTCACGTCGACGAACCACATTAGGATAATCCCTACGTTGAGACGTTTTATAACACTTAAAATCCTAGTGCCGTACGTCACCCTCTGAGGCTAATTGAAGCAGCATTTACACGTTTTTAGAAATGTTAGGAAATGCTAATTCAGTTCGTCTTTTCGTCGCTTTGACAGTTCCTTTTTGGTTCGAGTAGCTAAGGTGTGGAATGAACTGCCTGCGTCTATATTCCGAGACAAGTACAGTCCCGGGACATTCAAAAGTAGAATAAATGGTTATCTCTTGGATAGGCATGTAACATCCTCGTCTTCATCGTCACTTACCATCAGGTGAGATGGGAGACAAATGCCTGATCCAATATTTATTAAAAAAAAGAAGTCTTAGGCGGAGGGGACGTACTGAATGAGCTTTTCTATATACGCGGACAGGACAGAGTCAGACTAATTTGCCCGGACACGCAACCCAAAAGCCTAACTGTGTCCGGCTTTATCCGGACGCCTGGCAACCCCACCTTCACTCCCTTCGCAAATCCAAGTTATTCCTATTCTTCTCCAGATTAAAAATGCTTCCGATGGGCAGCAGTTTCGGTAGTCAAAGAAACCGCGCTCGCTAACCCGCCTGCCAAGCGTAGTGAGTATGGCCATATCCTCCCATGGAACGAAGTAACCTTGAAAGAGACCTTTGTCCAGCAATGGACTCCCTACGGCCGGAATGAAGATAAATGAACCATATTTTTATTAAGTGCCTATTGTGATTTAACTATCGTCCCGCCTCGTCTTCGCACGCGTAGATATAGGTATTTAATTCATCAGGGATAATCATCATTATCAGTTTTTTTTAGTCTCCACTGCAGGAGCATGACCCTCTCTGTACTACTAGCCATACTTGGAGCCAGAGCAGATAGAAGAATTACAAAAAATATCCTATTGCCAAACTGCTAAGCAGTTTAACGGCAAATAATATTTTTTTTTTAATTTTGCCGTTTCTATCCTTTACCACTTAGTTGGTATAATCATCATCATCATTACAAACAATTTCAACTTTTTATGAGATGGAGGTATTTCTTTGCTGCTATAACAAATATTAAAAGCAAAATAAAAAGGAGGAGCCCATACAACAAACGTGATTTTATGCCTGTTTTTGCTCCATATTGATAACGGCAACAGGTAGACGCTTGAAATATTCACAGAATATATCGTTATATATTCATTTTGAATATAAATAATTAAATAAAAATAATATTAAAGGGGGGCTCCCATACAAAAGATATGATTTTTTATGCCGTTTTTATAGATAACGGTACGGAACCCTTGGTGCGCGAGTCCGACTCGCACTTGGCCGGTTTTTTTATACATACGAAAAAGGAGATTGATAGTAGGTCTTAATCATAGGTAGGTACGTACGTAGTGACAATGACGTGCATTGCCTAGATGTAAAGGTGTGGTCATACGAGAGCTAAAGCACAAGCGATTTTGGAAGAATTAAACTGAGAACAATTATTAAGAATGGAATTTTTTATTCTTTTCTAATCTTGCAGCAGAAAGATTTTTTTCAAGAAAATTTTAACCAATTACGAAAGTTATAAAATTATAGTTCCTTGGGCTGTTATGATGTTAGGATTATAACATTTTTTTTTATATTGTGCAGTACGGCTAACGAGCAAGCGAGTCACCTGAGGGTAAGCGATCAGCGTTGGACAACTGCAACACCAAGGTGTAACAGGAGCGTTGCCGGCCTTTAAAGAGTTGGGGGAAGGACATGGAGGGAGGAAATGGGGGGAAGGATGTGCCTCCGAATATAAGTCAAGTGTCAATATCATTAATGATAATTATTATTTTTACTTTGCTTTATTTGACACTTGCATCAACGCCATCTAGTGAGAAAATTAGTATTTTTGAAAATGTCACTTTTAAATCTTATTACTGTAGTGGAGACTAAAAAGACCAAAAAGACTAAGACTAAGACTATTTAATCAAGCGAGCGCAAAGCGTCTCTTCAGCTGGTGTAAAATCTTTCGTATGTCCCGCTGCCCGGCTAATCTCCTCTTCAGGTCGCATTTCTTAACCAATTAATGTGAAATAAATAAAAAAATACTTAAAATTTTAGCCGCGCTAACATATACCATCTGGGGGGCGATTCTCGCACGCTCGACATGAAGTCGAATTCGATATATATCGAAAAAACATGGCGGATATCGAAATGTGCTATTCTCACTTTATCACATTCGATAAATGTCTACTGCTAGCGTTCGACATACATCGAATGGTCGGTAGCACTCGAGATGAATGTCTAATGCAATAACATTGAAATTTTCATGATGTTTAGGTTAGGTTTCGAAGTAATATGGGGTTGTTTTTAAATAAAATATGTCTAATATAGGTATTTAAACATTTATTTTTAATCCACACTTTTTTTAATAATAACATCCACACTTCACTCCATCAGTTATTGCTGATTTCTTGTTGTTCCAAATTATTTTGTCTTATTTTCAAGTCGTCTTTGCCTGCGGTTTTTGGGTTGAAACTTCGCCGTTACAGTCTGAAAATAAAAGGATAATGGTTGATAATAATACCAATCAAATGTTAATAAATAATATAAAGGCTAATTACTGTGTCCCAAAATACAGCTTTTTTATTTAATGTAATACCATTGTTCATATTAACAATGAGACCAAACATAGGACAAATACGAGTAGGACCTTGAAATAATATGGTCTAATTGATTAAATCTTTAATCAAATACATATGCCGATGTGAGTTTGTAATTTTTGATCATCAAATCCGATATCACTGGGTGCTCGAAGCAATGAGATTAGGTAAATTAAAAACACTTATTTGGGAGGGAGTTTTAAACAGAAATAGATACCTATTAGGATAAATATGCTTACCTTTGGTTACGAAATCCATCATTTCAAAGTTCTTTTTATCAAATTAACCGCCAGAGACTGCTATTTTCGTCATGAAAGAAGAAGTGTAGATGGGGACTCGTCCCACTTGCACGTTTTTGCACGCTCCATATTTATAAGTTCATAACAAGAAAAACAAATTCACACACACTTTTAAGTCAAAAATTTTATTTTTAGTTTATTTTGAAGAAAGATTTTACAAATAATTAAATTTTCTAGATATTTTGACAAAAACACAAAACGCGCGCTTCAATGACCACACGTTGATACGTTTCATTTCAAGCAAACACCCCATCAAAAATAACAAAACGAGCTATTTATTAATATGGAAAATAAAATACAATACATTAAAAATATTATTATTTAACGTAACCTAATGCTATAAGTAAAGATATTATATCATTTATTACGATATAGCACAGAATAATTTTACTTTAAAGTTATTTAATATTTTCTCGATTATGATTGGTTACAATCGAGCAAAACGGAACGTTTTGCAGTAGAGATGGAAAATGTCATGTCTATTATGCCCCAGAATAGCATTAGTGATATTTCAGTGATATTTGCATGCGACATCGTGCCTTCGATATTTTTGTCGAATTCGATAAATCTCTATAGAAACGAGAATTAGGCCCCAGGTGACCCGTTTGCTCATTTGCCATCCTATGTCATTCATGCATTTGTAGCATCTGTAGGAAGGTATAAGTGCAGCGCAATAAGACCTAAGTTCCTACCTAAATCTTATATGTTTTCTCTGACGTCACTGGATCTCACCTTCTGTACGCGCCCTAACCACCCCCATTCATGCGCACTGAACACCCTTGTATGGATCCACAGTACGAAACTAGCCGCCAAGCAGACTGCACGATGTCCCGGTAAGTCCTATTCTATTTTTAAACCCTGCTTACTTTTGATATAGAAAAAAAAAATATAATACTCTTTTAGTCAAATGGAAACCGTTCAAGTTCGATTTTTGAAATATTTTATTTTCTAAATCGGTGTTTGACGCGCGAAAGAGTTATATTTCATCTTTGATAATATTTAAAACATACTTACAAACTTTTTAAAATTATTAATGCATAACCTTTTTTCGTTCAAGGCGAGACAATTGATCGTTCTTATTTTAAAAAAGCGAAAAGTTACTAACTTTGTAAATTATTTTTGAATTATTATAGTTTTTAAGAACAAAAACGTCGTGATTCTTTATATAATAAAACATAAGAAAAATTACATTTATAATCGGATTGATAGTATCTATCTATAAAGAAATTTTCTCTCTCTTATTATTAGCGTGGAATATATACTTTTAATGATACACAAACTGTGTCCAACTATGTATATACAGAGACGTCAACAGGGTATCATTATAAAAATTATGTGCTTACTAGCTTTCGCCCGCGGCTCCGCCCGCGTCAATGTCGGGAATAGTAATTTTTCCCGGGATAAAAGGTAGCCTATGTCCTTCTCCGTACTCCAGAGAAGTTGTATGCAAAATTTCATGATAATCGGTTCAGTAGTTACGGCGTGAAAGCGTAACAAACAAACAAACAAACAAACAAACTCACTTTCGCATTTATAATATTAGTAAGGAAGTAAGGATAAGGATTTTCGTCGTGATGGCAATATTATTATTACGTGTTATAAAATGAATGGTGATTCGTTTTATATTTTTGTAATAACTATTTTTATTTATTTTACTCTTTATTTATTTTTTAACAGAAGTAATACTTATGTTATATTTAAAAGCTAAAGTCTTATTAGTTTTTATCAATATACCTAATGATAACCAGCTGCCCGTCCCGGCTTCGCACGGGTAGGTAATAGGTATTCGGTTTTATTTTGGTATTTTTTTTTTACACTTTTGGTTACATTATCGAAGTTTTTCACACGGATACCTAACATTTTGAAAATATTCTATAGCCTTACATTATCAGGGTTAAGGCGCTGTATCCCTTAACCCTTTGTGGCGGTTGAAAGTCGTGATAAAAAAGTTGGTAGCTGAAAAAATCAAGTAATTCGCGACGAAACTTTTTCTGGATATAGCTTTTTCGGCTAGCTCCGTGGCACAGCGGTCAACACGCCAGCCTGCGACACGAGAGTGCGCGGGTTCGACCCCGGCCAGGTCAAGATGGAAAATGAACTTTTCATATTGGCCTGGGTCTTGGATGTGTATCTATATATGTATTTGTTATAAAATATAGTATCGTTGAGTTAGTATCCCATAACACAAGTCTCGGACTTACTTTGGGGCTAGCTCAATCTGTGTGATTCGTCCGTATATATATTTAAAAAAAAAATTACATGCTAGTATTCCATGACAGATAAGGCTAACTGCGCGACGACAAAATAGACATTTTACGGTGTTCTTCTGATGCACAGCGCCTTAACTGCTTTCTTAATTACTCTACTAAACAGTAGCACTTAACCCGTGTACTACTAGACTTTAGGTTTATCCGGGTAAGTCCATCAATTTTGATTAAAAAAATACAAATACCATAGGTACTTCAGCAAGGCTTATCCATCCATAAGGATAGCCTATCCATCAACTAGACAAAGCTACGTTAACATTCGGTAATCCATTCTCCACTTTAATCAACTTTCAATTCATCTGATATGAATTAAGTTGGATACCACACTTCTAAATAGTGGGTAGCAATGGAGATTACGCATGCTTCGAATGCGTGTACTACATATAATATGTGATGAACTAATTCGCCGCGGTGATTTGAAGCTACGGCAGCTCAGTGGTTGCGAGCATCGACGGGCTAAATGTCGAAGGTTTGTGGGTTCAAATCCTACCTGTGGCGAAATTTTTTCATTACATATTTTCGATTTTAATATTCGGTAATCCGTTCGGTCGTGGTCCGTTCGTGGGTTCAGTTCATACATTTTTTTACGAGATAGGTTGTAATAACAGGTAGTTTAATTTCCATTATTTTTATCTATTAACTGCTCTCTTCCTACTACTTCTATCTACTAACAGCCTCCGTAGTCCAGTGGTTAAGAAGTTTGATTGTAGACCCGGGGGTCGTGGGTTCGATTCCCACGGGAAGCATACTTTGTATAGTTGTTTCTAGTTTGGTTAGGACATTGCAGGCTTGAATCACCTGATTGTCTGATAATAAAGATGATTTCGAGCTTCGGAAGGCACCTCAAGCCGTTGGTCCCTTTGGTTGGCCAGTTGGGCTGCCATCTGGTAGTCGTTAAAGGAACCACGTCAGAGGCCGAGAAGCGGTTCCGAAGAATTTTGACACCAGGGTGTGCATGGTCGATTGACCGTGACACCTACATGATATGATGATGATGATGATGATTAACTGCTCTCTCAATTACTCTACTATTAATATTAAACCCACGTACTGTAAGGCTTTAGGTTTAACAGTGTGGCTGCTTATCCGTGAATATACATCAATTTTGATTTAGATAAAGCGGCTTAAAATACCAGATGTACTTTAGAAAGGCCTATCCATCCATTAGAATAGCCT